>OX460365.1:0-1457500 GCA_949786405.1 Onychomys arenicola
CAGTTTCAGAAGCAGAGTTGAACTAGATATGGTCCGTGTGTGTAGGAAACACAGTTCTTTTGTTCTGAGCACTTTCACGTTTCCCGCCTTATTAGAGACTCTAGAAAGCAAGAGCGTGCTTCTTGCTCTAAAGCAGAGTGTGTTTCATGGATGAGAAGTGTGCTGTGTGTTTCCCTTCAGAAACGGAGTTAAATGCCAGGCTCTGTGTCTTCCTACAAGCGAGACTTCTTTTCAGGTAAACGCAGTCACTTTTCAGCTCAAACGAAGCTATATTGTACACGAAGCTCACACGTTTCTCGCTCTTAACTGAAACGCATTGGATGTTAGAGGGCCTGTGGTTTGTATCAGTTTCAGAAGCAGAGTTGAACTAGATATGGTCCGTGTGTGTAGGAAACACAGTTCTTTTGCTCTGAGCACTCTCACGTTTCCCGCCTTATTAGAGACTCTAGAAAGCAAGAGCGTGCTTCTTGCTCTAAAGCAGTGTGTGTTTCATGGATGAGAAGTGTGCTGTGTGTTTCCCTTCAGAAACGGAGTTAAATGCCAGGCTCTGTGTCTTCCTAGAAGCGAGACTTCGTTTCAGGTAAACGCAATCACTTTTCAGCTCAAACGAAGCTATATTGTTACACGAAGCTCACACGTTTCTCGCTCTTAACTGAAACACATTGGATGTTAGAGGGCCTGTGGTTTGTATCAGTTTCAGAAGCAGAGTTGAACTAGATATGGTCCGTGTGTGGAGGAAACACAGTTCTTTTGTTCTGAGCACTCTCACGTTTCCCGCCTTATTAGAGACTCTAGAAAGCAAGAGCGTGCTTCTTGCTCTAAAGCAGAGTGCGTTTCATGGATGAGAAGTGTGCTGTGTGTTTCCCTTCAGAAACGGAGTTAAAAGCCAGGCTCTGTGTCTTCCTAGAAGGGAGACTTCGTTTCAGGTAAACGCAGTCACTTTTCAGCTCAAACGAAGCTATATTGTACACGAAGCTCACACGTTTCTCGCTCTTAACTGAAACGCATTGGATGTTAGAGGGCCTGTGGATTGTATCAGTTTCAGAAGCAGAGTTGAACTAGATATGGTCCGTGTGTGTAGGAAACACAGTTCTTTTGTTCTGAGCACTCTCACGTTTCCCGCCTTATTAGAGACTCTAGAAAGCAAGAGCGTGCTTCTTGCTCTAAAGCAGAGTGTGTTTCATGGATGAGAAGTGTGCTGTGTGTTTCCCTTCAGAAACGGAGTTAAATGCCAGGCTCTGTGTCTTCCTACAAGCGAGACTTCGTTTCAGGTAAACGCAGTCACTTTTCAGCTCAAACGAAGCTATATTGTACACGAAGCTCACACGTTTCTCGCTCTTAACTGAAACGCATTGGATGTTAGAGGGCCTGTGGATTGTATCAGTTTCAGAAGCAGAGTTGAACTAGATATGGTCCGTGTGTGTAGGAAACACAGTTCTTTTGTTCTGAGCACTCTCACGTTTCCCGCCTTATTAGAGACTCTAGAAAGCAAGAGCGTGCTTCTTGCTCTAAAGCAGAGTGTGTTTCATGGATGAGAAGTGTGCTGTGTGTTTCCCTTCAGAAACGGAGTTAAAAGCCAGGCTCTGTGTCTTCCTAGAATGGAGACATCGTTTCAGGTAAACGCAGTCACTTTTCAGCTCAAATGAAGCTATATTGTACACGAAGCTCACACGTTTCTTGCTCTTAACTGAAACGCATTGGATGTTAGAGGGCCTGTGGTTTGTATCAGTTTCAGAAGCAGAGTTGAACTAGATATGGTCCGTGTGTGTAGGAAACACAGTTCTTTTGTTCTGAGCACTCTCACGTTTCCCGCCTTATTAGAGACTCTAGAAAGCAAGAGCGTGCTTCTTGCTCTAAAGCAGAGTGTGTTTCATGGATGAGAAGTGTGCTGTGTGTTTTCCTTCAGAAACGGAGTTAAATGCCAGGCTCTGTGTCTTCCTACAAGCGAGACTTCGTTTCAGGTAAACGCAGTCACTTTTCAGCTCAAACGAAGCTATATTGTACACGAAGCTCACACGTTTCTCGCTCTTAACTGAAACGCATTGGATGTTAGAGGACCTGTGGATTTGTATCAGTTTCAGAAGCAGAGTTGAACTAGATATGGTCCGTGTGTGGAGGAAACACAGTTCTTTTGTTCTGAGCACTCTCACGTTTCCCGCCTTATTAGAGACTCTAGAAAGCAAGAGCGTGCTTCTTGCTCTAAAGCAGAGTGTGTTTCATGGATGAGAAGTGTGCTGTGTGTTTCCCTTCAGAAACGGAGTTAAATGCCAGGCTCTGTGTCTTCCTAGAAGGGAGACTTCGTTTCAGGTAAACGCAGTCACTTTTCAGCTCAAACGAAGCTATATTGTACACAAAGCTCACACGTTTCTCGCTCTTAACTGAAACGCATTGGATGTTAGAGGGCCTGTGGTTTGTATCAGTTTCAGAAGCAGAGTTGAACTAGATATGGTCCGTGTGTGTAGGAAACACAGTTCTTTTGTTCTGAGCACTCTCACGTTTCCCGCCTTATTAGAGACTATAGAAAGCAAGAGCGTGCTTCTTGCTCTAAAGCAGAGTGTGTTTCATGGATGAGAAGTGTGCTGTGTGTTTCCCTTCAGAAACGGAGTTAAATGCCAGGCTCTGTGTATTCCTAGAAGCGAGACTTCGTTTCAGGTAAACGCAGTCACTTTTCAGCTCAAACGAAGCTATATTGTACACGAAGCTCACACGTTTCTCGCTCTTAACTGAAACGCATTGGATGTTAGAGGGCCTGTGGTTTGTATCAGTTTCAGAAGCAGAGTTGAACTAGATATGGTCCCTGTGTGTAGGAAACACAGTTCTTTTGTTCTGAGCACTCTCACGTTTCCCGCCTTATTAGAGACTCTAGAAAGCAAGAGCGTGCTTCTTGCTCTAAAGCAGAGTGTGTTTCATGGATGAGAAGTGTGCTGTGTGTTTCCCTTCAGAAACGGAGTTAAATGCCAGGCTCTGTGTCTTCCTACAAGCGAGACTTCGTTTCAGGTAAACGCAGTCACTTTTCAGCTCAAACGAAGCTATATTGTACACGAAGCTCACACGTTTCTCGCTCTTAACTGAAACGCATTGGATGTTAGAGGGCCTGTGGTTTGTATCAGTTTCAGAAGCAGAGTTGAACTAGATATGGTCCGTGTGTGTAGGAAACACAGTTCTTTTGTTCTGAGCACTCTCACGTTTCCCGCCTTATTAGAGACTCTAGAAAGCAAGAGCGTGCTTCTTGCTCTAAAGCAGAGTGTGTTTCATGGATGAGAAGTGTGCTGTGTGTTTCCCTTCAGAAACGGAGTTAAATGCCAGGCTCTGTGTCTTCCTACAAGCGAGACTTCGTTTCAGGTAAACACAGTCACTTTTCAGCTCAAACGAAGCTATATTGTACACGAAGCTCACACGTTTCTCGCTCTTAACTGAAACGCATTGGATGTTAGAGGGCCTGTGGTTTGTATCAGTTTCAGAAGCAGAGTTGAACTAGATATGGTCCGTGTGTGTAGGAAACACAGTTCTTTTGTTCTGAGCACTCTCACGTTTCCCGCCTTATTAGAGACTCTAGAAAGCAAGAGCGTGCTTCTTGCTCTAAAGCAGAGTGTGTTTCATGGATGAGAAGTGTGCTGTGTGTTTCCCTTCAGAAACGGAGTTAAATGCCAGGCTCTGTGTCTTCCTACAAGCGAGACTTCGTTTCAGGTAAACGCAGTCACTTTTCAGCTCAAACGAAGCTATATTGTACACGAAGCTCACACGTTTCTCGCTCTTAACTGAAACGCATTGGATGTTAGAGGGCCTGTGGTTTGTATCAGTTTCAGAAGCAGAGTTGAACTAGATATGGTCCGTGTGTGTAGGAAGCACAGTTCTTTTGTTCTGAGCACTCTCACGTTTCCCGCCTTATTAGAGACTCTAGAAAGCAAGAGCGTGCTTCTTGCTCTAAAGCAGAGTGTGTTTCATGGATGAGAAGTGTGCTGTGTGTTTCCCTTCAGAAACGGAGTTAAATGCCAGGCTCTGTGTCTTCCTAGAAGCGAGACTTCGTTTCAGGTAAACGCAGTCACTTTTCAGCTCAAATGAAGCTATATTGTACACGAAGCTCACACGTTTCTCGCTCTTAACTGAAACGCATTGGATGTTAGAGGGCCTGTGGTTTGTATCAGTTTCAGAAGCAGAGCTGAACTAGATATGGTCCGTGTGTGTAGGAAACACAGTTCTTTTGTTCTGAGCACTCTCACGTTTCCCGCCTTATTAGAGACTCTAGAAAGCAAGAGCGTGCTTCTTGCTCTAAACCAGAGTGTGTTTCATGGATGAGAAGTGTGCTGTGTGTTTACCTTCAGAAACGGAGTTAAATGCCAGGCTCTGTGTCTTCCTACAAGCGAGACTTCGTTTCAGGTAAACGCAGTCACTTTTCAGCTCAAACGAAGCTATATTGTACACGAAGCTCACACGTTTCTCGCTCTTAACTGAAATGCATTGGATGTTAGAGGGCCTGTGGTTTGTATCAGTTTCAGAAGCAGAGTTGAACTAGATATGGTCCGTGTGTGTAGGAAACACAGTTCTTTTGTTCTGAGCACTCTCACGTTTCCCGCCTTATTAGAGACTCTAGAAAGCAAGAGCGTGCTTCTTGCTCTAAAGCAGAGTGTGTTTAATGGATGAGAAGTGTGCTGTGTGTTTCCCTTCAGAAACGGAGTTAAATGCCAGGCTCTGTGTCTTCCTACAAGCGAGACTTCGTTTCAGGTAAACGCAGTCACTTTTCAGCTCAAACGAAGCTATATTGTACACGAAGCTCACACGTTTCTCGCTCTTAACTGAAACGCATTGGATGTTAGAGGACCTGTGGATTTGTATCAGTTTCAGAAGCAGAGTTGAACTAGATATGGTCCGTGTGTGGAGGAAACACAGTTCTTTTGTTCTGAGCACTCTCACGTTTCCCGCCTTATTAGAGACTCTAGAAAGCAAGAGCATGCTTCTTGCTCTAAAGCAGAGTGTGTTTCATGGATGAGAAGTGTGCTGTGTGTTTCCCTTCAGAAACGGAGTTAAATGCCAGGCTCTGTGTCTTCCTACAAGCGAGACTTCGTTTCAGGTAAACGCAGTCACTTTTCAGCTCAAACGAAGCTATATTGTACACGAAGCTCACACGTTTCTCGCTCTTAACTGAAACGCATTGGATGTTAGAGGGCCTGTGGTTTGTATCAGTTTCAGAAGCAGAGCTGAACTAGATATGGTCCGTGTGTGTAGGAAACACAGTTCTTTTGTTCTGAGCACTCTCACGTTTCCCGCCTTATTAGAGACTCTAGAAAGCAAGAGCGTGCTTCTTGCTCTAAAGCAGAGTGTGTTTCATGGATGAGAAGTGTGCTGTGTGTTTCCCTTCAGAAACGGAGTTAAATGCCAGACTCTGTGTCTTCCTACAAGCGAGACTTCGTTTCAGGTAAACGCAGTCACTTTTCAGCTCAAACGAAGCTATATTGTACACGAAGCTCACACGTTTCTCGCTCTTAACTGAAACGCATTGGATGTTAGAGGGCCTGTGGTTTGTATCAGTTTCAGAAGCAGAGTTGAACTAGATATGGTCCGTGTGTGTAGGAAGCACAGTTCTTTTGTTCTGAGCACTCTCACGTTTCCCGCCTTATTAGAGACTCTAGAAAGCAAGAGCGTGCTTCTTGCTCTAAAGCAGAGTGTGTTTCATGGATGAGAAGTGTGCTGTGTGTTTCCCTTCAGAAACGGAGTTAAATGCCAGGCTCTGTGTCTTCCTAGAAGCGAGACTTTGTTTCAGGTAAACGCAGTCACTTTTCAGCTCAAATGAAGCTATATTGTACACGAAGCTCACACGTTTCTCGCTCTTAACTGAAACGCATTGGATGTTAGAGGGCCTGTGGTTTGTATCAGTTTCAGAAGCAGAGCTGAACTAGATATGGTCCGTGTGTGTAGGAAACACAGTTCTTTTGTTCTGAGCACTCTCACGTTTCCCGCCTTATTAGAGACTCTAGAAAGCAAGAGCGTGCTTCTTGCTCTAAACCAGAGTGTGTTTCATGGATGAGAAGTGTGCTGTGTGTTTACCTTCAGAAACGGAGTTAAATGCCAGGCTCTGTGTCTTCCTACAAGCGAGACTTCGTTTCAGGTAAACGCAGTCACTTTTCAGCTCAAACGAAGCTATATTGTACACGAAGCTCACACGTTTCTCGCTCTTAACTGAAATGCATTGGATGTTAGAGGGCCTGTGGTTTGTATCAGTTTCAGAAGCAGAGTTGAACTAGATATGGTCCGTGTGTGTAGGAAACACAGTTCTTTTGTTCTGAGCACTCTCACGTTTCCCGCCTTATTAGAGACTCTAGAAAGCAAGAGCGTGCTTCTTGCTCTAAAGCAGAGTGTGTTTCATGGATGAGAAGTGTGCTGTGTGTTTCCCTTCAGAAACGGAGTTAAATGCCAGGCTCTGTGTCTTCCTACAAGCGAGACTTCGTTTCAGGTAAACGCAGTCACTTTTCAGCTCAAACGAAGCTATATTGTACACGAAGCTCACACGTTTCTCGCTCTTAACTGAAACGCATTGGATGTTAGAGGACCTGTGGATGTGTATCAGTTTCAGAAGCAGAGTTGAACTAGATATGGTCCGTGTGTGGAGGAAACACAGTTCTTTTGTTCTGAGCACTCTCACGTTTCCCGCCTTATTAGAGACTCTAGAAAGCAAGAGCGTGCTTCTTGCTCTAAAGCAGAGTGTGTTTCATGGATGAGAAGTGTGCTGTGTGTTTCCCTTCAGAAACGGAGTTAAATGCCAGGCTCTGTGTCTTCCTAGAAGGGAGACTTCGTTTCAGGTAAACGCAGTCACTTTTCAGCTCAAACGAAGCTATATTGTACACAAAGCTCACACGTTTCTCGCTCTTAACTGAAACGCATTGGATGTTAGAGGGCCTGTGGTTTGTATCAGTTTCAGAAGCAGAGTTGAACTAGATATGGTCCGTGTGTGTAGGAAACACAGTTCTTTTGTTCTGAGCACTCTCACGTTTCCCGCCTTATTAGAGACTCTAGAAAGCAAGAGCGTGCTTCTTGCTCTAAAGCAGAGTGTGTTTCATGGATGAGAAGTGTGCTGTGTGTTTCCCTTCAGAAACGGAGTTAAATGCCAGGCTCTGTGTCTTCCTACAAGCGAGACTTCTTTTCAGGTAAACGCAGTCACTTTTCAGCTCAAACGAAGCTATATTGTACACGAAGCTCACACGTTTCTCGCTCTTAACTGAAATGCATTGGATGTTAGAGGGCCTGTGGTTTGTATCAGTTTCAGAAGCAGAGCTGAACTGGATATGGTCCGTGTGTGTAGGAAACACAGTTCTTTTGTTCTGAGCACTCTCACGTTTCCCGCCTTATTAGAGACTCTAGAAAGCAAGAGCGTGCTTCTTGCTCTAAAGCAGAGTGTGTTTCATGGATGAGAAGTGTGCTGTGTGTTTCCCTTCAGAAACGGAGTTAAATGCCAGGCTCTGTGTCTTCCTACAAGCGAGACTTCGTTTCAGGTAAACGCAGTCACTTTTCAGCTCAAACGAAGCTATATTGTACACGAAGCTCACACGTTTCTCGCTCTTAACTGAAACGCATTGGATGTTAGAGGGCCTGTGGTTTGTATCAGTTTCAGAAGCAGAGTTGAACTAGATATGGTCCGTGTGTGTAGGAAACACAGTTCTTTTGTTCTGAGCACTCTCACGTTTCCCGCCTTATTAGAGATTCTAGAAAGCAAGAGCGTGCTTCTTGCTCTAAAGCAGAGTGTGTTTCATGGATGAGAAGTGTGCTGTGTGTTTCCCTTCAGAAAAGGAGTTAAATGCCAGGCTCTGTGTCTTCCTACAAGCGAGACTTCGTTTCAGGTAAACACAGTCACTTTTCAGCTCAAACGAAGCTATATTGTACACGAAGCTCACACGTTTCTCGCTCTTAACTGAAACGCATTGGATGTTAGAGGGCCTGTGGTTTGTATCAGTTTCAGAAGCAGAGTTGAACTAGATATGGTCCGTGTGTGTAGGAAACACAGTTCTTTTGTTCTGAGCACTCTCACGTTTCCCGCCTTATTAGAGACTCTAGAAAGCAAGAGCGTGCTTCTTGCTCTAAAGCAGAGTGTGTTTCATGGATGAGAAGTGTGCTGTGTGTTTCCCTTCAGAAACGGAGTTAAATGCCAGGCTCTGTGTCTTCCTACAAGCGAGACTTCGTTTCAGGTAAACGCAGTCACTTTTCAGCTCAAACGAAGCTATATTGTACACGAAGCTCACACGTTTCTCGCTCTTAACTGAAACGCATTGGATGTTAGAGGGCCTGTGGTTTGTATCAGTTTCAGAAGCAGAGTTGAACTAGATATGGTCCGTGTGTGTAGGAAGCACAGTTCTTTTGTTCTGAGCACTCTCACGTTTCCCGCCTTATTAGAGACTCTAGAAAGCAAGAGCGTGCTTCTTGCTCTAAAGCAGAGTGTGTTTCATGGATGAGAAGTGTGCTGTGTGTTTCCCTTCAGAAACGGAGTTAAATGCCAGGCTCTGTGTCTTCCTACAAGCGAGACTTCGTTTCAGGTAAACGCAGTCACTTTTCAGCTCAAACGAAGCTATATTGTACACGAAGCTCACACGTTTCTCGCTCTTAACTGAAACGCATTGGATGTTAGAGGGCCTGTGGTTTGTATCAGTTTCAGAAGCAGAGCTGAACTAGATATGGTCCGTGTGTGTAGGAAACACAGTTCTTTTGTTCTGAGCACTCTCACGTTTCCCGCCTTATTAGAGACTCTAGAAAGCAAGAGCGTGCTTCTTGCTCTAAAGCAGAGTGTGTTTCATGGATGAGAAGTGTGCTGTGTGTTTCCCTTCAGAAACGGAGTTAAATGCCAGGCTCTGTGTCTTCCTACAAGCGAGACTTCGTTTCAGGTAAACGCAGTCACTTTTCAGCTCAAACGAAGCTATATTGTACACGAAGCTCACACGTTTCTCGCTCTTAACTGAAACGCATTGGATGTTAGAGGGCCTGTGGTTTGTATCAGTTTCAGAAGCAGAGTTGAACTAGATATGGTCCGTGTGTGTAGGAAACACAGTTCTTTTGTTCTGAGCACTCTCACGTTTCCCGCCTTATTAGAGACTCTAGAAAGCAAGAGCGTGCTTCTTGCTCTAAAGCAGAGTGTGTTTCATGGATGAGAAGTGTGCTGTGTGTTTACCTTCAGAAACGGAGTTAAATGCCAGGCTCTGTGTCTTCCTACAAGCGAGACTTCGTTTCAGGTAAACGCAGTCACTTTTCAGCTCAAACGAAGCTATATTGTACACGAAGCTCACACGTTTCTCGCTCTTAACTGAAACGCATTGGATGTTAGAGGGCCTGTGGTTTGTATCAGTTTCAGAAGCAGAGTTGAACTAGATATGGTCCGTGTGTGTAGGAAACACAGTTCTTTTGTTCTGAGCACTCTCACGTTTCCCGCCTTATTAGAGACTCTAGAAAGCAAGAGCGTGCTTCTTGCTCTAAAGCAGAGTGTGTTTCATGGATGAGAAGTGTGCTGTGTGTTTCCCTTCAGAAACGGAGTTAAATGCCAGGCTCTGTGTCTTCCTACAAGCGAGACTTCGTTTCAGGTAAACGCAGTCACTTTTCAGCTCAAACGAAGCTATATTGTACACGAAGCTCACACGTTTCTCGCTCTTAACTGAAACGCATTGGATGTTAGAGGGCCTGTGGTTTGTATCAGTTTCAGAAGCAGAGTTGAACTAGATATGGTCCGTGTGTGTAGGAAGCACAGTTCTTTTGTTCTGAGCACTCTCACGTTTCCCGCCTTATTAGAGACTCTAGAAAGCAAGAGCGTGCTTCTTGCTCTAAAGCAGAGTGTGTTTCATGGATGAGAAGTGTGCTGTGTGTTTCCCTTCAGAAACGGAGTTAAATGCCAGGCTCTGTGTCTTCCTACAAGCGAGACTTCGTTTCAGGTAAACGCAGTCACTTTTCAGCTCAAACGAAGCTATATTGTACACGAAGCTCACACGTTTCTCGCTCTTAACTGAAACGCATTGGATGTTAGAGGGCCTGTGGTTTGTATCAGTTTCAGAAGCAGAGCTGAACTAGATATGGTCCGTGTGTGTAGGAAACACAGTTCTTTTGTTCTGAGCACTCTCACGTTTCCCGCCTTATTAGAGACTCTAGAAAGCAAGAGCGTGCTTCTTGCTCTAAAGCAGAGTGTGTTTCATGGATGAGAAGTGTGCTGTGTGTTTCCCTTCAGAAACGGAGTTAAATGCCAGGCTCTGTGTCTTCCTACAAGCGAGACTTCGTTTCAGGTAAACGCAGTCACTTTTCAGCTCAAACGAAGCTATATTGTACACGAAGCTCACACGTTTCTCGCTCTTAACTGAAACGCATTGGATGTTAGAGGGCCTGTGGTTTGTATCAGTTTCAGAAGCAGAGTTGAACTAGATATGGTCCGTGTGTGTAGGAAACACAGTTCTTTTGTTCTGAGCACTCTCACGTTTCCCGCCTTATTAGAGACTCTAGAAAGCAAGAGCGTGCTTCTTGCTCTAAAGCAGAGTGTGTTTCATGGATGAGAAGTGTGCTGTGTGTTTACCTTCAGAAACGGAGTTAAATGCCAGGCTCTGTGTCTTCCTACAAGCGAGACTTCGTTTCAGGTAAACGCAGTCACTTTTCAGCTCAAACGAAGCTATATTGTACACGAAGCTCACACGTTTCTCGCTCTTAACTGAAACGCATTGGATGTTAGAGGGCCTGTGGTTTGTATCAGTTTCAGAAGCAGAGTTGAACTAGATATGGTCCGTGTGTGTAGGAAACACAGTGCTTTTGTTCTGAGCACTCTCACGTTTCCCGCCTTATTAGAGACTCTAGAAAGCAAGAGCGTGCTTCTTGCTCTAAAGCAGAGTGTGTTTCATGGATGAGAAGTGTGCTGTGTGTTTCCCTTCAGAAACGGAGTTAAATGCCAGGCTCTGTGTCTTCCTACAAGCGAGACTTCGTTTCAGGTAAACGCAGTCACTTTTCAGCTCAAACGAAGCTATATTGTACACGAAGCTCACACGTTTCTCGCTCTTAACTGAAACGCATTGGATGTTAGAGGGCCTGTGGTTTGTATCAGTTTCAGAAGCAGAGTTGAACTAGATATGGTCCGTGTGTGTAGGAAACACAGTTCTTTTGTTCTGAGCACTCTCACGTTTCCCGCCTTATTAGAGACTCTAGAAAGCAAGAGCGTGCTTCTTGCTCTAAAGCAGAGTGTGTTTCATGGATGAGAAGTGTGCTGTGTGTTTCCCTTCAGAAACGGAGTTAAATGCCAGGCTCTGTGTCTTCCTAGAAGCGAGACTTCGTTTCAGGTAAACGCAGTCACTTTTCAGCTCAAACGAAGCTATATTGTACACAAAGCTCACTCGTTTCTCGCTGTTAACTGAAACGCATTGGATGTTAGAGGGCCTGTGGTTTGTATCAGTTTCAGAAGCAGAGTTGAACTAGATATGGTCCGTGTGTGTAGGAAACACAGTTCTTTTGTTCTGAGCACTCTCACGTTTCCCGCCTTATTAGAGACTCTAGAAAGCAAGAGCGTGCTTCTTGCTCTAAAGCAGAGTGTGTTTCATGGATGAGAAGTGTGCTGTGTGTTTCCCTTCAGAAACGGAGTTAAATGCCAGGCTCTGTGTCTTCCTACAAGCGAGACTTCGTTTCAGGTAAACGCAGTCACTTTTCAGCTCAAACGAAGCTATATTGTACACGAAGCTCACACTTTTCTCGCTCTTAACTGAAACGCATTGGATGTTAGAGGGCCTGTGGTTTGTATCAGTTTCAGAAGCAGAGTTGAACTAGATATGGTCCGTGTGTGTAGGAAACACAGTTCTTTTGTTCTGAGCACTCTCACGTTTCCCGCCTTATTAGAGACTCTAGAAAGCAAGAGCGTGCTTCTTGCTCTAAAGCAGAGTGTGTTTCATGGATGAGAAGTGTGCTGTGTGTTTCCCTTCAGAAACGGAGTTAAATGCCAGGCTCTGTGTCTTCCTAGAAGCGAGACTTCGTTTCAGGTAAACGCAGTCACTTTTCAGCTCAAACGAAGCTATATTGTACACGAAGCTCACACGTTTCTCGCTCTTAACTGAAACGCATTGGATGTTAGAGGGCCTGTGGTTTGTATCAGTTTCAGAAGCAGAGTTGAACTGGATATGGTCCGTGTGTGTAGGAAACACAGTTCTTTTGTTCTGAGCACTCTCACGTTTCCCGCCTTATTAGAGACTCTAGAAAGCAAGAGCGTGCTTCTTGCTCTAAAGCAGAGTGTGTTTCATGGATGAGAAGTGTGCTGTGTGTTTCCCTTCAGAAACGGAGTTAAATGGCAGGCTCTGTGTCTTCCTAGAAGCGAGACTTCGTTTCAGGTAAACGCAGTCACTTTTCAGCTCAAACGAAGCTATATTGTACACGAAGCTCACACGTTTCTCGCTCTTAACTGAAACGCATTGGATGTTAGAGGGCCTGTGGTTTGTATCAGTTTCAGAAGCAGAGTTGAACTAGATATGGTCCGTGTGTGTAGGAAACACAGTTCTTTTGTTCTGAGCACTCTCACGTTTCCCGCCTTATTAGAGACTCTAGAAAGCAAGAGCGTGCTTCTTGCTCTAAAGCAGAGTGTGTTTCATGGATGAGAACTGTGCTGTGTGTTTCCCTTCAGAAACGGAGTTAAATGCCAGGCTCTGTGTCTTCCTACAAGCGAGACTTCTTTTCAGGTAAACGCAGTCACTTTTCAGCTCAAACGAAGCTATATTGTACACGAAGCTCACACGTTTCTCGCTCTTAACTGAAACGCATTGGATGTTAGAGGGCCTGTGGTTTGTATCAGTTTCAGAAGCAGAGTTGAACTAGATATGGTCCGTGTGTGTAGGAAACACAGTTCTTTTGTTCTGAGCACTCTCACGTTTCCCGCCTTATTAGAGACTCTAGAAAGCAAGAGCGTGCTTCTTGCTCTAAAGCAGAGTGTGTTTCATGGATGACAAGTGTGCTGTGTGTTTCCCTTCAGAAACGGAGTTAAATGCCAGGCTCTGTGTCTTCCTACAAGCGAGACTTCGTTTCAGGTAAACGCAGTCACTTTTCAGCTCAAACGAAGCTATATTGTACACGAAGCTCACACGTTTCTCGCTCTTAACTGAAACACATTGGATGTTAGAGGGCCTGTGGTTTGTATCAGTTTCAGAAGCAGAGTTGAACTAGATATGGTCCGTGTGTGTAGGAAACACAGTTCTTTTGTTCTGAGCACTCTCACGTTTCCCGCCTTATTAGAGACTCTAGAAAGCAAGAGCGTGCTTCTTGCTCTAAAGCAGAGTGTGTTTCATGGATGAGAAGTGTGCTGTGTGTTTCCCTTCAGAAACGGAGTTAAATGCCAGGCTCTGTGTCTTCCTAGAAGCGAGACTTCGTTTCAGGTAAACGCAGTCACTTTTCAGCTCAAACGAAGCTATATTGTACACGAAGCTCACACGTTTCTCGCTCTTAACTGAAACGCATTGGATGTTAGAGGGCCTGTGGTTTGTATCAGTTTCAGAAGCAGAGTTGAACTGGATATGGTCCGTGTGTGTAGGAAACACAGTTCTTTTGTTCTGAGCACTATCACGTTTCCCGCCTTATTAGAGACTCTAGAAAGCAAGAGCGTGCTTCTTGCTCTAAAGCAGAGTGTGTTTCATGGATGAGAAGTGTGCTGTGTGTTTCCCTTCAGAAACGGAGTTAAATGCCAGGCTCTGTGTCTTCCTACAAGCGAGACTTCGTTTCAGGTAAAAGCAGTCACTTTTCAGCTCAAACGAAGCTATATTGTACACGAAGCTCACACGTTTCTCGCTCTTAACTGAAACGCATTGGATGTTACAGGGCCTGTGGTTTGTATCAGTTTCAGAAGCAGAGTTGAACTAGATATTGTCCGTGTGTGTAGGAAACACAGTTCTTTTGTTCTGAGCACTCTCACGTTTCCCGCCTTATTAGAGACTCTAGAAAGCAAGAGCTTGCGTCTTGCTCTAAAGCAGAGTGTGTTTCATGGATGACAAGTGTGCTGTGTGTTTCCCTTCAGAAACGGAGTTAAATGCCAGGCTCTGTGTCTTCCTACAAGCGAGACTTCGTTTCAGGTAAACGCAGTCACTTTTCAGCTCAAACGAAGCTATATTGTACACGAAGCTCACACGTTTCTCGCTCTTAACTGAAACACATTGGATGTTAGAGGGCCTGTGGTTTGTATCAGTTTCAGAAGCAGAGTTGAACTAGATATGGTCCGGGGGTGTAGGAAACACAGTTCTTTTGTTCTGAGCACTCTCACGTTTCCCGCCTTATTAGAGACTCTAGAAAGCAAGAGCGTGCTTCTTGCTCTAAAGCAGAGTGTGTTTCATGGATGAGAAGTGTGCTGTGTGTTTCCCTTCAGAAACGGAGTTAAATGCCAGGCTCTGTGTCTTCCTAGAAGCGAGACTTCGTTTCAGGTAAACGCAGTCACTTTTCAGCTCAAACGAAGCTATATTGTACAGGAAGCTCACACGTTTCTCGCTCTTAACTGAAACGCATTGGATGTTAGAGGGCCTGTGGTTTGTATCAGTTTCAGAAGCAGAGATGAACTAGATATGGTCCGTGTGTGTAGGAAACACAGTTCTTTTGTTCTGAGCACTCTCACGTTTCCCGCCTTATTAGAGACTCTAGAAAGCAAGAGCGTGCTTCTTGCTCTAAAGCAGAGTGTGTTTCATGGATGAGAAGTGTGCTGTGTGTTTCCCTTCAGAAACGGAGTTAAATGCCAGGCTCTGTGTCTTCCTACAAGCGAGACTTCGTTTCAGGTAAACGCAGTCACTTTTCAGCTCAAACGAAGCTATATTGTACACGAAGCTCACACGTTTCTCGCTCTTAACTGAAACGCATTGGATGTTAGAGGGCCTGTGGTTTGTATCAGTTTCAGAAGCAGAGTTGAACTAGATATGGTCCGTGTGTGTAGGAAACACAGTTCTTTTGTTCTGAGAACTCTCACGTTTCCCGCCTTATTAGAGACTCTAGAAAGCAAGAGCGTGCTTCTTGCTCTAAAGCAGAGTGTGTTTCATGGATGAGAAGTGTGCTGTGTGTTTCCCTTCAGAAACGGAGTTAAATGCGAGGCTCTGTGTCTTCCTACAAGCGAGACTTCGTTTCACGTAAACGCAGTCACTTTTCAGCTCAAACGAAGCTATATTGTACACGAAGCTCACACGTTTCTCGCTCTTAACTGAAACGCATTGGATGTTAGAGGGCCTGTGGTTTGTATCAGTTTCAGAAGCAGAGTTGAACTAGATATGGTCCGTGTGTGTAGGAAACACAGTTCTTTTGTTCTGAGCACTCTCACGTTTCCCGCCTTATTAGAGACTCTAGAAAGCAAGAGCGTGCTTCTTGCTCTAAAGCAGAGTGTGTTTCATGGATGAGAAGTGTGCTGTGTGTTTCCCTTCAGAAACGGAGTTAAATGCCAGGCTCTGTGTCTTCCTACAAGCGAGACTTCGTTTCAGGTAAACGCAGTCACTTTTCAGCTCAAACGAAGCTATATTGTACACGAAGCTCACACGTTTCTCGCTCTTAACTGAAACGCATTGGATGTTAGAGGGCCTGTGGTTTGTATCAGTTTCAGAAGCAGAGTTGAACTAGATATGGTCCGTGTGTGTAGGAAACACAGTTCTTTTGTTCTGAGCACTCTCACGTTTCCCGCCTTATTAGAGACTCTAGAAAGCAAGAGCGTGCTTCTTGCTCTAAAGCAGAGTGTGTTTCATGGATGAGAAGTGTGCTGTGTGTTTCCCTTCAGAAACGGAGTTAAATGCCAGGCTCTGTGTCTTCCTACAAGCGAGACTTCGTTTCAGGTAAACGCAGTCACTTTTCAGCTCAAACGAAGCTATATTGTACACGAAGCTCACACGTTTCTCGCTCTTAACTGAAACGCATTGGATGTTAGAGGGCCTGTGGTTTGTATCAGTTTCAGAAGCAGAGTTGAACTAGATATGGTCCGTGTGTGTAGGAAACACAGTTCTTTTGTTCTGAGCACTCTCACGTTTCCCGCCTTATTAGAGACTCTAGAAAGCAAGAGCGTGCTTCTTGCTCTAAAGCAGAGTGTGTTTCATGGATGACAAGTGTGCTGTGTGTTTCCCTTCAGAAACGGAGTTAAATGTCAGGCTCTGTGTCTTCCTACAAGCGAGACTTCGTTTCAGGTAAACGCAGTCACTTTTCAGCTCAAACGAAGCTATATTGTACACGAAGCTCACACGTTTCTCGCTCTTAACTGAAACGCATTGGATGTTAGAGGGCCTGTGGTTTGTATCAGTTTCAGAAGCAGAGTTGAACTAGATATGGTCCGTGTGTGTAGGAAACACAGTTCTTTTGTTCTGAGCACTCTCACGTTTCCCGCCTTATTAGAGACTCTAGAAAGCAAGAGCGTGCTTCTTGCTCTAAAGCAGAGTGTGTTTCATGGATGACAAGTGTGCTGTGTGTTTCCCTTCAGAAACGGAGTTAAATGCCAGGCTCTGTGTCTTCCTACAAGCGAGACTTCGTTTCAGGTAAACGCAGTCACTTTTCAGCTCAAACGAAGCTATATTGTACACGAAGCTCACACGTTTCTCGCTCTTAACTGAAACGCATTGGATGTTAGAGGGCCTGTGGTTTGTATCAGTTTCAGAAGCAGAGTTGAACTAGATATGGTCCGTGTGTGTAGGAAACACAGTTCTTTTGTTCTGAGCACTCTCACTTTTCCCGCCTTATTAGAGACTCTAGAAAGCAAGAGCGTGCTTCTTGCTCTAAAGCAGAGTGTGTTTCATGGATGACAAGTGTGCTGTGTGTTTCCCTTCAGAAACGGAGTTAAATGCCAGGCTCTGTGTCTTCCTACAAGCGAGACTTCGTTTCAGGTAAACGCAGTCACTTTTCAGCTCAAACGAAGCTATATTGTACACGAAGCTCACACGTTTCTCGCTCTTAACTGAAACACATTGGATGTTAGAGGGCCTGTGGTTTGTATCAGTTTCAGAAGCAGAGTTGAACTAGATATGGTCCGTGTGTGTAGGAAACACAGTTCTTTTGTTCTGAGCACTCTCACGTTTCCCGCCTTATTAGAGACTCTAGAAAGCAAGAGCGTGCTTCTTGCTCTAAAGCAGAGTGTGTTTCATGGATGAGAAGTGTGCTGTGTGTTTCCCTTCAGAAACGGAGTTAAATGCCAGGCTCTGTGTCTTCCTAGAAGCGAGACTTCGTTTCAGGTAAACGCAGTCACTTTTCAGCTCAAACGAAGCTATATTGTACACGAAGCTCACACGTTTCTCGCTCTTAACTGAAACGCATTGGATGTTAGAGGGCCTGTGGTTTGTATCAGTTTCAGAAGCAGAGTTGAACTGGATATGGTCCGTGTGTGTAGGAAACACAGTTCTTTTGTTCTGAGCACTATCACGTTTCCCGCCTTATTAGAGACTCTAGAAAGCAAGAGCGTGCTTCTTGCTCTAAAGCAGAGTGTGTTTCATGGATGAGAAGTGTGCTGTGTGTTTCCCTTCAGAAACGGAGTTAAATGCCAGGCTCTGTGTCTTCCTACAAGCGAGACTTCGTTTCAGGTAAACGCAGTCACTTTTCAGCTCAAACGAAGCTATATTGTACACGAAGCTCACACGTTTCTCGCTCTTAACTGAAACGCATTGGATGTTAGAGGGCCTGTGGTTTGTATCAGTTTCAGAAGCAGAGTTGAACTAGATATTGTCCGTGTGTGTAGGAAACACAGTTCTTTTGTTCTGAGCACTCTCACGTTTCCCGCCTTATTAGAGACTCTAGAAAGCAAGAGCGTGCTTCTTGCTCTAAAGCAGAGTGTGTTTCATGGATGACAAGTGTGCTGTGTGTTTCCCTTCAGAAACGGAGTTAAATGCCAGGCTCTGTGTCTTCCTACAAGCGAGACTTCGTTTCAGGTAAACGCAGTCACTTTTCAGCTCAAACGAAGCTATATTGTACACGAAGCTCACACGTTTCTCGCTCTTAACTGAAACACATTGGATGTTAGAGGGCCTGTGGTTTGTATCAGTTTCAGAAGCAGAGTTGAACTAGATATGGTCCGGGGGTGTAGGAAACACAGTTCTTTTGTTCTGAGCACTCTCACGTTTCCCGCCTTATTAGAGACTCTAGAAAGCAAGAGCGTGCTTCTTGCTCTAAAGCAGAGTGTGTTTCATGGATGACAAGTGTGCTGTGTGTTTCCCTTCAGAAACGGAGTTAAATGCCAGGCTCTGTGTCTTCCTACAAGCGAGACTTCGTTTCAGGTAAACGCAGTCACTTTTCAGCTCAAACGAAGCTATATTGTACAGGAAGCTCACACGTTTCTCGCTCTTAACTGAAACGCATTGGATGTTAGAGGGCCTGTGGTTTGTATCAGTTTCAGAAGCAGAGTTGAACTAGATATGGTCCGTGTGTGTAGGAAACACAGTTCTTTTGTTCTGAGCACTCTCACGTTTCCCGCCTTATTAGAGACTCTAGAAAGCAAGAGCGTGCTTCTTGCTCTAAAGCAGAGTGTGTTTAATGGATGAGAAGTGTGCTGTGTGTTTCCCTTCAGAAACGGAGTTAAATGCCAGGCTCTGTGTCTTCCTACAAGCGAGACTTCGTTTCAGGTAAACGCAGTCACTTTTCAGCTCAAACGAAGCTATATTGTACACGAAGCTCACACGTTTCTCGCTCTTAACTGAAACGCATTGGATGTTAGAGGGCCTGTGGTTTGTATCAGTTTCAGAAGCAGAGTTGAACTAGATATGGTCCGTGTGTGTAGGAAACACAGTTCTTTTGTTCTGAGAACTCTCACGTTTCCCGCCTTATTAGAGACTCTAGAAAGCAAGAGCGTGCTTCTTGCTCTAAAGCAGAGTGTGTTTCAAGGATGAGAAGTGTGCTGTGTGTTTCCCTTCAGAAACGGAGTTAAATGTCAGGCTCTGTGTCTTCCTACAAGCGAGACTTCGTTTCAGGTAAACGCAGTCACTTTTCAGCTCAAACGAAGCTATATTGTACACGAAGCTCACACGTTTCTCGCTCTTAACTGAAACGCATTGGATGTTAGAGGGCCTGTGGTTTGTATCAGTTTCAGAAGCAGAGTTGAACTAGATATGGTCCGTGTGTGTAGGAAACACAGTTCTTTTGTTCTGAGCACTCTCACGTTTCCCGCCTTATTAGAGACTCTAGAAAGCAAGAGCGTGCTTCTTGCTCTAAAGCAGAGTGTGTTTCATGGATGACAAGTGTGCTGTGTGTTTCCCTTCAGAAACGGAGTTAAATGCCAGGCTCTGTGTCTTCCTACAAGCGAGACTTCGTTTCAGGTAAACGCAGTCACTTTTCAGCTCAAACGAAGCTATATTGTACACGAAGCTCACACGTTTCTCGCTCTTAACTGAAACGCATTGGATGTTAGAGGGCCTGTGGTTTGTATCAGTTTCAGAAGCAGAGTTGAACTAGATATGGTCCGTGTGTGTAGGAAACACAGTTCTTTTGTTCTGAGCACTCTCACTTTTCCCGCCTTATTAGAGACTCTAGAAAGCAAGAGCGTGCTTCTTGCTCTAAAGCAGAGTGTGTTTCATGGATGACAAGTGTGCTGTGTGTTTCCCTTCAGAAACGGAGTTAAATGCCAGGCTCTGTGTCTTCCTACAAGCGAGACTTCGTTTCAGGTAAACGCAGTCACTTTTCAGCTCAAACGAAGCTATATTGTACACGAAGCTCACACGTTTCTCGCTCTTAACTGAAACACATTGGATGTTAGAGGGCCTGTGGTTTGTATCAGTTTCAGAAGCAGAGTTGAACTAGATATGGTCCGTGTGTGTAGGAAACACAGTTCTTTTGTTCTGAGCACTCTCACGTTTCCCGCCTTATTAGAGACTCTAGAAAGCAAGAGCGTGCTTCTTGCTCTAAAGCAGAGTGTGTTTCATGGATGAGAAGTGTGCTGTGTGTTTCCCTTCAGAAACGGAGTTAAATGCCAGGCTCTGTGTCTTCCTAGAAGCGAGACTTCGTTTCAGGTAAACGCAGTCACTTTTCAGCTCAAACGAAGCTATATTGTACACGAAGCTCACACGTTTCTCGCTCTTAACTGAAACGCATTGGATGTTAGAGGGCCTGTGGTTTGTATCAGTTTCAGAAGCAGAGTTGAACTGGATATGGTCCGTGTGTGTAGGAAACACAGTTCTTTTGTTCTGAGCACTATCACGTTTCCCGCCTTATTAGAGACTCTAGAAAGCAAGAGCGTGCTTCTTGCTCTAAAGCAGAGTGTGTTTCATGGATGAGAAGTGTGCTGTGTGTTTCCCTTCAGAAACGGAGTTAAATGCCAGGCTCTGTGTCTTCCTACAAGCGAGACTTCGTTTCAGGTAAACGCAGTCACTTTTCAGCTCAAACGAAGCTATATTGTACACGAAGCTCACACGTTTCTCGCTCTTAACTGAAACGCATTGGATGTTAGAGGGCCTGTGGTTTGTATCAGTTTCAGAAGCAGAGTTGAACTAGATATTGTCCGTGTGTGTAGGAAACACAGTTCTTTTGTTCTGAGCACTCTCACGTTTCCCGCCTTATTAGAGACTCTAGAAAGCAAGAGCGTGCTTCTTGCTCTAAAGCAGAGTGTGTTTCATGGATGACAAGTGTGCTGTGTGTTTCCCTTCAGAAACGGAGTTAAATGCCAGGCTCTGTGTCTTCCTACAAGCGAGACTTCGTTTCAGGTAAACGCAGTCACTTTTCAGCTCAAACGAAGCTATATTGTACACGAAGCTCACACGTTTCTCGCTCTTAACTGAAACACATTGGATGTTAGAGGGCCTGTGGTTTGTATCAGTTTCAGAAGCAGAGTTGAACTAGATATGGTCCGGGGGTGTAGGAAACACAGTTCTTTTGTTCTGAGCACTCTCACGTTTCCCGCCTTATTAGAGACTCTAGAAAGCAAGAGCGTGCTTCTTGCTCTAAAGCAGAGTGTGTTTCATGGATGACAAGTGTGCTGTGTGTTTCCCTTCAGAAACGGAGTTAAATGCCAGGCTCTGTGTCTTCCTACAAGCGAGACTTCGTTTCAGGTAAACGCAGTCACTTTTCAGCTCAAACGAAGCTATATTGTACAGGAAGCTCACACGTTTCTCGCTCTTAACTGAAACGCATTGGATGTTAGAGGGCCTGTGGTTTGTATCAGTTTCAGAAGCAGAGTTGAACTAGATATGGTCCGTGTGTGTAGGAAACACAGTTCTTTTGTTCTGAGCACTCTCACGTTTCCCGCCTTATTAGAGACTCTAGAAAGCAAGAGCGTGCTTCTTGCTCTAAAGCAGAGTGTGTTTAATGGATGAGAAGTGTGCTGTGTGTTTCCCTTCAGAAACGGAGTTAAATGCCAGGCTCTGTGTCTTCCTACAAGCGAGACTTCGTTTCAGGTAAACGCAGTCACTTTTCAGCTCAAACGAAGCTATATTGTACACGAAGCTCACACGTTTCTCGCTCTTAACTGAAACGCATTGGATGTTAGAGGGCCTGTGGTTTGTATCAGTTTCAGAAGCAGAGTTGAACTAGATATGGTCCGTGTGTGTAGGAAACACAGTTCTTTTGTTCTGAGAACTCTCACGTTTCCCGCCTTATTAGAGACTCTAGAAAGCAAGAGCGTGCTTCTTGCTCTAAAGCAGAGTGTGTTTCAAGGATGAGAAGTGTGCTGTGTGTTTCCCTTCAGAAACGGAGTTAAATGCCAGGCTCTGTGTCTTCCTACAAGCGAGACTTCGTTTCACGTAAACGCAGTCACTTTTCAGCTCAAACGAAGCTATATTGTACACGAAGCTCACACGTTTCTCGCTCTTAACTGAAACGCATTGGATGTTAGAGGGCCTGTGGTTTGTATCAGTTTCAGAAGCAGAGTTGAACTAGGTATGGTCCGTGTGTGTAGGAAACACAGTTCTTTTGTTCTGAGCACTCTCACGTTTCCCGCCTTATTAGAGACTCTAGAAAGCAAGAGCGTGCTTCTTGCTCTAAAGCAGAGTGTGTTTCATGGATGAGAAGTGTGCTGTGTGTTTCCCTTCAGAAACGGAGTTAAATGCCAGGCTCTGTGTCTTCCTAGAAGCGAGACTTCGTTTCAGGTAAACGCAGTCACTTTTCAGCTCAAACGAAGCTATATTGTACACGAAGCTCACACGTTTCTCGCTCTTAACTGAAACGCATTGGATGTTAGAGGGCCTGTGGTTTGTATCAGTTTCAGAAGCAGAGTTGAACTGGATATGGTCCGTGTGTGTAGGAAACACAGTTCTTTTGTTCTGAGCACTATCACGTTTCCCGCCTTATTAGAGACTCTAGAAAGCAAGAGCGTGCTTCTTGCTCTAAAGCAGAGTGTGTTTCATGGATGAGAAGTGTGCTGTGTGTTTCCCTTCAGAAACGGAGTTAAATGCCAGGCTCTGTGTCTTCCTACAAGCGAGACTTCGTTTCAGGTAAAAGCAGTCACTTTTCAGCTCAAACGAAGCTATATTGTACACGAAGCTCACACGTTTCTCGCTCTTAACTGAAACGCATTGGATGTTACAGGGCCTGTGGTTTGTATCAGTTTCAGAAGCAGAGTTGAACTAGATATTGTCCGTGTGTGTAGGAAACACAGTTCTTTTGTTCTGAGCACTCTCACGTTTCCCGCCTTATTAGAGACTCTAGAAAGCAAGAGCGTGCTTTTTGCTCTAAAGGAGAGTGTGTTTCATGGATGAGAAGTGTGCTGTGTGTTTCCCTTCAGAAACGGAGTTAAATGCCAGGCTCTGTGTCTTCCTAGAAGCGAGACTTCGTTTCAGGTAAACGCAGTCACTTTTCAGCTCAAACGAATCTATATTGTACACGAAGCTCACACGTTTGTCGCTCTTAACTGAAACGCATTGGATGTTAGAGGGCCTGTGGTTTGTATCAGTTTCAGAAGCAGAGTTGAACTAGATATGGTCCGTGTGTGTAGGAAACACAGTTCTTTTGTTCTGAGCACTCTCACGTTTCCCGCCTTATTAGAGACTCTAGAAAGCAAGAGCGTGCTTCTACTCTAAAGCAGAGTGTGTTTCATGGATGAGAAGCGTGCTGTGTGTTTCCCTTCAGAAACGGAGTTAAATGCCAGGACCTGTGTATTCCTACAAGCGAGACTTCGTATCAGGTAAACGCAGTCACTTTTCAGCTCAAACGAAGCTATATTGTACACGAAGCTCACACGTTTCTCTCTCTTAACTGAAACGCATTGGATGTTAGAGGGCCTGTGGTTTGTATCAGTTTCAGAAGCAGAGTTGAACTAGATATGGTCCGTGTGTGTAGGAAACAGTTCTTTTGTTCTGAGCACTCTCACGTTTCCCGCCTTATTAGAGACTCTAGAAAGCAAGAGCGTGCTTCTTGCTCTAAAGCAGAGTGTGTTTCATGGATGAGAAGTGTGCTGTGTGTTTCCCTTCAGAAACGGAGTTAAATGCCAGGCTCTGTGTCTTCCTACAAGCGAGACTTCGTTTCAGGTAAACGCAGTCACTTTTCAGCTCAAACGAAGCTATATTGTACACGAAGCTCACACGTTTCTCGCTCTTAACTGAAACGCATTGGATGTTAGAGGGCCTGTGGATTTTATCAGTTTCAGAAGCAGAGTTGAACTAGATATGGTCCGTGTGTGTAGGAAACACAGTTCTTTTGTTCTGAGCACTCTCACGTTTCCCGCCTTTTTAGAGACTCTAGAAAGCAAGAGCGTGCTTCTTGCTCTAAAGCAGAGTGTGTTTCATGGATGAGAAGTGTGCTGTGTGTTTCCCTTCAGAAACGGAGTTAAATGCCAGGGTCTGTGTCTTCCTACAAGCGAGACTTCGTTTCAGGTAAACGCAGTCACTTTTCAGCTCAAACGAAGCTATATTGTACAGGAAGCTCACACGTTTCTCGCTCTTAACTGAAACGCATTGGATGTTAGAGGGCCTGTGGTTTGTATCAGTTTCAGAAGTAGAGTTGAACTAGATATGGTCCGTGTGTGTAGGAAACACAGTTCTTTTTTTCTGAGCACTCTCACGTTTCCCGCCTTATTAGAGACTCTAGAAAGCAAGAGCGTGCTTCTTGCTCTAAAGCAGAGTGTGTTTCATGGATGAGAAGTGTGCTGTGTGTTTCCCTTCAGAAACGGAGTTAAATGCCAGGCTCTGTGTCTTCCTAGAAGCGAGACTTCGTTTCAGGTAAACGCAGTCACTTTTCAGCTCAAACGAAGCTATATTGTACACGAAGCTCACACGTTTCTCGCTCTTAACTGAAACGCATTGGATGTTAGAGGGCCTGTGGTTTGTATCAGTTTCAGAAGCAGAGTTGAACTAGATATGGTCCGTGTGTGTAGGAAACACAGTTCTTTTGTTCTGAGCACTCTCACATTTGCCGCCTTATTAGAGACTCTAGAAAGCAAGAGCGTGCTTCTTGCTCTAAAGCAGAGTGTTTTTCATGGATGAGAAGTGTGCTGTGTGTTTCCCTTCAGAAACGGAGTTAAATGCCAGGCTCTGTGTCTTCCTACAAGCGAGACATCGTTTCAGGTAAACGCAGTCACTTTTCAGCTCAAACGAATCTATATTGTACACGAAGCTCACACGTTTCTCGCTCTTAACTGAAACGCATTGGATGTTAGAGGGCCTGTGGTTTGTATCAGTTTCAGAAGCAGAGTTGAACTAGATATGGTCCGTGTGTGTAGGAAACACAGTTCTTTTGTTCTGAGCACTCTCACGTTTCCCGCCTTATTAGAGACTCTAGAAAGCAAGAGCGTGCTTCTTGCTCTAAAGCAGAGTGTGTTTCATTGATGAGAAGCGTGCTGTGTGTTTCCCTTCAGAAACGGAGTTAAATGCCAGGCCCTGTGTATTCCTACAAGCGAGACTTCGTTTCAGGTAAACGCAGTCACTTTTCAGCTCAAACGAAGCTATATTGTACACGAAGCTCACACGTTTCTCGCTCTTAACTGAAACGCATTGGATGTTAGAGGGCCTGTGGTTTGTATCAGTTTCAGAAGCAGAGTTGAACTAGATATGGTCCGTGTGTGTAGGAAACACAGTTCTTTTGTTCAGAGCACTCTCACGTTTCCAGCCTTATTAGAGACTCTAGAAAGCAAGAGCGTGCTTCTTGCTCTAAAGCAGAGTGTGTTTCATGGATGAGAAGCGTGCTGTGTGTTTCCCTTCAGAAACGGAGTTAAATGCCAGGCCCTGTGTATTCCTACAAGCGAGACTTCGTTTCAGGTAAACGCAGTCACTTTTCAGCTCAAACGAAGCTATATTGTACACGAAGCTCACACGTTTCTCGCTCTTAACTGAAACGCATTGGATGTTAGAGGGCCTGTGGTTTGTATCAGTTTCAGAAGCAGAGTTGAACTAGATATGGTCCGTGTGTGTAGGAAACAGTTCTTTTGTTCTGAGCACTCTCACGTTTCCCGCATTATTAGAGACTCTAGAAAGCAAGAGCGTGCTTCTTGCTCTAAAGCAGAGTGTGTTTCATGGATGAGAAGTGTGCTGTGTGTTTCCCTTCAGAAACGGAGTTAAATGCCAGGCTCTGTGTCTTCCTACAAGCGAGACTTCGTTTCAGGTAAACGCAGTCACTTTTCAGCTCAAACGAAGCTATATTGTACACGAAGCTCACACGTTTCTCGCTCTTAACTGAAACGCATTGGATGTTAGAGGGCCTGTGGATTTTATCAGTTTCAGAAGCAGAGTTGAACTAGATATGGTCCGTGTGTGTAGGAAACACAGTTCTTTTGTTCTGAGCACTCTCACGTTTCCCGCCTTTTTAGAGACTCTAGAAAGCAAGAGCGTGCTTCTTGCTCTAAAGCAGAGTGTGTTTCATGGATGAGAAGTGTGCTGTGTGTTTCCCTTCAGAAACGGAGTTAAATGCCAGGGTCTGTGTCTTCCTACAAGCGAGACTTCGTTTCAGGTAAACGCAGTCACTTTTCAGCTCAAACGAAGCTATATTGTACAGGAAGCTCACACGTTTCTCGCTCTTAACTGAAACGCATTGGATGTTAGAGGGCCTGTGGTTTGTATCAGTTTCAGAAGTAGAGTTGAACTAGATATGGTCCGTGTGTGTAGGAAACACAGTTCTTTTTTTCTGAGCACTCTCACGTTTCCCGCCTTATTAGAGACTCTAGAAAGCAAGAGCGTGCTTCTTGCTCTAAAGCAGAGTGTGTTTCATGGATGAGAAGTGTGCTGTGTGTTTCCCTTCAGAAACGGAGTTAAATGCCAGGCTCTGTGTCTTCCTAGAAGCGAGACTTCGTTTCAGGTAAACGCAGTCACTTTTCAGCTCAAACGAAGCTATATTGTACACGAAGCTCACACGTTTCTCGCTCTTAACTGAAACGCATTGGATGTTAGAGGGCCTGTGGTTTGTATCAGTTTCAGAAGCAGAGTTGAACTAGATATGGTCCGTGTGTGTAGGAAACACAGTTCTTTTGTTCTGAGCACTCTCACATTTGCCGCCTTATTAGAGACTCTAGAAAGCAAGAGCGTGCTTCTTGCTCTAAAGCAGAGTGTTTTTCATGGATGAGAAGTGTGCTGTGTGTTTCCCTTCAGAAACGGAGTTAAATGCCAGGCTCTGTGTCTTCCTACAAGCGAGACATCGTTTCAGGTAAACGCAGTCACTTTTCAGCTCAAACGAATCTATATTGTACACGAAGCTCACACGTTTCTCGCTCTTAACTGAAACGCATTGGATGTTAGAGGGCCTGTGGTTTGTATCAGTTTCAGAAGCAGAGTTGAACTAGATATGGTCCGTGTGTGTAGGAAACACAGTTCTTTTGTTCTGAGCACTCTCACGTTTCCCGCCTTATTAGAGACTCTAGAAAGCAAGAGGGTGCTTCTTGCTCTAAAGCAGAGTGTGTTTCATGGATGAGAAGCGTGCTGTGTGTTTCCCTTCAGAAACGGAGTTAAATGCCAGGCCCTGTGTATTCCTACAAGCGAGACTTCGTTTCAGGTAAACGCAGTCACTTTTCAGCTCAAACGAAGCTATATTGTACACGAAGCTCACACGTTTCTCGCTCTTAACTGAAACGCATTGGATGTTAGAGGGCCTGTGGTTTGTATCAGTTTCAGAAGCAGAGTTGAACTAGATATGGTCCGTGTGTGTAGGAAACAGTTCTTTTGTTCTGAGCACTCTCACGTTTCCCGCCTTATTAGAGACTCTAGAAAGCAAGAGCGTGCTTCTTGCTCTAAAGCAGAGTGTGTTTCATGGATGAAAAGTGTGCTGTGTGTTTCCCTTCAGAAACGGAGTTAAATGCCAGGCTCTGTGTCTTCCTACAAGCGAGACTTCGTTTCAGGTAAACGCAGTCACTTTTCAGCTCAAACGAAGCTATATTGTACACGAAGCTCACACGTTTCTCGCTCTTAACTGAAACGCATTGGATGTTAGAGGGCCTGTGGTTTGTATCAGTTTCAGAAGCAGAGTTGAACTAGATATGGTCCGTGTGTGTAGGAAACACAGTTCTTTTGTTCTGAGCACTCTCACGTTTCCCGCCTTATTAGAGACTCTAGAAAGCAAGAGCGTGCTTCTTGCTCTAAAGCAGAGTGTGTTTCATGGATGAGAAGTGTGCTGTGTGTTTCCCTTCAGAAACGGAGTTAAATGCCAGGCTCTGTGTCTTCCTACAAGCGAGACTTCGTTTCAGGTAAACGCAGTCACTTTTCAGCTCAAACGAAGCTATATTGTACACGAAGCTCACACGTTTCTCGCTCTTAACTGAAACGCATTGGATGTTAGAGGGCCTGTGGTTTGTATCAGTTTCAGAAGCAGAGTTGAACTAGATATGGTCCGTGTGTGTAGGAAACACAGTTCTTTTGTTCTGAGCACTCTCACGTTTCCCGCCTTATTAGAGACTCTAGAAAGCAAGAGCGTGCTTCTTGCTCTAAAGCAGAGTGTGTTTCATGGATGAGAAGTGTGCTGTGTGTTTCCCTTCAGAAACGGAGTTAAATGCCAGGCTCTGTGTCTTCCTACAAGCGAGACTTCCTTTCAGGTAAACGCAGTCACTTTTCAGCTCAAACGAAGCTATATTGTACACGAAGCTCACATGTTTCTCGCTCTTAACTGAAACGCATTGGATGTTAGAGGGCCTGTGGTTTGTATCAGTTTCAGAAGCAGAGTTGAACTAGATATGGTCCGTGTGTGTAGGAAACACAGTTCTTTTGTTCTGAGCACTCTCACGTTTCCCGCCTTATTAGAGACTCTAGAAAGCAAGAGCGTGCTTCTTGCTCTAAAGCAGAGTGTGTTTCATGGATGAGAAGTGTGCTGTGTGTTTCCCTTCAGAAACGGAGTTAAATGCCAGGCTCTGTGTCTTCCTAGAAGCGAGACTTCGTTTCAGGTAAACGCAGTCACTTTTCAGCTCAAACGAAGCTATATTGTACACGAAGCTCACACGTTTCTCGCTCTTAACTGAAACGCATTGGATGTTAGAGGGCCTGTGGTTTGTATCAGTTTCAGAAGCAGAGTTGAACTAGATATGGTCCGTGTGTGTAGGAAACACAGTTCTTTTGTTCTGAGAACTCTCACGTTTCCTGCCTTATTAGAGACTCTAGAAAGCAAGAGCGTGCTTCTTGCTCTAAAGCAGAGTGTGTTTCATGGATGACAAGTGTGCTGTGTGTTTCCCTTCAGAAACGGAGTTAAATGCCAGGCTCTGTGTCTTCCTACAAGCGAGACTTCGTTTCACATAAACGCAGTCACTTTTCAGCTCAAACGAAGCTATATTGTACACGAAGCTCACACGTTTCTCGCTCTTAACTGAAACGCATTGCATGTTAGAGGGCCTGTGGTTTGTATCAGTTTCAGAAGCAGAGTTGAACTAGATATGGTCCGTGTGTGTAGGAAACACAGTTCTTTTGTTCTAAGCACTCTCACGTTTCCCGCCTTATTAGAGACTCTAGAAAGCAAGAGCTTGCTTCTTGCTCTAAAGCAGAGTGTGTTTCATGGATGAGAAGTGTGCTGTGTGTTTCCCTTCAGAAACGGAGTTAAATGCCAGGCTCTGTGTCTTCCTACAAGCGAGACTTCGTTTCAGGTAAACGCAGTCACTTTTCAGCTCAAACGAAGCTATATTGTACACGAAGCTCACACGTTTCTCGCTCTTAACTGAAACGCATTGGATGTTAGAGGGCCTGTGGTTTGTATCAGTTTCAGAAGCAGAGTTGAACTAGATATGGTCCGTGTGTGTAGGAAACACAGTTCTTTTGTTCTGAGCACTCTCAAGTTTCCCGTCTTATTAGAGACTCTAGAAAGCAAGAGCGTGCTTCTTGCTCTAAAGCAGAGTGTGTTTCATGGATGAGAAGTGTGCTGTGTGTTTCCCTTCAGAAACGGAGTTAAATGCCAGGCTCTGTGTCTTCCTACAAGCGAGACTTCGTTTCAGGTAAACGCAGTCACTTTTCAGCTCAAACGAAGCTATATTGTACAGGAAGCTCACACGTTTCTCGCTCTTAACTGAAACGCATTGGATGTCAGAGGGCCTGTGGTTTGTATCAGTTTCAGAAGTAGAGTTGAACTAGATATGGTCCGTGTGTAGGAAACACAGTTCTTTTTTTCTGAGCACTCTCACGTTTCCCGCCTTATTAGAGACTCTAGAAAGCAAGAGCGTGCTTCTTGCTCTAAAGCAGAGTGTGTTTCATGGATGAGAAGTGTGCTGTGTGTTTCCCTTCAGAAACGGAGTTAAATGCCAGGCTCTGTGTCTTCCTACAAGCGAGACTTCGTTTCAGGTAAACGCAGTCACTTTTCAGCTCAAACGAAGCTATATTGTACACGAAGCTCACACGTTTCTCGCTCTTAACTGAAACGCATTGGATGTTAGAGGGCCTGTGGTTTGTATCAGTTTCAGAAGCAGAGTTGAACTAGATATGGTCCGTGTGTGTAGGAAACACAGTTCTTTTGTTCTGAGCACTCTCACATTTGCCGCCTTATTAGAGACTCTAGAAAGCAAGAGCGTGCTTCTTGCTCTAAAGCAGAGTGTGTTTCATGGATGAGAAGTGTGCTGTGTGTTTCCCTTCAGAAACAGAGTTAAATGCCAGGCTCTGTGTCTTCCTACAAGCGAGACTTCGTTTCAGGTAAACGCAGTCACTTTTCAGCTCAAACGAATCTATATTGTACACGAAGCTCACACGTTTCTCGCTCTTAACTGAAACGAATTGGATGTTAGAGGGCCTGTGGTTTGTATCAGTTTCAGAAGCAGAGTTGAACTAGATATGGTCCGTGTGTGTAGGAAACACAGTTCTTTTGTTCTGAGCACTCTCACGTTTCCCGCCTTATTAGAGACTCTAGAAAGCAAGAGCGTGCTTCTTGCTCTAAAGCAGAGTGTGTTTCATGGATGAGAAGCGTGCTGTGTGTTTCCCTTCAGAAACGGAGTTAAATGCCAGGCCCTGTGTATTCCTACAAGCGAGACTTCGTTTCAGGTAAACGCAGTCACTTTTCAGCTCAAACGAAGCTATATTGTACACGAAGCTCACACGTTTCTCGCTCTTAACTGAAACGCATTGGATGTTAGAGGGCCTGTGGTTTGTATCAGTTTCAGAAGCAGAGTTGAACTAGATATGGTCCGTGTGTGTAGGAAACAGTTCTTTTGTTCTGAGCACTCTCACGTTTCCCGCCTTATTAGAGACTATAGAAAGCAAGAGCGTGCTTCTTGCTCTAAAGCAGAGTGTGTTTCATGGATGAGAAGTGTGCTGTGTGTTTCCCTTCAGAAACGGATTTAAATGCCAGGCTCTGTGTCTTCCTAGAAGCGAGACTTCGTTTCAGGTAAACGCAGTCACTTTTCAGCTCAAACGAAGCTATATTGTACACAAAGCTCACACGTTTCTCGCTCTTAACTGAAACGCATTGGATGTTAGAGGGCCTGTGGTTTGTATCAGTTTCAGAAGCAGAGTTGAACTAGATATGGTCCGTGTGTGTAGGAAACACAGTTCTTTTGTTCTGAGCACTCTCACGTTTCCCGCCTTATTAGAGACTCTAGAAAGCAAGAGCGTGCTTCTTGCTCTAAAGGAGAGTGTGTTTCATGGATGAGAAGTGTGCGGTGTGTTTCCCTTCAGAAACGGAGTTAAATGCCAGGCTCTGTGTCTTCCTAGAAGCGAGACTTCGTTTCAGGTAAACGCAGTCACTTTTGAGCTCAAACGAAGCTATATTGTACACGAAGCTCACACGTTTCTCGCTCTTAACTGAAACGCATTGGATGTTAGAGGGCCTGTGGTTTGTATCAGTTTCAGAAGCAGAGTTGAACTAGATTTGGTCCGTGTGTGTAGGAAACAGTTCTTTTGTTCTGAGCACTGTCACGTTTCCCGCCTTATTAGAGACTCTAGAAAGCAAGAGCGTGCTTCTTGCTCTAAAGCAGAGTGTGTTTCATGGATGAGAAGTGTGCTGTGTGTTTCCTTTCAGAAACGGAGTTAAATGCCAGGCTCTGTGTCTTCCTACAAGCGAGACTTCGTTTCAGGTAAACGCAGTCACTTTTCAGCTCAAACGAAGCTATATTGTACACGAAGCTCACACGTTTCTCGCTCTTAACTGAAACGCATTGGATGTTAGAGGGCCTGTGGTTTGTATCAGTTTCAGAAGCAGAGTTGAACTAGATATGGTCCGTGTGTGTAGGAAACACAGTTCTTTTGTTCTGAGCACTCTCACGTTTCCCGCCTTTTTAGAGACTCTAGAAAGCAAGAGCGTGCTTCTTGCTCTAAAGCAGAGTGTGTTTCATGGATGAGAAGTGTGCTGTGTGTTTCCCTTCAGAAACGGAGTTAAATGCCAGGCTCTGTGTCTTCCTACAAGCGAGACTTCGTTTCAGGTAAACACAGTCACTTTTCAGCTCAAACGAAGCTATATTGTACAGGAAGCTCACACGTTTCTCGCTCTTAACTGAAACGCATTGGATGTTAGAGGGCCTGTGGTTTGTATCAGTTTCAGAAGCAGAGTTGAACTAGATATGGTCCGTGTGTGTAGGAAACACAGTTCTTTTGTTCTGAGAACTCTCACGTTTCCTGCCTTATTAGAGACTCTAGAAAGCAAGAGCGTGCTTCTTGCTCTAAAGCAGAGTGTGTTTCATGGATGAGAAGTGTGCTGTGTGTTTCCCTTCAGAAACGGAGTTAAATGCGAGGCTCTGTGTCTTCCTACAAGCGAGACTTCGTTTCACATAAACGCAGTCACTTTTCAGCTCAAACGAAGCTATATTGTACACGAAGCTCACACGTTTCTCGCTCTTAACTGAAACGCATTGCATGTTAGAGGGCCTGTGGTTTGTATCAGTTTCAGAAGCAGAGTTGAACTAGATATGGTCCGTGTGTGTAGGAAACACAGTTCTTTTGTTCTAAGCACTCTCACGTTTCCCGCCTTATTAGAGACTCTAGAAAGCAAGAGCTTGCTTCTTGCTCTAAAGCAGAGTGTGTTTCATGGATGAGAAGTGTGCTGTGTGTTTCCCTTCAGAAACGGAGTTAAATGCCAGGCTCTGTGTCTTCCTAGAAACGAGACTTCGTTTCAGGTAAACGCAGTCACTTTTCAGCTCAAACGAAGCTATATTGTACACGAAGCTCACACGTTTTTCGCTCTTAACTGAAACGCATTGGATGTTAGAGGGCCTGTGGATTGTATCAGTTTCAGAAGCAGAGTTGAACTAGATATGGTCCGTGTGTGTAGGAAACACAGTTCTTTTGTTCTGAGCACTCTCACGTTTCCCGCCTTATTAGAGACTCTAGAAAGCAAGAGCGTGCTTCTTGCTCTAAAGGAGAGTGTGTTTCATGGATGAGAAGTGTGCTGTGTGTTTCCCTTCAGAAACGGAGTTAAATGCCAGGCTCTGTGTCTTCCTACAAGCGAGACTTCGTTTCAGGTAACGCAGTCACTTTTGAGCTCAAACGAATCTATAATGTACACGAAGCTCACACGTTTCTCGCTCTTAACTGAAACGCATTGGATGTTAGAGGGCCTGTGGTTTGTATCAGTTTCAGAAGCAGAGTTGAACTAGATTTGGTCCGTGTGTGTAGGAAACAGTTCTTTTGTTCTGAGCACTCTCACGTTTCCCGCCTTATTAGAGACTCTAGAAAGCAAGAGCGTGCTTCTTGCTCTAAACCAGAGTGTGTTTCATGGATGAGAAGTGTGCTGTGTGTTTCCCTTCAGAAACGGAGTTAAATGCCAGGCTCTGTGTCTTCCTACAAGCGAGACTTCGTTTCAGGTAAACGCAGTCACTTTTCAGCTCAAACGAAGCTATATTGTACACGAAGCTCACACGTTTCTCGCTCTTAACTGAAACGCATTGGATGTTAGAGGGCCTGTGGTTTGTATCAGTTTCAGAAGCAGAGTTGAACTAGATATGGTCCGTGTGTGTAGGAAACACAGTTCTTTTGTTCTGAGCACTCTCAAGTTTCCCGTCTTATTAGAGACTCTAGAAAGCAAGAGCGTGCTTCTTGCTCTAAAGCAGAGTGTGTTTCATGGATGAGAAGTGTGCTGTGTGTTTCCCTTCAGAAACGGAGTTAAATGCCAGGCTCTGTGTCTTCCTACAAGCGAGACTTCGTTTCAGGTAAACGCAGTCACTTTTCAGCTCAAACGAAGCTATATTGTACAGGAAGCTCACACGTTTCTCGCTCTTAACTGAAACGCATTGGATGTCAGAGGGCCTGTGGTTTGTATCAGTTTCAGAAGTAGAGTTGAACTAGATATGGTCCGTGTGTGTAGGAAACACAGTTCTTTTTTTCTGAGCACTCTCACGTTTCCCGCCTTATTAGAGACTCTAGAAAGCAAGAGCGTGCTTCTTGCTCTAAAGCAGAGTGTGTTTCATGGATGAGAAGTGTGCTGTGTGTTTCCCTTCAGAAACGGAGTTAAATGCCAGGCTCTGTGTCTTCCTACAAGCGAGACTTCGTTTCAGGTAAACGCAGTCACTTTTCAGCTCAAACGAATCTATATTGTACACGAAGCTCACACGTTTGTCGCTCTTAACTGAAACGCATTGGATGTTAGAGGGCCTGTGGTTTGTATCAGTTTCAGAAGCAGAGTTGAACTAGATATGGTCCGTGTGTGTAGGAAACACAGTTCTTTTGTTCTGAGCACTCTCACGTTTCCCGCCTTATTAGAGACTCTAGAAAGCAAGAGCGTGCTTCTTGCTCTAAAGCAGAGTGTGTTTCATGGATGAGAAGCGTGCTGTGTGTTTCCCTTCAGAAACGGAGTTAAATGCCAGGCCCTGTGTATTCCTACAAGCGAGACTTCGTTTCAGGTAAACGCAGTCACTTTTCAGCTCAAACGAAGCTATATTGTACACGAAGCTCACACGTTTCTCGCTCTTAACTGAAACGCATTGGATGTTAGAGGGCCTGTGGTTTGTATCAGTTTCAGAAGCAGAGTTGAACTAGATATGGTCCGTGTGTGTAGGAAACAGTTCTTTTGTTCTGAGCACTCTCACGTTTCCCGCCTTATTAGAGACTATAGAAAGCAAGAGCGTGCTTCTTGCTCTAAAGCAGAGTGTGTTTCATGGATGAGAAGTGTGCTGTGTGTTTCCCTTCAGAAACGGAGTTAAATGCCAGGCTCTGTGTCTTCCTAGAAGCGAGACTTCGTTTCAGGTAAACGCAGTCACTTTTCAGCTCAAACGAAGCTATATTGTACACGAAGCTCACACGTTTCTCGCTCTTAACTGAAACGCATTGGATGTTAGAGGGCCTGTGGTTTGTATCAGTTTCAGAAGCAGAGTTGAACTAGATATGGTCCGTGTGTGTAGGAAACACAGTTCTTTTGTTCTGAGCACTCTCACATTTGCCGCCTTATTAGAGACTCTAGAAAGCAAGAGCGTGCTTCTTGCTCTAAAGCAGAGTGTTTTTCATGGATGAGAAGTGTGCTGTGTGTTTCCCTTCAGAAACGGAGTTAAATGCCAGGCTCTGTGTCTTCCTACAAGCGAGACATCGTTTCAGGTAAACGCAGTCACTTTTCAGCTCAAACGAATCTATATTGTACACGAAGCTCACACGTTTCTCGCTCTTAACTGAAACGCATTGGATGTTAGAGGGCCTGTGGTTTGTATCAGTTTCAGAAGCAGAGTTGAACTAGATATGGTCCGTGTGTGTAGGAAACACAGTTCTTTTGTTCTGAGCACTCTCACGTTTCCCGCCTTATTAGAGACTCTAGAAAGCAAGAGCGTGCTTCTTGCTCTAAAGCAGAGTGTGTTTCATGGATGAGAAGCGTGCTGTGTGTTTCCCTTCAGAAACGGAGTTAAATGCCAGGCCCTGTGTATTCCTACAAGCGAGACTTCGTTTCAGGTAAACGCAGTCACTTTTCAGCTCAAACGAAGCTATATTGTACACGAAGCTCACACGTTTCTCGCTCTTAACTGAAACGCATTGGATGTTAGAGGGCCTGTGGTTTGTATCAGTTTCAGAAGCAGAGTTGAACTAGATATGGTCCGTGTGTGTAGGAAACAGTTCTTTTGTTCTGAGCACTCTCACGTTTCCCGCCTTATTAGAGACTCTAGAAAGCAAGAGCGTGCTTCTTGCTCTAAAGCAGAGTGTGTTTCATGGATGAAAAGTGTGCTGTGTGTTTCCCTTCAGAAACGGAGTTAAATGCCAGGCTCTGTGTCTTCCTACAAGCGAGACTTCGTTTCAGGTAAACGCAGTCACTTTTCAGCTCAAACGAAGCTATATTGTACACGAAGCTCACACGTTTCTCGCTCTTAACTGAAACGCATTGGATGTTAGAGGGCCTGTGGTTTGTATCAGTTTCAGAAGCAGAGTTGAACTAGATATGGTCCGTGTGTGTAGGAAACACAGTTCTTTTGTTCTGAGCACTCTCACGTTTCCCGCCTTATTAGAGACTCTAGAAAGCAAGAGCGTGCTTCTTGCTCTAAAGCAGAGTGTGTTTCATGGATGAGAAGTGTGCTGTGTGTTTCCCTTCAGAAACGGAGTTAAATGCCAGGCTCTGTGTCTTCCTACAAGCGAGACTTCGTTTCAGGTAAACGCAGTCACTTTTCAGCTCAAACGAAGCTATATTGTACACGAAGCTCACACGTTTCTCGCTCTTAACTGAAACGCATTGGATGTTAGAGGGCCTGTGGTTTGTATCAGTTTCAGAAGCAGAGTTGAACTAGATATGGTCCGTGTGTGTAGGAAACACAGTTCTTTTGTTCTGAGCACTCTCACGTTTCCCGCCTTATTAGAGACTCTAGAAAGCAAGAGCGTGCTTCTTGCTCTAAAGCAGAGTGTGTTTCATGGATGAGAAGTGTGCTGTGTGTTTCCCTTCAGAAACGGAGTTAAATGCCAGGCTCTGTGTCTTCCTACAAGCGAGACTTCCTTTCAGGTAAACGCAGTCACTTTTCAGCTCAAACGAAGCTATATTGTACACGAAGCTCACATGTTTCTCGCTCTTAACTGAAACGCATTGGATGTTAGAGGGCCTGTGGTTTGTATCAGTTTCAGAAGCAGAGTTGAACTAGATATGGTCCGTGTGTGTAGGAAACACAGTTCTTTTGTTCTGAGCACTCTCACGTTTCCCGCCTTATTAGAGACTCTAGAAAGCAAGAGCGTGCTTCTTGCTCTAAAGCAGAGTGTGTTTCATGGATGAGAAGTGTGCTGTGTGTTTCCCTTCAGAAACGGAGTTAAATGCCAGGCTCTGTGTCTTCCTAGAAGCGAGACTTCGTTTCAGGTAAACGCAGTCACTTTTCAGCTCAAACGAAGCTATATTGTACACGAAGCTCACACGTTTCTCGCTCTTAACTGAAACGCATTGGATGTTAGAGGGCCTGTGGTTTGTATCAGTTTCAGAAGCAGAGTTGAACTAGATATGGTCCGTGTGTGTAGGAAACACAGTTCTTTTGTTCTGAGAACTCTCACGTTTCCTGCCTTATTAGAGACTCTAGAAAGCAAGAGCGTGCTTCTTGCTCTAAAGCAGAGTGTGTTTCATGGATGAGAAGTGTGCTGTGTGTTTCCCTTCAGAAACGGAGTTAAATGCGAGGCTCTGTGTCTTCCTACAAGCGAGACTTCGTTTCACATAAACGCAGTCACTTTTCAGCTCAAACGAAGCTATATTGTACACGAAGCTCACACGTTTCTCGCTCTTAACTGAAACGCATTGCATGTTAGAGGGCCTGTGGTTTGTATCAGTTTCAGAAGCAGAGTTGAACTAGATATGGTCCGTGTGTGTAGGAAACACAGTTCTTTTGTTCTAAGCACTCTCACGTTTCCCGCCTTATTAGAGACTCTAGAAAGCAAGAGCTTGCTTCTTGCTCTAAAGCAGAGTGTGTTTCATGGATGAGAAGTGTGCTGTGTGTTTCCCTTCAGAAACGGAGTTAAATGCCAGGCTCTGTGTCTTCCTACAAGCGAGACTTCGTTTCAGGTAAACGCAGTCACTTTTCAGCTCAAACGAAGCTATATTGTACACGAAGCTCACACGTTTCTCGCTCTTAACTGAAACGCATTGGATGTTAGAGGGCCTGTGGTTTGTATCAGTTTCAGAAGCAGAGTTGAACTAGATATGGTCCGTGTGTGTAGGAAACACAGTTCTTTTGTTCTGAGCACTCTCAAGTTTCCCGTCTTATTAGAGACTCTAGAAAGCAAGAGCGTGCTTCTTGCTCTAAAGCAGAGTGTGTTTCATGGATGAGAAGTGTGCTGTGTGTTTCCCTTCAGAAACGGAGTTAAATGCCAGGCTCTGTGTCTTCCTACAAGCGAGACTTCGTTTCAGGTAAACGCAGTCACTTTTCAGCTCAAACGAAGCTATATTGTACAGGAAGCTCACACGTTTCTCGCTCTTAACTGAAACGCATTGGATGTCAGAGGGCCTGTGGTTTGTATCAGTTTCAGAAGTAGAGTTGAACTAGATATGGTCCGTGTGTAGGAAACACAGTTCTTTTTTTCTGAGCACTCTCACGTTTCCCGCCTTATTAGAGACTCTAGAAAGCAAGAGCGTGCTTCTTGCTCTAAAGCAGAGTGTGTTTCATGGATGAGAAGTGTGCTGTGTGTTTCCCTTCAGAAACGGAGTTAAATGCCAGGCTCTGTGTCTTCCTACAAGCGAGACTTCGTTTCAGGTAAACGCAGTCACTTTTCAGCTCAAACGAAGCTATATTGTACACGAAGCTCACACGTTTCTCGCTCTTAACTGAAACGCATTGGATGTTAGAGGGCCTGTGGTTTGTATCAGTTTCAGAAGCAGAGTTGAACTAGATATGGTCCGTGTGTGTAGGAAACACAGTTCTTTTGTTCTGAGCACTCTCACATTTGCCGCCTTATTAGAGACTCTAGAAAGCAAGAGCGTGCTTCTTGCTCTAAAGCAGAGTGTGTTTCATGGATGAGAAGTGTGCTGTGTGTTTCCCTTCAGAAACAGAGTTAAATGCCAGGCTCTGTGTCTTCCTACAAGCGAGACTTCGTTTCAGGTAAACGCAGTCACTTTTCAGCTCAAACGAATCTATATTGTACACGAAGCTCACACGTTTCTCGCTCTTAACTGAAACGAATTGGATGTTAGAGGGCCTGTGGTTTGTATCAGTTTCAGAAGCAGAGTTGAACTAGATATGGTCCGTGTGTGTAGGAAACACAGTTCTTTTGTTCTGAGCACTCTCACGTTTCCCGCCTTATTAGAGACTCTAGAAAGCAAGAGCGTGCTTCTTGCTCTAAAGCAGAGTGTGTTTCATGGATGAGAAGCGTGCTGTGTGTTTCCCTTCAGAAACGGAGTTAAATGCCAGGCCCTGTGTATTCCTACAAGCGAGACTTCGTTTCAGGTAAACGCAGTCACTTTTCAGCTCAAACGAAGCTATATTGTACACGAAGCTCACACGTTTCTCGCTCTTAACTGAAACGCATTGGATGTTAGAGGGCCTGTGGTTTGTATCAGTTTCAGAAGCAGAGTTGAACTAGATATGGTCCGTGTGTGTAGGAAACAGTTCTTTTGTTCTGAGCACTCTCACGTTTCCCGCCTTATTAGAGACTATAGAAAGCAAGAGCGTGCTTCTTGCTCTAAAGCAGAGTGTGTTTCATGGATGAGAAGTGTGCTGTGTGTTTCCCTTCAGAAACGGATTTAAATGCCAGGCTCTGTGTCTTCCTAGAAGCGAGACTTCGTTTCAGGTAAACGCAGTCACTTTTCAGCTCAAACGAAGCTATATTGTACACAAAGCTCACACGTTTCTCGCTCTTAACTGAAACGCATTGGATGTTAGAGGGCCTGTGGTTTGTATCAGTTTCAGAAGCAGAGTTGAACTAGATATGGTCCGTGTGTGTAGGAAACACAGTTCTTTTGTTCTGAGCACTCTCACGTTTCCCGCCTTATTAGAGACTCTAGAAAGCAAGAGCGTGCTTCTTGCTCTAAAGGAGAGTGTGTTTCATGGATGAGAAGTGTGCGGTGTGTTTCCCTTCAGAAACGGAGTTAAATGCCAGGCTCTGTGTCTTCCTTGAAGCGAGACTTCGTTTCAGGTAAACGCAGTCACTTTTGAGCTCAAACGAATCTATATTGTACACGAAGCTCACACGTTTCTCGCTCTTAACTGAAACGCATTGGATGTTAGAGGGCCTGTGGTTTGTATCAGTTTCAGAAGCAGAGTTGAACTAGATTTGGTCCGTGTGTGTAGGAAACAGTTCTTTTGTTCTGAGCACTGTCACGTTTCCCGCCTTATTAGAGACTCTAGAAAGCAAGAGCGTGCTTCTTGCTCTAAAGCAGAGTGTGTTTCATGGATGAGAAGTGTGCTGTGTGTTTCCTTTCAGAAACGGAGTTAAATGCCAGGCTCTGTGTCTTCCTACAAGCGAGACTTCGTTTCAGGTAAACGCAGTCACTTTTCAGCTCAAACGAAGCTATATTGTACACGAAGCTCACACGTTTCTCGCTCTTAACTGAAACGCATTGGATGTTAGAGGGCCTGTGGTTTGTATCAGTTTCAGAAGCAGAGTTGAACTAGATATGGTCCGTGTGTGTAGGAAACACAGTTCTTTTGTTCTGAGCACTCTCACGTTTCCCGCCTTTTTAGAGACTCTAGAAAGCAAGAGCGTGCTTCTTGCTCTAAAGCAGAGTGTGTTTCATGGATGAGAAGTGTGCTGTGTGTTTCCCTTCAGAAACGGAGTTAAATGCCAGGCTCTGTGTCTTCCTACAAGCGAGACTTCGTTTCAGGTAAACGCAGTCACTTTTCAGCTCAAACGAAGCTATATTGTACAGGAAGCTCACACGTTTCTCGCTCTTAACTGAAACGCATTGGATGTTAGAGGGCCTGTGGTTTGTATCAGTTTCAGAAGCAGAGTTGAACTAGATATGGTCCGTGTGTGTAGGAAACACAGTTCTTTTGTTCTGAGAACTCTCACGTTTCCTGCCTTATTAGAGACTCTAGAAAGCAAGAGCGTGCTTCTTGCTCTAAAGCAGAGTGTGTTTCATGGATGAGAAGTGTGCTGTGTGTTTCCCTTCAGAAACGGAGTTAAATGCGAGGCTCTGTGTCTTCCTACAAGCGAGACTTCGTTTCACATAAACGCAGTCACTTTTCAGCTCAAACGAAGCTATATTGTACACGAAGCTCACACGTTTCTCGCTCTTAACTGAAACGCATTGCATGTTAGAGGGCCTGTGGTTTGTATCAGTTTCAGAAGCAGAGTTGAACTAGATATGGTCCGTGTGTGTAGGAAACACAGTTCTTTTGTTCTAAGCACTCTCACGTTTCCCGCCTTATTAGAGACTCTAGAAAGCAAGAGCTTGCTTCTTGCTCTAAAGCAGAGTGTGTTTCATGGATGAGAAGTGTGCTGTGTGTTTCCCTTCAGAAACGGAGTTAAATGCCAGGCTCTGTGTCTTCCTAGAAACGAGACTTCGTTTCAGGTAAACGCAGTCACTTTTCAGCTCAAACGAAGCTATATTGTACACGAAGCTCACACGTTTTTCGCTCTTAACTGAAACGCATTGGATGTTAGAGGGCCTGTGGATTGTATCAGTTTCAGAAGCAGAGTTGAACTAGATATGGTCCGTGTGTGTAGGAAACACAGTTCTTTTGTTCTGAGCACTCTCACGTTTCCCGCCTTATTAGAGACTCTAGAAAGCAAGAGCGTGCTTCTTGCTCTAAAGGAGAGTGTGTTTCATGGATGAGAAGTGTGCTGTGTGTTTCCCTTCAGAAACGGAGTTAAATGCCAGGCTCTGTGTCTTCCTACAAGCGAGACTTCGTTTCAGGTAACGCAGTCACTTTTGAGCTCAAACGAATCTATAATGTACACGAAGCTCACACGTTTCTCGCTCTTAACTGAAACGCATTGGATGTTAGAGGGCCTGTGGTTTGTATCAGTTTCAGAAGCAGAGTTGAACTAGATTTGGTCCGTGTGTGTAGGAAACAGTTCTTTTGTTCTGAGCACTCTCACGTTTCCCGCCTTATTAGAGACTCTAGAAAGCAAGAGCGTGCTTCTTGCTCTAAACCAGAGTGTGTTTCATGGATGAGAAGTGTGCTGTGTGTTTCCCTTCAGAAACGGAGTTAAATGCCAGGCTCTGTGTCTTCCTACAAGCGAGACTTCGTTTCAGGTAAACGCAGTCACTTTTCAGCTCAAACGAAGCTATATTGTACACGAAGCTCACACGTTTCTCGCTCTTAACTGAAACGCATTGGATGTTAGAGGGCCTGTGGTTTGTATCAGTTTCAGAAGCAGAGTTGAACTAGATATGGTCCGTGTGTGTAGGAAACACAGTTCTTTTGTTCTGAGCACTCTCAAGTTTCCCGTCTTATTAGAGACTCTAGAAAGCAAGAGCGTGCTTCTTGCTCTAAAGCAGAGTGTGTTTCATGGATGAGAAGTGTGCTGTGTGTTTCCCTTCAGAAACGGAGTTAAATGCCAGGCTCTGTGTCTTCCTACAAGCGAGACTTCGTTTCAGGTAAACGCAGTCACTTTTCAGCTCAAACGAAGCTATATTGTACAGGAAGCTCACACGTTTCTCGCTCTTAACTGAAACGCATTGGATGTCAGAGGGCCTGTGGTTTGTATCAGTTTCAGAAGTAGAGTTGAACTAGATATGGTCCGTGTGTGTAGGAAACACAGTTCTTTTTTTCTGAGCACTCTCACGTTTCCCGCCTTATTAGAGACTCTAGAAAGCAAGAGCGTGCTTCTTGCTCTAAAGCAGAGTGTGTTTCATGGATGAGAAGTGTGCTGTGTGTTTCCCTTCAGAAACGGAGTTAAATGCCAGGCTCTGTGTCTTCCTACAAGCGAGACTTCGTTTCAGGTAAACGCAGTCACTTTTCAGCTCAAACGAATCTATATTGTACACGAAGCTCACACGTTTGTCGCTCTTAACTGAAACGCATTGGATGTTAGAGGGCCTGTGGTTTGTATCAGTTTCAGAAGCAGAGTTGAACTAGATATGGTCCGTGTGTGTAGGAAACACAGTTCTTTTGTTCTGAGCACTCTCACGTTTCCCGCCTTATTAGAGACTCTAGAAAGCAAGAGCGTGCTTCTTGCTCTAAAGCAGAGTGTGTTTCATGGATGAGAAGCGTGCTGTGTGTTTCCCTTCAGAAACGGAGTTAAATGCCAGGCCCTGTGTATTCCTACAAGCGAGACTTCGTTTCAGGTAAACGCAGTCACTTTTCAGCTCAAACGAAGCTATATTGTACACGAAGCTCACACGTTTCTCGCTCTTAACTGAAACGCATTGGATGTTAGAGGGCCTGTGGTTTGTATCAGTTTCAGAAGCAGAGTTGAACTAGATATGGTCCGTGTGTGTAGGAAACAGTTCTTTTGTTCTGAGCACTCTCACGTTTCCCGCCTTATTAGAGACTATAGAAAGCAAGAGCGTGCTTCTTGCTCTAAAGCAGAGTGTGTTTCATGGATGAGAAGTGTGCTGTGTGTTTCCCTTCAGAAACGGATTTAAATGCCAGGCTCTGTGTCTTCCTAGAAGCGAGACTTCGTTTCAGGTAAACGCAGTCACTTTTCAGCTCAAACGAAGCTATATTGTACACAAAGCTCACACGTTTCTCGCTCTTAACTGAAACGCATTGGATGTTAGAGGGCCTGTGGTTTGTATCAGTTTCAGAAGCAGAGTTGAACTAGATATGGTCCGTGTGTGCAGGAAACACAGTTCTTTTGTTCTGAGCACTCTCACGTTTCCCGCCTTATTAGAGACTCTAGAAAGCAAGAGCGTGCTTCTTGCTCTAAAGGAGAGTGTGTTTCATGGATGAGAAGTGTGCGGTGTGTTTCCCTTCAGAAACGGAGTTAAATGCCAGGCTCTGTGTCTTCCTAGAAGCGAGACTTCGTTTCAGGTAAACGCAGTCACTTTTGAGCTCAAACGAAGCTATATTGTACACGAAGCTCACACGTTTCTCGCTCTTAACTGAAACGCATTGGATGTTAGAGGGCCTGTGGTTTGTATCAGTTTCAGAAGCAGAGTTGAACTAGATTTGGTCCGTGTGTGTAGGAAACAGTTCTTTTGTTCTGAGCACTCTCACGTTTCCCGCCTTATTAGAGACTCTAGAAAGCAAGAGCGTGCTTCTTGCTCTAAAGCAGAGTGTGTTTCATGGATGAGAAGTGTGCTGTGTGTTTCCTTTCAGAAACGGAGTTAAATGCCAGGCTCTGTGTCTTCCTACAAGCGAGACTTCGTTTCAGGTAAACGCAGTCACTTTTCAGCTCAAACGAAGCTATATTGTACAGGAAGCTCACACGTTTCTCGCTCTTAACTGAAACGCATTGGATGTTAGAGGGCCTGTGGTTTGTATCAGTTTCAGAAGCAGAGTTGAACTAGATATGGTCCGTGTGTGTAGGAAACACAGTTCTTTTGTTCTGAGCACTCTCACGTTTCCCGCCTTTTTAGAGACTCTAGAAAGCAAGAGCGTGCTTCTTGCTCTAAAGCAGAGTGTGTTTCATGGATGAGAAGTGTGCTGTGTGTTTCCCTTCAGAACCGGAGTTAAATGCCAGGCTCTGTGTCTTCCTACAAGCGAGACTTCGTTTCAGGTAAACGCAGTCACTTTTCAGCTCAAACGAAGCTATATTGTACAGGAAGCTCACACGTTTCTCGCTCTTAACTGAAACGCATTGGATGTTAGAGGGCCGGTGGTTTGTATCAGTTTCAGAAGCAGAGTTGAACTAGATATGGTCCGTGTGTGTAGGAAACACAGTTCTTTTTTTCTGAGCACTCTCACGTTTCCCGCCTTATTAGAGACTCTAGAAAGCAAGAGCGTGCTTCTTGCTCTAAAGCAGAGTGTGTTTCATGGATGAGAAGTGTGCTGTGTGTTTCCCTTCAGAAACGGAGTTAAATGCCAGGCTCTGTGTCTTCCTACAAGCGAGACATCGTTTCAGGTAAAGGCAGTCACTTTTCAGCTCAAACGAAGCTATATTGTACACGAAGCTCACACTTTTCTCGCTCTTAACTGAAACGCATTGGATGTTATTGGGCCTGTGGTTTGTATCAGTTTCAGAAGCAGAGTTGAACTAGATATGGTCCGTGTGTGTAGGAAACACAGTTCTTTTGTTCTGAGCACTCTCAAGTTTCCCGTCTTATTAGAGACTCTAGAAAGCAAGAGCGTGCTTCTTGCTCTAAAGCAGAGTGTGTTTCATGGATGAGAAGTGTGCTGTGTGTTTCCCTTCAGAAATTGAGTTAAATGCCAGGCTCTGTGTCTTCCTACAAGCGAGACTTTGTTTCAGGTAAACGCAGTCACTTTTCAGCTCAAACGAAGCTATATTGTACACGAAGCTCACACGTTTCTCGCTCTTAACTGAAACGCATTGGATGTTAGAGGGCCTGTGGTTTGTATCAGTTTCAGAAGCAGAGTTGAACTAGATATGGTCCGTGTGTGTAGGAAACACAGTTCTTTTGTTCTGAGCACTCTCACATTTGTCGCCTTATTAGAGACTCTAGAAAGCAAGAGCGTGCTTCTTGCTCTAAAGCAGAGTGTGTTTCATGGATGAGAAGTGTGCTGTGTGTTTCCCTTCAGAAACGGAGTTAAATGCCAGGCTCTGTGTCTTCCTACAAGCGAGACTTCGTTTCAGGTAAACACAGTCACTTTTCAGCTCAAACGAATCTATATTGTACACAAAGCTCACACGTTTCTCGCTCTTAACTGAAACGCATTGGATGTTAGAGGGCCTGTGGTTTGTATCAGTTTCAGAAGCAGAGTTGAACTAGATATGGTCCGTGTGTGTAGGAAACACAGTTCTTTTGTTCTGAGCACTCTCATGTTTCCCGCCTTATTAGAGACTCTAGAAAGCAAGAGCGTGCTTCTTGCTCTAAAGCAGAGTGTGTTTCATGGATGAGAAGCGTGCTGTGTGTTTCCCTTCAGAAACGGAGTTAAATGCCAGGCCCTGTGTATTCCTACAAGCGAGACTTCGTTTCAGGTAAACGCAGTCACTTTTCAGCTCAAACGAAGCTATATTGTACACGAAGCTCACACGTTTCTCGCTCTTAACTGAAACGCATTGGATGTTAGAGGGCCTGTGGTTTGTATCAGTTTCAGAAGCAGAGTTGAACTAGATATGGTCCGTGTGTGTAGGAAACAGTTCTTTTGTTCTGAGCACTCTCACGTTTCCCGCCTTATTAGAGACTCTAGAAAGCAAGAGCGTGCTTCTTGCTCTAAAGCAGAGTGTGTTTCATGGATGAGAAGTGTGCTGTGTGTTTCCCTTCAGAAACGGAGTTAAATGCCAGGCTCTGTGTCTTCCTACAAGCGAGACTTCGTTTCAGGTAAACGCAGTCACTTTTCAGCTCAAACGAAGCTATATTGTACACGAAGCTCACACGTTTCTCGCTCTTAACTGAAACGCATTGGATGTTAGAGGGCCTGTGGTTTGTATCAGTTTCAGATGCAGAGTTGAACTAGATATGGTCCGTGTGTGTAGGAAACAGTTCTTTTGTTCTGAGCACTCTCACGTTTCCCGCCTTATTAGAGACTCTAGAAAGCAAGAGCGTGCTTCTTGCTCTAAAGCAGAGTGTGTTTCATGGATGAGAAGTGTGCTGTGTGTTTCCCTTCAGAAACGGAGTTAAATGCCAGGCTCTGTGTCTTCCTACAAGCGAGACTTCGTTTCAGGTAAACGCAGTCACTTTTCAGCTCAAACGAAGCTATATTGTACACGAAGCTCACACGTTTCTCGCTCTTAACTGAAACGCATTGGATGTTAGAGGGCCTGTGGTTTGTATCAGTTTCAGAAGCAGAGTTGAACTAGATATGGTCCGTGTGTGTAGGAAACACAGTTCTTTTGTTCTGAGCACTCTCACGTTTCCCGCCTTTTTAGAGACTCTAGAAAGCAAGAGCGTGCTTCTTGCTCTAAAGCAGAGTTTGTTTCATGGATGAGAAGTGTGCTGTGTGTTTCCCTTCAGAAACGGAGTTAAATGCCAGGCTCTGTGTCTTCCTACAAGCGAGACTTCGTTTCAGGTAAACGCAGTCACTTTTCAGCTCAAACGAAGCTATATTGTACACGAAGCTCACACGTTTCTCGCTCTTAACTGAAACGCATTGGATGTTAGAGGGCCTGTGGTTTGTATCAGTTTCAGAAGTAGAGTTGAACTAGATATGGTCCGTGTGTGTAGGAAACACAGTTCTTTTTTTCTGAGCACTCTCACGTTCCCGCCTTATTAGAGACTCTAGAAAGCAAGAGCGTGCTTCTTGCTCTAAAGCAGAGTGTGTTTCATGGATGAGAAGTGTGCTGTGTGTTTCCCTTCAGAAACGGAGTTAAATGCCAGGCTCTGTGTCTTCCTACAAGCGAGACTTCGTTTCAGGTAAACGCAGTCACTTTTCAGCTCAAACGAAGCTATATTGTACACGAAGCTCACACGTTTCTCGCTCTTAACTGAAACGCATTGGATGTTAGAGGGCCTGTGGTTTGTATCAGTTTCAGAAGCAGAGTTGAACTAGATATGGTCCGTGTGTGTAGGAAACACAGTTCTTTTGTTCTGAGCACTCTCACATTTGCCGCCTTATTAGAGACTCTAGAAAGCAAGAGCGTGCTTCTTGCTCTAAAGCAGAGTGTGTTTCATGGATGAGAAGTGTGCTGTGTGTTTCCCTTCGGAAACGGAGTTAAATGCCAGGCTCTGTGTCTTCCTACAAGCGAGACATCATTTCAGGTAAACGCACTCACTTTTCAGCTCAAAGGAAGCTACATCATTCACGAAGCTCACAGGTTTCTTGCTCTTAACTGACAAGCACTGGATGTTAGAGGACCTGTGGTTTGTATCAGTTTCAGAAGCAGAGTTGAACTAGATATGGTCCCTGTGTAGGAAACACGGTTCTTTTGTTCAGAGCACACTCACGTTTCCTGATTAATTAGAGAGGCTAGAAAGGAAGAGAGTGCTTCTTGCTCTAAAGCAGAGTGTTTTTCTTGGAAGAGAACTGTGCTGTGTGTTTCCCTTCAGAAAAGGAGTTAAATGCCAGGCTCTGTGTCTTCCTACAAGCAAGACTTCTTTTCAGGTAAATGCACTCACTTTTCAGCTCAAAGGAAGCAACATCTTTCAGGAAGCTCACACGTTTCTTGCTCTAACTGAAAAGCATTGGATGTTAGAGGACCTGTGGTTTGTATCAGTTTCAGAAGCAGAGTTGAACTAGATATGGTCTGTGTGTGTAGGAAACACAGTTCTTTTGTTCTGAGCACTCTCATGTTTCCCGCCTTATTAGAGACTCTAGAAAGCAAGAGCGTGCTTCTTGCTCTAAAGCAGAGTGTGTTTCATGGATGAGAAGTGTGCTGTGTGTTTCCCTTCAGAAACGGAGTTAAATGCCAGGCTCTGTGTCTTCCTAGAAGCGAGACTTCGTTTCAGGTAAACGCAGTCACTTTTCAGCTCAAACGAAGCTATATTGTACACGGAGCTCACACGTTTCTCGCTCTTAACTGAAACGCATTGGATGTTAGAGGGCCTGTGGTTTGTATCAGTTTCAGAAGCAGAGTTGAACTAGATATGGTCCGTGTGTGTAGGAAACACAGTTCTTTTGTTCTGAGCACTCTCACGTTTCCCGCCTTATTAGAGACTCTAGAAAGCAAGAGCGTGCTTCTTGCTCTAAAGCAGAGTGTGTTTCATGGATGAGAAGTGTGCTGTGTGTTTCCCTTCAGAAACGGAGTTAAATGCCAGGCTCTGTGTCTTCCTACAAGCGAGACTTCGTTTCAGGTAAACGCAGTCACTTTTCAGCTCAAACGAAGCTATATTGTACACGAAGCTCACATGTTTCTCGCTCTTAACTGAAACGCATTGGATGTTAGAGGGCCTGTGGTTTGTATCAGTTTCAGAAGCAGAGTTGAACTAGATATGGTCCGGGGGTGTAGGAAACACGGTTCTTTTGTTCAGAGCACACTCATGTTTCCTGATTAATTAGAGACACTAGAAAGCAAGAGCGTGCTTCTTGATCTAAAGCAGAGTGTGTTTCATGGATGAGAACTGTGCTGTGTGTTTCCCTTCAGAAACGGAGTTAAATGCCAGGCTCTGTGTCTTCCTACAAGCAAGACTTTGTTTCAGGTAAACGCACTCACTTTTCAGCTCAAAGGAAGCTACATCATTCACGAAGCTCACAGGTTTCTCGCTCTTAACTGACAAGCATTGGATGTTAGAGGACCTGTGGTTTGTATCAGTTTCAGAAGCAGAGTTGAACTGGATATGGTCCCTGTGTGTAGGAAACACAGTTCTTTTGTTCTGAGCACACTCATGTTTCCTGCCTTATTAGAGACACTAGATACCAAGAGAGTGCCTCTTGCTCTAAAGCAGAGTGTGTTTCATGGATGAGAACTGTAGTGTGTGTTTCCCTTCAGAAAAGGAGTTAAATGCCAGGCTCTGTGTCTTCCTACAAGCAAGACTTCCTTTCAGGTAAACGCACTCACTTTTCAGCTCAAAGGAAGCTACATCATCACGAAGCTCATACTTTTCCTGCTCTCAACTGAAAAGCATTGGATGTTAATGGACCTGTTGTTTGTATCAGTTTCAGAAGCAGAGTTGAACTGGATATGGTCCCTGTGTGTAGGAAACACAGTTCTTTTGTTCTGAGCACACTCATGTTTCCCGCCTTATTAGAGACACTAGATACCAAGAGAGTGCCTCTTGCTCTAAAGCAGAGTGTGTTTCATGGATGAGAACTGTAGTGTGTGTTTCCCTTCAGAAAAGGAGTTAAATGCCAGGCTCTGTGTCTTCCTAAAAGCAAGACTTCATTTCAGGTATACGCACTCACTTTTCAGCTCAAAGGAAACTACATCATTCACGAAGCTCACAGGTGTCTCGCTCTTAACTGACAAGCATTGGATGTTAGAGGACCTGTGGTTTGTATCAGTTTCAGAAGCAGAGTTGAACTAGATATGGTCCGTGTGTGTAGGAAACAGGGATCTTTTTTTCTGAGCCCACTCCCGTTTCCCGCCTTATTAGAGATGCTAGAAAGCAAGAGAGTGCTTCTTGCTCTAAAGCAGAGTGTGTTTCATGGATGAGATTGTGCTGTGTGTTTCCCTTCAGAAAGGGAGTTAAATGCCAGGCTCTGTGTCTTCCTACAAGCAAGACTTCCTTTCAGGTAAACGCACTCACTTTTCAGCTCAAAGGAAGCTACATCATCACGAAGCTCATACTTTTCCCGCTCTTAACTGAAAAGCATTGGATGTTAATGGACCTGTTGTTTGTATCAGTTTCAGAAGCAGAGTTGAACTGGATATGGACACTGTGTGTAGGAAACACAGTTCTTTTGTTCTGAGCACACTCATGTTTCCCGCCTTATTAGAGACACTAGATACCAAGAGAGTGCCTCTTGCTCTAAAGCAGAGTGTGTTTCATGGATGAGAACTGTAGTGTGTGTTTCCCTTCAGAAAAGGAGTTAAATGCCAGGCTCTGTGTCTTCCTACAAGCAAGACTTCATTTCAGGTAAACGCACTCACTTTTCAGCTCAAAGGAAGCTACATCATTCACGAAGCTCACAGGTTTCTTGCTCTTAACTGACAAGCACTGGATGTTAGAGGACCTGTGGTTTGTATCAGTTTCAGAAGCAGAGTTGAACTAGATATGGTCCATGTGTGTAGGAAACACGGATCTTTGTTCTGAGCACACTCAATTTTCCCGCCTTATTAGAGATGCAAGAAAGCAAGAGAGTGCTTCTTGCTCTAAAGCAGAGTGTGTTTCATGGATGAGAACTGTGCTGTGTGTTTCCCTTCTGCAAGGGAGTTAAATGCCAGGCTCTGTGTCTTCCTACAAGCAAGACTTCCTTTCAGGTAAACGCACTCACTTTTCAGCTCAAAGGAAGCTACATCGTTCAGGAAGCTCACACGTTTCTAGCTCTTAACTGAAAAGCATTGGATGTTAGAGGACCTGTGGTTTGTATCAGTTTCAGAAGCAGAGTTGAACTAGATATGGTCCCTGTGTAGGAAACACGGTTCTTTTGTTCAGAGCACACTCACGTTTTCTGCCTTATTAGAGATGCTAGAAAGTAAGAGAGTGCTTCTTGCTATAAAGCAGAGTGTGTTTCATGGATGAGAACTGTGCTGTGTGTTTCCCTTCAGAAAAGGAGTTAAATGCCAGGCTCTATGTCTTCCTACAAGCAAGACTTCCTTTCAGGTAAACGCACTCACTTTTTAGCTCAAAGGAAGCTACATCATTCACGAAGCTCACAGGTTTCTTGCTCTTAACTGACAAGCACTGGATGTTAGAGGACCTGTGGTTTGTATCAGTTTCAGAAGCAGAGTTGAACTAGATATGGTCCATGTGTGTAGGAAACACGGATCATTGTTCTGAGCACACTCAATTTTCCCGCCTTATTAGAGATGCAAGAAAGCAAGAGAGTGCTTCTTGCTCTAAAGCAGAGTGTGTTTCATGGATGAGAACTGTGCTGTGTGTTTCCCTTCTGCAAGGGAGTTAAATGCCAGGCTCTGTGTCTTCCTACAAGCAAGACTTCCTTTCAGGTAAACGCACTCACTTTTCAGCTCAAAGGAAGCTACATCGTTCAGGAAGCTCACACGTTTCTAGCTCTTAACTGAAAAGCATTGGATGTTAATGGACCTGTTGTTTGTATCAGTTTCAGAAGCAGAGTTGAACTGGATATGGACACTGTGTGTAGGAAACACAGTTCTTTTGTTCTGAGCACACTCACGTTTCCTGCCTTATTAGAGACACTAGATACCAAGAGAGTGCCTCTTGCTCTAAAGCAGAGTGTGTTTCATGGATGAGAACTGTAGTGTGTGTTTCCTTTCAGAAACGGAGTTAAATGCCAAGTTCTGTGTCTTCCTACAAGCGAGACATCGTTTCAGGTAAACGCAGTCACTTTTCAGCTCAAACGAAGCTATATTGTACACGAAGCTCACACGTTTCTCGCTCTTAACTGAAACGCATTGGATGTTAGAGGGCCTGTGGTTTGTATCAGTTTCAGAAGCAGAGTTGAACTAGATATGGTCCGTGTGTGTAGGAAACACAGTTCTTTTGTTCTGAGCACTCTCACGTTTCCCGTCTTCTTAGAGACTCTAGAAAGCAAGAGCGTGCTTCTTGCTCTAAAGCAGAGTGTGTTTCATGGATGAGAAGTGTGCTGTGTGTTTCCCTTCAGAAACGGAGTTAAATGCCAGGCTCTGTGTCTTCCTACATGCAAGACTTCCTTTCAGGTAAACGTACTCACTTTTCAGCTCAAACGAAGCTACATCATCACGAAGCTCATACTTTTCCCGCTCTTAACTGAAAAGCATTGGATGTTAATGGACCTGTTGTGTGTATCAGTTTCAGAAGCAGAGTTGCACTGGATATGGTCCCTGTGTGTAGGAAACACAGTTCTTTAGTTCTGAGCACACTCAGTTTCCCGCCTTATTAGAGACACTAGATACCAAGAGAGTGCCTCTTGCTCTAAAGCAGAGTGTGTTTCATGGATGAGAACTGTAGCGTGTGTTTCCCTTCAGAAAAGGAGTTAAATGCCAAGCTCTGTGTCTTCCTAAAAGCAAGACTTCATTTCAGGTATACGCACTCACTTTTCAGCTCAAAGGAAGCTACATCATTCACGAAGCTCACAGGTGTCTCGCTCTTAACTGACAAGCATTGGATGTTAGAGGACCTGTGGTTTGTATCAGTTTCAGAAGCAGAGTTGAACTAGATATGGTCCGTGTGTAGGAAACAGGGATCTTTTTTTCTGAGCCCACTCCCGTTTCCCACCTTATTAGAGATGCTAGAATGCAAGAGAGTGCTTCTTGCTCTAAAGCAGAGTGTGTTTCATGGATGAGATTGTGCTGTGTGTTTCCCTTCAGAAAGGGAGTTAAATGCCAGGCTCTGTGTCTTCCTACAAGCAAGACTTCCTTTCAGGTAAACGCACTCACTTTTCAGCTCAAAGGAAGCTACATCATTCACGAAGCTCACAGGTTTCTTGCTCTTAACTGACAAGCACTGGATGTTAGAGGACCTGTGGTTTGTATCAGTTTCAGAAGCAGAGTTGAACGAGATATGGTCCATGTGTGTAGGAAACACGGATCTTTTGTTCTGAGCACACTCAATTTTCCCGCCTTATTAGAGATGCAAGAAAGCAAGAGAGTGCTTCTTGCTCTAAAGCAGAGTGTGTTTCATGGATGAGAACTGTGCTGTGTGTTTCCCTTCTCCAAGGGAGTTAAATGCCAGGCTCTGTGTCTTCCTACAAGCAAGACTTCATTTCAGGTAAACGCACTCACTTTTCAGCTCAAAGGAAGCTACATCGTTGAGGAAGCTCACACGTTTCTAGCTCTTAACTGAAAAGCATTGGATGTTAGAGGACCTGTGGTTTGTATCAGTTTCAGAAACAGAGTTAAACTAGATATGGTCCCTGTGTAGGAAACACGGTTCTTTTGTTCAGAGCACACTCACGTTTTCTGCCTTATTAGAGATGCTAGAAAGTAAGAGAGTGCTTCTTGCTATAAAGCAGAGTGTGTTTCATGGATGAGAACTGTGCTGTGTGTTTCCCTTCAGAAAAGGAGTTAAATGCCAGGCTCTATGTCTTCCTACAAGCAAGACTTCCTTTCAGGTAAAAGCACTCACTTTTTAGCTCAAAGGAAGCTACATCATTCACGAAGCTCACAGGTTTCTTGCTCTTAACTGACAAGCACTGGATGTTAGAGGACCTGTGGTTTGTATCAGTTTCAGAAGCAGAGTTGAACTATATATGGTCCCTGTGTAGGAAACACGGTTCTTTTGTTCAGAGCACACTCATGTTCCTGATTAATTAGAGACGCTAGAAAGGAAGAGAGTGCTTCTTGCTCTAAAGCAGAGTGTTTTTCTTGGAAGAGAACTGTGCTGTGTGTTTCCCTTCAGAAAAGGAGTTAAATGCCAGGCTCTGTGTCTTCCTACAAGCAAGACTTCTTTTCAGGTAAATGCACTCACTTTTCAGCTCAAAGGAAGCAACATCTTTCAGGAAGCTCACACGTTTCTTGCTCTAACTGAAAAGCATTGGATGTTAGAGGACCTGTGGTTTGTATCAGTTTCAGAAGCAGAGTTGAACTGGATATGGTCACTGTGTGTAGGAAACACAGTTCTTTTGTTCTGAGCACACTCACGTTTCCCGCCTTATTAGAGACACTAGATACCAAGAGAGTGCCTCTTGCTCTAAAGCAGAGTGTGTTTCATGGATGAGAACTGTAGTGTGTGTTTCCCTTCAGAAAAGGAGTTAAATGCCAGGCTCTGTGTCTTCCTACAAGCAAGACTTCATTTCAGGTAAACGCACTCACTTTTCAGCTCAAAGGAAGATACATCATTCACGAAGCTCACACTTTTCCCGCTCTTAAATGAAAAGCATTGGATGTTAATGGACCTGTTGTTTGTATCAGTTTCAGAAGCAGAGTTGAACTAGATATGGTCCGGGGGTGTAGGAAACACGGTTCATTTGTTCTGAGCACACTCACGTTTCCTGCCTTTTAGAGACTCTAGAAAGCAAGAGAGTGCTTCTTGCTCTAAAGCAGAGTGTGTTTCATGGATGAGAAGTGTGCTGTGTGTTTCCCTTCAGAAACGGAGTTAAATGCCAGGCTCTATGTCTTCCTACAAGCAAGACTTCGTTTCAGGTAAACGCACTCACTTTTCAGCTCAAAGGAAGCTACATCATTCACGAAGCTCACAGGTTTCTTGCTCTTAACTGACAAGCACTGGATGTTAGAGGACCTGTGGTTTGTATCAGTTTCAGTAGCAGAGTTGAACTAGATATGGTCCGTGTGTGTAGGAAACACGGATCTGTTGTTCTGAGCACACTCACGTTTTCCGCCTTATTAGAGATGCTAGAAAGTAAGAGAGTGCTTCTTGCTCTAAAGCAGAGTGTGTTTCATGGAAGAGAACTGTGCTGTATGTTTCCCTTCTGAAACGGAGTTAAATGCCAGGCTCTGTGTCTTCCTACAAGCAAGACTTCCTTTCAGGTAAATGCACTCACTTTTCAGCTCAAAGGAAGCTACATCATTCATGAAGCTCACAGATTTCTTCCTCTTAACTGAAAAGCACTGGATGTTAGAGGACCTGTGGTTTGTATCAGTTTCAGAAGCAGAGTTGAACTAGATATGGTCCCTGTGTAGGAAACACGGTTCTTTTGTTCAGAGCACACTCACGTTTCCTGATTAATTAGAGAGGCTAGAAAGGAAGAGAGTGCTTCTTGCTCTAAAGCAGAGTGTTTTTCTTGGAAGAGAACTGTGCTGTGTGTTTCCCTTCAGAAAAGGAGTTAAATGCCAGGCTCTGTGTCTTCCTACAAGCAAGACTTCTTTTCACGTAAATGCACTCACTTTTCAGCTCAAAGGAAGCAACATCTTTCAGGAAGCTCACACGTTTCTTGCTCTAACTGAAAAGCATTGGATGTTAGAGGACCTGTGGTTTGTATCAGTTTCAGAAGCAGAGTTGAACTGGATATCGTCCCTGTGTGTAGGAAACACAGTTCTTTTGTTCTGAGCACACTCACGTTTCCCGCCTTATTAGAGACACTAGATACCAAGAGAGTGCCTCTTGCTCTAAAGCAGAGTGTGTTTCATGGATTAGAACTGTAGTGTGTGTTTCCCTTCAGAAACGGAGTTAAATGCCAAGTTCTGTGTCTTCCTACAAGCGAGACATCGTTTCAGGTAAACGCAGTCACTTTTCAGCTCAAACGAAGCTATATTGTACACGAAGCTCACACGTTTCTCCCTCTTAACTGAAACGCATTGGATGTTAGAGGGCCTGTGGTTTGTATCAGTTTCAGAAGCAGAGTTGAACTAGATATGGTCCGTGTGTGTAGGAAACACAGTTCTTTTGTTCTGAGCACTCTCACGTTTCCCGCCTTATTAGAGACTCTAGAAAGCAAGAGCGTGCTTCTTGCTCTAAAGCAGAGTGTGTTTCATGGATGACAAGTGTGCTGTGTGTTTCCCTTCAGAAACGGAGTTAAATGCCAGGCCCTGTGTCTTCCTACAAGCGAGACTTCGTTTCAGGTAAACGCAGTCACTTTTCAGCTCAAACGAAGCTATATTGTACATGAAGCTCACACGTTTCTCGCTCTTAACTGAAACGCATTGGATGTTAGAGGGCCTGTGGTTTGTATCAGTTTCAGAAGCAGAGTTGAACTAGATATGGTTCGTGTGTGTAGGAAACACAGTTCTTTTGTTCTGAGCACTCTCACGTTTCCCGCCTTCTTAGAGACTCTAGAAAGCAAGAGCATGCTTCTTGCTCTAAAGCAGAGTGTGTTTCATGGATGAGAAGTGTGCTGTGTGTTTCCCTTCAGAAACGGAGTTAAATGCCAGGCTCTGTGTCTTCCTACATGCAAGACTTCCTTTCAGGTAAACGTACTCACTTTTCAGCTCAAACGAAGCTACATCATCACGAAGCTCATACTTTTCTCGCTCTTAACTGAAAAGCATTGGATGTTAATGGACCTGTTGTTTGTATCAGTTTCAGAAGCAGAGTTGAACTGGATATGGTCCCTGTGTGTAGGAAACACAGTTCTTTAGTTCTGAGCACACTCATGTTTCCCGCCTTATTAGAGACACTAGATACCAAGAGAGTGCCTCTTGCTCTAAAGCAGAGTGTGTTTCATGGATGAGAACTGTAGTGTGTGTTTCCCTTCAGAAAAGGAGTTAAATGCCAGGCTCTGTGTCTTCCTAAAAGCAAGACTTCATTTCAGGTATACGCACTCACTTTTCAGCTCAAAGGAAGCTACATCATTCACGAAGCTCACAGGTGTCTCGCTCTTAACTGACAAGCATTGGATGTTAGAGGACCTGTGGTTTGTATCTGTTTCAGAAGCAGAGTTGAACTAGATATGGTCCGTGTGTAGGAAACAGGGATCTTTTTTTCTGAGCCCACACCCGTTTCCCGCCTTATTAGAGATGCTAGAAAGCAAGAGAGTGCTTCTTGCTCTAAAGCAGAGTGTGTTTCATGGATGAGATTGTGCTGTGTGTTTCCCTTCAGAAAGGGAGTTAAATGCCAGGCTCTGTGTCTTCCTACAAGCAAGACTTCCTTTCAGGTAAACGCCCTCACTTTTCAGCTCAAAGGAAGCTACATCATCACGAAGCTCATACTTTTCCCGCTCTTAACTGAAAAGCATTGGATGTTAATGGACCTGTTGTTTGTATCAGTTTCAGAAGCAGAGTTGAACTGGATATGGACACTGTGTGTAGGAAACACAGTTCTTTTGTTCTGAGCACTCTCACGTTTCCTGCCTTATTAGAGACACTAGATACCAAGAGAGTGCCTCTTGCTCTAAAGCAGAGTGTGTTTCATGGATGAGAACTGTAGTGTGTGTTTCCCTTCAGAAACGGAGTTAAATGCCAAGTTCTGTGTCTTCCTACAAGCGAGACATCGTTTCAGGTAAACGCAGTCACTTTTCAGCTCAAACGAAGCTATATTGTACACGAAGCTCACACGTTTCTCGCTCTTAACTGAAACGCATTGGATGTTAGAGGGCCTGTGGTTTGTATCAGTTTCAGAAGCAGAGTTGAACTAGATATGGTCCGTGTGTGTAGGAAACACAGTTCTTTTGTTCTGAGCACTCTCACGTTTCCCGCCTTCTTAGAGACTCTAGAAAGCAAGAGCGTGCTTCTTGCTCTAAAGCAGAGTGTGTTTCATGGATGAGAAGTGTGCTGTGTGTTTCCCTTCAGAAACGGAGTTAAATGCCAGGCTCTGTGTCTTCGTACATGCAAGACTTCCTTTCAGGTAAACGTACTCACTTTTCAGCTCAAACGAAGCTACATCATCACGAAGCTCATACTTTTCCCGCTCTTAACTGAAAAGCATTGGATGTTAATGGACCTGTTGTTTGTATCAGTTTCAGAAGCAGAGTTGAACTGGATATGGTCCCTGTGTGTAGGAAACACAGTTCTTTAGTTCTGAGCACACTCATGTTTCCCGCCTTATTAGAGACACTAGATACCAAGAGAGTGCCTCTTGCTCTAAAGCAGAGTGTGTTTCATGGATGAGAACTGTAGCGTGTGTTTCCCTTCAGAAAAGGAGTTAAATGCCAGGCTCTGTGTCTTCCTAAAAGCAAGACTTCATTTCAGGTATACGCACTCACTTTTCAGCTCAAAGGAAGCTACATCATTCACGAAGCTCACAGGTGTCTCGCTCTTAACTGACAAGCATTGGATGTTAGAGGACCTGTGGTTTGTATCAGTTTCAGAAGCAGAGTTGAACTAGATATGGTCCGTGTGTAGGAAACAGGGATCTTTTTTTCTGAGCCCACTCCCGTTTCCCGCCTTATTAGAGATGCTAGAAAGCAAGAGAGTGCTTCTTGCTCTAAAGCAGAGTGTGTTTCATGGATGAGATTGTGCTGTGTGTTTCCCTTCAGAAAGGGAGTTAAATGCCAGGCTCTGTGTCTTCCTACAAGCAAGACTTCCTTTCAGGTAAACGCACTCACTTTTCAGCTCAAAGGAAGCTACATCATCACGAAGCTCATACTTTTCCTGCTCTTAACTGAAAAGCATTGGATGTTAATGGACCTGTTGTTTGTATCAGTTTCAGAAGCAGAGTTGAACTGGATATGGACACTGTGTGTAGGAAACACAGTTCTTTTGTTCTGAGCACACTCATGTTTCCCGCCTTATTAGAGACACTAGATACCAAGAGAGTGCCTCTTGCTCTAAAGCAGAGTGTGTTTCATGGATGAGAACTGTAGTGTGTGTTTCCCTTCAGAAAAGGAGTTAAATGCCAGGCTCTGTGTCTTCCTACAAGCAAGACTTCATTTCAGGTAAACGCACTCACTTTTCAGCTCAAAGGAAGCTACATCATTCACGAAGCTCACAGGTTTCTTGCTCTTAACTGACAAGCACTGGATGTTAGAGGACCTGTGGTTTGTATCAGTTTCAGAAGCAGAGTTGAACGAGATATGGTCCATGTGTGTAGGAAACACGGATCTTTTGTTCTGAGCACACTCAATTTTCCCGCCTTATTAGAGATGCAAGAAAGCAAGAGAGTGCTTCTTGCTCTAAAGCAGAGTGTGTTTCATGGATGAGAACTGTGCTGTGTGTTTCCCTTCTGCAAGGGAGTTAAATGCCAGGCTCTGTGTCTTCCTACAAGCAAGACTTCCTTTCAGGTAAACGCACTCACTTTTCAGCTCAAAGGAAGCTACATCGTTCAGGAAGCTCACACGTTTCTAGCTCTTAACTGAAAAGCATTGGATGTTAGAGGACCTGTGGTTTGTATCAGTTTCAGAAGCAGAGTTGAACTAGATATGGTCCCTGTGTAGGAAACACGGTTCTTTTGTTCAGAGCACACTCACGTTTTCTGCCTTATTAGAGATGCTAGAAAGTAAGAGAGTGCTTCTTGCTATAAAGCAGAGTGTGTTTCATGGATGAGAACTGTGCTGTGTGTTTCCCTTCAGAAAAGGAGTTAAATGCCAGGCTCTATGTCTTCCTACAAGCAAGACTTCCTTTCAGGTAAACGCACTCACTTTTTAGCTCAAAGGAAGCTACATCATTCACGAAGCTCACAGGTTTCTTGCTCTTAACTGACAAGCACTGGATGTTAGAGGACCTGTGGTTTGTATCAGTTTCAGAAGCAGAGTTGAACTAGATATGGTCCGGGGGTGTAGGAAACACGGTTCATTTGTTCTGAGCACACTCACGTTACTGCCTTTTAGAGACTCTAGAAAGCAAGAGAGTGCTTCTTGCTCTGAAGCAGAGTGTGATTCATGGATGAGAAGTGTGCTGTGTGTTTCCCTTCAGAAAGGGAGTTAAATGCCAGGCTCTATGTCTTCCTACAAGCAAGACTTCGTTTCAGGTAAACGCACTCACTTTTCAGCTCAAAGGAAGCTACATCATTCACGAAGCTCACAGGTTTCTTGCTCTTAACTGACAAGCACTGGATGTTAGAGGACCTGTGGTTTGTATCAGTTTCAGTAGCAGAGTTGAACTAGATATGGTCCGTGTGTGTAGGAAACACGGATCTGTTGTTCTGAGCACACTCCCGTTTCCCGCCTTATTAGAGATGCTAGAAAGTAAGAGAGTGCTTCTTGCTCTAAAGCAGAGTGTGTTTCATGGAAGAGAACTGTGCTGTATGTTTCCCTTCTGAAACGGAGTTAAATGCCAGGCTCTGTGTCTTCCTACAAGCAAGACTTCCTTTCAGGTAAATGCACTCACTTTTCAGCTCAAAGGAAGCTACATCATTCATGAAGCTCACAGATTTCTTCCTCTTAACTGAAAAGCACTGGATGTTAGAGGACCTGTGGTTTGTATCAGTTTCAGAAGCAGAGTTGAACTAGATATGGTCCCTGTGTAGGAAACACGGTTCTTTTGTTCAGAGCACACTCACGTTTCCTGATTAATTAGAGAGGCTAGAAAGGAAGAGAGTGCTTCTTGCTCTAAAGCAGAGTGTTTTTCTTGGAAGAGAACTGTGCTGTGTGTTTCCCTTCAGAAAAGGAGTTAAATGCCAGGCTCTGTGTCTTCCTACAAGCAAGACTTCTTTTCAGGTAAATACACTCACTTATCAGCTCAAAGGAAGCAACATCTTTCAGAAAGCTCACACGTTTCTTGCTCTAACTGAAAAGCATTGGATGTTAGAGGACCTGTGGTTTGTATCAGTTTCAGAAGCAGAGTTGAACTAGATATGGTCCGTGTGTGTAGGAAACAGGGATCTTTTGTTCTGAGCCCACTCCCGTTTCCCGCCTTATTAGAGATGCTAGAAAGCAAGAGAGTGCTTCTTGCTCTAAAGCAGAGTGTGTTTCATGGATGAGAAGTGTGCTGTGTGTTTCCCTTCAGAAACGGAGTTAAATGCCAGGCTCTGTGTCTTCCTACATGCAAGACTTCCTTTCAGGTAAACGTACTCACTTTTCAGCTCAAACGAAGCTACATCATCACGAAGCTCATACTTTTCCCGCTCTTAACTGAAAAGCATTGGATGTTAATGGACCTGTTGTTTGTATCAGTTTCAGAAGCAGAGTTGAACTGGATATGGTCCCTGTGTGTAGAAAACACAGTTCTTTAGTTCTGAGCACACTCATGTTTCCCGCCTTATTAGAGACACTAGATACCAAGAGAGTGCCTCTTGCTCTAAAGCAGAGTGTGTTTCATGGATGAGAACTGTAGTGTGTGTTTCCCTTCAGAAAAGGAGTTAAATGCCAGGCTCTGTGTCTTCCTAAAAGCAAGACTTCATTTCAGGTATACGCACTCACTTTTCAGCTCAAAGGAAGCTACATCATTCACGAAGCTCACAGGTGTCTCGCTCTTAACTGACAAGCATTGGATGTTAGAGGACCTGTTGTTTGTATCTGTTTCAGAAGCAGAGTTGAACTAGATATGGTCCGTGTGTAGGAAACAGGGATCTTTTTTTCTGAGCCCACTCCCGTTTCCCGCCTTATTAGAGATGCTAGAAAGCAAGAGAGTGCTTCTTGCTCTAAAGCAGAGTGTGTTTCATGGATGAGATCTGTGCTGTGTGTTTCCCTTCAGAAAGGGAGTTAAATGCTAGGCTCTGTGTCTTCCTACAAGCAAGACTTCCTTTCAGGTAAACGCACTCACTTTTCAGCTCAAAGGAAGCTACATCATCACGAAGCTCATACTTTTCCCCCTCTTAAATGAAAAGCATTGGATGTTAATGGACCTGTTGTTTGTATCAGTTTCAGAAGCAGAGTTGAACTGGATATGGACACTGTGTGTAGGAAACACAGTTCTTTTGTTCTGAGCACACTCACGTTTCCTGCCTTATTAGAGACACTAGATACCAAGAGAGTGCCTCTTGCTCTAAAGCAGAGTGTGTTTCATGGATGAGAACTGTAGTGTGTGTTTCCCTTCAGAAACGGAGTTAAATGCCAAGTTCTGTGTCTTCCTACAAGCGAGACATCGTTTCAGGTAAACGCAGTCACTTTTCAGCTCAAACGAAGCTATATTGTACACGAAGCTCACACGTTTCTCGCTCTTAACTGAAACGCATTGGATGTTAGAGGGCCTGTGGTTTGTATCAGTTTCAGAAGCAGAGTTGAACTAGATATGGTCCGTGTGTGTAGGAAACACAGTTCTTTTGTTCTGAGCACTCTCACGTTTCCCGTCTTCTTAGAGACTCTAGAAAGCAAGAGCGTGCTTCTTGCTCTAAAGCAGAGTGTGTTTCATGGATGAGAAGTGTGCTGTGTGTTTCCCTTCAGAAACGGAGTTAAATGCCAGGCTCTGTGTCTTCCTACATGCAAGACTTCCTTTCAGGTAAACGTACTCACTTTTCAGCTCAAACGAAGCTACATCATCACGAAGCTCATACTTTTCCCGCTCTTAACTGAAAAGCATTGGATGTTAATGGACCTGTTGTTTGTATCAGTTTCAGAAGCAGAGTTGAACTGGATATGGTCCCTGTGTGTAGGAAACACAGTTCTTTAGTTCTGAGCACACTCATGTTTCCCGCCTTATTAGAGACACTAGATACCAAGAGAGTGCCTCTTGCTCTAAAGCAGAGTGTGTTTCATGGATGAGAACTGTAGTGTGTGTTTCCCTTCAGAAAAGGAGTTAAATGCCAGGCTCTGTGTCTTCCTACAAGCAAGACTTCATTTCAGGTAAACGCACTCACTTTTCAGCTCAAAGGAAGCTACATCATTCACGAAGCTCACAGGTTTCTTGCTCTTAACTGACAAGCACTGGATGTTAGAGGACCTGTGGTTTGTATCAGTTTCAGAAGCAGAGTTGAACGAGATATGGTCCATGTGTGTAGGAAACACGGATCTTTTGTTCTGAGCACACTCAATTTTCCCGCCTTATTAGAGATGCAGGAAAGCAAGAGAGTGCTTCTTGCTCTAAAGCAGAGTGTGTTTCATGGATGAGAACTGTGCTGTGTGTTTCCCTTCTGCAAGGGAGTTAAATGCCAGGCTCTGTGTCTTCCTACAAGCAAGACTTCCTTTCAGGTAAACGCACTCACTTTTCAGCTCAAAGGAAGCTACATCGTTCAGGAAGCTCACACGTTTCTAGCTCTTAACTGAAAAGCATTGGATGTTAGAGGACCTGTGGTTTGTATCAGTTTCAGAAGCAGAGTTGAACTAGATATGGTCCCTGTGTAGGAAACACGGTTCTTTTGTTCAGAGCACACTCACGTTTTCTGCCTTATTAGAGATGCTAGAAAGTAAGAGAGTGCTTCTTGCTATAAAGCAGAGTGTGTTTCATGGATGAGAACTGTGCTGTGTGTTTCCCTTCAGAAAAGGAGTTAAATGCCAGGCTCTATGTCTTCCTACAAGCAAGACTTCCTTTCAGGTAAACGCACTCACTTTTTAGCTCAAAGGAAGCTACATCATTCAGGAAGCTCACACGTTTCTTGCTCTAAATGAAAAGCATTGGATGTTAGAGGACCTGTGCTTTGTATCAGTTTCAGAAGCAGAGTTGAACTGGATATGGTCACTGTGTGTAGGAAACACAGTTCTTTTGTTCTGAGCACACTCACGTTTCCCGCCTTATTAGAGACACTAGACACCAAGAGAGTGCCTCTTGCTCTAAAGCAGAGTGTGTTTCATGGATGAGAACTGTAGTGTGTGTTTCCCTTCAGAAAAGGAGTTAAATGCCAGGCTCTGTGTCTTCCTACAAGCAAGACTTCATTTCAGGTAAACGCACTCACTTTTCAGCTCAAAGGAAGCTACATCATTCTCGAAGCTCACACTTTTCCCGCTCTTAACTGAAAAGCATTGAATGTTAATGGACCTGCTGTTTGTATCAGTTTCATAAGCAGAGTTGAACTGGATATGGTCCCTGTGTGTAGGAAACACAGTTCTTTTGTTCTGAGCACACTCATGTTTCCTGCCTTATTAGAGACACTAGATACCAAGAGAGTGCCTCTTGCTCTAAAGCAGAGTGTGTTTCATGGATGAGAACTGTAGTGTGTGTTTCCCTTCAGAAAAGGAGTTAAATGCCAGGCTCTGTGTCTTCCTACAAGCAAGACTTCATTTCAGGTAAACGCACTCACTTTTCAGCTCAAAGGAAGATACATCATTCACGAAGCTCACACTTTTCCCGCTCTTAAATGAAAAGCATTGGATGTTAATGGACCTGTTGTTTGTATCAGTTTCAGAAGCAGAGTTGAACTAGATATGGTCCGGGGGTGTAGGAAACACGGTTCATTTGTTCTGAGCACACTCACGTTTCCTGCCTTTTAGAGACTCTAGAAAGCAAGAGAGTGCTTCTTGCTCTAAAGCAGAGTGTGTTTCATGGATGAGAAGTGTGCTGTGTGTTTCCCTTCAGAAACGGAGTTAAATGCCAGGCTCTATGTCTTCCTACAAGCAAGACTTCGTTTCAGGTAAACGCACTCACTTTTCAGCTCAAAGGAAGCTACATCATTCACGAAGCTCACAGGTTTCTTGCTCTTAACTGACAAGCACTGGATGTTAGAGGACCTGTGGTTTGTATCAGTTTCAGTAGCAGAGTTGAACTAGATATGGTCCGTGTGTGTAGGAAACACGGATCTGTTGTTCTGAGCACACTCCCGTTTCCCGCCTTATTAGAGATGCTAGAAAGTAAGAGAGTGCTTCTTGCTCTAAAGCAGAGTGTGTTTCATGGAAGAGAACTGTGCTGTATGTTTCCCTTCTGAAACGGAGTTAAATGCCAGGCTCTGTGTCTTCCTACAAGCAAGACTTCCTTTCAGGTAAATGCACTCACTTTTCAGCTCAAAGGAAGCTACATCATTCATGAAGCTCACAGATTTCTTCCTCTTAACTGAAAAGCACTGGATGTTAGAGGACCTGTGGTTTGTATCAGTTTCAGAAGCAGAGTTGAACTAGATATGGTCCCTGTGTAGGAAACACGGTTCTTTTGTTCAGAGCACACTCACGTTTCCTGATTAATTAGAGATGCTAGAAAGGAAGAGAGTGCTTCTTGCTCTAAAGCAGAGTGTTTTTCTTGGAAGAGAACTGTGCTGTGTGTTTCCCTTCAGAAAAGGAGTTAAATGCCAGGCTCTGTGTCTTCCTACAAGCAAGACTTCTTTTCAGGTAAATACACTCACTTATCAGCTCAAAGGAAGCAACATCTTTCAGGAAGCTCACACGTTTCTAGCTCTAACTGAAAAGCATTGGATGTTAGAGGACCTGTGGTTTGTATCAGTTTCAGAAGCAGAGTTGAACTAGATATGGTCCGTGTGTGTTGGAAACAGGGATCTTTTGTTCTGAGCCCACTCCCGTTTCCCGCCTTATTAGAGATGCTAGAAAGCAAGAGAGTGCTTCTTGCTCTAAAGTAGAGTGTGTTTCATGGATGAGATCTGTGCTGTGTGTTTCCCTTCAGAAAGGGAGTTAAATGCCAGGCTCTGTGTCTTCCTACAAGCAAGACTTCCTTTCAGGTAAATGCACTCACTTTTCAGCTCAAAGGAAGCTACATCATCACGAAGCTCATACTTTTCCTGCTCTCAACTGAAAAGCATTGGATGTTAATGGACCTGTTGTTGGTATCAGTTTCAGAAGCAGAGTTGAACTGGATATGGTCACTGTGTGTAGGAAACACAGTTCTTTTGTTCTGAGCACACTCATGTTTCCCGCCTTATTAGAGACACTAGATACCAAGAGAGTGCCTCTTGCTCTAAAGCAGAGTGTGTTTCATTGATGAGAACTGTAGTGTGTGTTTCCCTTCAGAAAAGGAGTTAAATGCCAGGCTCTGTGTCTTCCTAAAAGCAAGACTTCATTTCAGGTAAACGCACTCACTTTTCAGCTCAAAGGAAGCTACATCATTCACGAAGCTCACAGGTTTCTCGCTCTTAACTGACAAGCATTGGATGTTAGAGGACCTGTGGTTTGTATCAGTTTCAGAAGCAGAGTTGAACTGGATATGGTCCCTGTGTGTAGGAAACACAGTTCTTTTGTTCTGAGCACACTCATGTTTCCTGCCTTATTAGAGACACTAGATACCAAGAGAGTGCCTCTTGCTCTAAAGCAGAGTGTGTTTCATGGATGAGAACTGTAGTGTGTGTTTCCCTTCAGAAAAGGAGTTAAATGCCAGGCTCTGTGTCTTCCTACAAGCAAGACTTCATTTCAGGTAAACGCACTCACTTTTCAGCTCAAAGGAAGATACATCATTCACGAAGCTCACACTTTTCCCGCTCTTAAATGAAAAGCATTGGATGTTAATGGACCTGTTGTTTGTATCAGTTTCAGAAGCAGAGTTGAACTAGATATGGTCCGGGGGTGTAGGAAACATGGTTCATTTGTTCTGAGCACACTCACGTTTCCTGCCTTTTAAAGACTCTAGAAAGCAAGAGAGTGCTTCTTGCTCTAAAGCAGAGTGTGTTTCATGGATGAGAACTGTGCTGTATGTTTCCCTTCTGAAACGGAGTTAAATGCCAGGCTCTGTGTCTTCCTACAAGCAAGACTTCCTTTCAGGTAAATGCACTCACTTTTCAGCTCAAAGGAAGCTACATCATTCATGAAGCTCACAGGTTTCTTCCTCTTAACTGAAAAGCACTGGATGTTAGAGGACCTGTGGTTTGTATCAGTTTCAGAAGCAGAGTTGAACTAGATATGGTCCCTGTGTAGGAAACACTGTTCTTTTGTTTAGAGCACACTCACGTTTCCTGATTAATTAGAGAGGCTAGAAAGGAAGAGAGTGCTTCTTGCTCTAAAGCAGAGTGTTTTTCTTGGAAGAGAACTGTGCTGTGTGTTTCCCTTCAGAAAAGGAGTTAAATGCCAGGCTCTGTGTCTTCCTACAAGCAAGATTTCTTTTCAGGTAAATGCACTCACTTTTCAGCTCAAAGGAAGCAACATCTTTCAGGAAGCTCACAGGTTTCTTGCTCTAACTGAAAAGCATTGGATGTTAGAGGACCTGTGGTTTGTATCAGTTTCAGAAGCAGAGTTGAACTAGATATGGTCCGTGTGTGTAGGAAACAGGGATCTTTTGTTCTGAGCCCACTCCCGTTTCCCGCCTTGTTAGAGATGCTAGAAAGCAAGAGAGAGCTTCTTGCTCTAAAGCAGAGTGTGTTTCATGGATGAGATCTGTGCTGTGTGTTTCCCTTCAGAAAGGGAGTTAAATGCTAGGCTCTGTGTCTTCCTACAAGCAAGACTTCCTTTCAGGTAAACGCACTCACTTTTCAGCTCAAAGGAAGCTACATCATCACAAAGCTCATACTTTTCCCACTCTTAACTGAAAAGCATTGGATGTTAATGGACCTGTTGTTTGTATCAGTTTCAGAAGCAGATTTGAAATGGATATAGTCACTGTGTGTAGGAAACACAGTTCTTGTGTTCTGAGCACACTCATGTTTCCCGCCTTATTAGAGACACTAGATACCAAGAGAGTGCCTCTTGCTCTAAAGCAGAGTGTGTTTCATGGATGAGAACTGTAGTGTGTGTTTCCCTTCAGAAAAGGAGTTAAATGCCAGGCTCTGTGTCTTCCTACAAGCAAGACTTCATTTCAGGTAAACGCACTCACTTTTCAGCTCAAAGGAAGCTACATCATTCTAGAAGCTCACACTTTTCCCGCTCTTAACTGAAAAGCATTGAATGTTAATGGACCTGCTGTTTGTATCAGTTTCATAAGCAGAGTTGAACTGGATATGGTCCCTGTGTGTAGGAAACACAGTTCTTTTGTTCTGAGCACACTCATGTTTCCTGCCTTATTAGAGACACTAGATACCAAGAGAGTGCCTCTTGCTCTAAAGCAGAGTGTGTTTCATGGATGAGAACTGTAGTGTGTGTTTCCCTTCAGAAAAGGAGTTAAATGCCAGGCTCTGTGTCTTCCTACAAGCAAGACTTCATTTCAGGTAAACGCACTCACTTTTCAGCTCAAAGGAAGATACATCATTCACGAAGCTCACACTTTTCCCGCTCTTAAATGAAAAGCATTGGATGTTAATGGACCTGTTGTTTGTATCAGTTTCAGAAGCAGAGTTGAACTAGATATGGTCGGGGGGTGTAGGAAACACGGTTCATTTGTTCTGAGCACACTCACGTTTACTGCCTTTTAGAGACTCTAGAAAGCAAGAGAGTGCTTCTTGCTCTAAAGCAGAGTGTGTTTCATGGATGAGAAGTGTGCTGTGTGTTTCCCTTCAGAAACGGAGTTAAATGCCAGGCTCTATGTCTTCCTACAAGCAAGACTTCGTTTCAGGTAAACGCACTCACTTTTCAGCTCAAAGGAAGCTACATCATTCACGAAGCTCACAGGTTTCTTGCTCTTAACTGACAAGCACTGGATGTTAGAGGACCTGTGGTTTGTATCAGTTTCAGTAGCAGAGTTGAACTAGATATGGTCCGTGTGTAGGAAACACGGATCTGTTGTTCTGAGCACACTCCCGTTTCCCGCCTTATTAGAGATGCTAGAAAGTAAGAGAGTGCTTCTTGCTCGAAAGCAGAGTGTGTTTCATGGAAGAGAACTGTGCTGTATGTTTCCCTTCTGAAACGGAGTTAAATGCCAGGCTCTGTGTCTTCCTACAAGCAAGACTTCCTTTCAGGTAAATGCACTCACTTTTCAGCTCAAAGGAAGCTACATCATTCATGAAGCTCACAGATTTCTTCCTCTTAACTGAAAAGCACTGGATGTTAGAGGACCTGTGGTTTGTATCAGTTTCAGAAGCAGAGTTGAACTAGATATGGTCCCTGTGTAGGAAACACGGTTCTTTTGTTCAGAGCACACTCACGTTTCCTGATTAATTAGAGAGGCTAGAAAGGAAGAGAGTGCTTCTTGCTCTAAAGCAGAGTGTTTTTCTTGGAAGAGAACTGTGCTGTGTGTTTCCCTTCAGAAAAGGAGTTAAATGCCAGGCTCTGTGTCTTCCTACAAGCAAGACTTCTTTTCAGGTAAATACACTCACTTATCAGCTCAAAGGAAGCAACATCATTCAGGAAGCTCACACGTTTCTAGCTCTAACTGAAAAGCATTGGATGTTAGAGGACCTGTGGTTTGTATCAGTTTCAGAAGCAGAGTTGAACTAGATATGGTCCGTGTGTGTAGGAAACAGGGATCTTTTGTTCTGAGCCCACTCCCGTTTCCCGCCTTATTAGAGATGCTAGAAAGCAAGAGAGTGCTTCTTGCTCTAAAGCAGAGTGTGTTTCATGGATGAGATCTGTGCTGTGTGTTTCCCTTCAGAAAGGGAGTTAAATGCCAGGCTCTGTGTCTTCCTACAAGCAAGACTTCCTTTCAGGTAAATGCACTCACTTTTCAGCTCAAAGGAAGCTACATCATCACGAAGCTCATACTTTTCCTGCTCTCAACTGAAAAGCATTGGATGTTAATGGACCTGTTGTTTGTATCAGTTTCAGAAGCAGAGTTGAACTGGATATGGTCACTGTGTGTAGGAAACACAGTTCTTTTGTTCTGAGCACACTCATGTTTCCCGCCTTATTAGAGACACTAGATACCAAGAGAGTGCCTGTTGCTCTAAAGCAGAGTGTGTTTCATTGATGAGAACTGTAGTGTGTGTTTCCCTTCAGAAAAGGAGTTAAATGCCAGGCTCTGTGTCTTCCTAAAAGCTAGACTTCATTTCAGGTAAACGCACTCACTTTTCAGCTCAAAGGAAGCTACATCATTCACGAAGCTCACAGGTTTCTCGCTCTTAACTGACAAGCATTGGATGTTAGAGGACCTGTGGTTTGTATCAGTTTCAGAAGCAGAGTTGAACTGGATATGGTCCCTGTGTGTAGGAAACACAGTTCTTTTGTTCTGAGCACACTCATGTTTCGTGCCTTATTAGAGACACTAGATACCAAGAGAGTGCCTCTTGCTCTAAAGCAGAGTGTGTTTCATGGATGAGAACTGTAGTGTGTGTTTCCCTTCAGAAAAGGAGTTAAATGCCAGGCTCTGTGTCTTCCTACAAGCAAGACTTCATTTCAGGTAAACGCACTCAGTTTTCAGCTCAAAGGAAGATACATCATTCACGAAGCTCACACTTTTCCCGCTCTTAAATGAAAAGCATTGGATGTTAATGGACCTGTTGTTTGCATCAGTTTCAGAAGCAGAGTTGAACTAGATATGGTCTGGGGGTGTAGGAAACATGGTTCATTTGTTCTGAGCACACTCACGTTTCCTGCCTTTTAGAGACTCTAGAAAGCAAGAGAGTGCTTCTTGCTCTAAAGCAGAGTGTGTTTCATGGATGAGAACTGTGCTGTATGTTTCCCTTCTGAAACGGAGTTAAATGCCAGGCTCTGTGTCTTCCTACAAGCAAGACTTCCTTTCAGGTAAATGCACTCACTTTTCAGCTCAAAGGAAGCTACATCATTCATGAAGCTCACAGGTTTCTTCCTCTTAACTGAAAAGCACTGGATGTTAGAGGACCTGTGGTTTGTATCAGTTTCAGAAGCAGAGTTGAACTAGATATGGTCCCTGTGTAGGAAACACTGTTCTTTTGTTCAGAGCACACTCACGTTTCCTGATTAATTAGAGAGGCTAGAAAGGAAGAGAGTGCTTCTTGCTCTAAAGCAGAGTGTTTTTCTTGGAAGAGAACTGTGCTGTGTGTTTCCCTTCAGAAAAGGAGTTAAATGCCAGGCTCTGTGTCTTCCTACAAGCAAGACTTCTTTTCAGGTAAATGCACTCACTTTTCAGCTCAAAGGAAGCAACATCTTTCAGGAAGCTCACACGTTTCTTGCTCTAACTGAAAAGCATTGGATGTTAGAGGACCTGTGGTTTGTATCAGTTTCAGAAGCAGAGTTGAACTAGATATGGTCCCTGTGTGTAGGAAACAGGGATCTTTTGTTCTGAGCCCACTCCCGTTTCCCGCCTTGTTAGAGATGCTAGAAAGCAAGAGAGAGCTTCTTGCTCTAAAGCAGAGTGTGTTTCATGGATGAGATCTGTGCTGTGTGTTTCCCTTCAGAAAGGGAGTTAAATGCCAGGCTCTGTGTCTTCCTACAAGCAAGACTTCCTTTCAGGTAAACGCACTCACTTTTCAGCTCAAAGGAAGCTACATCATCAGGAAGCTCATACTTTTCCCACTCTTAACTGAAAAGCATTGGATGTTAATGGACCTGTTGTTTGTATCAGTTTCAGAAGCAGATTTGAAATGGATATAGTCACTGTGTGTAGGAAACACAGTTCTTTTGTTCTGAGCACACTCATGTTTCCCGCCTTATTAGAGACACTAGATACCAAGAGAGTGCCTCTTGCTCTAAAGCAGAGTGTGTTTCATGGATGAGAACTGTAGTGTGTGTTTCCCTTCAGAAAAGGAGTTAAATGCCAGGCTCTGTGTCTTCCAACAAGCAAGACTTCATTTCAGGTAAACACACTCACTTTTCAGCTCAAAGGAAGCTACATCATTCACGAAGCTCACACTTTTCCCGCTCTTAACTGAAAAGCATTGAATGTTAATGGACCTGCTGTTTGTATCAGTTTCAGAAGCAGAGTTGAACTGGATATGGTCACTGTGTGTAGGAAACACAGTTCTTTTGTTCTGAGCACACTCATGTTTCCCGCCTTATTAGAGACACTAGATACCAAGAGAGTGCCTCTTGCTCTAAAGCAGAGTGTGTTTCATGGATGAGAACTGTAGTGTGTGTTTCCCTTCAGAAAAGGAGTTAAATGCCAGGCTCTGTGTCTTCCTATAAGCAAGACTTCATTTCAGGTAAACGCACTCACTTTTCAGCTCAAAGGAAGCTACATCATTCACGAAGCTCACAGGTTTCTCGCTCTTAACTGACAAGCATTGGATGTTAGAGGACCTGTGGTTTGTATCAGTTTCAGAAGCAGAGTTGAACTGGATATGGTCCCTGTGTGTAGGAAACACAGTTCTTTTGTTCTGAGCACACTCATGTTTCCTGCCTTAGTAGAGACACTAGATACCAAGAGAGTGCCTCTTGCTCTAAAGCAGAGTGTGTTTCATGGATGAGAACTGTAGTGTGTGTTTCCCTTCAGAAAAGGAGTTAAATGCCAGGCTCTGTGTCTTCCTACAAGCAAGACTTCATTTCAGGTAAACACACTCACTTTTCAGCTCAAAGGAAGATACATCATTCACGAAGCTCACACTTTTCCCGCTCTTAAATGAAAAGCATTGGATGTTAATGGACCTGTTGTTTGTATCAGTTTCAGAAGCAGAGTTGAACTAGATATGGTCCGGGGGTGTAGGAAACACGGTTCATTTGTTCTGAGCACACTCACGTTTCCTGCCTTTTAGAGACTCTAGAAAGCAAGAGAGTGCTTCTTGCTCTAAAGCAGAGTGTGTTTCATGGATGAGAAGTGTGCTGTGTGTTTCCCTTCAGAAACGGAGTTAAATGCCAGGCTCTATGTCTTTCTACAAGCAAGACTTCGTTTCAGGTAAACGCACTCACTTTTCAGCTCAAAGGAAGCTACATCATTCACGAAGCTCACAGGTTTCTTGCTCTTAACTGACAAGCACTGGATGTTAGAGGACCTGTGGTTTGTATCAGTTTCAGAAGCAGAGTTGAACTAGATATGGTCCGTGTGTGTAGGAAACACGGATCTGTTGTTCTGAGCACACTTACGTTTTCCGCCTTATTAGAGATGCTAGAAAGTAAGAGAGTGCTTCTTGCTCTAAAGCAGAGTGTCTTTCATGGATGAGAACTGTGCTGTATGTTTCCCTTCTGAAACGGAGTTAAATGCCAGGCTCTGTGTCTTCCTACAAGCAAGACTTCCTTTCAGGTAAATGCACTCCCTTTTCAGCTCAAAGGAAGCTACATCATTCATGAAGCTCACAGATTTCTTCCTCTTAACTGAAAAGCACTGGATGTTAGAGGACCTGTGGTTTGTATCAGTTTCAGAAGCAGAGTTGAACTAGATATGGTCCCTGTGTAGGAAACACGGTTCTTTTGTTCAGAGCACACTCACGTTTCCTGATTAATTAGAGAGGCTAGAAAGGAAGGGAGTGCTTCTTGCTCTAAAGCAGAGTGTTTTTCTTGGAAGAGAACTGTGCTGTGTGTTTCCCTTCAGAAAAGGAGTTAAATGCCAGGCTCTGTGTCTTCCTACAAGCAAGACTTCTTTTCAGGTAAATGCACTCACTTTTCAGCTCAAAGGAAGCAACATCTTTCAGGAAGCTCACACGTTTCTTGCTCTAACTGAAAAGCATTGGATGTTAGAGGACCTGTGGTTTGTATCAGTTTCAGAAGCAGAATTGAACTAGATATGGTCCGTGTGTGTAGGAAACAGGGATCATTTGTTCTGAGCCCACTCCCGTTTCCCGCCTTATTAGAGATGCTAGAAAGCAAGAGAGTGCTTCTTGCTCTAAAGCAGAGTGTGTTTCATGGATGAGATCTGTGCTGTGTGTTTCCCTTCAGAAAGGGAGTTAAATGCCAGGCTCTGTGTCTTCCTACAAGCAAGACTTCCTTTCAGGTAAACGCACTCACTTTTCAGCTCAAAGGAAGCTACATCATCACGAAGCTCATACTTTTCCCGCTCTCAACTGAAAAGCATTGGATGTTAATGGACCTGTTGTTTGTATCAGTTTCAGAAGCAGAGTTGAACTGGATATGGTCACTGTGTGTAGGAAACACAGTTCTTTTGTTCTGAGCACACTCATGTTTCCCGCCTTATTAGAGACACTAGATACCAAGAGAGTGCCTCTTGCTCTAAAGCAGAGTGTGTTTCATGGATGAGAACTGTAGTGTGTGTTTCCCTTCAGAAAAGGAGTTAAATGCCAGGCTCTGTGTCTTCCTAAAAGCAAGACTTCATTTCAGGTAAACGCACTCACTTTTCAGCTCAAAGGAAGCTACATCATTCACGAAGCTCACAGGTTTCTCGCTCTTAACTGACAAGCATTGGATGTTAGAGGACCTGTGGTTTGTATCAGTTTCAGAAGCAGAGTTGAACTGGATATGGTCCCTGTGTGTAGGAAACACAGTTCTTTTGTTCTGAGCACACTCATGTTTCCTGCCTTATTAGAGACACTAGATACCAAGAGAGTGCCTCTTGCTCTAAAGCAGAGTGTGTTTCATGGATGAGAACTGTAGTGTGTGTTTCCCTTCAGAAAAGGAGTTAAATGCCAGGCTCTGTGTCTTCCTACAAGCAAGACTCATTTCACGTAAACGCACTCACTTTTCAGCTCAAAGGAAGATACATCATTCACGAAGCTCACACTTTTCCCGCTCTTAAATGAAAAGCATTGGATGTTAATGGACCTGTTGTTTGTATCAGTTTCAGAAGCAGAGTTGAACTAGATATGGTCCGGGGGTGTAGGAAACATGGTTCATTTGTTCTGAGCACACTCACGTTTCCTGCCTTTTAGAGACTCTAGAAAGCAAGAGAGTGCTTCTTGCTGTAAAGCAGAGTGTGTTTCATGGATGAGAACTGTGCTGTATGTTTCCCTTCTGAATCTGAGTTAAATGCCAGGCTCTGTGTCTTCCTACAAGCAAGACTTCCTTTCATATAAATGCACTCACTTTTCAGCTCAAAGGAAGCTACATCATTCATGAAGCTCACAGGTTTCTTCCTCTTAACTGAAAAGCACTGGATGTTAGAGGACCTGTGGTTTGTATCAGTTTCAGAAGCAGAGTTGAACTAGATATGGTCCATGTGAGTAGGAAAAACGGATCTTTTGTTCTGAGCACACTCAAGTTTCCCGCCTTATTAGAGATGCAAGAAAGCAAGAGAGTGCTTCTTGCTCTAAAGCAGAGTGTGTTTCATGGATGAGAACAGTGCTGTGTGTTTCCCTTCAGAAACGGAGTTAAATGACACGCTCTGTGTCTTCCTAAAAGCAAGACTTCCTTTCTGGTAAATGCACTCACTTTTGAGCTCAAATGAAGCTACATCATTCACGAAGCTCACACGTTTCCCGCTCTTAACTGAAAAGCATTGGATGTTAATGGACCTGTTGTTTGTATCAGTTTCAGAAGCAGAGTTGAACTGAATATAGTTCCTGTGTGTAGGAAACAAAGTTCTTTTGTTCTGAGCACACTCATGTTTCCCGCCTTATTAGAGACTCTAGAAACCAAGAGAGTGCTTCTTGCTCTAAAGCAGAGTGTGTTTCATGGATGAGAACTGTGCTGTGTGATTCCCTTGAGAAAAGGAGTTAAATGCCAGGCTCTGTGTCTTCCTACAAGGAAGACTTCGTATCAGGTAAACGCACTCACTTTTCAGCTCAAAGGAAGCTATATCATTCACGAAGCTCACAGGTTTCTTGCTCTTAACTGACAAGCACTGGATGTTAGAGGACCTGTGGTTTGTATCAGTTTCAGAAGCAGAGTTGAACTAGATATGGTCCGTGTGTGTAGGAAACACGGATCTGTTGTTCTGAGCATACTCACGTTTCCCGACTTATTAGAGATGCTAGAAAGTAAGAGAGTGCTTCTTGCTCTAAAGCAGAGTGAGTTTCCTGGATGAGAACTGTGCTGTATGTTTCCCTTCTGAAACGGAGTTAAATGCCAGGCTCTGTGTCTTCCTACAAGCAAGACTTCCTTTCAGGTAAATGCACTCACTTTTCAGCTCAAAGGAAGCTACATCATTCATGAAGCTCACAGGTTTCTTCCTCTTAACTGAAAAGCACTGGATGTTAGAGGACCTGTGGTTTGTATCAGTTTCAGAAACAGAGTTGAACTAGATATGGTCCCTGTGTAGGAAACACGGTTCTTTTGTTCAGAGCACACTCACGTTTCCTGATTAATTAGAGAGGCTAGAAAGGAAGAGAGTGCTTCTTGCTCTAAAGCAGAGTGTTTTTCTTGGAACAGAACTGTGCTGTGTGTTTCCCTTCAGAAAAGGAGTTAAATGCCAGGCTCTGTGTCTTCCTACAAGCAAGACTTCTTTTCAGGTAAACGCACTCACTTTTCAGCTCAAAGGAAGATACATCATTCACGAAGCTCACACTTTTCCCGCTCTTAAATGAAAAGCATTGGATGTTAATGCACCTGTTGTTTGTATCAGTTTCAGAAGCAGAGTTGAACTAGATATGGTCCCTGTGTAGGAAACAGGGATCTTTTGTTCTGAGCCCACTCCCGTTTCCCGCCTTGTTAGAGATGCTAGAAAGCAAGAGAGTGCTTCTTGCTCTAAAGCAGAGTGTGTTTCATGGATGAGATCTGTGCTGTGTGTTTCCTTTCAGAAAGGGAGTTAAATGCCAGGCTCTGTGTCTTCCTACAAGCAAGACTTCCTTTCAGGTAAACGCACTCACTTTTCAGCTCAAAGGAAGCTACATCATTCACGAAGCTCACACTTTTCCCGCTCTCAACTGAAAAGCATTGAATGTTAATGGACCTGCTGTTTGTATCAGTTTCAGAAGCAGAGTTGAACTAGATATGGTCCGGGGGTGTAGGAAACACGGTTCATTTGTTCTGAGCACACTCACGTTTCCTGCCTTTTAGAGACTCTAGAAAGCAAGAGAGTGCTTCTTGCTCTAAAGCAGAGTGTGTTTCATGGATGAGAAGTGTGCTGTGTGTTTCCCCTCAGAAAAGGAGTTAAATGCCAGGCTCTATGTCTTCCTACAAGCAAGACTTCCTTTCAGGTAAACGCACTCACTTTTCAGCTCAAAGGAAGCTACATCATTCACGAAGCTCACAGGTTTCTCGCTCTTAACTGACAAGCATTGGATGTTAGAGGACCTGTGGTTTGTATCAGTTTCAGAAGCAGAGTTGAACTGGATATGGTCCCTGTGTGTAGGAAACACAGTTCTTTTGTTCTGAGCACACTCATGTTTCCTGCCTTATTAGAGACACTAGATACCAAGAGAGTGCCTCTTGCTCTAAAGCAGAGTGTGTTTCATGGATGAGAACTGTAGTGTTTGTTTCCCTTCAGAAAAGGAGTTAAATGCCAGGCTCTGTGTCTTCCTACAAGCAAGACTTCATTTCACGTAAACGCACTCACTTTTCAGCTCAAAGGAAGATACATCATTCACGAAGCTCACACTTTTCCAGCTCTTAAATGAAAAGCATTGGATGTTAATGGACCTGTTGTTTGTATCAGTTTCAGAAGCAGAGTTGAACTAGATATGGTCCGGGGGTGTAGGAAACATGGTTCATTTGTTCTGAGCACACTCACGTTTCCTGCCTTTTAGAGACTCTAGAAAGCAAGAGAGTGCTTCTTGCTCTAAAGCAGAGTGTGTTTCATGGATGAGAAGTGTGCTGTGTGTTTCCCCTCAGAAAAGGAGTTAAATGCCAGGCTCTATGTCTTCCTACAAGCAAGACTTCCTTTCAGGTAAACGCACTCACTTTTCAGCTCAAAGGAAGCTACATCATTCAGGAAGCTCACAGGTTTCTTGCTCTTAACTGACAAGCACTGGATATTAGAGGACCTGTGGTTTGTATCAGTTTCAGAAGCAGAGTTGAACTAGATATTGTCCATATGTGTAGGAAACACAGATCTTTTGTTCTGAGCACACTCAAGTTTCCAGCCTTATTAGAGATGCAAGAAAGCAAGAGAGTGCTTCTTGCTCTAAAGCAGAGTGTGTTTCATGGATGAGAACAGTACTGTGTGTTTCCTTTCAGAAACGGAGTTAAATGCCACGCTCTCTGTCTTCCTAAAAGCAAGACTTCCTTTCTGGTAAATGCACTCACTTTTGAGCTCAAATGAAGCTACATCATTCATGAAGCTCACACGTTTCCCGCTCTTAACTGAAAAGCATTGGATGTTAATGGACCTGTTGTTTGTATCAGTTTCAGAAGCAGAGTTGAACTGAATATAGTTCCTGTGTGTAGGAAACACAGTTCTTTTGTTCTGAGCACACTCATGTTTCCCGCCTTATTAGAGACTCTAGAAACCAAGAGAGTGCTTCTTGCTCTAAAGCAGAGTGTGTTTCATGGATGAGAACTGTGCTGTGTGTTTCCCTTCTGCAAGGGAGTTAAATGCCAGGCTCTGTGTCTTCCTACAAGCAAGACTTCCTTTCAGGTAAACGCACTCACTTTTCAGCTCAAAGGAAGCTACATCCTTCAGGAAGCTCACACGTTTCTAGCTCTTAACTGAAAAGCATTGGATGTTAGAGGACCTGTGGTTTGTATCAGTTTCAGAAGCAGAGTTGAACTAGATATGGTCCCTGTGTAGGAAACACGGTTCTTTTGTTCAGAGCACACTCATGTTTCCTGATTAATTAGAGACTCTAGAAAGGAAGAGAGTGCTTCTTGCTCTAAAGCAGAGTATTTTTCTTGGAAGAGAACTGTGCTGTGTGTTTCCCTTCAGATAAGGAGTTAAATGCCAGGCTCTGTGTCTTCCTACAGGCAAGACTTCTTTTCAGGTAAATGCACTCACTTTTCAGCACAAAGGAAGCAACATCTTTCACGAAGCTCACACGTTTCTTGCTCTAACTGAAAAGCATTGGATGTTAGAGGACCTGTGGTTTGTATCAGTTTCAGAAGCAGAGTTGAACTAGATATGGTCCATGTGTGTAGGAAACAAGGATCTTTTCTTCTGAGCACACTCACGTTTCCCGACGTATTAGAGATGCTAGAAAGCAAGAGAGTGCTTCTCGCTCTAAAGCAGAGTGTGTTTCATGGATGAGAACTGTGCTGTGTGTTTCCCCTTAGACACGGAGTTAAATGCCATGCTCTGTGTCTTCCTAAAAGCAAGACTTCCTTTCTGGTAAATGCACTCACTTTTCAGCTCAAAGGAAGCTACATCATTCACGAAGCTCACAAGTTTCCAGCTCTTAACTGAAAAGCATTGGATGTTAATGGACATGTTGTTTGTATCAGTTTCAGAAGCAGAGTTGAACTAGATATGGACCCTGTGTAGGAAACACGGTTCTTTTGTTCAGAGCACACTCACGTTTTCTGCCTTATTAGAGATGATAGAAAGTAAGAGAGTGCTTCTTGCTCTAAAGCAGAGTGTGTTTCATGGATGAGAACTGTGCTGTATGTTTCCCTTCTGAAACGGAGTTAAATGCCAGGCTCTGTGTCTTCCTACAAGCAAGACTTCCTTTCAGGTAAATACACTCACTTTTCAGTTCAAAGGAAGCTACATCATTCATGAAGCTCACAGGTTTCTTCCTCTTAACTGAAAAGCACTGGATGTTAGAGGACCTGTGCTTTGTATCAGTTTCAAAAGCAGAGTTGAACTAGATATGGTCCCTGTGTAGGAAACACAGTTCTTTTGTTCAGAGCACACTCATGTTTCCTTATTAATTAGAGACGCTAGAAAGGAAGAGAGTGCTTCTTGCTCTAAAGCAGAGTGTTGTTCTTGGAAGAGAACTGTGCTGTGTGTTTCCCTTCAGAAAAGGAGTTAAATGCCAGGCTCTGTGTCTTCCTACAAACAAGACTTCTTTTCAGGTAAATGCACTCACTTTTCAGCTCAAAGGAAGCAACATCTTTCAGGAAGCTCACACGTTTCTTGCTCTAACTGAAAATCATTGGATCTTAGAGGACCTGTGGTTTGTATCAGTTTCAGAAGCAGAGTTGAACTAGATATGTTCCCTGTGTAGGAAACACGGTTCTTTTGTTCAGAGCACACTCACGTTTCCTGATTAATTAGAGATGCTAGAAAGCAAGAGAGTGCTTCTTGCTCTAAAGCAGAGTGTGTTTCATGGATGAGATCTGTGCTGTGTGTTTCCCTTCAGAAAGGGAGTTAAATGCCAGGCTCTGTGTCTTCCTACAAGCAAGACTTCCTTTCAGGTAAACGCACTCACTTTTCAGCTCAAAGGAAGTTACATCATCACGAAGCTCATACTTTTCCCGCTCTTAACTGAAAAGCATTGGATGTTAATGGACCTGTTGTTTGTATCAGTTTCAGAAGCAGAGTTGAACTGGATATGGTCACTGTGTGTAGGAAACACAGTTCTTTTGTTCTGAGCACACTCATGTTTCCCGCCTTATTAGAGACTCTAGAAACCAAGAGAGTGCTTCTTGCTCTAAAGCAGAGTGTGTTTCATGGATGAGAAATGTGCTGTGTGTTTCCCTTCTGCAAGGGAGTTAAATGCCAGGCTCTGTGTCTTCCTACAAGCAAGACTTCCTTTCAGGAAAATGCACTCACTTTTCAGCTCAAAGGAAGCTACATCATTCACGAAGCTCACACTTTTCCCGCTCTCAACTGAAAAGCATTGAATGTTAATGGACCTGCTGTTTGTATCAGTTTCAGAAGCAGAGTTGAACTAGATATGGTCCGGGGGTGTAGGAAACACGGTTCATTTGTTCTGAGCACACTCACGTTTCCTGCCTTTTAGAGACTCTAGAAAGCAAGAGAGTGCTTCTTGCTCTAAAGCAGAGTGTGTTTCATGGATGAGAAGTGTGCTGTGTGTTTCCCCTCAGAAAAGGAGTTAAATGCCAGGCTCTATGTCTTCCTACAAGCAAGACTTCCTTTCAGGTAAACGCACTCACTTTTCAGCTCAAAGGAAGCTACATCATTCACGAAGCTCACAGGTTTCTCGCTCTTAACTGACAAGCATTGGATGTTAGAGGACCTGTGGTTTGTATCAGTTTCAGAAGCAGAGTTGAACTGGATATGGTCCCTGTGTGTAGGAAACACAGTTCTTTTGTTCTGAGCACACTCATGTTTCCTGCCTTATTAGAGACACTAGATACCAAGAGAGTGCCTCTTGCTCTAAAGCAGAGTGTGTTTCATGGATGAGAACTGTAGTGTTTGTTTCCCTTCAGAAAAGGAGTTAAATGCCAGGCTCTGTGTCTTCCTACAAGCAAGACTTCATTTCACGTAAACGCACTCACTTTTCAGCTCAAAGGAAGATACATCATTCACGAAGCTCACACTTTTCCAGCTCTTAAATGAAAAGCATTGGATGTTAATGGACCTGTTGTTTGTATCAGTTTCAGAAGCAGAGTTGAACTAGATATGGTCCGGGGGTGTAGGAAACATGGTTCATTTGTTCTGAGCACACTCACGTTTCCTGCCTTTTAGAGACTCTAGAAAGCAAGAGAGTGCTTCTTGCTCTAAAGCAGAGTGTGTTTCATGGATGAGAAGTGTGCTGTGTGTTTCCCCTCAGAAAAGGAGTTAAATGCCAGGCTCTATGTCTTCCTACAAGCAAGACTTCCTTTCAGGTAAACGCACTCACTTTTCAGCTCAAAGGAAGCTACATCATTCAGGAAGCTCACAGGTTTCTTGCTCTTAACTGACAAGCACTGGATATTAGAGGACCTGTGGTTTGTATCAGTTTCAGAAGCAGAGTTGAACTAGATATTGTCCATATGTGTAGGAAACACAGATCTTTTGTTCTGAGCACACTCAAGTTTCCAGCCTTATTAGAGATGCAAGAAAGCAAGAGAGTGCTTCTTGCTCTAAAGCAGAGTGTGTTTCATGGATGAGAACAGTACTGTGTGTTTCCTTTCAGAAACGGAGTTAAATGCCACGCTCTCTGTCTTCCTAAAAGCAAGACTTCCTTTCTGGTAAATGCACTCACTTTTGAGCTCAAATGAAGCTACATCATTCATGAAGCTCACACGTTTCCCGCTCTTAACTGAAAAGCATTGGATGTTAATGGACCTGTTGTTTGTATCAGTTTCAGAAGCAGAGTTGAACTGAATATAGTTCCTGTGTGTAGGAAACACAGTTCTTTTGTTCTGAGCACACTCATGTTTCCCGCCTTATTAGAGACTCTAGAAACCAAGAGAGTGCTTCTTGCTCTAAAGCAGAGTGTGTTTCATGGATGAGAACTGTGCTGTGTGTTTCCCTTCTGCAAGGGAGTTAAATGCCAGGCTCTGTGTCTTCCTACAAGCAAGACTTCCTTTCAGGTAAACGCACTCACTTTTCAGCTCAAAGGAAGCTACATCCTTCAGGAAGCTCACACGTTTCTAGCTCTTAACTGAAAAGCATTGGATGTTAGAGGACCTGTGGTTTGTATCAGTTTCAGAAGCAGAGTTGAACTAGATATGGTCCCTGTGTAGGAAACACGGTTCTTTTGTTCAGAGCACACTCATGTTTCCTGATTAATTAGAGACTCTAGAAAGGAAGAGAGTGCTTCTTGCTCTAAAGCAGAGTATTTTTCTTGGAAGAGAACTGTGCTGTGTGTTTCCCTTCAGATAAGGAGTTAAATGCCAGGCTCTGTGTCTTCCTACAGGCAAGACTTCTTTTCAGGTAAATGCACTCACTTTTCAGCACAAAGGAAGCAACATCTTTCACGAAGCTCACACGTTTCTTGCTCTAACTGAAAAGCATTGGATGTTAGAGGACCTGTGGTTTGTATCAGTTTCAGAAGCAGAGTTGAACTAGATATGGTCCATGTGTGTAGGAAACAAGGATCTTTTCTTCTGAGCACACTCACGTTTCCCGACGTATTAGAGATGCTAGAAAGCAAGAGAGTGCTTCTCGCTCTAAAGCAGAGTGTGTTTCATGGATGAGAACTGTGCTGTGTGTTTCCCCTTAGACACGGAGTTAAATGCCATGCTCTGTGTCTTCCTAAAAGCAAGACTTCCTTTCTGGTAAATGCACTCACTTTTCAGCTCAAAGGAAGCTACATCATTCACGAAGCTCACAAGTTTCCAGCTCTTAACTGAAAAGCATTGGATGTTAATGGACATGTTGTTTGTATCAGTTTCAGAAGCAGAGTTGAACTAGATATGGACCCTGTGTAGGAAACACGGTTCTTTTGTTCAGAGCACACTCACGTTTTCTGCCTTATTAGAGATGATAGAAAGTAAGAGAGTGCTTCTTGCTCTAAAGCAGAGTGTGTTTCATGGATGAGAACTGTGCTGTATGTTTCCCTTCTGAAACGGAGTTAAATGCCAGGCTCTGTGTCTTCCTACAAGCAAGACTTCCTTTCAGGTAAATACACTCACTTTTCAGTTCAAAGGAAGCTACATCATTCATGAAGCTCACAGGTTTCTTCCTCTTAACTGAAAAGCACTGGATGTTAGAGGACCTGTGCTTTGTATCAGTTTCAAAAGCAGAGTTGAACTAGATATGGTCCCTGTGTAGGAAACACAGTTCTTTTGTTCAGAGCACACTCATGTTTCCTTATTAATTAGAGACGCTAGAAAGGAAGAGAGTGCTTCTTGCTCTAAAGCAGAGTGTTGTTCTTGGAAGAGAACTGTGCTGTGTGTTTCCCTTCAGAAAAGGAGTTAAATGCCAGGCTCTGTGTCTTCCTACAAACAAGACTTCTTTTCAGGTAAATGCACTCACTTTTCAGCTCAAAGGAAGCAACATCTTTCAGGAAGCTCACACGTTTCTTGCTCTAACTGAAAATCATTGGATCTTAGAGGACCTGTGGTTTGTATCAGTTTCAGAAGCAGAGTTGAACTAGATATGTTCCCTGTGTAGGAAACACGGTTCTTTTGTTCAGAGCACACTCACGTTTCCTGATTAATTAGAGATGCTAGAAAGCAAGAGAGTGCTTCTTGCTCTAAAGCAGAGTGTGTTTCATGGATGAGATCTGTGCTGTGTGTTTCCCTTCAGAAAGGGAGTTAAATGCCAGGCTCTGTGTCTTCCTACAAGCAAGACTTCCTTTCAGGTAAACGCACTCACTTTTCAGCTCAAAGGAAGTTACATCATCACGAAGCTCATACTTTTCCCGCTCTTAACTGAAAAGCATTGGATGTTAATGGACCTGTTGTTTGTATCAGTTTCAGAAGCAGAGTTGAACTGGATATGGTCACTGTGTGTAGGAAACACAGTTCTTTTGTTCTGAGCACACTCATGTTTCCCGCCTTATTAGAGACTCTAGAAACCAAGAGAGTGCTTCTTGCTCTAAAGCAGAGTGTGTTTCATGGATGAGAAATGTGCTGTGTGTTTCCCTTCTGCAAGGGAGTTAAATGCCAGGCTCTGTGTCTTCCTACAAGCAAGACTTCCTTTCAGGAAAATGCACTCACTTTTCAGCTCAAAGGAAGCTACATCATTCATGAAGCTCACAGGTTTCTTCCTCTTAACTGAAAAGCACTGGATGTTAGAGGACCTGTGGTTTGTATTAGTTTCAGAAGCAGAGTTGAACTAGGTATGGTCCCTGTGTAGGAAACACGGTTCTTTTGTTCAGAGCACACTCACGTTTTCTGCCTTATTAGACATGCTAGAAAGGAAGAGAGTGCTTCTTGCTCTAAAGCAGAGTGTGTTTCATGGATGAGAACTGTGCTGTGTGTTTCCCTTCAGAAAAGGAGTTAAATGCCAGGCTCTATGTCTTCCTACAAGCAAGACTTCCTTTCAGGTAAACGCACTCACTTTTCAGCTCAAAGGAAGCTACATCATTCACGAAGCTCACAGGTTTCTTGCTCTTAACTGACAAGCACTGGATGTTAGAGGACCTGTGGTTTGTATCAGTTTCAGAAGCAGAGTTGAACTAGGTATGGTCCCTGTGTAGGAAACACGGTTCTTTTGTTCAGAGCACACTCACGTTTCCTGATTAATTAGAGACGCTAGAAAGGAAGAGAGTGCTTCTTGCTCTAAAGCAGAGTGTTTTTCTTGGAAGAGAACTGTGCTGTGTGTTTCCCTTCAGAAAAGGAGTTAAATGCCAGGCTCTGTGTCTTCCTACAAGCAAGACTTCTTTTCAGGTAAATGCACTCACTTTTCAGCACAAAGGAAGCAACATCTTTCACGAAGCTCACACGTTTCTTGCTCTAACTGAAAAGCATTGGATGTTAGAGGACCTGTGGTTTGTATCAGTTTCAGAAGCAGAGTTGAACTAGATATGGTCCATGTGTGTAGGAAACAAGGATGTTTTCTTCTGAGCACACTCACGTTTCCCGACTTATTAGAGATGCTAGAAAGCAAGAGAGTGCTTCTCGCTCTAAAGCAGAGTGTGTTTCATGGATGAGAACTGTGCTGTGTGTTTCCCCTTAGACACGGAGTTAAATGCCATGCTCTGTGTCTTCCTACAAGCAAGACTTCCTTTCAGGTAAATGCACTCACTTTTCAGCTCAAAGGAAGCTACATCATTCATGAAGCTCACCGGTTTCTTCCTCTTAACTGAAAAGCACTGGATGTTAGAGGACCTGTGGTTTGTATCAGTTTCAGAAGCAGAGTTGAACTAGATATGGTCCCTGTGTATGAAACACGGTTCTTTTGTTCAGAGCACACTCACGTTTCCTTATTAATTAGAGACGCTAGAAAGGAAGAGAGTGCTTCTTGCTCTAAAGCAGAGTGTTGTTCTTGGAAGAGAACTGTGCTGTGTGTTTCCCTTCAGAAAAGGAGTTAAATGCCAGGCTCTGTGTCTTCCTACAAACAAGACTTCTTTTCAGGTAAATGCACTCACTTTTCAGCTCAAAGGAAGCAACATCTTTCAGGAAGCTCACAAGTTTCTTGCTCTAACTGAAAATCATTGGATCTTAGAGGACCTGTGGTTTGTATCAGTTTCAGAAGCAGAGTTGAACTAGATATGTTCCCTGTGTAGGAAACACGGTTCTTTTGTTCAGAGCACACTCACGTTTCCTGATTAATTAGAGATGCTAGAAAGCAAGAGAGTGCTTCTTGCTCTAAAGCAGAGTGTGTTTCATGGATGAGATCTGTGCTGTGTGTTTCCCTTCAGAAAGGGAGTTAAATGGCAGGCTCTGTGTCTTCCTACAAGCAAGACTTCCTTTCAGGTAAACGCACTCACTTTTCAGCTCAAAGGAAGTTACATCATCACGAAGCTCATACTTTTCCCGCTCTTAACTGAAAAGCATTGGATGTTAATGGACCTGTTGTTTGTATCAGTTTCAGAAGCAGAGTTGAACTGGATATGGTCACTGTGTGTAGGAAACACAGTTCTTTTGTTCTGAGCACACTCATGTTTCCCGCCTTATTAGAGACTCTAGAAACCAAGAGAGTGCTTCTTGCTCTAAAGCAGAGTGTGTTTCATGGATGAGAACTGTGCTGTGTGTTTCCCTTGAGAAAAGGAGGTAAATGCCAGGCTCTGTGTCTTCCTACAAGCAAGACTTCGTGTCAGGTAAACGCACTCACTTTTCAGCTCAAAGGAAGCTACATCATTCACGAAGCTCACAGGTTTCTTGCTCTTAACTGACAAGCACTGGATGTTACAGGACTTGTGGTTTGTATCAGTTTCAGAAGCAGAGTTGAACTAGATATGGTCCGTGTGTGTAGGAAACACGGATCTGTTGTTCTGAGCACACTCACGTTTTCTGCCTTATTAGAGATGCTAGAAAGTAAGAGAGTGCTTCTTGCTCTAAAGCAGAGTGTGTTTCATGGATGAGAACAGTGCTGTGTGTTTCCTTTCAGAAACGGAGTTAAATGCCACGCTCTGTGTCTTCCTAAAAGCAAGACTTCCTTTCTGGTAAATGCACTCACTTTTGAGCTCAAATGAAGCTACATCATTCACGAAGCTCACAAGTTTCCCGCTCTTAACTGAAAAGCATTGGATGTTAATGGACCTGTTGTTTGTATCAGTTTCAGAAGCAGAGTTGAACTGAATATAGTTCCTGTGTGTAGGAAACACAGTTCTTTTGTTCTGAGCACACTCATGTTTCCCGCCTTATTAGAGACTCTAGAAACCAAGAGAGTGCTTCTTGCTCTAAAGCAGAGTGTTTTTCTTGGAAGAGAACTGTGCTGTGTGTTTCCCTTCAGATAAGGAGTTAAATGCCAGGCTCTGTGTCTTCCTACAGGCAAGACTTCTTTTCAGGTAAATGCACTCACTTTTCAGCACAAAGGAAGCAACATCTTTCACGAAGCTCACACGTTTCTTGCTCTAACTGAAAAGCATTGGATGTTAGAGGACCTGTGGTTTGTATCAGTTTCAGAAGCAGAGTTGAACTAGATATGGTCCATGTGTGTAGGAAACAAGGATCTTTTCTTCTGAGCACACTCACGTTTCCCGACTTATTAGAGATGCTAGAAAGCAAGAGAGTGCTTCTCGCTCTAAAGCAGAGTGTGTTTCATGGATGAGAACTGTGCTGTGTGTTTCCCCTTAGACATGGAGTTAAATGCCATGCTCTGTGTCTTCCTAAAAGCAAGACTTCCTTTCTGGTAAATGCACTCACTTTTCAGCTCAAAGGAAGCTACATCATTCACGAAGCTCACAAGTTTCCCGCTCTTAACTGAAAAGCATTGGATGTTAATGGACATGTTGTTTGTATCAGTTTCAGAAGCAGAGTTGAACTAGATATGGACCCTGTGTAGGAAACACGGTTCTTTTGTTCAGAGCACACTCACGTTTTCTGCCTTATTAGAGATGCTAGAAAGTAAGAGAGTGCTTCTTGCTCTAAAGCAGAGTGTGTTTCATGGACGAGAACTGTGCTGTATGTTTCCCTTCTGAAACGGAGTTAAATGCCAGGCTCTGTGTCTTCCTACAAGCAAGACTTCCTTTCAGGTAAATGCACTCACTTTTCAGCTCAAAGGAAGCTACATCATTCATGAAGCTCACAGGTTTCTTCCTCTTAACTGAAAAGCACTGGATGTTAGAGGACCTGTGGTTTGTATCAGTTTCAGAAGCAGAGTTGAACTAGATATGGTCCCTGTGTAGGAAACACGGTTCTTTTGTTCAGAGCACACTCACGTTTTCCGCCTTATTAGAGATGCTAGAAAGGAAGAGAGTGCTTCTTGCTCTAAAGCAGAGTGTGTTTCATGGATGAGAACTGTGCTGTGTGTTTCCCTTCAGAAAAGGAGTTAAATGCCAGGCTCTATGTCTTCCTACAAGCAAGACTTCCTTTCAGGTAAACGCACTCACTTTTCAGCTCAAAGGAAGCTACATCATTCACGAAGCTCACAGGTTTCTTGCTCTTAACTGACAAGCACTGGATGTTAGAGGACCTGTGGTTTGTATCAGTTTCAGAAGCAGAGTTGAACTAGGTATGGTCCCTGTGTAGGAAACACGGTTCTTTTGTTCAGAGCACACTCACGTTTCCTGATTAATTAGAGACGCTAGAAAGGAAGAGAGTGCTTCTTGCTCTAAAGCAGAGTGTTTTTCTTGGAAGAGAACTGTGCTGTGTGTTTCCCTTCAGAAAAGGAGTTAAATGCCAGGCTCTGTGTCTTCCTACAAGCAAGACTTCTTTTCAGGTAAATGCACTCACTTTTCAGCACAAAGGAAGCAACATCTTTCACGAAGCTCACACGTTTCTTGCTCTAACTGAAAAGCATTGGATGTTAGAGGACCTGTGGTTTGTATCAGTTTCAGAAGCAGAGTTGAACTAGATATGGTCCATGTGTGTAGGAAACAAGGATGTTTTCTTCTGAGCACACTCACGTTTCCCGACTTATTAGAGATGCTAGAAAGCAAGAGAGTGCTTCTCGCTCTAAAGCAGAGTGTGTTTCATGGATGAGAACTGTGCTGTGTGTTTCCCCTTAGACACGGAGTTAAATGCCATGCTCTGTGTCTTCCTACAAGCAAGACTTCCTTTCAGGTAAATGCACTCACTTTTCAGCTCAAAGGAAGCTACATCATTCATGAAGCTCACCGGTTTCTTCCTCTTAACTGAAAAGCACTGGATGTTAGAGGACCTGTGGTTTGTATCAGTTTCAGAAGCAGAGTTGAACTAGATATGGTCCCTGTGTATGAAACACGGTTCTTTTGTTCAGAGCACACTCCCGTTTCCTTATTAATTAGAGACGCTAGAAAGGAAGAGAGTGCTTCTTGCTCTAAAGCAGAGTGTTGTTCTTGGAAGAGAACTGTGCTGTGTGTTTCCCTTCAGAAAAGGAGTTAAATGCCAGGCTCTGTGTCTTCCTACAAACAAGACTTCTTTTCAGGTAAATGCACTCACTTTTCAGCTCAAAGGAAGCAACATCTTTCAGGAAGCTCACAAGTTTCTTGCTCTAACTGAAAATCATTGGATCTTAGAGGACCTGTGGTTTGTATCAGTTTCAGAAGCAGAGTTGAACTAGATATGTTCCCTGTGTAGGAAACACGGTTCTTTTGTTCAGAGCACACTCACGTTTCCTGATTAATTAGAGATGCTAGAAAGCAAGAGAGTGCTTCTTGCTCTAAAGCAGAGTGTGTTTCATGGATGAGATCTGTGCTGTGTGTTTCCCTTCAGAAAGGGAGTTAAATGGCAGGCTCTGTGTCTTCCTACAAGCAAGACTTCCTTTCAGGTAAACGCACTCACTTTTCAGCTCAAAGGAAGTTACATCATCACGAAGCTCATACTTTTCCCGCTCTTAACTGAAAAGCATTGGATGTTAATGGACCTGTTGTTTGTATCAGTTTCAGAAGCAGAGTTGAACTGGATATGGTCACTGTGTGTAGGAAACACAGTTCTTTTGTTCTGAGCACACTCATGTTTCCCGCCTTATTAGAGACTCTAGAAACCAAGAGAGTGCTTCTTGCTCTAAAGCAGAGTGTGTTTCATGGATGAGAACTGTGCTGTGTGTTTCCCTTGAGAAAAGGAGGTAAATGCCAGGCTCTGTGTCTTCCTACAAGCAAGACTTCGTGTCAGGTAAACGCACTCACTTTTCAGCTCAAAGGAAGCTACATCATTCACGAAGCTCACAGGTTTCTTGCTCTTAACTGACAAGCACTGGATGTTACAGGACTTGTGGTTTGTATCAGTTTCAGAAGCAGAGTTGAACTAGATATGGTCCGTGTGTGTAGGAAACACGGATCTGTTGTTCTGAGCACACTCACGTTTTCTGCCTTATTAGAGATGCTAGAAAGTAAGAGAGTGCTTCTTGCTCTAAAGCAGAGTGTGTTTCATGGATGAGAACAGTGCTGTGTGTTTCCTTTCAGAAACGGAGTTAAATGCCACGCTCTGTGTCTTCCTAAAAGCAAGACTTCCTTTCTGGTAAATGCACTCACTTTTGAGCTCAAATGAAGCTACATCATTCACGAAGCTCACAAGTTTCCCGCTCTTAACTGAAAAGCATTGGATGTTAATGGACCTGTTGTTTGTATCAGTTTCAGAAGCAGAGTTGAACTGAATATAGTTCCTGTGTGTAGGAAACACAGTTCTTTTGTTCTGAGCACACTCATGTTTCCCGCCTTATTAGAGACTCTAGAAACCAAGAGAGTGCTTCTTGCTCTAAAGCAGAGTGTTTTTCTTGGAAGAGAACTGTGCTGTGTGTTTCCCTTCAGATAAGGAGTTAAATGCCAGGCTCTGTGTCTTCCTACAGGCAAGACTTCTTTTCAGGTAAATGCACTCACTTTTCAGCACAAAGGAAGCAACATCTTTCACGAAGCTCACACGTTTCTTGCTCTAACTGAAAAGCATTGGATGTTAGAGGACCTGTGGTTTGTATCAGTTTCAGAAGCAGAGTTGAACTAGATATGGTCCATGTGTGTAGGAAACAAGGATCTTTTCTTCTGAGCACACTCACGTTTCCCGACTTATTAGAGATGCTAGAAAGCAAGAGAGTGCTTCTCGCTCTAAAGCAGAGTGTGTTTCATGGATGAGAACTGTGCTGTGTGTTTCCCCTTAGACATGGAGTTAAATGCCATGCTCTGTGTCTTCCTAAAAGCAAGACTTCCTTTCTGGTAAATGCACTCACTTTTCAGCTCAAAGGAAGCTACATCATTCACGAAGCTCACAAGTTTCCCGCTCTTAACTGAAAAGCATTGGATGTTAATGGACATGTTGTTTGTATCAGTTTCAGAAGCAGAGTTGAACTAGATATGGACCCTGTGTAGGAAACACGGTTCTTTTGTTCAGAGCACACTCACGTTTTCTGCCTTATTAGAGATGCTAGAAAGTAAGAGAGTGCTTCTTGCTCTAAAGCAGAGTGTGTTTCATGGACGAGAACTGTGCTGTATGTTTCCCTTCTGAAACGGAGTTAAATGCCAGGCTCTGTGTCTTCCTACAAGCAAGACTTCCTTTCAGGTAAATGCACTCACTTTTCAGCTCAAAGGAAGCTACATCATTCATGAAGCTCACAGGTTTCTTCCTCTTAACTGAAAAGCACTGGATGTTAGAGGACCTGTGGTTTGTATCAGTTTCAGAAGCAGAGTTGAACTAGATATGGTCCCTGTGTAGGAAACACGGTTCTTTTGTTCAGAGCACACTCACGTTTTCCGCCTTATTAGAGATGCTAGAAAGGAAGAGAGTGCTTCTTGCTCTAAAGCAGAGTGTGTTTCATGGATGAGAACTGTGCTGTGTGTTTCCCTTCAGAAAAGGAGTTAAATGCCAGGCTCTATGTCTTCCTACAAGCAAGACTTCCTTTCAGGTAAACGCACTCACTTTTCAGCTCAAAGGAAGCTACATCATTCACGAAGCTCACAGGTTTCTTGCTCTTAACTGACAAGCACTGGATGTTAGAGGACCTGTGGTTTGTATCAGTTTCAGAAGCAGAGTTGAACTAGGTATGGTCCCTGTGTAGGAAACACGGTTCTTTTGTTCAGAGCACACTCACGTTTCCTGATTAATTAGAGACGCTAGAAAGGAAGAGAGTGCTTCTTGCTCTAAAGCAGAGTGTTTTTCTTGGAAGAGAACTGTGCTGTGTGTTTCCCTTCAGAAAAGGAGTTAAATGCCAGGCTCTGTGTCTTCCTACAAGCAAGACTTCTTTTCAGGTAAATGCACTCACTTTTCAGCACAAAGGAAGCAACATCTTTCACGAAGCTCACACGTTTCTTGCTCTAACTGAAAAGCATTGGATGTTAGAGGACCTGTGGTTTGTATCAGTTTCAGAAGCAGAGTTGAACTAGATATGGTCCATGTGTGTAGGAAACAAGGATGTTTTCTTCTGAGCACACTCACGTTTCCCGACTTATTAGAGATGCTAGAAAGCAAGAGAGTGCTTCTCGCTCTAAAGCAGAGTGTGTTTCATGGATGAGAACTGTGCTGTGTGTTTCCCCTTAGACACGGAGTTAAATGCCATGCTCTGTGTCTTCCTACAAGCAAGACTTCCTTTCAGGTAAATGCACTCACTTTTCAGCTCAAAGGAAGCTACATCATTCATGAAGCTCACCGGTTTCTTCCTCTTAACTGAAAAGCACTGGATGTTAGAGGACCTGTGGTTTGTATCAGTTTCAGAAGCAGAGTTGAACTAGATATGGTCCCTGTGTATGAAACACGGTTCTTTTGTTCAGAGCACACTCACGTTTCCTTATTAATTAGAGACGCTAGAAAGGAAGAGAGTGCTTCTTGCTCTAAAGCAGAGTGTTGTTCTCTGAAGAGAACTGGGCTGTGTGTTTCCCTTCAGAAAAGGAGTTAAATGCCAGGCTCTGTGTCTTCCTACAAACAAGACTTCTTTTCAGGTAAATGCACTCACTTTTCAGCTCAAAGGAAGCAACATCTTTCAGGAAGCTCACAAGTTTCTTGCTCTAACTGAAAATCATTGGATCTTAGAGGACCTGTGGTTTGTATCAGTTTCAGAAGCAGAGTTGAACTAGATATGTTCCCTGTGTAGGAAACACGGTTCTTTTGTTCAGAGCACACTCACGTTTCCTGATTAATTAGAGATGCTAGAAAGCAAGAGAGTGCTTCTTGCTCTAAAGCAGAGTGTGTTTCATGGATGAGATCTGTGCTGTGTGTTTCCCTTCAGAAAGGGAGTTAAATGCCAGGCTCTGTGTCTTCCTACAAGCAAGACTTCCTTTCAGGTAAACGCACTCACTTTTCAGCTCAAAGGAAGTTACATCATCACGAAGCTCATACTTTTCCAGCTCTTAACTGAAAAGCATTGGATGTTAATGGACCTGTTGTTTGTATCAGTTTCAGAAGCAGAGTTGAACTGGATATGGTCACTGTGTGTAGGAAACACAGTTCTTTTGTTCTGAGCACACTCATGTTTCCCGCCTTATTAGAGACTCTAGAAACCAAGAGAGTGCTTCTTGCTCTAAAGCAGAGTGTGTTTCATGGGTGAGAAATGTGCTGTGTGTTTCACTTCAGAAAAGGAGTTAAATGCCAGGCTCTATGTCTTCCTACAAGCAAGACTTCCTTTCAGGTAAACGCACTCACTTTTCAGCTCAAAGGAAGCTACATCATTCACGAAGCTCACAGGTTTCTTGCTCTTAACTGACAAGCACTGGATGTTAGAGGACCTGTGGTTTGTATCAGTTTCAGAAGCAGAGTTGAACTAGGTATGGTCCCTGTGTAGGAAACACGGTTCTTTTGTTCAGAGCACACTCACGTTTCCTGATTAATTAGAGACGCTAGAAAGGAAGAGAGTGCTTCTTGCTCTAAAGCAGAGTGTTTTTCTTGGAAGAGAACTGTGCTGTGTGTTTCCCTTCAGAAAAGGAGTTAAATGCCAGGCTCTGTGTCTTCCTACAAGCAAGACTTCTTTTCAGGTAAATGCACTCACTTTTCAGCTCAAAGGAAGCAACATCTTTCACGAATCTCAAACGTTTCTTGCTCTAACTGAAAAGCATTGGATGTTAGAGGACCTGTGGTTTGTATCAGTTTCAGAAGCAGAGTTGAACTAGATATGGTCCCTGTGTAGGAAACACGGTTCTTTTGTTCAGAGCACACTCACGATTCCTGATTAATTAGAGAGGCTAGAAAGGAAGAGAGTGCTTCTTGCTCTAAAGCAGAGTGTTTATCTTGGAAGAGAACTGTGCTGTGTGTTTCCCTTCAGAAAAGGAGTTAAATGCCAGGCTCTGTGTCTTCCTACAAGCAAGACTTCTTTTCAGGTAAATGCACTCACTTTTCAGCTCAAAGGAAGCAACATCTTTCAGGAAGCTCACAGGTTTCTTGCTCTAACTGAAAAGCATTGGATGTTAGAGGACCTGTGGTTTGTATCAGTTTCAGAAGCAGAGAGAACTGGATATGGTCACTGTGTGTAGGAAACACAGTTCTTTTGTTCTGAGCACACTCATGTTTCCCGCCTTATTAGAGACACTAGATACCAAGAGAGTGCCTCTTGCTCTAAAGCAGAGTGTGTTTCATGGATGAGAACTGTAGTGTGTGTTTCCCTTCAGAAAAGGAGTTAAATGCCAGGCTCTGTGTCTTCCTACAAGCAAGACTTCATTTCAGGTAAACGCACTCACTTTTCAGCTCAAAGGAAGCTACATCATTCACGAAGCTCACAGGTTTCTCGCTCTTAACTGACAAGCATTGGATGTTAGAGGACCTGTGGTTTGTATCAGTTTCAGAAGCAGAGTTGAACTGGATATGGTCCCTGTGTGTAGGAAGCACAGTTCTTTTGTTCTGAGCACACTCATGTTTCCTGCCTTATTCGAGACACTAGATACCAAGAGAGTGCCTCTTGCTCTAAAGCAGAGTGTGTTTCATGGATGAGAACTGTAGTGTGTGTTTCCCTTCAGAAAAGGAGTTAAATGCCAGGCTCTGTGTCTTCCTACAAGCAAGACTTCATTTCAGGTAAACGCACTCACTTTTCAGCTCAAAGGAAGCTACATCATTCACGAAGCTCACACTTTTCCCGCTCTTAAATGAAAAGCATTGGATGTTAATGGACCTGCTGTTTGTATCAGTTTCAGAAGCAGAGTTGAACTAGATATGGTCCGTGTGTGTAGGAAACACGGATCTGTTGTTCTGAGCACACTCACGTTTTCCGCCTTATTAGAGATGCTAGAAAGTAAGAGAGTGCTTCTTGCTCTAAAGCAGAGTGTGTTTCATGGATGAGAACAGTGCTGTGTGTTTCCTTTCAGAAACGGAGTTAAATGCCACGCTCTGTGTCTTCCTAAAAGCAAGACTTCCTTTCTGGTAAATGCACTCACTTTTGAGCTCAAATGAAGCTACATCATTCACGAAGCTCACACGTTTCCCGCTCTTAACTGAAAAGCATTGGATGTTAATGGACCTGTTGTTTGTATCAGTTTCAGAAGCAGAGTTGAACTGAATATAGTTCCTGTGTGTAGGAAACACAGTTCTTTTGTTCTGAGCACAATCATGTTTCCAGCCTTATTAGAGACTCTAGAAACCAAGAGAGTGCTTCTTGCTCTAAAGCAGAGTGTGTTTCATGGATGAGAACTGTGCTGTGTGTTTCCCTTCTGCAAGGGAGTTAAATGCCAGGCTCTGTGTCTTCCTACAAGCAAGACATCCTTTCAGGTAAACGCACTCACTTTTCAGCTCAAAGGAAGCTACATCGTTCAGGAAGCTCACACGTTTCTAGCTCTTAACTGAAAAGCATTGGATGTTAGAGGACCTGTGGTTTGTATCAGTTTTAGAAGCAGAGTTGAACTAGATATGGTCCCTGTGTAGGAAACACGGTTCTTTTGTTCAGAGCACACTCATGTTTCCTGATTAATTAGAGACGCTAGAAAGGAAGAGAGTGCTTCTTGCTCTAAAGCAGAGTGTGTTTCATGGATGAGAAGTGTGCTGTGTGTTTCCCTTCAGAAACGGAGTTAAATGCCAGGCTCTGTGTCTTCCTACAGGCAAGACTTCTTTTCAGGTAAATGCACTCACTTTTCAGCACAAAGGAAGCAACATCTTTCACGAAGCTCACACGTTTCTTGCTCTAACTGAAAAGCATTGGATGTTAGAGGACCTGTGGTTTGTATCAGTTTCAGAAGCAGAGTTGAACTAGATATGGTCCATGTGTGTAGGAAACAAGGATCTTTTCTTCTGAGCACACTCACGTTTCCCGACTTATTAGAGATGCTAGAAAGCAAGAGAGTGCTTCTCGCTCTAAAGCAGAGTGTGTTTCATGGATGAGAACTGTGCTGTGTGTTTCCCCTTAGACAGGGAGTTAAATGCCATGCTCTGTGTCTTCCTAAAAGCAAGACTTCCTTTCTGGTAAATGCACTCACTTTTCAGCTCAAAGGAAGCTACATCATTCACGAAGCTCACAAGTTTCCCGCTCTTAACTGAAAAGCATTGGATGTTAATGGACATGTTGTTTGTATCAGTTTCAGAAGCAGAGTTGAACTAGATATGGACCCTGTGTAGGAAACACGGTTCTTTTGTTCAGAGCACACTCACGTTTTCTGCCTTATTAGAGATGATAGAAAGTAAGAGAGTGCTTCTTGCTCTAAAGCAGAGTGTGTTTCATGGATGAGAACTGTGCTGTATGTTTCCCTTCTGAAACGGAGTTAAATGCCAGGCTCTGTGTCTTCCTACAAGCAAGACTTCCTTTCAGGTAAATGCACTCACTTTTCAGCTCAAAGGAAGCTACATCATTCATGAAGCTCACAGGTTTCTTCCTCTTAACTGAAAAGCACTGGATGTTAGAGGACCTGTGGTTTGTATCAGTTTCAGAAGCAGAGTTGAACTAGATATGGTCCCTGTGTAGGAAACACGGTTCTTTTGTTCAGAGCACACTCACGTTTCCTTATTAATTAGAGACGCTAGAAAGGAAGAGAGTGCTTCTTGCTCTAAAGCAGAGTGTTGTTCTTGGAAGAGAACTGTGCTGTGTGTTTCCCTTCAGAAAAGGAGTTAAATGCCAGGCTCTGTGTCTTCCTACAAACAAGACTTCTTTTCAGGTAAATGCACTCACTTTTCAGCTCAAAGGAAGCAACATCTTTCAGGAAGCTCACACGTTTCTTGCTCTAACTGAAAATCATTGGATCTTAGAGGACCTGTGGTTTGTATCAGTTTCAGAAGCATAGTTGAACTAGATATGTTCCCTGTGTAGGAAACACGGTTCTTTTGTTCAGAGCACACTCACGTTTCCTGATTAATTAGAGATGCTAGAAAGCAAGAGAGTGCTTCTTGCTCTAAAGCAGAGTGTGTTTCATGGATGAGATCTGTGCTGTGTGTTTCCCTTCAGAAAGGGAGTTAAATGGCAGGCTCTGTGTCTTCCTACAAGCAAGACTTCCTTTCAGGTAAACGCACTCACTTTTCAGCTCAAAGGAAGTTACATCATCACGAAGCTCATACTTTTCCCGCTCTTAACTGAAAAGCATTGGATGTTAGAGGACCTGTGGTTTGTATCAGTTTCAGAAGCAGAGTTGAACTAGATATGGTCTCTGTGTAGGAAACACGGTTCTTTTGTTCAGAGCACACTCACGTTTTCCGCCTTATTAGAGATGCTAGAAAGGAAGAGAGTGCTTCTTGCTCTAAAGCAGAGTGTGTTTCATGGATGAGAACTGTGCTGTGTGTTTCCCTTCAGAAAAGGAGTTAAATGCCAGGCTCTATGTCTTCCTACAAGCAAGACTTCCTTTCAGGTAAACGCACTCACTTTTCAGCTCAAAGGAAGCTACATCATTCACGAAGCTCACAGGTTTCTTGCTCTTAACTGACAAGCACTGGATGTTAGAGGACCTGTGGTTTGTATCAATTTCAGAAGCAGAGTTGAACTAGGTATGGTCCCTGTGTAGGAAACACGGTTCTTTTGTTCAGAGCACACTCACGTTTCCTGATTAATTAGAGACGCTAGAAAGGAAGAGAGTGCTTCTTGCTCTAAAGCAGAGTGTTTTTCTTGGAAGAGAACTGTGCTGTGTGTTTCCCTTCAGAAAAGGAGTTAAATGCCAGGCTCTGTGTCTTCCTACAAGCAAGACTTCTTTTCAGGTAAATGCACTCACTTTTCAGCACAAAGGAAGCAACATCTTTCACGAAGCTCACACGTTTCTTGCTCTAACTGAAAAGCATTGGATGTTAGAGGACCTGTGGTTTGTATCAGTTTCAGAAGCAGAGTTGAACTAGATATGGTCCATGTGTGTAGGAAACAAGGATCTTTTCTTCTGAGCACACTCACGTTTCCCGACTTATTAGAGATGCTAGAAAGCAAGAGAGTGCTTCTCGCTCTAAAGCAGAGTGTGTTTCATGGATGAGAACTGTGCTGTGTGTTTCCCCTTAGACACGGAGTTAAATGCCATGCTCTGTGTCTTCCTAAAAGCAAGACTTCCTTTCTGGTAAATGCACTCACTTTTCAGCTCAAAGGAAGCTACATCATTCACGAAGCTCACAAGTTTCCCGCTCTTAACTGAAAAGCATTGGATGTTAATGGACATGTTGTTTGTATCAGTTTCAGAAGCAGAGTTGAACTAGATATGGACCCTGTGTAGGAAACACGGTTCTTTTGTTCAGAGCACACTCACGTTTTCTGCCTTATTAGAGATGCTAGAAAGTAAGAGATTGCTTCTTGCTCTAAAGCAGAGTGTGTTTCATGGACGAGAACTGTGCTGTATGTTTCCCTTCTGAAATGGAGTTAAATGCCAGGCTCTGTGTCTTCCTACAAGCAAGACTTCCTTTCAGGTAAATGCACTCACTTTTCAGCTCAAAGGAACCTACATCATTCATGAAGCTCACAGGTTTCTTCCTCTTAACTGAAAAGCACTGGATGTTAGAGGACCTGTGGTTTGTATCAGTTTCAGAAGCAGAGTTGAACTAGATATGGTCCCTGTGTAGGAAACACGGTTCTTTTGTTCAGAGCACACTCACGTTTCCTTATTAATTAGAGACGCTAGAAAGGAAGAGAGTGCTTCTTGCTCTAAAGCAGAGTGTTGTTCTTGGAAGAGAACTGTGCTGTGTGTTTCCCTTCAGAAACGGAGTTAAATGCCAGGCTCTGTGTCTTCCTACAAACAAGACTTCTTTTCAGGTAAATGCACTCACTTTTCAGCACAAAGGAAGCAACATCTTTCAGGAAGCTCACACGTTTCTTGCTCTAAATGAAAATCATTGGATCTTAGAGGACCTGTGGTTTGTATCAGTTTCAGAAGCAGAGTTGAACTAGATATGTTCCCTGTGTAGGAAACACGGTTCTTTTGTTCAGAGCACACTCACGTTTCCTGATTAATTAGAGATGCTAGAAAGCAAGAGAGTGCTTCTTGCTCTAAAGCAGAGTGTGTTTCATGGATGAGATCTGTGCTGTGTGTTTCCCTACAGAAAGGGAGTTAAATGCCAGGCTCTGTGTCTTCCTACAAGCAAGACTTCCTTTCAGGTAAACGCACTCACTTTTCAGCTCAAAGGAAGTTACATCATCACGAAGCTCATACTTTTCCCGCTCTTAACTGAAAAGCATTGGATGTTAATGGACCTGTTGTTTGTATCAATTTCAGAAGCAGAGTTGAACTGGATATGGTCACTGTGTGTAGGAAACACAGTTCTTTTGTTTTGAGCACACTCATGTTTCCAGCCTTATTAGAGACTCTAGAAACCAAGAGAGTGCTTCTTGCTCTAAAGCAGAGTGTGTTTCATGGATGAGAAATGTGCTTTGTGTTTCCCTTCTGCAAGGGAGTTAAATGCCAGGCTCTGTGTCTTCCTACAAGCAAGACTTCCTTTCAGGTAAACGCACTCACTTTTCAGCTCAAAGGAAGCTACATCGTTCACAAAGCTCACACGTTTCTAGCTCTTAACTGAAAAGCAGTGGATGTTAGAGGACCTGTGGTTTGTATCAGTTTCAGAAGCAGAGTTGAACTAGATATGGTCTCTGTGTAGGAAACACGGTTCTTTTGTTCAGAGCACACTCACGTTTTCTGCCTTATTAGAGATGCTAGAAAGGAAGAGAGTGCTTCTTGCTCTAAAGCAGAGTGTGTTTCATGGATGAGAACTGTGCTGTGTGTTTCCCTTCAGAAAAGGAGTTAAATGCCAGGCTCTATGTCTTCCTACAAGCAAGACTTCCTTTCAGGTAAACGCACTCACTTTTCAGCTCAAAGGAAGCTACATCATTCACGAAGCTCACAGGTTTCTTGCTCTTAACTGACAAGCACTGGATGTTAGAGGACCTGTGGTTTGTATCAGTTTCAGAAGCAGAGTTGAACTAGGTATGGTCCCTGTGTAGGAAACATGGTTCTTTTGTTCAGAGCACACTCACGTTTCCTGATTAATTAGAGACGCTAGAAAGGAAGAGAGTGCTTCTTGCTCTAAAGCAGAGTGTTTTTCTTGGAAGAGAACTGTGCTGTGTGTTTCCCTTCAGAAAAGGAGTTAAATGCCACGCTCTGTGTCTTCCTACAAGCAAGACTTCTTTTCAGGTAAATGCACTCACTTTTCAGCTCAAAGGAAGCAACATCTTTCACAAAGCTCACACGTTTCTTGCTCTAACTGAAAAGCATTGGATGTTAGAGGACCTGTGGTTTGTATCAGTTTCAGAAGCAGAGTTGAACTAGATATGGTCCCTGTGTAGGAAACACGGTTCTTTTGTTCAGAGCACACTCACGATTCCTGATTAATTAGAGAGGCTAGAAAGGAAGAGAGTGCTTCTTGCTCTAAAGCAGAGTGTTTTTCTTGGAAGAGAACTGTGCTGTGTGTTTCCCTTCAGAAAAGGAGTTAAATGCCAGGCTCTGTGTCTTCCTACAAGCAAGACTTCTTTTCAGGTAAATGCACTCACTTTTCAGCTCAAAGGAAGCAACATCTTTCAGGAAGCTCACAGGTTTCTTGCTCTAAGTGAAAAGCATTGGATGTTAGAGGACCTGTGGTTTGTATCAGTTTCAGAAGCAGAGTTGAACTAGATATGGTCCGTGTGTGTAGGAAACAGGGATCTTTTGTTCTGAGCCCACTCCCGTTTCCCGCCTTATTAGAGATGCTAGAAAGCAAGAGAGTGCTTCTTGCTCTAAAGCAGAGTGTGTTTCATGGATGAGATCTGTGCTGTGTGTTTCCCTTCAGAAAGGGAGTTAAATGCCAGGCTCTGTGTCTTCCTACAAGCAAGACTTCCTTTCAGGTAAACGCACTCACTTTTCAGCTCAAAGGAAGCTACATCATCACGAAGCTCACACTTTTCCCGCTCTCAACTGAAAAGCATTGGATGTTAATGGACCTGTTGTTTGTATCAGTTTCAGAAGCAGAGTTGAACTGGATATGGTCACTGTGTGTAGGAAACACAGTTCTTTTGTTCTGAGCACACTCATGTTTCCCGCCTTATTAGAGACACTAGATACCAAGAGAGTGCCTCTTGCTCTAAAGCAGAGTGTGTTTCATGGATGAGAACTGTAGTGTGTGTTTCCCTTCAGAAAAGGAGTTAAATGCCAGGCTCTGTGTCTTCCTACAAGCAAGACTTCATTTCAGGTAAACGCACTCACTTTTCAGCTCAAAGGAAGCTACATCATTCACGAAGCTCACAGGTTTCTCGCTCTTAACTGACAAGCATTGGATGTTAGAGGACCTGTGGTTTGTATCAGTTTCAGAAGCAGAGTTGAACTGGATATGGTCCCTGTGTGTAGGAAACACAGTTCTTTTGTTCTGAGCACACTCATGTTTCCTGCCTTATTAGAGACACTAGATACCAAGAGAGTGCCTCTTGCTCTAAAGCAGAGTGTGTTTCATGGATGAGAACTGTAGTGTGTGTTTCCCTTCAGAAAAGGAGTTAAATGCCACGCTCTGTGTCTTCCTACAAGCAAGACTTCATTTCAGGTAAACGCACTCACTTTTCAGCTCAAAGGAAGCTACATCATTCACGAAGCTCACACTTTTCCCGCTCTTAAATGAAAAGCATTGGATGTTAATGGACCTGCTGTTTGTATCAGTTTCAGAAGCAGAGTTGAACTAGATATGGTCCTGGGGTGTAGGAAACATGGTTCATTTGTTCTGAGCACACTCACGTTTCCTGCCTTTTAGAGACTCTAGAAAGCAAGAGAGTGCTTCTCGCTCTAAAGCAGAGTGTGTTTCATGGATGAGATCTGTGCTGTGTGTTTCCCTTGAGAAAAGGAGTTAAATGCCAGGCTCTATGTCTTCCTACAAGCAAGACTTCCTTTCAGGTAAACGCACACACTTTTCAGCTCAAAGGAAGCTACATCATTCACGAAGCTCACAGGTTTCTTGCTCTTAACTGACAAGCACTGGATGTTAGAGGACCTGTGGTTTGTATCAGTTTCAGAAGCAGAGTTGAACTAGATATGGTCCGTGTGTGTAGGAAACACGGATCTGTTGTTCTGAGCACACTCACGTTTTTGCCTTATTAGAGATGATAGAAAGTAAGAGAGTGCTTCTTGCTCTAAAGCAGAGTGTGTTTCATGGATGAGAACTGTGCTGTATGTTTCCCTTCTGAAACGGAGTTAAATGCCAGGCTCTGTGTCTTCCTACACCAAGACTTCCTTTCAGGTAAATGCACTCACTTTTCAGCTCAAAGGAAGCTACATCATTCATGAAGCTCACAGGTTTCTTGCTCTTAACTGACAAGCACTGGATGTTAGAGGACCTGTGGTTTGTATCAGTTTCAGAAGCAGAGTTGAACTAGGTATGGTCCCTGTGTAGGAAACACAGTTCTTTTGTTCAGAGCACACTCACGTTTCCTGATTAATTAGAGACGCTAGAAAGGAAGAGAGTGCTTCTTGCTCTAAAGCAGAGTGTTTTTCTTGGAAGAGAACTGTGCTGTGTGTTTCCCTTCAGAAAAGGAGTTAAATGCCAGGCTCTGTGTCTTCCTACAAGCAAGATTTCTTTTCAGGTAAATGCACTCACTTTTCAGCTCAATGGAAGCAACATCTTTCACGAAGCTCACACGTTTCTTGCTCTAACTGAAAAGCATTGGATGTTAGAGGACCTGTGGTTTGTATCAGTTTCAGAAGCAGAGTTGAACTAGATAAGGTCCCTGTGTAGGAAACACGGTTCTTTTGTTCAGAGCACACTCACGATTCCTGATTAATTAGAGACGCTAGAAAGGAAGAGAGTGCTTCTTGCTCTAAAGCAGAGTGTTTTTCTTGGAAGAGAACTGTGCTGTGTGTTTCCCTTCAGAAAAGGAGTTAAATGCCAGGCTCTGTGTCTTCCTACAAGCAAGACTTCTTTTCAGGTAAATGCACTCACTTTTCAGCTCAAAGGAAGCAACATCTTTCAGGAAGCTCACAGGTTTCTTGCTCTAACTGAAAAGCATTGGATGTTAGAGGACCTGTGGTTTGTATCAGTTTCAGAAGCAGAGTTGAACTAGATATGGTCCGTGTGTGTAGGAAACAGGGATCTTTTGTTCTGAGCCCACTCCCGTTTCCCGCCTTATTAGAGATGCTAGAAAGCAAGAGAGTGCTTCTTGCTCTAAAGCAGAGTGTGTTTCATGGATGAGATCTGTGCTGTTTGTTTCCCTTCAGAAAGGGAGTTAAATGCCAGGCTCTGTGTCTTCCTACAAGCAAGACTTCCTTTCAGGTAAACGCACTCACTTTTCAGCTCAAAGGAAGCTACATCATCACGAAGCTCATACTTTTCCCGCTCTCAACTGAAAAGCATTGGATGTTAATGGACCTGTTGTTTGTATCAGTTTCAGAAGCAGAGTTGAACTGGATATGGTCACTGTGTGTAGGAAACACAGTTCTTTTGTTCTGAGCACACTCATGTTTCCCGCCTTATTAGAGACACTAGATACCAAGAGAGTGCCTCTTGCTCTAAAGCAGAGTGTGTTTCATGGATGAGAACTGTAGTGTGTGTTTCCCTTCAGAAAAGGAGTTAAATGCCAGGCTCTGTGTCTTCCTACAAGCAAGACTTCATTTCAGGTAAACGCACTCACTTTTCAGCTCAAAGGAAGCTACATCATTCACGAAGCTCACAGGTTTCTTGCTCTTAACTGACAAGCATTGGATGTTAGAGGACCTGTGGTTTGTATCAGTTTCAGAAGCAGAGTTGAACTGGATATGGTCCCTGTGTGTAGGAAACACAGTTCTTTTGTTCTGAGCACACTCATGTTTCCTGCCTTATTAGAGACACTAGATACCAAGAGAGTGCCTCTTGCTCTAAAGCAGAGTGTGTTTCATGGATGAGAACTGTAGTGTGTGTTTCCCTTCAGAAAAGGAGTTAAATGCCAGGCTCTGTGTCTTCCTACAAGCAAGACTTCATTTCAGGTAAACGCACTCACTTTTCAGCTCAAAGGAAGCTACATCATTCACGAAGCTCACACTTTTCCCGCTCTTAAATGAAAAGCATTGGATGTTAATGGACCTGCTGTTTGTATCAGTTTCAGAAGCAGAGTTGAACTAGATATGGTCCTGGGGTGTAGGAAACATGGTTCATTTGTTCTGAGCACACTCACGTTTCCTGCCTTTTAGAGACTCTAGAAAGCAAGAGAGTGCTTCTTGCTCTAAAGCAGAGTGTGTTTCATGGATGAGAAGTGTGCTGTGTGTTTCCCTTGAGAAAAGGAGTTAAATGCCAGGCTCTATGTCTTCCTACAAGCAAGACTTCCTTTCAGGTAAACGCACACACTTTTCAGCTCAAAGGAAGCTACATCATTCACAAAGCTCACAGGTTTCTTGCTCTTAACTGACAAGCACTGGATGTTAGAGGACCTGTGGTTTGTATCAGTTTCAGAAGCAGAGTTGAACTAGATATGGTCCATGTGTGTAGGAAACACGGATATTTTGTTCTGAGCACACTCAAGTTTCCCGCCTTATTAGAGATGCAAGAAAGCAAGAGAGTGCTTCTTGCTCTAAGGCAGAGTGTGTTTCATGGATGAGAACAGTGCTGTGTGTTTCCCTTCAGAAACGGAGTTAAATGACACGCTCTGTGTCTTCCTAAAAGCAAGACTTCCTTTCTGGTAAATGCACTCACTTTTGAGCTCAAATGAAGCTACATCATTCACGAAGCTCACACGTTTCCTGCTCTTATCTGAAAAGCATTGGATGTTAATGGACCTGTTGTTTGTATCAGTTTCAGAAGCAGAGTTGAACTGAATATAGTTCCTGTGTGTAGGAAACACAGTTCTTTTGTTCTGAGCACACTCATGTTTCCCGCCTTATTAGAGACTCTAGAAACCAAGAGAGTGCTTCTTGCTCTAAAGCAAGTGTGTTTCATGAATGAGAACTGTGCTGTGTGTTTCCTTTCTGCAAGGGAGTTAAATGCCAGGCTCTGTGTCTTCCTACAAGCAAGACTTCCTTTCAGGCAAACGCACTCACTTTTCAGCTCAAAGGAAGCTACATCATTCACGAAGCTCACAGGTTTCTTGCTCTTAACTGACAAGCACTGGATGTTAGAGGACCTGTGGTTTGTATCAGTTTCAGAAGCAGAGTTGAACTAGATATGGTCCGTGTGTGTAGGAAACACGGATCTGTTGTTCTGAGCACACTCACGTTTTTGCCTTATTAGAGATGATAGAAAGTAAGAGAGTGCTTCTTGCTCTAAAGCAGAGTGTGTTTCATGGATGAGAACTGTGCTGTATGTTTCCCTTCTGAAACGGAGTTAAATGCCAGGCTCTGTGTCTTCCTACACCAAGACTTCCTTTCAGGCAAATGCACTCACTTTTCAGCTCAAAGGAAGCTACATCATTCATGAAGCTCACAGGTTTCTTCCTCTTAACTGAAAAGCACTGGATGTTAGAGGACCTGTGGTTTGTATCAGTTTCAGAAGCAGAGTTGAACTAGATATGGTCCCTGTGTAGGAAACACGGTTCTTTTGTTCAGAGCACACTCTCGTTTCCTGATTAATTAGAGACGCAAGAAAGGAAGAGAGTGCTTCTTGCTCTAAAGCAGAGTGTGTTTCATGGATGAGATCTGTTCTGTGTGTTTCCCTTCAGAAAGGGAGTTAAATGCCAGGCTCTGTGTCTTCCTACAAGCAAGACTTCTTTTCAGGTAAATGCACTCACTTTTCAGCTCAAAGGAAGCAACATCTTTCAGGAAGCTCACACGTTTCTTCCTCTAACAGAAAAGCATTGGATGTTAGAGGACCTGTGGTTTGTATCAGTTTCAGAAGCAGAGTTGAACTAGATATGGTCCGTGTGTGTAGGAAACAGGGATCTTTTGTTCTGAGCCCACTGCCGTTTCCCGCCTTATTAGAGATGCTAGAAAGCAAGAGAATGCTTCTTGCTCTAAAGCAGAGTGTGTTTCATGGATGAGATCTGTGCTGTGTGTTTCCCTTCAGAAAGGGAGTTAAATGCCAGGCTCTGTGTCTTCCTACAAGCAAGACTTCCTTTCAGGTAAACGCACTCACTTTTCAGCTCAAAGGAAGCTACATCATCACGAAGCTCATACTTTTCCCGCTCTCAACTGAAAAGCATTGGATGTTAATGGACCTGTTGTTTGTATCAGTTTCAGAAGCAGAGTTGAACTGGATATGGTCACTGTGTGTAGGAAACACAGTTCTTTTGTTCTGAGCACACTCATGTTTCCCGCCTTATTAGAGACACTAGATACCAAGAGAGTGCCTCTTGCTCTAAAGCAGAGTGTGTTTCATGGATGAGAACTGTAGTGTGTGTTTCCCTTCAGAAAAGGAGTTAAATGCCAGGCTCTGTGTCTTCCTACAAGCAAGACTTCATTTCAGGTAAACACACTCACTTTTCAGCTCAAAGGAAGCTACATCATTCACGAAGCTCACACTTTTCCCGCTCTTAACTGAAAAGCATTGAATGTTAATGGACCTGCTGTTTGTATCAGTTTCAGAAGCAGAGTTGAACTAGATATGGTCCGGGGGTGTAGGAAACATGGTTCATTTGTTCTGAGCACACTCACGTTTCCTGCCTTTTAGAGACTCTAGAAAGCAAGAGAGTGCTTCTTGCTCTAAAGCAGAGTGTGTTTCATGGATGAGAAGTGTGCTGTGTGTTTCCCTTCAGAAAAGGAGTTAAATGCCAGGCTCTATGTCTTCCTACAAGCAAGACTTCCTTTCAGGTAAACGCACTCACTTTTCAGCTCAAAGGAAGCTACATCATTCACGAAGCTCACAGGTTTCTTGCTCTTAATTGACAAGCACTGGATGTTAGAGGACCTGTGGTTTGTATCAGTTTCAGAAGCAGAGTTGAACTAGATATGGTCCCTGTGTAGGAAACACGGTTCTTTTGTTCAGAGCACACTCACGTTTCCTGATTAATTAGAGACGCTAGAAAGGAAGAGAGTGCTTCTTGCTCTAAAGCAGAGTGTTTTTCTTGGAAGTGAACTGTGCTGTGTGTTTCCCTTCAGAAAAGGAGTTAAATGCCAGGCTCTGTGTCTTCCTACAAGCAAGACTTCTTTTCAGGTAAATGCACTCACTTTTCAGCACAAAGGAAGCAACATCTTTCAGGAAGCTCACACGTTTCTTGCTCTAACTGAAAAGCATTGGATGTTAGAGGACCTGTGGTTTGTATCAGTTTCAGAAGCAGAGTTGAACTAGATATGGTCCCTGTGTAGGAAACACGGTTCTTTTGTTCAGAGCACACTCATGTTTCCTGATTAATTAGAGACGCTAGAAAGCAAGAGCGTGCTTCTTGATCTAAAGCAGAGTGTGTTTCATGGATGAGAACTGTGCTGTGTGTTTCCCTTTAGAAACGGAGTTAAATGCCAGGCTCTGTGTCTTCCTACAAGCGAGACTTCGTTTCAGGTAAACGCAGTCACTTTTCAGCTCAAACGAAGCTATATTGTACACGAAGCTCACACGTTTCTCGCTCTTAACTGAAACGCATTGGATGTTAGAGGGCCTGTGGTTTGTATCAGTTTCAGAAGCAGAGTTGAACTAGATATGGTCCGTGTGTGTAGGAAACACAGTTCTTTTGTTCTGAGCACTCTCACATTTTTCGCCTTATTAGAGACTCTAGAAAGCAAGAGCGTGTTTCTTGCTCTAAAGCAGAGTGTGTTTCATGGATGAGAAGTGTGCTGTGTGTTTCCCTTCAGAAACGGAGTTAAATGCCAGGCTCTGTGTCTTCCTACAAGCGAGACATCGCTTCAGGTAAACGCAGTCACTTTTCAGCTCAAACGAAGCTATATTGTACACGAAGCTCACACGTTTCTCGCTCTTAACTGAAACGCATTGGATGTTAATGGACCTGTTGTTTGTATCAGTTTCAGAAGCAGAGTTGAACTGGATATGGTCCCTGTGTGTAGGAAACACAGTTCTTTGTTCTGAGCACACTCATGTTTCCCGCCTTATTAGAGACACTAGATACCAAGAGAGTGCCTCTTGCTCTAATGCAGAGTGTGTTTCATGGATGAGAACTGTAGTGTGTGTTTCCCTTCAGAAAAGGAGTTAAATGCCAGGCTCTGTGTCTTCCTACATGCAAGACTTCCTTTCAGGTAAACGTATTCACTTTTCAGCTCAAAGGAAGCTACATCATCACGAAGCTCATACTTTTCCCGCTCTTAAATGAAAAGCATTGGATGTTAATGGACCTGTTGTTTGTATCAGTTTCAGAAGCAGAGTTGAACTGGATATGGTCACTGTGTGTAGGAAACACAGTTCTTTTGTTTTGAGCACACTCATGTTTCCAGCCTTATTAGAGACTCTAGAAACCAAGAGAGTGCTTCTTGCCCTAAAGCAGAGTGTGTTTCATGGATGAGAAATGTGCTTTGTGTTTCCCTTCTGCAAGGGAGTTAAATGCCAGGCTCTGTGTCTTCCTACAAGCAAGACTTCCTTTCAGGTAAACGCACTCACTTTTCAGCTCAAAGGAAGCTACATCGTTCACAAAGCTCACACGTTTCTAGCTCTTAACTGAAAAGCAGTGGATGTTAGAGGACCTGTGGTTTGTATCAGTTTCAGAAGCAGAGTTGAACTAGATATGGTCTCTGTGTAGGAAACACGGTTCTTTTGTTCAGAGCACACTCACGTTTTCTGCCTTATTAGAGATACTAGAAAGGAAGAGAGTGCTTCTTGCTCTAAAGCAGAGTGTGTTTCATGGATGAGAACTGTGCTGTGTGTTTCCCTTCAGAAAAGGAGTTAAATGCCAGGCTCTATGTCTTCCTACAAGCAAGACTTCCTTTCAGGTAAACGCACTCACTTTTCAGCTCAAAGGAAGCTACATCATTCACGAAGCTCACAGGTTTCTTGCTCTTAACTGACAAGCACTGGATGTTAGAGGACCTGTGGTTTGTATCAGTTTCAGAAGCAGAGTTGAACTAGGTATGGTCCCTGTGTAGGAAACATGGTTCTTTTGTTCAGAGCACACTCACGTTTCCTGATTAATTAGAGACGCTAGAAAGGAAGAGAGTGCTTCTTGCTCTAAAGCAGAGTGTTTTTCTTGGAAGAGAACTGTGCTGTGTGTTTCCCTTCAGAAAAGGAGTTAAATGCCAGGCTCTGTGTCTTCCTACAAGCAAGACTTCTTTTCAGGTAAATGCACTCACTTTTCAGCTCAAAGGAAGCAACATCTTTCACAAAGCTCACACGTTTCTTGCTCTAACTGAAAAGCATTGGATGTTAGAGGACCTGTGGTTTGTATCAGTTTCAGAAGCAGAGTTGAACTAGATATGGTCCCTGTGTAGGAAACACGGTTCTTTTGTTCAGAGCACACTCACGATTCCTGATTAATTAGAGAGGCTAGAAAGGAAGAGAGTGCTTCTTGCTCTAAAGCAGAGTGTTTTTCTTGGAAGAGAACTGTGCTGTGTGTTTCCCTTCAGAAAAGGAGTTAAATGCCAGGCTCTGTGTCTTCCTACAAGCAAGACTTCTTTTCAGGTAAATGCACTCACTTTTCAGCTCAAAGGAAGCAACATCTTTCAGGAAGCTCACAGGTTTCTTGCTCTAAGTGAAAAGCATTGGATGTTAGAGGACCTGTGGTTTGTATCAGTTTCAGAAGCAGAGTTGAACTAGATATGGTCCGTGTGTGTAGGAAACAGGGATCTTTTGTTCTGAGCCCACTCCCGTTTCCCGCCTTATTAGAGATGCTAGAAAGCAAGAGAGTGCTTCTTGCTCTAAAGCAGAGTGTGTTTCATGGATGAGATCTGTGCTGTGTGTTTCCCTTCAGAAAGGGAGTTAAATGCCAGGCTCTGTGTCTTCCTACAAGCAAGACTTCCTTTCAGGTAAACGCACTCACTTTTCAGCTCAAAGGAAGCTACATCATCACGAAGCTCACACTTTTCCCGCTCTCAACTGAAAAGCATTGGATGTTAATGGACCTGTTGTTTGTATCAGTTTCAGAAGCAGAGTTGAACTGGATATGGTCACTGTGTGTAGGAAACACAGTTCTTTTGTTCTGAGCACACTCATGTTTCCCGCCTTATTAGAGACACTAGATACCAAGAGAGTGCCTCTTGCTCTAAAGCAGAGTGTGTTTCATGGATGAGAACTGTAGTGTGTGTTTCCCTTCAGAAAAGGAGTTAAATGCCAGGCTCTGTGTCTTCCTACAAGCAAGACTTCATTTCAGGTAAACGCACTCACTTTTCAGCTCAAAGGAAGCTACATCATTCACGAAGCTCACAGGTTTCTCGCTCTTAACTGACAAGCATTGGATGTTAGAGGACCTGTGGTTTGTATCAGTTTCAGAAGCAGAGTTGAACTGGATATGGTCCCTGTGTGTAGGAAACACAGTTCTTTTGTTCTGAGCACACTCATGTTTCCTGCCTTATTAGAGACACTAGATACCAAGAGAGTGCCTCTTGCTCTAAAGCAGAGTGTGTTTCATGGATGAGAACTGTAGTGTGTGTTTCCCTTCAGAAAAGGAGTTAAATGCCAGGCTCTGTGTCTTCCTACAAGCAAGACTTCATTTCAGGTAAACGCACTCACTTTTCAGCTCAAAGGAAGCTACATCATTCACGAAGCTCACACTTTTCCCGCTCTTAAATGAAAAGCATTGGATGTTAATGGACCTGCTGTTTGTATCAGTTTCAGAAGCAGAGTTGAACTAGATATGGTCCTGGGGTGTAGGAAACATGGTTCATTTGTTCTGAGCACACTCACGTTTCCTGCCTTTTAGAGACTCTAGAAAGCAAGAGAGTGCTTCTCGCTCTAAAGCAGAGTGTGTTTCATGGATGAGAAGTGTGCTGTGTGTTTCCCTTGAGAAAAGGAGTTAAATGCCAGGCTCTATGTCTTCCTACAAGCAAGACTTCCTTTCAGGTAAACGCACACACTTTTCAGCTCAAAGGAAGCTACATCATTCACGAAGCTCACAGGTTTCTTGCTCTTAACTGACAAGCACTGGATGTTAGAGGACCTGTGGTTTGTATCAGTTTCAGAAGCAGAGTTGAACTATATATGGTCCCTGTGTAGGAAACACGGTTCTTTTGTTCAGAGCACACTCATGTTTCCTGATTAATTAGAGACGCTAGAAAGGAAGAGAGTGCTTCTTGCTCTAAAGCAGAGTGTTTTTCTTGGAAGAGAACTGTGCTGTGTGTTTCCCTTCAGAAAAGGAGTTCAATGCCAGGCTCTGTATCTTCCTACAAGCAAGACTTCTTTTCACGTAAATGCACTCACTTTTCAGCTCAAAGGAAGCAACATCTTTCAGGAAGCTCACACGTTTCTTGCTCTAACTGAAAAGCATTGGATGTTAGAGGACCTGTGGTTTATATCAGTTTCAGAAGCAGAGTTGAACTGGATATGGTCACTGTGTGTAGGAAACACAGTTCTTTTGTTCTGAGCACACTCACGTTTCCCGCCTTATTAGAGACACTAGATTCCAAGAGAGTGCCTCTTGCTCTAAAGCAGAGTGTGTTTCATGGATGAGAACTGTAGTGTGTGTTTCCCTTCAGAAACGGAGTTAAATGCCAAGCTCTGTGTCTTCCTACAAGCGAGACTTCGTTTCAGGTAAACGCAGTCACTTTTCAGCTCAAACGAAGCTATATTGTACACGAAGCTCACACGTTTCTCACTCTTAACTGAAACGCATTGGATGTTAGAGGGCCTGTGGTTTGTATCAGTTTCAGAAGCAGAGTTGAACTAGATATGGTCCGTGTGTGTAGGAAACACAGTTCTTTTGTTCTGAGCACTCTCACGTTTCCCGCCTTATTAGAGACTCTAGAAAGCAAGAGCGTGCTTCTTGCTCTAAAGCAGAGTGTGTTTCATGGATGAGAAGTGTGCTGTGTGTTTCCCTTCAGAAACGGAGTTAAATGCCAGGCCCTGTGTCTTCCTACAAGCGAGACTTCGTTTCTGGTAAACGCAGTCACTTTTCAGCTCAAACGAAGCTATATTGTACACGAAGCTCACACGTTTCTCGCTCTTAACTGAAACGCATTGGATGTTAGAGGGCCTGTGGTTTGTATCAGTTTCAGAAGCAGAGTTGAACTAGATATGGTCCGTGTGTGTAGGAAACACAGTTCTTTTGTTCTGAGCACTCTCACGTTTCCCGCCTTCTTAGAGACTCTAGAAAGCAAGAGCGTGCTTCTTGCTCTAAAGCAGAGTGTGTTTCATGGATGAGAAGTGTGCTGTGTGTTTCCCTTCAGAAACGGAGTTAAATGCCAGGCTCTGTGTCTTCCTACAAGCGAGACTTCGTTTCAGGTAAACGTATTCACTTTTCAGCTCAAAGGAAGCTACATCATCACGAAGCTCATACTTTTCCCGCTCTTAAATGAAAAGCATTGGATGTTAATGGACCTGTTGTTTGTATCAGTTTCAGAAGCAGAGTTGAACTGGATATGGTCACTGTGTGTAGGAAACACAGTTCTTTTGTTTTGAGCACACTCATGTTTCCAGCCTTATTAGAGACTCTAGAAACCAAGAGAGTGCTTCTTGCTCTAAAGCAGAGTGTGTTTCATGGATGAGAAATGTGCTTTGTGTTTCCCTTCTGCAAGGGAGTTAAATGCCAGGCTCTGTGTCTTCCTACAAGCAAGACTTCCTTTCAGGTAAACGCACTCACTTTTCAGCTCAAAGGAAGCTACATCGTTCACAAAGCTCACACGTTTCTAGCTCTTAACTGAAAAGCAGTGGATGTTAGAGGACCTGTGGTTTGTATCAGTTTCAGAAGCAGAGTTGAACTAGATATGGTCTCTGTGTAGGAAACACGGTTCTTTTGTTCAGAGCACACTCACGTTTTCTGCCTTATTAGAGATGCTAGAAAGGAAGAGAGTGCTTCTTGCTCTAAAGCAGAGTGTGTTTCATGGATGAGAACTGTGCTGTGTGTTTCCCTTCAGAAAAGGAGTTAAATGCCAGGCTCTATGTCTTCCTACAAGCAAGACTTCCTTATAGGTAAACGCACTCACTTTTCAGCTCAAAGGAAGCTACATCATTCACGAAGCTCACAGGTTTCTTGCTCTTAACTGACAAGCACTGGATGTTAGAGGACCTGTGGTTTGTATCAGTTTCAGAAGCAGAGTTGAACTAGGTATGGTCCCTGTGTAGGAAACATGGTTCTTTTGTTCAGAGCACACTCACGTTTCCTGATTAATTAGAGACGCTAGAAAGGAAGAGAGTGCTTCTTGCTCTAAAGCAGAGTGTTTTTCTTGGAAGAGAACTGTGCTGTGTGTTTCCCTTCAGAAAAGGAGTTAAATGCCAGGCTCTGTGTCTTCCTACAAGCAAGACTTCTTTTCAGGTAAATGCACTCACTTTTCAGCTCAAAGGAAGCAACATCTTTCACAAAGCTCACACGTTTCTTGCTCTAACTGAAAAGCATTGGATGTTAGAGGACCTGTGGTTTGTATCAGTTTCAGAAGCAGAGTTGAACTAGATATGGTCCCTGTGTAGGAAACACGGTTCTTTTGTTCAGAGCACACTCACGATTCCTGATTAATTAGAGAGGCTAGAAAGGAAGAGAGTGCTTCTTGCTCTAAAGCAGAGTGTTTTTCTTGGAAGAGAACTGTGCTGTGTGTTTCCCTTCAGAAAAGGAGTTAAATGCCAGGCTCTGTGTCTTCCTACAAGCAAGACTTCTTTTCAGGTAAATGCACTCACTTTTCAGCTCAAAGGAAGCAACATCTTTCAGGAAGCTCACAGGTTTCTTGCTCTAAGTGAAAAGCATTGGATGTTAGAGGACCTGTGGTTTGTATCAGTTTCAGAAGCAGAGTTGAACTAGATATGGTCCGTGTGTGTAGGAAACAGGGATCTTTTGTTCTGAGCCCACTCCCGTTTCCCGCCTTATTAGAGATGCTAGAAAGCAAGAGAGTGCTTCTTGCTCTAAAGCAGAGTGTGTTTCATGGATGAGATCTGTGCTGTGTGTTTCCCTTCAGAAAGGGAGTTAAATGCCAGGCTCTGTGTCTTCCTACAAGCAAGACTTCCTTTCAGGTAAACGCACTCACTTTTCAGCTCAAAGGAAGCTACATCATCACGAAGCTCACACTTTTCCCGCTCTCAACTGAAAAGCATTGGATGTTAATGGACCTGTTGTTTGTATCAGTTTCAGAAGCAGAGTTGAACTGGATATGGTCACTGTGTGTAGGAAACACAGTTCTTTTGTTCTGAGCACACTCATGTTTCCCGCCTTATTAGAGACACTAGATACCAAGAGAGTGCCTCTTGCTCTAAAGCAGAGTGTGTTTCATGGATGAGAACTGTAGTGTGTGTTTCCCTTCAGAAAAGGAGTTAAATGCCAGGCTCTGTGTCTTCCTACAAGCAAGACTTCATTTCAGGTAAACGCACTCACTTTTCAGCTCAAAGGAAGCTACATCATTCACGAAGCTCACAGGTTTCTCGCTCTTAACTGACAAGCATTGGATGTTAGAGGACCTGTGGTTTGTATCAGTTTCAGAAGCAGAGTTGAACTGGATATGGTCCCTGTGTGTAGGAAACACAGTTCTTTTGTTCTGAGCACACTCATGTTTCCTGCCTTATTAGAGACACTAGATACCAAGAGAGTGCCTCTTGCTCTAAAGCAGAGTGTGTTTCATGGATGAGAACTGTAGTGTGTGTTTCCCTTCAGAAAAGGAGTTAAATGCCAGGCTCTGTGTCTTCCTACAAGCAAGACTTCATTTCAGGTAAACGCACTCACTTTTCAGCTCAAAGGAAGCTACATCATTCACGAAGCTCACACTTTTCCCGCTCTTAAATGAAAAGCATTGGATGTTAATGGACCTGCTGTTTGTATCAGTTTCAGAAGCAGAGTTGAACTAGATATGGTCCTGGGGTGTAGGAAACATGGTTCATTTGTTCTGAGCACACTCACGTTTCCTGCCTTTTAGAGACTCTAGAAAGCAAGAGAGTGCTTCTCGCTCTAAAGCAGAGTGTGTTTCATGGATGAGAAGTGTGCTGTGTGTTTCCCTTGAGAAAAGGAGTTAAATGCCAGGCTCTATGTCTTCCTACAAGCAAGACTTCCTTTCAGGTAAACGCACACACTTTTCAGCTCAAAGGAAGCTACATCATTCACGAAGCTCACAGGTTTCTTGCTCTTAACTGACAAGCACTGGATGTTAGAGGACCTGTGGTTTGTATCAGTTTCAGAAGCAGAGTTGAACTAGATATGGTCCGTGTGTGTAGGAAACACGGATCTGTTGTTCTGAGCACACTCACGTTTTTGCCTTGTTAGAGATGATAGAAAGTAAGAGAGTGCTTCTTACTCTAAAGCAGAGTGTGTTTCATGGATGAGAACTGTGCTGTATGTTTCCCTTCTGAAACGGAGTTAAATGCCAGGCTCTGTGTCTTCCTACACCAAGACTTCCTTTCAGGTAAATGCACTCACTTTTCAGCTCAAAGGAAGCTACATCATTCATGAAGCTCACAGGTTTCTTGCTCTTAACTGACAAGCACTGGATGTTAGAGGACCTGTGGTTTGTATCAGTTTCAGAAGCAGAGTTGAACTAGGTATGGTCCCTGTGTAGGAAACACAGTTCTTTTGTTCAGAGCACACTCACGTTTCCTGATTAATTAGAGACGCTAGAAAGGAAGAGAGTGCTTCTTGCTCTAAAGCAGAGTGTTTTTCTTGGAAGAGAACTGTGCTGTGTGTTTCCCTTCAGAAAAGGAGTTAAATGCCAGGCTCTGTGTCTTCCTACAAGCAAGATTTCTTTTCAGGTAAATGCACTCACTTTTCAGCTCAATGGAAGCAACATCTTTCACGAAGCTCACACGTTTCTTGCTCTAACTGAAAAGCATTGGATGTTAGAGGACCTGTGGTTTGTATCAGTTTCAGAAGCAGAGTTGAACTAGATAAGGTCCCTGTGTAGGAAACACGGTTCTTTTGTTCAGAGCACACTCACGATTCCTGATTAATTAGAGACGCTAGAAAGGAAGAGAGTGCTTCTTGCTCTAAAGCAGAGTGTTTTTCTTGGAAGAGAACTGTGCTGTGTGTTTCCCTTCAGAAAAGGAGTTAAATGCCAGGCTCTGTGTCTTCCTACAAGCAAGACTTCTTTTCAGGTAAATGCACTCACTTTTCAGCTCAAAGGAAGCAACATCTTTCAGGAAGCTCACAGGTTTCTTGCTCTAACTGAAAAGCATTGGATGTTAGAGGACCTGTGGTTTGTATCAGTTTCAGAAGCAGAGTTGAACTAGATATGGTCCGTGTGTGTAGGAAACAGGGATCTTTTGTTCTGAGCCCACTCCCGTTTCCCGCCTTATTAGAGATGCTAGAAAGCAAGAGAGTGCTTCTTGCTCTAAAGCAGAGTGTGTTTCATGGATGAGATCTGTGCTGTGTGTTTCCCTTCAGAAAGGGAGTTAAATGCCAGGCTCTGTGTCTTCCTACAAGCAAGACTTCCTTTCAGGTAAACGCACTCACTTTTCAGCTCAAAGGAAGCTACATCATCACGAAGCTCATACTTTTCCCGCTCTCAACTGAAAAGCATTGGATGTTAATGGACCTGTTGTTTGTATCAGTTTCAGAAGCAGAGTTGAACTGGATATGGTCACTGTGTGTAGGAAACACAGTTCTTTTGTTCTGAGCACACTCATGTTTCCCGCCTTATTAGAGACACTAGATACCAAGAGAGTGCCTCTTGCTCTAAAGCAGAGTGTGTTTCATGGATGAGAACTGTAGTGTGTGTTTCCCTTCAGAAAAGGAGTTAAATGCCAGGCTCTGTGTCTTCCTACAAGCAAGACTTCATTTCAGGTAAACGCACTCACTTTTCAGCTCAAAGGAAGCTACATCATTCACGAAGCTCACAGGTTTCTCGCTCTTAACTGACAAGCATTGGATGTTAGAGGACCTGTGGTTTGTATCAGTTTCAGAAGCAGAGTTGAACTGGATATGGTCCCTGTGTGTAGGAAACACAGTTCTTTTGTTCTGAGCACACTCATGTTTCCTGCCTTATTAGAGACACTAGATACCAAGAGAGTGCCTCTTGCTCTAAAGCAGAGTGTGTTTCATGGATGAGAACTGTAGTGTGTGTTTCCCTTCAGAAAAGGAGTTAAATGCCAGGCTCTGTGTCTTCCTACAAGCAAGACTTCATTTCAGGTAAACGCACTCACTTTTCAGCTCAAAGGAAGCTACATCATTCACGAAGCTCACACTTTTCCCGCTCTTAAATGAAAAGCATTGGATGTTAATGGACCTGCTGTTTGTATCAGTTTCAGAAGCAGAGTTGAACTAGATATGGTCCTGGGGTGTAGGAAACATGGTTCATTTGTTCTGAGCACACTCACGTTTCCTGCCTTTTAGAGACTCTAGAAAGCAAGAGAGTGCTTCTTGCTCTAAAGCAGAGTGTGTTTCATGGATGAGAAGTGTGCTGTGTGTTTCCCTTGAGAAAAGGAGTTAAATGCCAGGCTCTATGTCTTCCTACAAGCAAGACTTCCTTTCAGGTAAACGCACACACTTTTCAGCTCAAAGGAAGCTACATCATTCACAAAGCTCACAGGTTTCTTGCTCTTAACTGACAAGCACTGGATGTTAGAGGACCTGTGGTTTGTATCAGTTTCAGAAGCAGAGTTGAACTAGATATGGTCCATGTGTGTAGGAAACACGGATATTTTGTTCTGAGCACACTCAAGTTTCCCGCCTTATTAGAGATGCAAGAAAGCAAGAGAGTGCTTCTTGCTCTAAAGCAGAGTGTGTTTCATGGATGAGAACAGTGCTGTGTGTTTCCCTTCAGAAACGGAGTTAAATGACATGCTCTGTGTCTTCCTAAAAGCAAGACTTCCTTTCTGGTAAATGCACTCACTTTTGAGCTCAAATGAAGCTACATCATTCACGAAGCTCACACGTTTCCTGCTCTTAACTGAAAAGCATTGGATGTTAATGGACCTGTTGTTTGTATCAGTTTCAGAAGCAGAGTTGAACTGAATATAGTTCCTGTGTGTAGGAAACACAGTTCTTTTGTTCTGAGCACACTCATGTTTCCCGCCTTATTAGAGACTCTAGAAACCAAGAGAGTGCTTCTTGCTCTAAAGCAAGTGTGTTTCATGGATGAGAACTGTGCTGTGTGTTTCCTTTCTGCAAGGGAGTTAAATGCCAGGCTCTGTGTCTTCCTACAAGCAAGACTTCCTTTCAGGCAAACGCACTCACTTTTCAGCTCAAAGGAAGCTACATCATTCACGAAGCTCACAGGTTTCTTGCTCTTAACTGACAAGCACTGGATGTTAGAGGACCTGTGGTTTGTATCAGTTTCAGAAGCAGAGTTGAACTAGATATGGTCCGTGTGTGTAGGAAACACGGATCTGTTGTTCTGAGCACACTCACGTTTTTGCCTTATTAGAGATGATAGAAAGTAAGAGAGTGCTTCTTGCTCTAAAGCAGAGTGTGTTTCATGGATGAGAACTGTGCTGTATGTTTCCCTTCTGAAACGGAGTTAAATGCCAGGCTCTGTGTCTTCCTACACCAAGACTTCCTTTCAGGCAAATGCACTCACTTTTCAGCTCAAAGGAAGCTACATCATTCATGAAGCTCACAGGTTTCTTCCTCTTAACTGAAAAGCACTGGATGTTAGAGGACCTGTGGTTTGTATCAGTTTCAGAAGCAGAGTTGAACTAGATATGGTCCCTGTGTAGGAAACACGGTTCTTTTGTTCAGAGCACACTCTCGTTTCCTGATTAATTAGAGACGCAAGAAAGGAAGAGAGTGCTTCTTGCTCTAAAGCAGAGTGTGTTTCATGGATGAGATCTGTTCTGTGTGTTTCCCTTCAGAAAGGGAGTTAAATGCCAGGCTCTGTGTCTTCCTACAAGCAAGAATTCCTTTCATGTAAACGCACTCACTTTTCAGCTCAAAGGAAGCTACATCATCACGAAGCTCATACTTTTCCCGCTCTCAACTGAAAAGCATTGGATGTTAATGGACCTGTTGTTTGTATCAGTTTCAGAAGCAGAGTTGAACTGGATATGGTCACTGTGTGTAGGAAACACAGTTCTTTTGTTCTGAGCACACTCATGTTTCCCGCCTTATTAGAGACACTAGATACCAAGAGAGTGCCTCTTGCTCTAAAGCAGAGTGTGTTTCATGGATGAGAACTGTAGTGTGTGTTTCCCTTCAGAAAAGGAGTTAAATGCCAGGCTCTGTGTCTTCCTACAAGCAAGACTTCATTTCAGGTAAACGCACTCACTTTTCAGCTCAAAGGAAGCTACATCATTCACGAAGCTCACAGGTTTCTCGCTCTTAACTGACAAGCATTTGATGTTAGAGGACCTGTGGTTTGTATCAGTTTCAGAAGCAGAGTTGAACTAGATATGGTCCGTGTGTGTAGGAAACACAGATCTGTTGTTCTGAGCACACTCACGTTTTCCGCCTTATTAGAGATGATAGAAAGTAAGAGAATGCTTCTTGCTCTAAAGCAGAGTGTGTTTCATGGATGAGAACTGTGCTGTATGTTTCCCTTCTGAAACGGAGTTAAATGCCAGGCTCTGTGTCTTCCTACACCAAGACTTCCTTTCAGGTAAATGCACTCACTTTTCAGCTCAAAGGAAGCTCCATCATTCATGAAGCTCACAGGTTTCTTCCTCTTAACTGAAAAGCACTGGATGTTAGAGGACCTGTGGTTTGTATCAGTTTCAGAAGCAGAGTTGAACTAGATATGGTCCCTGTGTAGGAAACACGGTTCTTTTGTTCAGAGCACACTCATGTTTCCTGATTAATTAGAGAGGCTAGAAAGGAAGAGAGTGCTTCTTGCTGTAAAGCAGAGCGTTTTTCTTGGAAGAGAACTGTACTGTGTGTTTCCCTTCAGAAAAGGAGTTAAATGCCAGGCTCTGTGTCTTCCTACAAGCAAGACTTCTTTTCAGGTAAATGCACTCACTTTTCAGCTCAAAGGAAGCAACATCTTTCAGGAAGCTCACACGTTTCTTCCTCTAACAGAAAAGCATTGGATGTTAGAGGACCTGTGGTTTGTATCAGTTTCAGAAGCAGAGTTGAACTAGATATGGTCCGTGTGTGTAGGAAACAGGGATCTTTTGTTCTGAGCCCACTGCCGTTTCCCGCCTTATTAGAGATGCTAGAAAGCAAGAGAATGCTTCTTGCTCTAAAGCAGAGTGTGTTTCATGGATGAGATCTGTGCTGTGTGTTTCCCTTCAGAAAGGGAGTTAAATGCCAGGCTCTGTGTCTTCCTACAAGCAAGACTTCCTTTCAGGTAAACGCACTCACTTTTCAGCTCAAAGGAAGCTACATCATCACGAAGCTCATACTTTTCCAGCTCTCAACTGAAAAGCATTGGATGTTAATGGACCTGTTGTTTGTATCAGTTTCAGAAGCAGAGTTGAACTGGATATGGTCACTGTGTGTAGGAAACACAGTTCTTTTGTTCTGAGCACACTCATGTTTCCCGCCTTATTAGAGACACTAGATACCAAGAGAGTGCCTCTTGCTCTAAAGCAGAGTGTGTTTCATGGATGAGAACTGTAGTGTGTGTTTCCCTTCAGAAAAGGAGTTAAATGCCAGGCTCTGTGTCTTCCTACAAGCAAGACTTCATTTCAGGTAAACACACTCACTTTTCAGCTCAAAGGAAGCTACATCATTCACGAAGCTCACACTTTTCCCGCTCTTAACTGAAAAGCATTGAATGTTAATGGACCTGCTGTTTGTATCAGTTTCAGAAGCAGAGTTGAACTAGATATGGTCCGGGGGTGTAGGAAACATGGTTCATTTGTTCTGAGCACACTCACGTTTCCTGCCTTTTAGAGACTCTAGAAAGCAAGAGAGTGCTTCTTGCTCTAAAGCAGAGTGTGTTTCATGGATGAGAAGTGTGCTGTGTGTTTCCCTTCAGAAAAGGAGTTAAATGCCAGGCTCTATGTCTTCCTACAAGCAAGACTTCCTTTCAGGTAAACGCACTCACTTTTCAGCTCAAAGGAAGCTACATCATTCACGAAGCTCACAGGTTTCTTGCTCTTAATTGACAAGCACTGGATGTTAGAGGACCTGTGGTTTGTATCAGTTTCAGAAGCAGAGTTGAACTAGATATGGTCCCTGTGTAGGAAACACGGTTCTTTTGTTCAGAGCACACTCACGTTTCCTGATTAATTAGAGACGCTAGAAAGGAAGAGAGTGCTTCTTGCTCTAAAGCAGAGTGTTTTTCTTGGAAGTGAACTGTGCTGTGTGTTTCCCTTCAGAAAAGGAGTTAAATGCCAGGCTCTGTGTCTTCCTACAAGCAAGACTTCTTTTCAGGTAAATGCACTCACTTTTCAGCACAAAGGAAGCAACATCTTTCAGGAAGCTCACACGTTTCTTGCTCTAACTGAAAAGCATTGGATGTTAGAGGACCTGTGGTTTGTATCAGTTTCAGAAGCAGAGTTGAACTAGATATGGTCCCTGTGTAGGAAACACGGTTCTTTTGTTCAGAGCACACTCATGTTTCCTGATTAATTAGAGACGCTAGAAAGCAAGAGCGTGCTTCTTGATCTAAAGCAGAGTGTGTTTCATGGATGAGAACTGTGCTGTGTGTTTCCCTTCAGAAACGGAGTTAAATGCCAGGCTCTGTGTCTTCCTACAAGCGAGACTTCGTTTCAGGTAAACGCAGTCACTTTTCAGCTCAAACGAAGCTATATTGTACACGAAGCTCACACGTTTCTCGCTCTTAACTGAAACGCATTGGATGTTAGAGGGCCTGTGGTTTGTATCAGTTTCAGAAGCAGAGTTGAACTAGATATGGTCCGTGTGTGTAGGAAACACAGTTCTTTTGTTCTGAGCACTCTCACATTTTTCGCCTTATTAGAGACTCTAGAAAGCAAGAGCGTGTTTCTTGCTCTAAAGCAGAGTGTGTTTCATGGATGAGAAGTGTGCTGTGTGTTTCCCTTCAGAAACGGAGTTAAATGCCAGGCTCTGTGTCTTCCTACAAGCGAGACATCGCTTCAGGTAAACGCAGTCACTTTTCAGCTCAAACGAAGCTATATTGTACACGAAGCTCACACGTTTCTCGCTCTTAACTGAAACGCATTGGATGTTAATGGACCTGTTGTTTGTATCAGTTTCAGAAGCAGAGTTGAACTGGATATGGTCCCTGTGTGTAGGAAACACAGTTCTTTGTTCTGAGCACACTCATGTTTCCCGCCTTATTAGAGACACTAGATACCAAGAGAGTGCCTCTTGCTCTAATGCAGAGTGTGTTTCATGGATGAGAACTGTAGTGTGTGTTTCCCTTCAGAAAAGGAGTTAAATGCCAGGCTCTGTGTTTTCCTAAAAGCAAGACTTTATTTCAGGTATACGCACTCACTTTTCAGCTCAAAGGAAGCTACATCGTTCAGGAAGCTCACACGTTTCTAGCTCTTAACTGAAAAGCATTGGATGTTAGAGGACCTGTGGTTTGTATCAGTTTCAGAAGCAGAGTTGAACTAGATATGGTCCCTGTGTAGGAAACACGGTTCTTTTGTTCAGAGCACACTCACGTTTTCTGCCTTATTAGAGATGCTAGAAAGTAAGAGAGTGATTCTTGCTATAAAGCAGAGTGTGTTTCATGGATGAGAACTGTGCTGTGTGTTTCACTTCAGAAAAGGAGTTAAATGCCAGGCTCTATGTCTTCCTACAAGCAAGACTTCCTTTCAGGTAAACGCACTCACTTTTTAGCTCAAAGGAAGCTACATCATTCACGAAGCTCACAGGTTTCTTGCTCTTAACTGACAAGCACTGGATGTTAGAGGACCTGTGGTTTGTATCAGTTTCAGAAGCAGAGTTGAACTATATATGGTCCCTGTGTAGGAAACACGGTTCTTTTGTTCAGAGCACACTCATGTTTCCTGATTAATTAGAGACGCTAGAAAGGAAGAGAGTGCTTCTTGCTCTAAAGCAGAGTGTTTTTCTTGGAAGAGAACTGTGCTGTGTGTTTCCCTTCAGAAAAGGAGTTCAATGCCAGGCTCTGTATCTTCCTACAAGCAAGACTTCTTTTCACGTAAATGCACTCACTTTTCAGCTCAAAGGAAGCAACATCTTTCAGGAAGCTCACACGTTTCTTGCTCTAACTGAAAAGCATTGGATGTTAGAGGACCTGTGGTTTATATCAGTTTCAGAAGCAGAGTTGAACTGGATATGGTCACTGTGTGTAGGAAACACAGTTCTTTTGTTCTGAGCACACTCACGTTTCCCGCCTTATTAGAGACACTAGATTCCAAGAGAGTGCCTCTTGCTCTAAAGCAGAGTGTGTTTCATGGATGAGAACTGTAGTGTGTGTTTCCCTTCAGAAACGGAGTTAAATGCCAAGCTCTGTGTCTTCCTACAAGCGAGACTTCGTTTCAGGTAAACGCAGTCACTTTTCAGCTCAAACGAAGCTATATTGTACACGAAGCTCACACGTTTCTCACTCTTAACTGAAACGCATTGGATGTTAGAGGGCCTGTGGTTTGTATCAGTTTCAGAAGCAGAGTTGAACTAGATATGGTCCGTGTGTGTAGGAAACACAGTTCTTTTGTTCTGAGCACTCTCACGTTTCCCGCCTTATTAGAGACTCTAGAAAGCAAGAGCGTGCTTCTTGCTCTAAAGCAGAGTGTGTTTCATGGATGAGAAGTGTGCTGTGTGTTTCCCTTCAGAAACGGAGTTAAATGCCAGGCCCTGTGTCTTCCTACAAGCGAGACTTCGTTTCAGGTAAATGCAGTCACTTTTCAGCTCAAACGAAGCTATATTGTACACGAAGCTCACACGTTTCTCGCTCTTAACTGAAACGCATTGGATGTTAGAGGGCCTGTGGTTTGTATCAGTTTCAGAAGCAGAGTTGAACTAGATATGGTCCGTGTGTGTAGGAAACACAGTTCTTTTGTTCTGAGCACTCTCACGTTTCCCGCCTTCTTAGAGACTCTAGAAAGCAAGAGCGTGCTTCTTGCTCTAAAGCAGAGTGTGTTTCATGGATGAGAAGTGTGCTGTGTGTTTCCCTTCAGAAACGGAGTTAAATGCCAGGCTCTGTGTCTTCCTACATGCAAGACTTCCTTTCAGGTAAACGTATTCACTTTTCAGCTCAAAGGAAGCTACATCATCACGAAGCTCATACTTTTCCCGCTCTTAAATGAAAAGCATTGGATGTTAATGGACCTGTTGTTTGTATCAGTTTCAGAAGCAGAGTTGAACTGGATATGGTCCCTGTGTGTAGGAAACACAGTTCTTTGTTCTGAGCACACTCATGTTTCCCGCCTTATTAGAGACACTAGATACCAAGAGAGTGCCTCTTGCTCTAAAGCAGAGTGTGTTTCATGGATGAGAACTGTAGTGTGTGTTTCCCTTCAGAAAAGGAGTTAAATGCCAGGCTCTGTGTCTTCCTAAAAGCAAGACTTCATTTCAGGTATACGCACTCACTTTTCAGCTCAAAGGAAGCTACATCGTTCAGGAAGCTCACACGTTTCTAGCTCTTAACTGAAAAGCATTGGATGTTAGAGGACCTGTGGTTTGTATCAGTTTCAGAAGCAGAGTTGAACTAGATATGGTCCCTGTGTAGGAAACACGGTTCTTTTGTTCAGAGCACACTCACGTTTTCTGCCTTATTAGAGATGCTAGAAAGTAAGAGAGTGCTTCTTGCTATAAAGCAGAGTGTGTTTCATGGATGAGAACTGTGCTGTGTGTTTCACTTCAGAAAAGGAGTTAAATGCCAGACTCTATGTCTTCCTACAAGCAAGACTTCCTTTCAGGTAAACGCACTCACTTTTTAGCTCAAAGGAAGCTACATCATTCACGAAGCTCACAGGTTTCTTGCTCTTAACTGACAAGCACTGGATGTTAGAGGACCTGTGGTTTGTATCAGTTTCAGAAGCAGAGTTGAACTATATATGGTCCCTGTGTAGGAAACACGGTTCTTTTGTTCAGAGCACACTCATGTTTCCTGATTAATTAGAGACGCTAGAAAGGAAGAGAGTGCTTCTTGCTCTAAAGCAGAGTGTTTTTCTTGGAAGAGAACTGTGCTGTGTGTTTCCCTTCAGAAAAGGAGTTAAATGCCAGGCTCTGTGTCTTCCTACAAGCGAGACATCGTTTCAGGTAAACGCAGTCACTTTTCAGCTCAAACGAAGCTATATAGTACACGAAGCTCACACGTTTCTCGCTCTTAACTGAAACGCATTGGATGTTAGAGGGCCTGTGGTTTGTATCAGTTTCAGAAGCAGAGTTGAACTAGATATGGTCCGTGTGTGTAGGAAACACAGTTCTTTTGTTCTGAGCACTCTCACGTTTCCCGCCTTATTAGAGACTCTAGAAAGCAAGAGCGTGCTTCTTGCTCTAAAGCAGAGTGTGTTTCATGGATGACAAGTGTGCTGTGTGTTTCCCTTCAGAAACGGAGTTAAATGCCAGGCCCTGTGTCTTCCTACAAGCGAGACTTCGTTTCAGGTAAACGCAGTCACTTTTCAGCTCAAACGAAGCTATATTGTACACGAAGCTCACACGTTTCTCGCTCTTAACTGAAACGCATTGGATGTTAATGGACCTTTTGTTCGTATCAGTTTCAGAAGCAGAGTTGAACTGGATATGGTCCCTGTGTGTAGGAAACACAGTTCTTTGTTCTGAGCACACTCATGTTTCCCGCCTTATTAGAGACACTAGAAAGCAAGAGCGTGCCTCTTGCTCTAAAGCAGAGTGTGTTTCATGGATGAGAACTGTAGTGTGTGTTTCCCTTCAGAAAAGGAGTTAAATGCCAGGCTCTGTGTCTTCCTAAAAGCAAGACTTCATTTCAGGTATACGCACTCACTTTTCAGCTCAAAGGAAGCTACATCGTTCAGGAAGCTCACACGTTTCTAGCTCTTAACTGAAAAGCATTGGATGTTAGAGGACCTGTGGTTTGTATCAGTTTCAGAAGCAGAGTTGAACTAGATATGGTCCCTGTGTAGGAAACACGGTTCTTTTGTTCAGAGCACACTCACGTTTTCTGCCTTATTAGAGATGCTAGAAAGTAAGAGAGTGATTCTTGCTATAAAGCAGAGTGTGTTTCATGGATGAGAACTGTGCTGTGTGTTTCACTTCAGAAAAGGAGTTAAATGCCAGGCTCTATGTCTTCCTACAAGCAAGACTTCTTTTCTGGTAAACGCACTCACTTTTTAGCTCAAAGGAAGCTACATCATTCACGAAGCTCACAGGTTTCTTGCTCTTAACTGACAAGCACTGGATGTTAGAGGACCTGTGGTTTGTATCAGTTTCAGAAGCAGAGTTGAACTATATATGGTCCCTGTGTAGGAAACACGGTTCTTTTGTTCAGAGCACACTCATGTTTCCTGATTAATTAGAGACGCTAGAAAGGAAGAGAGTGCTTCTTGCTCTAAAGCAGAGTGTTTTTCTTGGAAGAGAACTGTGCTGTGTGTTTCCCTTCAGAAAAGGAGTTCAATGCCAGGCTCTGTGTCTTCCTACAAGCAAGACTTCTTTTCACGTAAATGCACTCACTTTTCAGCTCAAAGGAAGCAACATCTTTCAGGAAGCTCACACGTTTCTTGCTCTAACTGAAAAGCATTGGATGTTAGAGGACCTGTGGTTTATATCAGTTTCAGAAGCAGAGTTGAACTGGATATGGTCACTGTGTGTAGGAAACACAGTTCTTCTGTTCTGAGCACACTCAACTTTCCCGCCTTATTAGAGACACTAGATACCAAGAGAGTGCCTCTTGCTCTAAAGCAGAATGTGTTTCATGGATGAGAACTGTAGTGTGTGTTTCCCTTCAGAAACGGAGTTAAATGCCAAGCTCTGTGTCTTCCTACAAGCGAGACATCGTTTCAGGTAAACGCAGTCACTTTTCAGCTCAAACGAAGCTATATTGTACACGAAGCTCACACGTTTCTCGCTCTTAACTGAAACGCATTGGATGTTAGAGGGCCTGTGGTTTGTATCAGTTTCAGAAGCAGAGTTGAACTAGATATGGTCCGTGTGTGTAGGAAACACAGTTCTTTTGTTCTGAGCACTCTCACGTTTCCCGCCTTCTTAGAGACTCTAGAAAGCAAGAGCGTGCTTCTTGCTCTAAAGCAGAGTGTGTTTCATGGATGAGAAGTGTGCTGTGTGTTTCCCTTCAGAAACGGAGTTAAATGCCAGGCCCTGTGTCTTCCTACAAGCGAGACTTCGTTTCAGGTAAATGCAGTCACTTTTCAGCTCAAACGAAGCTATATTGTACACGAAGCTCACACGTTTCTCGCTCTTAACTGAAACGCATTGGATGTTACAGGGCCTGTGGTTTGTATCAGTTTCAGAAGCAGAGTTGAACTAGATATGGTCCGTGTGTGTAGGAAACACAGATCTGTTGTTCTGAGCACACTCACGTTTTCCGCCTTATTAGAGATGATAGAAAGTAAGAGAGTGCTTCTTGCTCTAAAGCAGAGTGTGTTTCATGGATGAGAACTGTGCTGTATGTTTCCCTTCTGAAACGGAGTTAAATGCCAGGCTCTGTGTCTTCCTACACCAAGACTTCCTTTCAGGTAAATGCACTCACTTTTCAGCTCAACGGAAGCTCCATCATTCATGAAGCTCACAGGTTTCTTCCTCTTAACTGAAAAGCACTGGATGTTAGAGGACCTGTGGTTTGTATCAGTTTCAGAAGCAGAGTTGAACTAGATATGGTCCCTGTGTAGGAAACACGGTTCTTTTGTTCAGAGCACACTCATGTTTCCTGATTAATTAGAGAGGCTAGAAAGGAAGAGAGTGCTTCTTGCTGTAAAGCAGAGCGTTTTTCTTGGAAGAGAACTGTACTGTGTGTTTCCCTTCAGAAAAGGAGTTAAATGCCAGGCTCTGTGTCTTCCTACAAGCAAGACTTCTTTTCAGGTAAATGCACTCACTTTTCAGCTCAAAGGAAGCAACATCTTTCAGGAAGCTCACACGTTTCTTCCTCTAACAGAAAAGCATTGGATGTTAGAGGACCTGTGGTTTGTATCAGTTTCAGAAGCAGAGTTGAACTAGATATGGTCCGTGTGTGTAGGAAACAGGGATCTTTTGTTCTGAGCCCACTCCCGTTTCCCGCCTTATTAGAGATGCTAGAAAGCAAGAGAATGCTTCTTGCTCTAAAGCAGAGTGTGTTTCATGGATGAGATCTGTGCTGTGTGTTTCCCTTCAGAAAGGGAGTTAAATGCCAGGCTCTGTGTCTTCCTACAAGCAAGACTTCCTTTCAGGTAAACGCACTCACTTTTCAGCTCAAAGGAAGCTACATCATCACGAAGCTCATACTTTTCCCGCTCTTAACTGAAAAGCATTGAATGTTAATGGACCTGCTGTTTGTATGAGTTTCAGAAGCAGAGTTGAACTAGATATGGTCCGGGGGTGTAGGAAACATGGTTCATTTGTTCTGAGCACACTCACGTTTCCTGCCTTTTAGAGACTCTAGAAAGCAAGAGAGTGCTTCTTGCTCTAAAGCAGAGTGTGTTTCATGGATGAGAAGTGTGCTGTGTGTTTCCCTTCAGAAAAGGAGTTAAATGCCAGGCTCTATGTCTTCCTACAAGCAAGACTTCCTTTCAGGTAAACGCACTCACTTTTCAGCTCAAAGGAAGCTACATCATTCACGAAGCTCACAGGTATCTTGCTCTTAACTGACAAGCACTGGATGTTAGAGGACCTGTGGTTTGTATCAGTTTCAGAAGCAGAGTTGAACTAGATATGGTCCCTGTGTAGGAAACACGGTTCTTTTGTTCAGAGCACACTCACGTTTCCTGATTAATTAGAGACGCTAGAAAGGAAGAGAGTGCTTCTTGCTCTAAAGCAGAGTGTTTTTCTTGGAAGTGAACTGTGCTGTGTGTTTCCCTTCAGAAAAGGAGTTAAATGCCAGGCTCTGTGTCTTCCTACAAGCAAGACTTCTTTTCAGGTAAATGCACTCACTTTTCAGCACAAAGGAAGCAACATCTTTCAGGAAGCTCACACGTTTCTTGCTCTAACTGAAAAGCATTGGATGTTAGAGGACCTGTGGTTTGTATCAGTTTCAGAAGCAGAGTTGAACTAGATATGGTCCGTGTGTGTAGGAAACACAGTTCTTTTGTTCTGAGCACTCTCACATTTTTCGCCTTATTAGAGACTCTAGAAAGCAAGAGCGTGCTTCTTGCACTAAAGCAGAGTGTGTTTCATGGATGAGAAGTGTGCTGTGTGTTTCCCTTCAGAAACGGAGTTAAATGCCAGGCTCTGTGTCTTCCTACAAGCGAGACATCGTTTCAGGTAAACGCAGTCACTTTTCAGCTCAAACGAAGCTATATTGTACACGAAGCTCACACGTTTCTCGCTCTTAACTGAAACGCATTGGATGTTAATGGACCTGTTGTTTGTATCAGTTTCAGAAGCAGAGTTGAACTGGATATGGTCCCTGTGTGTAGGAAACACAGTTCTTTGTTCTGAGCACACTCATATTTCCCGCCTTATTAGAGACACTAGATACCAAGAGAGTGCCTCTTGCTCTAAAGCAGAGTGTGTTTCATGGATGAGAACTGTAGTGTGTGTTTCCCTTCAGAAAAGGAGTTAAATGCCAGGCTCTGTGTCTTCCTAAAAGCAAGACTTCATTTCAGGTATACGCACTCACTTTTCAGCTCAAAGGAAGCTACATCGTTCAGGAAGCTCACACGTTTCTAGCTCTTAACTGAAAAGCATTGGATGTTAGAGGACCTGTGGTTTGTATCAGTTTCAGAAGCAGAGTTGAACTAGATATGGTCCCTGTGTAGGAAACACGGTTCTTTTGTTCAGAGCACACTCACGTTTTCTGCCTTATTAGAGATGCTAGAAAGTAAGAGAGTGATTCTTGCTATAAAGCAGAGTGTGTTTCATGGATGAGAACTGTGCTGTGTGTTTCACTTCAGAAAAGGAGTTAAATGCCAGGCTCTGTGTCTTCCTACAAGCAAGACTTCCTTTCAGGTAAACGCACTCACTTTTTAGCTCAAAGGAAGCTACATCATTCACGAAGCTCACAGGTTTCTTGCTCTTAACTGACAAGCACTGGATGTTAGAGGACCTGTGGTTTGTATCAGTTTCAGAAGCAGAGTTGAACTATATATGGTCCCTGTGTAGGAAACACGGTTCTTTTGTTCAGAGCACACTCATGTTTCCTGATTAATTAGAGACGCTAGAAAGGAAGAGAGTGCTTCTTGCTCTAAAGCAGAGTGTTTTTCTTGGAAGAGAACTGTGCTGTGTGTTTCCCTTCAGAAAAGGAGTTCAATGCCAGGCTCTGTATCTTCCTACAAGCAAGACTTCTTTTCACGTAAATGCACTCACTTTTCAGCTCAAAGGAAGCAACATCTTTCAGGAAGCTCACACGTTTCTTGCTCTAACTGAAAAGCATTGGATGTTAGAGGACCTGTGGTTTATATCAGTTTCAGAAGCAGAGTTGAACTGGATATGGTCACTGTGTGTAGGAAACACAGTTCTTTTGTTCTGAGCACACTCACGTTTCCCGCCTTATTAGAGACACTAGATTCCAAGAGAGTGCCTCTTGCTCTAAAGCAGAGTGTGTTTCATGGATGAGAACTGTAGTGTGTGTTTCCCTTCAGAAACGGAGTTAAATGCCAAGCTCTGTGTCTTCCTACAAGCGAGACATCGTTTCAGGTAAACGCAGTCACTTTTCAGCTCAAACGAAGCTATATTGTACACGAAGCTCACACGTTTCTCGCTCTTAACTGAAACGCATTGGATGTTAGAGGGCCTGTGGTTTGTATCAGTTTCAGAAGCAGAGTTGAACTGGATATGGTCCCTGTGTGTAGGAAACACAGTTCTTTTGTTCTGAGCACACTCATGTTTCCTGCCTTATTAGAGACACTAGATACCAAGAGAGTGCCTCTTGCTCTAAAGCAGAGTGTGTTTCATGGATGAGAACTGTAGTGTGTGTTTCCCTTCAGAAAAGGAGTTAAATGCCAGGCTCTGTGTCTTCCTACAAGCAAGACTTCATTTCAGGTAAACGCACTCACTTTTCAGCTCAAAGGAAGCTACATCATTCACGAAGCTCACACTTTTCCCGCTCTTAAATGAAAAGCATTGGATGTTAATGGACCTGCTGTTTGTATCAGTTTCAGAAGCAGAGTTGAACTAGATATGGTCCTGGGGTGTAGGAAACATGGTTCATTTGTTCTGAGCACACTCACGTTTCCTGCCTTTTAGAGACTCTAGAAAGCAAGAGAGTGCTTCTTGCTCTAAAGCAGAGTGTGTTTCATGGATGAGAAGTGTGCTGTGTGTTTCCCTTGAGAAAAGGAGTTAAATGCCAGGCTCTATGTCTTCCTACAAGCAAGACTTCCTTTCAGGTAAACGCACACACTTTTCAGCTCAAAGGAAGCTACATCATTCACAAAGCTCACAGGTTTCTTGCTCTTAACTGACAAGCACTGGATGTTAGAGGACCTGTGGTTTGTATCAGTTTCAGAAGCAGAGTTGAACTAGATATGGTCCATGTGTGTAGGAAACACGGATATTTTGTTCTGAGCACACTCAAGTTTCCCGCCTTATTAGAGATGCAAGAAAGCAAGAGAGTGCTTCTTGCTCTAAAGCAGAGTGTGTTTCATGGATGAGAACAGTGCTGTGTGTTTCCCTTCAGAAACGGAGTTAAATGACACGCTCTGTGTCTTCCTAAAAGCAAGACTTCCTTTCTGGTAAATGCACTCACTTTTGAGCTCAAATGAAGCTACATCATTCACGAAGCTCACACGTTTCCTGCTCTTAACTGAAAAGCATTGGATGTTAATGGACCTGTTGTTTGTATCAGTTTCAGAAGCAGAGTTGAACTGAATATAGTTCCTGTGTGTAGGAAACACAGTTCTTTTGTTCTGAGCACACTCATGTTTCCCGCCTTATTAGAGACTCTAGAAACCAAGAGAGTGCTTCTTGCTCTAAAGCAAGTGTGTTTCATGGATGAGAACTGTGCTGTGTGTTTCCTTTCTGCAAGGGAGTTAAATGCCAGGCTCTGTGTCTTCCTACAAGCAAGACTTCCTTTCAGGCAAACGCACTCACTTTTCAGCTCAAAGGAAGCTACATCATTCACGAAGCTCACAGGTTTCTTGCTCTTAACTGACAAGCACTGGATGTTAGAGGACCTGTGGTTTGTATCAGTTTCAGAAGCAGAGTTGAACTAGATATGGTCCGTGTGTGTAGGAAACACGGATCTGTTGTTCTGAGCACACTCACGTTTTTGCCTTATTAGAGATGATAGAAAGTAAGAGAGTGCTTCTTGCTCTAAAGCAGAGTGTGTTTCATGGATGAGAACTGTGCTGTATGTTTCCCTTCTGAAACGGAGTTAAATGCCAGGCTCTGTGTCTTCCTACACCAAGACTTCCTTTCAGGCAAATGCACTCACTTTTCAGCTCAAAGGAAGCTACATCATTCATGAAGCTCACAGGTTTCTTCCTCTTAACTGAAAAGCACTGGATGTTAGAGGACCTGTGGTTTGTATCAGTTTCAGAAGCAGAGTTGAACTAGATATGGTCCCTGTGTAGGAAACACGGTTCTTTTGTTCAGAGCACACTCTCGTTTCCTGATTAATTAGAGACGCAAGAAAGGAAGAGAGTGCTTCTTGCTCTAAAGCAGAGTGTGTTTCATGGATGAGATCTGTTCTGTGTGTTTCCCTTCAGAAAGGGAGTTAAATGCCAGGCTCTGTGTCTTCCTACAAGCAAGACTTCCTTTCAGGTAAACGCACTCACTTTTCAGCTCAAAGGAAGCTACATCATCACGAAGCTCATACTTTTCCCGCTCTCAACTGAAAAGCATTGGATGTTAATGGACCTGTTGTTTGTATCAGTTTCAGAAGCAGAGTTGAACTGGATATGGTCACTGTGTGTAGGAAACACAGTTCTTTTGTTCTGAGCACACTCATGTTTCCCGCCTTATTAGAGACACTAGATACCAAGAGAGTGCCTCTTGCTCTAAAGCAGAGTGTGTTTCATGGATGAGAACTGTAGTGTGTGTTTCCCTTCAGAAAAGGAGTTAAATGCCAGGCTCTGTGTCTTCCTACAAGCAAGACTTCATTTCAGGTAAACGCACTCACTTTTCAGCTCAAAGGAAGCTACATCATTCACGAAGCTCACAGGTTTCTCGCTCTTAACTGACAAGCATTTGATGTTAGAGGACCTGTGGTTTGTATCAGTTTCAGAAGCAGAGTTGAACTAGATATGGTCCGTGTGTGTAGGAAACACAGATCTGTTGTTCTGAGCACACTCACGTTTTCTGCCTTATTAGAGATGATAGAAAGTAAGAGAGTGCTTCTTGCTCTAAAGCAGAGTGTGTTTCATGGATGAGAACTGTGCTGTATGTTTCCCTTCTGAAACGGAGTTAAATGCCAGGCTCTGTGTCTTCTTACACCAAGACTTCCTTTCAGGTAAATGCACTCACTTTTCAGCTCAAAGGAAGCTCCATCATTCATGAAGCTCACAGGTTTCTTCCTCTTAACTGAAAAGCACTGGATGTTAGAGGACCTGTGGTTTGTATCAGTTTCAGAAGCAGAGTTGAACTAGATATGGTCCCTGTGTAGGAAACACGGTTCTTTTGTTCAGAGCACACTCATGTTTCCTGATTAATTAGAGAGGCTAGAAAGGAAGAGAGTGCTTCTTGCTGTAAAGCAGAGCGTTTTTCTTGGAAGAGAACTGTACTGTGTGTTTCCCTTCAGAAAAGGAGTTAAATGCCAGGCTCTGTGTCTTCCTACAAGCAAGACTTCTTTTCAGGTAAATGCACTCACTTTTCAGCTCAAAGGAAGCAACATCTTTCAGGAAGCTCACACGTTTCTTCCTCTAACAGAAAAGCATTGGATGTTAGAGGACCTGTGGTTTGTATCAGTTTCAGAAGCAGAGTTGAACTAGATATGGTCCGTGTGTGTAGGAAACAGGGATCTTTTGTTCTGAGCCCACTGCCGTTTCCCGCCTTATTAGAGATGCTAGAAAGCAAGAGAATGCTTCTTGCTCTAAAGCAGAGTGTGTTTCATGGATGAGATCTGTGCTGTGTGTTTCCCTTCAGAAAGGGAGTTAAATGCCAGGCTCTGTGTCTTCCTACAAGCAAGACTTCCTTTCAGGTAAACGCACTCACTTTTCAGCTCAAAGGAAGCTACATCATCACGAAGCTCATACTTTTCCCGCTCTCAACTGAAAAGCATTGGATGTTAATGGACCTGTTGTTTGTATCAGTTTCAGAAGCAGAGTTGAACTGGATATGGTCACTGTGTGTAGGAAACACAGTTCTTTTGTTCTGAGCACACTCATGTTTCCCGCCTTATTAGAGACACTAGATACCAAGAGAGTGCCTCTTGCTCTAAAGCAGAGTGTGTTTCATGGATGAGAACTGTAGTGTGTGTTTCCCTTCAGAAAAGGAGTTAAATGCCAGGCTCTGTGTCTTCCTACAAGCAAGACTTCATTTCAGGTAAACACACTCACTTTTCAGCTCAAAGGAAGCTACATCATTCACGAAGCTCACACTTTTCCCGCTCTTAACTGAAAAGCATTGAATGTTAATGGACCTGCTGTTTGTATCAGTTTCAGAAGCAGAGTTGAACTAGATATGGTCCGGGGGTGTAGGAAACATGGTTCATTTGTTCTGAGCACACTCACGTTTCCTGCCTTTTAGAGACTCTAGAAAGCAAGAGAGTGCTTCTTGCTCTAAAGCAGAGTGTGTTTCATGGATGAGAAGTGTGCTGTGTGTTTCCCTTCAGAAAAGGAGTTAAATGCCAGGCTCTATGTCTTCCTACAAGCAAGACTTCCTTTCAGGTAAACGCACTCACTTTTCAGCTCAAAGGAAGCTACATCATTCACGAAGCTCACAGGTTTCTTGCTCTTAATTGACAAGCACTGGATGTTAGAGGACCTGTGGTTTGTATCAGTTTCAGAAGCAGAGTTGAACTAGATATGGTCCCTGTGTAGGAAACACGGTTCTTTTGTTCAGAGCACACTCACGTTTCCTGATTAATTAGAGACGCTAGAAAGGAAGAGAGTGCTTCTTGCTCTAAAGCAGAGTGTTTTTCTTGGAAGTGAACTGTGCTGTGTGTTTCCCTTCAGAAAAGGAGTTAAATGCCAGGCTCTGTGTCTTCCTACAAGCAAGACTTCTTTTCAGGTAAATGCACTCACTTTTCAGCACAAAGGAAGCAACATCTTTCAGGAAGCTCACACGTTTCTTGCTCTAACTGAAAAGCATTGGATGTTAGAGGACCTGTGGTTTGTATCAGTTTCAGAAGCAGAGTTGAACTAGATATGGTCCCTGTGTAGGAAACACGGTTCTTTTGTTCAGAGCACACTCATGTTTCCTGATTAATTAGAGACGCTAGAAAGCAAGAGCGTGCTTCTTGATCTAAAGCAGAGTGTGTTTCATGGATGAGAACTGTGCTGTGTGTTTCCCTTCAGAAACGGAGTTAAATGCCAGGCTCTGTGTCTTCCTACAAGCGAGACTTCGTTTCAGGTAAACGCAGTCACTTTTCAGCTCAAACGAAGCTATATTGTACACGAAGCTCACACGTTTCTCGCTCTTAACTGAAACGCATTGGATGTTAGAGGGCCTGTGGTTTGTATCAGTTTCAGAAGCAGAGTTGAACTAGATATGGTCCGTGTGTGTAGGAAACACAGTTCTTTTGTTCTGAGCACTCTCACATTTTTCGCCTTATTAGAGACTCTAGAAAGCAAGAGCGTGTTTCTTGCTCTAAAGCAGAGTGTGTTTCATGGATGAGAAGTGTGCTGTGTAATTCCCTTCAGAAACGGAGTTAAATGCCAGGCTCTGTGTCTTCCTACAAGCGAGACATCGCTTCAGGTAAACGCAGTCACTTTTCAGCTCAAACGAAGCTATATTGTACACGAAGCTCACACGTTTCTCGCTCTTAACTGAAACGCATTGGATGTTAATGGACCTGTTGTTTGTATCAGTTTCAGAAGCAGAGTTGAACTGGATATGGTCCCTGTGTGTAGGAAACACAGTTCTTTGTTCTGAGCACACTCATGTTTCCCGCCTTATTAGAGACACTAGATACCAAGAGAGTGCCTCTTGCTCTAATGCAGAGTGTGTTTCATGGATGAGAACTGTAGTGTGTGTTTCCCTTCAGAAAAGGAGTTAAATGCCAGGCTCTGTGTCTTCCTAAAAGCAAGACTTTATTTCAGGTATACGCACTCACTTTTCAGCTCAAAGGAAGCTACATCGTTCAGGAAGCTCACACGTTTCTAGCTCTTAACTGAAAAGCATTGGATGTTAGAGGACCTGTGGTTTGTATCAGTTTCAGAAGCAGAGTTGAACTAGATATGGTCCCTGTGTAGGAAACACGGTTCTTTTGTTCAGAGCACACTCACGTTTTCTGCCTTATTAGAGATGCTAGAAAGTAAGAGAGTGATTCTTGCTATAAAGCAGAGTGTGTTTCATGGATGAGAACTGTGCTGTGTGTTTCACTTCAGAAAAGGAGTTAAATGCCAGGCTCTATGTCTTCCTACAAGCAAGACTTCCTTTCAGGTAAACGCACTCACTTTTTAGCTCAAAGGAAGCTACATCATTCACGAAGCTCACAGGTTTCTTGCTCTTAACTGACAAGCACTGGATGTTAGAGGACCTGTGGTTTGTATCAGTTTCAGAAGCAGAGTTGAACTATATATGGTCCCTGTGTAGGAAACACGGTTCTTTTGTTCAGAGCACACTCATGTTTCCTGATTAATTAGAGACGCTAGAAAGGAAGAGAGTGCTTCTTGCTCTAAAGCAGAGTGTTTTTCTTGGAAGAGAACTGTGCTGTGTGTTTCCCTTCAGAAAAGGAGTTCAATGCCAGGCTCTGTATCTTCCTACAAGCAAGACTTCTTTTCACGTAAATGCACTCACTTTTCAGCTCAAAGGAAGCAACATCTTTCAGGAAGCTCACACGTTTCTTGCTCTAACTGAAAAGCATTGGATGTTAGAGGACCTGTGGTTTATATCAGTTTCAGAAGCAGAGTTGAACTGGATATGGTCACTGTGTGTAGGAAACACAGTTCTTTTGTTCTGAGCACACTCACGTTTCCCGCCTTATTAGAGACACTAGATTCCAAGAGAGTGCCTCTTGCTCTAAAGCAGAGTGTGTTTCATGGATGAGAACTGTAGTGTGTGTTTCCCTTCAGAAACGGAGTTAAATGCCAAGCTCTGTGTCTTCCTACAAGCGAGACTTCGTTTCAGGTAAACGCAGTCACTTTTCAGCTCAAACGAAGCTATATTGTACACGAAGCTCACACGTTTCTCACTCTTAACTGAAACGCATTGGATGTTAGAGGGCCTGTGGTTTGTATCAGTTTCAGAAGCAGAGTTGAACTAGATATGGTCCGTGTGTGTAGGAAACACAGTTCTTTTGTTCTGAGCACTCTCACGTTTCCCGCCTTATTAGAGACTCTAGAAAGCAAGAGCGTGCTTCTTGCTCTAAAGCAGAGTGTGTTTCATGGATGAGAAGTGTGCTGTGTGTTTCCCTTCAGAAACGGAGTTAAATGCCAGGCCCTGTGTCTTCCTACAAGCGAGACTTCGTTTCAGGTAAACGCAGTCACTTTTCAGCTCAAACGAAGCTATATTGTACACGAAGCTCACACGTTTCTCGCTCTTAACTGAAACGCATTGGATGTTAGAGGGCCTGTGGTTTGTATCAGTTTCAGAAGCAGAGTTGAACTAGATATGGTCCGTGTGTGTAGGAAACACAGTTCTTTTGTTCTGAGCACTCTCACGTTTCCCGCCTTCTTAGAGACTCTAGAAAGCAAGAGCGTGCTTCTTGCTCTAAAGCAGAGTGTGTTTCATGGATGAGAAGTGTGCTGTGTGTTTCCCTTCAGAAACGGAGTTAAATGCCAGGCTCTGTGTCTTCCTACATGCAAGACTTCCTTTCAGGTAAACGTATTCACTTTTCAGCTCAAAGGAAGCTACATCATCACGAAGCTCATACTTTTCCCGCTCTTAAATGAAAAGCATTGGATGTTAATGGACCTGTTGTTTGTATCAGTTTCAGAAGCAGAGTTGAACTGGATATGGTCCCTGTGTGTAGGAAACACAGTTCTTTGTTCTGAGCACACTCATGTTTCCCGCCTTATTAGAGACACTAGATACCAAGAGAGTGCCTCTTGCTATAAAGCAGAGTGTGTTTCATGGATGAGAACTGTAGTGTGTGTTTCCCTTCAGAAAAGGAGTTAAATGCCAGGCTCTGTGTCTTCCTAAAAGCAAGACTTCATTTCAGGTATACGCACTCACTTTTCAGCTCAAAGGAAGCTACATCGTTCAGGAAGCTCACACGTTTCTAGCTCTTAACTGAAAAGCATTGGATGTTAGAGGACCTGTGGTTTGTATCAGTTTCAGAAGCAGAGTTGAACTAGATATGGTCCCTGTGTAGGAAACACGGTTCTTTTGTTCAGAGCACACTCACGTTTTCTGCCTTATTAGAGATGCTAGAAAGTAAGAGAGTGCTTCTTGCTATAAAGCAGAGTGTGTTTCATGGATGAGAACTGTGCTGTGTGTTTCACTTCAGAAAAGGAGTTAAATGCCAGACTCTATGTCTTCCTACAAGCAAGACTTCCTTTCAGGTAAACGCACTCACTTTTTAGCTCAAAGGAAGCTACATCATTCACGAAGCTCACAGGTTTCTTGCTCTTAACTCACAAGCACTGGATGTTAGAGGACCTGTGGTTTGTATCAGTTTCAGAAGCAGAGTTGAACTATATATGGTCCCTGTGTAGGAAACACGGTTCTTTTGTTCAGAGCACACTCATGTTTCCTGATTAATTAGAGACGCTAGAAAGGAAGAGAGTGCTTCTTGCTCTAAAGCAGAGTGTTTTTCTTGGAAGAGAACTGTGCTGTGTGTTTCCCTTCAGAAAAGGAGTTAAATGCCAGGCTCTGTGTCTTCCTACAAGCGAGACATCGTTTCAGGTAAACGCAGTCACTTTTCAGCTCAAACGAAGCTATATAGTACACGAAGCTCACACGTTTCTCGCTCTTAACTGAAACGCATTGGATGTTAGAGGGCCTGTGGTTTGTATCAGTTTCAGAAGCAGAGTTGAACTAGATATGGTCCGTGTGTGTAGGAAACACAGTTCTTTTGTTCTGAGCACTCTCACGTTTCCCGCCTTATTAGAGACTCTAGAAAGCAAGAGCGTGCTTCTTGCTCTAAAGCAGAGTGTGTTTCATGGATGACAAGTGTGCTGTGTGTTTCCCTTCAGAAACGGAGTTAAATGCCAGGCCCTGTGTCTTCCTACAAGCGAGACTTCGTTTCAGGTAAACGCAGTCACTTTTCAGCTCAAACGAAGCTATATTGTACACGAAGCTCACACGTTTCTCGCTCTTAACTGAAACGCATTGGATGTTAATGGACCTGTTGTTCGTATCAGTTTCAGAAGCAGAGTTGAACTGGATATGGTCCCTGTGTGTAGGAAACACAGTTCTTTGTTCTGAGCACACTCATGTTTCCCGCCTTATTAGAGACACTAGAAAGCAAGAGCGTGCCTCTTGCTCTAAAGCAGAGTGTGTTTCATGGATGAGAACTGTAGTGTGTGTTTCCCTTCAGAAAAGGAGTTAAATGCCAGGCTCTGTGTCTTCCTAAAAGCAAGACTTCATTTCAGGTATACGCACTCACTTTTCAGCTCAAAGGAAGCTACATCGTTCAGGAAGCTCACACGTTTCTAGCTCTTAACTGAAAAGCATTGGATGTTAGAGGACCTGTGGTTTGTATCAGTTTCAGAAGCAGAGTTGAACTAGATATGGTCCCTGTGTAGGAAACACGGTTCTTTTGTTCAGAGCACACTCACGTTTTCTGCCTTATTAGAGATGCTAGAAAGTAAGAGAGTGATTCTTGCTATAAAGCAGAGTGTGTTTCATGGATGAGAACTGTGCTGTGTGTTTCACTTCAGAAAAGGAGTTAAATGCCAGGCTCTATGTCTTCCTACAAGCAAGACTTCTTTTCTGGTAAACGCACTCACTTTTTAGCTCAAAGGAAGCTACATCATTCACGAAGCTCACAGGTTTCTTGCTCTTAACTGACAAGCACTGGATGTTAGAGGACCTGTGGTTTGTATCAGTTTCAGAAGCAGAGTTGAACTATATATGGTCCCTGTGTAGGAAACACGGTTCTTTTGTTCAGAGCACACTCATGTTTCCTGATTAATTAGAGACGCTAGAAAGGAAGAGAGTGCTTCTTGCTCTAAAGCAGAGTGTTTTTCTTGGAAGAGAACTGTGCTGTGTGTTTCCCTTCAGAAAAGGAGTTCAATGCCAGGCTCTGTGTCTTCCTACAAGCAAGACTTCTTTTCACGTAAATGCACTCACTTTTCAGCTCAAAGGAAGCAACATCTTTCAGGAAGCTCACACGTTTCTTGCTCTAACTGAAAAGCATTGGATGTTAGAGGACCTGTGGTTTATATCAGTTTCAGAAGCAGAGTTGAACTGGATATGGTCACTGTGTGTAGGAAACACAGTTCTTCTGTTCTGAGCACACTCACGTTTCCCGCCTTATTAGAGACACTAGATACCAAGAGAGTGCCTCTTGCTCTAAAGCAGAGTGTGTTTCATGGATGAGAACTGTAGTGTGTGTTTCCCTTCAGAAACGGAGTTAAATGCCAAGCTCTGTGTCTTCCTACAAGCGAGACATCGTTTCAGGTAAACGCAGTCACTTTTCAGCTCAAACGAAGCTATATTGTACACGAAGCTCACACGTTTCTCGCTCTTAACTGAAACGCATTGGATGTTAGAGGGCCTGTGGTTTGTATCAGTTTCAGAAGCAGAGTTGAACTAGATATGGTCCGTGTGTGTAGGAAACACAGTTCTTTTGTTCTGAGCACTCTCACGTTTCCCGCCTTCTTAGAGACTCTAGAAAGCAAGAGCGTGCTTCTTGCTCTAAAGCAGAGTGTGTTTCATGGATGAGAAGTGTGCTGTGTGTTTCCCTTCAGAAACGGAGTTAAATGCCAGGCCCTGTGTCTTCCTACAAGCGAGACTTCGTTTCAGGTAAATGCAGTCACTTTTCAGCTCAAACGAAGCTATATTGTACACGAAGCTCACACGTTTCTCGCTCTTAACTGAAACGCATTGGATGTTACAGGGCCTGTGGTTTGTATCAGTTTCAGAAGCAGAGTTGAACTAGATATGGTCCGTGTGTGTAGGAAACACAGATCTGTTGTTCTGAGCACACTCACGTTTTCCGCCTTATTAGAGATGATAGAAAGTAAGAGAGTGCTTCTTGCTCTAAAGCAGAGTGTGTTTCATGGATGAGAACTGTGCTGTATGTTTCCCTTCTGAAACGGAGTTAAATGCCAGGCTCTGTGTCTTCCTACACCAAGACTTCCTTTCAGGTAAATGCACTCACTTTTCAGCTCAACGGAAGCTCCATCATTCATGAAGCTCACAGGTTTCTTCCTCTTAACTGAAAAGCACTGGATGTTAGAGGACCTGTGGTTTGTATCAGTTTCAGAAGCAGAGTTGAACTAGATATGGTCCCTGTGTAGGAAACACGGTTCTTTTGTTCAGAGCACACTCATGTTTCCTGATTAATTAGAGAGGCTAGAAAGGAAGAGAGTGCTTCTTGCTGTAAAGCAGAGCGTTTTTCTTGGAAGAGAACTGTACTGTGTGTTTCCCTTCAGAAAAGGAGTTAAATGCCAGGCTCTGTGTCTTCCTACAAGCAAGACTTCTTTTCAGGTAAATGCACTCACTTTTCAGCTCAAAGGAAGCAACATCTTTCAGGAAGCTCTTACGTTTCTTCCTCTAACAGAAAAGCATTGGATGTTAGAGGACCTGTGGTTTGTATCAGTTTCAGAAGCAGAGTTGAACTAGATATGGTCCGTGTGTGTAGGAAACAGGGATCTTTTGTTCTGAGCCCACTCCCGTTTCCCGCCTTATTAGAGATGCTAGAAAGCAAGAGAATGCTTCTTGCTCTAAAGCAGAGTGTGTTTCATGGATGAGATCTGTGCTGTGTGTTTCCCTTCAGAAAGGGAGTTAAATGCCAGGCTCTGTGTCTTCCTACAAGCAAGACTTCCTTTCAGGTAAACGCACTCACTTTTCAGCTCAAAGGAAGCTACATCATCACGAAGCTCATACTTTTCCCGCTCTTAACTGAAAAGCATTGAATGTTAATGGACCTGCTGTTTGTATGAGTTTCAGAAGCAGAGTTGAACTAGATATGGTCCGGGGGTGTAGGAAACATGGTTCATTTGTTCTGAGCACACTCACGTTTCCTGCCTTTTAGAGACTCTAGAAAGCAAGAGAGTGCTTCTTGCTCTAAAGCAGAGTGTGTTTCATGGATGAGAAGTGTGCTGTGTGTTTCCCTACAGAAAAGGAGTTAAATGCCAGGCTCTATGTCTTCCTACAAGCAAGACTTCCTTTCAGGTAAACGCACTCACTTTTCAGCTCAAAGGAAGCTACATCATTCACGAAGCTCACAGGTTTCTTGCTCTTAACTGACAAGCACTGGATGTTAGAGGACCTGTGGTTTGTATCAGTTTCAGAAGCAGAGTTGAACTAGATATGGTCCCTGTGTAGGAAACACGGTTCTTTTGTTCAGAGCACACTCACGTTTCCTGATTAATTAGAGACGCTAGAAAGGAAGAGAGTGCTTCTTGCTCTAAAGCAGAGTGTTTTTCTTGGAAGTGAACTGTGCTGTGTGTTTCCCTTCAGAAAAGGAGTTAAATGCCAGGCTCTGTGTCTTCCTACAAGCAAGACTTCTTTTCAGGTAAATGCACTCACTTTTCAGCACAAAGGAAGCAACATCTTTCAGGAAGCTCACACGTTTCTTGCTCTAACTGAAAAGCATTGGATGTTAGAGGACCTGTGGTTTGTATCAGTTTCAGAAGCAGAGTTGAACTAGATATGGTTCGTGTGTGTAGGAAACACAGTTCTTTTGTTCTGAGCACTCTCACATTTTTCGCCTTATTAGAGACTCTAGAAAGCAAGAGCGTGCTTCTTGCTCTAAAGCAGAGTGTGTTTCATGGATGAGAAGTGTGCTGTGTGTTTCCCTTCAGAAACGGAGTTAAATGCCAGGCTCTGTGTCTTCCTACAAGCGAGACATCGTTTCAGGTAAACGCAGTCACTTTTCAGCTCAAACGAAGCTATATTGTACACGAAGCTCACACGTTTCTCGCTCTTAACTGAAACGCATTGGATGTTAATGGACCTGTTGTTTGTATCAGTTTCAGAAGCAGAGTTGAACTGGATATGGTCCCTGTGTGTAGGAAACACAGTTCTTTGTTCTGAGCACACTCATATTTCCCGCCTTATTAGAGACACTAGATACCAAGAGAGTGCCTCTTGCTCTAAAGCAGAGTGTGTTTCATGGATGAGAACTGTAGTGTGTGTTTCCCTTCAGAAAAGGAGTTAAATGCCAGGCTCTGTGTCTTCCTAAAAGCAAGACTTCATTTCAGGTATACGCACTCACTTTTCAGCTCAAAGGAAGCTACATCGTTCAGGAAGCTCACACGTTTCTAGCTCTTAACTGAAAAGCATTGGATGTTAGAGGACCTGTGGTTTGTATCAGTTTCAGAAGCAGAGTTGAACTAGATATGGTCCCTGTGTAGGAAACACGGTTCTTTTGTTCAGAGCACACTCACGTTTTCTGCCTTATTAGAGATGCTAGAAAGTAAGAGAGTGATTCTTGCTATAAAGCAGAGTGTGTTTCATGGATGAGAACTGTGCTGTGTGTTTCACTTCAGAAAAGGAGTTAAATGCCAGGCTCTATGTCTTCCTACAAGCAAGACTTCCTTTCAGGTAAACGCACTCACTTTTTAGCTCAAAGGAAGCTACATCATTCACGAAGCTCACAGGTTTCTTGCTCTTAACTGACAAGCACTGGATGTTAGAGGACCTGTGGTTTGTATCAGTTTCAGAAGCAGAGTTGAACTATATATGGTCCCTGTGTAGGAAACACGGTTCTTTTGTTCAGAGCACACTCATGTTTCCTGATTAATTAGAGACGCTAGAAAGGAAGAGAGTGCTTCTTGCTCTAAAGCAGAGTGTTTTTCTTGGAAGAGAACTGTGCTGTGTGTTTCCCTTCAGAAAAGGATTTCAATGCCAGGCTCTGTGTCTTCCTACAAGCAAGACTTCTTTTCACGTAAATGCACTCACTTTTCAGCTCAAAGGAAGCAACATCTTTCAGGAAGCTCACACGTTTCTTGCTCTAACTGAAAAGCATTGGATGTTAGAGGACCTGTGGTTTATATCAGTTTCAGAAGCAGAGTTGAACTGGATATGGTCACTGTGTGTAGGAAACACAGTTCTTTTGTTCTGAGCACACTCACGTTTCCCGCCTTATTAGAGACACTAGATTCCAAGAGAGTGCCTCTTGCTCTAAAGCAGAGTGTGTTTCATGGATGAGAACTGTAGTGTGTGTTTCCCTTCAGAAACGGAGTTAAATGCCAAGCTCTGTGTCTTCCTACAAGCGAGACATCGTTTCAGGTAAACGCAGTCACTTTTCAGCTCAAACGAAGCTATATTGTACACGAAGCTCACACGTTTCTCGCTCTTAACTGAAACGCATTGGATGTTAGAGGGCCTGTGGTTTGTATCAGTTTCAGAAGCAGAGTTGAACTAGATATGGTCCGTGTGTGTAGGAAACACAGTTCTTTTGTTCTGAGCACTCTCACGTTTCCCGCCTTCTTAGAGACTCTAGAAAGCAAGAGCGTGCTTCTTGCTCTAAAGCAGAGTGTGTTTCATGGATGAGAAGTGTGCTGTGTGTTTCCCTTCAGAAACGGAGTTAAATGCCAGGCCCTGTGTCTTCCTACAAGCGAGACTTCGTTTCAGGTAAATGCAGTCACTTTTCAGCTCAAACGAAGCTATATTGTACACGAAGCTCACACGTTTCTCGCTCTTAACTGAAACGCATTGGATGTTAGAGGGCCTGTGGTTTGTATCAGTTTCAGAAGCAGAGTTGAACTAGATATGGTCCGTGTGTGTAGGAAACACAGTTCTTTTGTTCTGAGCACTCTCACGTTTCCCGCCTTCTTAGAGACTCTAGAAAGCAAGAGCGTGCTTCTTGCTCTAAAGCAGAGTGTGTTTCATGGATGAGAAGTGTGCTGTGTGTTTCCCTTCAGAAACGGAGTTAAATGCCAGGCTCTGTGTCTTCCTACATGCAAGACTTCCTTTCAGGTAAACGTATTCACTTTTCAGCTCAAAGGAAGCTACATCATCACGAAGCTCATACTTTTCCCGCTCTTAAATGAAAAGCATTGGATGTTAATGGACCTGTTGTTTGTATCAGTTTCAGAAGCAGAGTTGAACTGGATATGGTCCCTGTGTGTAGGAAACACAGTTCTTTGTTCTGAGCACACTCATGTTTCCCGCCTTATTAGAGACACTAGATACCAAGAGAGTGCCTCTTGCTCTAAAGCAGAGTGTGTTTCATGGATGAGAACTGTAGTGTGTGTTTCCCTTCAGAAAAGGAGTTAAATGCCAGGCTCTGTGTCTTCCTAAAAGCAAGACTTCATTTCAGGTATACGCACTCACTTTTCAGCTCAAAGGAAGCTACATCGTTCAGGAAGCTCACACGTTTCTAGCTCTTAACTGAAAAGCATTGGATGTTAGAGGACCTGTGGTTTGTATCAGTTTCAGAAGCAGAGTTGAACTAGATATGGTCCCTGTGTAGGAAACACGGTTCTTTTGTTCAGAGCACACTCACGTTTTCTGCCTTATTAGAGATGCTAGAAAGTAAGAGAGTGCTTCTTGCTATAAAGCAGAGTGTGTTTCATGGATGAGAACTGTGCTGTGTGTTTCACTTCAGAAAAGGAGTTAAATGCCAGGCTCTATGTCTTCCTACAAGCAAGACTTCCTTTCAGGTAAACGCACTCACTTTTTAGCTCAAAGGAAGCTACATCATTCACGAAGCTCACAGGTTTCTTGCTCTTAACTGACAAGCACTGGATGTTAGAGGACCTGTGGTTTGTATCAGTTTCAGAAGCAGAGTTGAACTATATATGGTCCCTGTGTAGGAAACACGGTTCTTTTGTTCAGAGCACACTCATGTTTCCTGGTTAATTAGAGACGCTAGAAAGGAAGAGAGTGCTTCTTGCTCTAAAGCAGAGTGTTTTTCTTGGAAGAGAACTGTGCTGTGTGTTTCCCTTCAGAAAAGGAGTTCAATGCCAGGCTCTGTATCTTCCTACAAGCAAGACTTCTTTTCACGTAAATGCACTCACTTTTCAGCTCAAAGGAAGCAACATCTTTCAGGAAGCTCACACGTTTCTTGCTCTAACTGAAAAGCATTGGATGTTAGAGGACCTGTGGTTTATATCAGTTTCAGAAGCAGAGTTGAACTGGATATGGTCACTGTGTGTAGGAAACACAGTTCTTTTGTTCTGAGCACACTCACGTTTCCCGCCTTATTAGAGACACTAGATTCCAAGAGAGTGCCTCTTGCTCTAAAGCAGAGTGTGTTTCATGGATGAGAACTGTAGTGTGTGTTTCCCTTCAGAAACGGAGTTAAATGCCAAGCTCTGTGTCTTCCTACAAGCGAGACATCGTTTCAGGTAAACGCAGTCACTTTTCAGCTCAAACGAAGCTATATTGTACACGAAGCTCACACGTTTCTCGCTCTTAACTGAAACGCATTGGATGTTAGAGGGCCTGTGGTTTGTATCAGTTTCAGAAGCAGAGTTGAACTAGATATGGTCCGTGTGTGTAGGAAACACAGTTCTTTTGTTCTGAGCACTCTCACGTTTCCCGCCTTCTTAGAGACTCTAGAAAGCAAGAGCGTGCTTCTTGCTCTAAAGCAGAGTGTGTTTCATGGATGAGAAGTGTGCTGTGTGTTTCCCTTCAGAAACGGAGTTAAATGCCAGGCCCTGTGTCTTCCTACAAGCGAGACTTCGTTTCAGGTAAATGCAGTCACTTTTCAGCTCAAACGAAGCTATATTGTACACGAAGCTCACACGTTTCTCGCTCTTAACTGAAACGCATTGGATGTTAGAGGGCCTGTGGTTTGTATCAGTTTCAGAAGCAGAGTTGAACTAGATATGGTCCGTGTGTGTAGGAAACACAGTTCTTTTGTTCTGAGCACTCTCACGTTTCCCGCCTTCTTAGAGACTCTAGAAAGCAAGAGCGTGCTTCTTGCTCTAAAGCAGAGTGTGTTTCATGGATGAGAAGTGTGCTGTGTGTTTCCCTTCAGAAACGGAGTTAAATGCCAGGCTCTGTGTCTTCCTACATGCAAGACTTCCTTTCAGGTAAACGTATTCACTTTTCAGCTCAAAGGAAGCTACATCATCACGAAGCTCATACTTTTCCCGCTCTTAAATGAAAAGCATTGGATGTTAATGGACCTGTTGTTTGTATCAGTTTCAGAAGCAGAGTTGAACTGGATATGGTCCCTGTGTGTAGGAAACACAGTTCTTTGTTCTGAGCACACTCATGTTTCCCGCCTTATTAGAGACACTAGATACCAAGAGAGTGCCTCTTGCTCTAAAGCAGAGTGTGTTTCATGGATGAGAACTGTAGTGTGTGTTTCCCTTCAGAAAAGGAGTTAAATGCCAGGCTCTGTGTCTTCCTAAAAGCAAGACTTCATTTCAGGTATACGCACTCACTTTTCAGCTCAAAGGAAGCTACATCGTTCAGGAAGCTCACACGTTTCTAGCTCTTAACTGAAAAGCATTGGATGTTAGAGGACCTGTGGTTTGTATCAGTTTCAGAAGCAGAGTTGAACTAGATATGGTCCCTGTGTAGGAAACACGGTTCTTTTGTTCAGAGCACACTCATGTTTTCTGCCTTATTAGAGATGCTAGAAAGTAAGAGAGTGCTTCTTGCTATAAAGCAGAGTGTGTTTCATGGATGAGAACTGTGCTGTGTGTTTCACTTCAGAAAAGGAGTTAAATGCCAGGCTCTATGTCTTCCTACAAGCAAGACTTCCTTTCAGGTAAACGCACTCACTTTTTAGCTCAAAGGAAGCTACATCATTCACGAAGCTCACAGGTTTCTTGCTCTTAACTGACAAGCACTGGATGTTAGAGGACCTGTGGTTTGTATCAGTTTCAGAAGCAGAGTTGAACTATATATGGTCCCTGTGTAGGAAACACGGTTCTTTTGTTCAGAGCACACTCATGTTTCCTGATTAATTAGAGACGCTAGAAAGGAAGAGAGTGCTTCTTGCTCTAAAGCAGAGTGTTTTTCTTGGAAGAGAACTGTGCTGTGTGTTTCCCTTCAGAAAAGGAGTTCAATGCCAGGCTCTGTATCTTCCTACAAGCAAGACTTCTTTTCACGTAAATGCACTCACTTTTCAGCTCAAAGGAAGCAACATCTTTCAGGAAGCTCACACGTTTCTTGCTCTAACTGAAAAGCATTGGATGTTAGAGGACCTGTGGTTTATATCAGTTTCAGAAGCAGAGTTGAACTGGATATGGTCACTGTGTGTAGGAAACACAGTTCTTTTGTTCTGAGCACACTCACGTTTCCCGCCTTATTAGAGACACTAGATACCAAGAGAGTGCCTCTTGCTCTAAAGCAGAGTGTGTTTCATGGATGAGAACTGTAGTGTGTGTTTCCCTTCAGAAAAGGAGTTAAATGCCAGGCTCTATGTCTTCCTACAAGCAAGACTTCCTTTCAGGTAAACGCACTCACTTTTTAGCTCAAAGGAAGCTACATCATTCACGAAGCTCACAGGTTTCTTGCTCTTAACTGACAAGCACTGGATGTTAGAGGACCTGTGGTTTGTATCAGTTTCAGAAGCAGAGTTGAACTAGATATGGTTCCTGTGTAGGAAACACGGTTCTTTTGTTCAGAGCACACTCAGGTTTCCTGATTAATTAGAGAGGCTAGAAAGGAAGAGAGTGCTTCTTGCTCTAAAGCAGAGTGTTTTTCTTGGAAGAGAACTGTGCTGTGTGTTTCCCTTCAGAAAAGGAGTTAAATGCCAGGCTCTGTGTCTTCCTACAAGCAAGACTTCTTTTCAGGTAAATGCACTCACTTTTCAGCTCAAAGGAAGCAACATCTTTCAGGAAGCTCACAGGTTTCTTGCTCTAACTGAAAAGCATTGGATGTTAGAGGACCTGTGGTTTGTATCAGTTTCAGAAGCAGAGTTGAACTAGATATGGTCCATGTGTGTAGGAAACAGGGATCTTTTGTTCTGAGCCCACTCCCCTTTCCCGCCTTGTTAGAGATGCTAGAAAGCATGAGAGTGCTTCTTGCTCTAAAGCAGAGTGTGTTTCATGGATGAGATCTGTGCTGTGTGTTTCCCTTCAGAAAGGGAGTTAAATGCCAGGCTCTGTGTCTTCCTACAAGCAAGACTTCCTTTCAGGTAAACGCACTCACTTTTCAGCTCAAAGGAAGCTACATCATCACGAAGCTCATACTTTTCCCGCTCTTAACTGAAAAGCATTGGATGTTAATGGACCTGTTGTTTGTATCAGTTTCAGAAGCAGATTTGAAATGGATATAGTCACTGTGTGTAGGAAACACAGTTCTTTTGTTCTGAGCACACTCATGTTTCCCGCCTTATTAGAGACACTAGATACCAAGAGATTGCCTCTTGCTCTAAAGCAGAGTGTGTTTCATGGATCAGAACTGTAGTGTGTGTTTCCCTTCAGAAAAGGAGTTAAATGCCAGGCTCTGTGTCTTCCTACAAGCAAGACTTCATTTCAGGTAAACACACTCACTTTTCAGCTCAAAGGAAGCTACATCATTCACGAAGCTCACACTTTTCCCGCTCTTAACTGAAAAGCATTGAATGTTAATGGACCTGCTGTTTGTATCAGTTTCAGAAGCAGAGTTGAACTAGATATGGTCCGGGGGTGTAGGAAACATGGTTCATTTGTTCTGAGCACACTCACGTTTCCTGCCTTTTAGAGAGTCTAGAAAGCAAGAGAGTGCTTCTTGCTCTAAAGCAGAGTGTGTTTCATGGATGAGAAGTGTGCTGTGTGTTTCCCTTCAGAAAAGGAGTTAAATGCCAGGCTCTGTGTCTTCCTACAAGCAAGACTTCCTTTCAGGTAAACCCACTCACTTTTCAGCTCAAAGGAAGCTACATCATTCACGAAGCTCACAGGTTTCTTGCTCTTAACTGACAAGCACTGGATGTTAGAGGACCTGTGGTTTGTATCAGTTTCAGAAGCAGAGTTGAACTATATATGGTCCCTGTGTAGGAAACACGGTTCTTTTGTTCAGAGCACACTCATGTTTCCTGATTAATTAGAGACGCTAGAAAGGAAGAGAGTGCTTCTTGCTCTAAAGCAGAGTGTTTTTCTTGGAAGAGAACTGTGCTGTGTGTTTCCCTTCAGAAAAGGAGTTAAATGCCAGGCTCTATGTCTTCCTACAAGCAAGACTTCGTTTCAGGTAAACGCACTCACTTTTCAGCTCAAAGGAAGCTACATCATTCACGAAGCTCACAGGTTTCTTGCTCTTAACTGACAAGCACTGGATGTTAGAGGACCTGTGGTTTGTATCAGTTTCAGAAGCAGAGTTGAACTAGATATGGTCCCTGTGTAGGAAACACGGTTCTTTTGTTCAGAGCACACTCACGTTTCCTGATTAATTAGAGACGCTAGAAAGGAAGAGAGTGCTTCTTGCTCTAAAGCAGAGTGTTTTTCTTGGAAGAGAACTGTGCTGTGTGTTTCCCTTCAGAAAAGGAGTTAAATGCCAGGCTCTGTGTCTTCCTACAAGCAAGACTTCTTTTCAGGTAAATGCACTCACTTTTCAGCTCAAAGGAAGCAACATCTTTCACGAAGCTCACACGTTTCTTGCTCTAACTGAAAAGCATTGGATGTTAGAGGACCTGTGGTTTGTATCAGTTTCAGAAGCAGAGTTGAACTAGATATGGTCCGGGGGTGTAGGAAACACGGTTCTTTTGTTCAGAGCACACTCATGTTTCCTGATTAATTAGAGACACTAGAAAGCAAGAGCGTGCTTCTTGATCTAAAGCAGAGTGTGTTTCATGGATGAGAACTGTGCTGTGTGTTTCCCTTCAGAAATGGAGTTAAATGCCAGGCTCTGTGTCTTCCTACAAGCAAGACTTTGTTTCAGGTAAACGCACTCACTTTTCAGCTCAAAGGAAGCTACATCATTCACGAAGCTCACAGGTTTCTCGCTGTTAACTGACAAGCATTGGATGTTAGAGGACCTGTGGTTTGTATCAGTTTCAGAAGCAGAGTTGAACTGGATATGGTCCCTGTGTGTAGGAAACACAGTTCTTTTGTTCTGAGCACACTCATGTTTCCTGCCTTATTAGAGACACTAGATAACAAGAGAGTGCCTCTTGCTCTAAAGCAGAGTGTGTTTCATGGATGAGAACTGTAGTGTGTGTTTCCCTTCAGAAAAGGAGTTAAATGCCAGGCTCTGTGTCTTCCTACAAGCAAGACTTCCTTTCAGGTAAACGCACTCACTTTTCAGCTCAAAGGAAGCTACATCATCACGAAGCTCATACTTTTCCTGCTCTCAACTGAAAAGCATTGGATGTTAATGGACCTGTTGTTTGTATCAGTTTCAGAAGCAGAGTTGAACTAGATATGGTCCGGGGGTGTAGGAAACACGGTTCATTTGTTCTGAGCACACTCACGTTTCCTGCCTTTTAGAGACTCTAGAAAGCAAGAGAGTGCTTCTTGCTCTAAAGCAGAGTGTGTTTCATGGATGAGAAGTGTGCTGTGTGTTTCCCTTCAGAAAAGGAGTTAAATGCCAGGCTCTATGTCTTCCTACAAGCAAGACTTCGTTTCAGGTAAACGCACTCACTTTTCAGCTCAAAGGAAGCTACATCATTCACGAAGCTCACAGGTTTCTTGCTCTTAACTGACAAGCACTGGATGTTAGAGGACCTGTGGTTTGTATCAGTTTCAGAAGCAGAGTTGAACTAGATATGGTCCGTGTGTGTAGGAAACACGGATCTGTTGTTCTGAGCACACTCCCATTTTCCGCCTTATTAGAGATGCTAGAAAGTAAGAGAGTGCTTCTTGCTCTAAAGCAGAGTGTTGTTCATGGATGAGAACTGTGCTGTATGTTTCCCTTCTGAAACGGAGTTAAATGCCAGGCTCTGTGTCTTCCTACAAGCAAGAATTCCTTTCAGGTAAATGCACTCACTTTTCAGCTCAAAGGAAGCAAAATCTTTCAGGAAGCTCACAGGTTTCTTGCTCTAACTGAAAAGCATTGGATGTTAGAGGACCTGTGGTTTGTATCAGTTTCAGAAGCAGAGTTGAACTAGATATGGTCCATGTGTGTAGGAAACAGGGATCTTTTGTTCTGAGCCCACTCCCCTTTCCCGCCTTGTTAGAGATGCTAGAAAGCAAGAGAGTGCTTCTTGCTCTAAAGCAGAGTGTGTTTCATGGATGAGATCTGTGCTGTGTGTTTCCCTTCAGAAAGGGAGTTAAATGCCAGGCTCTGTGTCTTCCTACAAGCAAGACTTCCTTTCAGGTAAACGCACTCACTTTTCAGCTCAAAGGAAGCTACATCATCACGAAGCTCATACTTTTCCCGCTCTTAACTGAAAAGCATTGGATGTTAATGGACCTGTTGTTTGTATCAGTTTCAGAAGCAGATTTGAAATGGATATAGTCACTGTGTGTAGGAAACACAGTTCTTTTGTTCTGAGCACACTCATTTTTCCCGCCTTATTAGAGACACTAGATACCAAGAGAGTGCCTCTTGCTCTAAAGCAGAGTGTGTTTCATGGATGAGAACTGTAGTGTGTGTTTCCCTTCAGAAAAGGAGTTAAATGCCAGGCTCTGTGTCTTCCTACAAGCAAGACTTCATTTCAGGTAAACACACTCACTTTTCAGCTCAAAGGAAGCTACATCATTCACGAAGCTCACAGGTTTCTTGCTCTTAACTGACAAGCACTGGATGTTAGAGGACCTGTGGTTTGTATCAGTTTCAGAAGCAGAGTTGAACTATATATGGTCCCTGTGTAGGAAACACGGTTCTTTTGTTCAGAGCACACTCATGTTTCCTGATTAATTAGAGACGCTAGAAAGGAAGACAGTGCTTCTTGCTCTAAAGCAGAGTGTTTTTCTTGGAAGAGAACTGTGCTGTGTGTTTCCCTTCAGAAAAGGAGTTCAATGCCAGGCTCTGTGTCTTCCTACAAGCAAGACTTCTTTTCAGGTAAATGCACTCACTTTTCAGCTCAAAGGAAGCAACATCTTTCAGGAAGCTCACAGGTTTCTTGCTCTAACTGAAAAGCATTGGATGTTAGAGGACCTGTGGTTTGTATCAGTTTCAGAAGCAGAGTTGAACTGGATATGGTAACTGTGTGTAGGAAACACAGTTCTTTTGTTCTGAGCACACTCATGTTTCCCGCCTTATTAGAGACACTAGATACCAAGAGAGTGCCTCTTGCTCTAAAGCAGAGTGTGTTTCATGGATGAGAACTGTAGTGTTTGTTTCCCTTCAGAAACGGAGTTAAATGCCAAGCTCTGTGTCTTCCTACAAGCGAGACATCGTTTCAGGTAAACGCAGTCACTTTTCAGCTCAAACGAAGCTATATTGTACACGAAGCTCACACGTTTCACGCTCTTAACTGAAACGCATTGGATGTTAGAGGACCTGTGGTTTGTATCAGTTTCAGAAGCAGAGTTGAACTAGATATGGTCCGTGTGTGTAGGAAACACAGTTCTTTTGTTCTGAGCACTCTCACGTTTCCCGCCTTCTTAGAGACTCTAGAAAGCAAGAGCGTGCTTCTTGCTCTAAAGCAGAGTGTGTTTCATGGATGAGAAGTGTGCTGTGTGTTTCCCTTCAGAAACGGAGTTAAATGCCAGGCCCTGTGTCTTCCTACAAGCGAGACTTCGTTTCAGGTAAACGCAGTCACTTTTCAGCTCAAACGAAGCTATATTGTACACGAAGCTCACACGTTTCTCGCTCTTAACTGAAACGCATTGGATGTTAGAGGGCCTGTGGTTTGTATCAGTTTCAGAAGCAGAGTTGAACTAGATATGGTCCGTGTGTGTAGGAAACACAGTTCTTTTGTTCTGAGCACTCTCACGTTTCCCGCCTTCTTAGAGACTCTAGAAAGCAAGAGCGTGCTTCTTGCTCTAAAGCAGAGTGTGTTTCATGGATGAGAAGTGTGCTGTGTGTTTCCCTTCAGAAACAGAGTTAAATGCCAGGCTCTGTGTCTTCCTACATGCAAGACTTCCTTTCAGGTAAACGTACTCACTTTTCAGCTCAAAGGAAGCTACATCATCACGAAGCTCATACTTTTCCCGCTCTTAACTGAAAAGCATTGGATGTTAATGGACCTGTTGTTTGTATCAGTTTCAGAAGCAGAGTTGAACTGGATATGGTCCGGGGGTGTAGGAAACACGGTTCATTTGTTCTGAGCACACTCACGTTTCCTGCCTTTTAGAGACTCTAGAAAGCAAGAGAGTGCTTCTTGCTCTAAAGCAGAGTGTGTTTCATGGATGAGAAGTGTGCTGTGTGTTTCCCTTCAGAAAAGGAGTTAAATGCCAGGCTCTATGTCTTCCTACAAGCAAGACTTCGTTTCAGGTAAACGCACTCACTTTTCAGCTCAAAGGAAGCTACATCATTCACGAAGCTCACAGGTTTCTTGCTCTTAACTGACAAGCACTGGATGTTAGAGGACCTGTGGTTTGTATCAGTTTCAGAAGCAGAGTTGAACTAGATATGGTCCGTGTGTGTAGGAAACACGGATCTGTTCTTCTGAGCACACTCCCATTTTCCGCCTTATTAGAGATGCTAGAAAGTAAGAGAGTGCTTCTTGCTCTAAAGCAGAGTGTGTTTCATGGATGAGAACTGTGCTGTATGTTTCCCTTCTGAAACGGAGTTAAATGCCAGGCTCTGTGTCTTCCTACAAGCAAGAATTCCTTTCAGGTAAATGCACTCACTTTTCAGCTCAAAGGAAGCAACATCTTTCAGGAAGCTCACACGTTTCTTGCTCTAACTGAAAAGCATTGGATGTTAGAGGACCTGTGGTTTGTATCAGTTTCAGAAGCAGAGTTGAACTAGATATGGTCCATGTGTGTAGGAAACAGGGATCTTTTGTTCTGAGCCCACTCCCCTTTCCCGCCTTGTTAGAGATGCTAGAAAGCAAGAGAGTGCTTCTTGCTCTAAAGCAGAGTGTGTTTCATGGATGAGATCTGTGCTGTGTGTTTCCCTTCAGAAAGGGAGTTAAATGCCAGGCTCTGTGTCTTCCTACAAGCAAGACTTCCTTTCAGGTAAACGCACTCACTTTTCAGCTCAAAGGAAGCTACATCATCATGAAGCTCATACTTTTCCCGCTCTTAACTGAAAAGCATTGGATGTTAATGGACCTGTTGTTTGTATCAGTTTCAGAAGCAGATTTGAAATGGATATAGTCACTGTGTGTAGGAAACACAGTTCTTTTGTTCTGAGCACACTCATTTTTCCCGCCTTATTAGAGACACTAGATACCAAGAGAGTGCCTCTTGCTCTAAAGCAGAGTGTGTTTCATGGATGAGAACTGTAGTGTGTGTTTCCCTTCAGAAAAGGAGTTAAATGCCAGGCTCTGTGTCTTCCTACAAGCAAGACTTCATTTCAGGTAAACACACTCACTTTTCAGCTCAAAGGAAGCTACATCATTCACGAAGCTCACACTTTTCCCGCTCTTAACTGAAAAGCACTGGATGTTATAGGACCTGTGGTTTGTATCAGTTTCAGAAGCAGAGTTGAACTAGATATGGTCCCTGTGTATGAAACACGGTTCTTTTGTTCAGAGCACACTCACGTTTTCTGCCTTATTAGAGATGCTAGAAAGTAAGAGAGTGCTTCTTGCTATAAAGCAGAGTGTGTTTCATGGATGAGAAGTGTGCTGTGTGTTTCCCTTCAGAAAAGGAGTTAAATGCCAGGCTCTATGTCTTCCTACAAGCAAGACTTCCTTTCAGGTAAACGCACTCACTTTTTAGCTCAAAGGAAGCTACATCATTCACGAAGCTCACAGGTTTCTTGCTCTTAACTGACAAGCACTGGATGTTAGAGGACCTGTGGTTTGTATCAGTTTCAGAAGCAGAGTTGAACTATATATGGTCCCTGTGTAGGAAACACGGTTCTTTTGTTCAGAGCACACTCATGTTTCCTGATTAATTAGAGACGCTAGAAAGGAAGAGAGTGCTTCTTGCTCTAAAGCAGAGTGTTTTTCTTGGAAGAGAACTGTGCTGTGTGTTTCCCTTCAGAAAAGGAGTTCAATGCCAGGCTCTGTGTCTTCCTACAAGCGAGACATCGTTTCAGGTAAACGCAGTCACTTTTCAGCTCAAACGAAGCTATATTGTACACGAAGCTCACACGTTTCACGCACTTAACTGAAACGCATTGGATGTTAGAGGACCTGTGGTTTGTATCAGTTTCAGAAGCAGAGTTGAACTAGATATGGTCCGTGTGTGTAGGAAACACAGTTCTTTTGTTCTGAGCACTCTCAAGTTTCCCGCCTTCTTAGAGACTCTAGAAAGCAAGAGCGTGCTTCTTGCTCTAAAGCAGAGTGTGTTTCATGGATGAGAAGTGTGCTGTGTGTTTCCCTTCAGAAACGGAGTTAAATGCCAGGCCCTGTGTCTTCCTACAAGCGAGACTTCGTTTCAGGTAAACGCAGTCACTTTTCAGCTCAAACGAAGCTATATTGTACACGAAGCTCACACGTTTCTCGCTCTTAACTGAAACGCATTGGATGTTAGAGGGCCTGTGGTTTGTATCAGTTTCAGAAGCAGAGTTGAACTAGATATGGTCCGTGTGTGTAGGAAACACAGTTCTTTTGTTCTGAGCACTCTCACGTTTCCCGCCTTCTTAGAGACTCTAGAAAGCAAGAGCGTGCTTCTTGCTCTAAAGCAGAGTGTATTTCATGGATGAGAAGTGTGCTGTGTGTTTCCCTTCAGAAACAGAGTTAAATGCCAGGCTCTGTGTCTTCCTACATGCAAGACTTCCTTTCAGGTAAACGTACTCACTTTTCAGCTCAAAGGAAGCTACATCATCACGAAGCTCATACTTTTCCCGCTCTTAACTGAAAAGCATTGGATGTTAATGGACCTGTTGTTTGTATCAGTTTCAGAAGCAGAGTTGAACTGGATATGGTCCCTGTGTGTAGGAAACACAGTTCTTTTGTTCTGAGCACACTCATGTTTCCCGCCTTATTAGAGACACTAGATACCAAGAGAGTGCCTCTTGCTCTAAAGCAGAGTGTGTTTCATGGATGAGAACTGTAGTGTGTGTTTCCCTTCAGAAAAGGAGTTAAATGCCAGGCTCTGTGTCTTCCTAAAAGCAAGACTTCATTTCAGGTATACGCACTCACTTTTCAGCTCAAAGGAAGCTACATCATTCACGAAGCTCACAGGTGTCTCGCTCTTAACTGACAAGCATTGGATGTTAGAGGACCTGTGGTTTGTATCAGTTTCAGAAGCAGAGTTGAACTAGATATGGTCCGTGTGTGTAGGAAACAAGGATCTTTTTTTCTGAGCCCACTCCCGTTTCCCGCCTTATTAGAGATGCTAGAAAGCAAGAGAGTGCTACTTGCTCTAAAGCAGAGTGTGTTTCATGGATGAGATTGTGCTGTGTGTTTCCCTTCAGAAAGGGAGTTAAATGCCAGGCTCTGTGTCTTCCTACAAGCAAGACTTCCTTTCAGGTAAACGCACTCACTTTTCAGCTCAAAGGAAGCTACATCATCACGAAGCTCATACTTTTCCCGCTCTCAACTGAAAAGCATTGGATGTTAATGGACCAGTTGTTTGTATCAGTTTCAGAAGCAGAGTTGAACTGGATATGGTCACTGTGTGTAGGAAACACAGTTCTTTTGTTCTGAGCACACTCATGTTTCCCGCCTTATTAGAGACACTAGATACCAAGAGAGTGCCTCTTGCTCTAAAGCAGAGTGTGTTTCATGGATGAGAACTGTAGTGTGTGTTTCCCTTCAGAAAAGGAGTTAAATTCCAGGCTCTGTGTCTTCCTACAAGCAAGACTTCATTTCAGGTAAACGCACTCACTTTTCAGCTCAAAGGAAGCTACATCATTCACGAAGCTCACACGTTTCAAGCTCTTAACTGAAAAGCATTGGATGTTAGAGGACCTGTGGTTTGTATCAGTTCCAGAAGCAGAGTTGAACTAGATATGGTCCCTGTGTAGGAAACACGGTTCTTTTGTTCAGAGCACACTCACGTTTTCTGCCTTATTAGAGATGCTAGAAAGTAAGAGAGTGCTTCTTGCTATAAAGCGGAGTGTGTTTCATGGATGAGAACTGTACTGTGTGTTTCCCTTCAGAAAAGGAGTTAAATGCCAGGCTCTATGTCTTCCTACAAGCAAGACTTCGTTTCAGGTAAACGCACTCACTTTTCAGCTCAAAGGAAGCTACATCATTCACGAAGCTCACAGGTTTCTTGCTCTTAACTGACAAGCAGTGGATGTTAGAGGACCTTTGGTTTGTATCAGTTTCAGAAGCAGAGTTGAACTAGATATGGTCCCTGTGTAGGAAATATGGTTCTTTTGTTCAGAGCACACTCATGTTTCCTGATTAATTAGAGACGCTAGAAAGGAAGAGAGTGCTTCTTGCTCTAAAGCAGAGTGTTTTTCTTGGAAGAGAACTGTGCTGTGTGTTTCCCTTCAGAAAAGGAGTTAAATGCCAGGCTCTGTGTCTTCCTACAAGCAAGACTTCTTTTCAGGTAAATGCACTCACTTTTCAGCTCAAAGGAAGCAAAATCTTTCACGAAGCTCACACGTTACTTGCTCTAACTGAGAAGCATTGGATGTTAGTGGTTTGTATCAGTTTCAGAAGCAGAGTTGAACTAGATATGGTCCCTGTGTGTAGGAAACACAGTTCTTTTGTTCTGAGCACACTCATGTTTCCTGCCTTATTAGAGACACTAGATACCAAGAGAGTGCCTCTTGCTCTAAAGCAGAGTGTGTTTCATGGATGAGAACTGTAGTGTGTGTTTCCCTTCAGAAAAGGAGTTAAATGCCAGGCTCTGTGTCTTCCTACAAGCAAGACTTCATTTCAGGTAAACGCACTCACTTTTCAGCTCAAAGGAAGATACATCATTCACGAAGCTCACACTTTTCCCGCTCTTAAATGAAAAGCATTGGATGTTAATGGACCTGTTGTTTGTATCAGTTTCAGAAGCAGAGTTGAACTAGATATGGTCCGGGGGTGTAGGAAACACGGTTCATTTGTTCTGAGCACACTCACGTTTCCTGCCTTTTAGAGACTCTAGAAAGCAAGAGAGTGCTTCTTGCTCTAAAGCAGAGTGTGTTTCATGGATGAGAACTGTGGTGTATGTTTCCCTTCCTAAACGGAGTTAAATGCCAGGCTCTGTGTCTTCCTACAAGCAAGACTTCCTTTCAGGTAAATGCACTCACTTTTCAGCTCAAAGGAAGCTACATCATTCATGAAGCTCACAGATTTCTTCCTCTTAACTGAAAAGCACTGGATGTTAGAGGACCTGTGGTTTGTATCAGTTTCAGAAGCAGAGTTGAACTAGATATGGTCCCTGTGTATGAAACACGGTTCTTTTGTTCAGAGCACACTCACGTTTCCTGATTAATTAGAGAGGCTAGAAAGGAAGAGAGTGCTTCTTGCTCTAAAGCAGAGTGTTTTTCTTGGAAGAGAACTGTGCTGTGTGTTTCCCTTCAGAAAAGGAGTTAAATGCCAGGCTCTGTGTCTTCCTACAAGCAAGACTTCTTTTCAGGTAAATGCACTCACTTTTCAGCTCAAAGGAAGCAACATCTTTCAGGAAGCTCACACGTTTCTTGCTCTAACTGAAAAGCATTGGATGTTAGAGGGCCTGTGGTTTGTATCAGTTTCAGAAGCAGAGTTGAACTAGATATGGTCCGTGTGTGTAGGAAACACAGTTCTTTTGTTCTGAGCACTCTCACGTTTCCCGCCTTCTTAGAGACTCTAGAAAGCAAGAGTGTGCTTCTTGCTCTAAAGCAGAGTGTGTTTCATGGATGAGAAGTGTGCTGTGTGTTTCCCTTCAGAAACGGAGTTAAATGCCAGGCCCTGTGTCTTCCTACAAGCGAGACTTCGTTTCAGGTAAACGCAGTCACTTTTCAGCTCAAACGAAGCTATATTGTACACGAAGCTCACACGTTTCTCGCTCTTAACTGAAACGCATTGGATGTTAGAGGGCCTGTGGTTTGTATCAGTTTCAGAAGCAGAGTTGAACTAGATATGGTCCGTGTGTGTAGGAAACACAGTTCTTTTGTTCTGAGCACTCTCACGTTTCCCGCCTTCTTAGAGACTCTAGAAAGCAAGAGCGTGCTTCTTGCTCTAAAGCAGAGTGTGTTTCATGGATGAGAAGTGTGCTGTGTGTTTCCCTTCAGAAACAGAGTTTAATGCCAGGCTCTGTGTCTTCCTACATGCAAGACTTCCTTTCAGGTAAACGTACTCACTTTTCAGCTCAAAGGAAGCTACATCATCACGAAGCTCATACTTTTCCCGCTCTTAACTGAAAAGCATTGGATGTTAATGGACCTGTTGTTTGTATCAGTTTCAGAAGCAGAGTTGAACTGGATATGGTCCCTGTGTGTAGGAAACACAGTTCTTTTGTTCTGAGCACACTCATGTTTCCTGCCTTATTAGAGACACTAGATACCAAGAGAGTGCCTCTTGCTCTAAAGCAGAGTGTGTTTCGTGGATGAGAACTGTAGTGTGTGTTTCCCTTCAGAAAATGAGTTAAATGCCAGGCTCTGTGTCTTCCTACAAGCAAGACTTCATTTCAGGTAAACGCACTCACTTTTCAGCTCAAAGGAAGATACATCATTCACGAAGCTCACACTTTTCCCGCTCTTAAATGAAAAGCATTGGATGTTAATGGACCTGTTGTTTGTATCAGTTTCAGAAGCAGAGTTGAACTAGATATGGTCCGGGGGTGTAGGAAACACGGTTCATTTGTTCTGAGCACACTCACGTTTCCTGCCTTTTAGAGACTCTAGAAAGCAAGAGAGTGCTTCTTGCTCTAAAGCAGAGTGTGTTTCATGGATGAGAACTGTGGTGTATGTTTCCCTTCCTAAACGGAGTTAAATGCCAGGCTCTGTGTCTTCCTACAAGCAAGACTTCCTTTCAGGTAAATGCACTCACTTTTCAGCTCAAAGGAAGCTACATCATTCATGAAGCTCACAGATTTCTTCCTCTTAACTGAAAAGCACTGGATGTTAGAGGACCTGTGGTTTGTATCAGTTTCAGAAGCAGAGTTGAACTAGATATGGTCCCTGTGTATGAAACACGGTTCTTTTGTTCAGAGCACACTCACGTTTCCTGATTAATTAGAGAGGCTAGAAAGGAAGAGAGTGCTTCTTGCTCTAAAGCAGAGTGTTTTTCTTGGAAGAGAACTGTGCTGTGTGTTTCCCTTCAGAAAAGGAGTTAAATGCCAGGCTCTGTGTCTTCCTACAAGCAAGACTTCTTTTCAGGTAAATGCACTCACTTTTCAGCTCAAAGGAAGCAACATCTTTCAGGAAGCTCACACGTTTCTTGCTCTAACTGAAAAGCATTGGATGTTAGAGGACCTGTGGTTTGTATCAGTTTCAGAAGCAGAGTTGAACTAGATATGGTCCGTGTGTGTAGGAAACAGGGATCTTTTGTTCTGAGCCCACTCCCGTTTCCCGCCTTATTAGAGATGCTAGAAAGCAAGAGAGTGCTTCTTGCTCTAAAGCAGAGTGTGTTTCATGGATGAGATCTGTGCTGTGTGTTTCCCTTCAGAAAGGGAGTTAAATGCCAGGCTCTGTGTCTTCCTACAAGCAAGACTTCCTTTCAGGTAAACGCACTCACTTTTCAGCTCAAAGGAAGCTACATCATCACGAAGCTCATACTTTTCCCGCTCTCAACTGAAAAGCATTGGATGTTAATGGACCTGTTGTTTGTATCAGTTTCAGAAGCAGAGTTGAACTGGATATGGTCACTGTGTGTAGGAAACACAGTTCTTTTGTTCTGAGCACACTCATGTTTCCCGCCTTATTAGAGACACTAGATACCAAGAGAGTGCCTCTTGCTCTAAAGCAGAGTGTGTTTCATGGATGAGAACTGTAGTGTGTGTTTCCCTTCAGAAAAGGAGTTAAATGCCAGGCTCTGTGTCTTCCTACAAGCAAGACTTCATTTCAGGTAAACGCACTCACTTTTCAGCTCAAAGGAAGCTACATCATTCACGAAGCTCACACTTTTCCCGCTCTTAAATGAAAAGCATTGGATGTTAATGGACATGTTGTTTGTATCAGTTTCAGAAGCAGAGTTGAACTAGATATGGTCCGGGGGTGTAGGAAACATGGTTCATTTGTTCTGAGCACACTCACGTTTCCTGCCTTTGAGAGACTCTAGAAAGCAAGAGAGTGCTTCTTGCTATAAAGCAGAGTGTGTTTCATGGATGAGAACTGTGCTGTGTGTTTCCCTTCAGAAAAGGAGTTAAATGCCAGGCTCTATGTCTTCCTACAAGCAAGACTTCCTTTCAGGTAAACGCACTCACTTTTTAGCTCAAAGGAAGCTACATCATTCACGAAGCTCACAGGTTTCTTGCTCTTAACTGACAAGCACTGGATGTTAGAGGACCTGTGGTTTGTATCAGTTTCAGAAGCAGAGTTGAACTATATATGGTCCCTGTGTAGGAAACACGGTTCTTTTGTTCAGAGCACACTCATGTTTCCTGATTAATTAGAGACGCTAGAAAGGAAGAGAGTGCTTCTTGCTCTAAAGCAGAGTGTTTTTCTTGGAAGAGAACTGTGCTGTGTGTTTCCCTTCAGAAAAGGACTTCAATGCCAGGCTCTGTGTCTTCCTACAAGCAAGACTTCTTTTCACGTAAATGCACTCACTTTTCAGCTCAAAGGAAGCAACATCTTTCAGGAAGCTCACACGTTTCTTGCTCTAACTGAAAAGCATTGGATGTTAGAGGACCTGTGGTTTGTATCAGTTTCAGAAGCAGAGTTGAACTGGATATGGTCACTGTGTGTAGGAAACACAGTTCTTTTGTTCTGAGCACACTCATGTTTCCCGCATTATTAGAGACACTAGATACCAAGAGAGTGCCTCTTGCTCTAAAGCAGAGTGTGTTTCATGGATGACAACTGTAGTGTGTGTTTCCCTTCAGAAACGGAGTTAAATGCCAAGCTCTGTGTCTTCCTACAATCGAGACATCATTTCAGGTAAACACAGTCACTTTTCAGCTCAAACGAAGCTATATTGTACACGAAGCTCACACGTTTCTCGCTCTTAACTGAAACGCATGGGATGTTAGAGGGCCTGTGGTTTGTATCAGTTTCAGAAGCAGAGTTGAACTAGATATGGTCCGTGTGTGTAGGAAACACAGTTCTTTTGTTCTGAGCACTCTCACGTTTCCCGCCTTCTTAGAGACTCTAGAAAGCAAGAGCGTGCTTCTTGCTCTAAAGCAGAGTGTGTTTCATGGATGAGAAGTGTGCTGTGTGTTTCCCTTCAGAAACGGAGTTAAATGCCAGGCCCTGTGTCTTCCTACAAGCGAGACTTCGTTTCAGGTACACGCAGTCACTTTTCAGCTCAAACGAAGCTATATTGTACACGAAGCTCACACGTTTCTCGCTCTTAACTGAAACGCATTGGATGTTAGAGGGCCTGTGGTTTGTATCAGTTTCAGAAGCAGAGTTGAACTAGATATGGTCCGTGTGTGTAGGAAACACAGTTCTTTTGTTCTGAGCACTCTCACGTTTCCCGCCTTCTTAGAGACTCTAGAAAGCAAGAGCGTGCTTCTTGCTCTAAAGCAGAGTGTGTTTCATGGATGAGAAGTGTGCTGTGTGTTTCCCTTCAGAAACAGAGTTAAATGCCAGGCTCTGTGTCTTCCTACATGCAAGACTTCCTTTCAGGTAAACGTACTCACTTTTCAGCTCAAAGGAAGCTACATCATCACGAAGCTCATACTTTTCCCGCTCTTAACTGAAAAGCATTGGATGTTAATGGACCTGTTGTTTGTATCAGTTTCAGAAGCAGAGTTGAACTGGATATGGTCCCTGTGTGTAGGAAACACAGTTCTTTTGTTCTGAGCACACTCATGTTTCCTGCCTTATTAGAGACACTAGATACCAAGAGAGTGCCTCTTGCTCTAAAGCAGAGTGTGTTTCATGGATGAGAACTGTAGTGTGTGTTTCCCTTCAGAAAAGGAGTTAAAAGCCAGGCTCTGTGTCTTCCTAAAAGCAAGACTTCATTTCAGGTATACGCACTCACTTTTCAGCTCAAAGGAAGCTACATCATTCACGAAGCTCACAGGTGTCTCGCTCTTAACTGACAAGCATTGGATGTTAGAGGACCTGTGGTTTGTATCAGTTTCAGAAGCAGAGTTGAACTAGATATGGTCCGTGTGTAGGAAACAGGGATCTTTTTTTCTGAGCCCACTCCCGTTTCCCGCCTTATTAGAGATGCTAGAAAGCAAGAGAGTGCTTCTTGCTCTAAAGCAGAGTGTGTTTCATGGATAAGATTGTGCTGTGTGTTTCCCTTCAGAAAGGGAGTTAAATGCCAGGCTCTGTGTCTTCCTACAAGCAAGACTTCCTTTCAGGTAAACGCACTCACTTTTCAGCTCAAAGGAAGCTACATCATCACGAAGCTCATACTTTTCCCGCTCTCAACTGAAAAGCATTGGATGTTAATGGACCTGTTGTTTGTATCAGTTTCAGAAGCAGAGTTGAACTGGATATGGTCACTGTGTGTAGGAAACACAGTTCTTTTGTTCTGAGCACACTCATGTTTCCAGCCTTATTAGAGATGCTAGAAAGTAAGAGAGTGCTTCTGGCTATAAAGCAGAGTGTGTTTCATGGATGAGAACTGTACTGTGTGTTTCCCTTCAGAAAAGGAGTTAAATGCCAGGCTCTATGTCTTCCTACAAGCAAGACTTCGTTTCAGGTAAACGCACTCACTTTTCAGCTCAAAGGAAGCTACATCATTCACGAAGCTCACAGGTTTCTTGCTCTTAACTGACAAGCACTGGATGTTAGAGGACCTGTGGTTTGTATCAGTTTCAGAAGCAGAGTTGAACTAGATATGGTCCCTGTGTAGGAAACACGGTTCTTTTGTTCAGAGCACACTCACGTTTCCTGATTAATTAGAGATGCTAGAAAGGAAGAGAGTGCTTCTTGCTCTAAAGCAGAGTGTTTTTCTTGGAAGAGAACTGTGCTGTGTGTTTCCCTTCAGAAAAGGAGTTAAATGCCAGGCTCTGTGTCTTCCTACAAGCAAGACTTCTTTTCAGGTAAATGCACTCACTTTTCAGCTCAAAGGAAGCAACATCTTTCACGAAGCTCACACGTTTCTTGCTCTAACTGAAAAGCATTGGATGTTAGAGGACCTGTGGTTTGTATCAGTTTCAGAAGCAGAGTTGAACTAGATATGGTCCGGGAGTGTAGGAAACACGGTTCATTTGTTCAGAGCACACTCATGTTTCCTGATTAATTAGAGACACTAGAAAGCAAGAGCGTGCTTCTTGATCTAAAGCAGAGTGTGTTTCATGGATGAGAACTGTGCTGTGTGTTTCCCTTCAGAAACGGAGTTAAATGCCAGGCTCTGTGTCTTCCTACAAGCAAGACTTTGTTTCAGGTAAACGCACTCACTTTTCAGCTCAAAGGAAGCTACATCATTCACAAAGCTCACAGGTTTCTTGCTCTTAACTGACAAGCATTGGATGTTAGAGGACCTGTGGTTTGTATCAGTTTCAGAAGCAGAGTTGAACTGGATATGGTCCCTGTGTGTAGGAAACACAGTTCTTTTGTTCTGAGCACACTCATGTTTCTTGCCTTATTAGAGACACTAGATACCAAGAGAGTGCCTCTTGCTCTAAAGCAGAGTGTGTTTCATGGATGAGAACTGTACTGTGTGTTTCCCTTCAGAAAAGGAGTTAAATGCCAGGCTCTATGTCTTCCTACAAGCAAGACTTCGTTTCAGGTAAACGCACTCACTTTTCAGCTCAAAGGAAGCTACATCATTCACGAAGCTCACAGGTTTCTTGCTCTTAACTGACAAGCAGTGGATGTTAGAGGACCTTTGGTTTGTATCAGTTTCAGAAGCAGAGTTGAACTAGATATGGTCCCTGTGTAGGAAATATGGTTCTTTTGTTCAGAGCACACTCATGTTTCCTGATTAATTAGAGACGCTAGAAAGGAAGAGAGTGCTTCTTGCTCTAAAGCAGAGTGTTTTTCTTGGAAGAGAACTGTGCTGTGTGTTTCCCTTCAGAAAAGGAGTTAAATGCCAGGCTCTGTGTCTTCCTACAAGCAAGACTTCTTTTCAGGTAAATGCACTCACTTTTCAGCTCAAAGGAAGCAAAATCTTTCACGAAGCTCACACGTTTCTTGCTCTAACTGAAAAGCATTGGATGTTAGTGGTTTGTATCAGTTTCAGAAGCAGAGTTGAACTAGATATGGTCCCTGTGTGTAGGAAACACAGTTCTTTTGTTCTGAGCACACTCATGTTTCCTGCCTTATTAGAGACACTAGATACCAAGAGAGTGCCTCTTGCTCTAAAGCAGAGTGTGTTTCATGGATGAGAACTGTAGTGTGTGTTTCCCTTCAGAAAAGGAGTTAAATGCCAGGCTCTGTGTCTTCCTACAAGCAAGACTTCATTGCAGGTAAACGCACTCACTTTTCAGCTCAAAGGAAGATACATCATTCACGAAGCTCACACTTTTCCCGCTCTTAAATGAAAAGCATTGGATGTTAATGGACCTGTTGTTTGTATCAGTTTCAGAAGCAGAGTTGAACTAGATATGGTCCGGGGGTGTAGGAAACACGGTTCATTTGTTCTGAGCACACTCACGTTTCCTGCCTTTTAGAGACTCTAGAAAGCAAGAGAGTGCTTCTTGCTCTAAAGCAGAGTGTGTTTCATGGATGAGAACTGTGGTGTATGTTTCCCTTCCTAAACGGAGTTAAATGCCAGGCTCTGTGTCTTCCTACAAGCAAGACTTCCTTTCAGGTAAATGCACTCACTTTTCAGCTTAAAGGAAGCTACATCATTCATGAAGCTCACAGATTTCTTCCTCTTAACTGAAAAGCACTGGATGTTAGAGGATCTGTGGTTTGTATCAGTTTCAGAAGCAGAGTTGAACTAGATATGGTCCCTGTGTATGAAACACGGTTCTTTTGTTCAGAGCACACTCACGTTTCCTGATTAATTAGAGAGGCTAGAAAGGAAGAGAGTGCTTCTTGCTCTAAAGCAGAGTGTTTTTCTTGGAAGAGAACTGTGCTGTGTGTTTCCCTTCAGAAAAGGAGTTAAATGCCAGGCTCTGTGTCTTCCTACAAGCAAGACTTCTTTTCAGGTAAATGCACTCACTTTTCAGCTCAAAGGAAGCAACATCTTTCAGGAAGCTCACACGTTTCTTGCTCTAACTGAAAAGCATTGGATGTTAGAGGACCTGTGGTTTGTATCAGTTTCAGAAGCAGAGTTGAACTAGATATGGTCCGTGTGTGTAGGAAACAGGGATCTTTTGTTCTGAGCCCACTCCTGTTTCCTGCCTTATTAGAGATGCTAGAAAGCAAGAGCGTGCTTCTTGCTCTAAAGCAGAGTGTGTTTCATGGATGATATCTGTGCTGTGTGTTTCCCTTCAGAAAGGGAGTTAAATGCCAGGCTCTGTGTCTTCCTACAAGCAAGACTTCCTTTCAGGTAAACGCACTCACGTTTCAGCTCAAAGGAAGCTACATCATCACGAAGCTCATACTTTTCCCGCTCTCAACTGAAAAGCATTGGATGTTAATGGACCTGTTGTTTGTATCAGTTTCAGAAGCAGAGTTGAACTGGATATGGTCACTGTGTGTAGGAAACACAGTTCTTTTGTTCTGAGCACACTCATGTTTCCCGCCTTATTAGAGACACTAGATACCAAGAGAGTGCCTCTTGCTCTAAAGAAGAGTGTGTTTCATGGATGAGAACTGTAGTGTGTGTTTCCCTTCAGAAAGGAGTTAAATGCCAGGCTCTGTGTCTTCCTACAAGCAAGACTTCATTTCAGGTAAACGCACTCACTTTTCAGCTCAAAGGAAGCTACATCATTCAGGAAGCTCACAGGTTTCTCGCTCTTAACTGACAAGCATTGGATGTTAGAGGACCTGTGGTTTGTATCAGTTTCAGAAGCAGAGTTGAACTGGATATGGTCCCTGTGTGTAGGAAACACAGTTCTTTTGTTCTGAGCACACTCATGTTTCCTGCCTTATTAGAGACACTAGATACCAAGAGAGTGCCTCTTGCTCTAAAGCAGAGTGTGTTTCATGGATGAGAACTGTAGTGTGTGTTTCCCTTAGAAAAGGAGTTAAATGCCAGGCTCTGTGTCTTCCTACAAGCAAGACTTCATTTCAGGTAAACGCACTCACTTTTCAGCTCAAAGGAAGCTACATCATTCACGAAGCTCACACTTTTCCCGCTCTTAACTGAAAAGCATTGAATGTTAATGGACCTGCTGTTTGTATCAGTTTCAGAAGCAGAGTTGAACTAGATATCGTCCGGGGGTGTAGGAAACATGGTTCATTTGTTCTGAGCACACTCACGTTTCCTGCCTTTTAGAGACTCTAGAAAGCAAGAGAGTGCTTCTTGCTCTAAAGCAGAGTGTGTTTCATGGATGAGAAGTGTGCTGTGTGTTTCCCTTCAGAAAAGGAGTTAAATGCCAGGCTCTGTGTCTTCCTACAAGCAAGACTTCCTTTCAGGTAAACGCACTCACTTTTCAGCTCAAAGGAAGCTACATCATTCACGAAGCTCACAGGTTTCTTGCTCTTAACTGACAAGCACTGGATGTTAGAGGACCTGTGGTTTGTATCAGTTTCAGAAGCAGAGTTGAACTATATATGGTCCCTGTGTAGGAAACACGGTTCTTTTGTTCAGAGCACACTCATGTTTCCTGATTAATTAGAGACGCTAGAAAGGAAGAGAGTGCTTCTTGCTCTAAAGCAGAGTGTTTTTCTTGGAAGAGAACTGTGCTGTGTGTTTCCCTTCAGAAAAGGAGTTAAATGCCAGGCTCTGAGTCTTCCTACAAGCAAGACTTCTTTTCACGTAAATGCACTCACTTTTCAGCTCAAAGGAAGCAACATCTTTCAGGAAGCTCACACGTTTCTTGCTCTAACTGAAAAGCATTGGATGTTAGAGGACCTGTGGTTTGTATCAGTTTCAGAAGCAGAGTTGAACTGGATATGGTCACTGTGTGTAGGAAACACAGTTCTTTTGTTCTGAGCACACTCACGTTTCCCGCCTTATTAGAGACACTAGATACCAAGAGAGTGCCTCTTGCTCTAAAGCAGAGTGTGTTTCATGGATGAGAACTGTAGTGTGTGTTTCCCTTCAGAAAAGGAGTTAAATGCCATTCTCTGTGTCTTCCTACAAGCAAGACTTCATTTCAGGTAAACGCACTCACTTTTCAGCTCAAAGGAAGCTACATCATTCTCGAAGCTCACACTTTTCCGGCTCTTAACTGAAAAGCATTGAATGTTAATGGACCTGCTGTTTGTATGAGTTTCAGAAGCAGAGTAGAACTAGATATGGTCCGGGGGTGTAGGAAACATGGTTCATTTGTTCTGAGCACACTCACGTTTCCTGCCTTTTAGAGACTCTAGAAAGCAAGAGAGTGCTTCTTGCTCTAAAGCAGAGTGTGTTTCAGGGATGAGAACTGTGCTGTGTGTTTCCCTTCAGAAAAGGAGTTAAATGCCAGGCTCTATGTCTTCCTACAAGCAAGACTTCGTTTCAGGTAAACGCACTCACTTTTCAGCTCAAAGGAAGCTACATCATTCACGAAGCTCACAGGTTTCTTGCTCTTAACTGACAAGCACTGGATGTTAGAGGACCTGTGGTTTGTATCAGTTTCAGAAGCAGAGTTGAACTAGATATGGTCCCTGTGTAGGAAACACGGTTCTTTTGTTCAGAGCACACTCACGTTTCCTGATTAATTAGAGACGCTAGAAAGGAAGAGAGTGCTTCTTGCTCTAAAGCAGAGTGTTTTTCTTGGAAGAGAACTGTGCTGTGTGTTTCCCTTCAGAAAAGGAGTTAAATGCCAGGCTCTGTGTCTTCCTACAAGCAAGACTTCTTTTCAGGTAAATGCACTCACTTTTCAGCTCAAAGGAAGCAACATCTTTCACGAAGCTCACACGTTTCTTGCTCTAACTGAAAAGCATTGGGTGTTAGAGGACCTGTGGTTTGTATCAGTTTCAGAAGCAGAGTTGAACTGGATATGGTCACTGTGTGTAGGAAACACAGTTCTTTTGTTCTGAGCACACTCATGTTTCCTGCCTTATTAGAGACACTAGATACCAAGAGAGTGCCTCTTGCTCTAAAGCAGAGTGTGTTTCATGGATGAGAACTGTAGTGTGTGTTTCCCTTCAGAAAAGGAGTTAAATGCCAGGCTCTGTGTCTTCCTACAAGCAAGACTTCATTTCAGGTAAACACACTCACTTTTCAGCTCAAAGGAAGATACATCATTCACGAAGGTCACACTTTTCCCGCTCTTAAATGAAAAGCATTGGATGTTAATGGACCTGTTGTTTGTATCAGTTTCAGAAGCAGAGTTGAACTAGATATGGTCCCTGTGTAGGAAACAAGGTTCTTTTGTTCAGAGCACACTCACGTTTTCTGCCTTATTAGAGATGCTAGAAAGCAAGAGAGTGCTTCTTGCTCTAAAGAAGAGTGTGTTTCATAGATGAGAACTGTGCTGTGTGTTTCCCTTCAGAAAAGGAGTTAAATGCCAGGCTCTATGTCTTCCTACAAGCAAGACTTCGTTTCAGGTAAACGCACTCACTTTTCAGCTCAAAGGAAGCTACATCATTCACGAAGCTCACAGGTTTCTTGCTCTTTACTGACAAGCACTGGATGTTAGAGGACCTGTGGTTTGTATCAGTTTCAGAAGCAGAGTTGAACTAGATATGCTCCGTGTGTGTAGGAAACACGGATCTGTTGTTCTGAGCACACTCACGTTTTCCGCCTTATTAGAGATGCTAGAAAGTAAGAGAGTGCTTCTTGCTCTAAAGCAGAGTGTGTTTCATGGATGAGAACTGTGCTGTATGTTTCCCTTCTGAAACGGAGTTAAATGCCAGGCTCTGTGTCTTCCTACAAGCAAGACTTCCTTTCAGGTAAATGCACTCACTTTTCAGCTCAAAGGAAGCTACATCATTCATGAAGCTCACAGATTTCTTCCTCTTAACTGAAAAGCACTGGATGTTAGAGGACCTGTGGTTTGTATCAGTTTCAGAAGCAGAGTTGAACTAGATATGGTCCCTGTGTATGAAACACGGTTCTTTTGTTCAGAGCACACTCACGTTTCCTGATTAATTAGAGAGGCTAGAAAGGAAGAGAGTGCTTCTTGCTCTAAAGCAGAGTGTTTTTCTTGGAAGAGAACTGTGCTGTGTGTTTCCCTTCAGAAAAGGAGTTAAATGCCAGGCTCTGTGTCTTCCTACAAGCAAGACTTCTTTTCAGGTAAATGCACTCACTTTTCAGCTCAAAGGAAGCAACATCTTTCAGGAAGCTCACACGTTTCTTGCTCTAACTGAAAAGCATTGGATGTTAGAGGACCTGTGGTTTGTATCAGTTTCAGAAGCAGAGTTGAACTGGATATGGTCACTGTGTGTAGGAAACACAGTTCTTTTGTTCTGAGCACACTCATGTTTCCCGCCTTATTAGAGACACTAGATACCAAGAGAGTGCTTCTTGCTCTAAAGCAGAGTGTGTTTCATGGATGAGAACAGTGCTGTGTGTTTCCCTTCAGAAAGAGAGTTAAATGACATGCTCTGTGTCTTCCTAAAAGCAAGACTTCCTTTCTGGTAAATGCACTCACTTTTGAGCTCAAATGAAGCTACATCATTCAGGAAGCTCACACGTTTCCGGCTCTTAACTGAAAAGCATTGGATGTTAATGGACCTGTTGTTTGTATCAGTTTCAGAAGCGGAGTTGAACTGAATATAGTTCCTGTGTGTAGGAAACACAGTTCTTTTGTTCTGAGCACACTCATGTTTCCCGCCTTATTAGAGACTCTAGAAACCAAGAGAGTGCTTCTTGCTCTAAAGCAGAGTGTGTTTCATGGATGAGAACTGTGCTGTGTGTTTCCCTTCAGAAAAGGAGTTAAATGCCAGGCTCTGTGTCTTCCTACAATGAAGACTTCGTATCAGGTAAACGCACTCACTTTTCAGCTCAAAGGAAGCTACATCATTCACGAAGCTCACAGGTTTCTTGCTCTTAAATGACAAGCACTGGATGTTAGAGGACCTGTGGTTTGTATCAGTTTCAGAAGCAGAGTTGAACTAGATATGGTCCGGGGGTGTAGGAAACACGGTTCATTTGTGCTGAGCACACTCACGTTTCCTGCCTTTTAGAGACTCTAGAAAGCAAGAGAGTGCTTCTTGCTCTAAAGCAGAGTGTGTTTCATGGATGAGAACTGTGCTGTATGTTTCCCTTCTGAAACGGAGTTAAATGCCAGGCTCTGTGTCTTCCTACAAGCAAGACTTCCTTTCAGGTAAATGCACTCACTTTTCAGCTCAAAGGAAGCTACATCATTCATGAAGCTCACAGATTTCTTCCTCTTAACTGAAAAGCACTGGATGTTAGAGGACCTGTGGTTTGTATCAGTTTCAGAAGCAGAGTTGAACTAGATATGGTCCGTGTGTGTAGGAAACACGGATCTGTTGTTCTGAGCACACTCACGTTTTCCGCCTTATTAGAGATGATAGAAAGTAAGAGAGTGCTTCTTGCTCTAAAGCAGAGTGTGTTTCATGGATGAGAACTGTGCTGTATGTTTCCCTTCTGAAACGGAGTTAAATGCCAGGCTCTGTGTCTTCCTACACCAAGACTTCCTTTCAGGTAAATGCACTCACTTTTCAGCTCAAAGGAAGCTCCATCATTCATGAAGCTCACAGGTTTCTTCCTCTTAACTGGAAAGCACTGGATGTTAGAGGACCTGTGGTTTGTATCAGTTTCAGAAGCAGAGTTGAACTAGATATGGTCCCTGTGTAGGAAACACGGTTCTTTTGTTCAGAGCACACTCATGTTTCCTGATTAATTAGAGAGGCTAGAAAGGAAGAGAGTGCTTCTTGCTCTAAAGCAGAGTGTTTTTCTTGAAAGAGAACTGTGCTGTGTGTTTCCCTTCAGAAAAGGAGTTAAATGCCAGGCTCTGTGTCTTCCTACAAGCAAGACTTCTTTTCAGGTAAATGCACTCACTTTTCAGCTCAAAGGAAGCAACATCTTTCAGGAAGCTCACACGTTTCTTGCTCTAACTGAAAAGCATTGGATGTTAGAGGACCTGTGGTTTGTATCAGTTTCAGAAGCAGAGTTGAACTAGATATGGTCCGTGTGTGTAGGAAACAGGGATCTTTTGTTCTGAGCCCACTCCCGTTTCCCGCCTTATTAGAGATGCTAGAAAGCAAGAGAATGCTTCTTGCTCTAAAGCAGAGTGTGTTTCATGGATGAGATCTGTGCTGTGTGTTTCCCTTCAGAAAGGGAGTTAAATGCCAGGCTCTGTGTCTTCCTACAAGCAAGACTTCCTTTCAGGTAAACGCACTCACTTTTCAGCTCAAAGGAAGCTACATCATCACGAAGCTCATACTTTTCCCGCTCTCAACTGAAAAGCATTGGATGTTAATGGACCTGTTGTTTGTATCAGTTTCAGAAGCAGAGTTGAACTGGATATGGTCACTGTGTGTAGGAAACACAGTTCTTTTGTTCTGAGCACACTCATGTTTCCTGCCTTATTAGAGACACTAGATACCAAGAGAGTGCCTCTTGCTCTAAAGCAGAGTGTGTTTCATGGATGAGAACTGTAGTGTGTGTTTCCCTTCAGAAAAGGAGTTAAATGCCAGGCTCTGTGTCTTCCTACAAGCAAGACTTCATTTCAGGTAAACACACTCACTTTTCAGCTCAAAGGAAGCTACATCATTCACGAAGCTCACACTTTTCCCGCTCTTAACTGAAAAGCATTGAATGTTAATGGACCTGCTGTTTGTATCAGTTTCAGAAGCAGAGTTGAACTAGATATGCTCCGTGTGTGTAGGAAACACGGATCTGTTGTTCTGAGCACACTCACGTTTTCCGCCTTATTAGAGATGCTAGAAAGTAAGAGAGTGCTTCTTGCTCTAAAGCAGAGTGTGTTTCATGGATGAGAACTGTGCTGTATGTTTCCCTTCTGAAACGGAGTTAAATGCCAGGCTCTGTGTCTTCCTACAAGCAAGACTTCCTTTCAGGTAAATGCACTCACTTTTCAGCTCAAAGGAAGCTACATCATTCATGAAGCTCACAGATTTCTTCCTCTTAACTGAAAAGCACTGGATGTTAGAGGACCTGTGGTTTGTATCAGTTTCAGAAGCAGAGTTGAACTAGATATGGTCCCTGTGTATGAAACACGGTTCTTTTGTTCAGAGCACACTCACGTTTCCTGATTAATTAGAGAGGCTAGAAAGGAAGAGAGTGCTTCTTGCTCTAAAGCAGAGTGTTTTTCTTGGAAGAGAACTGTGCTGTGTGTTTCCCTTCAGAAAAGGAGTTAAATGCCAGGCTCTGTGTCTTCCTACAAGCAAGACTTCTTTTCAGGTAAATGCACTCACTTTTCAGCTCAAAGGAAGCAACATCTTTCAGGAAGCTCACACGTTTCTTGCTCTAACTGAAAAGCATTGGATGTTAGAGGACCTGTGGTTTGTATCAGTTTCAGAAGCAGAGTTGAACTGGATATGGTCACTGTGTGTAGGAAACACAGTTCTTTTGTTCTGAGCACACTCATGTTTCCCGCCTTATTAGAGACACTAGATACCAAGAGAGTGCTTCTTGCTCTAAAGCAGAGTGTGTTTCATGGATGAGAACAGTGCTGTGTGTTTCCCTTCAGAAAGAGAGTTAAATGACATGCTCTGTGTCTTCCTAAAAGCAAGACTTCCTTTCTGGTAAATGCACTCACTTTTGAGCTCAAATGAAGCTACATCATTCAGGAAGCTCACACGTTTCCCGCTCTTAACTGAAAAGCATTGGATGTTAATGGACCTGTTGTTTGTATCAGTTTCAGAAGCGGAGTTGAACTGAATATAGTTCCTGTGTGTAGGAAACACAGTTCTTTTGTTCTGAGCACACTCATGTTTCCCGCCTTATTAGAGACTCTAGAAACCAAGAGAGTGCTTCTTGCTCTAAAGCAGAGTGTGTTTCATGGATGAGAACTGTGCTGTGTGTTTCCCTTCAGAAAAGGAGTTAAATGCCAGGCTCTGTGTCTTCCTACAATGAAGACTTCGTATCAGGTAAACGCACTCACTTTTCAGCTCAAAGGAAGCTACATCATTCACGAAGCTCACAGGTTTCTTGCTCTTAAATGACAAGCACTGGATGTTAGAGGACCTGTGGTTTGTATCAGTTTCAGAAGCAGAGTTGAACTAGATATGGTCCGGGGGTGTAGGAAACACGGTTCATTTGTGCTGAGCACACTCACGTTTCCTGCCTTTTAGAGACTCTAGAAAGCAAGAGAGTGCTTCTTGCTCTAAAGCAGAGTGTGTTTCATGGATGAGAACTGTGCTGTATGTTTCCCTTCTGAAACGGAGTTAAATGCCAGGCTCTGTGTCTTCCTACAAGCAAGACTTCCTTTCAGGTAAATGCACTCACTTTTCAGCTCAAAGGAAGCTACATCATTCATGAAGCTCACAGATTTCTTCCTCTTAACTGAAAAGCACTGGATGTTAGAGGACCTGTGGTTTGTATCAGTTTCAGAAGCAGAGTTGAACTAGATATGGTCCGTGTGTGTAGGAAACACGGATCTGTTGTTCTGAGCACACTCACGTTTTCCGCCTTATTAGAGATGATAGAAAGTAAGAGAGTGCTTCTTGCTCTAAAGCAGAGTGTGTTTCATGGATGAGAACTGTGCTGTATGTTTCCCTTCTGAAACGGAGTTAAATGCCAGGCTCTGTGTCTTCCTACACCAAGACTTCCTTTCAGGTAAATGCACTCACTTTTCAGCTCAAAGGAAGCTCCATCATTCATGAAGCTCACAGGTTTCTTCCTCTTAACTGGAAAGCACTGGATGTTAGAGGACCTGTGGTTTGTATCAGTTTCAGAAGCAGAGTTGAACTAGATATGGTCCCTGTGTAGGAAACACGGTTCTTTTGTTCAGAGCACACTCATGTTTCCTGATTAATTAGAGAGGCTAGAAAGGAAGAGAGTGCTTCTTGCTCTAAAGCAGAGTGTTTTTCTTGAAAGAGAACTGTGCTGTGTGTTTCCCTTCAGAAAAGGAGTTAAATGCCAGGCTCTGTGTCTTCCTACAAGCAAGACTTCTTTTCAGGTAAATGCACTCACTTTTCAGCTCAAAGGAAGCAACATCTTTCAGGAAGCTCACACGTTTCTTGCTCTAACTGAAAAGCATTGGATGTTAGAGGACCTGTGGTTTGTATCAGTTTCAGAAGCAGAGTTGAACTAGATATGGTCCGTGTGTGTAGGAAACAGGGATCTTTTGTTCTGAGCCCACTCCCGTTTCCCGCCTTATTAGAGATGCTAGAAAGCAAGAGAATGCTTCTTGCTCTAAAGCAGAGTGTGTTTCATGGATGAGATCTGTGCTGTGTGTTTCCCTTCAGAAAGGGAGTTAAATGCCAGGCTCTGTGTCTTCCTACAAGCAAGACTTCCTTTCAGGTAAACGCACTCACTTTTCAGCTCAAAGGAAGCTACATCATCACGAAGCTCATACTTTTCCCGCTCTCAACTGAAAAGCATTGGATGTTAATGGACCTGTTGTTTGTATCAGTTTCAGAAGCAGAGTTGAACTGGATATGGTCACTGTGTGTAGGAAACACAGTTCTTTTGTTCTGAGCACACTCATGTTTCCTGCCTTATTAGAGACACTAGATACCAAGAGAGTGCCTCTTGCTCTAAAGCAGAGTGTGTTTCATGGATGAGAACTGTAGTGTGTGTTTCCCTTCAGAAAAGGAGTTAAATGCCAGGCTCTGTGTCTTCCTACAAGCAAGACTTCATTTCAGGTAAACACACTCACTTTTCAGCTCAAAGGAAGCTACATCATTCACGAAGCTCACACTTTTCCCGCTCTTAACTGAAAAGCATTGAATGTTAATGGACCTGCTGTTTGTATCAGTTTCAGAAGCAGAGTTGAACTAGATATGGTCCGGGGGTGTAGGAAACATGGTTCATTTGTTCTGAGCACACTCAGGTTTCCTGCCTTTTAGAGACTCTAGAAAGCAAGAGAGTGCTTCTTGCTCTAAAGCAGAGTGTGTTTCATGGATGAGAAGTGTGCTGTGTGTTTCCCTTCAGAAAAGGAGTTAAATGCCAGGCTCTATGTCTTCCTACAAGCAAGACTTCCTTTCAGGTAAATGCACTCACTTTTCAGCTCAAAGGAAGCTACATCATTCACGAAGCTCACAGGTTTCTTGCTCTTAACTGACAAGCACTGGATGTTAGAGGACCTGTGGTTTGTATCAGTTTCAGAAGCAGAGTTGAACTAGATATGGTCCCTGTGTAGGAAACAAGGTTCTTTTGTTCAGAGCACACTCACGTTTCCTGATTAATTAGAGACGCTAGAAAGGAAGAGAGTGCTTCTTGCTCTAAAGCAGAGTGTTTTTCTTGGAAGAGAACTGTGCTGTGTGTTTCCCTTCAGAAAAGGAGTTAAATGCCAGGCTCTGTGTCTTCCTACAAGCAAGACTTCTTTTCAGGTAAATGCACTCACTTTTCAGCACAAAGGAAGCAACATCTTTCAGGAAGCTCACAGGTTTCTTGCTCTAACTGAAAAGAATTGGATGTTAGAGGACCTGTGGTTTGTATCAGTTTCAGAAGCAGAGTTGAACTAGATATGGTCCGTGTGTGTAGGAAACAGGGATCTTTTTTTCTGAGCCCACTCCCGTTTCCCGCCTTATTAGAGATGCTAGAAAGCAAGAGAGTGCTTCTTGCTCTAAAGCAGAGTGTGTTTCATGGATGAGATCTGTGCTGTGTGTTTCCCTTCAGAAAGGGAGTTAAATGCCAGGCTCTGTGTCTTCCTACAAGCAAGACTTCCTTTCAGGTAAACGCACTCACTTTTCAGCTCAAAGGATGCTACATCATCACGAAGCTCATACTTTTCCCGCTCTCAACTGAAAAGCATTGGATGTTAATGGACTTGTTGTTTGTATCAGTTTCAGAAGCAGAGTTGAACGAGATATGGTCACTGTGTGTAGGAAACACAGTTCTTTTGTTCTGAGCACACTCATGTTTCCCGCCTTATTAGAGACACTAGATACCAAGAGAGTGCCTCTTGCTCTAAAGCAGAGTGTGTTTCATGGATGAGAACTGTAGTGTGTGTTTCCCTTCAGAAAAGGAGTTAAATGCCAGGCTCTGTGTCTTCCTACAAGCAAGACTTCCTTTCAGGTAAACACACTCACTTTTCAGCTCAAAGGAAGCTACATCATTCACGAAGCTCACAGGTTTCTCGCTCTTAACTGACAAGCATTGGATGTTAGAGGACCTGTGGTTTGTATCAGTTTCAGAAGCAGAGTTGAACTGGATATGGTCCCTGTGTGTAGGAAACACAGTTCTTTTGTTCTGAGCACACTCATGTTTCCTGCCTTATTAGAGACACTTGATACCAAGAGAGTGCCTCTTGCTCTAAAGCAGAGTGTGTTTCATGGATGAGAACTGTAGTGTGTGTTTCCCTTCAGAAAAGGAGTTAAATGCCAGGCTCTCTGTCTTCCTACAAGCAAGACTTCATTTCAGGTAAACGCACTCACTTTTCAGCTCAAAGGAAGCTACATCATTCACGAAGCTCACACTTTTCCCGCTCTTAAATGAAAAGCATTGGATGTTAATGGACCTGCTGTTTGTATCAGTTTCAGAAGCAGAGTTGAACTAGATATGGTCCGGGGGTGTAGGAAACATGGTTCATTTGTTCTGAGCACACTCACGTTTCCTGCCTTTTAGAGACTCTAGAAAGCAAGAGAGTGCTTCTTGCTCTAAAGCAGAGTGTGTTTCATGGATGAGAAGTGTGCTGTGTGTTTCCCTTCAGAAAAGGAGTTAAATGCCAGGCTTTATGTCTTCCTACAAGCAAGACTTCCTTTCAGGTAAATGCACACACTTTTCAGCTCAAAGGAAGCTACATCATTCACGAAGCTCACAGGTTTCTTGCTCTTAACTGACAAGCACTGGATGTTAGAGGACCTGTGGTTTGTATCAGTTTCAGAAGCAGAGTTGAACTAGATATGGTCCATGTGTGTAGGAAACACGGATCTTTTGTTCTGAGCACACTCAAGTTTCCCGCCTTATTAGAGATGCAAGAAAGCAAGAGAGTGCTTCTTGCTCTAAAGCAGAGTGTGTTTCATGGATGAGAACAGTGCTGTGTGTTTCCCTTCAGAAAGGGAGTTAAATGACACGCTCTGTGTCTTCCTAAAAGCAAGACTTCCTTTCTGGTAAACGCACTCACTTTTGAGCTCAAATGAAGCTACATCATTCACGAAGCTCACACGTTTCCTGCTCTTAACTGAAAAGCATTGGATGTTAATGGACCTGTTGTTTGTATCAGTTTCAGAAGCAGAGTTGAACTGAATATAGTTCCTGTGTGTAGGAAACACAGTTCTTTTGTTCTGAGCACACTCATGTTTCCCGCCTTATTAGAGACTCTAGAAACCAAGAGAGTGCTTCTTGCTCTAAAGCAGAGTGTGTTTCATGGATGAGAACTGTGCTGTGTGTTTCCTTTCTGCAAGGGAGTTAAATGCCAGGCTCTGTGTCTTCCTACAAGCAAGACTTCTTTTCAGGTGAACGCACTCACTTTTCAGCTCAAAGGAAGCTACATCATTCACGAAGCTCACAGGTGTCTTGCTCTTAACTGACAAGCACTGGATGTTAGAGGACCTGTGGTTTGTATCAGTTTCAGAAGCAGAGTTGAACTAGATATGGTCCGTGTGTGTAGGAAACACAGATCTGTTGTTCTGAGCACACTCATGTTTTCCGCCTTATTAGAGATGATAGAAAGTAAGAGAGTGCTTCTTGCTCTAAAGCAGAGTGTGTTTCATGGATGAGAACTGTGCTGTATGTTTCCCTTCTGAAATGGAGTTAAATGCCAGGCTCTGTGTCTTCCTACACCAAGACTTCCTTTCAGGTAAATGCACTCACTTTTCAGCTCAAAGGAAGCTCCATCATTCATGAAGCTCACAGGTTTCTTCCTCTTAACTGAAAAGCACTGGATGTTAGAGGACCTGTGGTTTGTATCAGTTTCAGAAGCAGAGTTGAACTAGATATGGTCCCTGTGTAGGAAACACGGTTCTTTTGTTCAGAGCACACTCATGTTTCCTGATTAATTAGAGAGGCTAGAAAGGAAGAGAGTGCTTCTTGCTCTAAAGCAGAGTGTTTTTCTTGGAAGAGAACTGTGCTGTGTGTTTCCCTTCAGAAAAGGAGTTAAATGCCAGGCTCTGTGTCTTCCTACAAGCAAGACTTCTTTTCAGGTAAATGCACTCACTTTTCAGCTCAAAGGAAGCAACATCTTTCAGGAAGCTCACACGTTTCTTCCTCTAACTGAAAAGCATTGGATGTTAGAGGACCTGTGGTTTGTATCAGTTTCAGAAGCAGAGTTGAACTGGATATGGTCACTGTGTGTAGGAAACACAGTTCTTTTGTTCTGAGCACACTCATGTTTCCCGCCTTATTAGAGACACTAAATACCAAGAGAGTGCCTCTTGCTCTAAAGCAGAGTGTGTTTCATGGATGAGAACTGTAGTGTGTGTTTCCCTTCAGAAAAGGAGTTAAATGCCAGGCTCTGTGTCTTCCTACAAGCAAGACTTCATTTCAGGTAAACACACTCACTTTTCAGCTCAAAGGAAGCTACATCATTCACGAAGCTCACACTTTTCCCGCTCTTAACTGAAAAGCATTGAATGTTAATGGACCTGCTGTTTGTATCAGTTTCAGAAGCAGAGTTGAACTAGATATGGTCCGGGGGTGTAGGAAACATGGTTCATTTGTTCTGAGCACACTCAGGTTTCCTGCCTTTTAGAGACTCTAGAAAGCAAGAGAGTGCTTCTTGCTCTAAAGCAGAGTGTGTTTCATGGATGAGAAGTGTGCTGTGTGTTTCCCTTCAGAAAAGGAGTTAAATGCCAGGCTCTATGTCTTCCTACAAGCAAGACTTCCTTTCAGGTAAACGCACTCACTTTTCAGCTCAAAGGAAGCTACATCATTCACGAAGCTCACAGGTTTCTTGCTCTTAACTGACAAGCACTGGATGTTAGAGGACCTGTGGTTTGTATCAGTTTCAGAAGCAGAGTTGAACTAGATATGGTCCCTGTGTAGGAAATACGGTTCTTTTGTTCAGAGCACACTCACGTTTCCTGATTAATTAGAGACGCTAGAAAGGAAGAGAGTGCTTCTTGCTCTAAAGCAGAGTGTTTTTCTTGGAAGAGAACTGTGCTGTGTGTTTCCCTTCAGAAAAGGAGTTAAATGCCAGGCTCTGTGTCTTCCTACAAGCAAGACTTCTTTTCAGGTAAATGCACTCACTTTTCAGCACAAAGGAAGCAACATCTTTCATGAAGCTCACACGTTTCTTGCTCTAACTGAAAAGCATTGGATGTTAGAGGACCTGTGGTTTGTATCAGTTTCAGAAGCAGAGTTGAACTAGATATGGTCCGTGTGTGTAGGAAACACAGTTCTTTTGTTCTGAGCACTCTCACGTTTCCCGCCTTCTTAGAGACTCTAGAAAGTAAGAGCGTGCTTCTTGCTCTAAAGCAGAGTGTGTTTCATGGATGAGAAGTGTGCTGTGTGTTTCCCTTCAGAAACGGAGTTAAATGCCAGGCTCTGTGTCTTCCTACATGCAAGACTTCCTTTCAGGTAAACGCACTCACTTTTCAGCTCAAAGGAAGCTACATCATTCACGAAGCTCACACTTTTCCCGCTCTTAAATGGAAAGCATTGGATCTTAATGGACCTGCTGTTTGTATCAGTTTCAGAAGCAGAGTTGAACTAGATATGGTCCGGGGGTGTAGGAAACATGGTTCATTTGTTCTGAGCACACTCACGTTTCCTGCCTTTTAGAGACTCTAGAAAGCAAGAGAGTGCTTCTTGCTCTAAAGCAGAGTGTGTTTCATGGATGAGAAGTGTGCTGTGTGTTTTCCTTCAGAAAAGGAGTTAAATGCCAGGCTTTATGTCTTCCTACAGTAAGACTTCCTTTCAGGTAAATGCACACACTTTTCAGCTCAAAGGAAGCTACATCATTCACGAAGCTCACAGGTTTCTTGCTCTTAACTGACAAGCACTGGATGTTAGAGGACCTGTGGTTTGTATCAGTTTCAGAAGCAGAGTTGAACTAGATATGGTCCATGTGTGTAGGAAACACGGATCTTTTGTTCTGAGCACACTCAAGTTTCCCGCCTTATTAGAGATGCAAGAAAGCAAGAGAGTGCTTCTTGCTCTAAAGCAGAGTGTGTTTCATGGATGAGAACAGTGCTGTGTGTTTCCCTTCAGAAACGGAGTTAAATGACACGCTCTGTGTCTTCCTAAAAGCAAGACTTCCTTTCTGGTAAACGCACTCACTTTTGAGCTCAAATGAAGCTACATCATTCACGAAGCTCACACGTTTCCTGCTCTTAACTGAAAAGCATTGGATGTTAATGGACCTGTTGTTTGTATCAGTTTCAGAAGCAGAGTTGAACTGAATATAGTTCCTGTGTGTAGGAAACACAGTTCTTTTGTTCTGAGCACACTCATGTTTCCCGCCTTATTAGAGACTCTAGAAACCAAGAGAGTGCTTCTTGCTCTAAAGCAGAGTGTGTTTCATGGATGAGAACTGTGCTGTGTGTTTCCTTTCTGCAAGGGAGTTAAATGCCAGGCTCTGTGTCTTCCTACAAGCAAGACTTCTTTTCAGGTAAACGCACTCACTTTTCAGCTCAAAGGAAGCTACATCATTCACGAAGCTCACAGGTGTCTTGCTCTTAACTGACAAGCACTGGATGTTAGAGGACCTGTGGTTTGTATCAGTTTCAGAAGCAGAGTTGAACTGGATATGGTCACTGTGTGTAGGAAACACAGTTCTTTTGTTCTGAGCACACTCACGTTTCCCGCCTTATTAGAGACACTAGATACCAAGAGAGTGCCTCTTGCTCTAAAGCAGAGTGTGTTTCATGGATGAGAACTGTAGTGTGTGTTTTCCTTCAGAAAAGGAGTTAAATGCCAGGCTCTGTGTCTTCCTACAAGCAAGACTTCATTTCAGGTAAACGCACTCACTTTTCAGCTCAAAGGAAGCTACATCATTCTCGAAGCTCACACTTTTCCCGCTCTTAACTGAAAAGCATTAAATGTTAATGGACCTGCTGTTTGTATCAGTTTCAGAAGCAGAGTTGAACTAGATATGGTCCGGGGGTGTAGGAAACATGGTTCATTTGTTCTGAGCACACTCACGTTTCCTGCCTTTTAGAGACTCTAGAAAGCAAGAGAGTGCTTCTTGCTCTAAAGCAGAGTGTTTTTCTTGGAAGAGAACTGTGCTGTGTGTTTCCCTTCAGAAAAGGAGTTAAATGCCAGGCTCTGTGTCTTCCTACAAGCAAGACTTCTTTTCAGGTAAATGCACTCACTTTTCAGCTCAAAGGAAGCTACATCATTCATGAAGCTCACAGGTTTCTTCCTCTTAACTGAAAAGCACTGGATGTTAGAGGACCTGTGGTTTGTATCAGTTTCAGAAGCAGAGTTGAACTAGATATGGTCCGTGTGTGTAGGAAACAGGGATCTTTTTTTCTGAGCCCACTCCCGTTTCCCGCCTTATTAGAGATGCTAGAAAGCAAGAGAGTGCTTCTTGCTCTAAAGCAGAGTGTGTTTCATGGATGAGATCTGTGCTGTGTGTTTCCCTTCAGAAAGGGAGTTAAATGCCAGGCTCTGTGTCTTCCTACAAGCAAGACTTCCTTTCAGGTAAACGCACTCACTTTTCAGCTCAAAGGAAGCTACATCATCACGAAGCTCATACTTTTCCCGCTCTCAACTGAAAAGCATTGGATGTTAATGGACCTGTTGTTTGTATCAGTTTCAGAAGCAGAGTTGAACTGGATATGGTCACTGTGTGTAGGAAACACAGTTCTTTTGTTCTGAGCACACTCATGTTTCCCGCCTTATTAGAGACACTAGATACCAAGAGAGTGCCTCTTGCTCTAAAGCAGAGTGTGTTTCATGGATGAGACCTGTAGTGTGTGTTTCCCTTCGGAAAAGGAGTTAAATGCCAGGCTCTGTGTCTTCCTACAAGCAAGACTTCATTTCAGGTAAACGCACTCACTTTTCATCTCAAAGGAAGCTACATCATTCACGAAGCTCACAGGTTTCTCTCTCTTAACTGACAAGCATTGAATGTTAGAGGACCTGTGGTTTGTATCAGTTTCAGAAGTAGAGTTGAACTGGATATGGTCCCTGTGTGTAGGAAACACAGTTCTTTTGTTCTGAGCACACTCATGTTTCCTGCCTTATTAGAGACACTAGATACCAAGAGAGTGCCTCTTGCTCTAAAGCAGAGTGTGTTTCATGGATGAGAACTGTAGTGTGTGTTTCCCTTCAGAAAAGGAGTTAAATGCCAGGCTCTGTGTCTTCCTACAAGCAAGACTTCATTTCAGGTAAACGCACTCACTTTTCAGCTCAAAGGAAGCTACATCATTCACGAAGCTCACACTTTTCCCGCTCTTAAATTAAAAGCATTGGATGTTAATGGACCTGCTGTTTGTATCAGTTTCAGAAGCAGAGTTGAACTAGATATGGTCCGGGGGTGTAGGAAACATGGTTCATTTGTTCTGAGCACACTCACGTTTCCTGCCTTTTAGAGACTCTAGAAAGCAAGAGAGTGCTTCTTGCTCTAAAGCAGAGTGTGTTTCATGGATGAGAAGTGTGCTGTGTGTTTCCCTTCAGAAAAGGAGTTAAATGCCAGGCTTTATGTCTTCCTACAAGCAAGACTTCCTTTCAGGTAAATGCACACACTTTTCAGCTCAAAGGAAGCTACATCATTCACGAAGCTCACAGGTTTCTTGCTCTTAACTGACAAGCACTGGATGTTAGAGGACCTGTGGTTTGTATCAGTTTCAGAAGCAGAGTTGAACTAGATATGGTCCATGTGTGTAGGAAACAGGGATCTTTTGTTCTGAGCACACTCAAGTTTCCCGCCTTATTAGAGATGCAAGAAAGCAAGAGAGTGCTTCTTGCTCTAAAGCAGAGTGTGTTTCATGGATGAGAACAGTGCTGTGTGTTTCCCTTCAGAAACGGAGTTAAATGACACGCTCTGTGTCTTCCTAAAAGCAAGACTTCCTTTCTGGTAAATGCACTCACTTTTGAGCTCAAATGAAGCTACATCATTCACGAAGCTCACAAGTTTCCCGCTCTTAACTGAAAAGCATTAGATGTTAATGGACCTGTTGTTTGTATCAGTTTCAGAAGCAGAGTTGAACTGAATATAGTTCCTGTGTGTAGGAAACACAGTTCTTTTGTTCTGAGCACACTCATGTTTCCCGCCTTATTAGAGACTCTAGAAACCAAGAGAGTGCTTCTTGCTCTAAAGCAGAGTGTGTTTCATGGATGAGAACTGTGCTGTGTGTTTCCTTTCTGCAAGGGAGTTAAATGCCAGGCTCTGTGTCTTCCTACAAGCAAGACTTCTTTTCAGGTAAACGAACTCACTTTTCAGCTCAAAGGAAGCTACATCATTCACGAAGCTCACAGGTTTCTTGCTCTTAACTGACAAGCACTGGATGTTAGAGGAACTGTGGTTTGTATCAGTTTCAGAAGCAGAGTTGAACTAGATATGGTCCGTGTGTGTAGGAAACACAGATCTGTTGTTCTGAGCACACTCACGTTTTCCGCCTTATTAGAGATGATAGAAAGTAAGACAGTGCTTCTTGCTCTAAAGCAGAGTGTGTTTCATGGATGAGAACTGTGCTGTATGTTTCCCTTCTGAAACGGAGTTAAATGCCAGGCTCTGTGTCTTCCTACACCAAGACTTCTTTTCAGGTAAATGCACTCACTTTTCAGCTCAAAGGAAGCAACATCTTTCAGGAAGCTCACAGGTTTCTTGCTCTAACTGAAAAGCATTGGATGTTAGAGGACCTGTGGTTTGTATCAGTTTCAGAAGCAGAGTTGAACTAGATATGGTCCGTGTGTGTAGGAAACAGGGATCTTTTTTTCTGAGCCCACTCCCGTTTCCCGCCTTATTAGAGATGCTAGAAAGCAAGAGAGTGCTTCTTGCTCTAAAGCAGAGTGTGTTTCATGGATGAGATCTGTGCTGTGTGTTTCCCTTCAGAAAGGGAGTTAAATGCCAGGCTCTGTGTCTTCCTACAAGCAAGACTTCCTTTCAGGTAAAGGCACTCACTTTTCAGCTCAAAGGAAGCTACATCATCACGAAGCTCATACTTCTCCCGCTCTCAACTGAAAAGCATTGGATGTTAATGGACCTGTTGTTTGTATCAGTTTCAGAAGCAGAGTTGAACTGGATATGGTCACTGTGTGTAGGAAACACAGTTCTTTTGTTCTGAGCACACTCATGTTTCCCGCCTTATTAGAGACACTAGATACCAAGAGAGTGCCTCTTGCTCTAACGCAGAGTGTGTTTCATGGATGAGAACTGTAGTGTGTGTTTCCCTTCAGAAAAGGAGTTAAATGCCAGGCTCTGTGTCTTCCTACAAGCAAGACTTCATTTCAGGTAAACGCACTCACTTTTCAGCTCAAAGGAAGCTACATCATTCACGACGCTCACAGGTTTCTCGCTCTTAACTGACAAGCATTGGATGTTAGAGGACCTGTGGTTTGTATCAGTTTCAGAAGCAGAGTTGAACTGGATATGGTCCCTGTGTGTAGGAAACACAGTTCTTTTGTTCTGAGCACACTCATGTTTCCTGCCTTATTAGAGACACTAGATACCAAGAGAGTGCCTCTTGCTCTAAAGCAGAGTGTGTTTCATGGATGAGAACTGTAGTGTGTGTTTCCCTTCAGAAAAGGAGTTAAATGCCAGGCTCTGTGTCTTCCTACAAGCAAGACTTCATTTCAGGTAAACGCACTCACTTTTCAGCTCAAAGGAAGCTACATCATTCACTAAGCTCACACTTTTCCCGCTCTTAAATTAAAAGCATTGGATGTTAATGGACCTGCTGTTTGTATCAGTTTCAGAAGCAGAGTTGAACTAGATATGGTCCGGGGGTGTAGGAAACATGGTTCATTTGTTCTGAGCACACTCACGTTTCCTGCCTTTTAGAGAATCTAGAAAGCAAGAGAGTGCTTCTTGCTCTAAAGCAGAGTGTGTTTCATGGATGAGAAGTGTGCTGTGTGTTTCCCTTCAGAAAAGGAGTTAAATGCCAGGCTTTATGTCTTCCTACAAGCAAGACTTCCTTTCAGGTAAATGCACACACTTTTCAGCTCAAAGGAAGCTACATCATTCACGAAGCTCACAGGTTTCTTGCTCTTAACTGACAAGCACTGGATGTTAGAGGACCTGTGGTTTGTATCAGTTTCAGAAGCAGAGTTGAACTAGATATGGTCCATGTGTGTAGGAAACACGGATCTTTTGTTCTGAGCACACTCAAGTTTCCCGCCTTATTAGAGATGCAAGAAAGCAAGAGAGTGCTTCTTGCTCTAAAGCAGAGTGTGTTTCATGGATGAGAACAGTGCTGTGTGTTTCCCTTCAGAAACGGAGTTAAATGCCAGGCTCTGTGTCTTCCTAAAAGCAAGACTTCCTTTCTGGTAAATGCACTCACTTTTGAGCTCAAATGAAGCTACATCATTCACGAAGCTCAAACGTTTCCCGCTCTTAACTGAAAAGCATTAGATGTTAATGGACCTGTTGTTTGTATCAGTTTCAGAAGCAGAGTTGAACTGAATATAGTTCCTGTGTGTAGGAAACACAGTTCTTTTGTTCTGAGCACACTCATGTTTCCCGCCTTATTAGAGACTCTAGAAACCAAGAGAGTGCTTCTTGCTCTAAAGCAGAGTGTGTTTCATGGATGAGAACTGTGCTGTGTGTTTCCTTTCTGCAATGGAGTTAAATGCCAGGCTCTGTGTCTTCCTACAAGCAAGACTTCTTTTCAGGTAAACGCACTCACTTTTCAGCTCAAAGGAAGCTACATCATTCACGAAGCTCACAGGTTTCTTGCTCTTAAGTGACAAGCACTGGATGTTAGAGGACCTGTGGTTTGTATCAGTTTCAGAAGCAGAGTTGAACTAGATATGGTCCGTGTGTGTAGGAAACACAGATCTGTTGTTCTGAGCACACTCACGTTTTCCGCCTTATTAGAGATGATAGAAAGTAAGAGAGTGCTTCTTGCTCTAAAGCAGAGTGTGTTTCATGGATGAGAACTGTGCTGTATGTTTCCCTTCTGAAACGGAGTTAAATGCCAGGCTCTGTGTCTTCCTACACCAAGACTTCTTTTCAGGTAAATGCACTCACTTTTCAGCTCAAAGGAAGCAACATCTTTCAGGAAGCTCACAGGTTTCTTGCTCTAACTGAAAAGCATTGGATGTTAATGGACCTGCTGTTTGTGTCAGTTTCAGAAGCAGAGCTGAACTAGAAATGGTCCGGGGGTGTAGGAAACATGGTTCATTTGTTCTGAGCACACTCACGTTTCCTGCCTTTTAGAGACTCTAGAAAGCAAGAGAGTGCTTCTTGCTCTAAAGCAGAGTGTGTTTCATGGATGAGAACTGTGCTGTGTGTTTCCTTTCTGCAAGGGAGTTAAATGCCAGGCTCTGTGTCTTCCTACAAGCAAGACTTCTTTTCAGGTAAACGCACTCACTTTTCAGCTCAAAGGAAGCTACATCATTCACGAAGCTCACAGGTTTCTTGCTCTTAACTGACAAGCACTGGATGTTAGAGGAACTGTGGTTTGTATCAGTTTCAGAAGCAGAGTTGAACTAGATATGGTCCGTGTGTGTAGGAAACACAGATCTGTTGTTCCGAGCACACTCACGTTTTCCGCCTTATTAGAGATGATAGAAAGTAAGAGAGTGCTTCTTGCTCTAAAGCAGAGTGTGTTTCATGGATGAGAACTGTGCTGTATGTTTCCCTTCTGAAACGGAGTTAAATGCCAGGCTCTGTGTCTTCCTACACCAAGACTTCCTTTCAGGTAAATGCACTCACTTTTCAGCTCAAAGGAAGCTACATCATTCATGAAGCTCACAGGTTTCTTCCTCTTAACTGAAAAGCACTGGATGTTAGAGGACCTGTGGTTTGTATCAGTTTCAGAAGCAGAGTTGAACTAGATATGGTCCCTGTGTAGGAAACACGGTTCTTTTGTTCAGAGCACACTCATGTTTCCTGATTAATTAGAGAGGCTAGAAAGGAAGAGAGTGCTTCTTGCTCTAAAGCAGAGTGTTTTTCTTGGAAGAGAACTGTGCTGTGTGTTTCCCTTCAGAAAAGGAGTTAAATGCCAGGCTCTGTGTCTTCCTACAAGCAAGACTTCTTTTCAGGTAAATGCACTCACTTTTCAGCTCAAAGGAAGCAACATCTTTCAGGAAGCTCACACGTTTCTTGCTCTAACTGAAAAGCATTGGATGTTAGAGGACCTGTGGTTTGTATCAGTTTCAGAAGCAGAGTTGAACTGGATATGGTCACTGTGTGTAGGAAACACAGTTCTTTTGTTCTGAGCACACTCACGTTTTCCGCCTTATTAGAGATGATAGAAAGTAAGAGAGTGCTTCTTGCTCTAAAGCAGAGTGTGTTTCATGGATGAGAACTGTGCTGTATGTTTCCCTTCTGAAACGGAGTTAAATGCCAGGCTCTGTGTCTTCCTACACCAAGACTTCCTTTCAGGTAAATGCACTCACTTTTCAGCTCAAAGGAAGCTACATCATTCATGAAGCTCACAGGTTTCTTCCTCTTAACTGAAAAGCACTGGATGTTAGAGGACCTGTGGTTTGTATCAGTTTCAGAAGCAGAGTTGAACTAGATATGGTCCCTGTGTAGGAAACACGGTTCTTTTGTTCAGAGCACACTCATGTTTCCTGATTAATTAGAGAGGCTAGAAAGGAAGAGAGTGCTTCTTGCTCTAAAGCAGAGTGTTTGTCTTGGAAGAGAACTGTGCTGTGTGTTTCCCTTCAGAAAAGGAGTTAAATGCCAGGCTCTGTGTCTTCCTACAAGCAAGACTTCTTTTCAGGTAAATGCACTCACTTTTCAGCTCAAAGGAAGCAACATCTTTCAGGAAGCTCACACGTTTCTTGCTCTAACTGAAAAGCATTGGATGTTAGAGGACCTGTGGTTTGTATCAGTTTCAGAAGCAGAGTTGAACTAGATATGGTCCGTGTGTGTAGGAAACTGGGATCTTTTGTTCTGAGCCCACTCCCGTTTCCCGCCTTATTAGAGATGCTAGAAAGCAAGAGAATGCTTCTTGCTCTAAAGCAGAGTGTGTTTCATGGATGAGATCTGTGCTGTGTGTTTCCCTTCAGAAAGGGAGTTAAATGCCAGGCTCTGTGTCTTCCTACAAGCAAGACTTCCTTTCAGGTAAACGCACTCACTTTTCAGCTCAAAGGAAGCTACATCATCACGAAGCTCATACTTTTCCCGCTCTCAACTGAAAAGCATTGGATGTTAATGGACCTGTTGTTTGTATCAGTTTCAGAAGCAGAGTTGAACTGGATATGGTCACTGTGTGTAGGAAACACAGTTCTTTTGTTCTGAGCACACTCATGTTTCCCGCCTGATTAGAGACACTAGATACCAAGAGAGTGCCTCTTGCTCTAAAGCAGAGTGTGTTTCATGGATGAGAACTGTAGTGTGTGTTTCCCTTCAGAAAAGGAGTTAAATGCCAGGCTCTGTGTCTTCCTACAACCAAGACTTCATTTCAGGTAAACACACTCACTTTTCAGCTCAAAGGAAGCTACATCATTCACGAAGCTCACACTTTTCCCGCTCTTAACTGAAAAGCATTGAATGTTAATGGACCTGCTGTTTGTATCAGTTTCAGAAGCAGAGTTGAACTAGATATGGTCCGGGGGTGTAGGAAACATCGTTCATTTGTTCTGAGCACACTCACGTTTCTGCCTTTTAGAGACTCTAGAAAGCAAGAGAGTGCGTCTTGCTCTAAAGCAGAGTGTGTTTCATGGATGAGAAGTGTGTTGTGTGTTTCCCTTCAGAAAAGGTGTTAAATGCCAGGCTCTATGTCTTCCTACAAGCAAGACTTCCTTTCAGGTAAACGCACTCACTTTTCAGCTCAAAGGAAGCTACATCATTCATGAAGCTCACAGGTTTCTTGCTCTTAACTGACAAGCACTGGATGTTAGAGGACCTGTGGTTTGTATCAGTTTCAGAAGCAGAGTTGAAATAGATATGGTCCCTGTGTAGGAAACACGGTTCTTTTGTTCAGAGCACACTCACGTTTCCTGATTAATTAGAGACGCTAGAAAGGAAGAGAGTGCTTCTTGCTCTAAAGCAGAGTGTTTTTCTTGGAAGAGAACTGTGCTGTGTGTTTCCCTTCAGAAAAGGAGTTAAATGCCAGGCTCTGTGTCTTCCTACAAGCAAGACTTCTTTTCAGGTAAATGCACTCACTTTTCAGCACAAAGGAAGCAACATCTTTCACGAAGCTCACACGTTTCTTGCTCTAACTGAAAAGCATTGGATGTTAGAGGACCTGTGGTTTGTATCAGTTTCAGAAGCAGAGTTGAACTAGATATGGTCCCTGTGTAGGAAACACGGTTCTTTTGTTCAGAGCACACTCATGTTTCCTGATTAATTAGAGACGCTAGAAAGCAAGAGCGTGCTTCTTGATCTAAAGCAGAGTGTGTTTCATGGATGAGAACTGTGCTGTGTGTTTCCCTTCAGAAACGGAGTTAAATGCCACACTCTGTGTCTTCCTAAAAGCAAGACTTCCTTTCTGGTAAACGCACTCACTTTTCAGCTCAAAGGAAGCTACATCATTCACGAAGCTCACACGTTTCCCGCTCTTAAATGAAAAGCATTGGATGTTAATGGACCTGTTGTTTGTATCAGTTTCAGAAGCAGAGTTGAACTAGATATGGTCCGTGTGTGTAGGAAACACAGTTCTTTTGTTCTGAGCACTCTCACGTTTCCCGCCTTATTAGAGACTCTAGAAAGCAAGAGCGTGCTTCTTGCTCTAAAGCAGAGTGTGTTTCATGGATGAGAAGTGTGCTGTGTGTTTCCCTTCAGAAACGGAGTTAAATGCCAGGCTCTGTGTCTTCCTACAAGCGAGACTTCGTTTCAGGTAAACACAGTCACTTTTCAGCTCAAACGAAGCTATATTGTACACGAAGCTCACACGTTTCTCGCTCTTAACTGAAACGCTTTGGATGTTAGAGGGCCTGTGGTTTGTATCAGTTTCAGAACTAGAGTTGAACTAGATATGGTCCGTGTGTGTAGGAAACACAGTTCTTTTGTTCTGAGCACTCTCACATTTGTCGCCTTATTAGAGACTCTAGAAAGCAAGAGCGTGCTTCTTGCTCTAAAGCAGAGTGTGTTTCATGGATGAGAAGTGTGCTGTGTGTTTCCCTTCAGAAACGGAGTTAAATGCCAGGCTCTGTGTCTTCCTACAAGCGATTCATCGTTTCAGGTAAACGCAGTCACTTTTCAGCTCAAACGAAGCTATATTGTACACGAAGCTCACACGTTTCTCGCTCTTAACTGAAACGCATTGGATGTTAGAGGGCCTGTGGTTTGTATCAGTTTCAGAAGCAGAGTTGAACTAGATATGGTCCGTGTGTGTAGGAAACACAGTTCTTTTGTTCTGAGCACTCTCACGTTTCCCACCTTATTAGAGACTCTAGAAAGCAAGAGCGTGCTTCTTGCTCTAAAGCAGAGTGTGTTTCATGGATGACAAGTGTGCTGTGTGTTTCCCTTCAGAAACGGAGTTAAATGCCAGGCCCTGTGTCTTCCTACAAGCGAGACTTCGTTTCAGGTAAACGCAGTCACTTTTCAGCTCAAACGAAGCTATATTGTACACGAAGCTCACACGTTTCTCGCTCTTAACTGAAACGCATTGGATGTTAGTGGGCCTGTGGTTTGTATCAGTTTCAGAAGCAGAGTTGAACTGGATATGGTCCCTGTGTGTAGGAAACACAGTTCCTTTGTTCTGAGCACACTCATGTTTCCTGCCTTGTTAGAGACACTAGATACCAAGAGAGTGCCTCTTGCTATAAAGCAGAGTGTGTTTCATGGATGAGAACTGTAGTGTGTGTTTCCCTTCAGAAAAGGAGTTAAATGCCAGGCTCTGTGTCTTCCTACAAGCAAGACTTCATTTCTGGTAAACGCACTCACTTTTCAGCTCAAAGGAAGCTACATCATTCACGAAGCTCACACTTTTCCCGCTCTTAAATTAAAAGCATTGGATGTTAATGGACCTGCTGTTTGTGTCAGTTTCAGAAGCAGAGTTGAACTAGCTATGGTCCGGGGGTGTAGGAAACATGGTTCATTTGTTCTGAGCACACTCACGTTTCCTGCCTTTTAGAGACTCTAGAAAGCAAGAGAGTGCTTCTTGCTCTAAAGCAGAGTGTGTTTCATGGATGAGAACTGTGCTGTGTGTTTCCTTTCTGCAAGGGAGTTAAATGCCAGGCTCTGTGTCTTCCTACAAGCAAGACTTCTTTTCAGGTAAACACACTCACTTTTCAGCTCAAAGGAAGCTACATCATTCACGAAGCTCACAGGTTTCTTGCTCTTAACTGACAAGCACTGGATGTTAGAGGAACTGTGGTTTGTATCAGTTTCAGAAGCAGAGTTGAACTAGATATGGTCCGTGTGTGTAGGAAACACAGATCTGTTGTTCTGAGCACACTCACGTTTTCCGCCTTATTAGAGATGATAGAAAGTAAGAGAGTGCTTCTTGCTCTAAAGCAGAGTGTGTTTCATGGATGAGAACTGTGCTGTATGTTTCCCTTCTGAAACGGAGTTAAATGCCAGGCTCTGTGTCTTCCTACACCAAGACTTCCTTTCAGGTAAATGCACTCACTTTTCAGCTCAAAGGAAGCTACATCATTCATGAAGCTCACAGGTTTCTTCCTCTTAACTGAAAAGCACTGGATGTTAGAGGACCTGTGGTTTGTATCAGTTTCAGAAGCAGAGTTGAACTAGATATGGTCCCTGTGTAGGAAACACGGTTCTTTTGTTCAGAGCACACTCATGTTTCCTGATTAATTAGAGAGGCTAGAAAGGAAGAGAGTGCTTCTTGCTCTAAAGCAGAGTGTTTGTCTTGGAAGAGAACTGTGCTGTGTGTTTCCCTTCAGAAAAGGAGTTAAATGCCAGGCTCTGTGTCTTCCTACAAGCAAGACTTCTTTTCAGGTAAATGCACTCACTTTTCAGCTCAAAGGAAGCAACATCTTTCAGGAAGCTCACACGTTTCTTGCTCTAACTGAAAAGCATTGGATGTTAGAGGACCTGTGGTTTGTATCAGTTTCAGAAGCAGAGTTGAACTAGATATGGTCCGTGTGTGTAGGAAACTGGGATCTTTTGTTCTGAGCCCACTCCCGTTTCCCGCCTTATTAGAGATGCTAGAAAGCAAGAGAATGCTTCTTGCTCTAAAGCAGAGTGTGTTTCATGGATGAGATCTGTGCTGTGTGTTTCCCTTCAGAAAGGGAGTTAAATGCCAGGCTCTGTGTCTTCCTACAAGCAAGACTTCCTTTCAGGTAAACGCACTCACTTTTCAGCTCAAAGGAAGCTACATCATCACGAAGCTCATACTTTTCCCGCTCTCAACTGAAAAGCATTGGATGTTAATGGACCTGTTGTTTGTATCAGTTTCAGAAGCAGAGTTGAACTGGATATGGTCACTGTGTGTAGGAAACACAGTTCTTTTGTTCTGAGCACACTCATGTTTCCCGCCTTATTAGAGACACTAGATACCAAGAGAGTGCCTCTTGCTCTAAAGCAGAGTGTGTTTCATGGATGAGAACTGTAGTGTGTGTTTCCCTTCAGAAAAGGAGTTAAATGCCAGGCTCTGTGTCTTCCTACAACCAAGACTTCATTTCAGGTAAACACACTCACTTTTCAGCTCAAAGGAAGCTACATCATTCACGAAGCTCACACTTTTCCCGCTCTTAACTGAAAAGCATTGAATGTTAATGGACCTGCTGTTTGTATCAGTTTCAGAAGCAGAGTTGAACTAGATATGGTCCGGGGGTGTAGGAAACATCGTTCATTTGTTCTGAGCACACTCACGTTTCCTGCCTTTTAGAGACTCTAGAAAGCAAGAGAGTGCGTCTTGCTCTAAAGCAGAGTGTGTTTCATGGATGAGAAGTGTGTTGTGTGTTTCCCTTCAGAAAAGGTGTTAAATGCCAGGCTCTATGTCTTCCTACAAGCAAGACTTCCTTTCAGGTAAACGCACTCACTTTTCAGCTCAAAGGAAGCTACATCATTCACGAAGCTCACAGGTTTCTTGCTCTTAACTGACAAGCACTGGATGTTAGAGGACCTGTGGTTTGTATCAGTTTCAGAAGCAGAGTTGAAATAGATATGGTCCCTGTGTAGGAAACACGGTTCTTTTGTTCAGAGCACACTCACGTTTCCTGATTAATTAGAGACGCTAGAAAGGAAGAGAGTGCTTCTTGCTCTAAAGCAGAGTGTTTTTCTTGGAAGAGAACTGTGCTGTGTGTTTCCCTTCAGAAAAGGAGTTAAATGCCAGGCTCTGTGTCTTCCTACAAGCAAGACTTCTTTTCAGGTAAATGCACTCACTTTTCAGCACAAAGGAAGCAACATCTTTCACGAAGCTCACACGTTTCTTGCTCTAACTGAAAAGCATTGGATGTTAGAGGACCTGTGGTTTGTATCAGTTTCAGAAGCAGAGTTGAACTAGATATGGTCCCTGTGTAGGAAACACGGTTCTTTTGTTCAGAGCACACTCATGTTTCCTGATTAATTAGAGACGCTAGAAAGCAAGAGCGTGCTTCTTGATCTAAAGCAGAGTGTGTTTCATGGATGAGAACTGTGCTGTGTGTTTCCCTTCAGAAACGGAGTTAAATGCCACACTCTGTGTCTTCCTAAAAGCAAGACTTCCTTTCTGGTAAACGCACTCACTTTTCAGCTCAAAGGAAGCTACATCATTCACGAAGCTCACACGTTTCCCGCTCTTAAATGAAAAGCATTGGATGTTAATGGACCTGTTGTTTGTATCAGTTTCAGAAGCAGAGTTGAACTAGATATGGTCCGTGTGTGTAGGAAACACAGTTCTTTTGTTCTGAGCACTCTCACGTTTCCCGCCTTATTAGAGACTCTAGAAAGCAAGAGCGTGCTTCTTGCTCTAAAGCAGAGTGTGTTTCATGGATGAGAAGTGTGCTGTGTGTTTCCCTTCAGAAACGGAGTTAAATGCCAGGCTCTGTGTCTTCCTACAAGCGAGACTTCGTTTCAGGTAAACGCAGTCACTTTTCAGCTCAAACGAAGCTATATTGTACACGAAGCTCACACGTTTCTCGCTCTTAACTGAAACGCTTTGGATGTTAGAGGGCCTGTGGTTTGTATCAGTTTCAGAAGCAGAGTTGAACTAGATATGGTCCGTGTGTGTAGGAAACACAGTTCTTTTGTTCTGAGCACTCTCACATTTGTCGCCTTATTAGAGACTCTAGAAAGCAAGAGCGTGCTTCTTGCTCTAAAGCAGAGTGTGTTTCATGGATGAGAAGTGTGCTGTGTGTTTCCCTTCAGAAACGGAGTTAAATGCCAGGCTCTGTGTCTTCCTACAAGCGATTCATCGTTTCAGGTAAACGCAGTCACTTTTCAGCTCAAACGAAGCTATATTGTACACGAAGCTCACACGTTTCTCGCTCTTAACTGAAACGCATTGGATGTTAGAGGGCCTGTGGTTTGTATCAGTTTCAGAAGCAGAGTTGAACTAGATATGGTCCGTGTGTGTAGGAAACACAGTTCTTTTGTTCTGAGCACTCTCACGTTTCCCACCTTATTAGAGACTCTAGAAAGCAAGAGCGTGCTTCTTGCTCTAAAGCAGAGTGTGTTTCATGGATGACAAGTGTGCTGTGTGTTTCCCTTCAGAAACGGAGTTAAATGCCAGGCCCTGTGTCTTCCTACAAGCGAGACTTCGTTTCAGGTAAACGCAGTCACTTTTCAGCTCAAACGAAGCTATATTGTACACGAAGCTCACACGTTTCTCGCTCTTAACTGAAACGCATTGGATGTTAGTGGGCCTGTGGTTTGTATCAGTTTCAGAAGCAGAGTTGAACTGGATATGGTCCCTGTGTGTAGGAAACACAGTTCTTTTGTTCTGAGCACACTCATGTTTCCTGCCTTGTTAGAGACACTAGATACCAAGAGAGTGCCTCTTGCTATAAAGCAGAGTGTGTTTCATGGATGAGAACTGTAGTGTGTGTTTCCCTTCAGAAAAGGAGTTAAATGCCAGGCTCTGTGTCTTCCTACAAGCAAGACTTCATTTCTGGTAAACGCACTCACTTTTCAGCTCAAAGGAAGCTACATCATTCACGAAGCTCACACTTTTCCCGCTCTTAAATTAAAAGCATTGGATGTTAATGGACCTGCTGTTTGTGTCAGTTTCAGAAGCAGAGTTGAACTAGCTATGGTCCGGGGGTGTAGGAAACATGGTTCATTTGTTCTGAGCACACTCACGTTTCCTGCCTTTTAGAGACTCTAGAAAGCAAGAGAGTGCTTCTTGCTCTAAAGCAGAGTGTGTTTCATGGATGAGAACTGTGCTGTGTGTTTCCTTTCTGCAAGGGAGTTAAATGCCAGGCTCTGTGTCTTCCTACAAGCAAGACTTCTTTTCAGGTAAACACACTCACTTTTCAGCTCAAAGGAAGCTACATCATTCACGAAGCTCACAGGTTTCTTGCTCTTAACTGACAAGCACTGGATGTTAGAGGAACTGTGGTTTGTATCAGTTTCAGAAGCAGAGTTGAACTAGATATGGTCCGTGTGTGTAGGAAACACAGATCTGTTGTTCTGAGCACACTCACGTTTTCCGCCTTATTAGAGATGATAGAAAGTAAGAGAGTGCTTCTTGCTCTAAAGCAGAGTGTGTTTCATGGATGAGAACTGTGCTGTATGTTTCCCTTCTGAAACGGAGTTAAATGCCAGGCTCTGTGTCTTCCTACACCAAGACTTCCTTTCAGGTAAATGCACTCACTTTTCAGCTCAAAGGAAGCTACATCATTCATGAAGCTCACAGGTTTCTTCCTCTTAACTGAAAAGCACTGGATGTTAGAGGACCTGTGGTTTGTATCAGTTTCAGAAGCAGAGTTGAACTAGATATGGTCCCTGTGTAGGAAACACGGTTCTTTTGTTCAGAGCACACTCATGTTTCCTGATTAATTAGAGAGGCTAGAAAGGAAGAGAGTGCTTCTTGCTCTAAAGCAGAGTGTTTGTCTTGGAAGAGAACTGTGCTGTGTGTTTCCCTTCAGAAAAGGAGTTAAATGCCAGGCTCTGTGTCTTCCTACAAGCAAGACTTCTTTTCAGGTAAATGCACTCACTTTTCAGCTCAAAGGAAGCAACATCTTTCAGGAAGCTCACACGTTTCTTGCTCTAACTGAAAAGCATTGGATGTTAGAGGACCTGTGGTTTGTATCAGTTTCAGAAGCAGAGTTGAACTAGATATGGTCCGTGTGTGTAGGAAACTGGGATCTTTTGTTCTGAGCCCACTCCCGTTTCCCGCCTTATTAGAGATGCTAGAAAGCAAGAGAATGCTTCTTGCTCTAAAGCAGAGTGTGTTTCATGGATGAGATCTGTGCTGTGTGTTTCCCTTCAGAAAGGGAGTTAAATGCCAGGCTCTGTGTCTTCCTACAAGCAAGACTTCCTTTCAGGTAAACGCACTCACTTTTCAGCTCAAAGGAAGCTACATCATCACGAAGCTCATACTTTTCCCGCTCTCAACTGAAAAGCATTGGATGTTAATGGACCTGTTGTTTGTATCAGTTTCAGAAGCAGAGTTGAACTGGATATGGTCACTGTGTGTAGGAAACACAGTTCTTTTGTTCTGAGCACACTCATGTTTCCCGCCTTATTAGAGACACTAGATACCAAGAGAGTGCCTCTTGCTCTAAAGCAGAGTGTGTTTCATGGATGAGAACTGTAGTGTGTGTTTCCCTTCAGAAAAGGAGTTAAATGCCAGGCTCTGTGTCTTCCTACAACCAAGACTTCATTTCAGGTAAACACACTCACTTTTCAGCTCAAAGGAAGCTACATCATTCACGAAGCTCACACTTTTCCCGCTCTTAACTGAAAAGCATTGAATGTTAATGGACCTGCTGTTTGTATCAGTTTCAGAAGCAGAGTTGAACTAGATATGGTCCGGGGGTGTAGGAAACATCGTTCATTTGTTCTGAGCACACTCAGGTTTCCTGCCTTTTAGAGACTCTAGAAAGCAAGAGAGTGCGTCTTGCTCTAAAGCAGAGTGTGTTTCATGGATGAGAAGTGTGTTGTGTGTTTCCCTTCAGAGAAGGTGTTAAATGCCAGGCTCTATGTCTTCCTACAAGCAAGACTTCCTTTCAGGTAAACGCACTCACTTTTCAGCTCAAAGGAAGCTACATCATTCACGAAGCTCACAGGTTTCTTGCTCTTAACTGACAAGCACTGGATGTTAGAGGACCTGTGGTTTGTATCAGTTTCAGAAGCAGAGTTGAACTAGATATGGTCCCTGTGTAGGAAACACGGTTCTTTTGTTCAGAGCACACTCACGTTTCCTGATTAATTAGAGACGCTAGAAAGGAAGAGAGTGCTTCTTGCTCTAAAGCAGAGTGTTTTTCTTGGAAGAGAACTGTGCTGTGTGTTTCCCTTCAGAAAAGGAGTTAAATGCCAGGCTCTGTGTCTTCCTACAAGCAAGACTTCTTTTCAGGTAAATGCACTCACTTTTCAGCACAAAGGAAGCAACATCTTTCACGAAGCTCACACGTTTCTTGCTCTAACTGAAAAGCATTGGATGTTAATGGACCTGTTGTTTGTATCAGTTTCAGAAGCAGAGTTGAACTAGATATGGTCCGTGTGTGTAGGAAACACAGTTCATTTGCTCTGAGCACACTCATGTTTCCTGCCTTTTAGAGACTCTAGAAAGCAAGAGCGTGCTTCTTGCTCTAAAGCAGAGTGTGTTTCATGGATGAGAAGTGTGCTGTGTGTTTCCCTTCAGAAACGGAGTTAAATGCCAGGCTCTGTGTCTTCCTACAAGCGAGACTTCGTTTCAGGTAAACGCAGTCACTTTTCAGCTCAAACGAAGCTATATTGTACACGAAGCTCACACGTTTCTCGCTCTTAACTGAAACGCTTTGGATGTTAGAGGGCCTGTGGTTTGTATCAGTTTCAGAAGCAGAGTTGAACTAGATATGGTCCGTGTGTGTAGGAAACACAGTTCTTTTGTTCTGAGCACTCTCACGTTTCCCGCCTTCTTAGAGACTCTAGAAAGCAAGAGCGTGCTTCTTGCTCTAAAGCAGAGTGTGTTTCATGGATGAGAAGTGTGCTGTGTGTTTCCCTTCAGAAACGGAGTTAAATGCCAGGCTCTGTGTCTTCCTACATGCAAGACTTCCTTTCAGGTAAACGTACTCACTTTTCAGCTCAAAGGAAGCTACATCATCACGAAGCTCATAATTTTCCCGCTCTTAACTGAAAAGCATTGGATGTTAATGGACCTGTTGTTTGTATCAGTTTCAGAAGCAGAGTTGAACTGGATATGGTCACTGTGTGTAGGAAACCCAGTTCTTTTGTTCTGAGCACACTCATGTTTCCCGCCTTATTAGAGACACTAGATACCAAGAGAGTGCCTCTTGCTCTAAAGCAGAGTGTGTTTCATGGATGAGAACTGTAGTGTGTGTTTCCCTTCAGAAATGGAGTTAAATGCCAGGCTCTGTGTCTTGCTTCATTTCAGGTAAACGCACTCACTTTTCAGCTCAAAGGAAGCTACATCATTCACGAAGCTCACAGGTTTCTCGCTCTTAACTGACAAGCATTGGATGTTAGAGGACCTGTGGTTTGTATCAGTTTCAGAAGCAGAGTTGAACTGGATATGGTCCCTGTGTGTAGGAAACACAGTTCTTTTGTTCTGAGCACACTCATGTTTCCTGCCTTATTGGAGACACTAGATACCAAGAGAGTGCCTCTTGCTATAAAGCAGAGTGTGTTTCATGGATGAGAACTGTAGTGTGTGTTTCCCTTCAGAAAAGGAGTTAAATGCCAGGCTCTGTGTCTTCCTACAAGCAAGACTTCATTTCAGGTAAACGCCCTCACTTTTCAGCTCAAAGGAAGCTACATCATTCACGAAGCTCACACTTTTCCCGCTCTTAAATTAAAAGCATTGGATGTTAATGGACCTGCTGTTTGTGTCAGTTTCAGAAGCAGAGTTGAACTAGCTATGGTCCGGGGGTGTAGGAAACATGGTTCATTTGTTCTGAGCACACTCACGTTTCCTGCCTTTTAGAGACTCTAGAAAGCAAGAGAGTGCTTCTTGCTCTAAAGCAGAGTGTGTTTCATGGATGAGAAGTGTGCTGTGTGTTTCCCTTCAGAAAAGGAGTTAAATGCCAGGCTTTATGTCTTCCTACAAGCAAGACTTCCTTTCAGGTAAATGCACACACTTTTCAGCTCAAAGGAAGCTACATCATTCACGAAGCTCACAGGTTTCTTGCTCTTAACTGACAAGCACTGGATGTTAGAGGACCTGTGGTTTGTATCAGTTTCAGAAGCAGAGTTGAACTAGATATGGTCCATGTGTGTAGGAAACACGGATCTTTTGTTCTGAGCACACTCAAGTTTCCTGCCTTATTAGAGATGCAAGAAAGCAAGAGAGTGCTTCTTGCTCTAAAGCATAGTGTGTTTCATGGATGAGAACAGTGCTGTGTGTTTCCCTTCAGAAAGGGAGTTAAATGACACGCTCTGTGTCTTCCTAAAAGCAAGACTTCCTTTCTGGTAAATGCACTCACTTTTGAGCTCAAATGAAGCTACATCATTCACGAAGCTCACACGTTTCCCGCTCTTAACTGAAAAGCATTAGATGTTAATGGACCTGTTATTTGTATCAGTTTCAGAAGCAGAGTTGAACTGAATATAGTTCCTGTGTGTAGGAAACACAGTTCTTTTGTTCTGAGCACACTCATGTTTCCCGCCTTATTAGAGACTCTAGAAACCAAGAGAGTGCTTCTTGCTCTAAAGCAGAGTGTGTTTCATGGATGAGAACTGTGCTGTGTGTTTCCTTTCTGCAAGGGAGTTAAATGCCAGGCTCTGTGACTTCCTACAAGCAAGACTTCTTTTCAGGTAAACGCACTCACTTTTCAGCTCAAAGGAAGCTACATCATTCACGAAGCTCACAGGTTTCTTGCTCTTAACTGACAAGCACTGGATGTTAGAGGAACTGTGGTTTGTATCAGTTTCAGAAGCAGAGTTGAACTAGATATGGTCCGTGTGTTTAGGAAACACAGATCTGTTGTTCTGAGCACACTCACGTTTTCCGCCTTATTAGAGATGATAGAAAGTAAGAGAGTGCTTCTTGCTCTAAAGCAGAGTGTGTTTCATGGATGAGAACTGTGCTGTATGTTTCCCTTCTGAAACGGAGTTAAATGCCAGGCTCTGTGTCTTCCTACACCAAGACTTCCTTTCAGGTAAATGCACTCACTTTTCAGCTCAAAGGAAGCTACATCATTCATGAAGCTCACAGGTTTCTTCCTCTTAACTGAAAAGCACTGGATGTTAGAGGACCTGTGGTTTGTATCAGTTTCAGAAGCAGAGTTGAACTAGATATGGTCCCTGTGTAGGAAACACGTTTCTTTTGTTCAGAGCACACTCATGTTTCCTGATTAATTAGAGAGGCTAGAAAGGAAGAGAGTGCTTCTTGCTCTAAAGCAGAGTGTTTTTCTTGGAAGAGAACTGTGCTGTGTGTTTCCCTTCAGAAAAGGAGTTAAATGCCAGGCTCTGTGTCTTCCTACAAGCAAGACTTCTTTTCAGGTAAATGCACTCACTTTTCAGCTCAAAGGAAGCAACATCTTTCAGGAAGCTCACACGTTTCTTGCTCTAACTGAAAAGCATTGGATGTTAGAGGACCTGTGGTTTGTATCAGTTTCAGAAGCAGAGTTGAACTAGATATGGTCCGTGTGTGTAGGAAACAGGGATCTTTTGTTCTGAGCCCACTCCCGTTTCCCGCCTTATTAGAGATGCTAGAAAGCAAGAGAATGCTTCTTGCTCTACAGCAGAGTGTGTTTCATGGATGAGATCTGTGCTGTGTGTTTCCCTTCAGAAAGGGAGTTAAATGCCAGGCTCTGTGTCTTCCTACAAGCAAGACTTCCTTTCAGGTAAACGCACTCACTTTTCAGCTCAAAGGAAGCTACATCATCACGAAGCTCATACTTTTCCCGCTCTCAACTGAAAAGCATTGGATGTTAATGGACCTGTTGTTTGTATCAGTTTCAGAAGCAGAGTTGAACTGGATATGGTCACTGTGTGTAGGAAACACAGTTCTTTTGTTCTGAGCACACTCATGTTTCCCGCCTTATTAGAGACACTAGATACCAAGAGAGTGCCTCTTGCTCTAAAGCAGAGTGTGTTTCATGGATGAGAACTGTAGTGTGTGTTTCCCTTCAGAAAAGGAGTTAAATGCCAGGCTCTGTGTCTTCCTACAACCAAGACTTCATTTCAGGTAAACACACTCACTTTTCAGCTCAAAGGAAGCTACATCATTCACGAAGCTCACACTATTCCCGCTCTTAACTGAAAAGCATTGAATGTTAATGGACCTGCTGTTTGTATCAGTTTCAGAAGCAGAGTTGAACTAGATATGGTCCGGGGGTGTAGGAAACATCGTTCATTTGTTCTGAGCACACTCACGTTTCCTGCCTTTTAGAGACTCTAGAAAGCAAGAGAGTGCTTCTTGCTCTAAAGCAGAGTGTGTTTCATGGATGAGAAGTGTGTTGTGTGTTTCCCTTCAGAAAAGGTGTTAAATGCCAGGCTCTATGTCTTCCTACAAGCAAGACTTACTTTCAGGTAAACGCACTCACTTTTCAGCTCAAAGGAAGCTACATCATTCACGAAGCTCACAGGTTTCTTGCTCTTAACTGACAAGCAGTGGATGTTAGAGGACCTGTGGTTTGTATCAGTTTCAGAAGCAGAGTTGAACTAGATATGGTCCCTGTGTAGGAAACACGGTTCTTTTGTTCAGAGCACACTCACGTTTCCTGATTAATTAGAGACGCTAGAAAGGAAGAGAGTGCTTCTTGCTCTAAAGCAGAGTGTTTTTCTTGGAAGAGAACTGTGCTGTGTGTTTCCCTTCAGAAAAGGAGTTAAATGCCAGGCTCTGTGTCTTCCTACAAGCAAGACTTCTTTTCAGGTAAATGCACTCACTTTTCAGCACAAAGGAAGCAACATCTTTCACGAAGCTCACACGTTTCTTGCTCTAACTGAAAAGCATTGGATGTTAGAGGACCTGTGGTTTGTATCAGTTTCAGAAGCAGAGTTGAACTAGATATGGTCCCTGTGTAGGAAACACGGTTCTTTTGTTCAGAGCACACTCATGTTTCCTGATTAATTAGAGACGCTAGAAAGCAAGAGCGTGCTTCTTGATCTAAAGCAGAGTGTGTTTCATGGATGAGAACTGTGCTGTGTGTTTCCCTTCAGAAACGGAGTTAAATGCCACACTCTGTGTCTTCCTAAAAGCAAGACTTCCTTTCTGGTAAACGCACTCACTTTTCAGCTCAAAGGAAGCTACATCATTCACGAAGCTCACACGTTTCCCGCTCTTAACTGAAAAGCATTGGATGTTAATGGACCTGTTGTTTGTATCAGTTTCAGAAGCAGAGTTGAACTAGATATGGTCCGTGTGTGTAGGAAACACAGTTCTTTTGTTCTGAGCACTCTCACGTTTCCCGCCTTATTAGAGACTCTAGAAAGCAAGAGCGTGCTTCTTGCTCTAAAGCAGAGTGTGTTTCATGGATGAGAAGTGTGCTGTGTGTTTCCCTTCAGAAACGGAGTTAAATGCCAGGCTCTGTGTCTTCCTACAAGCGAGACTTCGTTTCAGGTAAACGCAGTCACTTTTCAGCTCAAACGAAGCTATATTGTACACGAAGCTCACACGTTTCTCGCTCTTAACTGAAACGCTTTGGATGTTAGAGGGCCTGTGGTTTGTATCAGTTTCAGAAGCAGAGTTGAACTAGATATGGTCCGTGTGTGTAGGAAACACAGTTCTTTTGTTCTGAGCACTCTCACATTTGTCGCCTTATTAGAGACTCTAGAAAGCAAGAGCGTGCTTCTTGCTCTAAAGCAGAGTGTGTTTCATGGATGAGAAGTGTGCTGTGTGTTTCCCTTCAGAAACGGAGTTAAATGCCAGGCTCTGTGTCTTCCTACAAGCGATTCATCGTTTCAGGTAAACGCAGTCACTTTTCAGCTCAAACGAAGCTATATTGTACACGAAGCTCACACGTTTCTCGCTCTTAACTGAAACGCATTGGATGTTAGAGGGCCTGTGGTTTGTATCAGTTTCAGAAGCAGAGTTGAACTAGATATGGTCCGTGTGTGTAGGAAACACAGTTCTTTTGTTCTGAGCACTCTCACGTTTCCCGCCTTCTTAGAGACTCTAGAAAGCAAGAGCGTGCTTCTTGCTCTAAAGCAGAGTGTGTTTCATGGATGAGAAGTGTGCTGTGTGTTTCCCTTCAGAAACGGAGTTAAATGCCAGGCTCTGTGTCTTCCTACATGCAAGACTTCCTTTCAGGTAAATGCACTCACTTTTCAGCTCAAAGGAAGCTACATCATCACGAAGCTCATACTTTTCCCGCTCTTAACTGAAAAGCATTGGATGTTAATGGACCTGTTGTTTGTGTCTGTTTCAGAAGCAGAGTTGAACTGGATATGGTCCCTGTGTGTAGGAAACACAGTTCTTTTGTTCTGAGCACACTCATGTTTCCCGCCTTATTAGAGACACTAGATACCAAGAGAGTGCCTCTTGCTCTAAAGCAGAGTGTGTTTCATGCATGAGAACTGTAGTGTGTGTTTCCCTTCAGAAAAGGAGTTAAATGCCAGGCTCTGTGTCTTCCTAAAAGCAAGACTTCATTTCAGGTATACGCACTCACTTTTCAGCTCAAAGGAAGCTACATCGTTCAGGAAGCTCACACGTTTCTAGCTCTTAACTGAAAAGCATTGGATGTTACAGGACCTGTGGTTTGTATCAGTTTCAGAAGCAGAGTTGAACTAGATATGGTCCCTGTGTAGGAAACACGGTTCTTTTGTTCAGAGCACACTCACGTTTTCGGCCTTATTAGAGATGCTAGAAAGTAAGAGAGTGCTTCTTGCTATAAAGCAGAGTGTGTTTCATGGATGAGAACTGTGCTGTGTGTTTCCCTTCAGAAAAGGAGTTAAATGCCAGGCTCTATGTCTTCCTACAAGCAAGACTTCCTTTCAGGTAAACGCACTCACTTTTTAGCTCAAAGGAAGCTACATCATTCACGAAGCTCACAGGTTTCTTGCACTTAACTGACAAGCACTGGATGTTAGAGGACCTGTGGTTTGTATCAGTTTCAGAAGCAGAGTTGAACTATATATGGTCCCTGTGTAGGAAACACGGTTCTTTTGTTCAGAGCACACTCATGTTTCCTGATTAATTAGAGATGCTAGAAAGGAAGAGAGTGCTTCTTGCTCTAAAGCAGAGTGTTTTTCTTGGAAGAGAACTGTGCTGTGTGTTTCCCTTCAGAAAAGGAGTTAAATGCCAGGCTCTATGTCTTCCTACAAGCAAGACTTCTTTTCACGTAAATGCACTCACTTTTCAGCTCAAAGGAAGCAACATCTTTCAGGAAGCTCACACGTTTCTTGCTCTAACTGAAAAGCATTGGATGTTAGAGGACCTGTGGTTTGTATCAGTTTCAGAAGCAGAGTTGAACTGGATATGGTCACTGTGTGTAGGAAACACAGTTCTTTTGTTCTGAGCACACTCACGTTTCCCGCCTTATTAGAGACACTAGATACCAAGAGAGTGCCTCTTGCTCTAAAGCAGAGTGTGTTTCATGGATGAGAACTGTAGTGTGTGTTTCCCTTCAGAAAAGGAGTTAAATGCCAGGCTCTGTGTCTTCCTACAAGCAAGACTTCATTTCAGGTAAACGCACTCACTTTTCAGCTCAAAGGAAGCTACATCATTCTCGAAGCTCACACTTTTCCCGCTCTTAACTGAAAAGCATTGAATGTTAATGGACCTGCTGTTTGTATCAGTTTCAGAAGCAGAGTTGAACTAGATATGGTCCGGGGGTGTAGGAAACATGGTTCATTTGTTCTGAGCACACTCACGTTTCCTGCCTTTTAGAGACTCTAGAAAGCAAGAGAGTGCTTCTTGCTCTAAAGCAGAGTGTGTTTCATGGATGAGAAGTGTGCTGTGTGTTTCCCTTCAGAAAAGGAGTTAAATGCCAGGCTCTATGTCTTCCTACAAGCAAGACTTCCTTTCAGGTAAATGCACTCACTTTTCAGCACAAAGTAAGCAACATCTTTCACGAAGCTCACACGTTTCTTGCTGTAACTGAAAAGCATTGGATGTTAGAGGACCTGTGGTTTGTATCAGTTTCAGAAGCAGAGTTGAACTAGATATGGTCCCTGTGTAGGAAACACGGTTCTTTTGTTCAGAGCACACTCATGTTTCCTGATTAATTAGAGACACTAGATACCAAGAGAGTGCCTCTTGCTCTAAAGCAGAGTGTGTTTCATGGATGAGAACTGTAGTGTGTGTTTCCCTTCAGAAACGGAGTTAAATGCCAAGCTCTGTGTCTTCCTACAAGCGAGACATCGTTTCAGGTAAACGCAGTCACTTTTCAGCTCAAACGAAGCTATATTGTACACGAAGCTCACACGTTTCTAGCTCTTAACTGAAACGCATTGGATGTTAGAGGGCCTGTGGTTTGTATCAGTTTCAGAAGCAGAGTTGAACTAGATATGGTCCGTGTGTGTAGGAAACACAGTTCTTTTGTTCTGAGCACTCTCACGTTTCCCGCCTTATTAGAGACTCTAGAAAGCAAGAGCGTGCTTCTTGCTCTAAAGCAGAGTGTGTTTCATGGATGAGAAGTGTGCTGTGTGTTTCCCTTCAGAAACGGAGTTAAATGCCAGGCCCTGTGTCTTCCTACAAGCGAGACTTCGTTTCAGGTAAACGCAGTCACTTTTCAGCTCAAACGAAGCTATATTGTACACGAAGCTCACACGTTTCTCGCTCTTAACTGAAACGCATTGGATGTTAGAGGGCCTGTGGTTTGTATCAGTTTCAGAAGCAGAGTTGAACTAGATATGGTCCATGTGTGTAGGAAACACAGTTCTTTTGTTCTGAGCACTCTCACGTTTCCCGCCTTCTTAGAGACTCTAGAAAGCAAGAGCGTGCTTCTTGCTCTAAAGCAGAGTGTGTTTCATGGATGAGAAGTATGCTGTGTGTTTCACTTCAGAAACGGAGTTAAATGCCAGGCTCTGTGTCTTCCTACATGCAAGAATTCCTTTCAGGTAAACGTACTCACTTTTCAGCTCAAAGGAAGCTACATCATCACGAAGCTCATACTTTTCCCGCTCTTAACTGAAAAGCATTGCATGTTAATGGACCTGTTGTTTGTATCAGTTTCAGAAGCAGAGTTGAACTGGATATGGTCCCTGTGTGTAGGAAACACAGTTCTTTTGTTCTGAGCACACTCATGTTTCCTGCCTTATTAGAGACACTAGATACCAAGAGAGTGCCTCTTGCTCTAAAGCAGAGTGTGTTTCATGGATGAGAACTGTAGTGTGTGTTTCCCTTCAGAAAAGGAGTTAAATGCCAGGCTCTGTGTCTTCCTAAAAGCAAGACTTCATTTCAGGTATACACACTCACTTTTCAGCTCAAAGGAAGCTACATCATTCACGAAGCTCACAGGTGTCTCGCTCTTAACTGACAAGCATTGGATGTTAGAGGACCTGTGGTTTGTATCAGTTTCAGAAGCAGAGTTGAACTAGATATGGTCCGTGTGTGTAGGAAACAGGGATCTTTTTTTCTGAGCCCACTCCCGTTTCCCGCCTTATTAGAGATGCTAGAAAGCAAGAGAGTGCTTCTTGCTCTAAAGCAGAGTGTGTTTCATGGATGAGATTGTGCTGTGTGTTTCCCTTCAGAAAGGGAGTTAAATGCCAGGCTCTGTGTCTTCCTACAAGCAAGACTTCCTTTCAGGTAAACGCACTCACTTTTCAGCTCAAAGGAAGCTACATCATCACGAAGCTCATACTTTTCCCGCTCTTAACTGAAAAGCATTGGATGTTAACGGACCTGTTGTTTGTATCAGTTTCAGAAGCAGAGTTGAACTGGATATGGACACTGTGTGTAGGAAACACAGTTCTTTTGTTCTGAGCACACTCATGTTTCCCGCCTTATTAGAGACACTAGATACCAAGAGAGTGCCTCTTGCTCTAAAGCAGAGTGTGTTTCATGGATGAGAACTGTAGTGTGTGTTTCCCTTCAGAAAAGGAGTTAAATGCCAGGCTCTGTGTCTTCCTACAAGCAAGACTTCATTTCAGGTAAACGCACTCACTTTTCAGCTCAAAGGAAGCTACATCATTCACGAAGCTCACACGTTTCTAGCTCTTAACTGAAAAGCATTGGATGTTAGAGGACCTGTGGTTTGTATCAGTTTCAGAAGCAGAGTTGAACTAGATATGGTCCCTGTGTAGGAAACACGGTTCTTTTGTTCAGAGCACACTCACGTTTTCTGCCTTATTAGAGACTCTAGAAAGCAAGAGAGTGCTTCTTGCTCTAAAGCAGAGTGTGTTTCATGGATGAGAAGTGTGCTGTGTGTTTCCCTTCAGAAAAGGAGTTAAATGCCAGGCTCTGTGTCTTCCTACAAGCAAGACTTCCTTTCAGGTAAACGCACTCACTTTTCAGCTCAAAGGAAGCTACATCATTCACGAAGCTCACGGGTTTCTTGCTCTTAACTGACAAGCACTGGATGTTAGAGGACCTGTGGTTTGTATCAGTTTCAGAAGCAGAGTTGAACTATATATGGTCCCTGTGTAGGAAACACGGTTCTTTTGTTCAGAGCAACTCATGTTTCCTGATTAATTAGAGATGCTAGAAAGGAAGAGAGTGCTTCTTGCTCTAAAGCAGAGTGTTTTTCTTGGAAGAGAACTGTGCTGTGTGTTTCCCTTCAGAAAAGGAGTTAAATGCCAGGCTCTGTGTCTTCCTACAAGCAAGACTTCCTTTCAGGTAAACGCACTCACTTTTCAGCTCAAAGGAAGCTACATCATCACGAAGCTCATACTTTTCCTGCTCTTAACTGAAAAGCATTGGATGTTAATGGACCTGTTGTTTGTATCAGTTTCAGAAGCAGAGTTGAACTGGATATGGTCACTGTATTTAGGAAACACAGTTCTTTTGTTCTGAGCACACTCATGTTTCCCGCTTTATTAGAGACACTAGATACCAAGAGAGTGCCTCTTGCTCTAAAGCAGAGTGTGTTTCATGGATGAGAACTGTAGTGTGTGTTTCCCTTCAGAAAAGGAGTTAAATGCCAGGCTCTGTGTCTTCCTACAAGCAAGACTTCATTTCAGGTAAACGCACTCACTTTTCAGCTCAAAGGAAGATACATCATTCACGAAGCTCACACTTTTCCCGCTCTTAACTGAAAAGCATTGAATGTTAATGGACCTGCTGTTTGTATCAGTTTCAGAAGCAGAGTTGAACTAGATATGGTCCGGGGGTGTAGGAAACATGGTTCATTTGTTCTGAGCACACACACGTTTCCTGCCTTTTAGAGACTCTAGAAAGCAAGAGAGTGCTTCTTGCTCTAAAGCAGAGTGTGTTTCATGGATGAGAAGTGTGCTGTGTGTTTCCCTTCAGAAAAGGAGTTAAATGCCAGGCTCTATGTCTTCCTACAAGCAAGACTTCGTTTCAGGTAAACGCACTCACTTTTCAGCTCAAAGGAAGCTACATCATTCAGGAAGCTCACAGGTTTCTTGCTCTTAACTGACAAGCACTGGATGTTAGAGGACCTGTGGTTTGTATCAGTTTCAGAAGCAGAGTTGAACTAGATATGGTCCCTGTGTAGGAAACACGGTTCTTTTGTTCAGAGCACACTCACGTTTCCTGATTAATTAGAGACGCTAGAAAGTAAGAGAGTGCTTCTTGCTCTAAAGCAGAGTGTTTTTCTTGGAAGAGAACTGTGCTGTGTGTTTCCCTTCAGAAAAGGAGTTAAATGCCAGGCTCTGTGTCTTCCTACAAGCAAGACTTCTTTTCAGGTAAATGCACTCACTTTTCAGCTCAAAGGAAGCAACATCTTTCACGAAGCTCACACGTTTCTTGCTCTAACTGAAAAGCATTGGATGTTAGAGGACCTGTGGTTTGTATCAGTTTCAGAAGCAGAGTTGAATTAGATATGGTCCGGGGGTGTAGGAAACACGGTTCTATTGTTCTGAGCACACTCATGTTTCCTGCCTTATTAGAGACACTAGATACCAAGAGAGTGCCTCTTGCTCTAAAGCAGAATGTGTTTCATGGATGAGAACTGTAGTGTGTGTTTCCCTTCAGAAAAGGAGTTAAATGCCAGGCTCTGTGTCTTCCTACAAGCAAGACTTCCTTTCAGGTAAACGCACTCACTTTTCAGCTCAAAGGAAGCTACATCATCACGAAGCTCATACTTTTCCTGCTCTCAACTGAAAAGCATTGGATGTTAATGGACCTGTTGTTTGTATCAGTTTCAGAAGCAGAGTTGAACTGGATATGGTCACTGTGTGTAGGAAACACAGTTCTTTTGTTCTGAGCACACTCATGTTTCCCGCCTTATTAGAGACACTAGATACCAAGAGAGTGCCTCTTGCTCTAAAGCAGAGTGTGTTTCATGGATGAGAACTGTAGTGTGTGTTTCCCTTCAGAAAAGGAGTTAAATGCCAGGCTCTGTGTCTTCCTACAAGCAAGACTTCATTTCAGGTAAACGCACTCACTTTTCAGCTCAAAGGAAGCTACATCATTCAAGAAGCTCACAGGTTTCTCGCTCTTAACTGACAAGCATTGGATGTTAGAGGACCTGTGGTTTGTATCAGTTTCAGAAGCAGAGTTGAACTAGCTATGGTCCGGGGGTGTAGGAAACATGGTTCATTTGTTCTGAGCACACTCACGTTTCCTGCCTTTTAGAGACTCTAGAAAGCAAGAGAGTGCTTCTTGCTCTAAAGCACAGTGTGTTTCATGGATGAGAACTGTGCTGTATGTTTCCCTTCTGAAACGGAGTTAAATGCCAGGCTCTGTGTCTTCCTACAAGCAAGACTTCCTTTCAGGTAAATGCACTCACTTTTCAGCTCAAAGGAAGCTACATCATTCATGAAGCTCACAGATTTCTTCCTCTTAACTGAAAAGCACTGGATGTTAGAGGACCTGTGGTTTGTATCAGTTTCAGAAGCAGAGTTGAACTAGATATGTTCCCTGTGTATGAAACACGGTTTTTTTGTTCAGAGCACACTCACGTTTCCTGATTAATTAGAGAGGCTAGAAAGGAAGAGAGTGCTTCTTGCTCTAAAGCAGAGTGTGTTTCATGGATGAGAACAGTGCTGTGTGTTTCCCTTCAGAAACGGAGTTAAATGCCACGCTCTGTGTCTTCCTATAAGCAAGACTTCCTTTCTGGTAAATGCACTCACTTTTGAGCCCAAATGAAGCTACATCATTCACGAAGCTCACAAGTTTCCCGCTCTTAACTGAAAATCATTGGATGTTAATGGACCTGTTGTTTGTATCAGTTTCAGAAGCAGAGTTGAACTGAATATAGTTCCTGTGTGTAGGAAACACAGTTCTTTTGTTCTGAGCACACTCATGTTTCCCTCCTTATTAGAGACTCTAGAAACCAAGACAGTGCTTCTTGCTCTAAAGCAGAGTGTGTTTCATGGATGAGAACTGTGCTGTGTGTTTCCCTTGAGAAAAGGAGTTAAATGCCAGGCTCTGTGTCTTCCTACAAGGAAGACTTCGTATCAGGTAAACGCACTCACTTTTCAGCTGAAAGGAAGCTACATCATTCAAGAAGCTCACAGGTTTCTTGCTCTTAACTGACAAGCACTGGATGTTAGAGGACCTGTGGTTTGTATCAGTTTCAGAAGCAGAGTTGAACTAGATATGGTCCGTGTGTGTAGGAAACACGGATCTGTTGTTCTGAGCACACTCACGTTTTCTGCCTTATTAGAGATGCTAGAAAGTAAGAGAGTGCTACTTGCTCTAAAGCAGAGTGTGTTTCATGGATGAGAACTGTGCTGTATGTTACCCTTCTGAAATGGAGTTAAATGCCAGGCTCTGTGTCTTCCTACAAGCAAGAATTCCTTTCAGGTAAATGCACTCACTTTTCAGCTCAAAGGAAGCTACATCATTTATGAAGCCCACAGGTTTCTTCCTCTTAACTGAAAAGCACTGGATGTTAGAGGACCTGTGGTTTGTATCAGTTTCAGAAGCAGAGTTGAACTAGATATGGTTCCTGTGTAGGAAACAGGGTTCTTTTGTTCAGAGCACACTCACGTTTCCTGATTAATTAGAGAGGCTAGAAAGGAAGAGAGTGCTTCTTGCTCTAAAGCAGAGTGTTTTTCTTGGAAGAGAACTGTGCTGTGTGTTTCCCTTCAGAAAAGGAGTTAAATGCCAGGCTCTGTGTCTTCCTACAAGCAAGAATTCTTTTCAGGTAAATGCACTCACTTTTCAGCTCAAAGGAAGCAACATCTTTCAGGAAGCTCACAGGTTTCTTGCTCTAACTGAAAATCATTGGATCTTAGAGGACCTGTGGTTTGTATCAGTTTCAGAAGCAGAGTTGAACTAGATATGGTCCATGTGTGTAGGAAACAGGGATCTTTTCTTCTGAGCCCACTCCCCTTTCCCGCCTTGTTAGAGATGCTAGAAAGCAATAGAGTGCTTCTTGCTCTAAAGCAGAGTGTGTTTCATGGATGAGATCTGTGCTGTGTGTTTCCCTTCAGAAAGGGAGTTAAATGCCAGGCTCTGTGTCTTCCTACAAGCAAGACTTCCTTTCAGGTAAATGCACTCACTTTTCAGCTCAAAGGAAGCTACATCATCAGGAAGCTCATACTTTTCCCGCTCTTAACTGAAAAGCATTGGATGTTAATGGACCTGTTGTTTGTATCAGTTTCAGAAGCAGATTTGAAATGGATATAGTCACTGTGTGTAGGAAACACAGTTCTTTGTTCTGAGCACACTCATTTTTCCCGCCTTATTAGAGACACTAGATACCAAGAGAGTGCCTCTTGCTCTAAAGCAGAGTGTGTTTCATGGATGAGAACTGTAGTGTGTGTTTCCCTTCAGAAAAGGAGTTAAATGCCAGGCTCTGTGTCTTCCTACAAGCAAGACTTCATTTCAGGTAAACACACTCACTATTCAGCTCAAAGGAAGCTACATCATTCACGAAGCTCACAGGTTTCTTGCTCTTAACTGACAAGCACTGGATGTTAGAGGACCTGTGGTTTGTATCAGTTTCAGAAGCAGAGTTGAACTAGATATGGTCCCTGTGTAGGAAACACGGTTCTTTTGTTCAGAGCACACTCACGTTTCCTGATTAATTAGAGACACTAGAAAGGAAGAGAGTGCTTCTTGCTCTAAAGCAGAGTGTTTTTCTTGGAAGAGAACTGTGCTGTGTGTTTCCCTTCAGAAAAGGAGTTAAATGCCAGGCTCTATGTCTTCCTACAAGCAAGACTTCCTTTCAGGTAAATGCACTCACTTTTCAGCTCAAAGGAAGCCACATCTTTCACGAAGCTCACACGTTTCTTGCTCTAACTGAAAAGCATTGGATGTTAGAGGACCTGTGGTTTGTATCAGTTTCAGAAGCAGAGTTGAACTAGATATGGTCCGTGTGTGTAGGAAACAGGGATCTTTTGTTCTGAGCCCACTCCTGTTTCCCGCCTTATTAGAGATGCTAGAAAGCAAGAGAGTGCTTCTTGCTCTAAAGCAGAGTGTGTTTCATGGATGAGATCTGTGCTGTGTGTTTCCCTTCAGAAAGGGAGTTAAATGCCAGGCTCTGTGTCTTCCTACAAGCAAGACTTCCTTTCAGGTAAACGCACTCACTTTTCAGCTCAAAGGAAGCTACATCATCAGGAAGCTCATACTTTTCCCGCTCTCAACTGAAAAGCATTGGATGTTAGTGGACCTGTTGTTTGTATCAGTTTCAGAAGCAGAGTTGAACTGGATATGGTCACTGTGTGTAGGAAACACAGTTCATTTGTTCTGAGCACACTCATGTTTCCCGCCTTATTAGAGAAACTAGATACCAAGAGAGTGCCTCTTGCTCTAAAGCAGAGTGTGTTTCATGGATGAGAACTGTAGTGTGTGTTTCCCTTCAGAAAAGGAGTTAAATGCCAGGCTCTGTGTCTTCCTACAAGCAAGACTTCATTTCAGGTAAACGCACTCACTTTTCAGCTCAAAGGAAGCTACATCATTCACGAAGCTCACAGGTTTCTCGCTCTTAACTGACAAGCATTGGATGTTAGAGGACCTGTGGTTTGTATCAGTTTCAGAAGCAGAGTTGAACTGGATATGGTCCCTGTGTGTAGGAAACACAGTTCTTTTGTTCTGAGGACACTCATGTTTCCTGCCTTATTAGAGACACTAGATACCAAGAGAGTGCCTCTTGCTCTAAAGCAGAGTGTGTTTCATGGATGAGAACTGTAGTGTGTGTTTCCCTTCAGAAAAGGAGTTAAATGCCAGGCTCTGTGTCTTCCTACAAGCAAGACTTCATTTCAGGTAAACGCACTCACTTTTCAGCTCAAAGGAAGCTACATCATTCACGAAGCTCACACTTTTCCCGCTCTTAAATTAAAAGCATTGGATGTTAATGGACCTGCTGTTTGTATCAGTTTCAGAAGCAGAGTTGAACTAGATATGGTCCGGGGGTGTAGGAAACATGGTTCATTTGTTCTGAGCACACTCACGTTTCCTGCCTTTTAGAGACTCTAGAAAGCAAGAGAGTGCTTCTTGCTCTAAAGCAGAGTGTGTTTCATGGATGAGAAGTGTGCTGTGTGTTTCCCTTCAGAAAAGGAGTTAAATGCCAGGCTCTATGTCTTCCTACAAGCAAGACTTCCTTTCAGGTAAACGCACACACTTTTCAGCTCAAAGGAAGCTACATCATTCACGAAGCTCACAGGTGTCTTGCTCTTAACTGACAAGCACTGGATGTTAGAGGACCTGTGGTTTGTATCAGTTTCAGAAGCAGAGTTGAACTAGATATGGTCCATGTGTGTAGGAAACACGGATCTTTTGTTCTGAGCACACTCAAGTTTCCCGCCTTATTAGAGATGCAAGAAAGCAAGAGAGTGCTTCTTGCTCTAAAGCAGAGTGTGTTTCATGGATGAGAACAGTGCTGTGTGTTTCCCTTCAGAAAGGGAGTTAAATGACATGCTCTGTGTCTTCCTAAAAGCAAGACTTCCTTTCTGGTAAATGCACTCACTTTTGAGCTCAAATGAAGCTACATCATTCACGAAGCTCACACGTTTCCCGCTGTTAACTGAAAAGCATTGGATGTTAGAGGACCTGTGGTTTGTATCAGTTTCAGAAGCAGAGTTGAACTAGATATGGTCCGTGTGTGTAGGAAACAGGGATCTTTTGTTCTGAGCCCACTCCTGTTTCCCGCCTTATTAGAGATGCTAGAAAGCAAGAGAGTGCTTCTTGCTCTAAAGCAGAGTGTGTTTCATGGATGAGATCTGTGCTGTGTGTTTCCCTTCAGAAAGGGAGTTAAATGCCAGGCTCTGTGTCTTCCTACAAGCAAGACTTCCTTTCAGGTAAACGCACTCACTTTTCAGCTCAAAGGAAGCTACATCATCAGGAAGCTCATACTTTTCCCGCTCTCAACTGAAAAGCATTGGATGTTAGTGGACCTGTTGTTTGTATCAGTTTCAGAAGCAGAGTTGAACTGGATATGGTCACTGTGTGTAGGAAACACAGTTCATTTGTTCTGAGCACACTCATGTTTCCCGCCTTATTAGAGAAACTAGATACCAAGAGAGTGCCTCTTGCTCTAAAGCAGAGTGTGTTTCATGGATGAGAACTGTAGTGTGTGTTTCCCTTCAGAAAAGGAGTTAAATGCCAGGCTCTGTGTCTTCCTACAAGCAAGACTTCATTTCAGGTAAACGCACTCACTTTTCAGCTCAAAGGAAGCTACATCATTCACGAAGCTCACAGGTTTCTCGCTCTTAACTGACAAGCATTGGATGTTAGAGGACCTGTGGTTTGTATCAGTTTCAGAAGCAGAGTTGAACTGGATATGGTCCCTGTGTGTAGGAAACACTGTTCTTTTGTTCTGAGGACACTCATGTTTCCTGCCTTATTAGAGACACTAGATACCAAGAGAGTGCCTCTTGCTCTAAAGCAGAGTGTGTTTCATGGATGAGAACTGTAGTGTGTGTTTCCCTTCAGAAAAGGAGTTAAATGCCAGGCTCTGTGTCTTCCTACAAGCAAGACTTCATTTCAGGTAAACGCACTCACTTTTCAGCTCAAAGGAAGCTACATCATTCACGAAGCTCACACTTTTCCCGCTCTTAAATTAAAAGCATTGGATGTTAATGGACCTGCTGTTTGTATCAGTTTCAGAAGCAGAGTTGAACTAGATATGGTCCGGGGGTGTAGGAAACATGGTTCATTTGTTCTGAGCACACTCACGTTTCCTGCCTTTTAGAGACTCTAGAAAGCAAGAGAGTGCTTCTTGCTCTAAAGCAGAGTGTGTTTCATGGATGAGAAGTGTGCTGTGTGTTTCCCTTCAGCAAAGGAGTTAAATGCCAGGCTCTATGTCTTCCTACAAGCAAGACTTCCTTTCAGGTAAACGCACACACTTTTCAGCTCAAAGGAAGCTACATCATTCACGAAGCTCACAGGTGTCTTGCTCTTAACTGACAAGCACTGGATGTTAGAGGACCTGTGGTTTGTATCAGTTTCAGAAGCAGAGTTGAACTAGATATGGTCCATGTGTGTAGGAAACACGGATCTTTTGTTCTGAGCACACTCAAGTTTCCCGCCTTATTAGAGATGCAAGAAAGCAAGAGAGTGCTTCTTGCTCTAAAGCAGAGTGTGTTTCATGGATGAGAACAGTGCTGTGTGTTTCCCTTCAGAAAGGGAGTTAAATGACATGCTCTGTGTCTTCCTAAAAGCAAGACTTCCTTTCTGGTAAATGCACTCACTTTTGAGCTCAAATGAAGCTACATCATTCACGAAGCTCACACGTTTCCCGCTCTTAACTGAAAAGCATTGGATGTTAATGGATCTGTTGTTTGTATCAGTTTCAGAAGCAGAGTTGAACTGAATATAGTTCCTGTGTGTAGGAAACACAGTTCTTTTGTTCTGAGCACACTCATGTTTCCCGCCTTATTAGAGACTCTAGAAACCAAGAGAGTGCTTCTTGCTCTAAAGCAGAGTGTGTTTCATGGATGAGAACTGTGCTGTGTGTTTCCTTTCTGCAAGGGAGTTAAATGCCAGGCTCTGTGTCTTCCTACAAGCAAGACTTCGTTTCAGGTAAACGCACTCACTTTTCAGCTCAAAGGAAGCTACATCATTCAAGAAGCTCACAGGTTTCTTGGTCTTAACTGACAAGCACTGGATGTTAGAGGACCTGTGGTTTGTATCAGTTTCAGAAGCAGAGTTGAACTAGATATGGTCCGTGTGTGTAGGAAACACGGATCTGTTGTTCTGAGCACACTCACGTTTTCTGCCTTATTAGAGATGATAGAAAGTAAGAGAGTGCTTCTTGCTCTAAAGCAGAGTGTGTTTCATGGATGAGAAGTGTGCTGTGTGTTTCCCTTCAGAAAAGGAGTTAAATGCCAGGCTCTGTGTCTTCCTACAAGCAAGACTTCTTTTCAGGTAAATGCACTCACTTTTCAGCTCAAAGGAAGCAACATCTTTCACGAAGCTCACACGTTTCTTGCTCTAACTGAAAAGCATTGGATGTTAGAGGACCTGTGGTTTGTATCAGTTTCAGAAGCAGAGTTGAACTAGATATGGTCCCTGTGTAGGAAACAAGGTTCTTTTGTTCAGAGCACACTCATGTTTCCTGATTAATTAGAGACGCTAGAAAGCAAGAGCGTGCTTCTTGATCTAAAGCAGAGTGTGTTTCATGGATGAGAACTGTGCTGTGTGTTTCCCTTCAGAAAGGGAGTTAAATGCCAGGCTCTGTGTCTTCCTAAAAGCAAGACTTCCTTTCTGGTAAAGGCACTCACTTTTCAGCTCAAAGGAAGCTACATCATTCATGAAGCTCACACCTTTCCCGCTCTTAACTGAAAAGCATTGGATGTTAATGGACCTGTTGTTTGTATCAGTTTCAGAAGCATAGTTGAACTAGATATGGACCCTGTGTAGGAAACACGGTTCTTTTGTTCTGAGCACACTCACGTTTTCTGCCTTATTAGAGATGCTAGAAAGTAAGAGAGTGCTTCTTGCTCTAAAGCAGAGTGTGTTTCATGGATGAGAACTGTGCTGTATGTTTCCCTTCTGAAAGGGAGTTAAATGCCAGGCTCTGTGTCTTCCTACAAGCAAGACTTCCTTTCAGGTAAATGCACTCACTTTTCAGCTCAAAGGAAGCTACATCATTCATGAAGCTCACAGGCTTCTTCCTCTTAACTGAAAAGCACTGGATGTTAGAGGACCTGTGGTTTGTATCAGTTTCAGAAGCAGAGTTGAACTAGATATGGTCCCTGTGTAGGAAACACGGTTCTTTTGTTCAGAGCACACTCACGTTTCCTTATTAATTAGAGACGCTAGAAAGGAAGAGAGTGCTTCTTGCTCTAAAGCAGAGTGTTGTTCTTGGAAGAGAACTGTGCTGTGTGTTTCCCTTCAGAAAAGGAGTGAAATGCCAGGCTCTGTGTCTTCCTACAAACAAGACTTCTTTTCAGGTAAATGCACTCACTTTTCAGCTCAAAGGAAGCAACATCTTTCAGGAAGGCACACGTTTCTTGCTCTAACTGAAAATCATTGGATCTTAGAGGACCTGTGGTTTGTATCAGTTTCAGAAGCAGATTTGAACTAGATATGTTCCCTGTGTAGGAAACACGGTTCTTTTGTTCAGAGCACACTCACGTTTCCTGATTAATTAGAGATGCTAGAAAGCAAGAGAGTGCTTCTTGATCTAAAGCAGAGTGTGTTTCATGGATGAGAACTGTGCTGTGTGTTTCCCTTCAGAAAGGGAGTTAAATGCCAGGCTCTGTGTCTTCCTAAAAGCAAGACTTCCTTTCTGGTAAAGGCACTCACTTTTCAGCTCAAAGGAAGCTATATCATTTATGAAGCTCACACCTTTCCCGCTCTTAACTGAAAAGCATTGGATGTTAATGGACCTGTTGTTTGTATCAGTTTCAGAAGCAGAGTTGAACTAGATATGGACCCTGTGTAGGAAACACGGTTCTTTTGTTCAGAGCACACTCACGTTTTCTGCCTTATTAGAGATGCTAGAAAGTAAGAGAGTGCTTCTTGCTCTAAAGCAGAGTGTGTTTCATGGATGAGAACTGTGCTGTATGTTTCCCTTCTGAAAGGGAGTTAAATGCCAGGCTCTGTGTCTTCCTACAAGCAAGACTTCCATTCAGGTAAACGCACTCACTTTTCAGCTCAAAGGAAGCTACATCATTCACGAAGCTCACAGGTTTCTTGCTCTTAACTGACAAGCACTGGATGTTAGAGGACCTGTGGTTTGTATCAGTTTCAGAAGCAGAGTTGAACTAGATATGGTCCCTGTGTAGGAAACACGGTTCTTTTGTTCAGAGCACACTCACGTTTCCTGATTAATTAGAGACGCTAGAAAGGAAGAGAGTGCTTCTTGCTCTAAAGCAGAGTGTTTTTCTTGGAAGAGAACTGTGCTGTGTGTTTCCCTTCAGAAAAGGAGTTAAATGCCAGGCTCTGTGTCTTCCTACAAGCAAGACTTCTTTTCAGGTAAATGCACTCACTTTTCAGCTCAAAGGAAGCAACATCTTTCAGGAAGCTCACACGTTTCTTGCTCTAACTGAAAAGCATTGGATGTTAGATGACCTGTGGTTTGTATCAGTTTCAGAAGCAGAGTTGAACTAGATATGGTCCCTTTGTAGGAAACACGGTTCTTTTGTTCAGAGCACACTCATGATTCCTGATTAATTAGAGAGGCTAGAAAGGCAGAGAGTGCTTCTTGCTCTAAAGCAGAGTGTTTTTCTTGGAAGAGAACTGTGCTGTGTGTTTCCCTTCAGAAAAGGAGTTAAATGCCAGGCTCTGTGTCTTCCTACAAGCAAGACTTCTTTTCAGGTAAATGCACTCACTTTTCAGCTCAAAGGAAGCAACATTTTTCAGGAAGCTCACAGGTTTCTTGCTCTAACTGAAAAGCATTGGATGTTAGAGGACCTGTGGTTTGTATCAGTTTCAGAAGCAGAGTTGAACTAGATATGGTCCGTGTGTGTAGGAAACAGGGATCTTTTGTTCTGAGCCCACTCCTGTTTCCCGCCTTATTAGAGATGCTAGAAAGCAAGAGAGTGCTTCTTGCTCTAACGCAGAGTGTGTTTCATGGATGAGATCTGTGCTATGTGTTTCCCTTCAGAAAGGGAGTTAAATGCCAGGCTCTGTGTCTTCCTACAAGCAAGACTTCCTTTCAGGTAAACGCACTCACTTTTCAGCGCAAAGGAAGCTACATCATCACGAAGCTCATACTTTTCCCGCTCTCAACTGAAAAGCATTGGATGTTAATGGACCTGTTGTTTGTATCAGTTTCAGAAGCAGAGTTGAACTGGATATGGACACTGTGTGTAGGAAACACAGTTCTTTTTTTCTGAGCACACTCATGTTTCCCGCCTCATTAGAGAAACTAGATACCAAGAGAGTGCCTCTTGCTCTAAAGCAGAGTGTGTTTCATGGATGAGAACTGTAGTGTGTGTTTCCCTTCAGAAAAGGAGTTAAATGCCAGGCTCTGTGTCTTCCTACAAGCAAGACTTCATTTCAGGTAAACGCACTCACTTTTCAGCTCAAAGGAAGCTACATCATTCACGAAGCTCACAGGTTTCTCGCTCTTAACTGACAAGCATTGGATGTTAGAGGACCTGTGGTTTGTATCAGTTTCAGAAGCAGAGTTGAACTGGATATGGTCCCTGTGTGTAGGAAACACAGTTCTTTTGTTCTGAGCACACTCATGTTTCCTGCCTTATTAGAGACACTAGATACCAAGAGAGTGCCTCTTGCTCTAAAGCAGTGTGTGTTTCATGGATGAGAACTGTAGTGTGTGTTTCCCTTCAGAAAAGGAGTTAAATGCCAGGCTCTGTGTCTTCCTACAAGCAAGACTTCATTTCAGGTAAACGCACACACTTTTCAGCTCAAAGGAAGCTACATCATTCACGAAGCTCACAGGTTTCTTGCTCTTAACTGACAAGCACTGGATGTTAGAGGACCTGTGGTTTGTATCAGTTTCAGAAGCAGAGTTGAACTAGATATGGTCCATGTGTGTAGGAAACACGGATCTTTTGTTCTGAGCACACTCAAGTTTCCCGCCTTATTAGAGATGCAAGAAAGCAAGAGAGTGCTTCTTGCTCTAAAGCAGAGTGTGTTTCATGGATGAGAACAGTGCTGTGTGTTTCCCTTCAGAAAGGTAGTTAAATGACACGCTCTGTGTCTTCCTAAAAGCAAGACTTCCTTTCTGGTAAATGCACTCACTTTTGAGCTCAAATGAAGCTACATCATTCACGAAGCTCACACGTTTCCCGCTCTTAACTGAAAAGCATTGGATGTTAATGGACCTGTTGTTTGTATCAGTTTCAGAAGCAGAGTTGAACTGAATATAGTTCCTGTGTGTAGGAAACACAGTTCTTTTGTTCTGAGCACACTCATGTTTCCCGCCTTATTAGAGACTCTAGAAACCAAGAGAGTGCTTCTTGCTCTAAAGCAGAGTGTGTTTCATGGATGAGAACTGTGCTGTGTGTTTCCTTTCTGCAAGGGAGTTAAATGCCAGGCTCTGTGTCTTCTTACAAGCAAGACTTCCTTTCAGGTAAACGCACTCACTTTTCAGCTCAAAGGAAGCTACATCATCACGAAGCTCATACTTTTCCCGCTCTCAACTGAAAAGCATTGGATGTTAATGGCCTGTTGTTTGTATGAGTTTCAGAAGCAGAGTTGAACTAGATATGGTCCGGGGGTGTAGGAAACATGGTTCATTTGTTCTGAGCACACTCACGTTTCCTGCCTTTTAGAGACTCTAGAAAGCAAGAGAGTGCTTCTTGCTCTAAAGCAGAGTGTGTTTCATGGATGAGAACTGTGCTGTGTGTTTCCCTTCAGAAAGGGAGTTAAATGCCAGGCTCTATGTCTTCCTACAAGCAAGACTTCCTTTCAGGTAAACGCACTCACTTTTCAGCTCAAAGGAAGCTACATTGTTCACAAAGCTCACAGGTTTCTTGCTCTTAACTGACAAGCACTGGATGTTAGAGGACCTGTGGTTTGTATCAGTTTCAGAAGCAGAGTTGAACTAGATATGGTAACTGTGTAGGAAACACGGTTCTTTTGTTCAGAGCACACTCATGTTTCCTGATTAATTAGAGACGCTAGAAAGCAAGAGCGTGCTTCTTGATCTAAAGCAGATTGTGTTTCATGGATGAGAACTGTGCTGTGTGTTTCCCTTCAGAAACGGAGTTAAATGCCAGGCTCTGTGTCTTCCTAAAAGCAAGACTTCCTTTCTGGTAAAGGCACTCACTTTTCAGCTCAAAGGAAGCTACATCATTCAGGAAGCTCACACCTTTCCCGCTCTTAACTGAAAAGCATTGGATGTTAATGGACCTGTTGTTTGTATCAGTTTCAGAAGCAGAATTGAACTAGATATGGACCCTGTGTAGGAAACACGGTTCTTTTGTTCAGAGCACACTCACGTTTTCTGCCTTATTAGAGATGCTAGAAAGTAAGAGAGTGCTTCTTGCTCTAAAGCAGAGTGTGTTTCATGGATGAGAACTGTGCTGTATGTTTCCCTTCTGAAAGGGAGTTAAATGCCAGGCTCTGTGTCTTCCTACAAGCAAGACTTCCTTTCAGGTAAACGCACTCACTTTTCAGCTCAAAGGAAGCTACATCATCAAGAAGCTCATACTTTTCCCGCTCTTAACTGAAAAGCATTGGATGTTAATGGACCTGTTGTTTGTATCAGTTTCAGAATCAGAGTTGAACTAGATATGGTCTCTGTGTAGGAAACATGGTTCTTTTGTTCAGAGCACACTCACGTTTTCCGCCTTATTAGAGATGCTAGAAAGTAAGAGAGTGCTTCTTGCTCTAAAGCAGAGTGTGTTTCATGGATGAGAACTGTGCTGTGTGTTTCCCTTCAGAAAAGGAGTTAAATGCCAGGCTCTATGTCTTTCTACAAGCAAGACTTCCTTTCAGGTAAACGCACTCACTTTTCAGCTCAAAGGAAGCTACATCATTCACGAAGCTCACAGGTTTCTTGCTCTTAACTGACAAGCACTGGATGTTAGAGGACCTGTGGTTTGTATCAGTTTCAGAAGCAGAGTTGAACTAGATATGGTCCCTGTGTAGGAAACACGGTTCTTTTGTTCAGAGCACACTCACATTTCCTGATTAATTAGAGACGCTAGAAAGGAAGAGAGTGCTTCTTGCTCTAAAGCAGAGTGTTTTTCTTGGAAGAGAACTGTGCTGTGTGTTTCCCTTCAGAAAAGGAGTTAAATGCCAGGCTCTGTGTCTTCCTACAAGCAAGACTTCTTTTCAGGTAAATGCACTCACTTTTCAGCTCAAAGGAAGCAACATCTTTCAGGAAGCTCACACGTTTCTTGCTCTAACTGAAAAGCATTGGATGTTAGAGGACCTGTGGTTTGTATCAGTTTCAGAAGCAGAGTTGAACTAGATATGGTCCCTGTGTAGGAAACACGGTTCTTTTGTTCAGAGCACACTCACGATTCCTGATTAATTAGAGAGCCTAGAAAGGAAGAGAGTGCTTCTTGCTCTAAAGCAGAGTGTTTTTCTTGGAAGAGAACTGTGCTGTGTGTTTCCCTTCAGAAAAGGAGTTAAATGCCAGGCTCTGTGTCTTCCTACAAGCAAGACTTCTTTTCAGGTAAATGCACTCACTTTTCAGCTCAAAGGAAGCAACATCTTTCAGGAAGCTCACAGGTTTCTTGCTCTAACTGAAAAGCATTGGATGTTAGAGGACCTGTGGTTTGTATCAGTTTCAGAAGCAGAGTTGAACTAGATATGGTCCCTGTGTAGGAAACACGGTTCTTTTGTTCAGAGGACACTCACGTTTCCTTATTAATTAGAGACGCTAGAAAGGAAGAGAGTGCTTCTTGCTCTAAAGCAGAGTGTTTTTCTTGGAAGAGAACTGTGCTGTGTGTTTCCCTTCAGAAAAGGAGTTAAATGCCAGGCTCTGTGTCTTCCTACAAGCAAGACTTCTTTTCAGGTAAATGCACTCACTTTTCAGCTCAAAGGAAGCAACATCTTTCACGAAGCTCACACGTTTCTTGCTCTAACTGAAAAGCATTGGATGTTAGAGGACCTGTGGTTTGTATCAGTTTCAGAAGCAGAGTTGAACTAGATATGGTCCCTGTGTAGGAAACACGGTTCTTTTGTTCAGAGCACACTCACGTTTCCTTATTAATTAGAGACGCTAGAAAGGAAGAGAGTGCTTCTTGCTCTAAAGCAGAGTGTTGTTCTTGGAAGAGAACTGTGCTGTGTGTTTCCCTTCAGAAAAGGAGTTAAATGCCAGGCTCTGTGTCTTCCTACAAACAAGACTTCTTTTCAGGTAAATGCACTCACTTTTCAGCTCAAAGGAAGCTACATCATCACGAAGCTCATACTTTTCCCGCTCTTAACTGAAAAGCATTGGATGTTAATGGACCTGTTGTTTGTATCAGTTTCAGAATCAGAGTTGAACTAGATATGGTCTCTGTGTAGGAAACATGGTTCTTTTGTTCAGAGCACACTCACGTTTTCCGCCTTATTAGAGATGCTAGAAAGTAAGAGAGTGCTTCTTGCTCTAAAGCAGAGTGTGTTTCATGGATGAGAACTGTGCTGTGTGTTTCCCTTCAGAAAAGGAGTTAAATGCCAGGCTCTATGTCTTTCTACAAGCAAGACTTCCTTTCAGGTAAACGCACTCACTTTTCAGCTCAAAGGAAGCTACATCATTCACGAAGCTCACAGGTTTCTTGCTCTTAACTGACAAGCACTGGATGTTAGAGGACCTGTGGTTTGTATCAGTTTCAGAAGCAGAGTTGAACTAGATATGGTCCCTGTGTAGGAAACACGGTTCTTTTGTTCAGAGCACACTCACATTTCCTGATTAATTAGAGACGCTAGAAAGGAAGAGAGTGCTTCTTGCTCTAAAGCAGAGTGTTTTTCTTGGAAGAGAACTGTGCTGTGTGTTTCCCTTCAGAAAAGGAGTTAAATGCCAGGCTCTGTGTCTTCCTACAAGCAAGACTTCTTTTCAGGTAAATGCACTCACTTTTCAGCTCAAAGGAAGCAACATCTTTCAGGAAGCTCACACGTTTCTTGCTCTAACTGAAAAGCATTGGATGTTAGAGGACCTGTGGTTTGTATCAGTTTCAGAAGCAGAGTTGAACTAGATATGGTCCCTGTGTAGGAAACACGGTTCTTTTGTTCAGAGCACACTCACGATTCCTGATTAATTAGAGAGCCTAGAAAGGAAGAGAGTGCTTCTTGCTCTAAAGCAGAGTGTTTTTCTTGGAAGAGAACTGTGCTGTGTGTTTCCCTTCAGAAAAGGAGTTAAATGCCAGGCTCTGTGTCTTCCTACAAGCAAGACTTCTTTTCAGGTAAATGCACTCACTTTTCAGCTCAAAGGAAGCAACATCTTTCAGGAAGCTCACAGGTTTCTTGCTCTTAACTGACAAGCACTGGATGTTAGAGGACCTGTGGTTTGTATCAGTTTCAGAAGCAGAGTTGAACTAGATATGGTCCCTGTGTAGGAAACACGGTTCTTTTGTTCAGAGCACACTCACATTTCCTGATTAATTAGAGACGCTAGAAAGGAAGAGAGTGCTTCTTGCTCTAAAGCAGAGTGTTTTTCTTGGAAGAGAACTGTGCTGTGTGTTTCCCTTCAGAAAAGGAGTTAAATGCCAGGCTCTGTGTCTTCCTACAAGCAAGACTTCTTTTCAGGTAAATGCACTCACTTTTCAGCTCAAAGGAAGCAACATCTTTCAGGAAGCTCACACGTTTCTTGCTCTAACTGAAAAGCATTGGATGTTAGAGGACCTGTGGTTTGTATCAGTTTCAGAAGCAGAGTTGAACTAGATATGGTCCCTGTGTAGGAAACACGGTTCTTTTGTTCAGAGCACACTCCTGTTTCCCGCCTTATTAGAGATGCTAGAAAGCAAGAGAGTGCTTCTTGCTCTAAAGCAGAGTGTGTTTCATGGATGAGATCTGTGCTGTGTGTTTCCCTTCAGAAAGGGTGTTAAATGCCAGGCTCTGTGTCTTCCTACAAGCAAGACTTCCTTTCAGGTAAACGCACTCACTTTTCAGCTCAAAGGAAGCTACATCATCAAGAAGCTCATACTTTTCCCGCTCTCAACTGAAAAGCATTGGATGTTAATGGACCTGTTGTTTGTATCAGTTTCAGAAGCAGAGTTGAACTGGATATGGTCACTGTGTGTAGGAAACACAGTTCTTTTGTTCAGAGCACACTCACGATTCCTGATTAATTAGAGAGCCTAGAAAGGAAGAGAGTGCTTCTTGCTCTAAAGCAGACTGTTTTTCTTGGAAGAGAACTGTGCTGTGTGTTTCCCTTCAGAAAAGGAGTTAAATGCCAGGCTCTGTGTCTTCCTACAAGCAAGACTTCTTTTCAGGTAAATGCACTCACTTTTCAGCTCAAAGGAAGCAACATCTTTCAGGAAGCTCACAGGTTTCTTGCTCTAACTGAAAAGCATTGGATGTTAGAGGACCTGTGGTTTGTATCAGTTTCAGAAGCAGAGTTGAACTAGATATGGTCCCTGTGTAGGAAACAGGGTTCTTTTGTTCAGAGCACACTCACGTTTCCTTATTAATTAGAGACGCTAGAAAGGAAGAGAGTGCTTCTTGCTCTAAAGCAGAGTGTTGTTCTTGGAAGAGAACTGTGCTGTGTGTTTCCCTTCAGAAAAGGAGTTAAATTCCAGGCTCTGTGTCTTCCTACAAACAAGACTTCTTTTCAGGTAAATGCACTCACTTTTCAGCTCAAAGGAAGCAACATCTTTCAGGAAGCTCACAGGTTTCTTGCTCTAACTGAAAAGCATTGGATGTTAGAGGACCTGTGGTTTGTATCAGTTTCAGAAGCAGAGTTGAACTAGATATGGTCCCTGTGTAGGAAACACGGTTCTTTTGTTCAGAGCACACTCACGTTTCCTTATTAATTAGAGACGCTAGAAAGGAAGAGAGTGCTTCTTGCTCTAAAGCAGAGTGTTGTTCTTGGAAGAGAACTGTGCTGTGTGTTTCCCTTCAGAAAAGGAGTTAAATTCCAGGCTCTGTGTCTTCCTACAAACAAGACTTCTTTTCAGGTAAATGCACTCACTTTTCAGCTCAAAGGAAGCAACATCTTTCAGGAAGCTCACAGGTTTCTTGCTCTAACTGAAAATCATTGGATCTTAGAGGACCTGTGGTTTGTATCAGTTTCAGAAGCAGAGTTGAACTAGATATGTTCCCTGTGTAGGAAACACGGTTCTTTTGTTCAGAGCACACTCACGTTTCCTGATTAATTAGAGATGCTAGAAAGCAAGAGAGTGCTTCTTGCTCTAAAGCAGAGTGTGTTTCATGGATGAGATCTGTGCTGTGTGTTTCCCTTCAGAAAGGGAGATAAATGCCAGGCTCTGTGTCTTCCTACAAGCAAGACTTCCTTTCAGGTAAACGCACTCACTTTTCAGCTCAAAGGAAGCTACATCATCACGAAGCTCATACTTTTCCCGCTCTCAACTGAAAAGCATTGGATGTTAATGGACCTGTTGTTTGTATCAGTTTCAGAAGCAGAGTTGAACTGGATATGGTCACTGTGTGTAGGAAACACAGTTCTTTTGTTCTGAGCACACTCATGTTTCCCGCCTTATTAGAGAAACTAGATACCAAGAGAGTGCCTCTTGCTCTAAAGCAGAGTGTGTTTCATGGATGAGAACTGTAGTGTGTGTTTCCCTTCAGAAAAGGAGTTAAATGCCAGGCTCTGTGTCTTCCTACAAGCAAGACTTCCTTTCAGGTAAACGCACTCACTTTTCAGCTCAAAGGAAGCAACATCTTTCACGAAGCTCACACGTTTCTTGCTCTAACTGAAAAGCATTGGATGTTAGAGGACCTGTGGTTTGTATCAGATTCAGAAGCAGAGTTGAACTAGATATGGTCCCTGTGTAGGAAACACGGTTCTTTTGTTCAGAGCACACTCAGGATTCCTGATTAATTAGAGAGCCTAGAAAGGAAGAGAGTGCTTCTTGCTCTAAAGCAGAGTGTTTTTCTTGGAAGAGAACTGTGCTGTGTGTTTCCCTTCAGAAAAGGAGTTAAATGCCAGGCTCTGTGTCTTCCTACAAGCAAGACTTCTTTTCAGGTAAATGCACTCACTTTTCAGCTCAAAGGAAGCAACATCTTTCAGGAAGCTCACAGGTTTCTTGCTCTAACTGAAAAGCATTGGATGTTAGAGGACCTGTGGTTTGTATCAGTTTCAGAAGCAGAGTTGAACTAGATATGGTCCCTGTGTAGGAAACACGGTTCTTTTGTTCAGAGCACACTCACATTTCCTTATTAATTAGAGACGCTAGAAAGGAAGAGAGTGCTTCTTGCTCTAAAGCAGAGTGTTGTTCTTGGAAGAGAACTGTGCTGTGTGTTTCCCTTCAGAAAAGGAGTTAAATGCCAGGCTCTGTGTCTTCCTACAAACAAGACTTCTTTTCAGGTAAATGCACTCACTTTTCAGCTCAAAGGAAGCAACATCTTTCAGGAAGCTCACACGTTCCTTGCTCTAACTGAAAAGCATTGGATGTTAGAGGACCTGTGGTTTGTATCAGTTTCAGAAGCAGAGTTGAACTAGATATGGTCCCTGTGTAGGAAACACGGTTCTTTTGTTCAGAGCACACTCAGGATTCCTGATTAATTAGAGAGCCTAGAAAGGAAGAGAGTGCTTCTTGCTCTAAAGCAGAGTGTTTTTCTTGGAAGAGAACTGTGCTGTGTGTTTCCCTTCAGAAAAGGAGTTAAATGCCAGGCTCTGTGTCTTCCTACAAGCAAGACTTCTTTTCAGGTAAATGCACTCACTTTTCAGCTCAAAGGAAGCAACATCTTTCAGGAAGCTCACAGGTTTCTTGCTCTAACTGAAAAGCATTGGATGTTAGAGGACCTGTGGTTTGTATCAGTTTCAGAAGCAGAGTTGAACTAGATATGGTCCCTGTGTAGGAAACACGGTTCTTTTGTTCAGAGCACACTCACGTTTCCTTATTAATTAGAGACGCTAGAAAGGAAGAGAGTGCTTCTTGCTCTAAAGCAGAGTGTTTTTCTTGGAAGAGAACTGTGCTGTGTGTTTCCCTTCAGAAAAGGAGTTAAATGCCAGGCTCTGTGTCTTCCTACAAGCAAGACTTCTTTTCAGGTAAATGCACTCACTTTTCAGCTCAAAGGAAGCAACATCTTTCAGGAAGCTCACACGTTTCTTGCTCTAACTGAAAAGCATTGGATGTTAGAGGACCTGTGGTTTGTATCAGTTTCAGAAGCAGAGTTGAACTAGATATGGTCCCTGTGTAGGAAACACGGTTCTTTTGTTCAGAGCACACTCCTGTTTCCCGCCTTATTAGAGATGCTAGAAAGCAAGAGAGTGCTTCTTGCTCTAAAGCAGAGTGTGTTTCATGGATGAGATCTGTGCTGTGTGTTTCCCTTCAGAAAGGGAGTTAAATGCCAGGCTCTGTGTCTTCCTACAAGCAAGACTTCCTTTCAGGTAAACGCTCTCACTTTTCAGCTCAAAGGAAGCTACATCATCAGGAAGCTCATACTTTTCCCGCTCTCAACTGAAAAGCATTGGATGTTAATGGACCTGTTGTTTGTATCAGTTTCAGAAGCAGAGTTGAACTGGATATGGTCACTGTGTGTAGGAAACACAGTTCTTTTGTTAAGAGCACACTCACGATTCCTGATTAATTAGAGAGCCTAGAAAGGAAGAGAGTGCTTCTTGCTCTAAAGCAGACTGTTTTTCTTGGAAGAGAACTGTGCTGTGTGTTTCCCTTCAGAAAAGGAGTTAAATGCCAGGCTCTGTGTCTTCCTACAAGCAAGACTTCTTTTCAGGTAAATGCACTCACTTTTCAGCTCAAAGGAAGCAACATCTTTCAGGAAGCTCACAGGTTTCTTGCTCTAACTGAAAAGCATTGGATGTTAGAGGACCTGTGGTTTGTATCAGTTTCAGAAGCAGAGTTGAACTAGATATGGTCCCTGTGTAGGAAACACGGTTCTTTTGTTCAGAGCACACTCACGTTTCCTTATTAATTAGAGACGCTAGAAATGAAGAGAGTGCTTCTTGCTCTAAAGCAGAGTGTTGTTCTTGGAAGAGAACTGTGCTGTGTGTTTCCCTTCAGAAAAGGAGTTAAATGCCAGGCTCTGTGTCTTCCTACAAACAAGACTTCTTTTCAGGTAAATGCACTCACTTTTCAGCTCAAAGGAAGCAACATCTTTCAGGAAGCTCACACGTTTCTTGCTCTAACTGAAAATCATTGGATCTTAGAGGACCTGTGGTTTGTATCAGTTTCAGAAGCAGAGTTGAACTAGATATGTTCCCTGTGTAGGAAACACGGTTCTTTTGTTCAGAGCACACTCACGTTTCCTGATTAATTAGAGATGCTAGAAAGCAAGAGAGTGCTTCTTGCTCTAAAGCAGAGTGTGTTTCATGGATGAGATCTGTGCTGTGTGTTTCCCTTCAGAAAGGGAGTTAAATGCCAGGCTCTGTGTCTTCCTACAAGCAAGACTTCCTTTCAGGTAAACGCACTCACTTTTCAGCTCAAAGGAAGCTACATCATCACGAAGCTCATACTTTTCCCGCTCTCAACTGAAAAGCATTGGATGTTAATGGACCTGTTGTTTGTATCAGTTTCAGAAGCAGAGTTGAACTGGATATGGTCACTGTGTGTAGGAAACACAGTTCTTTTGTTCTGAGCACACTCATGTTTCCCGCCTTATTAGAGAAACTAGATACCAAGAGAGTGCCTCTTGCTCTAAAGCAGAGTGTGTTTCATGGATGAGAACTGTAGTGTGTGTTTCCCTTCAGAAAAGGAGTTAAATGCCAGGCTCTGTGTCTTCCTACAAGCAAGACTTCCTTTCAGGTAAACGCACTCACTTTTCAGCTCAAAGGAAGCAACATCTTTCACGAAGCTCACACGTTTCTTGCTCTAACTGAAAAGCATTGGATGTTAGAGGACCTGTGGTTTGTATCAGTTTCAGAAGCAGAGTTGAACTAGATATGGTCCCTGTGTAGGAAACACGGTTCTTTTGTTCAGAGCACACTCAGGATTCCTGATTAATTAGAGAGCCTAGAAAGGAAGAGAGTGCTTCTTGCTCTAAAGCAGAGTGTTTTTCTTGGAAGAGAACTGTGCTGTGTGTTTCCCTTCAGAAAAGGAGTTAAATGCCAGGCTCTGTGTCTTCCTACAAGCAAGACTTCTTTTCAGGTAAATGCACTCACTTTTCAGCTCAAAGGAAGCAACATCTTTCAGGAAGCTCACAGGTTTCTTGCTCTAACTGAAAAGCATTGGATGTTAGAGGACCTGTGGTTTGTATCAGTTTCAGAAGCAGAGTTGAACTAGATATGGTCCCTGTGTAGGAAACACGGTTCTTTTGTTCAGAGCACACTCACGTTTCCTTATTATTTAGAGACGCTAGAAAGGAAGAGAGTGCTTCTTGCTCTAAAGCAGAGTGTTGTTCTTGGAAGAGAACTGCGCTGTGTGTTTCCCTTCAGAAAAGGAGTTAAATGCCAGGCTCTGTGTCTTCCTACAAACAAGACTTCTTTTCAGGTAAATGCACTCACTTTTCAGCTCAAAGGAAGCAACATCTTTCAGGAAGCTCACAGGTTTCTTGCTCTAACTGAAAATCATTGGATCTTAGAGGACCTGTGGTTTGTATCAGTTTCAGAAGCAGAGTTGAACTAGATATGTTCCCTGTGTAGGAAACACGGTTCTTTTGTTCAGAGCACACTCACGTTTCCTGATTAATTAGAGATGCTAGAAAGCAAGAGAGTGCTTCTTGCTCTAAAGCAGAGTGTGTTTCATGGATGAGATCTGTGCTGTGTGTTTCCCTTCAGAAAGGGAGTTAAATGCCAGGCTCTGTGTCTTCCTACAAGCAAGAATTCCTTTCAGGTAAACGCACTCACTTTTCAGCTCAAAGGAAGCTACATCATCATGAAGCTCATACTTTTCCTGCTCTTAACTGAAAAGCATTGGATGTTAATGGACCTGTTGTTTGTATCAGTTTCAGAAGCAGAGTTGAACTAGATATGGTCTCTGTGTAGGAAACACGGTTCTTTTGTTCAGAGCACACTCACGTTTTCCGCCTTATTAGAGATGCTAGAAAGTAAGAGAGTGCTTCTTGCTCTAAAGCAGAGTGTGTTTCATGGATGAGAACTGTGCTGTATGTTTCCCTTCAGAAAAGGAGTTAAATGCCAGGCTCTGTGTCTTCCTACAAGCAAGACTCATTTCACGTAAACGCACTCACTTTTCAGCTCAAAGGAAGCTACATCATTCACGAAGCTCACAGGTTTCTTGCTCTTAACTGACAAGCACTGGATGTGAGAGGACCTGTGGTTTGTATCAGTTTCAGAAGCAGAGTTGAACTAGATATGGTCCCTGTGTAGGAAACACGGTTCTTTTGTTCAGAGCACACTCACGTTTCCTGATTAATTAGAGACGCTAGAAAGGAAGAGAGTGCTTCTTGCTCTAAAGCAGAGTGTTTTTCTTGGAAGAGAACTGTGCTGTGTGTTTCCCTTCAGAAAAGGAGTTAAATGCCAGGCTCTGTGTCTTCCTACAAGCAAGACTTCTTTTCAGGTAAATGCACTCACTTTTCAGCTCAAAGGAAGCAACATCTTTCACGAAGCTCACACGTTTCTTGCTCTAACTGAAAAGCATTGGATGTTAGAGGACCTGTGGTTTGTATCAGTTTCAGAAGCAGAGTTGAACTAGATATGGTCCCTGTGTAGGAAACACGGTTCTTTTGTTCAGAGCACACTCCTGTTTCCCGCCTTATTAGAGACTCTAGAAAGCAAGAGAGTGCTTCTTGCTCTAAAGCAGAGTGTGTTTCATGGATGAGATCTGTGCTGTGTGTTTCCCTTCAGAAAGGGAGTTAAATGCCAGGCTCTGTGTCTTCCTACAAGCAAGACTTCCTTTCAGGTAAACGCACTCACTTTTCAGCTCAAAGGAAGCTACATCATCACGAAGCTCATACTTTTCCCGCTCTCAACTGAAAAGCATTGGATGTTAATGGACCTGTTGTTTGTATCAGTTTCAGAAGCAGAGTTGAACTGGATATGGTCACTGTGTGTAGGAAACACAGTTCTTTTGTTCTGAGCACACTCATGTTTCCCGCCTTATTAGAGAAACTAGATACCAAGAGAGTGCCTCTTGCTCTAAAGCAGAGTGTGTTTCATGGATGAGAACTGTAGTGTGTGTTTCCCTTCAGAAAAGGAGTTAAATGCCAGGCTCTGTGTCTTCCTACAAGCAAGACTTCCTTTCAGGTAAACGCACTCACTTTTCAGCTCAAAGGAAGCTACATCGTTCACAAAGCTCACAGGTTTCTTGCTCTTAACTGACAAGCAGTGGATGTTAGAGGACCTGTGGTTTGTATCAGTTTCAGAAGCAGAGTTGAACTAGATATGGTCCCTGTGTAGGAAACACGGTTCTTTTGTTCAGAGCACACTCAGGTTTCCTGATTAATTAGAGACTCCAGAAAGGAAGAGAGTGCTTCTTGCTCTAAAGCAGAGTGTTTTTCTTGGAAGAGAACTGTGCTGTGTGTTTCCCTTCAGAAAAGGAGTTAAATGCCAGGCTCTGTGTCTTCCTACAAGCAAGACTTCTTTTCAGGTAAATGCACTCACTTTTCAGCACAAAGGAAGCAACATCTTTCACGAAGCTCACATGTTTCTTGCTCTAAGTGAAAAGCATTGGATGTTAGAGGACCTGTGGTTTGTATCAGTTTCAGAAGCAGAGTTGAACTAGATATGGTCCCTGTGTAGGAAACACGGTTCTTTTGTTCAGAGCACACTCATGTTTCCTGATTAATTAGAGACGCTAGAAAGCAAGAGCGTGCTTCTTGATCTAAAGCAGAGTGTGTTTCATGGATGAGAACTGTGCTGTGTGTTTCCCTTCAGAAACGGAGTTAAATGCCAGGCTCTGTGTCTTCCTAAAAGCAAGACTTCCTTTCTGGTAAAGGCACTCACTTTTCAGCTCAAAGGAAGCTACATCATTCACGAAGCTCACACCTTTCCAGCTCTTAACTGAAAAGCATTGGATGTTAATGGACCTGTTGTTTGTATCAGTTTCAGAAGCAGAATTGAACTAGATATGGACCCTGTGTAGGAAACACGGTTCTTTTGTTCAGAGCACACTCACGTTTTCTGCCTTATTAGAGATGCTAGAAAGTAAGAGAGTGCTTCTTGCTCTAAAGGAGAGTGTGTTTCATGGATGAGAACTGTGCTGTATGTTTCCCTTCTGAAAGGGAGTTAAATGCCAGGCTCTGTGTCTTCCTACAAGCAAGACTTCCTTTCAGGTAAACGCACTCACTTTTCAGCTCAAAGGAAGCTACATCATCACGAAGCTCATACTTTTCCCGCTCTCAACTGAAAAGCATTGGATGTTAATGGACCTGTTGTTTGTATCAGTTTCAGAAGCAGGGTTGAACTGGATATGGTCACTGTGTGTAGGAAACACAGTTCTTTTGTTCTGAGCACACTCATGTTTCCCGCCTTATTAGAGAAACTAGATACCAAGAGAGTGCCTCTTGCTCTAAAGCAGAGTGTGTTTCATGGATGAGAACTGTAGTGTGTGTTTCCCTTCAGAAAAGGAGTTAAATGCCAGGCTCTGTGTCTTCCTACAAGCAAGACTTCCTTTCAGGTAAACGCACTCACTTTTCAGCTCAAAGGAAGCTACATCATTCATGAAGCTCACAGGTTTCTTCCTCTTAACTGAAAAGCACTGGATGTTAGAGGACCTGTGGTTTGTATCAGTTTCAGAAGCAGAGTTGAACTAGATATGGTCCCTGTGTAGGAAACACGGTTCTTTTGTTCAGAGCACACTCACGTTTCCTTATTAATTAGAGACGCTAGAAAGGAAGAGAGTGCTTCTTGCTCTAAAGCAGAGTGTTGTTCTTGGAAGAGAACTGTGCTGTGTGTTTCCCTTCAGAAAAGGAGTTAAATGCCAGGCTCTGTGTCTTCCTACAAACAAGACTTCTTTTCAGGTAAATGCACTCACTTTTCAGCTCAAAGGAAGCTACATCATCACGAAGCTCATACTTTTCCCGCTCTTAACTGAAAAGCATTGGATGTTAATGGACCTGTTGTTTGTATCAGTTTCAGAATCAGAGTTGAACTAGATATGGTCTCTGTGTAGGAAACATGGTTCTTTTGTTCAGAGCACACTCACGTTTTCCGCCTTATTAGAGATGCTAGAAAGTAAGAGAGTGCTTCTTGCTCTAAAGCAGAGTGTGTTTCATGGATGAGAACTGTGCTGTGTGTTTCCCTTCAGAAAAGGAGTTAAATGCCAGGCTCTATGTCTTTCTACAAGCAAGACTTCCTTTCAGGTAAACGCACTCACTTTTCAGCTCAAAGGAAGCTACATCATTCACGAAGCTCACAGGTTTCTTGCTCTTAACTGACAAGCACTGGATGTTAGAGGACCTGTGGTTTGTATCAGTTTCAGAAGCAGAGTTGAACTAGATATGGTCCCTGTGTAGGAAACACGGTTCTTTTGTTCAGAGCACACTCACATTTCCAGATTAATTAGAGACGCTAGAAAGGAAGAGAGTGCTTCTTGCTCTAAAGCAGAGTGTTTTTCTTGGAAGAGAACTGTGCTGTGTGTTTCCCTTCAGAAAAGGAGTTAAATGCCAGGCTCTGTGTCTTCCTACAAGCAAGACTTCTTTTCAGGTAAATGCACTCACTTTTCAGCTCAAAGGAAGCAACATCTTTCAGGAAGCTCACACGTTTCTTGCTCTAACTGAAAAGCATTGGATGTTAGAGGACCTGTGGTTTGTATCAGTTTCAGAAGCTGAGTTGAACTAGATATGGTCCCTGTGTAGGAAACACGGTTCTTTTGTTCAGAGCACACTCACGATTCCTGATTAATTAGAGAGCCTAGAAAGGAAGAGAGTGCTTCTTGCTCTAAAGCAGAGTGTTTTTCTTGGAAGAGAACTGTGCTGTGTGTTTCCCTTCAGAAAAGGAGTTAAATGCCAGGCTCTGTGTCTTCCTACAAGCAAGACTTCTTTTCAGGTAAATGCACTCACTTTTCAGCTCAAAGGAAGCAACATCTTTCACGAAGCTCACACGTTTCTTGCTCTAACTGAAAAGCATTGGATGTTAGAGGACCTGTGGTTTGTATCAGTTTCAGAAGCAGAGTTGAACTAGATATGGTCCCTGTGTAGGAAACACGGTTCTTTTGTTCAGAGCACACTCCTGTTTCCCGCCTTATTAGAGATGCTAGAAAGCAAGAGAGTGCTTCTTGCTCTAAAGCAGAGTGTGTTTCATGGATGAGATCTGTGCTGTGTGTTTCCCTTCAGAAAGGGAGTTAAATGCCAGGCTCTGTGTCTTCCTACAAGCAAGACTTCCTTTCAGGTAAACGCACTCACTTTTCAGCTCAAAGGAAGCTACATCATCACGAAGCTCATACTTTTCCCGCTCTCAACTGAAAAGCATTGGATGTTAATGGACCTGTTGTTTGTATCAGTTTCAGAAGCAGAGTTGAACTGGATATGGTCACTGTGTGTAGGAAACACAGTTCTTTTGTTCTGAGCACACTCATGTTTCCCGCCTCATTAGAGAAACTAGATACCAAGAGAGTGCCTCTTGCTCTAAAGCAGAGTGTGTTTCATGGATGAGAACTGTAGTGTGTGTTTCCCTTCAGAAAAGGAGTTAAATGCCAGGCTCTGTGTCTTCCTACAAGCAAGACTTCCTTTCAGGTAAACGCACTCACTTTTCAGCTCAAAGGAAGCAACATCTTTCACGAAGCTCACACGTTTCTTGCTCTAACTGAAAAGCATTGGATGTTAGAGGACCTGTGGTTTGTATCAGTTTCAGAAGCAGAGTTGAACTAGATATGGTCCCTGTGTAGGAAACACGGTTCTTTTGTTCAGAGCACACTCAGGATTCCTGATTAATTAGAGAGCCTAGAAAGGAAGAGAGTGCTTCTTGCTCTAAAGCAGAGTGTTTTTCTTGGAAGAGAACTGTGCTGTGTGTTTCCCTTCAGAAAAGGAGTTAAATGCCAGGCTCTGTGTCTTCCTACAAGCAAGACTTCTTTTCAGGTAAATGCACTCACTTTTCAGCTCAAAGGAAGCAACATCTTTCAGGAAGCTCACAGGTTTCTTGCTCTAACTGAAAAGCATTGGATGTTAGAGGACCTGTGGTTTGTATCAGTTTCAGAAGCAGAGTTGAACTAGATATGGTCCCTGTGTAGGAAACACGGTTCTTTTGTTCAGAGCACACTCACGTTTCCTTATTAATTAGAGACGCTAGAAAGGAAGAGAGTGCTTCTTGCTCTAAAGCAGAGTGTTGTTCTTGGAAGAGAACTGTGCTGTGTGTTTCCCTTCAGAAAAGGAGTTAAATGCCAGGCTCTGTGTCTTCCTACAAACAAGACTTCTTTTCAGGTAAATGCACTCACTTTTCAGCTCAAAGGAAGCAACATCTTTCAGGAAGCTCACATGTTTCTTGCTCTAACTGAAAATCATTGGATCTTAGAGGACCTGTGGTTTGTATCAGTTTCAGAAGCAGAGTTGAACTAGATATGTTCCCTGTGTAGGAAACACGGTTCTTTTGTTCAGAGCACACTCACGTTTCCTGATTAATTAGAGATGCTAGAAAGCAAGAGAGTGCTTCTTGCTCTAAAGCAGAGTGTGTTTCATTGATGAGATCTGTGCTGTGTGTTTCCCTTCAGAAAGGGAGTTAAATGCCAGGCTCTGTGTCTTCCTACAAACAAGACTTCTTTTCAGGTAAATGCACTCACTTTTCAGCTCAAAGGAAGCTACATCATCACGAAGCTCATACTTTTCCCGCTCTTAACTGAAAAGCATTGGATGTTAATGGACCTGTTGTTTGTATCAGTTTCAGAATCAGAGTTGAACTAGATATGGTCTCTGTGTAGGAAACATGGTTCTTTTGTTCAGAGCACACTCACGTTTTCCGCCTTATTAGAGATGCTAGAAAGTAAGAGAGTGCTTCTTGCTCTAAAGCAGAGTGTGTTTCATGGATGAGAACTGTGCTGTGTGTTTCCCTTCAGAAAAGGAGTTAAATGCCAGGCTCTATGTCTTTCTACAAGCAAGACTTCCTTTCAGGTAAACGCACTCACTTTTCAGCTCAAAGGAAGCTACATCATTCACGAAGCTCACAGGTTTCTTGCTCTTAACTGACAAGCACTGGATGTTAGAGGACCTGTGGTTTGTATCAGTTTCAGAAGCAGAGTTGAACTAGATATGGTCCCTGTGTAGGAAACACGGTTCTTTTGTTCAGAGCACACTCAGGATTCCTGATTAATTAGAGAGCCTGGAAAGGAAGAGAGTGCTTCTTGCTCTAAAGCAGAGTGTTTTTCTTGGAAGAGAACTGTGCTGTGTGTTTCCCTTCAGAAAAGGAGTTAAATGCCAGGCTCTGTGTCTTCCTACAAGCAAGACTTCTTTTCAGGTAAATGCACTCACTTTTCAGCTCAAAGGAAGCAACATCTTTCAGGAAGCTCACAGGTTTCTTGCTCTAACTGAAAAGCATTGGATGTTAGAGGACCTGTGGTTTGTATCAGTTTCAGAAGCAGAGTTGAACTAGATATGGTCCCTGTGTAGGAAACACGGTTCTTTTGTTCAGAGCACACTCCTGTTTCCCGCCTTATTAGAGATGCTAGAAAGCAAGAGAGTGCTTCTTGCTCTAAAGCAGAGTGTGTTTCATGGATGAGATCTGTGCTGTGTGTTTCCCTTCAGAAAGGGAGTTAAATGCCAGGCTCTGTGTCTTCCTACAAGCAAGACTTCCTTTCAGGTAAACGCACTCACTTTTCAGCTCAAAGGAAGCTACATCATCACGAAGCTCATACTTTTCCCGCTCTCAACTGAAAAGCATTGGATGTTAATGGACCTGTTGTTTGTATCAGTTTCAGAAGCAGAGTTGAACTGGATATGGTCACTGTGTGTAGGAAACACAGTTCTTTTGTTCTGAGCACACTCATGTTTCCCGCCTCATTAGAGAAACTAGATACCAAGAGAGTGCCTCTTGCTCTAAAGCAGAGTGTGTTTCATGGATGAGAACTGTAGTGTGTGTTTCCCTTCAGAAAAGGAGTTAAATGCCAGGCTCTGTGTCTTCCTACAAGCAAGACTTCCTTTCAGGTAAACGCACTCACTTTTCAGCTCAAAGGAAGCAACATCTTTCACGAAGCTCACACGTTTCTTGCTCTAACTGAAAAGCATTGGATGTTAGAGGACCTGTAGTTTGTATCAGTTTCAGAAGCAGAGTTGAACTAGATATGGTCCCTGTGTAGGAAACACGGTTCTTTTGTTCAGAGCACACTCAGGATTCCTGATTAATTAGAGAGCCTAGAAAGGAAGAGAGTGCTTCTTGCTCTAAAGCAGAGTGTTTTTCTTGGAAGAGAACTGTGCTGTGTGTTTCCCTTCAGAAAAGGAGTTAAATGCCAGGCTCTGTGTCTTCCTACAAGCAAGACTTCTTTTCAGGTAAATGCACTCACTTTTCAGCTCAAAGGAAGCAACATCTTTCAGGAAGCTCACAGGTTTCTTGCTCTAACTGAAAAGCATTGGATGTTAGAGGACCTGTGGTTTGTATCAGTTTCAGAAGCAGAGTTGAACTAGATATGGTCCCTGTGTAGGAAACACGGTTCTTTTGTTCAGAGCACACTCACGTTTCCTTATTAATTAGAGACGCTAGAAAGGAAGAGAGTGCTTCTTGCTCTAAAGCAGAGTGTTGTTCTTGGAAGAGAACTGTGCTGTGTGTTTCCCTTCAGAAAAGGAGTTAAATGCCAGGCTCTGTGTCTTCCTACAAACAAGACTTCTTTTCAGGTAAATGCACTCACTTTTCAGCTCAAAGGAAGCAACATCTTTCAGGAAGCTCACACGTTTCTTGCTCTAACTGAAAATCATTGGATCTTAGAGGACCTGTGGTTTGTATCAGTTTCAGAAGCAGAGTTGAACTAGATATGTTCCCTGTGTAGGAAACACGGTTCTTTTGTTCAGAGCACACTCACGTTTCCTGATTAATTAGAGATGCTAGAAAGCAAGAGAGTGCTTCTTGCTCTAAAGCAGAGTGTGTTTCATGGATGAGATCTGTGCTGTGTGTTTCCCTTCAGAAAGGGAGTTAAATGCCAGGCTCTGTGTCTTCCTACAAACAAGACTTCTTTTCAGGTAAATGCACTCACTTTTCAGCTCAAAGGAAGCTACATCATCACGAAGCTCATACTTTTCCCGCTCTTAACTGAAAAGCATTGGATGTTAATGGACCTGTTGTTTGTATCAGTTTCAGAATCAGAGTTGAACTAGATATGGTCTCTGTGTAGGAAACATGGTTCTTTTGTTCAGAGCACACTCACGTTTTCCGCCTTATTAGAGATGCTAGAAAGTAAGAGAGTGCTTCTTGCTCTAAAGCAGAGTGTGTTTCATGGATGAGAACTGTGCTGTGTGTTTCCCTTCAGAAAAGGAGTTAAATGCCAGGCTCTATGTCTTTCTACAAGCAAGACTTCCTTTCAGGTAAACGCACTCACTTTTCAGCTCAAAGGAAGCTACATCATTCACGAAGCTCACAGGTTTCTTGCTCTTAACTGACAAGCACTGGATGTTAGAGGACCTGTGGTTTGTATCAGTTTCAGAAGCAGAGTTGAACTAGATATGGTCCCTGTGTAGGAAACACGGTTCTTTTGTTCAGAGCACACTCAGGATTCCTGATTAATTAGAGAGCCTAGAAAGGAAGAGAGTGCTTCTTGCTCTAAAGCAGAGTGTTTTTCTTGGAAGAGAACTGTGCTGTGTGTTTCCCTTCAGAAAAGGAGTTAAATGCCAGGCTCTGTGTCTTCCTACAAGCAAGACTTCTTTTCAGGTAAATGCACTCACTTTTCAGCTCAAAGGAAGCAACATCTTTCAGGAAGCTCACACGTTTCTTGCTCTAACTGAAAAGCATTGGATGTTAGAGGACCTGTGGTTTGTATCAGTTTCAGAAGCAGAGTTGAACTAGATATGGTCCCTGTGTAGGAAACACGGTTCTTTTGTTCAGAGCACACTCCTGTTTCCCGCCTTATTAGAGATGCTAGAAAGCAAGAGAGTGCTTCTTGCTCTAAAGCAGAGTGTGTTTCATGGATGAGATCTGTGCTGTGTGTTTCCCTTCAGAAAGGGAGTTAAATGCCAGGCTCTGTGTCTTCCTACAAGCAAGACTTCCTTTCAGGTAAACGCACTCACTTTTCAGCTCAAAGGAAGCTACATCATCACGAAGCTCATACTTTTCCCGCTCTCAACTGAAAAGCATTGGATGTTAATGGACCTGTTGTTTGTATCAGTTTCAGAAGCAGAGTTGAACTGGATATGGTCACTGTGTGTAGGAAACACAGTTCTTTTGTTCAGAGCACACTCACGATTCCTGATTAATTAGAGAGCCTAGAAAGGAAGAGAGTGCTTCTTGCTCTAAAGCAGAGTGTTTTTCTTGGAAGAGAACTGTGCTGTGTGTTTCCCTTCAGAAAAGGAGTTAAATGCCAGGCTCTGTGTCTTCCTACAAGCAAGACTTCTTTTCAGGTAAATGCACTCACTTTTCAGCTCAAAGGAAGCAACATCTTTCAGGAAGCTCACAGGTTTCTTGCTCTAACTGAAAAGCATTGGATGTTAGAGGACCTGTGGTTTGTATCAGTTTCAGAAGCAGAGTTGAACTAGATATGGTCCCTGTGTAGGAAACACGGTTCTTTTGTTCAGAGCACACTCACGTTTCCTTATTAAATAGAGACGCTAGAAAGGAAGAGAGTGCTTCTTGCTCTAAAGCAGAGTGTTGTTCTTGGAAGAGAACTGTGCTGTGTGTTTCCCTTCAGAAAAGGAGTTAAATGCCAGGCTCTGTGTCTTCCTACAAACAAGACTTCTTTTCAGGTAAATGCACTCACTTTTCAGCTCAAAGGAAGCAACATCTTTCAGGAAGCTCACACGTTTCTTGCTCTAACTGAAAATCATTGGATCTTAGAGGACCTGTGGTTTGTATCAGTTTCAGAAGCAGAGTTGAACTAGATATGTTCCCTGTGTAGGAAACACGGTTCTTTTGTTCAGAGCACACTCACGTTTCCTGATTAATTAGAGATGCTAGAAAGCAAGAGAGTGCTTCTTGCTCTAAAGCAGAGTGTGTTTCATGGATGAGATCTGTGCTGTGTGTTTCCCTTCAGAAAGGGAGTTAAATGCCAGGCTCTGTGTCTTCCTACAAGCAAGACTTCCTTTCAGGTAAACGCACTCACTTTTCAGCTCAAAGGAAGCTACATCATCACGAAGCTCATACTTTTCCCGCTCTCAACTGAAAAGCATTGGATGTTAATGGACCTGTTGTTTGTATCAGTTTCAGAAGCAGAGTTGAACTGGATATGGTCACTGTGTGTAGGAAACCCAGTTATTTTGTTCTGAGCACACTCATGTTTCCCGCCTTATTAGAGAAACTAGATACCAAGAGAGTGCCTCTTGCTCTAAAGCAGAGTGTGTTTCATGGATGAGAACTGTAGTGTGTGTTTCCCTTCAGAAAAGGAGTTAAATGCCAGGCTCTGTGTCTTCCTACAAGCAAGACTTCCTTTCAGGTAAATGCACTCACTTTTCAGCTCAAAGGAAGCAACATCTTTCACGAAGCTCACACGTTTCTTGCTCTAACTGAAAAGCATTGGATGTTAGAGGACCTGTGGTTTGTATCAGTTTCAGAAGCAGAGTTGAACTAGATATGGTCCCTGTGTAGGAAACACGGTTCTTTTGTTCAGAGCACACTCACGATTCCTGATTAATTAGAGAGCCTAGAAAGGAAGAGAGTGCTTCTTGCTCTAAAGCAGAGTGTTTTTCTTGGAAGAGAACTGTGCTGTGTGTTTCCCTTCAGAAAAGGAGTTAAATGCCAGGCTCTGTGTCTTCCTACAAGCAAGACTTCTTTTCAGGTAAATGCACTCACTTTTCAGCTCAAAGGAAGCAACATCTTTCAGGAAGCTCACAGGTTTCTTGCTCTAACTGAAAAGCATTGGATGTTAGAGGACCTGTGGTTTGTATCAGTTTCAGAAGCAGAGTTGAACTAGATATGGTCCCTGTGTAGGAAACACGGTTCTTTTGTTCAGAGCACACTCACGTTTCCTTATTAATTAGAGACGCTAGAAAGGAAGAGAGTGCTTCTTGCTCTAAAGCAGAGTGTTGTTCTTGGAAGAGAACTGCGCTGTGTGTTTCCCTTCAGAAAAGGAGTTAAATGCCAGGCTCTGTGTCTTCCTACAAACAAGACTTCTTTTCAGGTAAATGCACTCACTTTTCAGCTCAAAGGAAGCAACATCTTTCAGGAAGCTCACACGTTTCTTGCTCTAACTGAAAATCATTGGATCTTAGAGGACCTGTGGTTTGTATCAGTTTCAGAAGCAGAGTTGAACTAGATATGTTCCCTGTGTAGGAAACACGGTTCTTTTGTTCAGAGCACACTCACGTTTCCTGATTAATTAGAGATGCTAGAAAGCAAGAGAGTGCTTCTTGCTCTAAAGCAGAGTGTGTTTCATGGATGAGATCTGTGCTGTGTGTTTCCCTTCAGAAAGGGAGTTAAATGCCAGGCTCTGTGTCTTCCTACAAGCAAGACTTCCTTTCAGGTAAACGCACTCACTTTTCAGCTCAAAGGAAGCTACATCATCATGAAGCTCATACTTTTCCCGCTCTTAACTGAAAAGCATTGGATGTTAATGGACCTGTTGTTTGTATCAGTTTCAGAAGCAGAGTTGAACTAGATATGGTCTCTGTGTAGGAAACACGGTTCTTTTGTTCAGAGCACACTCACGTTTTCCGCCTTATTAGAGATGCTAGAAAGTAAGAGAGTGCTTCTTGCTCTAAAGCAGAGTGTGTTTCATGGATGAGAACTGTGCTGTATGTTTCCCTTCAGAAAAGGAGTTAAATGCCAGGCTCTATGTCTTCCTACAAGCAAGACTTCCTTTCAGGTAAACGCACTCACTTTTCAGCTCAAAGGAAGCTACATCATTCACAAAGCTCACAGGTTTCTTGCTCTTAACTGACAAGCACTGGATGTGAGAGGACCTGTGGTTTGTATCAGTTTCAGAAGCAGAGTTGAACTAGATATGGTCCCTGTGTAGGAAACACGGTTCTTTTGTTCAGAGCACACTCACGTTTCCTGATTAATTAGAGACGCTAGAAAGGAAGAGAGTGCTTCTTGCTCTAAAGCAGAGTGTGTTTCATGGATGAGATCTGTGCTGTGTGTTTCCCTTCAGAAAGGGAGTTAAATGCCAGGCTCTGTGTCTTCCTACAAGCAAGACTTCCTTTCAGGTAAACGCACTCACTTTTCAGCTCAAAGGAAGCTACATCATCACGAAGCTCATACTTTTCCCGCTCTCAACTGAAAAGCATTGGATGTTAATGGACCTGTTGTTTGTATCAGTTTCAGAAGCAGAGTTGAACTGGATATGGTCACTGTGTGTAGGAAACACAGTTCTTTTGTTCAGAGCACACTCACGATTCCTGATTAATTAGAGAGCCTAGAAAGGAAGAGAGTGCTTCTTGCTCTAAAGCAGAGTGTTTTTCTTGGAAGAGAACTGTGCTGTGTGTTTCCCTTCAGAAAAGGAGTTAAATGCCAGGCTCTGTGTCTTCCTACAAGCAAGACTTCTTTTCAGGTAAATGCACTCACTTTTCAGCTCAAAGGAAGCAACATCTTTCAGGAAGCTCACAGGTTTCTTGCTCTAACTGAAAAGCATTGGATGTTAGAGGACCTGTGGTTTGTATCAGTTTCAGAAGCAGAGTTGAACTAGATATGGTCCCTGTGTAGGAAACACGGTTCTTTTGTTCAGAGCACACTCACGTTTCCTTATTAATTAGAGACGCTAGAAAGGAAGAGAGTGCTTCTTGCTCTAAAGCAGAGTGTTGTTCTTGGAAGAGAACTGTGCTGTGTGTTTCCCTTCAGAAAAGGAGTTAAATGCCAGGCTCTGTGTCTTCCTACAAACAAGACTTCTTTTCAGGTAAATGCACTCACTTTTCAGCTCAAAGGAAGCAACATCTTTCAGGAAGCTCACACGTTTCTTGCTCTAACTGAAAATCATTGGATCTTAGAGGACCTGTGGTTTGTATCAGTTTCAGAAGCAGAGTTGAACTAGATATGTTCCCTGTGTAGGAAACACGGTTCTTTTGTTCAGAGCACACTCACGTTTCCTGATTAATTAGAGATGCTAGAAAGCAAGAGAGTGCTTCTTGCTCTAAAGCAGAGTGTGTTTCATGGATGAGATCTGTGCTGTGTGTTTCCCTTCAGAAAAGGAGTTAAATGCCAGGCTCTGTGTCTTCCTACAAGCAAGACTTCCTTTCAGGTAAACGCACTCACTTTTCAGCTCAAAGGAAGCTACATCATCACGAAGCTCATACTTTTCCCGCTCTCAACTGAAAAGCATTGGATGTTAATGGACCTGTTGTTTGTATCAGTTTCAGAAGCAGAGTTGAACTGGATATGGTCACTGTGTGTAGGAAACCCAGTTATTTTGTTCTGAGCACACTCATGTTTCCCGCCTTATTAGAGAAACTAGATACCAAGAGAGTGCCTCTTGCTCTAAAGCAGAGTGTGTTTCATGGATGAGAACTGTAGTGTGTGTTTCCCTTCAGAAAAGGAGTTAAATGCCAGGCTCTGTGTCTTCCTACAAGCAAGACTTCCTTTCAGGTAAATGCACTCACTTTTCAGCTCAAAGGAAGCAACATCTTTCACGAAGCTCACACGTTTCTTGCTCTAACTGAAAAGCATTGGATGTTAGAGGACCTGTGGTTTGTATCAGTTTCAGAAGCAGAGTTGAACTAGATATGGTCCCTGTGTAGGAAACACGGTTCTTTTGTTCAGAGCACACTCACGATTCCTGATTAATTAGAGAGCCTAGAAAGGAAGAGAGTGCTTCTTGCTCTAAAGCAGAGTGTTTTTCTTGGAAGAGAACTGTGCTGTGTGTTTCCCTTCAGAAAGGGAGTTAAATGCCAGGCTCTGTGTCTTCCTACAAGCAAGACTTCTTTTCAGGTAAATGCACTCACTTTTCAGCTCAAAGGAAGCAACATCTTTCAGGAAGCTCACAGGTTTCTTGCTCTAACTGAAAAGCATTGGATGTTAGAGGACCTGTGGTTTGTATCAGTTTCAGAAGCAGAGTTGAACTAGATATGGTCCCTGTGTAGGAAACACGGTTCTTTTGTTCAGAGCACACTCACGTTTCCTTATTAATTAGAGACGCTAGAAAGGAAGAGAGTGCTTCTTGCTCTAAAGCAGAGTGTTGTTCTTGGAAGAGAACTGCGCTGTGTGTTTCCCTTCAGAAAAGGAGTTAAATGCCAGGCTCTGTGTCTTCCTACAAACAAGACTTCTTTTCAGGTAAATGCACTCACTTTTCAGCTCAAAGGAAGCAACATCTTTCAGGAAGCTCACACGTTTCTTGCTCTAACTGAAAATCATTGGATCTTAGAGGACCTGTGGTTTGTATCAGTTTCAGAAGCAGAGTTGAACTAGATATGTTCCCTGTGTAGGAAACACGGTTCTTTTGTTCAGAGCACACTCACGTTTCCTGATTAATTAGAGATGCTAGAAAGCAAGAGAGTGCTTCTTGCTCTAAAGCAGAGTGTGTTTCATGGATGAGATCTGTGCTGTGTGTTTCCCTTCAGAAAGGGAGTTAAATGCCAGGCTCTGTGTCTTCCTACAAGCAAGACTTCCTTTCAGGTAAACGCACTCACTTTTCAGCTCAAAGGAAGCTACATCATCACGAAGCTCATACTTTTCCCGCTCTCAACTGAAAAGCATTGGATGTTAATGGACCTGTTGTTTGTATCAGTTTCAGAAGCAGAGTTGAACTGGATATGGTCACTGTGTGTAGGAAACCCAGTTATTTTGTTCTGAGCACACTCATGTTTCCCGCCTTATTAGAGAAACTAGATACCAAGAGAGTGCCTCTTGCTCTAAAGCAGAGTGTGTTTCATGGATGAGAACTGTAGTGTGTGTTTCCCTTCAGAAAAGGAGTTAAATGCCAGGCTCTGTGTCTTCCTACAAGCAAGACTTCCTTTCAGGTAAATGCACTCACTTTTCAGCTCAAAGGAAGCAACATCTTTCACGAAGCTCACACGTTTCTTGCTCTAACTGAAAAGCATTGGATGTTAGAGGACCTGTGGTTTGTATCAGTTTCAGAAGCAGAGTTGAACTAGATATGGTCCCTGTGTAGGAAACACGGTTCTTTTGTTCAGAGCACACTCACGATTCCTGATTAATTAGAGAGCCTAGAAAGGAAGAGAGTGCTTCTTGCTCTAAAGCAGAGTGTTGTTCTTGGAAGAGAACTGTGCTGTGTGTTTCCCTTCAGAAAAGGAGTTAAATGCCAGGCTCTGTGTCTTCCTACAAGCAAGACTTCTTTTCAGGTAAATGCACTCACTTTTCAGCTCAAAGGAAGCAACATCTTTCAGGAAGCTCACAGGTTTCTTGCTCTAACTGAAAAGCATTGGATGTTAGAGGACCTGTGGTTTGTATCAGTTTCAGAAGCAGAGTTGAACTAGATATGGTCCCTGTGTAGGAAACACGGTTCTTTTGTTCAGAGCACACTCATGTTTCCTTATTAATTAGTGACGCTAGAAAGGAAGAGAGTGCTTCTTGCTCTAAAGCAGAGTGTTGTTCTTGGAAGAGAACTGCGCTGTGTGTTTCCCTTCAGAAAAGGAGTTAAATGCCAGGCTCTGTGTCTTCCTACAAACAAGACTTCTTTTCAGGTAAATGCACTCACTTTTCAGCTCAAAGGAAGCAACATCTTTCAGGAAGCTCACACGTTTCTTGCTCTAACTGAAAATCATTAGATCTTAGAGGACCTGTGGTTTGTATCAGTTTCAGAAGCAGAGTTGAACTAGATATGTTCCCTGTGTAGGAAACACGGTTCTTTTGTTCAGAGCACACTCACGTTTCCTGATTAATTAGAGATGCTAGAAAGCAAGAGAGTGCTTCTTGCTCTAAAGCAGAGTGTGTTTCATGGATGAGATCTGTGCTGTGTGTTTCCCTTCAGAAAGGGAGTTAAATGCCAGGCTCTGTGTCTTCCTACAAGCAAGACTTCCTTTCAGGTAAACGCACTCACTTTTCAGCTCAAAGGAAGCTACATCATCATGAAGCTCATACTTTTCCCGCTCTTAACTGAAAAGCATTGGATGTTAATGGACCTGTTGTTTGTATCAGTTTCAGAAGCAGAGTTGAACTAGATATGGTCTCTGTGTAGGAAACACGGTTCTTTTGTTCAGAGCACACTCACGTTTTCCGCCTTATTAGAGATGCTAGAAAGTAAGAGAGTGCTTCTTGCTCTAAAGCAGAGTGTGTTTCATGGATGAGAACTGTGCTGTATGTTTCCCTTCAGAAAAGGAGTTAAATGCCAGGCTCTATGTCTTCCTACAAGCAAGACTTCCTTTCAGGTAAACGCACTCACTTTTCAGCTCAAAGGAAGCTACATCATTCACAAAGCTCACAGGTTTCTTGCTCTTAACTGACAAGCACTGGATGTGAGAGGACCTGTGGTTTGTATCAGTTTCAGAAGCAGAGTTGAACTAGATATGGTCCCTGTGTAGGAAACACGGTTCTTTTGTTCAGAGCACACTCACGTTTCCTGATTAATTAGAGACGCTAGAAAGGAAGAGAGTGCTTCTTGCTCTAAAGCAGAGTGTTTTTCTTGGAAGAGAACTGTGCTGTGTGTTTCCCTTCAGAAAAGGAGTTAAATGCCAGGCTCTGTGTCTTCCTACAAGCAAGACTTCTTTTCAGGTAAATGCACTCACTTTTCAGCTCAAAGGAAGCAACATCTTTCACGAAGCTCACACGTTTCTTGCTCTAACTGAAAAGCATTGGATGTTAGAGGACCTGTGGTTTGTATCAGTTTCAGAAGCAGAGTTGAACTAGATATGGTCCCTGTGTAGGAAACACGGTTCTTTTGTTCAGAGCACACTCCTGTTTCCCGCCTTATTAGAGACTCTAGAAAGCAAGAGAGTGCTTCTTGCTCTAAAGCAGAGTGTGTTTCATGGATGAGATCTGTGCTGTGTGTTTCCCTTCAGAAAGGGAGTTAAATGCCAGGCTCTGCGTCTTCCTACAAGCAAGACTTCCTTTCAGGTAAACGCACTCACTTTTCAGCTCAAAGGAAGCTACATCATCACGAAGCTCATACTTTTCCCGCTCTCAACTGAAAAGCATTGGATGTTAATGGACCTGTTGTTTGTATCAGTTTCAGAAGCAGAGTTGAACTGGATATGGTCACTGTGTGTAGGAAACACAGTTCTTTTGTTCTGAGCACACTCATGTTTCCCGCCTTATTAGAGAAACTAGATACCAAGAGAGTGCCTCTTGCTCTAAAGCAGAGTGTGTTTCATGGATGAGAACTGTAGTGTGTGTTTCCCTTCAGAAAAGGAGTTAAATGCCAGGCTCTGTGTCTTCCTACAAGCAAGACTTCCTTTCAGGTAAACGCACTCACTTTTCAGCTCAAAGGAAGCTACATCGTTCACAAAGCTCACAGGTTTCTTGCTCTTAACTGACAAGCAGTGGATGTTAGAGGACCTGTGGTTTGTATCAGTTTCAGAAGCAGAGTTGAACTAGATATGGTCCCTGTGTAGGAAACACGGTTCTTTTGTTCAGAGCACACTCAGGTTTCCTGATTAATTAGAGACTCTAGAAAGGAAGAGAGTGCTTCTTGCTCTGAAGCAGAGTGTTTTTCTTGGAAGAGAACTGTGCTGTGTGTTTCCCTTCAGAAAAGGAGTTAAATGCCAGGCTCTGTGTCTTCCTACAAGCAAGACTTCTTTTCAGGTAAATGCACTCACTTTTCAGCTCAAAGGAAGCAACATCTTTCAGGAAGCTCACACGTTTCTTGCTCTAACTGAAAATCATTGGATCTTAGAGGACCTGTGGTTTGTATCAGTTTCAGAAGCAGAGTTGAACTAGATATGTTCCCTGTGTAGGAAACACGGTTCTTTTGTTCAGAGCACACTCACGTTTCCTGATTAATTAGAGATGCTAGAAAGCAAGAGAGTGCTTCTTGCTCTAAAGCAGAGTGTGTTTCATGGATGAGATCTGTGCTGTGTGTTTCCCTTCAGAAAGGGAGTTAAATGCCAGGCTCTGTGTCTTCCTACAAGCAAGACTTCCTTTCAGGTAAACGCACTCACTTTTCAGCTCAAAGGAAGCTACATCATCATGAAGCTCATACTTTTCCCGCTCTTAACTGAAAAGCATTGGATGTTAATGGACCTGTTGTTTGTATCAGTTTCAGAAGCAGAGTTGAACTAGATATGGTCTCTGTGTAGGAAACACGGTTCTTTTGTTCAGAGCACACTCACGTTTTCCGCCTTATTAGAGATGCTAGAAAGTAAGAGAGTGCTTCTTGCTCTAAAGCAGAGTGTGTTTCATGGATGAGAACTGTGCTGTATGTTTCCCTTCAGAAAAGGAGTTAAATGCCAGGCTCTATGTCTTCCTACAAGCAAGACTTCCTTTCAGGTAAACGCACTCACTTTTCAGCTCAAAGGAAGCTACATCATTCACAAAGCTCACAGGTTTCTTGCTCTTAACTGACAAGCACTGGATGTGAGAGGACCTGTGGTTTGTATCAGTTTCAGAAGCAGAGTTGAACTAGATATGGTCCCTGTGTAGGAAACACGGTTCTTTTGTTCAGAGCACACTCACGTTTCCTGATTAATTAGAGACGCTAGAAAGGAAGAGAGTGCTTCTTGCTCTAAAGCAGAGTGTTTTTCTTGGAAGAGAACTGTGCTGTGTGTTTCCCTTCAGAAAAGGAGTTAAATGCCAGGCTCTGTGTCTTCCTACAAGCAAGACTTCTTTTCAGGTAAATGCACTCACTTTTCAGCTCAAAGGAAGCAACATCTTTCACGAAGCTCACACGTTTCTTGCTCTAACTGAAAAGCATTGGATGTTAGAGGACCTGTGGTTTGTATCAGTTTCAGAAGCAGAGTTGAACTAGATATGGTCCCTGTGTAGGAAACACGGTTCTTTTGTTCAGAGCACACTCCTGTTTCCCGCCTTATTAGAGACTCTAGAAAGCAAGAGAGTGCTTCTTGCTCTAAAGCAGAGTGTGTTTCATGGATGAGATCTGTGCTGTGTGTTTGCCTTCAGAAAGGGAGTTAAATGCCAGGCTCTGTGTCTTCCTACAAGCAAGACTTCCTTTCAGGTAAACGCACTCACTTTTCAGCTCAAAGGAAGCTACATCATCACGAAGCTCATACTTTTCCCGCTCTCAACTGAAAAGCATTGGATGTTAATGGACCTGTTGTTTGTATCAGTTTCAGAAGCAGAGTTGAACTGGATATGGTCACTGTGTGTAGGAAACACAGTTCTTTTGTTCTGAGCACACTCATGTTTCCCGCCTTATTAGAGAAACTAGATACCAAGAGAGTGCCTCTTGCTCTAAAGCAGAGTGTGTTTCATGGATGAGAACTGTAGTGTGTGTTTCCCTTCAGAAAAGGAGTTAAATGCCAGGCTCTGTGTCTTCCTACAAGCAAGACTTCCTTTCAGGTAAACGCACTCACTTTTCAGCTCAAAGGAAGCTACATCGTTCACAAAGCTCACAGGTTTCTTGCTCTTAACTGACAAGCAGTGGATGTTAGAGGACCTGTGGTTTGTATCAGTTTCAGAAGCAGAGTTGAACTAGATATGGTCCCTGTGTAGGAAACACGGTTCTTTTGTTCAGAGCACACTCAGGTTTCCTGATTAATTAGAGACTCTAGAAAGGAAGAGAGTGCTTCTTGCTCTAAAGCAGAGTGTTTTTCTTGGAAGAGAACTGTGCTGTGTGTTTCCCTTCAGAAAAGGAGTTAAATGCCAGGCTCTGTGTCTTCCTACAAGCAAGACTTCTTTTCAGGTAAATGCACTCACTTTTCAGCACAAAGGAAGCAACATCTTTCACGAAGCTCACATGTTTCTTGCTCTAAGTGAAAAGCATTGGATGTTAGAGGACCTGTGGTTTGTATCAGTTTCAGAAGCAGAGTTGAACTAGATATGGTCCCTGTGTAGGAAACACGGTTCTTTTGTTCAGAGCACACTCATGTTTCCTGATTAATTAGAGACGCTAGAAAGCAAGAGCGTGCTTCTTGATCTAAAGCAGAGTGTGTTTCATGGATGAGAACTGTGCTGTGTGTTTCCCTTCAGAAACGGAGTTAAATGCCAGGCTCTGTGTCTTCCTAAAAGCAAGACTTCCTTTCTGGTAAAGGCACTCACTTTTCAGCTCAAAGGAAGCTACATCATTCACGAAGCTCACACCTTTCCCGCTCTTAACTGAAAAGCATTGGATGTTAATGGACCTGTTGTTTGTATCAGTTTCAGAAGCAGAATTGAACTAGATATGGACCCTGTGTAGGAAACACGGTTCTTTTGTTCAGAGCACACTCACGTTTTCTGCCTTATTAGAGATGCTAGAAAGTAAGAGAGTGCTTCTTGCTCTAAAGGAGTGTGTGTTTCATGGATGAGAACTGTGCTGTATGTTTCCCTTCTGAAAGGGAGTTAAATGCCAGGCTCTGTGTCTTCCTACAAGCAAGACTTCTTTTCAGGTAAATGCACTCACTTTTCAGCACAAAGGAAGCAACATCTTTCACGAAGCTCACATGTTTCTTGCTCTAAGTGAAAAGCATTGGATGTTAGAGGACCTGTGGTTTGTATCAGTTTCAGAAGCAGAGTTGAACTAGATATGGTCCCTGTGTAGGAAACACGGTTCTTTTGTTCAGAGCACACTCATGTTTCCTGATTAATTAGAGACGCTAGAAAGCAAGAGCGTGCTTCTTGATCTAAAGCAGAGTGTGTTTCATGGATGAGAACTGTAGTGTGTGTTTCCCTTCAGAAAAGGAGTTAAATGCCAGGCTCTGTGTCTTCCTACAACCAAGACTTCATTTCAGGTAAACACACTCACTTTTCAGCTCAAAGGAAGCTACATCATTCACGAAGCTCACACTTTTCCCGCTCTTAACTGAAAAGCATTGAATGTTAATGGACCTGCTGTTTGTATCAGTTTCAGAAGCAGAGTTGAACTAGATATGGTCCGGGGGTGTAGGAAACATCGTTCATTTGTTCTGAGCACACTCACGTTTCCTGCCTTTTAGAGACTCTAGAAAGCAAGAGAGTGCATCTTGCTCTAAAGCAGAGTGTGTTTCATGGATGAGAACTGTGCTGTATGTTTCCCTTCAGAAAAGGAGTTAAATGCCATGCTCTGTGCCTTCCTACAAGCAAGACTTCCTTTCAGGTAAACGCACTCAATTTTCAGCTCAAAGGAAGCTACATCGTTCACGAAGCTCACACGTTTCTAGCTCTTAACTGAAAAGCATTGGATGTTAGAGGACCTGTGGTTTGTATCAGTTTCAGAAGCAGAGTTGAACTAGATATGGTCTCTGTGTAGGAAACACGGTTCTTTTGTTCAGAGCACACTCACGTTTTCCGCCTTATTAGAGATGCTAGAAAGTAAGAGAGTGCTTCTTGCTCTAAAGCAGAGTGTGTTTCATGGATGAGAACTGTGCTGTATGTTTCCCTTCAGAAAAGGAGTTAAATGCCAGGCTCTATGTCTTCCTACAAGCAAGACTTCCTTTCAGGTAAACGCACTCACTTTTCAGCTCAAAGGAAGCTACATCATTCACAAAGCTCACAGGTTTCTTGCTCTTAACTGACAAGCACTGGATGTGAGAGGACCTGTGGTTTGTATCAGTTTCAGAAGCAGAGTTGAACTAGATATGGTCCCTGTGTAGGAAACACGGTTCTTTTGTTCAGAGCACACTCACGTTTCCTGATTAATTAGAGACGCTAGAAAGGAAGAGAGTGCTTCTTGCTCTAAAGCAGAGTGTTTTTCTTGGAAGAGAACTGTGCTGTGTGTTTCCCTTCAGAAAAGGAGTTAAATGCCAGGCTCTGTGTCTTCCTACAAGCAAGACTTCTTTTCAGGTAAATGCACTCACTTTTCAGCTCAAAGGAAGCAACATCTTTCACGAAGCTCACACGTTTCTTGCTCTAACTGAAAAGCATTGGATGTTAGAGGACCTGTGGTTTGTATCAGTTTCAGAAGCAGAGTTGAACTAGATATGGTCCCTGTGTAGGAAACACGGTTCTTTTGTTCAGAGCACACTCCTGTTTCCCGCCTTATTAGAGACTCTAGAAAGCAAGAGAGTGCTTCTTGCTCTAAAGCAGAGTGTGTTTCATGGATGAGATCTGTGCTGTGTGTTTCCCTTCAGAAAGGGAGTTAAATGCCAGGCTCTGTGTCTTCCTACAAGCAAGACTTCCTTTCAGGTAAACGCACTCACTTTTCAGCTCAAAGGAAGCTACATCATCACGAAGCTCATACTTTTCCTGCTCTCAACTGAAAAGCATTGGATGTTAATGGACCTGTTGTTTGTATCAGTTTCAGAAGCAGAGTTGAACTGGATATGGTCACTGTGTGTAGGAAACACAGTTCTTTTGTTCTGAGCACACTCATGTTTCCCGCCTTATTAGAGAAACTAGATACCAAGAGAGTGCCTCTTGCTCTAAAGCAGAGTGTGTTTCATGGATGAGAACTGTAGTGTGTGTTTCCCTTCAGAAAAGGAGTTAAATGCCAGGCTCTGTGTCTTCCTACAAGCAAGACTTCCTTTCAGGTAAACGCACTCACTTTTCAGCTCAAAGGAAGCTACATCGTTCACAAAGCTCACAGGTTTCTTGCTCTTAACTGACAAGCAGTGGATGTTAGAGGACCTGTGGTTTGTATCAGTTTCAGAAGCAGAGTTGAACTAGATATGGTCCCTGTGTAGGAAACACGGTTCTTTTGTTCAGAGCACACTCAGGTTTCCTGATTAATTAGAGACTCTAGAAAGGAAGAGAGTGCTTCTTGCTCTAAAGCAGAGTGTTTTTCTTGGAAGAGAACTGTGCTGTGTGTTTCCCTTCAGAAAAGGAGTTAAATGCCAGGCTCTGTGTCTTCCTACAAGCAAGACTTCTTTTCAGGTAAATGCACTCACTTTTCAGCACAAAGGAAGCAACATCTTTCACGAAGCTCACATGTTTCTTGCTCTAAGTGAAAAGCATTGGATGTTAGAGGACCTGTGGTTTGTATCAGTTTCAGAAGCAGAGTTGAACTAGATATGGTCCCTGTGTAGGAAACACGGTTCTTTTGTTCAGAGCACACTCATGTTTCCTGATTAATTAGAGACGCTAGAAAGCAAGAGCGTGCTTCTTGATCTAAAGCAGAGTGTGTTTCATGGATGAGAACTGTGCTGTGTGTTTCCCTTCAGAAACGGAGTTAAATGCCAGGCTCTGTGTCTTCCTAAAAGCAAGACTTCCTTTCTGGTAAAGGCACTCACTTTTCAGCTCAAAGGAAGCTACATCATTCACGAAGCTCACACCTTTCCCGCTCTTAACTGAAAAGCATTGGATGTTAATGGACCTGTTGTTTGTATCAGTTTCAGAAGCAGAATTGAACTAGATATGGACCCTGTGTAGGAAACACGGTTCTTTTGTTCAGAGCACACTCACGTTTTCTGCCTTATTAGAGATGCTAGAAAGTAAGAGAGTGCTTCTTGCTCTAAAGGAGTGTGTGTTTCATGGATGAGAACTGTGCTGTATGTTTCCCTTCTGAAAGGGAGTTAAATGCCAGGCTCTGTGTCTTCCTACAAGCAAGACTTCTTTTCAGGTAAATGCACTCACTTTTCAGCACAAAGGAAGCAACATCTTTCACGAAGCTCACATGTTTCTTGCTCTAAGTGAAAAGCATTGGATGTTAGAGGACCTGTGGTTTGTATCAGTTTCAGAAGCAGAGTTGAACTAGATATGGTCCCTGTGTAGGAAACACGGTTCTTTTGTTCAGAGCACACTCATGTTTCCTGATTAATTAGAGACGCTAGAAAGCAAGAGCGTGCTTCTTGATCTAAAGCAGAGTGTGTTTCATGGATGAGAACTGTAGTGTGTGTTTCCCTTCAGAAAAGGAGTTAAATGCCAGGCTCTGTGTCTTCCTACAACCAAGACTTCATTTCAGGTAAACACACTCACTTTTCAGCTCAAAGGAAGCTACATCATTCACGAAGCTCACACTTTTCCCGCTCTTAACTGAAAAGCATTGAATGTTAATGGACCTGCTGTTTGTATCAGTTTCAGAAGCAGAGTTGAACTAGATATGGTCCGGGGGTGTAGGAAACATCGTTCATTTGTTCTGAGCACACTCACGTTTCCTGCCTTTTAGAGACTCTAGAAAGCAAGAGAGTGCATCTTGCTCTAAAGCAGAGTGTGTTTCATGGATGAGAACTGTGCTGTATGTTTCCCTTCAGAAAAGGAGTTAAATGCCAGGCTCTATGTCTTCCTACAAGCAAGACTTCCTTTCAGGTAAACGCACTCACTTTTCAGCTCAAAGGAAGCTACATCATTCATGAAGCTCACAGGTTTCTTGCTCTTAACTGACAAGCACTGGATGTGAGAGGACCTGTGGTTTGTATCAGTTTCAGAAGCAGAGTTGAACTAGATATGGTCCCTGTGTAGGAAACACGGTTCTTTTGTTCAGAGCACACTCACGTTTCCTGATTAATTAGAGAGCCTAGAAAGGAAGAGAGTGCTTCTTGCTCTAAAGCAGAGTGTTTTTCTTGGAAGAGAACTGTGCTGTGTGTTTCCCTTCAGAAAAGGAGTTAAATGCCAGGCTCTGTGTCTTCCTACAAGCAAGACTTCTTTTCAGGTAAATGCACTCACTTTTCAGCTCAAAGGAAGCAACATCTTTCACGAAGCTCACACGTTTCTTGCTCTAACTGAAAAGCATTGGATGTTAGAGGACCTGTGGTTTGTATCAGTTTCAGAAGCAGAGTTGAACTAGATATGGTCCCTGTGTAGGAAACACGGTTCTTTTGTTCAGAGCACACTCCTGTTTCCCGCCTTATTAGAGACTCTAGAAAGCAAGAGAGTGCTTCTTGCTCTAAAGCAGAGTGTGTTTCATGGATGAGATCTGTGCTGTGTGTTTCCCTTCAGAAAGGGAGTTAAATGCCAGGCTCTGTGTCTTCCTACAAGCAAGACTTCCTTTCAGGTAAACGCACTCACTTTTCAGCTCAAAGGAAGCTACATCATCACGAAGCTCATACTTTTCCCGCTCTCAACTGAAAAGCATTGGATGTTAATGGACCTGTTGTTTGTATCAGTTTCAGAAGCAGAGTTGAACTGGATATGGTCACTGTGTGTAGGAAACACAGTTCTTTTGTTCTGAGCACACTCATGTTTCCCGCCTTATTAGAGAAACTAGATACCAAGAGAGTGCCTCTTGCTCTAAAGCAGAGTGTGTTTCATGGATGAGAACTGTAGTGTGTGTTTCCCTTCAGAAAAGGAGTTAAATGCCAGGCTCTGTGTCTTCCTACAAGCAAGACTTCCTTTCAGGTAAACGCACTCACTTTTCAGCTCAAAGGAAGCTACATCGTTCACAAAGCTCACAGGTTTCTTGCTCTTAACTGACAAGCAGTGGATGTTAGAGGACCTGTGGTTTGTATCAGTTTCAGAAGCAGAGTTGAACTAGATATGGTCCCTGTGTAGGAAACACGGTTCTTTTGTTCAGAGCACACTCAGGTTTCCTGATTAATTAGAGACTCTAGAAAGGAAGAGAGTGCTTCTTGCTCTAAAGCAGAGTGTTTTTCTTGGAAGAGAACTGTGCTGTGTGTTTCCCTTCAGAAAAGGAGTTAAATGCCAGGCTCTGTGTCTTCCTACAAGCAAGACTTCTTTTCAGGTAAATGCACTCACTTTTCAGCACAAAGGAAGCAACATCTTTCACGAAGCTCACATGTTTCTTGCTCTAAGTGAAAAGCATTGGATGTTAGAGGACCTGTGGTTTGTATCAGTTTCAGAAGCAGAGTTGAACTAGATATGGTCCCTGTGTAGGAAACACGGTTCTTTTGTTCAGAGCACACTCATGTTTCCTGATTAATTAGAGACGCTAGAAAGCAAGAGCGTGCTTCTTGATCTAAAGCAGAGTGTGTTTCATGGATGAGAACTGTGCTGTGTGTTTCCCTTCAGAAACGGAGTTAAATGCCAGGCTCTGTGTCTTCCTAAAAGCAAGACTTCCTTTCTGGTAAAGGCACTCACTTTTCAGCTCAAAGGAAGCTACATCATTCACGAAGCTCACACCTTTCCCGCTCTTAACTGAAAAGCATTGGATGTTAATGGACCTGTTGTTTGTATCAGTTTCAGAAGCAGAATTGAACTAGATATGGACCCTGTGTAGGAAACACGGTTCTTTTGTTCAGAGCACACTCACGTTTTCTGCCTTATTAGAGATGCTAGAAAGTAAGAGAGTGCTTCTTGCTCTAAAGGAGTGTGTGTTTCATGGATGAGAACTGTGCTGTATGTTTCCCTTCTGAAAGGGAGTTAAATGCCAGGCTCTGTGTCTTCCTACAAGCAAGACTTCCTTTCAGGTAAACGCACTCACTTTTCAGCTCAAAGGAAGCTACATCATCACGAAGCTCATACTTTTCCCGCTCTCAACTGAAAAGCATTGGATGTTAATGGACCTGTTGTTTGTATCAGTTTCAGAAGCAGGGTTGAACTGGATATGGTCACTGTGTGTAGGAAACACAGTTCTTTTGTTCTGAGCACACTCATGTTTCCTGCCTTATTAGAGAAACTAGATACCAAGAGAGTGCCTCTTGCTCTAAAGCAGAGTGTGTTTCATGGATGAGAACTGTAGTGTGTGTTTCCCTTCAGAAAAGGAGTTAAATGCCAGGCTCTGTGTCTTCCTACAAGCAAGACTTCCTTTCAGGTAAACGCACTCACTTTTCAGCTCAAAGGAAGCTACATCGTTCAGGAAGCTCACAGGTTTCTTGCTCTTAACTGACAAGCACTGGATGTTAGAGGACCTGTGGTTTGTATCAGTTTCAGAAGCAGAGTTGAACTAGATATGGTCCCTGTGTAGGAAACACGGTTCTTTTGTTCAGAGCACACTCACGTTTCCTGATTAATTAGAGACTCTAGAAAGGAAGAGAGTGCTTCTTGCTCTAAAGCAGAGTGTTTTTCTTGGAAGAGAACTGTGCTGTGTGTTTCCCTTCAGAAAAGGAGTTAAATGCCAGGCTCTGTGTCTTCCTACAAGCAAGACTTCTTTTCAGGTAAATGCACTCACTTTTCAGCACAAAGGAAGCAACATCTTTCACGAAGCTCACATGTTTCTTGCTCTAAGTGAAAAGCATTGGATGTTAGAGGACCTGTGGTTTGTATCAGTTTCAGAAGCAGAGTTGAACTAGATATGGTCCCTGTGTAGGAAACACGGTTCTTTTGTTCAGAGCACACTCATGTTTCCTGATTAATTAGAGACGCTAGAAAGCAAGAGCGTGCTTCTTGATCTAAAGCAGAGTGTGTTTCATGGATGAGAACTGTAGTGTGTGTTTCCCTTCAGAAAAGGAGTTAAATGCCAGGCTCTGTGTCTTCCTACAACCAAGACTTCATTTCAGGTAAACACACTCACTTTTCAGCTCAAAGGAAGCTACATCATTCACGAAGCTCACACTTTTCCCGCTCTTAACTGAAAAGCATTGAATGTTAATGGACCTGCTGTTTGTATCAGTTTCAGAAGCAGAGTTGAACTAGATATGGTCCGGGGGTGTAGGAAACATCGTTCATTTGTTCTGAGCACACTCACGTTTCCTGCCTTTTAGAGACTCTAGAAAGCAAGAGAGTGCATCTTGCTCTAAAGCAGAGTGTGTTTCATGGATGAGAACTGTGCTGTATGTTTCCCTTCAGAAAAGGAGTTAAATGCCAGGCTCTATGTCTTCCTACAAGCAAGACTTCCTTTCAGGTAAACGCACTCACTTTTCAGCTCAAAGGAAGCTACATCATTCATGAAGCTCACAGGTTTCTTGCTCTTAACTGACAAGCACTGGATGTTAGAGGACCTGTGGTTTGTATCAGTTTCAGAAGCAGAGTTGAACTAGATATGGTCCCTGTGTAGGAAACACGGTTCTTTTGTTCAGAGCACACTCACGTTTTCTGATTAATTAGAGACGCTAGAAAGGAAGAGAGTGCTTCTTGCTCTAAAGCAGAGTGTTTTTCTTGGAAGAGAACTGTGCTGTGTGTTTCCCTTCAGAAAAGGAGTTAAATGCCAGGCTCTGTGTCTTCCTACAAGCAAGACTTCATTTCAGGTAAACGCACTCACTTTTCAGCTCAAAGGAAGCTACATCATCACAAAGCTCATACTTTTCCCGCTCTCAACTGAAAAGCATTGGATGTTAATGGACCTGTTGTTTGTATCAGTTTCAGAAGCAGAGTTGAACTGGATATGGTCACTGTGTGTAGGAAACACAGTTCTTTTGTTCTGAGCACACTCATGTTTCCCGCCTTATTAGAGAAACTAGATACCAAGAGAGTGCCTCTTGCTCTAAAGCAGAGTGTGTTTCATGGATGAGAACTGTAGTGTGTGTTTCCCTTCAGAAAAGGAGTTAAATGCCAGGCTCTGTGTCTTCCTACAAGCAAGACTTCCTTTCAGGTAAACGCACTCACTTTTCAGCTCAAAGGAAGCTACATCGTTCACAAAGCTCACAGGTTTCTTGCTCTTAACTGACAAGCAGTGGATGTTAGAGGACCTGTGGTTTGTATCAGTTTCAGAAGCAGAGTTGAACTAGATATGGTCCCTGTGTAGGAAACACGGTTCTTTTGTTCAGAGCACACTCACGTTTCCTGATTAATTAGAGACTCTAGAAAGGAAGAGAGTGCTTCTTGCTCTAAAGCAGAGTGTTTTTCTTGGAAGAGAACTGTGCTGTGTGTTTCCCTTCAGAAACGGAGTTAAATGCCAGGCTCTGTGTCTTCCTACAAGCAAGACTTCTTTTCAGGTAAATGCACTCACTTTTCAGCACAAAGGAAGCAACATCTTTCACGAAGCTCACACGTTTCTTGCTCTAACTGAAAAGCATTGGATGTTAGAGGACCTGTGGTTTGTATCAGTTTCAGAAGCAGAGTTGAACTAGATATGGTCCCTGTGTAGGAAACACGGTTCTTTTGTTCAGAGCACACTCATGTTTCCTGATTAATTAGAGACGCTAGAAAGCAAGAGCGTGCTTCTTGATCTAAAGCAGAGTGTGTTTCATGGATGAGAACTGTGCTGTGTGTTTCCCTTCAGAAACGGAGTTAAATGCCAGGCTCTGTGTCTTCCTAAAAGCAAGACTTCCTTTCTGGTAAAGGCACTCACTTTTCAGCTCAAAGGAAGCTACATCATTCACGAAGCTCACACCTTTCCCGCTCTTAACTGAAAAGCATTGGATGTTAATGGACCTGTTGTTTGTATCAGTTTCAGAAGCAGAATTGAACTAGATATGGACCCTGTGTAGGAAACACGGTTCTTTTGTTCAGAGCACACTCACGTTTTCTGCCTTATTAGAGATGCTAGAAAGTAAGAGAGTGCTTCTTGCTCTAAAGCAGAGTGTGTTTCATGGATGAGAACTGTGCTGTATGTTTCCCTTCTGAAAGGGAGTTAAATGCCAGGCTCTGTGTCTTCCTACAAGCAAGACTTCCTTTCAGGTAAACGCACTCACTTTTCAGCTCAAAGGAAGCTACATCATTCATGAAGCTCACAGGTTTCTTCCTCTTAACTGAAAAGCACTGGATGTTAGAGGACCTGTGGTTTGTATCAGTTTCAGAAGCAGAGTTGAACTAGATATGGTCCCTGTGTAGGAAACACGGTTCTTTTGTTCAGAGCACACTCACGTTTCCTTATTAATTAGAGACGCTAGAAAGGAAGAGAGTGCTTCTTGCTCTAAAGCAGAGTGTTGTTCTTGGAAGAGAACTGTGCTGTGTGTTTCCCTTCAGAAAAGGAGTTAAATGCCAGGCTCTGTGTCTTCCTACAAACAAGACTTCTTTTCAGGTAAATGCACTCACTTTTCAGCTCAAAGGAAGCTACATCATCACGAAGCTCATACTTTTCCCGCTCTTAACTGAAAAGCATTGGATGTTAATGGACCTGTTGTTTGTATCAGTTTCAGAATCAGAGTTGAACTAGATATGGTCTCTGTGTAGGAAACATGGTTCTTTTGTTCAGAGCACACTCACGTTTTCCGCCTTATTAGAGATGCTAGAAAGTAAGAGAGTGCTTCTTGCTCTAAAGCAGAGTGTGTTTCATGGATGAGAACTGTGCTGTGTGTTTCCCTTCAGAAAAGGAGTTAAATGCCAGGCTCTACGTCTTTCTACAAGCAAGACTTCCTTTCAGGTAAACGCACTCACTTTTCAGCTCAAAGGAAGTTACATCATTCACGAAGCTCACAGGTTTCTTGCTCTTAACTGACAAGCACTGGATGTTAGAGGACCTGTGGTTTGTATCAGTTTCAGAAGCAGAGTTGAACTAGATATGGTCCCTGTGTAGGAAACACGGTTCTTTTGTTCAGAGCACACTCACATTTCCTGATTAATTAGAGACGCTAGAAAGGAAGAGAGTGCTTCTTGCTCTAAAGCAGAGTGTTTTTCTTGGAAGAGAACTGTGCTGTGTGTTTCCCTTCAGAAAAGGAGTTAAATGCCAGGCTCTGTGTCTTCCTACAAGCAAGACTTCTTTTCAGGTAAATGCACTCACTTTTCAGCTCAAAGGAAGCAACATCTTTCACGAAGCTCACACGTTTCTTGCTCTAACTGAAAAGCATTGGATGTTAGAGGACCTGTGGTTTGTATCAGTTTCAGAAGCAGAGTTGAACTAGATATGGTCCCTGTGTAGGAAACACGGTTCTTTTGTTCAGAGCACACTCACGATTCCTGATTAATTAGAGAGCCTAGAAAGGAAGAGAGTGCTTCTTGCTCTAAAGCAGAGTGTTTTTCTTGGAAGAGAACTGTGCTGTGTGTTTCCCTTCAGAAAAGGAGTTAAATGCCAGGCTCTGTGTCTTTCTACAAGCAAGACTTCTTTTCAGGTAAATGCACTCACTTTTCAGCTCAAAGGAAGCAACATCTTTCAGGAAGCTCACAGGTTTCTTGCTCTAACTGAAAAGCATTGGATGTTAGAGGACCTGTGGTTTGTATCAGTTTCAGAAGCAGAGTTGAACTAGATATGGTCCCTGTGTAGGAAACACGGTTCTTTTGTTCAGAGCACACTCACGTTTCCTTATTAATTAGAGACGCTAGAAAGGAAGAGAGTGCTTCTTGCTCTAAAGCAGAGTGTTGTTCTTGGAAGAGAACTGTGCTGTGTGTTTCCCTTCAGAAAAGGAGTTAAATGCCAGGCTCTGTGTCTTCCTACAAACAAGACTTCTTTTCAGGTAAATGCACTCACTTTTCAGCTCAAAGGAAGCAACATCTTTCAGGAAGCTCACACGTTTCTTGCTCTAACTGAAAATCATTGGATCTTAGAGGACCTGTGGTTTGTATCAGTTTCAGAAGCAGAGTTGAACTAGATATGTTCCCTGTGTAGGAAACACGGTTCTTTTGTTCAGAGCACACTCACGTTTCCTGATTAATTAGAGATGCTAGAAAGCAAGAGAGTGCTTCTTGCTCTAAAGCAGAGTGTGTTTCATGGATGAGATCTGTGCTGTGTGTTTCCCTTCAGAAAGGGAGTTCAATGCCAGGCTCTGTGTCTTCCTACAAGCAAGACTTCCTTTCAGGTAAACGCACTCACTTTTCAGCTCAAAGGAAGCTACATCATCACGAAGCTCATACTTTTCCCGCTCTCAACTGAAAAGCATTGGATGTTAATGGACCTGTTGTTTGTATCAGTTTCAGAAGCAGAGTTGAACTGGATATGGTCACTGTGTGTAGGAAACCCAGTTCTTTTGTTCTGAGCACACTCATGTTTCCCGCCTTATTAGAGAAACTAGATACCAAGAGAGTGCCTCTTGCTCTAAAGCAGAGTGTGTTTCATGGATGAGAACTGTAGTGTGTGTTTCCCTTCAGAAAAGGAGTTAAATGCCAGGCTCTGTGTCTTCCTACAAGCAAGACTTCCTTTCAGGTAAACGCACTCACTTTTCAGCTCAAAGGAAGCAACATCTTTCAAGAAGCTCACACGTTTCTTGCTCTAACTGAAAAGCATTGGATGTTAGAGGACCTGTGGTTTGTATCAGTTTCAGAAGCAGAGTTGAACTAGATATGGTCCCTGTGTAGGAAACACGGTTCTTTTGTTCAGAGCACACTCACGATTCCTGATTAATTAGAGAGCCTAGAAAGGAAGAGAGTGCTTCTTGCTCTAAAGCAGAGTGTTTTTCTTGGAAGAGAACTGTGCTGTGTGTTTCCCTTCAGAAAAGGAGTTAAATGCCAGGCTCTGTGTCTTCCTACAAGCAAGACTTCTTTTCAGGTAAATGCACTCACTTTTCAGCTCAAAGGAAGCAACATCTTTCAGGAAGCTCACAGGTTTCTTGCTCTAACTGAAAAGCATTGGATGTTAGAGGACCTGTGGTTTGTATCAGTTTCAGAAGCAGAGTTGAACTAGATATGGTCCCTGTGTAGGAAACACGGTTCTTTTGTTCAGAGCACACTCATGTTTCCTTATTAATTAGAGACGCTAGAAAGGAAGAGAGTGCTTCTTGCTCTAAAGCAGAGTGTTGTTCTTGGAAGAGAACTGTGCTGTGTGTTTCCCTTCAGAAAAGGAGTTAAATGCCAGGCTCTGTGTCTTCCTACAAACAAGACTTCTTTTCAGGTAAATGCACTCACTTTTCAGCTCAAAGGAAGCAACATCTTTCAGGAAGCTCACACGTTTCTTGCTCTAACTGAAAATCATTGGATCTTAGAGGACCTGTGGTTTGTATCAGTTTCAGAAGCAGAGTTGAACTAGATATGTTCCCTGTGTAGGAAACACGGTTCTTTTGTTCAGAGCACACTCACGTTTCCTGATTAATTAGAGATGCTAGAAAGCAAGAGAGTGCTTCTTGCTCTAAAGCAGAGTGTGTTTCATGGATGAGATCTGTGCTGTGTGTTTCCCTTCAGAAAGGGAGTTAAATGCCAGGCTCTGTGTCTTCCTACAAGCAAGACTTCCTTTCAGGTAAACGCACTCACTTTTCAGCTCAAAGGAAGCTACATCATCACGAAGCTCATACTTTTCCCGCTCTCAACTGAAAAGCATTGGATGTTAATGGACCTGTTGTTTGTATCAGTTTCAGAAGCAGAGTTGAACTGGATATGGCAACTGTGTGTAGGAAACCCAGTTCTTTTGTTCTGAGCACACTCATGTTTCCCGCCTTATTAGAGAAACTAGATACCAAGAGAGTGCCTCTTGCTCTAAAGCAGAGTGTGTTTCATGGATGAGAACTGTAGTGTGTGTTTCCCTTCAGAAAAGGAGTTAAATGCCAGGCTCTGTGTCTTCCTACAAGCAAGACTTCTTTTCAGGTAAATGCACTCACTTTTCAGCTCAAAGGAAGCAACATCTTTCACGAAGCTCACACGTTTCTTGCTCTAACTGAAAAGCATTGGATGTTAGAGGACCTGTGGTTTGTATCAGTTTCAGAAGCAGAGTTGAACTAGATATGGTCCCTGTGTAGGAAACACGGTTCTTTTGTTCAGAGCACACTCACGATTCCTGATTAATTAGAGAGCCTAGAAAGGAAGAGAGTGCTTCTTGCTCTAAAGCAGAGTGTTTTTCTTGGAAGAGAACTGTGCTGTGTGTTTCCCTTCAGAAAAGGAGTTAAATGCCAGGCTCTGTGTCTTTCTACAAGCAAGACTTCTTTTCAGGTAAATGCACTCACTTTTCAGCTCAAAGGAAGCAACATCTTTCAGGAAGCTCACAGGTTTCTTGCTCTAACTGAAAAGCATTGGATGTTAGAGGACCTGTGGTTTGTATCAGTTTCAGAAGCAGAGTTGAACTAGATATGGTCCCTGTGTAGGAAACACGGTTCTTTTGTTCAGAGCACACTCACGTTTCCTTATTAATTAGAGACGCTAGAAAGGAAGAGAGTGCTTCTTGCTCTAAAGCAGAGTGTTGTTCTTGGAAGAGAACTGTGCTGTGTGTTTCCCTTCAGAAAAGGAGTTAAATGCCAGGCTCTGTGTCTTCCTACAAACAAGACTTCTTTTCAGGTAAATGCACTCACTTTTCAGCTCAAAGGAAGCAACATCTTTCAGGAAGCTCACACGTTTCTTGCTCTAACTGAAAATCATTGGATCTTAGAGGACCTGTGGTTTGTATCAGTTTCAGAAGCAGAGTTGAACTAGATATGTTCCCTGTGTAGGAAACACGGTTCTTTTGTTCAGAGCACACTCACGTTTCCTGATTAATTAGAGATGCTAGAAAGCAAGAGAGTGCTTCTTGCTCTAAAGCAGAGTGTGTTTCATGGATGAGATCTGTGCTGTGTGTTTCCCTTCAGAAAGGGAGTTCAATGCCAGGCTCTGTGTCTTCCTACAAGCAAGACTTCCTTTCAGGTAAACGCACTCACTTTTCAGCTCAAAGGAAGCTACATCATCACGAAGCTCATACTTTTCCCGCTCTCAACTGAAAAGCATTGGATGTTAATGGACCTGTTGTTTGTATCAGTTTCAGAAGCAGAGTTGAACTGGATATGGTCACTGTGTGTAGGAAACCCAGTTCTTTTGTTCTGAGCACACTCATGTTTCCCGCCTTATTAGAGAAACTAGATACCAAGAGAGTGCCTCTTGCTCTAAAGCAGAGTGTGTTTCATGGATGAGAACTGTAGTGTGTGTTTCCCTTCAGAAAAGGAGTTAAATGCCAGGCTCTGTGTCTTCCTACAAGCAAGACTTCCTTTCAGGTAAACGCACTCACTTTTCAGCTCAAAGGAAGCAACATCTTTCAAGAAGCTCACACGTTTCTTGCTCTAACTGAAAAGCATTGGATGTTAGAGGACCTGTGGTTTGTATCAGTTTCAGAAGCAGAGTTGAACTAGATATGGTCCCTGTGTAGGAAACACGGTTCTTTTGTTCAGAGCACACTCACGATTCCTGATTAATTAGAGAGCCTAGAAAGGAAGAGAGTGCTTCTTGCTCTAAAGCAGAGTGTTTTTCTTGGAAGAGAACTGTGCTGTGTGTTTCCCTTCAGAAAAGGAGTTAAATGCCAGGCTCTGTGTCTTCCTACAAGCAAGACTTCTTTTCAGGTAAATGCACTCACTTTTCAGCTCAAAGGAAGCAACATCTTTCAGGAAGCTCACAGGTTTCTTGCTCTAACTGAAAAGCATTGGATGTTAGAGGACCTGTGGTTTGTATCAGTTTCAGAAGCAGAGTTGAACTAGATATGGTCCCTGTGTAGGAAACACGGTTCTTTTGTTCAGAGCACACTCATGTTTCCTTATTAATTAGAGACGCTAGAAAGGAAGAGAGTGCTTCTTGCTCTAAAGCAGAGTGTTGTTCTTGGAAGAGAACTGTGCTGTGTGTTTCCCTTCAGAAAAGGAGTTAAATGCCAGGCTCTGTGTCTTCCTACAAACAAGACTTCTTTTCAGGTAAATGCACTCACTTTTCAGCTCAAAGGAAGCAACATCTTTCAGGAAGCTCACACGTTTCTTGCTCTAACTGAAAATCATTGGATCTTAGAGGACCTGTGGTTTGTATCAGTTTCAGAAGCAGAGTTGAACTAGATATGTTCCCTGTGTAGGAAACACGGTTCTTTTGTTCAGAGCACACTCACGTTTCCTGATTAATTAGAGATGCTAGAAAGCAAGAGAGTGCTTCTTGCTCTAAAGCAGAGTGTGTTTCATGGATGAGATCTGTGCTGTGTGTTTCCCTTCAGAAAGGGAGTTAAATGCCAGGCTCTGTGTCTTCCTACAAGCAAGACTTCCTTTCAGGTAAACGCACTCACTTTTCAGCTCAAAGGAAGCTACATCATCACGAAGCTCATACTTTTCCCGCTCTCAACTGAAAAGCATTGGATGTTAATGGACCTGTTGTTTGTATCAGTTTCAGAAGCAGAGTTGAACTGGATATGGCAACTGTGTGTAGGAAACCCAGTTCTTTTGTTCTGAGCACACTCATGTTTCCCGCCTTATTAGAGAAACTAGATACCAAGAGAGTGCCTCTTGCTCTAAAGCAGAGTGTGTTTCATGGATGAGAACTGTAGTGTGTGTTTCCCTTCAGAAAAGGAGTTAAATGCCAGGCTCTGTGTCTTCCTACAAGCAAGACTTCCTTTCAGGTAAACGCACTCACTTTTCAGCTCAAAGGAAGCAACATCTTTCACGAAGCTCACACGTTTCTTGCTCTAACTGAAAAGCATTGGATGTTAGAGGACCTGTGGTTTGTATCAGTTTCAGAAGCAGAGTTGAACTAGATATGGTCCCTGTGTAGGAAACACGGTTCTTTTGTTCAGAGCACACTCACGTTTCCTTATTAATTAGAGACGCTAGAAAGGAAGAGAGTGCTTCTTGCTCCAAAGCAGAGTGTTGTTCTTGGAAGAGAACTGTGCTGTGTGTTTCCCTTCAGAAAAGGAGTTAAATGCCAGGCTCTTTGTCTTCCTACAAACAAGACTTCTTTTCAGGTAAATGCACTCACTTTTCAGCTCAAAGGAAGCAACATCTTTCAGGAAGCTCACACGTTTCTTGCTCTAACTGAAAATCATTGGATCTTAGAGGACCTGTGGTTTGTATCAGTTTCAGAAGCAGAGTTGAACTAGATATGTTCCCTGTGTAGGAAACACGGTTCTTTTGTTCAGAGCACACTCACGTTTCCTGATTAATTAGAGATGCTAGAAAGCAAGAGAGTGCTTCTTGCTCTAAAGCAGAGTGTGTTTCATGGATGAGATCTGTGCTGTGTGTTTCCCTTCAGAAAGGGAGTTAAATGCCAGGCTCTGTGTCTTCCTACAAGCAAGACTTCCTTTCAGGTAAACGCACTCACTTTTCAGCTCAAAGGAAGCTACATCATCAGGAAGCTCATACTTTTCCCGCTCTCAACTGAAAAGCATTGGATGTTAATGGACCTGTTGTTTGTATCAGTTTCAGAAGCAGAGTTGAACTGGATATGGTCACTGTGTGTAGGAAACCCAGTTCTTTTGTTCTGAGCACACTCATGTTTCCCGCCTTATTAGAGAAACTAGATACCAAGAGAGTGCCTCTTGCTCTAAAGCAGAGTGTGTTTCATGGATGAGAACTGTAGTGTGTGTTTCCCTTCAGAAAAGGAGTTAAATGCCAGGCTCTGTGTCTTCCTACAAGCAAGACTTCCTTTCAGGTAAACGCACTCACTTTTCAGCTCAAAGGAAGCAACATCTTTCACGAAGCTCACACGTTTCTTGCTCTAACTGAAAAGCATTGGATGTTAGAGGACCTGTGGTTTGTATCAGTTTCAGAAGCAGAGTTGAACTAGATATGGTCCCTGTGTAGGAAACACGGTTCTTTTGTTCAGAGCACACTCACGATTCCTGATTAATTAGAGAGCCTAGAAAGGAAGAGAGTGCTTCTTGCTCTAAAGCAGAGTGTTTTTCTTGGAAGAGAACTGTGCTGTGTGTTTCCCTTCAGAAAAGGAGTTAAATGCCAGGCTCTGTGTCTTCCTACAAGCAAGACTTCTTTTCAGGTAAATGCACTCACTTTTCAGCTCAAAGGAAGCAACATCTTTCAGGAAGCTCACAGGTTTCTTGCTCTAACAGAAAAGCATTGGATGTTAGAGGACCTGTGGTTTGTATCAGTTTCAGAAGCAGAGTTGAACTAGATATCTTCCCTGTGTAGGAAACACGGTTCTTTTGTTCAGAGCACACTCACGTTTCCTTATTAATTAGAGACGCTAGAAAGGAAGAGAGTGCTTCTTGCTCTAAAGCAGAGTGTTGTTCTTGGAAGAGAACTGTGCTGTGTGTTTCCCTTCAGAAAAGGAGTTAAATGCCAGGCTCTGTGTCTTCCTACAAACAAGACTTCTTTTCAGGTAAATGCACTCACTTTTCAGCTCAAAGGAAGCAACATCTTTCAGGAAGCTCACACGTTTCTTGCTCTAACTGAAAATCATTGGATCTTAGAGGACCTGTGGTTTGTATCAGTTTCAGAAGCAGAGTTGAACTAGATATGTTCCCTGTGTAGGAAACACGGTTCTTTTGTTCAGAGCACACTCATGTTTCCTGATTAATTAGAGATGCTAGAAAGCAAGAGAGTGCTTCTTGCTCTAAAGCAGAGTGTGTTTCATGGATGAGATCTGTGCTGTGTGTTTCCCTTCAGAAAGGGAGTTAAATGCCAGGCTCTGTGTCTTCCTACAAGCAAGACTTCCTTTCAGGTAAACGCACTCACTTTTCAGCTCAAAGGAAGCTACATCATCACGAAGCTCATACTTTTCCCGCTCTCAACTGAAAAGCATTGGATGTTAATGGACCTGTTGTTTGTATCAGTTTCAGAAGCAGAGTTGAACTGGATATGGCAACTGTGTGTAGGAAACCCAGTTCTTTTGTTCTGAGCACACTCATGTTTCCCGCCTTATTAGAGAAACTAGATACCAAGAGAGTGCCTCTTGCTCTAAAGCAGAGTGTGTTTCATGGATGAGAACTGTAGTGTGTGTTTCCCTTCAGAAAAGGAGTTAAATGCCAGGCTCTGTGTCTTCCTACAAGCAAGACTTCCTTTCAGGTAAACGCACTCACTTTTCAGCTCAAAGGAAGCAACATCTTTCACGAAGCTCACACGTTTCTTGCTCTAACTGAAAAGCATTGGATGTTAGAGGACCTGTGGTTTGTATCAGTTTCAGAAGCAGAGTTGAACTAGATATGGTCCCTGTGTAGGAAACACGGTTCTTATGTTCAGAGCACACTCACGTTTCCTTATTAATTAGAGACGCTAGAAAGGAAGAGAGTGCTTCTTGCTCTAAAGCAGAGTGTTGTTCTTGGAAGAGAACTGTGCTGTGTGTTTCCCTTCAGAAAAGGAGTTAAATGCCAGGCTCTGTGTCTTCCTACAAACAAGACTTCTTTTCAGGTAAATGCACTCACTTTTCAGCTCAAAGGAAGCAACATCTTTCAGGAAGCTCACACGTTTCTTGCTCTAACTGAAAATCATTGGATCTTAGAGGACCTGTGGTTTGTATCAGTTTCAGAAGCAGAGTTGAACTAGATATGTTCCCTGTGTAGGAAACACGGTTCTTTTGTTCAGAGCACACTCATGTTTCCTGATTAATTAGAGATGCTAGAAAGCAAGAGAGTGCTTCTTGCTCTAAAGCAGAGTGTGTTTCATGGATGAGATCTGTGCTGTGTGTTTCCCTTCAGAAAGGGAGTTAAATGCCAGGCTCTGTGTCTTCCTACAAGCAAGACTTCCTTTCAGGTAAACGCACTCACTTTTCAGCTCAAAGGAAGCTACATCATCACGAAGCTCATACTTTTCCCGCTCTCAACTGAAAAGCATTGGATGTTAATGGACCTGTTGTTTGTATCAGTTTCAGAAGCAGAGTTGAACTGGATATGGCAACTGTGTGTAGGAAACCCAGTTCTTTTGTTCTGAGCACACTCATGTTTCCCGCCTTATTAGAGAAACTAGATACCAAGAGAGTGCCTCTTGCTCTAAAGCAGAGTGTGTTTCATGGATGAGAACTGTAGTGTGTGTTTCCCTTCAGAAAAGGAGTTAAATGCCAGGCTCTGTGTCTTCCTACAAGCAAGACTTCCTTTCAGGTAAACGCACTCACTTTTCAGCTCAAAGGAAGCAACATCTTTCACGAAGCTCACACGTTTCTTGCTCTAACTGAAAAGCATTGGATGTTAGAGGACCTGTGGTTTGTATCAGTTTCAGAAGCAGAGTTGAACTAGATATGGTCCCTGTGTAGGAAACACGGTTCTTTTGTTCAGAGCACACTCACGTTTCCTTATTAATTAGAGACGCTAGAAAGGAAGAGAGTGCTTCTTGCTCTAAAGCAGAGTGTTGTTCTTGGAAGAGAACTGTGCTGTGTGTTTCCCTTCAGAAAAGGAGTTAAATGCCAGGCTCTGTGTCTTCCTACAAACAAGACTTCTTTTCAGGTAAATGCACTCACTTTTCAGCTCAAAGGAAGCAACATCTTTCAGGAAGCTCACACGTTTCTTGCTCTAACTGAAAATCATTGGATCTTAGAGGACCTGTGGTTTGTATCAGTTTCAGAAGCAGAGTTGAACTAGATATGTTCCCTGTGTAGGAAACACGGTTCTTTTGTTCAGAGCACACTCATGTTTCCTGATTAATTAGAGATGCTAGAAAGCAAGAGAGTGCTTCTTGCTCTAAAGCAGAGTGTGTTTCATGGATGAGATCTGTGCTGTGTGTTTCCCTTCAGAAAGGGAGTTAAATGCCAGGCTCTGTGTCTTCCTACAAGCAAGACTTCCTTTCAGGTAAACGCACTCACTTTTCAGCTCAAAGGAAGCTACATCATCACGAAGCTCATACTTTTCCCGCTCTCAACTGAAAAGCATTGGATGTTAATGGACCTGTTGTTTGTATCAGTTTCAGAAGCAGAGTTGAACTGGATATGGCAACTGTGTGTAGGAAACCCAGTTCTTTTGTTCTGAGCACACTCATGTTTCCCGCCTTATTAGAGAAACTAGATACCAAGAGAGTGCCTCTTGCTCTAAAGCAGAGTGTGTTTCATGGATGAGAACTGTAGTGTGTGTTTCCCTTCAGAAAAGGAGTTAAATGCCAGGCTCTGTGTCTTCCTACAAGCAAGACTTCCTTTCAGGTAAACGCACTCACTTTTCAGCTCAAAGGAAGCAACATCTTTCACGAAGCTCACACGTTTCTTGCTCTAACTGAAAAGCATTGGATGTTAGAGGACCTGTGGTTTGTATCAGTTTCAGAAGCAGAGTTGAACTAGATATGGTCCCTGTGTAGGAAACACGGTTCTTTTGTTCAGAGCACACTCACGATTCCTGATTAATTAGAGAGCCTAGAAAGGAAGAGAGTGCTTCTTGCTCTAAAGCAGAGTGTTTTTCTTGGAAGAGAACTGTGCTGTGTGTTTCCCTTCAGAAAAGGAGTTAAATGCCAGGCTCTGTGTCTTCCTACAAGCAAGACTTCCTTTCAGGTAAACGCACTCACTTTTCAGCTCAAAGGAAGCTACATCATTCACGAAGCTCACAGGTTTCTTGCTCTTAACTGACAAGCACTGGATGTGAGAGGACCTGTGGTTTGTATCAGTTTCAGAAGCAGAGTTGAACTAGATATGGTCCCTGTGTAGGAAACACGGTTCTTTTGTTCAGAGCACACTCACGTTTCCTGATTAATTAGAGACGCTAGAAAGGAAGAGAGTGCTTCTTGCTCTAAAGCAGAGTGTTTTTCTTGGAAGAGAACTGTGCTGTGTGTTTCCCTTCAGAAAAGGAGTTAAATGCCAGGCTCTGTGTCTTCCTACAAGCAAGACTTCTTTTCAGGTAAATGCACTCACTTTTCAGCTCAAAGGAAGCAACATCTTTCAGGAAGCTCACACGTTTCTTGCTCTAACTGAAAAGCATTGGATGTTAGAGGACCTGTGGTTTGTATCAGTTTCAGAAGCAGAGTTGAACTAGATATGGTCCCTGTGTAGGAAACACGGTTCTTTTGTTCAGAGCACACTCCTGTTTCCTGCCTTATTAGAGATGCTAGAAAGCAAGAGAGTGCTTCTTGCTCTAAAGCAGAGTGTGTTTCATGGATGAGATCTGTGCTGTGTGTTTCCCTTCAGAAAGGGAGTTAAATGCCAGGCTCTGTGTCTTCCTACAAGCAAGACTTCCTTTCAGGTAAACGCACTCACTTTTCAGCTCAAAGGAAGCTACATCATCACGAAGCTCATACTTTTCCCGCTCTCAACTGAAAAGCATTGGATGTTAATGGACCTGTTTTTTGTATCAGTTTCAGAAGCAGAGTTGAACTGGATATGGTCACTGTGTGTAGGAAACACAGTTCTTTTGTTCTGAGCACACTCATGTTTCCCGCCTTATTAGAGAAACTAGATACCAAGAGAGTGCCTCTTGCTCTAAAGCAGAGTGTGTTTCATGGATGAGAACTGTAGTGTGTGTTTCCCTTCAGAAAAGGAGTTAAATGCCAGGCTCTGTGTCTTCCTACAAGCAAGACTTCCTTTCAGGTAAACGCACTCACTTTTCAGCTCAAAGGAAGCTACATCGTTCACAAAGCTCACAGGTTTCTTGCTCTTAACTGACAAGCAGTGGATGTTAGAGGACCTGTGGTTTGTATCAGTTTCAGAAGCAGAGTTGAACTAGATATGGTCCCTGTGTAGGAAACACGGTTCTTTTGTTCAGAGCACACTCAGGTTTCCTGATTAATTAGAGACTCTAGAAAGGAAGAGAGTGCTTCTTGCTCTAAAGCAGAGTGTTTTTCTTGGAAGAGAACTGTGCTGTGTGTTTCCCTTCAGAAAAGGAGTTAAATGCCAGGCTCTGTGTCTTCCTACAAGCAAGACTTCTTTTCAGGTAAATGCACTCACTTTTCAGCACAAAGGAAGCAACATCTTTCACGAAGCTCACATGTTTCTTGCTCTAAGTGAAAAGCATTGGATGTTAGAGGACCTGTGGTTTGTATCAGTTTCAGAAGCAGAGTTGAACTAGATATGGTCCCTGTGTAGGAAACACGGTTCTTTTGTTCAGAGCACACTCACGTTTCCTGATTAATTAGAGACGCTAGAAAGCAAGAGCGTGCTTCTTGATCTAAAGCAGAGTGTGTTTCATGGATGAGAACTGTGCTGTGTGTTTCCCTTCAGAAACGGAGTTAAATGCCAGGCTCTGTGTCTTCCTAAAAGCAAGACTTCCTTTCTGGTAAAGGCACTCACTTTTCAGCTCAAAGGAAGCTACATCATTCAAAAAGCTCACACCTTTCCCGCTCTTAACTGAAAAGCATTGGATGTTAATGGACCTGTTGTTTGTATCAGTTTCAGAAGCAGAATTGAACTAGATATGGACCCTGTGTAGGAAACACGGTTCTTTTGTTCAGAGCACACTCACGTTTTCTGCCTTATTAGAGATGCTAGAGAGTAAGAGAGTGCTTCTTGCTCTAAAGGAGAGTGTGTTTCATGGATGAGAACTGTGCTGTATGTTTCCCTTCTGAAAGGGAGTTAAATGCCAGGCTCTGTGTCTTCCTACAAGCAAGACTTCCTTTCAGGTAAACGCACTCACTTTTCAGCTCAAAGGAAGCTACATCATCACGAAGCTCATACTTTTCCCGCTCTCAACTGAAAAGCATTGGATGTTAATGGACCTGTTGTTTGTATCAGTTTCAGAAGCAGGGTTGAACTGGATATGGTCACTGTGTGTAGGAAACACAGTTCTTTTGTTCTGAGCACACTCATGTTTCCCGCCTTATTAGAGAAACTAGATACCAAGAGAGTGCCTCTTGCTCTAAAGCAGAGTGTGTTTCATGGATGAGAACTGTAGTGTGTGTTTCCCTTCAGAAAAGGAGTTAAATGCCAGGCTCTGTGTCTTCCTACAAGCAAGACTTCCTTTCAGGTAAACGCACTCACTTTTCAGCTCAAAGGAAGCTACATCCTTCACGAAGCTCACAGGTTTCTTGCTCTTAACTGACAAGCACTGGATGTTAGAGGACCTGTGGTTTGTATCAGTTTCAGAAGCAGAGTTGAACTAGATATGGTCCCTGTGTAGGAAACACGGTTCTTTTGTTCAGAGCACACTCCTGTTTCCCGCCTTATTAGAGATGCTAGAAAGCAAGAGAGTGCTTCTTGCTCTAAAGCAGAGTGTGTTTCATGGATGAGATCTGTGCTGTGTGTTTCCCTTCAGAAAGGGAGTTAAATGCCAGGCTCTGTGTCTTCCTACAAGCAAGACTTCCTTTCAGGTAAACGCACTCACTTTTCAGCTCAAAGGAAGCTACATCATCACGAAGCTCATACTTTTCCCGCTCTCAACTGAAAAGCATTGGATGTTAATGGACCTGTTGTTTGTATCAGTTTCAGAAGCAGAGTTGAACTGGATATGGTCACTGTGTGTAGGAAACACAGTTCTTTTGTTCTGAGCACACTCATGTTTCCCGCCTTATTAGAGAAACTAGATACCAAGAGAGTGCCTCTTGCTCTAAAGCAGAGTGTGTTTCATGGATGAGAACTGTAGTGTGTGTTTCCCTTCAGAAAAGGAGTTAAATGCCAGGCTCTGTGTCTTCCTACAAGCAAGACTTCCTTTCAGGTAAACGCACTCACTTTTCAGCTCAAAGGAAGCTACATCGTTCACAAAGCTCACAGGTTTCTTGCTCTTAACTGACAAGCAGTGGATGTTAGAGGACCTGTGGTTTGTATCAGTTTCAGAAGCAGAGTTGAACTAGATATGGTCCCTGTGTAGGAAACACGGTTCTTTTGTTCAGAGCACACTCACGTTTCCTTATTAATTAGAGACTCTAGAAAGGAAGAGAGTGCTTCTTGCTCTAAAGCAGAGTGTTTTTCTTGGAAGAGAACTGTGCTGTGTGTTTCCCTTCAGAAAAGGAGTTAAATGCCAGGCTCTGTGTCTTCCTACAAGCAAGACTTCTTTTCAGGTAAATGCACTCACTTTTCAGCACAAAGGAAGCAACATCTTTCACGAAGCTCACATGTTTCTTGCTCTAAGTGAAAAGCATTGGATGTTAGAGGACCTGTGGTTTGTATCAGTTTCAGAAGCAGAGTTGAACTAGATATGGTCCCTGTGTAGGAAACACGGTTCTTTTGTTCAGAGCACACTCATGTTTCCTGATTAATTAGAGACGCTAGAAAGCAAGAGCGTGCTTCTTGATCTAAAGCAGAGTGTGTTTCATGGATGAGAACTGTGCTGTGTGTTTCCCTTCAGAAAAGGAGTTAAATGCCAGGCTCTGTGTCTTCCTGAAAGCAAGACTTCCTTTCTGGTAAAGGCACTCACTTTTCAGCTCAAAGGAAGCTACATCATTCACGAAGCTCACACCTTTCCCGCTCTTAACTGAAAAGCATTGGATGTTAATGGACCTGTTGTTTGTATCAGTTTCAGAAGCAGAATTGAACTAGATATGGACCCTGTGTAGGAAACACGGTTCTTTTGTTCAGAGCACACTCATGTTTTCTGCCTTATTAGAGATGCTAGAAAGTAAGAGAGTGCTTCTTGCTCTAAAGGAGAGTGTGTTTCATGGATGAGAACTGTGCTGTATGTTTCCCTTCTGAAAGGGAGTTAAATGCCAGGCTCTGTGTCTTCCTACAAGCAAGACTTCCTTTCAGGTAAACGCACTCACTTTTCAGCTCAAAGGAAGCTACATCATCACGAAGCTCATACTTTTCCCGCTCTCAACTGAAAAGCATTGGATGTTAATGGACCTGTTGTTTGTATCAGTTTCAGAAGCAGGGTTGAACTGGATATGGTCACTGTGTGTAGGAAACACAGTTCTTTTGTTCTGAGCACACTCATGTTTCCCGCCTTATTAGAGAAACTAGATACCAAGAGAGTGCCTCTTGCTCTAAAGCAGAGTGTGTTTCATGGATGAGAACTGTAGTGTGTGTTTCCCTTCAGAAAAGGAGTTAAATGCCAGGCTCTGTGTCTTCCTACAAGCAAGACTTCCTTTCAGGTAAACGCACTCACTTTTCAGCTCAAAGGAAGCTACATCGTTCACGAAGCTCACAGGTTTCTTGCTCTTAACTGACAAGCACTGGATGTTAGAGGACCTGTGGTTTGTATCAGTTTCAGAAGCAGAGTTGAACTAGATATGGTCCCTGTGTAGGAAACACGGTTCTTTTGTTCAGAGCACACTCACGTTTCCTGATTAATTAGATACTCTAGAAAGGAAGAGAGTGCTTCTTGCTCTAAAGCAGAGTGTTTTTCTTGGAAGAGAACTGTGCTGTGTGTTTCCCTTCAGAAAAGGAGTTAAATGCCAGGCTCTGTGTCTTCCTACAAGCAAGACTTCTTTTCAGGTAAATGCACTCACTTTTCAGCACAAAGGAAGCAACATCTTTCACGAAGCTCACACGTTTCTTGCTCTAAGTGAAAAGCATTGGATGCTAGAGGACCTGTGGTTTGTATCAGTTTCAGAAGCAGAGTTGAACTAGATATGGTCACTGTGTAGGAAACACGGTTCTTTTGTTCAGAGCACACTCACGTTTCCTTATTAATTAGAGACTCTAGAAAGGAAGAGAGTGCTTCTTGCTCTAAAGCAGAGTGTTGTTCTTGGAAGAGAACTGTGCTGTGTGTTTCCCTTCAGAAAAGGAGTTAAATGCCAGGCTCTGTGTCTTCCTACAAACAAGACTTCTTTTCAGGTAAATGCACGCACTTTTCAGCTCAAAGGAAGCTACATCATCACGAAGCTCATACTTTTCCCGCTCTTAACTGAAAAGCATTGGATGTTAATGGACCTGTTGTTTGTATCAGTTTCAGAAGCAGAGTTGAACTAGATATGGTCTCTGTGTAGGAAACACGGTTCTTTTGTTCAGAGCACACTCACGTTTTCCGCCTTATTAGAGATGCTAGAAAGTAAGAGAGTGCTTCTTGCTCTAAAGCAGAGTGTGTTTCATGGATGAGAACTGTGCTGTGTGTTTCCCTTCAGAAAAGGAGTTAAATGCCAGGCTCTGTGTCTTCCTACAAGCAAGACTTCCTTTCTGGTAAAGGCACTCACTTTTCAGCTCAAAGGAAGCTATATCATTCAGGAAGCTCACACCTTTCCCGCTCTTAACTGAAAAGCATTGGATGTTAATGGACCTGTTGTTTGTATCAGTTTCAGAAGCAGAATTGAACTAGATATGGACCCTGTGAAGGAAACACGGTTCTTTTGTTCAGAGCACACTCACGTTTTCTGCCTTATTAGAGATGCTAGAAAGTAAGAGAGTGCTTCTTGCTCTAAAGCAGAGTGTGTTTCATGGATGAGAACTGTGCTGTATGTTTCCCTTCTGAAAGGGAGTTAAATGCCAGGCTCTGTGTATTCCTACAAGCAAGACTTCCTTTCAGGTAAATGCACTCACTTTTCAGCTCAAAGGAAGCTACATCATTCATGTAGCTCACAGGTTTCTTCCTCTTAACTGAAAAGCACTGGATGTTAGAGGACCTGTGGTTTGTATCAGTTTCAGAAGCAGAGTTGAACTAGATATGGTCCCTGTGTAGGAAACACGGTTCTTTTGTTCAGAGCACACTCACGTTTCCTTATTAATTAGAGACGCTAGAAAGGAAGAGAGTGCTTCTTGCTCTAAAGCAGAGTGTTGTTCTTGGAAGAGAACTGTGCTGTGTGTTTCCCTTCAGAAAAGGAGTTAAATGCCAGGCTCTGTGTCTTCCTACAAACAAGACTTCTTTTCAGGTAAATGCACTCACTTTTCAGCTCAAAGGAAGCTACATCATCACGAAGCTCATACATTTCCCGCTCTTAACTGAAAAGCATTGGATGTTAATGGACCTGTGGTTTGTATCAGTTTCAGAAGCAGAGTTGAACTAGATATGGTCCCTGTGTAGGAAACACGGTTCTTTTGTTCAGAGCACACTCACGTTTCCTGATTAATTAGAGAGCCTAGAAAGGAAGAGAGTGCTTCTTGCTCTAAAGCAGAGTGTTTTTCTTGGAAGAGAACTGTGCTGTGTGTTTCCCTTCAGAAAAGGAGTTAAATGCCAGGCTCTGTGTCTTCCTACAAGCAAGACTTCTTTTCAGGTAAATGCACTCACTTTTCAGCTCAAAGGAAGCATCATCTTTCAGGAAGCTCACAGGTTTCTTGCTCTAACTGAAAAGCATTGGATGTTAGAGGACCTGTGGTTTGTATCAGTTTCAGAAGCAGAGTTGAACTAGATATGGTCCCTGTGTAGGAAACATGGTTCTTTTGTTCAGAGCACACTCACGTTTCCTTATTAATTAGAGACACTAGAAAGGAAGAGAGTGCTTCTTGCTCTAAAGCAGATTGTTGTTCTTGGAAGAAAACTGTGCTGTGTGTTTCCCTTCAGAAAAGGAGTTAAATGCCAGGCTCTATGTCTTCCTACAAGCAAGACTTCCTTTCAGGTAAACGCACTCACTTTTCAGCTCAAAGGAAGCTACATCATTCACGAAGCTCACAGGTTTCTTGCTCTTAACTGACAAGCACTGGATGTTAGAGGACCTGTTGTTTGTATCAGTTTCAGAAGCAGAGTTGAACTAGATATGGTCCCTGTGTAGGAAACACGGTTCTTTTGTTCAGAGCACACTCACGTTTTCTGCCTTATTAGAGATGCTAGAAAGTAAGAGAGTGCTTCTTGCTCTAAAGCAGAGTGTGTTTCATGGATGAGAACTGTGCTGTATGTTTCCCTTCTGAAAGGGAGTTAAATGCCAGGCTCTGTGTATTCCTACAAGCAAGACTTCCTTTCAGGTAAATGCACTCACTTTTCAGCTCAAAGGAAGCTACATCATTCATGTAGCTCACAGGTTTCTTCCTCTTAACTGAAAAGCACTGGATGTTAGAGGACCTGTGGTTTGTATCAGTTTCAGAAGCAGAGTTGAACTAGATATGGTCCCTGTGTAGGAAACACGGTTCTTTTGTTCAGAGCACACTCACGTTTCCTTATTAATTAGAGACGCTAGAAAGGAAGAGAGTGCTTCTTGCTCTAAAGCAGAGTGTTGTTCTTGGAAGAGAACTGTGCTGTGTGTTTCCCTTCAGAAAAGGAGTTAAATGCCAGGCTCTGTGTCTTCCTACAAACAAGACTTCTTTTCAGGTAAATGCACTCACTTTTCAGCTCAAAGGAAGCTACATCATCACGAAGCTCATACATTTCCCGCTCTTAACTGAAAAGCATTGGATGTTAATGGACCTGTGGTTTGTATCAGTTTCAGAAGCAGAGTTGAACTAGATATGGTCCCTGTGTAGGAAACACGGTTCTTTTGTTCAGAGCACACTCACGTTTCCTTATTAATTAGAGAAGCTAGAAAGGAAGAGAGTGCTTCTTTCTCTAAAGCAGAGTGTTGTTCTTGGAAGAGAACTGTGCTGTGTGTTTCCCTTCAGAAAAGGAGTTAAATGCCAGGCTCTGTGTCTTCCTACAAACAAGACTTCTTTTCAGGTAAATGCACTCACTTTTCAGCTCAAAGGAAGCAACATCTTTCAGGAAGCTCACATGTTTCTTGCTCTAACTGAAAATCATTGGATCTTAGAGGACCTGTTGTTTGTATCAGTTTCAGAAGCAGAGTTGAACTAGATATGTTCCCTGTGTAGGAAACACGGTTCTTTTGTTCAGAGCACACTCACGTTTCCTGATTAATTAGAGAGCCTAGAAAGCAAGAGAGTGCTTCTTGCTCTAAAGCAGAGTGTGTTTCATGGATGAGATCTGTGCTGTGTGTTTCCCTTCAGAAAGGGAGTTAAATGCCAGGCTCTGTGTCTTCCTACAAGCAAGACTTCCTTTCAGGTAAACGCACTCACTTTTCAGCTCAAAGGAAGCTACATCATCATGAAGCTCATACTTTTCCCGCTCTTAACTGAAAAGCATTGGATGTTAATGGACCTGTTGTTTGTATCAGTTTCAGAAGCAGAGTTGAACTAGATATGGTCTCTGTGTAGGAAACACGGTTCTTTTGTTCAGAGCACACTCACGTTTTCCGCCTTATTAGAGATGCTAGAAAGTAAGAGAGTGCTTCTTGCTCTAAAGCAGAGTGTGTTTCATGGATGAGAACTGTGCTGTATGTTTCCCTTCAGAAAAGGAGTTAAATGCCAGGCTCTATGTCTTCCTACAAGCAAGACTTCCTTTCAGGTAAACGCACTCACTTTTCAGCTCAAAGGAAGCTACATCATTCACGAAGCTCACAGGTTTCTTGCTCTTAACTGACAAGCACTGGATGTTAGAGGACCTGTGGTTTGTATCAGTTTCAGAAGCAGAGTTGAACTAGATATGGTCCCTGTGTAGGAAACACGGTTCTTTTGTTCAGAGCACACTCCTGTTTCCTGCCTTATTAGAGATGCTAGAAAGCAAGAGAGTGCTTCTTGCTCTAAAGCAGAGTGTGTTTCATGGATGAGATCTGTGCTGTGTGTTTCCCTTCAGAAAGGGAGTTAAATGCCAGGCTCTGTGTCTTCCTACAAGCAAGACTTCCTTTCAGGTAAACGCACTCACTTTTCAGCTCAAAGGAAGCTACATCATCACAAAGCTCATACTTTTCCCGCTCTCAACTGAAAAGCATTGGATGTTAATGGACCTGTTTTTTGTATCAGTTTCAGAAGCAGAGTTGAACTGGATATGGTCACTGCGTGTAGGAAACACAGTTCTTTTGTTCTGAGCACACTCATGTTTCCCGCCTTATTAGAGAAACTAGATACCAAGAGAGTGCCTCTTGCTCTAAAGCAGAGTGTGTTTCATGGATGAGAACTGTAGTGTGTGTTTCCCTTCAGAAAAGGAGTTAAATGCCAGGCTCTGTGTCTTCCTACAAGCAAGACTTCTTTTCAGGTAAATGCACTCACTTTTCAGCACAAAGGAAGCAACATCTTTCACGAAGCTCACACGTTTCTTGCTCTAAGTGAAAAGCATTGGATGTTAGAGGACCTGTGGTTTGTATCAGTTTCAGAAGCAGAGTTGAACTAGATATGGTCCCTGTGTAGGAAACACGGTTCTTTTGTTCAGAGCACACTCATGTTTCCTGATTAATTAGAGACGCTAGAAAGCAAGAGCGTGCTTCTTGATCTAAAGCAGAGTGTGTTTCATGGATGAGAACTGTGCTGTGTGTTTCCCTTCAGAAACGGAGTTAAATGCCACGCTCTGTGTCTTCCTAAAAGCAAGACTTCCTTTGTGGTAAAGGCACTCACTTTTCAGCTCAAAGGAAGCTACATCATTCACGAAGCTCACACCTTTCCCGCTCTTAACTGAAAAGCATTGGATGTTAATGGACCTGTTGTTTGTATCAGTTTCAGAAGCAGAATTGAACTAGATATGGACCCTGTGTAGGAAACACGGTTCTTTTGTTCAGAGCACACTCACGTTTTCTGCCTTATTAGAGATGCTAGAAAGTAAGAGAGTGCTTCTTGCTCTAAAGCAGAGTGTGTTTCATGGATGAGAACTGTGCTGTATGTTTCCCTTCTGAAAGGGAGTTAAATGCCAGGCTCTGTGTCTTCCTACAAGCAAGACTTCCTTTCAGGTAAATGCACTCACTTTTCAGCTCAAAGGAAGCTACATCATTCATGAAGCTCACAGGTTTCTTCCTCTTAACTGAAAAGCACTGGATGTTAGAGGACCTGTGGTTTGTATCAGTTTCAGAAGCAGAGTTGAACTAGATATGGTCCCTGTGTAGGAAACACGGTTCTTTTGTTCAGAGCACACTCAAGTTTCCTTATTAATTAGAGACACTAGAAAGGAAGAGAGTGCTTCTTGCTCTAAAGCAGAGTGTTGTTCTTGGAAGAGAACTGTGCTGTGTGTTTCCCTTCAGAAAAGGAGTTAAATGCCAGGCTCTGTGTCTTCCTACAAACAAGAATTCTTTTCAGGTAAATGCACTCACTTTTCAGCTCAAAGGAAGCTACATCATCACGAAGCTCATACTTTTCCCGCTCTTAACTGAAAAGCATTGGATGTTAATGGACCTGTTGTTTGTATCAGTTTCAGAAGCAGAGTTGAACTAGATATGGTCTCTGTGTAGGAAACACGGTTCTTTTGTTCAGAGCACACTCACGTTTTCTGCCTTATTAGAGATGCTAGAAAGTAAGAGAGTGCTTCTTGCTCTAAAGCAGAGTGTGTTTCATGGATGAGAACTGTGCTGTGTGTTTCCCTTCAGAAAAGGAGTTAAATGCCAGGCTCTATGTCTTCCTACAAGCAAGACTTCCTTTCAGGTAAACGCACTCACTTTTCAGCTCAAAGGAAGCTACATCATTCACGAAGCTCACAGGTTTCTTGCTCTTAACTGACAAGCACTGGATGTTAGAGGACCTGTGGTTTGTATCAGTTTCAGAAGCAGAGTTGAACTAGATATGGTCCCTGTGTAGGAAACACGGTTCTTTTGTTCAGAGCACACTCACGTTTCCTGATTAATTAGAGATGCTAGAAAGGAAGAGAGTGCTTCTTGCTCTAAAGCAGAGTGTTTTTCTTGGAAGAGAACTGTGCTGTGTGTTTCCCTTCAGAAAAGGAGTTAAATGCCAGGCTCTGTGTCTTCCTACAAGCAAGACTTCTTTTCAGGTAAATGCACTCACTTTTCAGCTCAAAGGAAGCAACATCTTTCATGAAGCTCACACGTTTCTTGCTCTAACTGAAAAGCATTGGATGTTAGAGGACCTGTGGTTTGTATCAGTTTCAGAAGCAGAGTTGAACTAGATATGGTCCCTGTGTAGGAAACACGGTTCTTTTGTTCAGAGCACACTCAGGATTCCTGATTAATTAGAGAGCCTAGAAAGGAAGAGAGTGCTTCTTGCTCTAAAGCAGAGTGTTTTTCTTGGAAGAGAACTGTGCTGTGTGTTTCCCTTCAGAAAAGGAGTTAAATGCCAGGCTCTGTGTCTTCCTACAAGCAAGACTTCTTTTCAGGTAAATGCACTCACTTTTCAGCTCAAAGGAAGCAACATCTTTCAGGAAGCTCACACGTTTCTTGCTCTAACTGAAAAGCATTGGATGTTAGAGGACCTGTGGTTTGTATCAGTTTCAGAAGCAGAGTTGAACTAGATATGGTCCCTGTGTAGGAAACATGGTTCTTTTGTTCAGAGCACACTCACGTTTCCTTATTAATTAGAGACGCTAGAAAGGAAGAGAGTGCTTCTTTCTCTAAAGCAGAGTGTTGTTCTTGGAAGAGAACTGTGCTGTGTGTTTCCCTTCAGAAAAGGAGTTAAATGCCAGGCTCTGTGTTTTCCTACAAACAAGACTTCTTTTCAGGTAAATGCACTCACTTTTTAGCTCAAAGGAAGCAACATCCTTCAGGAAGCTCACACGTTTCTTGCTCTAACTGAAAATCATTGGATCTTAGAGGACCTGTTGTTTGTATCAGTTTCAGAAGCAGAGTTGAACTAGATATGTTCCCTGTGTAGGATACAAGGTTCTTTTGTTCAGAGCACACTCACGTTTCCTGATTAATTAGAGATGCTAGAAAGCAAGAGAGTGCTTCTTGCTCTAAAGCAGAGTGTGTTTCATGGATGAGATCTGTGCTGTGTGTTTCCCTTCAGAAAGGGAGTTAAATGCCAGGCTCTGTGTCTTCCTACAAGCAAGACTTCCTTTCAGGTAAACGCACTCACTTTTCAGCTCAAAGGAAGCTACATCATCATGAAGCTCATACTTTTCCCGCTCTTAACTGAAAAGCATTGGATGTTAATGGACCTGTTGTTTGTATCAGTTTCAGAAGCAGAGTTGAACTAGATATGGTCTCTGTGTAGGAAACACGGTTCTTTTGTTCAGAGCACACTCACGTTTTCCGCCTTATTAGAGATGCTAGAAAGTAAGAGAGTGCTTCTTGCTCTAAAGCAGAGTGTTTTTCTTGGAAGAGAACTGTGCTGTGTGTTTCCCTTCAGAAAAGGAGTTAAATGCCAGGCTCTGTGTCTTCCTACAAGCAAGACTTCTTTTCAGGTAAATGCACTCACTTTTCAGCTCAAAGGAAGCAACATCTTTCACGAAGCTCACAGGTTTCTTGCTCTAACTGAAAAGCATTGGATGTTAGAGGACCTGTGGTTTGTATCAGTTTCAGAAGCAGAGTTGAACTAGATATGGTCCCTGTGTAGGAAACACGGTTCTTTTGTTCAGAGCACACTCATGATTCCTGATTAATTAGAGAGCCTAGAAAGGAAGAGAGTGCTTCTTGCTCTAAAGCAGAGTGTTTTTCTTGGAAGAGAACTGTGCTGTGTGTTTCCCTTCAGAAAAGGAGTTAAATGCCAGGCTCTGTGTCTTCCTACAAGCAAGACTTCTTTTCAGGTAAATGCACTCACTTTTCAGCTCAAAGGAAGCAACATCTTTCAGGAAGCTCACAGGTTTCTTGCTCTAACTGAAAAGCATTGGATGTTAGAGGACCTGTGGTTTGTATCAGTTTCAGAAGCAGAGTTGAACTAGATATGGTCCCTGTGTAGGAAACACGGTTCTTTTGTTCAGAGCACACTCACGTTTCCTTATTAATTAGAGACGCTAGAAAGGAAGAGAGTGCTTCTTGCTCTAAAGCAGAGTGTTGTTCTTGGAAGAGAACTGTGCTGTGTGTTTCCCTTCAGAAAAGGAGTTAAATGCCAGGCTCTGTGTCTTCCTACAAACAAGATTTCTTTTCAGGTAAATGCACTCACTTTTCAGCTCAAAGGAAGCAACATCTTTCAGGAAGCTCACAAGTTTCTTGCTCTAACTGAAAATCATTGGATCTTAGAGGACCTGTTGTTTGTATCAGTTTCAGAAGCAGAGTTGAACTAGATATGTTCCCTGTGTAGGAAACACGGTTCTTTTGTTCAGAGCACACTCACGTTTCCTGATTAATTAGAGACTCTAGAAACCAAGAGAGTGCTTCTTGCTCTAAAGCAGAGTGTGTTTCATGGATGAGAACTGTGCTGTGTGTTTCCCTTCTGCAACGGAGTTAAATGCCAGGCTCTGTGTCTTCCTAAAAGCAAGAATTCCTTTCTGGTAAAGGCACTCACTTTTCAGCTCAAAGGAAGCTACATCATTCAAGAAGCTCACACCTTTCCCTCTCTTAACTGAAAAGCATTGGATGTTAATGGACCTGTTGTTTGTATCAGTTTCAGAAGCAGAATTGAACTAGATATGGACCCTGTGTAGGAAACACGGTTCTTTTGTTCAGAGCACACTCACGTTTTCTGCCTTATTAGAGATGCTAGAAAGTAAGAGAGTGCTTCTTGCTCTAAAGCAGAGTGTGTTTCATGGATGAGAACTGTGCTGTATGTTTCCCTTCTGAAAGGGAGTTAAATGCCAGGCTCTGTGTCTTCCTACAAGCAAGACTTCCTTTCAGGTAAATGCACTCACTTTTCAGCTCAAAGGAAGCTACATCATTCATGAAGCTCACAGGTTTCTTCCTCTTAACTGAAAAGCACTGGATGTTAGAGGACCTGTGGTTTGTATCAGTTTCAGAAGCAGAGTTGAACTAGATATGGTCCCTGTGTAGGAAACACGGTTCTTTTGTTCAGAGCACACTCACGTTTTCTTATTAATTAGAGACACTAGAAAGGAAGAGAGTGCTTCTTGCTCTAAAGCAGAGTGTTGTTCTTGGAAGAGAACTGTGCTGTGTGTTTCCCTTCAGAAAAGGAGTTAAATGCCAGGCTCTGTGTCTTCCTACAAACAAGACTTCTTTTCAGGTAAATGCACTCACTTTTCAGCTCAAAGGAAGCTACATCATCACGAAGCTCATACTTTTCCCGCTCTTAACTGAAAAGCATTGGATGTTAATGGACCTGTTGTTTGTATCAGTTTCAGAAGCAGAGTTGAACTAGATATGGTCTCTGTGTAGGAAACACGGTTCTTTTGTTCAGAGCACACTCACGTTTTCCGCCTTATTAGAGATGCTAGAAAGTAAGAGAGTGCTTCTTGCTCTAAAGCAGAGTGTGTTTCATGGATGAGAACTGTGCTGTGTGTTTCCCTTCAGAAAAGGAGTTAAATGCCAGGCTCTATGTCTTCCTACAAGCAAGACTTCCTTTCAGGTAAACGCACTCACTTTTCAGCTCAAAGGAAGCTACATCATTCACGAAGCTCACAGGTTTCTTGCTCTTAACTGACAAGCACTGGATGTTAGAGGACCTGTGGTTTGTATCAGTTTCAGAAGCAGAGTTGAACTAGATATGGTCCCTGTGTAGGAAACAAGGTTCTTTTGTTCAGAGCACACTCACGTTTCCTGATTAATTAGAGAGGCTAGAAAGGAAGAGAGTGCTTCTTGCTCTAAAGCAGAGTGTTTTTCTTGGAAGAGAACTGTGCTGTGTGTTTCCCTTCAGAAAAGGAGTTAAATGCCAGGCTCTGTGTCTTCCTACAAGCAAGACTTCTTTTCAGGTAAATGCACTCACTTTTCAGCTCAAAGGAAGCAACATCTTTCACGAAGCTCACACGTTTCTTGCTCTAACTGAAAAGCATTGGATGTTAGAGGACCTGTGGTTTGTATCAGTTTCAGAAGCAGAGTTGAACTAGATATGGTCCCTGTGTAGGAAACACGGTTCTTTTGTTCAGAGCACACTCAGGATTCCTGATTAATTAGAGAGCCTAGAAAGGAAGAGAGTGCTTCTTGCTCTAAAGCAGAGTGTTTTTCTTGGAAGAGAACTGTGCTGTGTGTTTCCCTTCAGAAAAGGAGTTAAATGCCAGGCTCTGTGTCTTCCTACAAGCAAGACTTCTTTTCAGGTAAAAGCACTCACTTTTCAGCTCAAAGGAAGCAACATCTTTCAGGAAGCTCACACGTTTCTTGCTCTAACTGAAAAGCATTGGATGTTAGAGGACCTGTGGTTTGTATCAGTTTCAGAAGCAGAGTTGAACTAGATATGGTCCCTGTGTAGGAAACACGGTTCTTTTGTTCAGAGCACACTCATGATTCCTGATTAATTAGAGAGCCTAGAAAGGAAGAGAGTGCTTCTTGCTCTAAAGCAGAGTGTTTTTCTTGGAAGAGAACTGTGCTGTGTGTTTCCCTTCAGAAAAGGAGTTAAATGCCAGGCTCTGTGTCTTCCTACAAGCAAGACTTCTTTTCAGGTAAATGCACTCACTTTTCAGCTCAAAGGAAGCAACATCTTTCAGGAAGCTCACAGGTTTCTTGCTCTAACTGAAAAGCATTGGATGTTAGAGGACCTGTGGTTTGTATCAGTTTCAGAAGCAGAGTTGAACTAGATATGGTCCCTGTGTAGGAAACACGGTTCTTTTGTTCAGAGCACACTCACGTTTCCTTATTAATTAGAGACGCTAGAAAGGAAGAGAGTGCTTCTTGCTCTAAAGCAGAGTGTTGTTCTTGGAAGAGAACTGTGCTGTGTGTTTCCCTTCAGAAAAGGAGTTAAATGCCAGGCTCTGTGTCTTCCTACAAACAAGATTTCTTTTCAGGTAAATGCACTCACTTTTCAGCTCAAAGGAAGCAACATCTTTCAGGAAGCTCACAAGTTTCTTGCTCTAACTGAAAATCATTGGATCTTAGAGGACCTGTTGTTTGTATCAGTTTCAGAAGCAGAGTTGAACTAGATATGTTCCCTGTGTAGGAAACACGGTTCTTTTGTTCAGAGCACACTCACCTTTCCTGATTAATTAGAGATGCTAGAAAGCAAGAGAGTGCTTCTTGCTCTAAAGCAGAGTGTGTTTCATGGATGAGATCTGTGCTGTGTGTTTCCCTTCAGAAAGGGAGTTAAATGCCAGGCTCTGTGTCTTCCTACAAGCAAGACTTCCTTTCAGGTAAACGCACTCACTTTTCAGCTCAAAGGAAGCTACATCATCATGAAGCTCATACTTTTCCCGCTCTTAACTGAAAAGCATTGGATGTTAATGGACCTGTTGTTTGTATCAGTTTCAGAAGCAGAGTTGAACTAGATATGGTCTCTGTGTAGGAAACACGGTTCTTTTGTTCAGAGCACACTCACGTTTTCCGCCTTATTAGAGATGCTAGAAAGTAAGAGAGTGCTTCTTGCTCTAAAGCAGAGTGTGTTTCATGGATGAGAACTGTGCTGTATGTTTCCCTTCAGAAAAGGAGTTAAATGCCAGGCACTATGTCTTCCTACAAGCAAGACTTCCTTTCAGGTAAACGCACTCACTTTTCAGCTCAAAGGAAGCTACATCATTCACGAAGCTCACAGGTTTCTTGCTCTTAACTGACAAGCACTGGATGTTAGAGGACCTGTGGTTTGTATCAGTTTCAGAAGCAGAGTTGAACTAGATATGGTCCCTGTGTAGGAAACACGGTTCTTTTGTTCAGAGCACACTCCTGTTTCCTGCCTTATTAGAGATGCTAGAAAGCAAGAGAGTGCTTCTTGCTCTAAAGCAGAGTGTGTTTCATGGATGAGATCTGTGCTGTGTGTTTCCCTTCAGAAAGGGAGTTAAATGCCAGGCTCTGTGTCTTCCTACAAGCAAGACTTCCTTTCAGGTAAACGCACTCACTTTTCAGCTCAAAGGAAGCTACATCATCACGAAGCTCATACTTTTCCCGCTCTCAACTGAAAAGCATTGGATGTTAATGGACCTGTTGTTTGTATCAGTTTCAGAAGCAGAGTTGAACTGGATATGGTCACTGCGTGTAGGAAACACAGTTCTTTTGTTCTGAGCACACTCATGTTTCCCGCCTTATTAGAGAAACTAGATACCAAGAGAGTGCCTCTTGCTCTAAAGCAGAGTGTGTTTCATGGATGAGAACTGTAGTGTGTGTTTCCCTTCAGAAAAGGAGTTCAATGCCAGGCTCTGTGTCTTCCTACAAGCAAGACTTCTTTTCAGGTAAATGCACTCACTTTTCAGCACAAAGGAAGCAACATCTTTCACGAAGCTCACACGTTTCTTGCTCTAAGTGAAAAGCATTGGATGTTAGAGGACCTGTGGTTTCTATCAGTTTCAGAAGCAGAGTTGAACTAGATATGGTCCCTGTGTAGGAAACAGGGTTCTTTTGTTCAGAGCACACTCATGTTTCCTGATTAATTAGAGACGCTAGAAAGCAAGAGCGTGCTTCTTGATCTAAAGCAGAGTGTGTTTCATGGATGAGAACTGTGCTGTGTGTTTCCCTTCAGAAAAGGAGTTAAATGCCAGGCTCTGTGTCTTCCTACAAGCAAGACTTCTTTTCAGGTAAATGCACTCACTTTTCAGCTCAAAGGAAGCAACATCTTTCAGGAAGCTCACAGGTTTCTTGCTCTAACTGAAAAGCATTAGATGTTAGAGGACCTGTGGTTTGTATCAGTTTCAGAAGCAGAGTTGAACTAGATATGGTCCCTGTGTAGGAAACACGGTTCTTTTGTTCAGAGCACACTCACGTTTCCTTATTAATTAGAGACGCTAGAAAGGAAGAGAGTGCTTCTTGCTCTAAAGCAGAGTGTTGTTCTTGGAAGAGAACTGTGCTGTGTGTTTCCCTTCAGAAAAGGAGTTAAATGCCAGGCTCTGTGTCTTCCTACAAACAAGACTTCTTTTCAGGTAAATGCACTCACTTTTCAGCTCAAAGGAAGCAACATCTTTCAGGAAGCTCACACGTTTCTTGCTCTAACTGAAAATCATTGGATCTTAGAGGACCTGTGGTTTGTATCAGTTTCAGAAGCAGAGTTGAACTAGATATGGTCTCTGTGTAGGAAACACGGTTCTTTTGTTCAGAGCACACTCACGTTTTCCGCCTTATTAGAGATGCTAGAAAGTAAGAGAGTGCTTCTTGCTCTAAAGCAGAGTGTGTTTCATGGATGAGAACTGTGCTGTATGTTTCCCTTCAGAAAAGGAGTTAAATGCCAGGCTCTATGTCTTCCTACAAGCAAGACTTCCTTTCAGGTAAACGCACTCACTTTTCAGCTCAAAGGAAGCTACATCATTCACGAAGCTCACAGGTTTCTTGCTCTTAACTGACAAGCACTGGATGTTAGAGGACCTGTGGTTTGTATCAGTTTCAGAAGCAGAGTTGAACTAGATATGGTCCCTGTGTAGGAAACACGGTTCTTTTGTTCAGAGCACACTCCTGTTTCCTGCCTTATTAGAGATGCTAGAAAGCAAGAGAGTGCTTCTTGCTCTAAAGCAGAGTGTGTTTCATGGACGAGATCTGTGCTGTGTGTTTCCCTTCAGAAAGGGAGTTAAATGCCAGGCTCTGTGTCTTCCTACAAGCAAGACTTCCTTTCAGGTAAACGCACTCACTTTTCAGCTCAAAGGAAGCTACATCATCACGAAGCTCATACTTTTCCCGCTCTCAACTGAAAAGCATTGGATGTTAATGGACCTGTTGTTTGTATCAGTTTCAGAAGCAGAGTTGAACTGGATATGGTCACTGCGTGTAGGAAACACAGTTCTTTTGTTCTGAGCACACTCATGTTTCCCGCCTTATTAGAGAAACTAGATACCAAGAGAGTGCCTCTTGCTCTAAAGCAGAGTGTGTTTCATGGATGAGAACTGTAGTGTGTGTTTCCCTTCAGAAAAGGAGTTAAATGCCAGGCTCTGTGTCTTCCTACAAGCAAGACTTCTTTTCAGGTAAATGCACTCACTTTTCAGCACAAAGGAAGCAACATCTTTCACGAAGCTCACACATTTCTTGCTCTAAGTGAAAAGCATTGGATGTTAGAGGACCTGTGGTTTGTATCAGTTTCAGAAGCAGAGTTGAACTAGATATGGTCCCTGTGTAGGAAACAGGGTTCTTTTGTTCAGAGCACACTCATGTTTCCTGATTAATTAGAGACGCTAGAAAGCAAGAGCGTGCTTCTTGATCTAAAGCAGAGTGTGTTTCATGGATGAGAACTGTGCTGTATGTTTCCCTTCTGAAAGGGAGTTAAATGCCAGGCTCTGTGTCTTCCTACAAGCAAGACTTCCTTTCAGGTAAATGCACTCACTTTTCAGCTCAAAGGAAGCTACATCATTCATGAAGCTCACAGGTTTCTTCCTCTTAACTGAAAAGCACTGGATGTTAGAGGACCTGTGGTTTGTATCAGTTTCAGAAGCAGAGTTGAACTAGATATGGTCCCTGTGTAGGAAACACGGTTCTTTTGTTCAGAGCACACTTACGTTTCCTTATTAATTAGAGACGCTAGAAAGGAAGAGAGTGCTTCTTGCTCTAAAGCAGAGTGTTGTTCTTGGAAGAGAACTGTGCTGTGTGTTTCCCTTCAGAAAAGGAGTTAAATGCCAGGCTCTGTGTCTTCCTACAAACAAGACTTCTTTTCAGGTAAATGCACTCACTTTTCAGCTCAAAGGAAGCTACATCATCACGAAGCTCATACTTTTCCCGCTCTTAACTGAAAAGCATTGGATGTTAATGGACCTGTTGTTTGTATCAGTTTCAGAAGCAGAGTTGAACTAGATATGGTCTCTGTGTAGGAAACACGGTTCTTTTGTTCAGAGCACACTCACGTTTTCCGCCTTATTAGAGATGCTAGAAAGTAAGAGAGTGCTTCTTGCTCTAAAGCAGAGTGTGTTTCATGGATGAGAACTGTGCTGTGTGTTTCCCTTCAGAAAAGGAGTTAAATGCCAGGCTCTATGTCTTCCTACAAGCAAGACTTCCTTTCAGGTAAACGCACTCACTTTTCAGCTCAAAGGAAGCAACATCTTTCACGAAGCTCACATGTTTCTTGCTCTAACTGAAAAGCATTGGATGTTAGAGGACCTGTGGTTTGTATCAGTTTCAGAAGCAGAGTTGAACTAGATATGGTCCCTGTGTAGGAAACACGGTTCTTTTGTTCAGAGCACACTCACGATTCCTGATTAATTAGAGAGCCTAGAAAGGAAGAGAGTGCTTCCTGCTCTAAAGCAGAGTGTTTTTCTTGGAAGAGAACTGTGCTGTGTGTTTCCCTTCAGAAAAGGAGTTAAATGCCAGGCTCTGTGTCTTCCTACAAGCAAGACTTCTTTTCAGGTAAATGCACTCACTTTTCAGCTCAAAGGAAGCAACATCTTTCAGGAAGCTCACAGGTTTCTTGCTCTAACTGAAAAGCATTGGATGTTAGAGGACCTGTGGTTTGTATCAGTTTCAGAAGCAGAGTTGAACTAGATATGGTCCCTGTGTAGGAAACACGGTTCTTTTGTTCAGAGCACACTCACGTTTCCTTATTAATTAGAGACGCTAGAAAGGAAGAGAGTGCTTCTTTCTCTAAAGCAGAGTGTTGTTCTTGGAAGAGAACTGTGCTGTGTGTTTCCCTTCAGAAAAGGAGTTAAATGCCAGGCTCTGTGTCTTCCTACAAACAAGACTTCTTTTCAGGTAAATGCACTCACTTTTCAGCTCAAAGGAAGCAACATCCTTCAGGAAGCTCACACGTTTCTTGCTCTAACTGAAAATCATTGGATCTTAGAGGACCTGTTGTTTGTATCAGTTTCAGAAGCAGAGTTGAACTAGATATGTTCCCTGTGTAGGAAACACGGTTCTTTTGTTCAGAGCACACTCACGTTTCCTGATTAATTAGAGATGCTAGAAAGCAAGAGAGTGCTTCTTGCTCTAAAGCAGAGTGTGTTTCATGGATGAGATCTGTGCTGTGTGTTTCCCTTCAGAAAGGGAGTTAAATGCCAGGCTCTGTGTCTTCCTACAAGCAAGACTTCCTTTCAGGTAAACGCACTCACTTTTCAGCTCAAAGGAAGCTACATCATCATGAAGCTCATACTTTTCCCGCTCTCAACTGAAAAGCATTGGATGTTAATGGACCTGTTGTTTGTATCAGTTTCAGAAGCAGAGTTGAACTGGATATGGTCACTGCGTGTAGGAAACACAGTTCTTTTGTTCTGAGCACACTCATGTTTCCCGCCTTATTAGAGAAACTAGATACCAAGAGAGTGCCTCTTGCTCTAAAGCAGAGTGTGTTTCATGGATGAGAACTGTAGTGTGTGTTTCCCTTCAGAAAAGGAGTTAAATGCCAGGCTCTGTGTCTTCCTACAAGCAAGACTTCTTTTCAGGTAAATGCACTCACTTTTCAGCACAAAGGAAGCAACATCTTTCACGAAGCTCACACGTTTCTTGCTCTAAGTGAAAAGCATTGGATGTTAGAGGACCTGTGGTTTGTATCAGTTTCAGAAGCAGAGTTGAACTAGATATGGTCCCTGTGTAGGAAACAGGGTTCTTTTGTTCAGAGCACACTCATGTTTCCTGATTAATTAGAGACACTAGAAAGCAAGAGCGTGCTTCTTGATCTAAAGCAGAGTGTGTTTCATGGATGAGAACTGTGCTGTGTGTTTCCCTTCAGAAAAGGAGTTAAATGCCAGGCTCTGTGTCTTCCTACAAGCAAGACTTCTTTTCAGGTAAATGCACTCACTTTTCAGCTCAAAGGAAGCAACATCTTTCAGGAAGCTCACAGGTTTCTTGCTCTAACTGAAAAGCATTGGATGTTAGAGGACCTGTGGTTTGTATCAGTTTCAGAAGCAGAGTTGAACTAGATATGGTCCCTGTGTAGGAAACACGGTTCTTTTGTTCAGAGCACACTCACGTTTCCTTATTAATTAGAGACGCTAGAAAGGAAGAGAGTGCTTCTTGCTCTAAAGCAGAGTGTTGTTCTTGGAAGAGAACTGTGCTGTGTGTTTCCCTTCAGAAAAGGAGTTAAATGCCAGGCTCTGTGTCTTCCTACAAACAAGACTTCTTTTCAGGTAAATGCACTCACTTTTCAGCTCAAAGGAAGCAACATCTTTCAGGAAGCTCACAAGTTTCTTGCTCTAACTGAAAATCATTGGATCTTAGAGGACCTGTTGTTTGTATCAGTTTCAGAAGCAGAGTTGAACTAGATATGTTCCCTGTGTAGGAAACACGGTTCTTTTGTTCAGAGCACACTCACGTTTCCTGATTAATTAGAGATGCTAGAAAGCAAGAGAGTGCTTCTTGCTCTAAAGCAGAGTGTGTTTCATGGATGAGATCTGTGCTGTGTGTTTCCCTTCAGAAAGGGAGTTAAATGCCAGGCTCTGTGTCTTCCTACAAGCAAGACTTCCTTTCAGGTAAACGCACTCACTTTTCAGCTCAAAGGAAGCTACATCATCATGAAGCTCATACTTTTCCCGCTCTTAACTGAAAAGCATTGGATGTTAATGGACCTGTTGTTTGTATCAGTTTCAGAAGCAGAGTTGAACTAGATATGGTCTCTGTGTAGGAAACACGGTTCTTTTGTTCAGAGCACACTCACGTTTTCCGCCTTATTAGAGATGCTAGAAAGTAAGAGAGTGCTTCTTGCTCTAAAGCAGAGTGTGTTTCATGGATGAGAACTGTGCTGTATGTTTCCCTTCAGAAAAGGAGTTAAATGCCAGGCTCTATGTCTTCCTACAAGCAAGACTTCCTTTCAGGTAAACGCACTCACTTTTCAGCTCAAAGGAAGCTACATCATTCACGAAGCTCACAGGTTTCTTGCTCTTAACTGACAAGCACTGGATGTTAGAGGACGTGTGGTTTGTATCAGTTTCAGAAGCAGAGTTGAACTAGATATGGTCCCTGTGTAGGAAACACGGTTCTTTTGTTCAGAGCACACTCCTGTTTCCTGCCTTATTAGAGATGCTAGAAAGCAAGAGAGTGCTTCTTGCTCTAAAGCAGAGTGTGTTTCATGGATGAGATCTGTGCTGTGTGTTTCCCTTCAGAAAAGGAGTTAAATGCCAGGCTCTGTGTCTTCCTACAAGCAAGACTTCCTTTCAGGTAAACGCACTCACTTTTCAGCTCAAAGGAAGCTACATCATCACGAAGCTCATACTTTTCCCGCTCTCAACTGAAAAGCATTGGATGTTAATGGACCTGTTGTTTGTATCAGTTTCAGAAGCAGAGTTGAACTGGATATGGTCACTGCGTGTAGGAAACACAGTTCTTTTGTTCTGAGCACACTCATGTTTCCCGCCTTATTAGAGAAACTAGATACCAAGAGAGTGCCTCTTGCTCTAAAGCAGAGTGTGTTTCATGGATGAGAACTGTAGTGTGTGTTTCCCTTCAGAAAAGGAGTTAAATGCCAGGCTCTGTGTCTTCCTACAAGCAAGACTTCTTTTCAGGTAAATGCACTCACTTTTCAGCACAAAGGAAGCAACATCTTTCACGAAGCTCACATGTTTCTTGCTCTAACTGAAAAGCATTGGATGTTAGAGGACCTGTGGTTTGTATCAGTTTCAGAAGCAGAGTTGAACTAGATATGGTCCCTGTGTAGGAAACAGGGTTCTTTTGTTCAGAGCACACTCATGTTTCCTGATTAATTAGAGACGCTAGAAAGGAAGAGAGTGCTTCTTGCTCTAAAGCAGAGTGTTGTTCTTGGAAGAGAACTGTGCTGTGTGTTTCCCTTCAGAAAAGGAGTTAAATGCCAGGCTCTGTGTCTTCCTACAAACAAGACTTCTTTTCAGGTAAATGCACTCACTTTTCAGCTCAAAGGAAGCTACATCATCACGAAGCTCATACTTTTCCCGCTCTTAACTGAAAAGCATTGGATGTTAATGGACCTGTTGTTTGTATCAGTTTCAGAAGCAGAGTTGAACTAGATATGGTCTCTGTGTAGGAAACACGGTTCTTTTGTTCAGAGCACACTCACGTTTTCCGCCTTATTAGAGATGCTAGAAAGTAAGAGAGTGCTTCTTGCTCTAAAGCAGAGTGTGTTTCATGGATGAGAACTGTGCTGTATGTTTCCCTTCAGAAAAGGAGTTAAATGCCAGGCTCTATGTCTTCCTACAAGCAAGACTTCCTTTCAGGTAAACGCACTCACTTTTCAGCTCAAAGGAAGCAACATCTTTCACGAAGCTCACATGTTTCTTGCTCTAACTGAAAAGCATTGGATGTTAGAGGACCTGTGGTTTGTATCAGTTTCAGAAGCAGAGTTGAACTAGATATGGTCCCTGTGTAGGAAACACGGTTCTTTTGTTCAGAGCACACTCACGATTCCTGATTAATTAGAGAGCCTAGAAAGGAAGAGAGTGCTTCCTGCTCTAAAGCAGAGTGTTTTTCTTGGAAGAGAACTGTGCTGTGTGTTTCCCTTCAGAAAAGGAGTTAAATGCCAGGCTCTGTGTCTTCCTACAAGCAAGACTTCTTTTCAGGTAAATGCACTCACTTTTCAGCTCAAAGGAAGCAACATCTTTCAGGAAGCTCACAGGTTTCTTGCTCTAACTGAAAAGCATTGGATGTTAGAGGACCTGTGGTTTGTATCAGTTTCAGAAGCAGAGTTGAACTAGATATGGTCCCTGTGTAGGAAACACGGTTCTTTTGTTCAGAGCACACTCACGTTTCCTTATTAATTAGAGACGCTAGAAAGGAAGAGAGTGCTTCTTTCTCTAAAGCAGAGTGTTGTTCTTGGAAGAGAACTGTGCTGTGTGTTTCCCTTCAGAAAAGGAGTTAAATGCCAGGCTCTGTGTCTTCCTACAAACAAGACTTCTTTTCAGGTAAATGCACTCACTTTTCAGCTCAAAGGAAGCAACATCCTTCAGGAAGCTCACACGTTTCTTGCTCTAACTGAAAATCATTGGATCTTAGAGGACCTGTTGTTTGTATCAGTTTCAGAAGCAGAGTTGAACTAGATATGTTCCCTGTGTAGGAAACACGGTTCTTTTGTTCAGAGCACACTCACGTTTCCTGATTAATTAGAGATGCTAGAAAGCAAGAGAGTGCTTCTTGCTCTAAAGCAGAGTGTGTTTCATGGATGAGATCTGTGCTGTGTGTTTCCCTTCAGAAAGGGAGTTAAATGCAAGGCTCTGTGTCTTCCTACAAGCAAGACTTCCTTTCAGGTAAACGCACTCACTTTTCAGCTCAAAGGAAGCTACATCATCATGAAGCTCATACTTTTCCCGCTCTTAACTGAAAAGCATTGGATGTTAATGGACCTGTTGTTTGTATCAGTTTCAGAAGCAGAGTTGAACTAGATATGGTCTCTGTGTAGGAAACACGGTTCTTTTGTTCAGAGCACACTCACGTTTTCCGCCTTATTAGAGATGCTAGAAAGTAAGAGAGTGCTTCTTGCTCTAAAGCAGAGTGTGTTTCATGGATGAGAACTGTGCTGTATGTTTCCCTTCAGAAAAGGAGTTAAATGCCAGGCTCTATGTCTTCCTACAAGCAAGACTTCCTTTCAGGTAAACGCACTCACTTTTCAGCTCAAAGGAAGCTACATCATTCACGAAGCTCACAGGTTTCTTGCTCTTAACTGACAAGCACTGGATGTTAGAGGACCTCTGGTTTGTATCAGTTTCAGAAGCAGAGTTGAACTAGATATGGTCCCTGTGTAGGAAACAGGGTTCTTTTGTTCAGAGCACACTCATGTTTCCTGATTAATTAGAGACGCTAGAAAGCAAGAGCGTGCTTCTTGATCTAAAGCAGAGTGTGTTTCATGGATGAGAACTGTGCTGTGTGTTTCCCTTCAGAAAGGGAGTTAAATGCCACGCTCTGTGTCTTTCTAAAAGCAAGACTTCCTTTCTGGTAAAGGCACTCACTTTTCAGCTCAAAGGAAGCTACATCATTCACGAAGCTCACACCTTTCCCGCTCTTAACTGAAAAGCATTGGATGTTAATGGACCTGTTGTTTGTATCAGTTTCAGAAGCAGAATTGAACTAGATATCGACCCTGTGTAGGAAACACGGTTCTTTTGTTCAGAGCACACTCACGTTTTCTGCCTTATTAGAGATGCTAGAAAGTAAGAGAGTGCTTCTTGCTCTAAAGCAGAGTGTGTTTCATGGATGAGAACTGTGCTGTATGTTTCCCTTCTGAAAGGGAGTTAAATGCCAGGCTCTGTGTCTTCCTACAAGCAAGACTTCCTTTCAGGTAAATGCACTCACTTTTCAGCTCAAAGGAAGCTACATCATTCATGAAGCTCACAGGTTTCTTCCTCTTAACTGAAAAGCACTGGATGTTAGAGGACCTGTGGTTTGTATCAGTTTCAGAAGCAGAGTTGAACTAGATATGGTCCCTGTGTAGGAAACACGGTTCTTTTGTTCAGAGCACACTCACGTTTCCTTATTAATTAGAGACGCTAGAAAGGAAGAGAGTGCTTCTTGCTCTAAAGCAGAGTGTTGTTCTTGGAAGTGAACTGTGCTGTGTGTTTCCCTTCAGAAAAGGAGTTAAATGCCAGGCTCTGTGTCTTCCTAAAAACAAGACTTCTTTTCAGGTAAATGCGCTCACTTTTCAGCTCAAAGGAAGCTACATCATCACGAAGCTCATACTTTTCCCGCTCTTAACTGAAAAGCATTGGATGTTAATGGACCTGTTGTTTGTATCAGTTTCAGAAGCAGAGTTGAACTAGATATGGTCTCTGTGTAGGAAACACGGTTCTTTTGTTCAGAGCACACTCACGTTTTCCGCCTTATTAGAGATGCTAGAAAGTAAGAGAGTGCTTCTTGCTCTAAAGCAGAGTGTGTTTCATGGATGAGAACTGTGCTGTGTGTTTCCCTTCAGAAAAGGAGTTAAATGCCAGGCTCTATGTCTTCCTACAAGCAAGACTTCCTTTCAGGTAAACGCACTCACTTTTCAGCTCAAAGGAAGCAACATCTTTCACGAAGCTCACATGTTTCTTGCTCTAACTGAAAAGCATTGGATGTTAGAGGACCTGTGGTTTGTATCAGTTTCAGAAGCAGAGTTGAACTAGATATGGTCCCTGTGTAGGAAACACGGTTCTTTTGTTCAGAGCACACTCACGATTCCTGATTAATTAGAGAGCCTAGAAAGGAAGAGAGTGCTTCCTGCTCTAAAGCAGAGTGTTTTTCTTGGAAGAGAACTGTGCTGTGTGTTTCCCTTCAGAAAAGGAGTTAAATGCCAGGCTCTGTGTCTTCCTACAAGCAAGACTTCTTTTCAGGTAAATGCACTCACTTTTCAGCTCAAAGGAAGCAACATCTTTCAGGAAGCTCACAGGTTTCTTGCTCTAACTGAAAAGCATTGGATGTTAGAGGACCTGTGGTTTGTATCAGTTTCAGAAGCAGAGTTGAACTAGATATGGTCCCTGTGTAGGAAACACGGTTCTTTTGTTCAGAGCACACTCACATTTCCTTATTAATTAGAGACGCTAGAAAGGAAGAGAGTGCTTCTTTCTCTAAAGCAGAGTGTTGTTCTTGGAAGAGAACTGTGCTGTGTGTTTCCCTTCAGAAAAGGAGTTAAATGCCAGGCTCTGTGTCTTCCTACAAACAAGACTTCTTTTCAGGTAAATGCACTCACTTTTCAGCTCAAAGGAAGCAACATCCTTCAGGAAGCTCACACGTTTCTTGCTCTAACTGAAAATCATTGGATCTTAGAGGACCTGTTGTTTGTATCAGTTTCAGAAGCAGAGTTGAACTAGATATGTTCCCTGTGTAGGAAACACGGTTCTTTTGTTCAGAGCACACTCACGTTTCCTGATTAATTAGAGATGCTAGAAAGCAAGAGAGTGCTTCTTGCTCTAAAGCAGAGTGTGTTTCATGGATGAGATCTGTGCTGTGTGTTTCCCTTCAGAAAGGGAGTTAAATGCAAGGCTCTGTGTCTTCCTACAAGCAAGACTTCCTTTCAGGTAAACGCACTCACTTTTCAGCTCAAAGGATGCTACATCATCATGAAGCTCATACTTTTCCCGCTCTTAACTGAAAAGCATTGGATGTTAATGGACCTGTTGTTTGTATCAGTTTCAGAAGCAGAGTTGAACTAGATATGGTCTCTGTGTAGGAAACACGGTTCTTTTGTTCAGAGCACACTCACGTTTTCCGCCTTATTAGAGATGCTAGAAAGTAAGAGAGTGCTTCTTGCTCTAAAGCAGAGTGTGTTTCATGGATGAGAACTGTGCTGTATGTTTCCCTTCAGAAAAGGAGTTAAATGCCAGGCTCTATGTCTTCCTACAAGCAAGACTTCCTTTCAGGTAAACGCACTCACTTTTCAGCTCAAAGGAAGCTACATCATTCACGAAGCTCACAGGTTTCTTGCTCTTAACTGACAAGCACTGGATGTTAGAGGACCTCTGGTTTGTATCAGTTTCAGAAGCAGAGTTGAACTAGATATGGTCCCTGTGTAGGAAACACGGTTCTTTTGTTCAGAGCACACTCCTGTTTCCTGATTAATTAGAGACGCTAGAAAGGAAGAGAGTGCTTCTTGCTCTAAAGCAGAGTGTTTTTCTTGGAAGAGAACTGTGCTGTGTGTTTCCCTTCAGAAAAGGAGTTAAATGCCAGGCTCTGTGTCTTCCTACAAGCAAGACTTCTTTTCAGGTAAATGCACTCACTTTTCAGCTCAAAGGAAGCAACATCTTTCAGGAAGCTCACAGGTTTATTGCTCTAACTGAAAAGCATTGGATGTTAGAGGACCTGTGGTTTGTATCAGTTTCAGAAGCAGAGTTGAACTAGATATGGTCCCTGTGTAGGAAACACGGTTCTTTTGTTCAGAGCACACTCACGTTTCCTTATTAATTAGAGACGCTAGAAAGGAAGAGAGTGCTTCTTGCTCTAAAGCAGAGTGTTGTTCTTGGAAGAGAACTGTGCTGTGTGTTTCCCTTCAGAAAAGGAGTTAAATGCCAGGCTCTGTGTCTTCCTACAAACAAGACTTCTTTTCAGGTAAATGCACTCACTTTTCAGCTCAAAGGAAGCAACATCTTTCAGGAAGCTCACACGTTTCTTGCTCTAACTGAAAATCATTGGATCTTAGAGGACCTGTTGTTTGTATCAGTTTCAGAAGCAGAGTTGAACTAGATATGTTCCCTGTGTAGGAAACACGGTTCTTTTGTTCAGAGCACACTCACGTTTTCCGCCTTATTAGAGATGCTAGAAAGCAAGAGAGTGCTTCTTGCTCTAAAGCAGAGTGTGTTTCATGGATGAGAACTGTGCTGTATGTTTCCCTTCAGAAAAGGAGTTAAATGCCAGGCTCTATGTCTTCCTACACGCATGACTTCCTTTCAGGTAAACGCACTCACTTTTCAGCTCAAAGGAAGCTACATCATTCACGAAGCTCACAGGTTTCTTGTTCTTAACTGACAAGCACTGGATGTTAGAGGACCTGTGGTTTGTATCAGTTTCAGAAGCAGAGTTGAACTAGATATGGTCCCTGTGTAGGAAACACGGTTCTTTTGTTCAGAGCACACTCCTGTTTCCTGCCTTATTAGAGATGCTAGAAAGCAAGAGAGTGCTTCTTGCTCTAAAGCAGAGTGTGTTTCATGGATGAGATCTGTGCTGTGTGTTTCCCTTCAGAAAGGGAGTTAAATGCCAGGCTCTGTGTCTTCCTACAAGCAAGACTTCCTTTCAGGTAAACGCACTCACTTTTCAGCTCAAAGGAAGCTACATCATCAGGAAGCTCATACTTTTCCCGCTCTCAACTGAAAAGCATTGGATGTTAATGGACCTGTTGTTTGTATCAGTTTCAGAAGCAGAGTTGAACTGGATATGGTCACTGCGTGTAGGAAACACAGTTCTTTTGTTCTGAGCACACTCATGTTTCCCGCCTTATTAGAGAAACTAGATACCAAGAGAGTGCCTCTTGCTCTAAAGCAGAGTGTGTTTCATGGATGAGAACTGTAGTGTGTGTTTCCCTTCAGAAAAGGAGTTAAATGCCAGGCTCTGTGTCTTCCTACAAGCAAGACTTCTTTTCAGGTAAATGCACTCACTTTTCAGCACAAAGGAAGCAACATCTTTCACGAAGCTCACACGTTTCTTGCTCTAAGTGAAAAGCATTGGATGTTAGAGGACCTGTGGTTTGTATCAGTTTCAGAAGCAGAGTTGAACTAGATATGGTCCCTGTGTAGGAAACAGGGTTCTTTTGTTCAGAGCACACTCATGTTTCCTGATTAATTAGAGACGCTAGAAAGCAAGAGCGTGCTTCTTGATCTAAAGCAGAGTGTGTTTCATGGATGAGAACTGTGCTGTGTGTTTCCCTTCAGAAAGGGAGTTAAATGCCACGCTCTGTGTCTTCCTAAAAGCAAGACTTCCTTTCTGGTAAAGGCACTCACTTTTCAGCTCAACGGAAGCTACATCATTCACGAAGCTCACAGGTTTCTCGCTCTTAACTGAAAAGCATTGGATGTTAATGGACCTGTTGTTTGTATCAGTTTCAGAAGCAGAATTGAACTAGATATCGACCCTGTGTAGGAAACATGGTTCTTTTGTTCAGAGCACACTCACGTTTTCTGCCTTATTAGAGATGCTAGAAAGTAAGAGAGTGCTTCTTGCTCTAAAGCAGAGTGTGTTTCATGGATGAGAACTGTGCTGTATGTTTCCCTTCTGAAAGGGAGTTAAATGCCAGGCTCTGTGTCTTCCTACAAGCAAGACTTCCTTTCAGGTAAATGCACTCACTTTTCAGCTCAAAGGAAGCTACATCATTCATGAAGCTCACAGGTTTCTTCCTCTTAACTGAAAAGCACTGGATGTTAGAGGACCTGTGGTTTGTATCAGTTTCAGAAGCAGAGTTGAACTAGATATGGTCCCTGTGTAGGAAACACGGTTCTTTTGTTCAGAGCACACTCACGTTTCCTTATTAATTAGAGACGCTAGAAAGGAAGAGAGTGCTTCTTGCTCTAAAGCAGAGTATTGTTCTTGGAAGAGAACTGTGCTGTGTGTTTCCCTTCAGAAAAGGAGTTAAATGCCAGGCTCTGTGTCTTCCTACAAACAAGACTTCTTTTCAGGTAAATGCACTCACTTTTCAGCTCAAAGGAAGCTACATCATCACGAAGCTCATACTTTTCCCGCTCTTAACTGAAAAGCATTGGATTTTAATGGACCTGTTGTTTGTATCAGTTTCAGAAGCAGAGTTGAACTAGATATGGTCTCTGTGTAGGAAACACGGTTCTTTTGTTCAGAGCACACTCACGTTTTCCGCCTTATTAGAGATGCTAGAAAGTAAGAGAGTGCTTCTTACTCTAAAGCAGAGTGTGTTTCATGGATGAGAACTGTGCTGTGTGTTTCCCTTCAGAAAAGGAGTTAAATGCCAGGCTCTATGTCTTCCTACAAGCAAGACTTCCTTTCAGGTAAACGCACTCACTTTTCAGCTCAAAGGAAGCAACATCTTTCACGAAGCTCACACGTTTCTTGCTCTAACTGAAAAGCATTGGATGTTAGAGGACCTGTGGTTTGTATCAGTTTCAGAAGCAGAGTTGAACTAGATATGGTCCCTGTGTAGGAAACACGGTTCTTTTGTTCAGAGCACACTCAGGATTCCTGATTAATTAGAGAGCCTAGAAAGGAAGAGAGTGCTTCCTGCTCTAAAGCAGAGTGTTTTTCTTGGAAGAGAACTGTGCTGTGTGTTTCCCTTCAGAAAAGGAGTTAAATGCCAGGCTCTGTGTCTTCCTACAAACAAGACTTCCTTTCAGGTAAATGCACTCACTTTTCAGCTCAAAGGAAGCAACATCCTTCAGGAAGCTCACACGTTTCTTGCTCTAACTGAAAATCATTGGATCTTAGAGGACCTGTTGTTTGTATCAGTTTCAGAAGCAGAGTTGAACTAGATATGTTCCCTGTGTAGGAAACACGGTTCTTTTGTTCAGAGCACACTCACGTTTCCTGATTAATTAGAGATGCTAGAAAGCAAGAGAGTGCTTCTTGCTCTAAAGCAGAGTGTGTTTCATGGATGAGATCTGTGCTGTGTGTTTCCCTTCAGAAAGGGAGTTAAATGCCAGGCTCTGTGTCTTCCTACAAGCAAGACTTCCTTTCAGGTAAAGGCACTCACTTTTCAGCTCAAAGGAAGCTACATCATCATGAAGCTCATACTTTTCCTGCTCTTAACTGAAAAGCATTGGATGTTAATGGACCTGTTGTTTGTATCAGTTTCAGAAGCAGAGTTGAACTAGATATGGTCTCTGTGTAGGAAACACGGTTCTTTTGTTCAGAGCACACTCACGTTTTCCGCCTTATTAGAGATGCTAGAAAGTAAGAGAGTGCTTCTTGCTCTAAAGCAGAGTGTGTTTCATGGATGAGAACTGTGCTGTATGTTTCCCTTCAGAAAAGGAGTTAAATGCCAGGCTCTATGTCTTCCTACAAGCAAGACTTCCTTTCAGGTAAACGCACTCACTTTTCAGCTCAAAGGAAGCTACATCATTTACGAAGCTCACAGGTTTCTTGCTCTTAACTGACAAGCACTGGATGTTAGAGGACCTCTGGTTTGTATCAGTTTCAGAAGCAGAGTTGAACTAGATATGGTCCCTGTGTAGGAAACATGGTTCTTTTGTTCAGAGCACACTCACGTTTCCTGATTAATTAGAGACGCTAGAAAGGAAGAGAGTGCTTCTTGCTCTAAAGCAGAGTGTTTTTCTTGGAAGAGAACTGTGCTGTGTGTTTCCCTTCAGAAAAGGAGTTAAATGCCAGGCTCTGTGTCTTCCTACAAGCAAGACTTCTTTTCAGGTAAATGCACTCACTTTTCAGCTCAAAGGAAGCAACATCTTTCAGGAAGCTCACAGGTTTCTTGCTCTAACTGAAAAGCATTGGATGTTAGAGGACCTGTGGTTTGTATCAGTTTCAGAAGCAGAGTTGAACTAGATATGGTCCCTGTGTAGGAAACACGGTTCTTTTGTTCAGAGCACACTCACGTTTCCTTATTAATTAGAGACGCTAGAAAGGAAGAGAGTGCTTCTTGCTCTAAAGCAGAGTGTTGTTCTTGGAAGAGAACTGTGCTGTGTGTTTCCCTTCAGAAAAGGAGTTAAATGCCAGGCTCTGTGTCTTCCTACAAACAAGACTTCTTTTCAGGTAAATGCACTCACTTTTCAGCTCAAAGGAAGCAACATCTTTCAGGAAGCTCACACGTTTCTTGCTCTAACTGAAAATCATTGGATCTTAGAGGACCTGTTGTTTGTATCAGTTTCAGAAGCAGAGTTGAACTAGATATGTTCCCTGTGTAGGAAACACGGTTCTTTTGTTCAGAGCACACTCACGTTTCCTGATTAATTAGAGATGCTAGAAAGCAAGAGAGTGCTTCTTGCTCTAAAGCAGAGTGTGTTTCATGGATGAGATCTGTGCTGTGTGTTTCCCTTCAGAAAGGGAGTTAAATGCCAGGCTCTGTGTCTTCCTACAAGCAAGACTTCCTTTCAGGTAAACGCACTCACTTTTCAGCTCAAAGGAAGCTACATCATCATGAAGCTCATACTTTTCCCGCTCTTAACTGAAAAGCATTGGATGTTAATGGACCTGTTGTTTGTATCAGTTTCAGAAGCAGAGTTGAACTAGATATGGTCTCTGTGTAGGAAACACGGTTCTTTTGTTCAGAGCACACTCACGTTTTCCGCCTTATTAGAGATGCTAGAAAGTAAGAGAGTGCTTCTTGCTCTAAAGCAGAGTGTGTTTCATGGATGAGAACTGTGCTGTATGTTTCCCTTCAGAAAAGGAGTTAAATGCCAGGCTCTATGTCTTCCTACAAGCAAGACTTCCTTTCAGGTAAACGCACTCACTTTTCAGCTCAAAGGAAGCTACATCATTCACGAAGCTCACAGGTTTCTTGCTCTTAACTGACAAGCACTGGATGTTAGAGGACCTGTGGTTTGTATCAGTTTCAGAAGCAGAGTTGAACTAGATATGGTCCCTGTGTAGGAAACACGGTTCTTTTGTTCAGAGCACACTCCTGTTTCCTGCCTTATTAGAGATGCTAGAAAGCAAGAGAGTGCTTCTTGCTCTAAAGCAGAGTGTGTTTCATGGATGAGATCTGTGCTGTGTGTTTCCCTTCAGAAAGGGAGTTAAATGCCAGGCTCTGTGTCTTCCTACAAGCAAGACTTCCTTTCAGGTAAACGCACTCACTTTTCAGCTCAAAGGAAGCTACATCATCACGAAGCTCATACTTTTCCCGCTCTCAACTGAAAAGCATTGGATGTTAATGGACCTGTTGTTTGTATCAGTTTCAGAAGCAGAGTTGAACTGGATATGGTCACTGCGTGTAGGAAACACAGTTCTTTTGTTCTGAGCACACTCATGTTTCCCGCCTTATTAGAGAAACTAGATACCAAGAGAGTGCCTCTTGCTCTAAAGCAGAGTGTGTTTCATGGATGAGAACTGTAGTGTGTGTTTCCCTTCAGAAAAGGAGTTAAATGCCAGGCTCTGTGTCTTCCTACAAGCAAGACTTCTTTTCAGGTAAATGCACTCACTTTTCAGCACAAAGGAAGCAACATCTTTCACGAAGCTCACACGTTTCTAGCTCTAAGTGAAAAGCATTGGATGTTAGAGGACCTGTGGTTTGTATCAGTTTCAGAAGCAGAGTTGAACTAGATATGGTCCCTGTGTAGGAAACAGGGTTCTTTTGTTCAGAGCACACTCATGTTTCCTGATTAATTAGAGACGCTAGAAAGCAAGAGCGTGCTTCTTGATCTAAAGCAGAGTGTGTTTCATGGATGAGAACTGTGCTGTGTGTTTCCCTTCAGAAAGGGAGTTAAATGCCACGCTCTGTGTCTTCCTAAAAGCAAGACTTCCTTTCTGGTAAAGGCACTCACTTTTCAGCTCAAAGGAAGCTACATCATTCACGAAGCTCACACCTTTCCCGCTCTTAACTGAAAAGCATTGGATGTTAATGGACCTGTTGTTTGTATCAGTTTCAGAAGCAGAATTGAACTAGATATCGACCCTGTGTAGGAAACACGGTTCTTTTGTTCAGAGCACACTCACGTTTTCTGCCTTATTAGAGATGCTAGAAAGTAAGAGAGTGCTTCTTGCTCTAAAGCAGAGTGTGTTTCATGGATGAGAACTGTGCTGTATGTTTCCCTTCTGAAAGGGAGTTAAATGCCAGGCTCTGTGTCTTCCTACAAGCAAGACTTCCTTTCAGGTAAATGCACTCACTTTTCAGCTCAAAGGAAGCTACATCATTCATGAAGCTCACAGGTTTCTTCCTCTTAACTGAAAAGCACTGGATGTTAGAGGACCTGTGGTTTGTATCAGTTTCAGAAGCAGAGTTGAACTAGATATGGTCCCTGTGTAGGAAACACGGTTCTTTTGTTCAGAGCACACTCACGTTTCCTTATTAATTAGAGACGCTAGAAAGGAAGAGAGTGCTTCTTGCTCTAAAGCAGAGTGTTGTTCTTGGAAGAGAACTGTGCTGTGTGTTTCCCTTCAGAAAAGGAGTTAAATGCCAGGCTCTGTGTCTTCCTACAAACAAGACTTCTTTTCAGGTAAATGCACTCACTTTTCAGCTCAAAGGAAGCTACATCATCACGAAGCTCATACTTTTCCCGCTCTTAACTGAAAAGCATTGGATGTTAATGGACCTGTTGTTTGTATCAGTTTCAGAAGCAGAGTTGAACTAGATATGGTCTCTGTGTAGGAAACACGGTTCTTTGGTTCAGAGCACACTCACGTTTTCCGCCTTATTAGAGATGCTAGAAAGTAAGAGACTGCTTCTTGCTCTAAAGCAGAGTGTGTTTCATGGATGAGAACTGTGCTGTGTGTTTCCCTTCAGAAAAGGAGTTAAATGCCAGGCTCTATGTCTTCCTACAAGCAAGACTTCCTTTCAGGTAAACGCACTCACTTTTCAGCTCAAAGGAAGCAACATCTTTCACGAAGCTCACACGTTTCTTGCTCTAACTGAAAAGCATTGGATGTTAGAGGACCTGTGGTTTTTATCAGTTTCAGAAGCAGAGTTGAACTAGATATGGTCCCTGTGTAGGAAACACGGTTCTTTTGTTCAGAGCACACTCACGTTTCCTGATTAATTAGAGATGCTAGAAAGCAAGAGAGTGCTTCTTGCTCTAAAGCAGAGTGTGTTTCATGGATGAGATCTGTGCTGTGTGTTTCCCTTCAGAAAGGGAGTTAAATGCCAGGCTCTGTGTCTTCCTACAAGCAAGACTTCCTTTCAGGTAAACGCACTCACTTTTCAGCTCAAAGGAAGCTACATCATCATGAAGCTCATACTTTTCCCGCTCTTAACTGAAAAGCATTGGATGTTAATGGACCTGTTGTTTGTATCAGTTTCAGAAGCAGAGTTGAACTAGATATGGTCTCTGTGTAGGAAACACGGTTCTTTTGTTCAGAGCACACTCACGTTTTCCGCCTTATTAGAGATGCTAGAAAGTAAGAGAGTGCTTCTTGCTCTAAAGCAGAGTGTGTTTCATGGATGAGAACTGTGCTGTATGTTTCCCTTCAGAAAAGGAGTTAAATGCCAGGCTCTATGTCTTCCTACAAGCAAGACTTCCTTTCAGGTAAACGCACTCACTTTTCAGCTCAAAGGAAGCTACATCATTCACGAAGCTCACAGGTTTCTTGCTCTTAACTGACAAGCACTGGATGTTAGAGGACCTCTGGTTTGTATCAGTTTCAGAAGCAGAGTTGAACTAGATATGGTCCCTGTGTAGGAAACACGGTTCTTTTGTTCAGAGCACACTCACGTTTCCTGATTAATTAGAGACGCTAGAAAGGAAGAGAGTGCTTCTTGCTCTAAAGCAGAGTGTTTTTCTTGGAAGAGAACTGTGCTGTGTGTTTCCCTTCAGAAAAGGAGTTAAATGCCAGGCTCTGTGTCTTCCTACAAGCAAGACTTCTTTTCAGGTAAATGCACTCACTTTTCAGCTCAAAGGAAGCAACATCTTTCAGGAAGCTCACAGGTTTCTTGCTCTAACTGAAAAGCATTGGATGTTAGAGGACCTGTGGTTTGTATCAGTTTCAGAAGCAGAGTTGAACTAGATATGGTCCCTGTGTAGGAAACACGGTTCTTTTGTTCAGAGCACACTCACGTTTCCTTATTAATTAGAGACGCTAGAAAGGAAGAGAGTGCTTCTTGCTCTAAAGCAGAGTGTTGTTCTTGGAAGAGAACTGTGCTGTGTGTTTCCCTTCAGAAAAGGAGTTAAATGCCAGGCTCTGTGTCTTCCTACAAACAAGACTTCTTTTCAGGTAAATGCACTCACTTTTCAGCTCAAAGGAAGCAACATCTTTCAGGAAGCTCACACGTTTCTTGCTCTAACTGAAAATCATTGGATCTTAGAGGACCTGTTGTTTGTATCAGTTTCAGAAGCAGAGTTGAACTAGATATGTTCCCTGTGTAGGAAACACGGTTCTTTTGTTCAGAGCACACTCACGTTTCCTGATTAATTAGAGATGCTAGAAAGCAAGAGAGTGCTTCTTGCTCTAAAGCAGAGTGTGTTTCATGGATGAGATCTGTGCTGTGTGTTTCCCTTCAGAAAGGGAGTTAAATGCCAGGCTCTGTGTCTTCCTACAAGCAAGACTTCCTTTCAGGTAAACGCACTCACTTTTCAGCTCAAAGGAAGCTACATCATCATGAAGCTCATACTTTTCCCGCTCTTAACTGAAAAGCATTGGATGTTAATGGACCTGTTGTTTGTATCAGTTTCAGAAGCAGAGTTGAACTAGATATGGTCTCTGTGTAGGAAACACGGTTCTTTTGTTCAGAGCACACTCACGTTTTCCGCCTTATTAGAGATGCTAGAAAGTAAGAGAGTGCTTCTTGCTCTAAAGCAGAGTGTGTTTCATGGATGAGAACTGTGCTGTATGTTTCCCTTCAGAAAAGGAGTTAAATGCCAGGCTCTATGTCTTCCTACAAGCAAGACTTCCTTTCAGGTAAACGCACTCACTTTTCAGCTCAAAGGAAGCTACATCATTCACGAAGCTCACAGGTTTCTTGCTCTTAACTGACAAGCACTGGATGTTAGAGGACCTGTGGTTTGTATCAGTTTCAGAAGCAGAGTTGAACTAGATATGGTCCCTGTGTAGGAAACACGGTTCTTTTGTTCAGAGCACACTCCTGTTTCCTGCCTTATTAGAGATGCTAGAAAGCAAGAGAGTGCTTCTTGCTCTAAAGCAGAGTGTGTTTCATGGATGAGATCTGTGCTGTGTGTTTCCCTTCAGAAAGGGAGTTAAATGCCAGGCTCTGTGTCTTCCTACAAGCAAGACTTCCTTTCAGGTAAACGCACTCACTTTTCAGCTCAAAGGAAGCTACATCATCACGAAGCTCATACTTTTCCCGCTCTCAACTGAAAAGCATTGGATGTTAATGGACCTGTTGTTTGTATCAGTTTCAGAAGCAGAGTTGAACTGGATATGGTCACTGCGTGTAGGAAACACAGTTCTTTTGTTCTGAGCACACTCATGTTTCCCGCCTTATTAGAGAAACTAGATACCAAGAGAGTGCCTCTTGCTCTAAAGCAGAGTGTGTTTCATGGATGAGAACTGTAGTGTGTGTTTCCCTTCAGAAAAGGAGTTAAATGCCAGGCTCTGTGTCTTCCTACAAGCAAGACTTCTTTTCAGGTAAATGCACTCACTTTTCAGCACAAAGGAAGCTACATCATTCAGGAAGCTCACACCTTTCCCGCTCTTAACTGAAAAGCATTGGATGTTAATGGACCTGTTGTTTGTATCACTTTCAGAAGCAGAATTGAACTAGATATCGACCCTGTGTAGGAAACATGGTTCTTTTGTTCAGAGCACACTCACGTTTTCTGCCTTATTAGAGATGCTAGAAAGTAAGAGAGTGCTTCTTGCTCTAAAGCAGAGTGTGTTTCATGGATGAGAACTGTGCTGTATGTTTCCCTTCTGAAAGGGAGTTAAATGCCAGGCTCTGTGTCTTCCTACAAGCAAGACTTCCTTTCAGGTAAATGCACTCACTTTTCAGCTCAAAGGAAGCTACATCATTCATGAAGCTCACAGGTTTCTTCCTCTTAACTGAAAAGCACTGGATGTTAGAGGACCTGTGGTTTGTATCAGTTTCAGAAGCAGAGTTGAACTAGATATGGTCCCTGTGTAGGAAACACGGTTCTTTTGTTCAGAGCACACTCACGTTTCCTTATTAATTAGAGACGCTAGAAAGGAAGAGAGTGCTTCTTGCTCTAAAGCAGAGTGTTGTTCTTGGAAGAGAACTGTGCTGTGTGTTTCCCTTCAGAAAAGGAGTTAAATGCCAGGCTCTGTGTCTTCCTACAAACAAGACTTCTTTTCAGGTAAATGCACTCACTTTTCAGCTCAAAGGAAGCTACATCATCACGAAGCTCATACTTTTCCTGCTCTTAACTGAAAAGCATTGGATGTTAATGGACCTGTTGTTTGTATCAGTTTCAGAAGCAGAGTTGAACTAGATATGGTCTCTGTGTAGGAAACACGGTTCTTTGGTTCAGAGCACACTCACGTTTTCCGCCTTATTAGAGATGCTAGAAAGTAAGAGACTGCTTCTTGCTCTAAAGCAGAGTGTGTTTCATGGATGAGAACTGTGCTGTGTGTTTCCCTTCAGAAAAGGAGTTAAATGCCAGGCTCTATGTCTTCCTCCAAGCAAGACTTCCTTTCAGGTAAACGCACTCACTTTTCAGCTCAAAGGAAGCTACATCATCATGAAGCTCATACTTTTCCAGCTCTTAACTGAAAAGCATTGGATGTTAATGGACCTGTTGTTTGTATCAGTTTCAGAAGCAGAGTTGAACTAGATATGGTCTCTGTGTAGGAAACACGGTTCTTTTGTTCAGAGCACACTCACGTTTTCCGCCTTATTAGAGATGCTAGAAAGTAAGAGAGTGCTTCTTGCTCTAAAGCAGAGTGTGTTTCATGGATGAGAACTGTGCTGTATGTTTCCCTTCAGAAAAGGAGTTAAATGCCAGGCTCTATGTCTTCCTACAACCAAGACTTCCTTTCAGGTAAACGCACTCACTTTTCAGCTCAAAGGAAGCTACATCATTCACGAAGCTCACAGGTTTCTTGCTCTTAACTGACAAGCACTGGATGTTAGAGGACCTCTGGTTTGTATCAGTTTCAGAAGCAGAGTTGAACTAGATATGGTCCCTGTGTAGGAAACACGGTTCTTTTGTTCAGAGCACACTCACGTTTCCTGATTAATTAGAGACGCTAGAAAGGAAGAGAGTGCTTCTTGCTCTAAAGCAGAGTGTTTTTCTTGGAAGAGAACTGTGCTGTGTGTTTCCCTTCAGAAAAGGAGTTAAATGCCAGGCTCTGTGTCTTCCTACAAGCAAGACTTCTTTTCAGGTAAATGCACTCACTTTTCAGCTCAAAGGAAGCAACATCTTTCAGGAAGCTCACAGGTTTCTTGCTCTAACTGAAAAGCATTGGATGTTAGAGGACCTGTGGTTTGTATCAGTTTCAGAAGCAGAGTTGAACTAGATATGGTCCCTGTGTAGGAAACACGGTTCTTTTGTTCAGAGCACACTCACGTTTCCTTATTAATTAGAGACGCTAGAAAGGAAGTGAGTGCTTCTTGCTCTAAAGCAGAGTGTTGTTCTTGGAAGAGAACTGTGCTGTGTGTTTCCCTTCAGAAAAGGAGTTAAATGCCAGGCTCTGTGTCTTCCTACAAACAAGACTTCTTTTCAGGTAAATGCACTCACTTTTCAGCTCAAAGGAAGCAACATCTTTCAGGAAGCTCACACGTTTCTTGCTCTAACTGAAAATCATTGGATCTTAGAGGACCTGTTGTTTGTATCAGTTTCAGAAGCAGAGTTGAACTAGATATGTTCCCTGTGTAGGAAACACGGTTCTTTTGTTCAGAGCACACTCACGTTTCCTGATTAATTAGAGATGCTAGAAAGCAAGAGAGTGCTTCTTGCTCTAAAGCAGAGTGTGTTTCATGGATGAGATCTGTGCTGTGTGTTTCCCTTCAGAAAGGGAGTTAAATGCCAGGCTCTGTGTCTTCCTACAAGCAAGACATCCTTTCAGGTAAACGCACTCACTTTTCAGCTCAAAGGAAGCTACATCATCATGAAGCTCATACTTTTCCCGCTCTTAACTGAAAAGCATTGGATGTTAATGGACCTGTTGTTTGTATCAGTTTCAGAAGCAGAGTTGAACTAGATATGGTCTCTGTGTAGGAAACACGGTTCTTTTGTTCAGAGCACACTCACGTTTTCCGCCTTATTAGAGATGCTAGAAAGTAAGAGAGTGCTTCTTGCTCTAAAGCAGAGTGTGTTTCATGGATGAGAACTGTGCTGTATGTTTCCCTTCAGAAAAGGAGTTAAATGCCAGGCTCTATGTCTTCCTACAAGCAAGACTTCCTTTCAGGTAAACGCACTCACTTTTCAGCTCAAAGGAAGCTACATCATTCACGAAGCTCACAGGTTTCTTGCTCTTAACTGACAAGCACTGGATGTTAGAGGACCTGTGGTTTGTATCAGTTTCAGAAGCAGAGTTGAACTAGATATGGTCCCTGTGTAGGAAACACGGTTCTTTTGTTCAGAGCACACTCCTGTTTCCTGCCTTATTAGAGATGCTAGAAAGCAAGAGAGTGCTTCTTGCTCTAAAGCAGAGTGTGTTTCATGGATGAGATCTGTGCTGTGTGTTTCCCTTCAGAAAGGGAGTTAAATGCCAGGCTCTGTGTCTTCCTACAAGCAAGACTTCCTTTCAGGTAAACGCACTCACTTTTCAGCTCAAAGGAAGCTACATCATCACAAAGCTCATACTTTTCCCGCTCTCAACTGAAAAGCATTGGATGTTAATGGACCTGTTGTTTGTATCAGTTTCAGAAGCAGAGTTGAACTGGATATGGTCACTGCGTGTAGGAAACACAGTTCTTTTGTTCTGAGCACACTCATGTTTCCCGCCTTATTAGAGAAACTAGATACCAAGAGAGTGCCTCTTGCTCTAAAGCAGAGTGTGTTTCATGGATGAGAACTGTAGTGTGTGTTTCCCTTCAGAAAAGGAGTTAAATGCCAGGCTCTGTGTCTTCCTACAAGCAAGACTTCTTTTCAGGTAAATGCACTCACTTTTCAGCACAAAGGAAGCAACATCTTTCACGAAGCTCACACGTTTCTTGCTCTAAGTGAAAAGCATTGGATGTTAGAGGACCTGTGGTTTGTATCAGTTTCAGAAGCAGAGTTGAACTAGATATGGTCCCTGTGTAGGAAACAGGGTTCTTTTGTTCAGAGCACACTCATGTTTCCTGATTAATTAGAGACGCTAGAAAGCAAGAGCGTGCTTCTTGATCTAAAGCAGAGTGTGTTTCATGGATGAGAACTGTGCTGTGTGTTTCCCTTCAGAAACGGAGTTAAATGCCACGCTCTGTGTCTTCCTAAAAGCAAGACTTCCTTTCTGGTAAAGGCACTCACTTTTCAGCTCAAAGGAAGCTACATATTTCACGAAGCTCACACCTTTCCCGCTATTAACTGAAAAGCATTGGATGTTAATGGACCTGTTGTTTGTATCAGTTTCAGAAGCAGAATTGAACTAGATATCGACCCTGTGTAGGAAACACGGTTCTTTTGTTCAGAGCACACTCACGTTTTCTGCCTTATTAGAGATGCTAGAAAGTAAGAGAGTGCTTCTTGCTCTAAAGCAGAGTGTGTTTCATGGATGAGAACTGTGCTGTATGTTTCCCTTCTGAAAGGGAGTTAAATGCCAGGCTCTGTGTCTTCCTACAAGCAAGACTTCCTTTCAGGTAAATGCACTCACTTTTCAGCTCAAAGGAAGCTACATCATTCATGAAGCTCACAGGTTTCTTCCTCTTAACTGAAAAGCACTGGATGTTAGAGGACCTGTGGTTTGTATCAGTTTCAGAAGCAGAGTTGAACTAGATATGGTCCCTGTGTAGGAAACACGGTTCTTTTGTTCAGAGCACACTCACGTTTCCTTATTAATTAGAGACGCTAGAAAGGAAGAGAGTGCTTCTTGCTCTAAAGCAGAGTGTTTTTCTTGGAAGAGAACTGTGCTGTGTGTTTCCCTTCAGAAAAGGAGTTAAATGCCAGGCTCTGTGTCTTCCTACAAGCAAGACTTCTTTTCAGGTAAATGCACTCACTTTTCAGCTCAAAGGAAGCTACATCATCACGAAGCTCATACTTTTCCCGCTCTTAACTGAAAAGCATTGGATGTTAATGGACCTGTTGTTTGTATCAGTTTCAGAAGCAGAGTTGAACTAGATATGGTCTCTGTGTAGGAAACACGGTTCTTTGGTTCAGAGCACACTCACGTTTTCCGCCTTATTAGAGATGCTAGAAAGTAAGAGACTGCTTCTTGCTCTAAAGCAGAGTGTGTTTCATGGATGAGAACTGTGCTGTGTGTTTCCCTTCAGAAAAGGAGTTAAATGCCAGGCTCTATGTCTTCCTACAAGCAAGACTTCCTTTCAGGTAAACGCACTCACTTTTCAGCTCAAAGGAAGCAACATCTTTCACGAAGCTCACACGTTTCTTGCTCTAACTGAAAAGCATTGGATGTTAGAGGACCTGTGGTTTGTATCAGTTTCAGAAGCAGAGTTGAACTAGATATGGTCCCTGTGTAGGAAACACGGTTCTTTTGTTCAGAGCACACTCACGTTTCCTGATTAATTAGAGAGCCTAGAAAGGAAGAGAGTGCTTCCTGCTCTAAAGCAGAGTGTTTTTCTTGGAAGAGAACTGTGCTGTGTGTTTCCCTTCAGAAAAGGAGTTAAATGCCAGGCTCTGTGTCTTCCTACAAGCAAGACTTCTTTTCAGGTAAATGCACTCACTTTTCAGCTCAAAGGAAGCAACATCTTTCAGGAAGCTCACAGGTTTCTTGCTCTAACTGAAAAGCATTGGATGTTAGAGGACCTGTGGTTTGTATCAGTTTCAGAAGCAGAGTTGAACTAGATATGGTCCCTGTGTAGGAAACACAGTTCTTTTGTTCAGAGCACACTCACGTTTCCTTATTAATTAGAGACGCTAGAAAGGAAGAGAGTGCTTCTTTCTCTAAAGCAGAGTGTTGTTCTTGGAAGAGAACTGTGCTGTGTGTTTCCCTTCAGAAAAGGAGTTAAATGCCAGGCTCTGTGTCTTCCTACAAACAAGACTTCTTTTCAGGTAAATGCACTCACTTTTCAGCTCAAAGGAAGCAACATCCTTCAGGAAGCTCACACGTTTCTTGCTCTAACTGAAAATCATTGGATGTTAGAGGACCTGTTGTTTGTATCAGTTTCAGAAGCAGAGTTGAACTGGATATGGTCACTGTGTGTAGGAAACACAGTTCTTTTGTTCTGAGCACACTCATGTTTCCCGCCTTATTAGAGAAACTAGATACCAAGAGAGTGCCTCTTGCTCTAAAGCAGAGTGTGTTTCATGGATGATAACTGTAGTGTGTGTTTCCCTTCAGAAAAGGAGTTAAATGCCAGGCTCTGTGTCTTCCTACAAGCAAGACTTCATTTCAGGTAAACGCACTCACTTTTCAGCTCAAAGGAAGCTACATCATTCACGAAGCTCACAGGTTTCTCGCTCTTAACTGACAAGCATTGGATGTTAGAGGACCTGTGGTTTGTATCAGTTTCAGAAGCAGAGTTGAACTGGATATGGTCCCTGTGTGTAGGAAACACAGTTCTTTTGTTCTGAGCACACTCATGTTTCCTGCCTTATTAGAGACACTAGATACCAAGAGAGTGCCTCTTGCTCTAAAGCAGAGTGTGTTTCATGGATGAGAACTGTAGTGTGTGTTTCCCTTCAGAAAAGGAGTTAAATGCCAGGCTCTGTGTCTTCCTACAAGCAAGACTTCATTTCAGGTAAACGCACTCACTTTTCTGCTCAAAGGAAGCTACATCATTCACGAAGCTCACATGTTTCCCGCTCTTAAATGAAAAGCATTGGATGTTAATGGACCTGCTGTTTGTATCAGTTTCAGAAGCAGAGTTGAACTAGATATGGTCCGGGGGTGTAGGAAACATGGTTCATTTGTTCTGAGCACACTCATGTTTCCTGCCTTTTAGAGACTCTAGAAAGCAAGAGAGTGCTTCTTGCTCTAAAGCAGAGTGTGTTTCATGGATGAGAAGTGTGCTGTGTGTTTCCCTTCAGAAAAGGAGTTAAATGCCAGGCTCTATGTCTTCCTACAAGCAAGACTTCCTTTCAGGTAAATGCACACACTTTTCAGCTCAAAGGAAGCTACATCATTCACGAAGCTCACAGGTTTCTTGCTCTTAACTGACAAGCACTGGATGTTAGAGGACTTGTGGTTTGTATCAGTTTCAGAAGCAGAGTTGAACTAGATATGGTCCATGTGTGTAGGAAACACGGATCTTTTGTTCTGAGCACACTCAAGTTTCCCGCCTTATTAAAGATGCAAGAAAGCAAGAGAGTGCTTCTTGCTCTAAAGCAGAGTGTGTTTCATGGATGAGAACAGTGCTGTGTGTTTCCCTTCAGAAAGGGAGTTAAATGACACGCTCTGTGTCTTCCTAAAAGCAAGACTTCCTTTCTGGTAAATGCACTCACTTTTGAGCACAAATGAAGCTACATCATTCACGAAGCTCACAGGTATCACGCTCTTAACTGAAAAGCATTGGATGTTAATGGACCTGTTGTTTGTATCAGTTTCAGAAGTCGAGTTGAACTGAATATAGTTCCTGTGTGTAGGAAACACAGTTCATTTGTTCTGAGCACACTCATGTTTCCCGCCTTATTAGAGACTCTAGAAACCAAGAGAGTGCTTCTTGCTCTAAAGCAGAGTGTGTTTCATGGATGAGAACTGTGCTGTGTGTTTCCTTTCTGCAAGGGAGTTAAATGCCAGGCTCTGTGTCTTCCTACAAGCAAGACTTCCTTTCAGGTAAACGCACTCACTTTTCAGCTCAAAGGAAGCTACATCATCACGAAGCTCATACTTTTCCCGCTCTCAACTGAAAAGCATTGGATGTTAATGGCCTGTTGTTTGTATCAGTTTCAGAAGCAGAGTTGAACTGGATATGGTCACTGTGTGTAGGAAACACAGTTCTTTTGTTCTGAGCACACTCATGTTTCCCGCCTTATTAGAGACACTAGATACCAAGAGAGTGCCTCTTGCTCTAAAGCAGAGTGTGTTTCATGGATGAGAACTGTAGTGTGTGTTTCCCTTCAGAAAAGGAGTTAAATGCCAGGCTCTGTGTCTTCCTACAAGCAAGACTTCATTTCAGGTAAACACACTCACTTTTCAGCTCAAAGGAAGCTACATCATTCATGAAGCTCACACTTTTCCCGCTCTTAACTGACAAGCACTGGATGTTAGAGGACCTGTGGTTTGTATCAGTTTCAGAAGCAGAGTTGAACTAGATATGGTCCCTGTGTAGGAAACACGGTTCTTTTGTTCAGAGCACACTCACGTTTCCTGATTAATTAGAGACGCTAGAAAGGAAGAGAGTGCTTCTTGCTCTAACGCAGACTGTTTTTCTTGGAAGAGAACTGTGCTGTGTGTTTCCCTTCAGAAAAGGAGTTAAATGCCAGGCTCTGTGTCTTCCTACAAACAAGACTTCTTTTCAGGTAAATGCACTCACTTTTCAGCTCAAAGGAAGCTACATCATCACGAAGCTCATACTTTTCCCACTCTTAACTGAAAAGCATTGGATGTTAATGGACCTGTTGTTTGTATCAGTTTCAGAAGCAGAGTTGAACTAGATATGGTCTCTGTGTAGGAAACACGGTTCTTTTGTTCAGAGCACACTCACGTTTTCCGCCTTATTAGAGATGCTAGAAAGTAAGAGAGTGCTTCTTGCTCTAAAGCAGAGTGTGTTTCATGGATGAGAACTGTGCTGTGTGTTTCCCTTCAGAAAAGGAGTTAAATGCCAGGCTCTATGTCTTCCTACAAGCAAGACTTCCTTTCAGGTAAACGCACTCACTTTTCAGCTCAAAGGAAGCAACATCTTTCACGAAGCTCACAGGTTTCTTGCTCTAACTGAAAAGCATTGGATGTTAGAGGACCTGTGGTTTGTATCAGTTTCAGAAGCAGAGTTGAACTAGATATGGTCCCTGTGTAGGAAACACGGTTCTTTTGTTCAGAGCACACTCACGATTCCTGATTAATTAGAGACGCTAGAAAGGAAGAGAGTGCTTCTTTCTCTAAAGCAGAGTGTTGTTCTTGGAAGAGAACTGTGCTGTGTGTTTCCCTTCAGAAAAGGAGTTAAATGCCAGGCTCTGTGTCTTCCTACAAACAAGACTTCTTTTCAGGTAAATGCACTCACTTTTCAGCTCAAAGGAAGCAACATCCTTCAGGAAGCTCACACGTTTCTTGCTCTAACTGAAAATCATTGGATCTTAGAGGACCTGTTGTTTGTATCAGTTTCAGAAGCCGAGTTGAACTGAATATAGTTCCTGTGTGTAGGAAACACAGTTCATTTGTTCTGAGCACACTCATGTTTCCCGCCTTATTAGAGACTCTAGAAACCAAGAGAGTGCTTCTTGCTCTAAAGCAGAGTGTGTTTCATGGATGAGAACTGTGCTGTGTGTTTCCTTTCTGCAAGGGAGTTAAATGCCAGGCTCTGTGTCTTCCTACAAGCAAGACTTCCTTTCAGGTAAACGCACTCACTTTTCAGCTCAAAGGAAGCTACATCATCACGAAGCTCATACTTTTCCCGCTCTCAACTGAAAAGCATTGGATGTTAATGGCCTGTTGTTTGTATCAGTTTCAGAAGCAGAGTTGAACTGAATATGGTCACTGTGTGTAGGAAACACAGTTCTTTTGTTCTGAGCACACTCATGTTTCCCGCCTTATTAGAGACACTAGATACCAAGAGAGTGCCTCTTGCTCTAAAGCAGAGTGTGTTTCATGGATGAGAACTGTAGTGTGTGTTTCCCTTCAGAAAAGGAGTTAAATGCCAGGCTCTGTGTCTTCCTACAAGCAAGACTTCATTTCAGGTAAACACACTCACTTTTCAGCTCAAAGGAAGCTACATCATTCATGAAGCTCACACTTTTCCCGCTCTTAACTGACAAGCACTGGATGTTAGAGGACCTGTGGTTTGTATCAGTTTCAGAAGCAGAGTTGAACTAGATATGGTCCCTGTGTAGGAAACACGGTTCTTTTGTTCAGAGCACACTCAGGTTTCCTGATTAATTAGAGACGCTAGAAAGGAAGAGAGTGCTTCTTGCTCTAATGCAGACTGTTTTTCTTGGAAGAGAACTGTGCTGTGTGTTTCCCTTCAGAAAAGGAGTTAAATGCCAGGCTCTGTGTCTTCCTACAAACAAGACTTCTTTTCAGGTAAATGCACTCACTTTTCAGCTCAAAGGAAGCTACATCATCACGAAGCTCATACTTTTCCCACTCTTAACTGAAAAGCATTGGATGTTAATGGACCTGTTGTTTGTATCAGTTTCAGAAGCAGAGTTGAACTAGATATGGTCTCTGTGTAGGAAACACGGTTCTTTTGTTCAGAGCACACTCACGTTTTCCGCCTTATTAGAGATGCTAGAAAGTAAGAGAGTGCTTCTTGCTCTAAAGCAGAGTGTGTTTCATGGATGAGAACTGTGCTGTGTGTTTCCCTTCAGAAAAGGAGTTAAATGCCAGGCTCTATGTCTTCCTACAAGCAAGACTTCCTTTCAGGTAAACGCACTCACTTTTCAGCTCAAAGGAAGCCACATCTTTCACGAAGCTCACAGGTTTCTTGCTCTAACTGAAAAGCATTGGATGTTAGAGGACCTGTGGTTTGTATCAGTTTCAGAAGCAGAGTTGAACTAGATATGGTCCCTGTGTAGGAAACACGGTTCTTTTGTTCAGAGCACACTCACGTTTCCTTATTAATTAGAGACGCTAGAAAGGAAGAGAGTGCTTCTTTCTCTAAAGCAGAGTGTTGTTCTTGGAAGAGAACTGTGCTGTGTGTTTCCCTTCAGAAAAGGAGTTAAATGCCAGGCTCTGTGTCTTCCTACAAACAAGACTTCTTTTCAGGTAAATGCACTCACTTTTCAGCTCAAAGGAAGCAACATCCTTCAGGAAGCTCACACGTTTCTTGCTCTAACTGAAAATCATTGGATCTTAGAGGACCTGTTGTTTGTATCAGTTTCAGAAGCAGAGTTGAACTGGATATGGTCACTGTGTGTAGGAAACACAGTTCTTTTGTTCTGAGCACACTCATGTTTCCCGCCTTATTAGAGACACTAGATACCAAGAGAGTGCCTCTTGCTCTAAAGCAGAGTGTGTTTCATGGATGAGAACTGTAGTGTGTGTTTCCCTTCAGAAAAGGAGTTAAATGCCAGGCTCTGTGTCTTCCTACAAGCAAGACTTCATTTCAGGTAAACACACTCACTTTTCAGCTCAAAGGAAGCTACATCATTCATGAAGCTCACACTTTTCCCGCTCTTAACTGACAAGCACTGGATGTTAGAGGACCTGTGGTTTGTATCAGTTTCAGAAGCAGAGTTGAACTAGATATGGTCCCTGTGTAGGAAACACGGTTCTTTTGTTCAGAGCACACTCACGTTTCCTGATTAATTAGAGACGCTAGAAAGGAAGAGAGTGCTTCTTGCTCTAAAGCAGAGTGTTTTTCTTGGAAGAGAACTGTGCTGTGTGTTTCCCTTCAGAAAAGGAGTTAAATGCCAGGCTCTGTGTCTTCCTACAAGCAAGACTTCTTTTCAGGTAAATGCACTCACTTTTCAGCTCAAAGGAATCAACATCTTTCACGAAGCTCACACGTTTCTTGCTCTAACTGAAAAGCATTGGATGTTAGAGGACCTGTGGTTTGTATCAGTTTCAGAAGCAGAGTTGAACTAGATATGCTCCCTGTGTAGGAAACACGGTTCTTTTGTTCAGAGCACACTCCTGTTTCCCGCCTTATTAGAGATGCTAGAAAGCAAGAGAGTGCTTCTTGCTCTAAAGCAGAGTGTGTTTCATGGATGAGATCTGTGCTGTGTGTTTCCCTTCAGAAAGGGAGTTAAATGCCAGGCTCTGTGTCTTCCTACAAGCAAGACTTCCTTTCAGGTAAACGCACTCACTTTTCAGCTCAAAGGAAGCTACATCATCACGAAGCTCATACTTTTCCTGCTCTCAACTGAAAAGCATTGGATGTTAATGGACCTGTTGTTTGTATCAGTTTCAGAAGCAGAGTTGAACTGGATATGGTCACTGTGTGTAGGAAACACAGTTCTTTTGTTCTGAGCACACTCATGTTTCCCGCCTTATTAGAGAAACTAGATACCAAGAGAGTGCCTCTTGCTCTAAAGCAGAGTGTGTTTCATGGATGATAACTGTAGTGTGTGTTTCCCTTCAGAAAAGGAGTTAAATGCCAGGCTCTGTGTCTTCCTACAAGCAAGACTTCATTTCAGGTAAACGCACTCACTTTTCAGCTCAAAGGAAGCTACATCATTCACGAAGCTCACAGGTTTCTCGCTCTTAACTGACAAGCATTGGATGTTAGAGGACCTGTGGTTTGTATCAGTTTCAGAAGCAGAGTTGAACTGGATATGGTCCCTGTGTGTAGGAAACACAGTTCTTTTGTTCTGAGCACACTCATGTTTCCTGCCTTATTAGAGACACTAGATACCAAGAGAGTGCCTCTTGCTCTAAAGCAGAGTGTGTTTCATGGATGAGAACTGTAGTGTGTGTTTCCCTTCAGAAAAGGAGTTAAATGCCAGGCTCTGTGTCTTCCTACAAGCAAGACTTCATTTCAGGTAAACGCACTCACTTTTCAGCTCAAAGGAAGCTACATCATTCACGAAGCTCACATGTTTCCCGCTCTTAAATGAAAAGCATTGGATGTTAATGGACCTGCTGTTTGTATCAGTTTCAGAAGCAGAGTTGAACTAGATATGGTCCGGGGGTGTAGGAAACATGGTTCATTTGTTCTGAGCACACTCATGTTTCCTGCCTTTTAGAGACTCTAGAAAGCAAGAGAGTGCTTCTTGCTCTAAAGCAGAGTGTGTTTCATGGATGAGAAGTGTGCTGTGTGTTTCCCTTCAGAAAAGGAGTTAAATGCCAGGCTCTATGTCTTCCTACAAGCAAGACTTCCTTTCAGGTAAATGCACACACTTTTCAGCTCAAAGGAAGCTACATCATTCACGAAGCTCACAGGTTTCTTGCTCTTAACTGACAAGCACTGGATGTTAGAGGACCTGTGGTTTGTATCAGTTTCAGAAGCAGAGTTGAACTAGATATGGTCCATGTGTGTAGGAAACACGGATCTTTTGTTCTGAGCACACTCAAGTTTCCCGCCTTATTAGAGATGCAAGAAAGCAAGAGAGTGCTTCTTGCTCTAAAGCAGAGTGTGTTTCATGGATGAGAACAGTGCTGTGTGTTTCCCTTCAGAAAGGGAGTTAAATGACACGCTCTGTGTCTTCCTAAAAGCAAGACTTCCTTTCTGGTAAATGCACTCACTTTTGAGCTCAAATGAAGCTACATCATTCACGAAGCTCACAGGTATCCCGCTCTTAACTGAAAAGCATTGGATGTTAATGGACCTGTTGTTTGTATCAGTTTCAGAAGCCGAGTTGAACTGAATATAGTTCCTGTGTGTAGGAAACACAGTTCATTTGTTCTGAGCACACTCATGTTTCCCGCCTTATTAGAGACTCTAGAAACCAAGAGAGTGCTTCTTGCTCTAAAGCAGAGTGTGTTTCATGGATGAGAACTGTGCTGTGTGTTTCCTTTCTGCAAGGGAGTTAAATGCCAGGCTCTGTGTCTTCCTACAAGCAAGACTTCCTTTCAGGTAAACGCACTCACTTTTCAGCTCAAAGGAAGCTACATCATCACGAAGCTCATACTTTTCCCGCTCTCAACTGAAAAGCATTGGATGTTAATGGCCTGTTGTTTGTATCAGTTTCAGAAGCAGAGTTGAACTGGATATGGTCACTGTGTGTAGGAAACACAGTTCTTTTGTTCTGAGCACACTCATGTTTCCCGCCTTATTAGAGACACTAGATACCAAGAGAGTGCCTCTTGCTCTAAAGCAGAGTGTGTTTCATGGATGAGAACTGTAGTGTGTGTTTCCCTTCAGAAAAGGAGTTAAATGCCAGGCTCTGTGTCTTCCTACAAGCAAGACTTCATTTCAGGTAAACACACTCACTTTTCAGCTCAAAGGAAGCTACATCATTCATGAAGCTCACACTTTTCCCGCTCTTAACTGACAAGCACTGGATGTTAGAGGACCTGTGGTTTGTATCAGTTTCAGAAGCAGAGTTGAACTAGATATGGTCCCTGTGTAGGAAACACGGTTCTTTTGTTCAGAGCACACTCACGTTTCCTGATTAATTAGAGACGCTAGAAAGGAAGAGAGTGCTTCTTGCTCTAACGCAGACTGTTTTTCTTGGAAGAGAACTGTGCTGTGTGTTTCCCTTCAGAAAAGGAGTTAAATGCCAGGCTCTGTGTCTTCCTACAAACAAGACTTCTTTTCAGGTAAATGCACTCACTTTTCAGCTCAAAGGAAGCTACATCATCACGAAGCTCATACTTTTCCCACTCTTAACTGAAAAGCATTGGATGTTAATGGACCTGTTGTTTGTATCAGTTTCAGAAGCAGAGTTGAACTGAATATAGTTCCTGTGTGTAGGAAACACAGTTCATTTGTTCTGAGCACACTCATGTTTCCCGCCTTATTAGAGACTCTAGAAACCAAGAGAGTGCTTCTTGCTCTAAAGCAGAGTGTGTTTCATGGATGAGAACTGTGCTGTGTGTTTCCTTTCTGCAAGGGAGTTAAATGCCAGGCTCTGTGTCTTCCTACAAGCAAGACTTCCTTTCAGGTAAACGCACTCACTTTTCAGCTCAAAGGAAGCTACATCATCACGAAGCTCATACTTTTCCTGCTCTCAACTGAAAAGCATTGGATGTTAATGGCCTGTTGTTTGTATCAGTTTCAGAAGCAGAGTTGAACTGGATATGGTCACTGTGTGTAGGAAACACAGTTCTTTTGTTCTGAGCACACTCATGTTTCCCGCCTTATTAGAGACACTAGATACCAAGAGAGTGCCTCTTGCTCTAAAGCAGAGTGTGTTTCATGGATGAGAACTGTAGTGTGTGTTTCCCTTCAGAAAAGGAGTTAAATGCCAGGCTCTGTGTCTTCCTACAAGCAAGACTTCATTTCAGGTAAACACACTCACTTTTCAGCTCAAAGGAAGCTACATCATTCATGAAGCTCACACTTTTCCCGCTCTTAACTGACAAGCACTGGATGTTAGAGGACCTGTGGTTTGTATCAGTTTCAGAAGCAGAGTTGAACTAGATATGGTCCCTGTGTAGGAAACACGGTTCTTTTGTTCAGAGCACACTCACGTTTCCTGATTAATTAGAGACGCTAGAAAGGAAGAGAGTGCTTCTTGCTCTAAAGCAGAGTGTTTTTCTTGGAAGAGAACTGTGCTGTGTGTTTCCCTTCAGAAAAGGAGTTAAATGCCAGGCTCTGTGTCTTCCTACAAGCAAGACTTCTTTTCAGGTAAATGCACTCACTTTTCAGCTCAAAGGAATCAACATCTTTCACGAAGCTCACACGTTTCTTGCTCTAACTGAAAAGCATTGGATGTTAGAGGACCTGTGGTTTGTATCAGTTTCAGAAGCAGAGTTGAACTAGATATGCTCCCTGTGTAGGAAACACGGTTCTTTTGTTCAGAGCACACTCCTGTTTCCCGCCTTATTAGAGATGCTAGAAAGCAAGAGAGTGCTTCTTGCTCTAAAGCAGAGTGTGTTTCATGGATGAGATCTGTGCTGTGTGTTTCCCTTCAGAAAGGGAGTTAAATGCCAGGCTCTGTGTCTTCCTACAAGCAAGACTTCCTTTCAGGTAAAGGCACTCACTTTTCAGCTCAAAGGAAGCTACATCATCACGAAGCTCATACTTTTCCTGCTCTCAACTGAAAAGCATTGGATGTTAATGGACCTGTTGTTTGTATCAGTTTCAGAAGCAGAGTTGAACTGGATATGGTCACTGTGTGTAGGAAACACAGTTCTTTTGTTCTGAGCACACTCATGTTTCCCGCCTTATTAGAGAAACTAGATACCAAGAGAGTGCCTCTTGCTCTAAAGCAGAGTGTGTTTCATGGATGATAACTGTAGTGTGTGTTTCCCTTCAGAAAAGGAGTTAAATGCCAGGCTCTGTGTCTTCCTACAAGCAAGACTTCATTTCAGGTAAACGCACTCACTTTTCAGCTCAAAGGAAGCTACATCATTCACGAAGCTCACAGGTTTCTCGCTCTTAACTGACAAGCATTGGATGTTAGAGGACCTGTGGTTTGTATCAGTTTCAGAAGCAGAGTTGAACTGGATATGGTCCCTGTGTGTAGGAAACACAGTTCTTTTGTTCTGAGCACACTCATGTTTCCTGCCTTATTAGAGACACTAGATACCAAGAGAGTGCCTCTTGCTCTAAAGCAGAGTGTGTTTCATGGATGAGAACTGTAGTGTGTGTTTCCCTTCAGAAAAGGAGTTAAATGCCAGGCTCTGTGTCTTCCTACAAGCAAGACTTCATTTCAGGTAAACGCACTCACTTTTCAGCTCAAAGGAAGCTACATCATTCACGAAGCTCACATGTTTCCCGCTCTTAAATGAAAAGCATTGGATGTTAATGGACCTGCTGTTTGTATCAGTTTCAGAAGCAGAGTTGAACTAGATATGGTCCGGGGGTGTAGGAAACATGGTTCATTTGTTCTGAGCACACTCATGTTTCCTGCCTTTTAGAGACTCTAGAAAGCAAGAGAGTGCTTCTTGCTCTAAAGCAGAGTGTGTTTCATGGATGAGAAGTGTGCTGTGTGTTTCCCTTCAGAAAAGGAGTTAAATGCCAGGCTCTATGTCTTCCTACAAGCAAGACTTCCTTTCAGGTAAATGCACACACTTTTCAGCTCAAAGGAAGCTACATCATTCACGAAGCTCACAGGTTTCTTGCTCTTAACTGACAAGCACTGGATGTTAGAGGACCTGTGGTTTGTATCAGTTTCAGAAGCAGAGTTGAACTAGATATGGTCCATGTGTGTAGGAAACACGGATCTTTTGTTCTGAGCACACTCAAGTTTCCCGCCTTATTAGAGATGCAAGAAAGCAAGAGAGTGCTTCTTGCTCTAAAGCAGAGTGTGTTTCATGGATGAGAACAGTGCTGTGTGTTTCCCTTCAGAAAGGGAGTTAAATGACACGCTCTGTGTCTTCCTAAAAGCAAGACTTCCTTTCTGGTAAATGCACTCACTTTTGAGCTCAAATGAAGCTACATCATTCACGAAGCTCACAGGTATCCCGCTCTTAACTGAAAAGCATTGGATGTTAATGGACCTGTTGTTTGTATCAGTTTCAGAAGCCGAGTTGAACTGAATATAGTTCCTGTGTGTAGGAAACACAGTTCATTTGTTCTGAGCACACTCATGTTTCCCGCCTTATTAGAGACTCTAGAAACCAAGAGAGTGCTTCTTGCTCTAAAGCAGAGTGTGTTTCATGGATGAGAACTGTGCTGTGTGTTTCCTTTCTGCAAGGGAGTTAAATGCCAGGCTCTGTGTCTTCCTACAAGCAAGACTTCCTTTCAGGTAAACGCACTCACTTTTCAGCTCAAAGGAAGCTACATCATCACGAAGCTCATACTTTTCCCGCTCTCAACTGAAAAGCATTGGATGTTAATGGCCTGTTGTTTGTATCAGTTTCAGAAGCAGAGTTGAACTGGATATGGTCACTGTGTGTAGGAAACACAGTTCTTTTGTTCTGAGCACACTCATGTTTCCCGCCTTATTAGAGACACTAGATACCAAGAGAGTGCCTCTTGCTCTAAAGCAGAGTGTGTTTCATGGATGAGAACTGTAGTGTGTGTTTCCCTTCAGAAAAGGAGTTAAATGCCAGGCTCTGTGTCTTCCTACAAGCAAGACTTCATTTCAGGTAAACACACTCACTTTTCAGCTCAAAGGAAGCTACATCATTCATGAAGCTCACACTTTTCCCGCTCTTAAATGAAAAGCATTGGATGTTAATGGACCTGCTGTTTGTATCAGTTTCAGAAGCAGAGTTGAACTAGATATGGTCCGGGGGTGTAGGAAACATGGTTCATTTGTTCTGAGCACACTCATGTTTCCTGCCTTTTAGAGACTCTAGAAAGCAAGAGAGTGCTTCTTGCTCTAAAGCAGAGTGTGTTTCATGGATGAGAAGTGTGCTGTGTGTTTCCCTTCAGAAAAGGAGTTAAATGCCAGGCTCTATGTCTTCCTACAAGCAAGACTTCCTTTCAGGTAAATGCACACACTTTTCAGCTCAAAGGAAGCTACATCATTCACGAAGCTCACAGGTTTCTTGCTCTTAACTGACAAGCACTGGATGTTAGAGGACCTGTGGTTTGTATCAGTTTCAGAAGCAGAGTTGAACTAGATATGGTCCATGTGTGTAGGAAACACGGATCTTTTGTTCTGAGCACACTCAAGTTTCCCGCCTTATTAGAGATGCAAGAAAGCAAGAGAGTGCTTCTTGCTCTAAAGCAGAGTGTGTTTCATGGATGAGAACAGTGCTGTGTGTTTCCCTTCAGAAAGGGAGTTAAATGACACGCTCTGTGTCTTCCTAAAAGCAAGACTTCCTTTCTGGTAAATGCACTCACTTTTGAGCTCAAATGAAGCTACATCATTCACGAAGCTCACAGGTATCCCGCTCTTAACTGAAAAGCATTGGATGTTAATGGACCTGTTGTTTGTATCAGTTTCAGAAGCCGAGTTGAACTGAATATAGTTCCTGTGTGTAGGAAACACAGTTCATTTGTTCTGAGCACACTCATGTTTCCCGCCTTATTAGAGACTCTAGAAACCAAGAGAGTGCTTCTTGCTCTAAAGCAGAGTGTGTTTCATGGATGAGAACTGTGCTGTGTGTTTCCTTTCTGCAAGGGAGTTAAATGCCAGGCTCTGTGTCTTCCTACAAGCAAGACTTCCTTTCAGGTAAACGCACTCACTTTTCAGCTCAAAGGAAGCTACATCATCACGAAGCTCATACTTTTCCCGCTCTCAACTGAAAAGCATTGGATGTTAATGGCCTGTTGTTTGTATCAGTTTCAGAAGCAGAGTTGAACTGGATATGGTCACTGTGTGTAGGAAACACAGTTCTTTTGTTCTGAGCACACTCATGTTTCCCGCCTTATTAGAGACACTAGATACCAAGAGAGTGCCTCTTGCTCTAAAGCAGAGTGTGTTTCATGGATGAGAACTGTAGTGTGTGTTTCCCTTCAGAAAAGGAGTTAAATGCCAGGCTCTGTGTCTTCCTACAAGCAAGACTTCATTTCAGGTAAACACACTCACTTTTCAGCTCAAAGGAAGCTACATCATTCATGAAGCTCACACTTTTCCCGCTCTTAACTGACAAGCACTGGATGTTAGAGGACCTGTGGTTTGTATCAGTTTCAGAAGCAGAGTTGAACTAGATATGGTCCCTGTGTAGGAAACACGGTTCTTTTGTTCAGAGCACACTCACGTTTCCTGATTAATTAGAGACGCTAGAAAGGAAGAGAGTGCTTCTTGCTCTAATGCAGACTGTTTTTCTTGGAAGAGAACTGTGCTGTGTGTTTCCCTTCAGAAAAGGAGTTAAATGCCAGGCTCTGTGTCTTCCTACAAACAAGACTTCTTTTCAGGTAAATGCACTCACTTTTCAGCTCAAAGGAAGCTACATCATCACGAAGCTCATACTTTTCCCACTCTTAACTGAAAAGCATTGGATGTTAATGGACCTGTTGTTTGTATCAGTTTCAGAAGCAGAGTTGAACTAGATATGGTCTCTGTGTAGGAAACACGGTTCTTTTGTTCAGAGCACACTCACGTTTTCCGCCTTATTAGAGATGCTAGAAAGTAAGAGAGTGCTTCTTGCTCTAAAGCAGAGTGTGTTTCATGGATGAGAACTGTGCTGTGTGTTTCCCTTCAGAAAAGGAGTTAAATGCCAGGCTCTATGTCTTCCTACAAGCAAGACTTCCTTTCAGGTAAACGCACTCACTTTTCAGCTCAAAGGAAGCAACATCTTTCACGAAGCTCACAGGTTTCTTGCTCTAACTGAAAAGCATTGGATGTTAGAGGACCTGTGGTTTGTATCAGTTTCAGAAGCAGAGTTGAACTAGATATGGTCCCTGTGTAGGAAACACGGTTCTTTTGTTCAGAGCACACTCACGATTCCTGATTAATTAGAGACACTAGAAAGGAAGAGAGTGCTTCTTTCTCTAAAGCAGATTGTTGTTCTTGGAAGAGAACTGTGCTGTGTGTTTCCCTTCAGAAAAGGAGTTAAATGCCAGGCTCTGTGTCTTCCTACAAACAAGACTTCTTTTCAGGTAAATGCACTCACTTTTCAGCTCAAAGGAAGCAACATCCTTCAGGAAGCTCACACGTTTCTTGCTCTAACTGAAAATCATTGGATCTTAGAGGACCTGTTGTTTGTATCAGTTTCAGAAGCCGAGTTGAACTGAATATAGTTCCTGTGTGTAGGAAACACAGTTCATTTGTTCTGAGCACACTCATGTTTCCCGCCTTATTAGAGACTCTAGAAACCAAGAGAGTGCTTCTTGCTCTAAAGCAGAGTGTGTTTCATGGATGAGAACTGTGCTGTGTGTTTCCTTTCTGCAAGGGAGTTAAATGCCAGGCTCTGTGTCTTCCTACAAGCAAGACTTCCTTTCAGGTAAACGCACTCACTTTTCAGCTCAAAGGAAGCTACATCATCACGAAGCTCATACTTTTCCCGCTCTAAACTGAAAAGCATTGGATGTTAATGGCCTGTTGTTTGTATCAGTTTCAGAAGCAGAGTTGAACTGGATATGGTCACTGTGTGTAGGAAACACAGTTCTTTTGTTCTGAGCACACTCATGTTTCCCGCCTTATTAGAGACACTAGATACCAAGAGAGTGCCTCTTGCTCTAAAGCAGAGTGTGTTTCATGGATGAGAACTGTAGTGTGTGTTTCCCTTCAGAAAAGGAGTTAAATGCCAGGCTCTGTGTCTTCCTACAAGCAAGACTTCATTTCAGGTAAACACACTCACTTTTCAGCTCAAAGGAAGCTACATCATTCATGAAGCTCACACTTTTCCCGCTCTTAACTGACAAGCACTGGATGTTAGAGGACCTGTGGTTTGTATCAGTTTCAGAAGCAGAGTTGAACTAGATATGGTCCCTGTGTAGGAAACACGGTTCTTTTGATCAGAGCACACTCACGTTTCCTGATTAATTAGAGACGCTAGAAAGGAAGAGAGTGCTTCTTGCTCTAAAGCAGAGTGTTTTTCTTGGAAGAGAACTGTGCTGTGTGTTTCCCTTCAGAAAAGGAGTTAAATGCCAGGCTCTGTGTCTTCCTACAAACAAGACTTCTTTTCAGGTAAATGCACTCACTTTTCAGCTCAAAGGAAGCTACATCATCACGAAGCTCATACTTTTCCCACTCTTAACTGAAAAGCATTGGATGTTAATGGACCTGTTGTTTGTATCAGTTTCAGAAGCAGAGTTGAACTAGATATGGTCTCTGTGTAGGAAACACGGTTCTTTTGTTCAGAGCACACTCACGTTTTCCGCCTTATTAGAGATGCTAGAAAGTAAGAGAGTGCTTCTTGCTCTAAAGCAGAGTGTGTTTCATGGATGAGAACTGTGCTGTGTGTTTCCCTTCAGAAAAGGAGTTAAATGCCAGGCTCTATGTCTTCCTACAAGCAAGACTTCCTTTCAGGTAAACGCACTCACTTTTCAGCTCAAAGGAAGCAACATCTTTCACGAAGCTCACAGGTTTCTTGCTCTAACTGAAAAGCATTGGATGTTAGAGGACCTGTGGTTTGTATCAGTTTCAGAAGCAGAGTTGAACTAGATATGGTCCCTGTGTAGGAAACACGGTTCTTTTGTTCAGAGCACACTCACGATTCCTGATTAATTAGAGAGCCTAGAAAGGAAGAGAGTGCTTCCTGCTCTAAAGCAGAGTGTTTTTCTTGGAAGAGAACTGTGCTGTGTGTTTCCCTTCAGAAAAGGAGTTAAATGCCAGGCTCTGTGTCTTCCTACAAGCAAGACTTCTTTTCAGGTAAATGCACTCACTTTTCAGCTCAAAGGAAGCAACATCTTTCAGGAAGCTCACAGGTTTCTTGCTCTAACTGAAAAGCATTGGATGTTAGAGGACCTGTGGTTTGTATCAGTTTCAGAAGCAGAGTTGAACTAGATATGGTCCCTGTGTAGGAAACACGGTTCTTTTGTTCAGAGCACACTCACGTTTCCTTATTAATTAGAGACGCTAGAAAGGAAGAGAGTGCTTCTTTCTCTAAAGCAGAGTGTTGTTCTTGGAAGAGAACTGTGCTGTGTGTTTCCCTTCAGAAAAGGAGTTAAATGCCAGGCTCTGTGTCTTCCTACAAACAAGACTTCTTTTCAGGTAAATGCACTCACTTTTCAGCTCAAAGGAAGCAACATCCTTCAGGAAGCTCACACGTTTCTTGCTCTAACTGAAAATCATTGGATCTTAGAGGACCTGTTGTTTGTATCAGTTTCAGAAGCAGAGTTGAACTAGATATGTTCCCTGTGTAGGAAACACGGTTCTTTTGTTCAGAGCACACTCACGTTTCCTGTTTAATTAGAGATGCTAGAAAGCAAGAGAGTGCTTCTTGCTCTAAAGCAGAGTGTGTTTCATGGATGAGATCTGTGCTGTGTGTTTCCCTTCAGAAAGGGAGTTAAATGCCAGGCTCTGTGTCTTCCTACAAGCAAGACTTCCTTTCAGGTAAACGCACTCACTTTTCAGCTCAAAGGAAGCTACATCATCATGAAGCTCATACTTTTCCCGCTCTTAACTGAAAAGCATTGGATGTTAATGGACCTGTTGTTTGTATCAGTTTCAGAAGCAGAGTTGAACTAGATATGGTCTCTGTGTAGGAAACACGGTTCTTTTGTTCAGAGCACACTCACGTTTTCCGCCTTATTAGAGATGCTAGAAAGTAAGAGAGTGCTTCTTGCTCTAAAGCAGAGTGTGTTTCATGGATGAGAACTGTGCTGTATGTTTCCCTTCAGAAAAGGAGTTAAATGCCAGGCTCTATGTCTTCCTACAAGCAAGACTTCCTTTCAGGTAAACGCACTCACTTTTCAGCTCAAAGGAAGCTACATCATTCACGAAGCTCACAGGTTTCTTGCTCTTAACTGACAAGCACTGGATGTTAGAGGACCTCTGGTTTGTATCAGTTTCAGAAGCAGAGTTGAACTAGATATGGTCCCTGTGTAGGAAACACGGTTCTTTTGTTCAGAGCACACTCACGTTTCCTGATTAATTAGAGACGCTAGAAAGGAAGAGAGTGCTTCTTGCTCTAAAGCAGAGTGTTTTTCTTGGAAGAGAACTGTGCTGTGTGTTTCCCTTCAGAAAAGGAGTTAAATGCCAGGCTCTGTGTCTTCCTACAAGCAAGACTTCTTTTCAGGTAAATGCACTCACTTTTCAGCTCAAAGGAAGCAACATCTTTCACGAAGCTCACACGTTTCTTGCTCTAACTGAATAGCATTGGATGTTAGAGGACCTGTGGTTTGTATCAGTTTCAGAAGCAGAGTTGAACTAGATATGCTCCCTGTGTAGGAAACACGGTTCTTTTGTTCAGAGCACACTCCTGTTTCCCGCCTTATTAGAGATGCTAGAAAGCAAGAGAGTGCTTCTTGCTCTAAAGCAGAGTGTGTTTCATGGATGAGATCTGTGCTGTGTGTTTCCCTTCAGAAAGGGAGTTAAATGCCAGGCTCTGTGTCTTCCTACAAGCAAGACTTCCTTTCAGGTAAACGCACTCACTTTTCAGCTCAAAGGAAGCTACATCATCACGAAGCTCATACTTTTGCTGCTCTCAACTGAAAAGCATTGGATGTTAATGGACCTGTTGTTTGTATCAGTTTCAGAAGCAGAGTTGAACTGGATATGGTCACTGTGTGTAGGAAACACAGTTCTTTTGTTCTGAGCACACTCATGTTTCCCGCCTTATTAGAGAAACTAGATACCAAGAGAGTGCCTCTTGCTCTAAAGCAGAGTGTGTTTCATGGATGAGAACTGTAGTGTGTGTTTCCCTTCAGAAAAGGAGTTAAATGCCAGGCTCTGTGTCTTCCTACAAGCAAGACTTCATTTCAGGTAAACGCACTCACTTTTCAGCTCAAAGGAAGCTACATCATTCACGAAGCTCACAGGTTTCTCGCTCTTAACTGACAAGCATTGGATGTTAGAGGACCTGTGGTTTGTATCAGTTTCAGAAGCAGAGTTGAACTGGATATGGTCCCTGTGTGTAGGAAACACAGTTCTTTTGTTCTGAGCACACTCATGTTTCCTGCCTTATTAGAGACACTAGATACCAAGAGAGTGCCTCTTGCTCTAAAGCAGAGTGTGTTTCATGGATGAGAACTGTAGTGTGTGTTTCCCTTCAGAAAAGGAGTTAAATGCCAGGCTCTGTGTCTTCCTACAAGCAAGACTTCATTTCAGGTAAACGCACTCACTTTTCAGCTCAAAGGAAGCTACATCATTCACGAAGCTCACACGTTTCCCGCTCTTAAATGAAAAGCATTGGATGTTAATGGACCTGCTGTTTGTATCAGTTTCAGAAGCAGAGTTGAACTAGATATGGTCCGGGGGTGTAGGAAACATGGTTCATTTGTTCTGAGCACACTCATGTTTCCTGCCTTTTAGAGACTCTAGAAAGCAAGAGAGTGCTTCTTGCTCTAAAGCAGAGTGTGTTTCATGGATGAGAAGTGTGCTGTGTGTTTCCCTTCAGAAAAGGAGTTAAATGCCAGGCTCTATGTCTTCCTACAAGCAAGACTTCCTTTCAGGTAAATGCACACACTTTTCAGCTCAAAGGAAGCTACATCATTCACGAAGCTCACAGGTTTCTTGCTCTTAACTGACAAGCACTGGATGTTAGAGGACCTGTGGTTTGTATCAGTTTCAGAAGCAGAGTTGAACTAGATATGGTCCATGTGTGTAGGAAACACGGATCTTTTGTTCTGAGCACACTCAAGTTTCCCCCCTTATTAGAGATGCAAGAAAGCAAGAGAGTGCTTCTTGCTCTAAAGCAGAGTGTGTTTCATGGATGAGAACAGTGCTGTGTGTTTCCCTTCAGAAAGGGAGTTAAATGACACGCTCTGTGTCTTCCTAAAAGCAAGACTTCCTTTCTGGTAAATGCACTCACTTTTGAGCTCAAATGAAGCTACATCATTCACGAAGCTCACACGTATCCCGCTCTTAACTGAAAACATTGGATGTTAATGGACCTGTTCTTTGTATCAGTTTCAGAAGCCGAGTTGAACTGAATATAGTTCCTGTGTGTAGGAAACACAGTTCATTTGTTCTGAGCACACTCATGTTTCCCGCCTTATTAGAGACTCTAGAAACCAAGAGAGTGCTTCTTGCTCTAAAGCAGAGTGTGTTTCATGGATGAGAACTGTGCTGTGTGTTTCCTTTCTGCAAGGGAGTTAAATGCCAGGCTCTGTGTCTTCCTACAAGCAAGACTTCCTTTCAGGTAAACGCACTCACTTTTCAGCTCAAAGGAAGCTACATCATCACGAAGCTCATACTTTTCCTGCTCTCAACTGAAAAGCATTGGATGTTAATGGCCTGTTGTTTGTATCAGTTTCAGGAGCAGAGTTGAACTGGATATGGTCACTGTGTGTAGGAAACACAGTTCTTTTGTTCTGAGCACACTCATGTTTCCCGCCTTATTAGAGACACTAGATACCAAGAGAGTGCCTCTTGCTCTAAAGCAGAGTGTGTTTCATGGATGAGAACTGTAGTGTGTGTTTCCCTTCAGAAAAGGAGTTAAATGCCAGGCTCTGTGTCTTCCTACAAGCAAGACTTCATTTCAGGTAAACACACTCACTTTTCAGCTCAAAGGAAGCTACATCATTCATGAAGCTCACACTTTTCCCGCTCTTAACTGACAAGCACTGGATGTTAGAGGACCTGTGGTTTGTATCAGTTTCAGAAGCAGAGTTGAACTAGATATGGTCCCTGTGTAGGAAACACGGTTCTTTTGTTCAGAGCACACTCACGTTTCCTGATTAATTAGAGACGCTAGAAAGGAAGAGAGTGCTTCTTGCTCTAACGCAGACTGTTTTTCTTGGAAGAGAACTGTGCTGTGTGTTTCCCTTCAGAAAAGGAGTTAAATGCCAGGCTCTGTGTCTTCCTACAAACAAGACTTCTTTTCAGGTAAATGCACTCACTTTTCAGCTCAAAGGAAGCTACATCATCACGAAGCTCATACTTTTCCCACTCTTAACTGAAAAGCATTGGATGTTAATGGACCTGTTGTTTGTATCAGTTTCAGAAGCAGAGTTGAACTAGATATGGTCTCTGTGTAGGAAACACGGTTCTTTTGTTCAGAGCACACTCACGTTTTCCGCCTTATTAGAGATGCTAGAAAGTAAGAGAGTGCTTCTTGCTCTAAAGCAGAGTGTGTTTCATGGATGAGAACTGTGCTGTGTGTTTCCCTTCAGAAAAGGAGTTAAATGCCAGGCTCTATGTCTTCCTACAAGCAAGACTTCCTTTCAGGTAAACGCACTCACTTTTCAGCTCAAAGGAAGCAACATCTTTCACGAAGCTCACAGGTTTCTTGCTCTTAACTGACAAGCACTGGATGTTAGAGGACCTGTGGTTTGTATCAGTTTCAGAAGCAGAGTTGAACTAGATATGGTCCCTGTGTAGGAAACACGGTTCTTTTGTTCAGAGCACACTCACGTTTCCTGATTAATTAGAGACGCTAGAAAGGAAGAGAGTGCTTCTTGCTCTAACGCAGACTGTTTTTCTTGGAAGAGAACTGTGCTGTGTGTTTCCCTTCAGAAAAGGAGTTAAATGCCAGGCTCTGTGTCTTCCTACAAGCAAGACTTCTTTTCAGGTAAATGCACTCACTTTTCAGCACAAAGGAAGCAACATCTTTCACGAAGCTCACACGTTTCTTGCTCTAACTGAAAAGCATTGGATGTTAGAGGACCTGTGGTTTGTATCAGTTTCAGAAGCAGAGTTGAACTAGATATGGTCCCTGTGTAGGACACACGGTTCTTTTGTTCAGAGCACACTCATGTTTCCTGATTAATTAGAGACGCTAGAAAGCAAGAGCGTGCTTCTTGATCTAAAGCAGAGTGTGTTTCATGGATGAGAACTGTGCTGTGTGTTTCCCTTCAGAAACGGAGTTAAATGCCACGCTCTGTGTCTTCCTAAAAGCAAGACTTCCTTTCTGGTAAACGCACTCACTTTTCAGCTCAAAGGAAGCTACATCATCACGAAGCTCATACTTTTCCCGCTCTCAACTGAAAAGCATTGGATGTTAATGGACCTGTTGTTTGTATCAGTTTCAGAAGCAGAGTTGAACTGGATATGGTCCCTGTGTGTAGGAAACACAGTTCTTTTGTTCTGAGCACACTCATGTTTCCTGCCTTATTAGAGACACTAGATACCAAGAGAGTGCCTCTTGCTCTAAAGCAGAGTGTGTTTCATGGATGAGAACTGTAGTGTGTGTTTCCCTTCAGAAAAGGAGTTAAATGCCAGGCTCTGTGTCTTCCTACAAGCAAGACTTCATTTCAGGTAAACGCACTCACTTTTCAGCTCAAAGGAAGCTACATCATTCACGAAGCTCACACGTTTCCCGCTCTTAAATGAAAAGCATTGGATGTTAATGGACCTGCTGTTTGTATCAGTTTCAGAAGCAGAGTTGAACTAGATATGGTCCGGGGGTGTAGGAAACATGGTTCATTTGTTCTGAGCACACTCATGTTTCCTGCCTTTTAGAGACTCTAGAAAGCAAGAGAGTGCTTCTTGCTCTAAAGCAGAGTGTGTTTCATGGATGAGAAGTGTGCTGTGTGTTTCCCTTCAGAAAAGGAGTTAAATGCCAGGCTCTATGTCTTCCTACAAGCAAGACTTCCTTTCAGGTAAATGCACACACTTTTCAGCTCAAAGGAAGCTACATCATTCACGAAGATCACAGGTTTCTTGCTCTTAACTGACAAGCACTGGATGTTAGAGGACCTGTTGTTTGTATCAGTTTCAGAAGCAGAGTTGAACTAGATATGGTCCATGTGTGTAGGAAACACGGATCTTTTGTTCTGAGCACACTCAAGTTTCCCGCCTTATTAGAGATGCAAGAAAGCAAGAGAGTGCTTCTTGCTCTAAAGCAGAGTGTGTTTCATGGATGAGAACAGTGCTGTGTGTTTCCCTTCAGAAAGGGAGTTAAATGACACGCTCTGTGTCTTCCTAAAAGCAAGACTTCCTTTCTGGTAAATGCACTCACTTTTGAGCTCAAATGAAGCTACATCATTCACGAAGCTCACACGTTTCCCGCTCTTAAGTGAAAAGCATTGGATGTTCATGGACCTGTTGTTTGTATCAGTTTCAGAAGCAGAGTTGAACTGAATATAGTTCCTGTGTGTAGGAAACACAGTTCATTTGTTCTGAGCACACTCATGTTTCCCGCCTTATTAGAGACTCTAGAAACCAAGAGAGTGCTTCTTGCTCTAAAGCAGAGTGTGTTTCATGGATGAGAACTGTGCTGTGTGTTTCCTTTCTGCAAGGGAGTTAAATGCCAGGCTCTGTGTCTTCCTACAAGCAAGACTTCCTTTCAGGTAAACGCACTCACTTTTCAGCTCAAAGGAAGCTACATCATCAAGAAGCTCATACTTTTCCTGCTCTCAACTGAAAAGCATTGGATGTTAATGGCCTGTTGTTTGTATCAGTTTCAGAAGCAGAGTTGAACTGGATATGGTCACTGTGTGTAGGAAACACAGTTCTTTTGTTCTGAGCACACTCATGTTTCCCGCCTTATTAGAGACACTAGATACCAAGAGAGTGCCTCTTGCTCTAAAGCAGAGTGTGTTTCATGGATGAGAACTGTAGTGTGTGTTTCCCTTCAGAAAAGGAGTTAAATGTCAGGCTCTGTGTCTTCCTACAAGCAAGACTTCATTTCAGGTAAACACACTCACTTTTCAGCTCAAAGGAAGCTACATCATTGATGAAGCGCACACTTTTCCCGCTCTTAACTGACAAGCACTGGATGTTAGAGGACCTGTGGTTTGTATCAGTTTCAGAAGCAGAGTTGAACTAGATATGGTCCCTGTGTAGGAAACACGGTTCTTTTGTTCAGAGCACACTCACGTTTCCTGATTAATTAGAGAGGCTAGAAAGGAAGAGAGTGCTTCTTGCTCTAACGCAGAGTGTTGTTCTTGGAAGAGAACTGTGCTGTGTGTTTCCCTTCAGAAAAGGAGTTAAATGCCAGGCTCTGTGTCTTCCTACAAGCAAGACTTCTTTTCAGGTAAATGCACTCACTTTTCAGCTCAATGGAAGCAACATCTTTCACGAAGCTCACACGTTTCTTGCTCTAACTGAAAAGCATTGGATGTTAGAGGACCTGTGGTTTGTATCAGTTTCAGAAGCAGAGTTGAACTAGATATGGTCCCTGTGTAGGAAACACGGTTCTTTTGTTCAGAGCACACTCATGTTTCCTGATTAATTAGAGACGCTAGAAAGCAAGAGAGTGCTTCTTGATCTAAAGCAGAGTGTGTTTCATGGATGAGAACTGTGCTGTGTGTTTCCCTTCAGAAACGGAGTTAAATGCCAGGCTCTGTGTCTTCCTAAAAGCAAGACTTCCTTTCTGGTAAACGCACTCACTTTTCAGCTCAAAGGAAGCTAAATCATTCACGAAGCTCACACGTTTCCCGCTCTTAACTGAAAAGCATTGGATGTTAATGGACCTGTTGTTTGTATCAGTTTCAGAAGCAGAGTTGAACTAGATATGGTCCAGGGGTGTAGGAAACATGGTTCATTTGTTCTGAGCACACTCACGTTTCCTGCCTTTTAGAGACTCTAGAAAGCAAGAGAGTGCTTCTTGCTCTAAAGCAGAGTGTGTTTCATGGATGAGAAGTGTGCTGTGTGTTTCCCTTCAGAAAAGGAGTTAAATGCCAGGCTCTATGTCTTCCTACAAGCAAGACTTCCTTTCAGGTAAACGCACTCACTTTTCAGCTCAAAGGAAGCTACATCATTCAGGAAGCTCACAGGTTTCTTGCTCTTAACTGACAAGCACTGGATGTTAGAGGACCTGTGGTTTGTATCAGTTTCAGAAGCAGAGTTGAACTAGATATGGTCCATGTGTGTAGGAAACAAGGATCTTTTCTTCTGAGCACACTCACGTTTCCCAACTTATTAGAGATGCTAGAAAGCAAGAGAGTGCTTCTCGCTCTAAAGCAGAGTGTGTTTCATGGAAGAGAACTGTGCTGTGTGTTTCCCCTTAGAAATGGAGTTAAATGCCATGCTCTGTGTCTTCCTAAAAGCAAGACTTCCTTTCTGGTAAATGCACTCACTTTTCAGCTCAAAGGAAGCTACATCATTCACTAAGCTCACAAGTTTCCTGCTCTTAACTGAAAAGCATTGGATGTTAATGGACCTGTTGTTTGTATCAGTTTCAGAAGCAGAGTTGAACTAGATATGGACCCTGTGTAGGAAACATGGTTCTTTTGTTCAGAGCACACTCACGTTTTCTGCCTTATTAGAGATGCTAGAAAGTAAGAGAGTGCTTCTTGCTCTAAAGCAGAGTGTGTTTCATGGATGAGAACTGTGCTGTATGTTTCCCTTCTGAAATGGAGTTAAATGCCAGGCTCTGTGTCTTCCTACAAGCAAGACTTCCTTTCAGTTAAATGCACTCACTTTTCAGCTCAAAGGAAGCTACATCATTCATGAAGCTCACAGGTTTCTTCCTCTTAACTGAAAAGCACTGGATGTTAGAGGACCTGTGGTTTGTATCAGTTTCAGAAGCAGAGTTGAACTAGATATGGTCCCTGTGTAGGAAACATGGTTCTTTTGTTCAGAGCACACTCACGTTTCCTTATTAATTAGAGACGCTAGAAAGGAAGAGAGTGCTTCTTGCTCTAAAGCAGAGTGTTGTTCTTGGAAGAGAACTGTGCTGTGTGTTTCCCTTCAGAAAAGGAGTTAAATGACAGGCTCTGTGTCTTCCTACAAGCAAGACTTCTTTTCAGGTAAATGCACTCACTTTTCAGCTCAAAGGAAGCTACATCATTCACGAAGCTCACAGGTTTCTTGCTCTAACTGAAAAGCATTGGATGTTAGAGGACCTGTGGTTTGTATCAGTTTCAGAAGCAGAGTTGAACTAGATATGGTCCCTGTGTAGGAAACATGGTTCTTTTGTTCAGAGCACACTCATGTTTCCTGATTAATTAGAGACACTAGAAAGCAAGAGCATGCTTCTTGATCTAAAGCAGAGTGTGTTTCATGGATGAGAACTGTGCTGTGTGTTTCCCTTCAGAAAAGGAGTTAAATGCCAGGCTCTATGTCTTCCTACAAGCAAGCCTTCCTTTCAGGTAAACGCACTCACTTTTCAGCTCAAAGGAAGCTACATCATTCAGGAAGCTCACAGGTTTCTTGCTCTTAACTGACAAGCACTGGATGATAGAGGACCTGTGGTTTGTATCAGTTTCAGAAGCAGAGTTGAACTAGATATGGTCCCTGTGTAGGAAACACGGTTCTTTTGTTCAGAGCACACTCACGTTTCCTGATTAATTAGAGACGCTAGAAAGGAAGAGGGTGCTTCTTGCTCTAAAGCAGAGTGTTTTTCTTGGAAGAGAACTGTGCTGTGTGTTTCCCTTCAGAAAAGGAGTTAAATGCCAGGCTCTGTGTCTTCCTACAAGCAAGACTTCTTTTCAGGTAAATGCACTCACTTTTCAGCTCAAAGGAAGCAACATCTTTCAGGAAGCTCACACGTTTCTTGCTCTAACTGAAAAGCATTGGATGTTAGAGGACCTGTGGTTTGTATCAGTTTCAGAAGCAGAGTTGAACTAGATATGGTCCCTGTGTAGGAAACATGGTTCTTTTGTTCAGAGCACACTCATGTTTCCTGATTAATTAGAGACGCTAGAAAGGAAGAGCATGCTTCTTGATCTAAAGCAGAGTGTGTTTCATGGATGAGAACTGTGCTGTGTGTTTCCCTTCAGAAACGGAGTTAAATGCCAGGCTCTGTGTCTTCCTACAAGCAAGACTTTGTTTCAGGTAAACGCACTCACTTATCAGCTCAAAGGAAGCTACATCATTCATGAAGCTCACAGGTTTCTCGCTCTTAACTGACAAGCATTGGATGTTAGAGGACATGTGGTTTGTATCAGTTTCAGAAGCAGAGTTGAACTAGATATGGTCCCTGTGTAGGAAACACGGTTCATTTGTTCAGAGCACACTCACGTTTTCTGCCTTATTAGAGATGCTAGAAAGCAAGAGAGTGCTTCTTGCTCTAAAGCAGAGTGTGTTTCAGGGATGAGAACTGTGCTGTGTGTTTCCCTTCAGAAAAGGAGTTAAATGACAGGCTCTATGTCTTCCTACAAGCAAGACTTCATTTCAGGTAAACACACTCACTTTTCAGCTCAAAGGAAGCTACATCATTCACGAAGCTCACACTTTTCCCGCTCTTAACTGAAAAGCATTGAATGTTAATGGACCTGCTGTTTGTATCAGTTTCAGAAGCAGAGTTGAACTAGATATGGTCCGGGGGTGTAGGAAACATGGTTCATTTGTTCTGAGCACACTCACGTTTCCTGCCTTTTAGAGACTCTAGAAAGCAAGAGAGTGCTTCTTGCTCTAAAGCAGAGTGTGTTTCATGGATGAGAAGTGTGCTGTGTGTTTCCCTTCAGAAACGGAGTTAAATGCCAGGCTCTGTGTCTTCCTACAAGCAAGACTTCCTTTCAGGTAAATGCACTCACTTTTCAGCTCAAAGGAAGCTACATCATTCATGAAGCTCACAGGTTTCTTCCTCTTAACTGAAAAGCACTGGATGTTAGAGGACCTGTGGTTTGTATCAGTTTCAGAAGCAGAGTTGAACTAGATATGGTCCCTGTGTAGGAAACATGGTTCTTTTGTTCAGAGCACACTCACGTTTCCTTATTAATTAGAGACGCTAGAAAGGAAGAGAGTGCTTCTTGCTCTAAAGCAGATTGTTGTTCTTGGAAGAGAACTGTGCTGTGTGTTTCCCTTCAGAAAAGGAGTTAAATGCCAGGCTCTGTGTCTTCCTACAAGCAAGACTTCTTTTCAGGTAAATGCACTCACTATTCAGCTCAAAGGAAGCAACATCTTTCAGGAAGCTCACACGTTTCTTGCTCTAACTGAAAAGCATTGGATGTTAGAGGACCTGTGGTTTGTATCAGTTTCAGAAGCAGAGTTGAACTAGATATGTTCCCTGTGTAGGAAACAGGGTTCTTTTGTTCAGAGCACACTCACGTTTCCTGATTAATTAGAGATGCTAGAAAGCAAGAGAGTGCTTCTTGCTCTAAAGCAGAGTGTGTTTCATGGATGAGATCTGTGCTGTGTGTTTCCCTTCAGAAAGGGAGTTAAATGCCAGGCTCTGTGTCTTCCTACAAGCAAGACTTCCTTTCAGGTAAACGCACTCACTTTTCAGCTCAAAGGAAGCTACATCATTCATGAAGCTCACACTTTTCCCGCTCTTAACTGACAAGCACTGGATGTTAGAGGACCTGTGGTTTGTATCAGTTTCAGAAGCAGAGTTGAACTAGATATGGTCCCTGTGTAGGAAACACGGTTCTTTTGTTCAGAGCACACTCATGTTTCCTGATTAATTAGAGACGCTAGAAAGCAAGAGCGTGCTTCTTGATCTAAAGCAGAGTGTGTTTCATGGATGAGAACTGTGCTGTGTGTTTCCCTTCAGAAACGGAGTTAAATGCCAGGCTCTGTGTCTTCCTAAAAGCAAGACTTCCTTTCTGGTAAACGCACTCACTTTTCAGCTCAAAGGAAGCTACATCATTCACGAAGCTCACACGTTTCCCGCTCTTAACTGAAAAGCATTGGATGTTAATGGACCTGTTGTTTGTATCAGTTTCAGAAGCAGAGTTGAACTAGATATGGTCCAGGGGTGTAGGAAACATGGTTCATTTGTTCTGAGCACACTCACGTTTCCTGCCTTTTAGAGACTCTAGAAAGCAAGAGAGTGCTTCTTGCTCTAAAGCAGAGTGTGTTTCATGGATGAGAAGTGTGCTGTGTGTTTCCCTTCAGAAAAGGAGTTAAATGCCAGGCTCTATGTCTTCCTACAAGCAAGACTTCCTTTCAGGTAAACGCACTCACTTTTCAGCTCAAAGGAAGCTACATCATTCAGGAAGCTCACAGGTTTCTTGCTCTTAACTGACAAGCACTGGATGTTAGAGGACCTGTGGTTTGTATCAGTTTCAGAAGCAGAGTTGAACTACATATGGTCCATGTGTGTAGGAAACAAGGATCTTTTCTTCTGAGCACACTCACGTTTCCCAACTTATTAGAGATGCTAGAAAGCAAGAGAGTGCTTCTCGCTCTAAAGCAGAGTGTGTTTCATGGAAGAGAACTGTGCTGTGTGTTTCCCCTTAGAAACGGAGTTAAATGCCATGCTCTGTGTCTTCCTAAAAGCAAGACTTCCTTTCTGGTAAATGCACTCACTTTTCAGCTCAAAGGAAGCTACATCATTCACTAAGCTCACAAGTTTCCTGCTCTTAACTGAAAAGCATTGGATGTTAATGGACCTGTTGTTTGTATCAGTTTCAGAAGCAGAGTTGAACTAGATATGGACCCTGTGTAGGAAACAAGGTTCTTTTGTTCAGAGCACACTCACGTTTTCTGCCTTATTAGAGATGCTAGAAAGTAAGAGAGTGCTTCTTGCTCTAAAGCAGAGTGTGTTTCATGGATGAGAACTGTGCTGTATGTTTCCCTTCTGAAACGGAGTTAAATGCCAGGCTCTGTGTCTTCCTACAAGCAAGACTTCCTTTCAGGTAAATGCACTCACTTTTCAGCTCAAAGGAAGCTACATCATTCATGAAGCTCACAGGTTTCTTCCTCTTAACTGAAAAGCACTGGATGTTAGAGGACCTGTGGTTTGTATCAGTTTCAGAAGCAGAGTTGAACTAGATATGGTCCCTGTGTAGGAAACATGGTTCTTTTGTTCAGAGCACACTCACGTTTCCTTATTAATTAGAGACGCTAGAAAGGAAGAGAGTGCTTCTTGCTCTAAAGCAGTGTGTTGTTCTTGGAAGAGAACTGTGCTGTGTGTTTCCCTTCAGAAAAGGAGTTAAATGCCAGGCTCTGTGTCTTCCTACAAGCAAGACTTCTTTTCAGGTAAATGCACTCACTATTCAGCTCAAAGGAAGCAACATCTTTCAGGAAGCTCACACGTTTCTTGCTCTAACTGAAAAGCATTGGATGTTAGAGGACCTGTGGTTTGTATCAGTTTCAGAAGCAGAGTTGAACTAGATATGTTCCCTGTGTAGGAAACACGGTTCTTTTGTTCAGAGCACACTCACGTTTCCTGATTAATTAGAGATGCTAGAAAGCAAGAGAGTGCTTCTTGCTCTAAAGCAGAGTGTGTTTCATGGATGAGATCTGTGCTGTGTGTTTCCCTTCAGAAAGGGAGTTAAATGCCAGGCTCTGTGTCTTCCTACAAGCAAGACTTCCTTTCAGGTAAACGCACTCACTTTTCAGCTCAAAGGAAGCTACATCATCACGAAGCTCATACTTTTCCCGCTCTTAACTGAAAAGCATTGGATGTTAATGGACCTGTTGTTTGTATCAGTATCAGAAGCAGAGTTGAACTAGATATGGTCCAGGGGTGTAGGAAACATGGTTCATTTGTTCTGAGCACACTCATGTTTCCTGCCTTTTAGAGACTCTAGAAAGCAAGAGAGTGCTTCTTGCTCTAAAGCAGAGTGTGTTTCATGGATGAGAAGTGTGCTGTGTGTTTCCCTTCAGAAAAGGAGTTAAATGCCAGGCTCTATGTCTTCCTACAAGCAAGACTTCCTTTCAGGTAAACGCACACACTTTTCAGCTCAAAGGAAGCTACATCATTCATGAAGCTCACACTTTTCCCGCTCTTAACTGACAAGCACTGGATGTTAGAGGACCTGTGGTTTGTATCAGTTTCAGAAGCAGAGTTGAACTAGATATGGTCCCTGTGTAGGAAACACGGTTCTTTTGTTCAGAGCACACTCATGTTTCCTGATTAATTAGAGACGCTAGAAAGCAAGAGCGTGCTTCTTGATCTAAAGCAGAGTGTGTTTCATGGATGAGAACTGTGCTGTGTGTTTCCCTTCAGAAACGGAGTTAAATGCCAGGCTCTGTGTCTTCCTAAAAGCAAGACTTCCTTTCTGGTAAACGCACTCACTTTTCAGCTCAAAGGAAGCTACATCATTCACGAAGCTCACACGTTTCCCGCTCTTAACTGAAAAGCATTGGATGTTAATGGACCTGTTGTTTGTATCAGTTTCAGAAGCAGAGTTGAACTAGATATGGTCCAGGGGTGTAGGAAACATGGTTCATTTGTTCTGAGCACACTCACGTTTCCTGCCTTTTAGAGACTCTAGAAAGCAAGAGAGTGCTTCTTGCTCTAAAGCAGAGTGTGTTTCATGGATGAGAAGTGTGCTGTGTGTTTCCCTTCAGAAAAGGAGTTAAATGCCAGGCTCTATGTCTTCCTACAAGCAAGACTTCCTTTCAGGTAAACGCACTCACTTTTCAGCTCAAAGGAAGCTACATCATTCAGGAAGCTCACAGGTTTCTTGCTCTTAACTGACAAGCACTGGATGTTAGAGGACCTGTGGTTTGTATCAGTTTCAGAAGCAGAGTTGAACTAGATATGGTCCATGTGTGTAGGAAACAAGGATCTTTTCTTCTGAGCACACTCACGTTTCCCAACTTATTAGAGATGCTAGAAAGCAAGAGAGTGCTTCTCGCTCTAAAGCAGAGTGTGTTTCATGGAAGAGAACTGTGCTGTGTGTTTCCCCTTAGAAATGGAGTTAAATGCCATGCTCTGTGTCTTCCTAAAAGCAAGACTTCCTTTCTGGTAAATGCACTCACTTTTCAGCTCAAAGGAAGCTACATCATTCACTAAGCTCACAAGTTTCCTGCTCTTAACTGAAAAGCATTGGATGTTAATGGACCTGTTGTTTGTATCAGTTTCAGAAGCAGAGTTGAACTAGATATGGACCCTGTGTAGGAAACATGGTTCTTTTGTTCAGAGCACACTCACGTTTTCTGCCTTATTAGAGATGCTAGAAAGTAAGAGAGTGCTTCTTGCTCTAAAGCAGAGTGTGTTTCATGGATGAGAACTGTGCTGTATGTTTCCCTTCTGAAATGGAGTTAAATGCCAGGCTCTGTGTCTTCCTACAAGCAAGACTTCCTTTCAGTTAAATGCACTCACTTTTCAGCTCAAAGGAAGCTACATCATTCATGAAGCTCACAGGTTTCTTCCTCTTAACTGAAAAGCACTGGATGTTAGAGGACCTGTGGTTTGTATCAGTTTCAGAAGCAGAGTTGAACTAGATATGGTCCCTGTGTAGGAAACATGGTTCTTTTGTTCAGAGCACACTCACGTTTCCTTATTAATTAGAGACGCTAGAAAGGAAGAGAGTGCTTCTTGCTCTAAAGCAGAGTGTTGTTCTTGGAAGAGAACTGTGCTGTGTGTTTCCTTCAGAAAAGGAGTTAAATGACAGGCTCTGTGTCTTCCTACAAGCAAGACTTCTTTTCAGGTAAATGCACTCACTTTTCAGCTCAAAGGAAGCTACATCATTCACGAAGCTCACAGGTTTCTTGCTCTAACTGAAAAGCATTGGATGTTAGAGGACCTGTGGTTTGTATCAGTTTCAGAAGCAGAGTTGAACTAGATATGGTCCCTGTGTAGGAAACATGGTTCTTTTGTTCAGAGCACACTCATGTTTCCTGATTAATTAGAGACACTAGAAAGCAAGAGCATGCTTCTTGATCTAAAGCAGAGTGTGTTTCATGGATGAGAACTGTGCTGTGTGTTTCCCTTCAGAAAAGGAGTTAAATGCCAGGCTCTATGTCTTCCTACAAGCAAGCCTTCCTTTCAGGTAAACGCACTCACTTTTCAGCTCAAAGGAAGCTACATCATTCAGGAAGCTCACAGGTTTCTTGCTCTTAACTGACAAGCACTGGATGATAGAGGACCTGTGGTTTGTATCAGTTTCAGAAGCAGAGTTGAACTAGATATGGTCCCTGTGTAGGAAACACGGTTCTTTTGTTCAGAGCACACTCACGTTTCCTGATTAATTAGAGACGCTAGAAAGGAAGAGGGTGCTTCTTGCTCTAAAGCAGAGTGTTGTTCTTGGAAGAGAACTGTGCTGTGTGTTTCCCTTCAGAAAAGGAGTTAAATGCCAGGCTCTGTGTCTTCCTACAAGCAAGACTTCTTTTCAGGTAAATGCACTCACTTTTCAGCTCAAAGGAAGCAACATCTTTCAGGAAGCTCACACGTTTCTTGCTCTAACTGAAAAGCATTGGATGTTAGAGGACCTGTGGTTTGTATCAGTTTCAGAAGCAGAGTTGAACTAGATATGGTCCCTGTGTAGGAAACATGGTTCTTTTGTTCAGAGCACACTCATGTTTCCTGATTAATTAGAGACGCTAGAAAGGAAGAGCATGCTTCTTGATCTAAAGCAGAGTGTGTTTCATGGATGAGAACTGTGCTGTGTGTTTCCCTTCAGAAACGGAGTTAAATGCCAGGCTCTGTGTCTTCCTACAAGCAAGACTTTGTTTCAGGTAAACGCACTCACTTATCAGCTCAAAGGAAGCTACATCATTCATGAAGCTCACAGGTTTCTCGCTCTTAACTGACAAGCATTGGATGTTAGAGGACATGTGGTTTGTATCAGTTTCAGAAGCAGAGTTGAACTAGATATGGTCCCTGTGTAGGAAACACGGTTCATTTGTTCAGAGCACACTCACGTTTTCTGCCTTATTAGAGATGCTAGAAAGCAAGAGAGTGCTTCTTGCTCTAAAGCAGAGTGTGTTTCAGGGATGAGAACTGTGCTGTGTGTTTCCCTTCAGAAAAGGAGTTAAATGACAGGCTCTATGTCTTCCTACAAGCAAGACTTCATTTCAGGTAAACACACTCACTTTTCAGCTCAAAGGAAGCTACATCATTCACGAAGCTCACACTTTTCCCGCTCTTAACTGAAAAGCATTGAATGTTAATGGACCTGCTGTTTGTATCAGTTTCAGAAGCAGAGTTGAACTAGATATGGTCCGGGGGTGTAGGAAACATGGTTCATTTGTTCTGAGCACACTCACGTTTCCTGCCTTTTAGAGACTCTAGAAAGCAAGAGAGTGCTTCTTGCTCTAAAGCAGAGTGTGTTTCATGGATGAGAAGTGTGCTGTGTGTTTCCCTTCAGAAACGGAGTTAAATGCCAGGCTCTGTGTCTTCCTACAAGCAAGACTTCCTTTCAGGTAAATGCACTCACTTTTCAGCTCAAAGGAAGCTACATCATTCATGAAGCTCACAGGTTTCTTCCTCTTAACTGAAAAGCACTGGATGTTAGAGGACCTGTGGTTTGTATCAGTTTCAGAAGCAGAGTTGAACTAGATATGGTCCCTGTGTAGGAAACATGGTTCTTTTGTTCAGAGCACACTCACGTTTCCTTATTAATTAGAGACGCTAGAAAGGAAGAGAGTGCTTCTTGCTCTAAAGCAGATTGTTGTTCTTGGAAGAGAACTGTGCTGTGTGTTTCCCTTCAGAAAAGGAGTTAAATGCCAGGCTCTGTGTCTTCCTACAAGCAAGACTTCTTTTCAGGTAAATGCACTCACTATTCAGCTCAAAGGAAGCAACATCTTTCAGGAAGCTCACACGTTTCTTGCTCTAACTGAAAAGCATTGGATGTTAGAGGACCTGTGGTTTGTATCAGTTTCAGAAGCAGAGTTGAACTAGATATGTTCCCTGTGTAGGAAACAGGGTTCTTTTGTTCAGAGCACACTCACGTTTCCTGATTAATTAGAGATGCTAGAAAGCAAGAGAGTGCTTCTTGCTCTAAAGCAGAGTGTGTTTCATGGATGAGATCTGTGCTGTGTGTTTCCCTTCAGAAAGGGAGTTAAATGCAAGGCTCTGTGTCTTCCTACAAGCAAGACTTCCTTTCAGGTAAACGCACTCACTTTTCAGCTCAAAGGAAGCTACATCATTCATGAAGCTCACACTTTTCCCGCTCTTAACTGACAAGCACTGGATGTTAGAGGACCTGTGGTTTGTATCAGTTTCAGAAGCAGAGTTGAACTAGATATGGTCCCTGTGTAGGAAACACGGTTCTTTTGTTCAGAGCACACTCATGTTTCCTGATTAATTAGAGACGCTAGAAAGCAAGAGCGTGCTTCTTGATCTAAAGCAGAGTGTGTTTCATGGATGAGAACTGTGCTGTGTGTTTCCCTTCAGAAACGGAGTTAAATGCCAGGCTCTGTGTCTTCCTAAAAGCAAGACTTCCTTTCTGGTAAACGCACTCACTTTTCAGCTCAAAGGAAGCTACATCATTCACGAAGCTCACACGTTTCCCGCTCTTAACTGAAAAGCATTGGATGTTAATGGACCTGTTGTTTGTATCAGTTTCAGAAGCAGAGTTGAACTAGATATGGTCCAGGGGTGTAGGAAACATGGTTCATTTGTTCTGAGCACACTCACGTTTCCTGCCTTTTAGAGACTCTAGAAAGCAAGAGAGTGCTTCTTGCTCTAAAGCAGAGTGTGTTTCATGGATGAGAAGTGTGCTGTGTGTTTCCCTTCAGAAAAGGAGTTAAATGCCAGGCTCTATGTCTTCCTACAAGCAAGACTTCCTTTCAGGTAAACGCACTCACTTTTCAGCTCAAAGGAAGCTACATCATTCAGGAAGCTCACAGGTTTCTTGCTCTTAACTGACAAGCACTGGATGTTAGAGGACCTGTGGTTTGTATCAGTTTCAGAAGCAGAGTTGAACTACATATGGTCCATGTGTGTAGGAAACAAGGATCTTTTCTTCTGAGCACACTCACGTTTCCCAACTTATTAGAGATGCTAGAAAGCAAGAGAGTGCTTCTCGCTCTAAAGCAGAGTGTGTTTCATGGAAGAGAACTGTGCTGTGTGTTTCCCCTTAGAAACGGAGTTAAATGCCATGCTCTGTGTCTTCCTAAAAGCAAGACTTCCTTTCTGGTAAATGCACTCACTTTTCAGCTCAAAGGAAGCTACATCATTCACTAAGCTCACAAGTTTCCCGCTCTTAACTGAAAAGCATTGGATGTTAATGGACCTGTTGTTTGTATCAGTTTCAGAAGCAGAGTTGAACTAGATATGGACCCTGTGTAGGAAACAAGGTTCTTTTGTTCAGAGCACACTCACGTTTTCTGCCTTATTAGAGATGCTAGAAAGTAAGAGAGTGCTTCTTGCTCTAAAGCAGAGTGTGTTTCATGGATGAGAACTGTGCTGTATGTTTCCCTTCTGAAACGGAGTTAAATGCCAGGCTCTGTGTCTTCCTACAAGCAAGACTTCCTTTCAGGTAAATGCACTCACTTTTCAGCTCAAAGGAAGCTACATCATTCATGAAGCTCACAGGTTTCTTCCTCTTAACTGAAAAGCACTGGATGTTAGAGGACCTGTGGTTTGTATCAGTTTCAGAAGCAGAGTTGAACTAGATATGGTCCCTGTGTAGGAAACATGGTTCTTTTGTTCAGAGCACACTCACGTTTCCTTATTAATTAGAGACGCTAGAAAGGAAGAGAGTGCTTCTTGCTCTAAAGCAGTGTGTTGTTCTTGGAAGAGAACTGTGCTGTGTGTTTCCCTTCAGAAAAGGAGTTAAATGCCAGGCTCTGTGTCTTCCTACAAGCAAGACTTCTTTTCAGGTAAATGCACTCACTATTCAGCTCAAAGGAAGCAACATCTTTCAGGAAGCTCACACGTTTCTTGCTCTAACTGAAAAGCATTGGATGTTAGAGGACCTGTGGTTTGTATCAGTTTCAGAAGCAGAGTTGAACTAGATATGTTCCCTGTGTAGGAAACACGGTTCTTTTGTTCAGAGCACACTCACGTTTCCTGATTAATTAGAGATGCTAGAAAGCAAGAGAGTGCTTCTTGCTCTAAAGCAGAGTGTGTTTCATGGATGAGATCTGTGCTGTGTGTTTCCCTTCAGAAAGGGAGTTAAATGCCAGGCTCTGTGTCTTCCTACAAGCAAGACTTCCTTTCAGGTAAACGCACTCACTTTTCAGCTCAAAGGAAGCTACATCATCACGAAGCTCATACTTTTCCCGCTCTTAACTGAAAAGCATTGGATGTTAATGGACCTGTTGTTTGTATCAGTATCAGAAGCAGAGTTGAACTAGATATGGTCCAGGGGTGTAGGAAACATGGTTCATTTGTTCTGAGCACACTCATGTTTCCTGCCTTTTAGAGACTCTAGAAAGCAAGAGAGTGCTTCTTGCTCTAAAGCAGAGTGTGTTTCATGGATGAGAAGTGTGCTGTGTGTTTCCCTTCAGAAAAGGAGTTAAATGCCAGGCTCTATGTCTTCCTACAAGCAAGACTTCCTTTCAGGTAAACGCACACACTTTTCAGCTCAAAGGAAGCTACATCATTCACGAAGCTCACAGGTTTCTTGCTCTTAACTGACAAGCACTGGATGTTAGAGGACCTGTGGTTTGTATCAGTTTCAGAAGCAGAGTTGAACTAGATATGGTCTCTGTGTAGGAAACACGGTTCTTTTGTTCAGAGCACACTCATGTTTTCCGCCTTATTAGAGATGCTAGAAAGTAAGAGAGTGCTTCTTGCTCTAAAGCAGAGTGTGTTTCATGGATGAGAACTGTGCTGTGTGTTTCCCTTCAGAAAAGGAGTTAAATGCCAGGCTCTATGTCTTCCTACAAGCAAGACTTCCTTTCAGGTAATCGCACTCACTTTTCAGCTCAAAGGAAGCTACATCATTCACGAAGCTCACAGGTTTCTTGCTCTAACTGAAAAGCATTGGATGTTAGAGGACCTGTGGTTTGTATCAGTTTCAGAAGCAGAGTTGAACTAGATATGGTCCATGTGTGTAGGAAACAAGGATCTTTTCTTCTGAGCACACTCACGTTTCCCAACTTATTAGAGATGCTAGAAAGCAAGAGAGTGCTTCTCGCTCTAAAGCAGAGTGTGTTTCATGGAAGAGAACTGTGCTGTGTGTTTCCCCTTAGAAACGGAGTTAAATGCCATGCTCTGTGTCTTCCTAAAAGCAAGACTTCCTTTCTGGTAAATGCACTCACTTTTCAGCTCAAAGGAAGCTACATCATTCACTAAGCTCACAAGTTTCCCGCTCTTAACTGAAAAGCATTGGATGTTAATGGACCTGTTGTTTGTATCAGTTTCAGAAGCAGAGTTGAACTAGATATGGACCCTGTGTAGGAAACATGGTTCTTTTGTTCAGAGCACACTCACGTTTTCTGCCTTATTAGAGATGCTAGAAAGTAAGAGAGTGCTTCTTGCTCTAAAGCAGAGTGTGTTTCATGGATGAGAACTGTGCTGTATGTTTCCCTTCTGAAACGGAGTTAAATGCCAGGCTCTGTGTCTTCCTACAAGCAAGACTTCCTTTCAGGTAAATGCACTCACTTTTCAGCTCAAAGGAAGCTACATCATTCATGAAGCCCACAGGTTTCTTCCTCTTAACTGAAAAGCACTGGATGTTAGAGGACCTGTGGTTTGTATCAGTTTCAGAAGCAGAGTTGAACTAGATATGGTCCCTGTGTAGGAAACATGGTTCTTTTGTTCAGAGCACACTCACGTTTCCTTATTAATTAGAGACGCTAGAAAGGAAGAGAGTGCTTCTTGCTCTAAAGCAGAGTGTTGTTCTTGGAAGAGAACTGTGCTGTGTGTTTCCCTTCAGAAAAGGAGTTAAATGCCAGGCTCTGTGTCTTCCTACAAGCAAGACTTCCTTTCAGGTAAACGCACACACTTTTCAGCTCAAAGGAAGCTACATCATTCACGAAGCTCACAGGTTTCTTGCTCTTAACTGACAAGCACTGGATGTTAGAGGACCTGTGGTTTGTATCAGTTTCAGAAGCAGAGTTGAACTAGATATGGTCTCTGTGTAGGAAACACGGTTCTTTTGTTCAGAGCACACTCACGTTTTCCGCCTTATTAGAGATGCTAGAAAGTAAGAGAGTGCTTCTTGCTCTAAAGCAGAGTGTGTTTCATGGATGAGAACTGTGCTGTGTGTTTCCCTTCAGAAAAGGAGTTAAATGCCAGGCTCTATGTCTTCCTACAAGCAAGACTTCCTTTCAGGTAAACGCACTCACTTTTCAGCTCAAAGGAAGCTACATCATTCACGAAGCTCACAGGTTTCTTGCTCTAACTGAAAAGCATTGGATGTTAGAGGACCTGTGGTTTGTATCAGTTTCAGAAGCAGAGTTGAACTAGATATGGTCCCTGTGTTGGAAACATGGTTCTTTTGTTCAGAGCACACTCATGTTTCCTGATTAATTAGAGACACTAGAAAGCAAGAGCATGCTTCTTGATCTAAAGCAGAGTGTGTTTCATGGATGAGAACTGTGCTGTGTGTTTCCCTTCAGAAAAGGAGTTAAATGCCAGGCTCTATGTCTTCCTACAAGCAAGCCTTCCTTTCAGGTAAACGCACTCACTTTTCAGCTCAAAGGAAGCTACATCATTCAGGAAGCTCACAGGTTTCTTGCTCTTAACTGACAAGCACTGGATGTTAGAGGACCTGTGGTTTGTATCAGTTTCAGAAGCAGAGTTGAACTAGATATGGTCCCTGTGTAGGAAACACGGTTATTTTGTTCAGAGCACACTCACGTTTCCTGATTAATTAGAGACGCTAGAAAGGAAGAGAGTGCTTCTTGCTCTAAAGCAGAGTGTTTTTCTTGGAAGAGAACTGTGCTGTGTGTTTCCCTTCAGAAAAGGAGTTAAATGCCAGGCTCTGTGTCTTCCTACAAGCAAGACTTCTTTTCAGGTAAATGCACTCACTTTTCAGCTCAAAGGAAGCAACATCTTTCAGGAAGCTCACACGTTACTTGCTCTAACTGAAAAGCATTGAATGTTAATGGACCTGCTGTTTGTTTCAGTTTCAGAAGCAGAGTTGAACTAGATATGGTCCGGGGGTGTAGGAAACATGGTTCATTTGTTCTGAGCACACTCACGTTTCCTGCCTTTTAGAGACTCTAGAAAGCAAGAGAGTGCTTCTTGCTCTAAAGCAGAGTGTGTTTCATGGATGAGAAGTGTGCTGTGTGTTTCCCTTCAGAAACGGAGTTAAATGCCACACTGTGTCTTCCTACAAGCAAGATTTCTTTTCAGGTAAATGCACTCACTTTTCAGCACAAAGGAAGAAACATCTTACAAGAAGCTCACACGTTTCTTGCTCTAACTGAAAAGCATTGGATGTTAGAGGACCTGTGGTTTGTATCAGTTTCAGAAGCAGAGTTGAACTAGATATGGTCCCTGTGTAGGAAACACGGTTCTTTTGTTCAGAGCACACTCATGTTTCCTGATTAATTAGAGATGCTAGAAAGCAAGAGCGTGCTTCTTGATCTAAAGCAGAGTGTGTTTCATGGATGAGAACTGTGCTGTGTGTTTCCCTTCAGAAAAGGAGTTAAATGCCAGGCTCTATGTCTTCCTACAAGCAAGACTTCCTTTCAGGTAAACGCACTCACTTTTCAGCTCAAAGGAAGCTGCATCATTCACGAAGCTCACAGGTTTCTTGCTCTTAACTGACAAGCACTGGATGTTAGAGGACCTGTGGTTTGTATCAGTTTCAGAAGCAGAGTTGAACTAGATATGGTCCATGTGTGTAGGAAACAAGGATCTTTTCTTCTGAGCACACTCACGTTTCCCGACTTATTAGAGATGCTAGAAAGCAAGAGAGTGCTTCTCGCTCTAAAGCAGAGTGTGTTTCATGGAAGAGAACTGTGCTGTGTGTTTCCCCTTAGAAATGGAGTTAAATGCCATGCTCTGTGTCTTCCTAAAAGCAAGACTTCCTTTCTGGTAAATGCACTCACTTTTCAGCTCAAAGGAAGCTACATCATTCACGAAGCTCACAAGTTTCCCGCTCTTAACTGAAAAGCATTGGATGTTAATGGACCTGTTGTTGGTATCAGTTTCAGAAGCAGAGTTGAACTAGATATGGACCCTGTGTAGGAAACATGGTTCTTTTGTTCAGAGCACACTCACGTTTTCTGCCTTATTAGAGATGCTAGAAAGTAAGAGAGTGCTTCTTGCTCTAAAGCAGAGTGTGTTTCATGGATGAGAACTGTGCTGTATGTTTCCCTTCTGAAAGGGAGTTAAATGCCAGGCTCTGTGTCTTCCTACAAGCAAGACTTCCTTTCAGGTAAATGCACTCACTTTTCAGCTCAAAGGAAGCTACATCATTCATGAAGCTCACAGGTTTCTTCCTCTTAACTGAAAAGCACTGGATGTTAGAGGACCTGTGGTTTGTATCAGTTTCAGAAGCAGAGTTGAACTAGATATGGTGCCTGTGTAGGAAACATGGTTCTTTTGTTCAGAGCACACTCACGTTTCCTTATTAATTAGAGACGCTAGAAAGGAAGAGAGTGCTTCTTGCTCTAAAGCAGAGTGTTGTTCTTGGAAGAGAACTGTGCTGTGTGTTTCCCTTCAGAAAAGGAGTTAAATGCCAGCCTCTGTGTCTTCCTACAAGCAAGACTTCTTTTCAGGTAAATGCAGTCACTATTCAGCTCAAAGGAAGCAACATCTTTCAGGAAGCTCACATGTTTCTTGCTCTAACTGAAAAGCATTGGATGTTAGAGGACCTGTGGTTTGTATCAGTTTCAGAAGCAGAGTTGAACTAGATATGTTCCCTGTGTAGGAAACACGGTTCTTTTGTTCAGAGCACACTCACGTTTCCTGTTTAATTAGAGATGCTAGAAAGCAAGAGAGTGCTTCTTGCTCTAAAGCAGAGTGTGTTTCATGGATGAGATCTGTGCTGTGTGTTTCCCTTCAGAAAGGGAGTTAAATGCCAGGCTCTGTGTCTTCCTACAAGCAAGACTTCCTTTCAGGTAAACGCACTCACTTTTCAGCTCAAAGGAAGCTACATCATCACGAAGCTCATACTTTTCCCGCTCTTAACTGAAAAGCATTGGATGTTAATGGACCTGTTGTTTGTATCAGTTTCAGAAGCAGAGTTGAACTAGATATGGTCCAGGGGTGTAGGAAACATGGTTCATTTGTTCTGAGCACACTCACGTTTCCTGCCTTTTAGAGACTCTAGAAAGCAAGAGAGTGCTTCTTGCTCTAAAGCAGAGTGTGTTTCATGGATGAGAAGTGTGCTGTGTGTTTCCCTTCAGAAAAGGAGTTAAATGCCAGGCTCTATGTCTTCCTACAAGCAAGACTTCCTTTCAGGTAAACGCACACACTTTTCAGCTCAAAGGAAGCTACATCATTCACGAAGCTCACAGGTTTCTTGCTCTTAACTGACAAGCACTGGATGTTAGAGGACCTGTGGTTTGTATCAGTTTCAGAAGCAGAGTTGAACTAGATATGGTCTCTGTGTAGGAAACACGGTTCTTTTGTTCAGAGCACACTCACGTTTTCCGCCTTATTAGAGATGCTAGAAAGTAAGAGAGTGCTTCTTGCTCTAAAGCAGAGTGTGTTTCATGGATGAGAACTGTGCTGTGTGTTTCCCTTCAGAAAAGGAGTTAAATGCCAGGCTCTATGTCTTCCTACAAGCAAGACTTCCTTTCAGGTAAACGCACTCACTTTTTAGCTCAAAGGAAGCTACATCATTCACGAAGCTCACAGGTTTCTTGCTCTAACTGAAAAGCATTGGATGTTAGAGGACCTGTGGTTTGTATCAGTTTCAGAAGCAGAGTTGAACTAGATATGGTCCCTGTGTAGGAAACATGGTTCTTTTGTTCAGAGCACACTCATGTTTCCTGATTAATTAGAGACACTAGAAAGCAAGAGCATGCTTCTTGATCTAAAGCAGAGTGTGTTTCATGGATGAGAACTGTGCTGTGTGTTTCCCTTCAGAAAAGGAGTTAAATGCCAGGCTCTATGTCTTCCTACAAGCAAGCCTTCCTTTCAGGTAAACGCACTCACTTTTCAGCTCAAAGGAAGCTACATCATTCAGGAAGCTCACAGGTTTCTTGCTCTTAACTGACAAGCACTGGATGTTAGAGGACCTGTGGTTTGTATCAGTTTCAGAAGCAGAGTTGAACTAGATATGGTCCGGGGGTGTAGGAAACATGGTTCATTTGTTCTGAGCACACTCACGTTTCCTGCCTTTTAGAGACTCTAGAAAGCAAGAGAGTGCTTCTTGCTCTAAAGCAGAGTGTGTTTCATGGATGAGAAGTGTGCTGTGTGTTTCCCTTCAGAAACGGAGTTAAATGCCACACTGTGTCTTCCTACAAGCAAGATTTCTTTTCAGGTAAATGCACTCACTTTTCAGCACAAAGGAAGAAACATCTTACAAGAAGCTCACACGTTTCTTGCTCTAAGTGAAAAGCATTGGATGTTAGAGGACCTGTGGTTTGTATCAGTTTCAGAAGCAGAGTTGAACTAGATATGGTCCCTGTGTAGGAAACAGGGTTCTTTTGTTCAGAGCACACTCATGTTTCCTGATTAATTAGAGATGCTAGAAAGCAAGAGCGTGCTTCTTGATCTAAAGCAGAGTGTGTTTCATGGATGAGAACTGTGCTGTGTGTTTCCCTTCAGAAAAGGAGTTAAATGCCAGGCTCTATGTCTTCCTACAAGCAAGACTTCCTTTCAGGTAAACGCACTCACTTTTCAGCTCAAAGGAAGCTGCATCATTCACGAAGCTCACAGGTTTCTTGCTCTTAACTGACAAGCACTGGATGTTAGAGGACCTGTGGTTTGTATCAGTTTCAGAAGCAGAGTTGAACTAGATATGGTCCATGTGTGTAGGAAACAAGGATCTTTTCTTCTGAGCACACTCACGTTTCCCGACTTATTAGAGATGCTAGAAAGCAAGAGAGTGCTTCTCGCTCTAAAGCAGAGTGTGTTTCATGGAAGAGAACTGTGCTGTGTGTTTCCCCTTAGAAATGGAGTTAAATGCCATGCTCTGTGTCTTCCTAAAAGCAAGACTTCCTTTCTGGTAAATGCACTCACTTTTCAGCTCAAAGGAAGCTACATCATTCACGAAGCTCACAAGTTTCCTGCTCTTAACTGAAAAGCATTGGATGTTAATGGACCTGTTGTTGGTATCAGTTTCAGAAGCAGAGTTGAACTAGATATGGACCTTGTGTAGGAAACATGGTTCTTTTGTTCAGAGCACACTCACGTTTTCTGCCTTATTAGAGATGCTAGAAAGTAAGAGAGTGCTTCTTGCTCTAAAGCAGAGTGTGTTTCATGGATGAGAACTGTGCTGTATGTTTCCCTTCTGAAAGGGAGTTAAATGCCAGGCTCTGTGTCTTCCTACAAGCAAGACTTCCTTTCAGGTAAATGCACTCACTTTTCAGCTCAAAGGAAGCTACATCATTCATGAAGCTCACAGGTTTCTTCCTCTTAACTGAAAAGCACTGGATGTTAGAGGACCTGTTGTTGGTATCAGTTTCAGAAGCAGAGTTGAACTAGATATGTTCCCTGTGTAGGAAACACGGTTCTTTTGTTCAGAGCACACTCACGTTTCCTGTTTAATTAGAGATGCTAGAAAGCAAGAGAGTGCTTCTTGCTCTAAAGCAGAGTGTGTTTCATGGATGAGATCTGTGCTGTGTGTTTCCCTTCAGAAAGGGAGTTAAATGCCAGGCTCTGTGTCTTCCTACAAGCAAGACTTCCTTTCAGGTAAACGCACTCACTTTTCAGCTCAAAGGAAGCTACATCATCACGAAGCTCATACTTTTCCCGCTCTTAACTGAAAAGCATTGGATGTTAATGGACCTGTTGTTTGTATCAGTTTCAGAAGCAGAGTTGAACTAGATATGGTCCAGGGGTGTAGGAAACATGGTTCATTTGTTCTGAGCACACTCACGTTTCCTGCCTTTTAGAGACTCTAGAAAGCAAGAGAGTGCTTCTTGCTCTAAAGCAGAGTGTGTTTCATGGATGAGAAGTGTGCTGTGTGTTTCCCTTCAGAAAAGGAGTTAAATGCCAGGCTCTATGTCTTCCTACAAGCAAGACTTCCTTTCAGGTAAACGCACACACTTTTCAGCTCAAAGGAAGCTACATCATTCACGAAGCTCACAGGTTTCTTGCTCTTAACTGACAAGCACTGGATGTTAGAGGACCTGTGGTTTGTATCAGTTTCAGAAGCAGAGTTGAACTAGATATGGTCTCTGTGTAGGAAACACGGTTCTTTTGTTCAGAGCACACTCACGTTTTCCGCCTTATTAGAGATGCTAGAAAGTAAGAGAGTGCTTCTTGCTCTAAAGCAGAGTGTGTTTCATGGATGAGAACTGTGCTGTGTGTTTCCCTTCAGAAAAGGAGTTAAATGCCAGGCTCTATGTCTTCCTACAAGCAAGACTTCCTTTCAGGTAAACGCACTCACTTTTCAGCTCAAAGGAAGCTACATCATTCACGAAGCTCACAGGTTTCTTGCTCTAACTGAAAAGCATTGGATGTTAGAGGACCTGTGGTTTGTATCAGTTTCAGAAGCAGAGTTGAACTAGATATGGTCCCTGTGTAGGAAACATGGTTCTTTTGTTCAGAGCACACTCATGTTTCCTGATTAATTAGAGACACTAGAAAGCAAGAGCATGCTTCTTGATCTAAAGCAGAGTGTGTTTCATGGATGAGAACTGTGCTGTGTGTTTCCCTTCAGAAAAGGAGTTAAATGCCAGGCTCTATGTCTTCCTACAAGCAAGCCTTCCTTTCAGGTAAACGCACTCACTTTTCAGCTCAAAGGAAGCTACATCATTCAGGAAGCTCACAGGTTTCTTGCTCTTAACTGACAAGCACTGGATGTTAGAGGACCTGTGGTTTGTATCAGTTTCAGAAGCAGAGTTGAACTAGATATGGTCCCTGTGTAGGAAACACGGTTCTTTTGTTCAGAGCACACTCACGTTTCCTGATTAATTAGAGACGCTAGAAAGGAAGAGAGTGCTTCTTGCTCTAAAGCAGAGTGTTTTTCTTGGAAGAGAACTGTGCTGTGTGTTTCCCTTCAGAAAAGGAGTTAAATGCCAGGCTCTGTGTCTTCCTACAAGCAAGACTTCTTTTCAGGTAAATGCACTCACTTTTCAGCTCAAAGGAAGCAACATCTTTCAGGAAGCTCACACGTTTCTTGCTCTAACTGAAAAGCATTGAATGTTAATGGACCTGCTGTTTGTATCAGTTTCAGAAGCAGAGTTGAACTAGATATGGTCCGGGGGTGTAGGAAACATGGTTCATTTGTTCTGAGCACACTCACGTTTCCTGCCTTTTAGAGACTCTAGAAAGCAAGAGAGTGCTTCTTGCTCTAAAGCAGAGTGTGTTTCATGGATGAGAAGTGTGCTGTGTGTTTCCCTTCAGAAACGGAGTTAAATGCCACACTGTGTCTTCCTACAAGCAAGATTTCTTTTCAGGTAAATGCACTCACTTTTCAGCACAAAGGAAGAAACATCTTACAAGAAGCTCACACGTTTCTTGCTCTAAGTGAAAAGCATTGGATGTTAGAGAACCTGTGGTTTGTATCAGTTTCAGAAGCAGAGTTGAACTAGATATGGTCCCTGTGTAGGAAACAGGGTTCTTTTGTTCAGAGCACACTCATGTTTCCTGATTAATTAGAGATGCTAGAAAGCAAGAGCGTGCTTCTTGATCTAAAGCAGAGTGTGTTTCATGGATGAGAACTGTGCTGTGTGTTTCCCTTCAGAAAAGGAGTTAAATGCCAGGCTCTATGTCTTCCTACAAGCAAGACTTCCTTTCAGGTAAACGCACTCACTTTTCAGCTCAAAGGAAGCTGCATCATTCACGAAGCTCACAGGTTTCTTGCTCTTAACTGACAAGCACTGGATGTTAGAGGACCTGTGGTTTGTATCAGTTTCAGAAGCAGAGTTGAACTAGATATGGTCCATGTGTGTAGGAAACAAGGATCTTTTCTTCTGAGCACACTCACGTTTCCCGACTTATTAGAGATGCTAGAAAGCAAGAGAGTGCTTCTCGCTCTAAAGCAGAGTGTGTTTCATGGAAGAGAACTGTGCTGTGTGTTTCCCCTTAGAAATGGAGTTAAATGCCATGCTCTGTGTCTTCCTAAAAGCAAGACTTCCTTTCTGGTAAATGCACTCACTTTTCAGCTCAAAGGAAGCTACATCATTCACGAAGCTCACAAGTTTCCTGCTCTTAACTGAAAAGCATTGGATGTTAATGGACCTGTTGTTGGTATCAGTTTCAGAAGCAGAGTTGAACTAGATATGGACCTTGTGTAGGAAACATGGTTCTTTTGTTCAGAGCACACTCACGTTTTCTGCCTTATTAGAGATGCTAGAAAGTAAGAGAGTGCTTCTTGCTCTAAAGCAGAGTGTGTTTCATGGATGAGAACTGTGCTGTATGTTTCCCTTCTGAAAGGGAGTTAAATGCCAGGCTCTGTGTCTTCCTACAAGCAAGACTTCCTTTCAGGTAAATGCACTCACTTTTCAGCTCAAAGGAAGCTACATCATTCATGAAGCTCACAGGTTTCTTCCTCTTAACTGAAAAGCACTGGATGTTAGAGGACCTGTGGTTTGTATCAGTTTCAGAAGCAGAGTTGAACTAGATATGGTCCCTGTGTAGGAAACATGGTTCTTTTGTTCAGAGCACACTCACGTTTCCTTATTAATTAGAGACGCTAGAAAGGAAGAGAGTGCTTCTTGCTCTAAAGCAGATTGTTGTTCTTGGAAGAGAACTGTGCTGTGTGTTTCCCTTCAGAAAAGGAGTTAAATGCCAGGCTCTGTGTCTTCCTACAAGCAAGACTTCTTTTCAGGTAAATGCACTCACTATTCAGCTCAAAGGAAGCAACATCTTTCAGGAAGCTCACAGGTTTCTTGCTCTAACTGAAAAGCATTGGATGTTAGAGGACCTGTGGTTTGTATCAGTTTCAGAAGCAGAGTTGAACTAGATATGTTCCCTGTGTAGGAAACAGGGTTCTTTTGTTCAGAGCACACTCACATTTCCTGATTAATTAGAGATGCTAGAAAGCAAGAGAGTGCTTCTTGCTCTAAAGCAGAGTGTGTTTCATGGATGAGATCTGTGCTGTGTGTTTCCCTTCAGAAAGGGAGTTAAATGCCAGGCTCTGTGTCTTCCTACAAGCAAGACTTCCTTTCAGGTAAACGCACTCACTTTTCAGCTCAAAGGAAGCTACATCATCACGAAGCTCATACTTTTCCCGCTCTTAACTGAAAAGCATTGGATGTTAATGGACCTGTTGTTTGTATCAGTTTCAGAAGCAGAGTTGAACTGGATATGGTCACTGTGTGTAGGAAACACGGTTCTTTTGTTCAGAGCACACTCATGTTTCCTGATTAATTAGAGAGGCTAGAAAGGAAGAGAGTGCTTCTTGCTCTAAAGCACAGTGTTTTTCTTGGAAGAGAACTGTGCTGTGTGTTTCCCTTCAGAAAAGGAGTTAAATGCCAGGCTCTGTGTCTTCCTACAAGCAAGACTTCTTTTCAGGTAAATGCACTCACTTTTCAGCTCAAAGGAAGCAACATCTTTCAGGAAGCTCACAGGTTTCTTGCTCTAACTGAAAAGCATTGGATGTTAGAGGACCTGTGGTTTGTATCAGTTTCAGAAGCAGAGTTGAACTGGATATGGTCACTGTGTGTAGGAAACACAGTTCTTTTGTTCTGAGCACACTCATGTTTCCCGCCTTATTAGAGACACTAGATACCAAGAGAGTGCTTCTTGCTCTAAAGCAGAGTGTGTTTCATGGATGAGAACTGTGCTGTGTGTTTCCCTTCAGAAAAGGAGTTAAATGCCAGGCTCTATGTCTTCCTACAAGCAAGACTTCCTTTCAGGTAAACGCACTCAATTTTCAGCTCAAAGGAAGCTACATCATTCACGAAGCTCACAGGTTTCTTGCTCTTAACTGACAAGCACTGGATGTTAGAGGACCTGTGGTTTGTATCAGTTTCAGAAGCAGAGTTGAACTAGATATGGTCCATGTGTGTAGGAAACAAGGATCTTTTCTTCTGAGCACACTCACGTTTCCCGACTTATTAGAGATGCTAGAAAGCAAGAGAGTGCTTCTTGCTCTAAAGCAGAGTGTGTTTCATGGAAGAGAACTGTGCTGTGTGTTTCCCCTTAGAAACGGAGTTAAATGCCATGCTCTGTGTCTTCCTAAAAGCAAGACTTCCTTTCAGGTAAACGCACACACTTTTCAGCTCAAAGGAAGCTACATCGTTCACGAAGCTCACAGGTTTCTAGCTCTTAACTGAAAAGCATTGGATGTTAGAGGACCTGTGGTTTGTATCAGTTTCAGAAGCAGAGTTGAACTAGATATGTTCCCTGTGTAGGAAACAGGGTTCTTTTGTTCAGAGCACACTCACGTTTCCTGATTAATTAGAGATGCTAGAAAGCAAGAGAGTGCTTCTTGCTCTAAAGCAGTGTGTGTTTCATGGATGAGATCTGTGCTGTGTGTTTCCCTTCAGAAAGGGAGTTAAATGCCAGGCTCTGTGTCTTCCTACAAGCAAGACTTCCTTTCAGGTAAACGCACTCACTTTTCAGCTCAAAGGAAGCTACATCATCACGAAGCTCATACTTTTCCCGCTCTTAACTGAAAAGCATTGGATGTTAATGGACCTGTTGTTTGTATCAGTTTAAGAAGCAGAGTTGAACTAGATATGGTCCAGGGGTGTAGGAAACATGGTTCATTTGTTCTGAGCACACTCACGTTTCCTGCCTTTTAGAGACTCTAGAAAGCAAGAGAGTGCTTCTTGCTCTAAAGCAGAGTGTGTTTCATGGATGAGAAGTGTGCTGTGTGTTTCCCTTCAGAAAAGGAGTTAAATGCCAGGCTCTATGTCTTCCTACAAGCAAGACTTCCTTTCAGGTAAACGCACACACTTTTCAGCTCAAAGGAAGCTACATCATTCACGAAGCTCACAGGTTTCTTGCTCTTAACTGACAAGCACTGGATGTTAGAGGACCTGTGGTTTGTATCAGTTTCAGAAGCAGAGTTGAACTAGATATGGTCCCTGTGTAGGAAACATGGTTCTTTTGTTCAGAGCACACTCATGTTTCCTGATTAATTAGAGACGCTAGAAAGGAAGAGCATGCTTCTTGATCTAAAGCAGAGTGTGTTTCATGGATGAGAACTGTGCTGTGTGTTTCCCTTCAGAAAAGGAGTTAAATGCCAGGCTCTGTGTCTTCCTACAAGAAAGAGTTTGTTTCAGGTAAACGCACTCACTTTTCAGCTCAAAGGAAGCTACATCATTCATGAAGCTCACAGGTTTCTCGCTCTTAACTGACAAGCATTGGATGTTAGAGGACCTGTGGTTTGTATCAGTTTCAGAAGCAGAGTTGAACTAGATATGGTCCCTGTGTAGGAAACACGGTTCATTTGTTCAGAGCACACTCACGTTTTCTGCCTTATTAGAGATGCTAGAAAGCAAGAGAGTGCTTCTTGCTCTAAAGCAGAGTGTGTTTCAGGGATGAGAACTGTGCTGTGTGTTTCCCTTCAGAAAAGGAGTTAAATGACAGGCTCTATGTCTTCCTACAAGCAAGACTTCATTTCAGGTAAACACACTCACTTTTCAGCTCAAAGGAAGCTACATCATTCACGAAGCTCACACTTTTCCCGCTCTTAACTGAAAAGCATTGAATGTTAATGGACCTGCTGTTTGTATCAGTTTCAGAAGCAGAGTTGAACTAGATATGGTCCGGGGGTGTAGGAAACATGGTTCATTTGTTCTGAGCACACTAACGTTTCCTGCCTTTTAGAGACTCTAGAAAGCAAGAGAGTGCTTCTTGCTCTAAAGCAGAGTGTGTTTCATGGATGAGAAGTGTGCTGTGTGTTTCCCTTCAGAAACGGAGTTAAATGCCACGCTCTGTGTCTTCCTACAAGCAAGATTTCTTTTCAGGTAAATGCACTCACTTTTCAGCACAAAGGAAGAAACATCTTACAAGAAGCTCACACGTTTCTTGCTCTAACTGAAAAGCATTGGATGTTAGAGGACCTGTGGTTTGTATCAGTTTCAGAAGCAGAGTTGAACTAGATATGGTCCCTGTGTAGGAAACACGGTTCTTTTGTTCAGAGCACACTCATGTTTCCTGATTAATTAGAGATGCTAGAAAGCAAGAGCGTGCTTCTTGATCTAAAGCAGAGTGTGTTTCATGGATGAGAACTGTGCTGTGTGTTTCCCTTCAGAAAAGGAGTTAAATGCCAGGCTCTATGTCTTCCTACAAGCAAGACTTCCTTTCAGGTAAACGCACTCACTTTTCAGCTCAAAGGAAGCTGCATCATTCACGAAGCTCACAGGTTTCTTGCTCTTAACTGAAAAGCATTGGATGTTAATGGACCTGTTGTTGGTATCAGTTTCAGAAGCAGAGTTGAACTAGATATGGACCCTGTGTAGGAAACAGGGTTCTTTTGTTCAGAGCACACTCACGTTTTCTGCCTTATTAGAGATGCTAGAAAGTAAGAGAGTGCTTCTTGCTCTAAAGCAGAGTGTGTTTCATGGATGAGAACTGTGCTGTATGTTTCCCTTCTGAAAGGGAGTTAAATGCCAGGCTCTGTGTCTTCCTACAAGCAAGACTTCCTTTCAGGTAAATGCACTCACTTTTCAGCTCAAAGGAAGCTACATCATTCAGGAAGCTCACAGGTTTCTTCCTCTTAACTGAAAAGCACTGGATGTTAGAGGACCTGTGGTTTGTATCAGTTTCAGAAGCAGAGTTGAACTAGATATGGTCCCTGTGTAGGAAACATGGTTCTTTTGTTCAGAGCACACTCACGTTTCCTTATTAATTAGAGACGCTAGAAAGGAAGAGAGTGCTTCTTGCTCTAAAGCAGAGTGTTGTTCTTGGAAGAGAACTGTGCTGTGTGTTTCCCTTCAGAAAAGGAGTTAAAAACCAGGCTCTGTGTCTTCCTACAAGCAAGACTTCTTTTCAGGTAAATGCACTCACTATTCAGCTCAAAGGAAGCAACATCTTTCAGGAAGCTCACAGGTTTCTTGCTCTAACTGAAAAGCATTGGATGTTAGAGGACCTGTGGTTTGTATCAGTTTCAGAAGCAGAGTTGAACTAGATATGTTCCCTGTGTAGGAAACAGGGTTCTTTTGTTCAGAGCACACTCACGTTTCCTGATTAATTAGAGATGCTAGAAAGCAAGAGAGTGCTTCTTGCTCTAAAGCAGAGTGTGTTTCATGGATGAGATCTGTGCTGTGTGTTTCCCTTCAGAAAGGGAGTTAAATGCCAGGCTCTGTGTCCTCCTACAAGCAAGACTTCCTTTCAGGTAAACGCACTCACTTTTCAGCTCAAAGGAAGCTACATCATCACGAAGCTCATACTTTTCCCGCTCTTAACTGAAAAGCATTGGATGTTAATGGACCTGTTGTTTGTATCAGTTTCAGAAGCAGAGTTGAACTGGATATGGTCACTGTGTGTAGGAAACACGGTTCTTTTGTTCAGAGCACACTCATGTTTCCTGATTAATTAGAGAGGCTAGAAAGGAAGAGAGTGCTTCTTGCTCTAAAGCAGAGTGTTTTTCTTGGAAGAGAACTGTGCTGTGTGTTTCCCTTCAGAAAAGGAGTTAAATGCCAGGCTCTGTGTCTTCCTACAAGCAAGACTTCTTTTCAGGTAAATGCACTCACTTTTCAGCTCAAAGGAAGCAACATCTTTCAGGAAGCTCACAGGTTTCTTGCTCTAACTGAAAAGCATTGGATGTTAGAGGACCTGTGGTTTGTATCAGTTTCAGAAGCAGAGTTGAACTGGATATGGTCACTGTGTGTAGGAAACACAGTTCTTTTGTTCTGAGCACACTCATGTTTCCCGCCTTATTAGAGACACTAGATACCAAGAGAGTGCCTCTTGCTCTAAAGCAGAGTGTGTTTCATGGATGAGAACTGTAGTGTGTGTTTCCCTTCAGAAACGGAGTTAAATGCCAGGCTCTGTGTCTTCCTACAAGCAAGACTTCATTTCAGGTAAACACACTCACTTTTCAGCTCAAAGGAAGCTATATCATTCACGAAGCTCACACTTTTCATGCTCTTAACTGAAAAGCATTGAATGTTAATGGACCTGCTGTTTGTATCAGTTTCAGAAGCAGAGTTGAACTAGATATGGTCCGGGGGTGTAGGAAACATGGTTCATTTGTTCTGAGCACACTCACGTTTCCTGCCTTTTAGAGACTCTAGAAAGCAAGAGAGTGCTTCTTGCTCTAAAGCAGAGTGTGTTTCATGGATGAGAAGTGTGCTGTGTGTTTCCCTTCAGAAAAGGAGTTAAATGCCAGGCTCTATGTCTTCCTACAAGCAAGACTTCCTTTCTGGTAAATGCACTCACTTTTCAGCTCAAAGGAAGCTACATCATTCACGAAGCTCACAGGTTTCTTGCTCTTAACTGACAAGCACTGGATGTTAGAGGACCTGTGGTTTGTATCAGTTTCAGAAGCAGAGTTGAACTAGATATGGTCCCTGTGTAGGAAACAGGGTTCTTTTGTTCAGAGCACACTCACGTTTCCTGATTAATTAGAGACGCTAGAAAGGAAGAGAGTGCTTCTTGCTCTAAAGCAGAGTGTTTTTCTTGGAAGAGAACTGTGCTGTGTGTTTCCCTTCAGAAAAGGAGTTAAATGCCAGGCTCTGTGTCTTCCTACAAGCAAGACTTCTTTTCAGGTAAATGCACTCACTTTTCAGCACAAAGGAAGCAACATCTTTCACGAAGCTCACACGTTTCTTGCTCTAACTGAAAAGCATTGGATGTTAGAGGACCTGTGGTTTGTATCAGTTTCAGAAGCAGAGTTGAACTAGATATGGTCCCTGTGTAGGAAACAAGGTTCTTTTGTTCAGAGCACACTCACGTTTCCTGCCTTTTAGAGACTCTAGAAAGCAAGAGCGTGCTTCTTGATCTAAAGCAGAGTGTGTTTCATGGATGAGAAGTGTGCTGTGTGTTTCCCTTCAGAAAAGGAGTTAAATGCCAGGCTCTATGTCTTCCTACAAGCAAGACTTCCTTTCAGGTAAACGCACTCACTTTTCAGCTCAAAGGAAGCTACATCATTCACGAAGCTCACAGGTTTCTTGCTCTTAACTGACAAGCACTGGATGTTAGAGGACCTGTGGTTTGTATCAGTTTCAGAAGCAGAGTTGAACTAGATATGGTCCATGTGTGTAGGAAACAAGGATCTTTTCTTCTGAGCACACTCACGTTTCCCGACTTATTAGAGATGCTAGAAAGCAAGAGAGTGCTTCTCGCTCTAAAGCAGAGTGTGTTTCATGGAAGAGAACTGTGCTGTGTGTTTCCCCTTAGAAACGGAGTTAAATGCCATGCTCTGTGTCTTCCTAAAAGCAAGACTTCCTTTCAGGTAAACGCACTCACTTTTCAGCTCAAAGGAAGCTACATCGTTCACGAAGCTCACAGGTTTCTAGCTCTTAACTGAAAAGCATTGGATGTTCGAGGACCTGTGGTTTGTATCAGTTTCAGAAGCAGAGTTGAACTAGATATGGTCTCTGTGTAGGAAACACGGTTTTTTGTTCAGAGCACACTCACGTTTTCCGCCTTATTAGAGATGCTAGAAAGTAAGAGAGTGCTTCTTGCTCTAAAGCAGAGTGTGTTTCATGGATGAGAACTGTGCTGTGTGTTTCCCTTCAGAAAAGGAGTTAAATGCCAGGCTCTATGTCTTCCTACAAGCAAGACTTCCTTTCAGGTAAACGCACTCACTTTTCAGCTCAAAGGAAGCTACATCATTCACGAAGCTCACAGGTTTCTTGCTCTAACTGAAAAGCATTGGATGTTAGAGGACCTGTTGTTTGTATCAGTTTCAGAAGCAGAGTTGAACTAGATATGGTCCCTGTGTAGGAAACAAGGTTCTTTTGTTCAGAGCACACTCACGTTTTCTGCCTTATTAGAGATGCTAGAAAGCAAGAGAGTGCTTCTTGCTCTAAAGCAGAGTGTGTTTCATAGATGAGAACTGTGCTGTGTGTTTCCCTTCAGAAAAGGAGTTAAATGCCAGGCTCTATGTCTTCCTACAGGCAAGACTTCCTTTCAGGTAAATGCACTCACTTTTCAGCTCAAAGGAAGCTACATCATTCAGGAAGCATACAGGTTTCTTGCTCTTAACTGACAAGCACTGGATGTTAGAGGACCTGTGGTTTGTATCAGTTTCAGAAGCAGAGTTGAACTAGATATGGTCCCTGTGTAGGAAACACGGTTCTTTTGTTCAGAGCACACTCATGTTTCCTGATTAATTAGAGACGCTAGAAAGCAAGAGCGTGCTTCTTGCTCTAAAGCAGAGTGTGTTTCAGGGATGAGAACTGTGCTGTGTGTTTCCCTTCAGAAAAGGAGTTAAATGACAGGCTCTATGTCTTCCTACAAGCAAGACTTCATTTCAGGTAAACACACTCACTTTTCAGCTCAAAGGAAGCTACATCATTCACGAAGCTCACACTTTTCCCGCTCTTAACTGAAAAGCATTGGATGTTAATGGACCTGCTGTTTGTATCAGTTTCAGAAGCAGAGTTGAACTAGATATGGTCCGGGGGTGTAGGAAACATGGTTCATTTGTTCTGAGCACACTCACGTTTCCTGCCTTTTAGAGACTCTAGAAAGCAAGAGAGTGCTTCTTGCTCTAAAGCAGAGTGTGTTTCATGGATGAGAAGTGTGCTGTGTGTTTCCCTTCAGAAACGGAGTTAAATGCCAAGCTCTGTGTCTTCCTACAAGCAAGATTTCTTTTCAGGTAAATGCACTCACTTTTCAGCACAAAGGAAGAAACATCTTACAAGAAGCTCACACGTTTCTTGCTCTAACTGAAAAGCATTGGATGTTAGAGGACCTGTGGTTTGTATCAGTTTCAGAAGCAGAGTTGAACTAGATATGGTCCCTGTGTAGGAAACACGGTTCTTTTGTTCAGAGCACACTCATGTTTCCTGATTAATTAGAGATGCTAGAAAGCAAGAGCGTGCTTCTTGATCTAAAGCAGAGTGTGTTTCATGGATGAGAACTGTGCTGTTTGTTTCCCTTCAGAAAAGGAGTTAAATGCCAGGCTCTATGTCTTCCTACAAGCAAGACTTCCTTTCAGGTAAACGCACTCACTTTTCAGCTCAAAGGAAGCTGCATCATTCACGAAGCTCAGAGGTTTCTTGCTCTTAACTGACAAGCACTGGATGTTAGAGGACCTGTTGTTTGTATCAGTTTCAGAAGCAGAGTTGAACTAGATATGGTCCATGTGTGTAGGAAACAAGGATCTTTTCTTCTGAGCACACTCACGTTTCCCGACTTATTAGAGATGCTAGAAAGCAAGAGAGTGCTTCTCGCTCTAAAGCAGAGTGTGTTTCATGGAAGAGAACTGTGCTGTGTGTTTCCCCTTAGAAACGGAGTTAAATGCCATGCTCTGTGTCTTCCTAAAAGCAAGACTTCCTTTCTGGTAAATGCACTCACTTTTCAGCTCAAAGGAAGCTACATCATTCATGAAGCTCACAAGTTTCCCGCTCTTAACTGAAAAGCATTGGATGTTAATGGACCTGTTGTTGGTATCAGTTTCAGAAGCAGAGTTGAACTAGATATGGACCCTGTGTAGGAAACATGGTTCTTTTGTTCAGAGCACACTCACGTTTTCTGCCTTATTAGAGATGCTAGAAAGTAAGAGAGTGCTTCTTGCTCTAAAGCAGAGTGTGTTTCATGGATGAGAACTGTGCTGTATGTTTCCCTTCTGAAAGGGAGTTAAATGCCAGGCTCTGTGTCTTCCTACAAGCAAGACTTCCTTTCAGGTAAATGCACTCACTTTTCAGCTCAAAGGAAGCTACATCATTCATGAAGCTCACAGGTTTCTTCCTCTTAACTGAAAAGCACTGGATGTTAGAGGACCTGTGGTCTGTATCAGTTTCAGAAGCAGAGTTGAACTAGATATGGTCCCTGTGTAGGAAACATGGTTCTTTTGTTCAGAGCACACTCAAGTTTCCTTATTAATTAGAGACACTAGAAAGGAAGGGAGTGCTTCTTGCTCTAAAGCAGATTGTTGTTCTTGGAAGAGAACTGTGCTGTGTGTTTCCCTTCAGAAAAGGAGTTAAATGCCAGGCTCTGTGTCTTCCTACAAGCAAGACTTCTTTTCAGGTAAATGCACTCACTATTCAGCTCAAAGGAAGCAACATCTTTCAGGAAGCTCACAGGTTTCTTGCTCTAACTGAAAAGCATTGGATGTTAGAGGACCTGTGGTTTGTATCAGTTTCAGAAGCAGAGTTGAACTAGATATGTTCCCTGTGTAGGAAACAGGGTTCTTTTGTTCAGAGCACACTCACGTTTCCTGATTAATTAGAGATGCTAGAAAGCAAGAGAGTGCTTCTTGCTCTAAAGCAGAGTGTGTTTCATGGATGAGATCTGTGCTGTGTGTTTCCCTTCAGAAAGGGAGTTAAATGCCAGGCTCTGTGTCTTCCTACAAGCTAGACTTCCTTTCAGGTAAATGCACTCACTTTTCAGCTCAAAGGAAGCTACATCATCAGGAAGCTCATACTTTTCCCGCTCTTAACTGAAAAGCATTGGATGTTAATGGACCTGTTGTTTGTATCAGTTTCAGAAGCAGAGTTGAACTGGATATGGTCACTGTGTGTAGGAAACACGGTTCTTTTGTTCAGAGCACACTCATGTTTCCTGATTAATTAGAGAGGCTAGAAAGGAAGAGAGTGCTTCTTGCTCTAAAGCAGAGTGTTTTTCTTGGAAGAGAACTGTGCTGTGTGTTTCCCTTCAGAAAAGGAGTTAAATGCCAGGCTCTGTGTCTTCCTACAAGCAAGACTTCTTTTCAGGTAAATGCACTCACTTTTCAGCTCAAAGGAAGCAACATCTTTCAGGAAGCTCACACGTTTCTTGCTCTAACTGAAAAGCATTGGATGTTAGAGGACCTGTGGTTTGTATCAGTTTCAGAAGCAGAGTTGAACTGGATATGGTCACTGTGTGTAGGAAACACAGTTCTTTTGTTCTGAGCACACTCATGTTTCCCGCCTTATTAGAGACACTAGATACCAAGAGAGTGCCTCTTGCTCTAAAGCAGAGTGTGTTTCATGGATGAGAACTGTAGTGTGTGTTTCCCTTCAGAAACGGAGTTAAATGCCAGGCTCTGTGTCTTCCTACAAGCAAGACTTCATTTCAGGTAAACACACTCACTTTTCAGCTCAAAGGAAGCTACATCATTCACGAAGCTCACACTTTTCATGCTCTTAACTGAAAAGCATTGAATGTTAATGGACCTGCTGTTTGTATCAGTTTCAGAAGCAGAGTTGAACTAGATATGGTCCGGGGGTGTAGGAAACATGGTTCATTTGTTCTGAGCACACTCACGTTTCCTGCCTTTTAGAGACTCTAGAAAGCAAGAGAGTGCTTCTTGCTCTAAAGCAGAGTGTGTTTCATGGATGAGAAGTGTGCTGTGTGTTTCCCTTCAGAAAAGGAGTTAAATGCCAGGCTCTATGTCTTCCTACAAGCAAGACTTCCTTTCTGGTAAATGCACTCACTTTTCAGCTCAAAGGAAGCTACATCATTCACGAAGCTCACAGGTTTCTTGCTCTTAACTGACAAGCACTGGATGTTAGAGGACCTGTGGTTTGTATCAGTTTCAGAAGCAGAGTTGAACTAGATATGGTCCCTGTGTAGGAAACACGGTTCTTTTGTTCAGAGCACACTCACGTTTCCTGATTAATTAGAGACGCTAGAAAGGAAGAGAGTGCTTCTTGCTCTAAAGCAGAGTGTTTTTCTTGGAAGAGAACTGTGCTGTGTGTTTCCCTTCAGAAAAGGAGTTAAATGCCAGGCTCTGTGTCTTCCTACAAGCAAGACTTCTTTTCAGGTAAATGCACTCACTTTTCAGCACAAAGGAAGCAACATCTTTCACGAAGCTCACACGTTTCTTGCTCTAACTGAAAAGCATTGGATGTTAGAGGACCTGTGGTTTGTATCAGTTTCAGAAGCAGAGTTGAACTAGATATGGTCCCTGTGTAGGAAACACGGTTCTTTTGTTCAGAGCACACTCACGTTTCCTGCCTTTTAGAGACTCTAGAAAGCAAGAGCGTGCTTCTTGATCTAAAGCAGAGTGTGTTTCATGGATGATAGTGTGCTGTGTGTTTCCCTTCAGAAAAGGAGTTAAATGCCAGGCTCTATGTCTTCCTACAAGCAAGACTTCCTTTCAGGTAAACGCACTCACTTTTCAGCTCAAAGGAAGCTACATCATTCACGAAGCTCACAGGTTTCTTGCTCTTAACTGACAAGCACTGGATGTTAGAGGACCTGTGGTTTGTATCAGTTTCAGAAGCAGAGTTGAACTAGATATGGTCCATGTGTGTAGGAAACAAGGATCTTTTCTTCTGAGCACACTCACGTTTCCCGACTTATTAGAGATGCTAGAAAGTAAGAGAGTGCTTCTCGCTCTAAAGCAGAGTGTGTTTCATGGATGAGAACTGTGCTGTATGTTTCCCTTCTGAAAGGGAGTTAAATGCCAGGCTCTGTGTCTTCCTACAAGCAAGACTTCCTTTCAGGTAAATGCACTCACTTTTCAGCTCAAAGGAAGCTACATCATTCATGAAGCTCACAGGTTTCTTCCTCTTAACTGAAAAGCACTGGATGTTAGAGGACCTGTGGTTTGTATCAGTTTCAGAAGCAGAGTTGAACTAGATATGGTCCCTGTGTAGGAAACATGGTTCTTTTGTTCAGAGCACACTCACGTTTCCTTATTAATTAGAGACACTAGAAAGGAAGAGAGTGCTTCTTGCTCTAAAGCAGATTGTTGTTCTTGGAAGAGAACTGTGCTGTGTGTTTCCCTTCAGAAAAGGAGTTAAATGCCAGGCTCTGTGTCTTCCTACAAGCAAGACTTCTTTTCAGGTAAATGCACTCACTATTCAGCTCAAAGGAAGCAACATCTTTCAGGAAGCTCACAGGTTTCTTGCTCTAACTGAAAAGCATTGGATGTTAGAGGACCTGTGGTTTGTATCAGTTTCAGAAGCAGAGTTGAACTAGATATGTTCCCTGTGTAGGAAACAGGGTTCTTTTGTTCAGAGCACACTCACGTTTCCTGATTAATTAGAGATGCTAGAAAGCAAGAGAGTGCTTCTTGCTCTAAAGCAGAGTGTGTTTCATGGATGAGATCTGTGCTGTGTGTTTCCCTTCAGAAAGGGAGTTAAATGCCAGGCTCTGTGTCTTCCTACAAGCAAGACTTCCTTTCAGGTAAACGCACTCACTTTTCAGCTCAAAGGAAGCTACATCATCACGAAGCTCATACTTTTCCCGCTCATAACTGAAAAGCATTGGATGTTAATGGACCTGTTGTTTGTATCAGTTTCAGAAGCAGAGTTGAACTGGATATGGTCACTGTGTGTAGGAAACACGGTTCTTTTGTTCAGAGCACACTCATGTTTCCTGATTAATTAGAGAGGCTAGAAAGGAAGAGAGTGCTTATTGCTCTAAAGCAGAGTTTTTTTCTTGGAAGAGAACTGTGCTGTGTGTTTCCCTTCAGAAAAGGAGGTAAATGCCAGGCTCTGTGTCTTCCTACAAGCAAGACTTCTTTTCAGGTAAATGCACTCACTTTTCAGCTCAAAGGAAGCAACATCTTTCAGGAAGCTCACACGTTTCTTGCTCTAACTGAAAAGCATTGGATGTTAGAGGACCTGTTGTTTGTATCAGTTTCAGAAGCAGAGTTGAACTGGATATGGTCACTGTGTGTAGGAAACACAGTTCTTTTGTTCTGAGCACACTCATGTTTCCCGCCTTATTAGAGACACTAGATACCAAGAGAGTGCCTCTTGCTCTAAAGCAGAGTGTGTTTCATGGATGAGAACTGTAGTGTGTGTTTCCCTTCAGAAACGGAGTTAAATGCCAGGCTCTGTGTCTTCCTACAAGCAAGACTTCATTTCAGGTAAACACACTCACTTTTCAGCTCAAAGGAAGCTACATCATTCACGAAGCTCACACTTTTCATGCTCTTAACTGAAAAGCATTGAATGTTAATGGACCTGCTGTTTGTATCAGTTTCAGAAGCAGAGTTGAACTAGATATGGTCCGGGGGTGTAGGAAACATGGTTCATTTGTTCTGAGCACACTCACGTTTCCTGCCTTTTAGAGACTCTAGAAAGCAAGAGAGTGCTTCTTGCTCTAAAGCAGAGTGTGTTTCATGGATGAGAAGTGTGCTGTGTGTTTCCCTTCAGAAAAGGAGTTAAATGCCAGGCTCTATGTCTTCCTACAAGCAAGACTTCCTTTCTGGTAAATGCACTCACTTTTCAGCTCAAAGGAAGCTACATCATTCATGAAGCTCACAGGTTTCTTGCTCTTAACTGACAAGCACTGGATGTTAGAGGACCTGTGGTTTGTATCAGTTTCAGAAGCAGAGTTGAACTAGATATGGTCCCTGTGTAGGAAACACGGTTCTTTTGTTCAGAGCACACTCACGTTTCCTGATTAATTAGAGACGCTAGAAAGGAAGAGAGTGCTTCTTGCTCTAATGCAGAGTGTTTTTCTTGGAAGAGAACTGTGCTGTGTGTTTCCCTTCAGAAAAGGAGTTAAATGCCAGGCTCTGTGTCTTCCTACAAGCAAGACTTCTTTTCAGGTAAATGCACTCACTTTTCAGCACAAAGGAAGCAACATCTTTCAGGAAGCTCACACGTTTCTTGCTCTAACTGAAAAGCATTGGATGTTAGAGGACCTGTGGTTTGTATCAGTTTCAGAAGCAGAGTTGAACTAGATATGGTCCCTGTGTAGGAAACACGGTTCTTTTGTTCAGAGCACACTCACGTTTCCTGCCTTTTAGAGACTCTAGAAAGCAAGAGCGTGCTTCTTGATCTAAAGCAGAGTGTGTTTCATGGATGAGAAGTGTGCTGTGTGTTTCCCTTCAGAAAAGGAGTTAAATGCCAGGCTCTGTGTCTTCCTACAAGCAAGACTTCCTTTCAGGTAAACGCACTCACTTTTCAGCTCAAAGGAAGCTACATCGTTCACGAAGCTCACAGGTTTCTAGCTCTTAACTGAAAAGCATTGGATGTTAGAGGACCTGTGGTTTGTATCAGTTTCAGAAGCAGAGTTGAACTAGATATGGTCTCTGTGTAGGAAACACGGTTTTTTGTTCAGAGCACACTCACGTTTTCCGCCTTATTAGAGATGCTAGAAAGCAAGAGAGTGCTTCTCGCTCTAAAGCAGAGTGTGTTTCATGGAAGAGAACTGTGCTGTGTGTTTCCCCTTAGAAACGGAGTTAAATGCCATGCTCTGTGTCTTCCTAAAAGCAAGACTTCCTTTCTGGTAAATGCACTCACTTTTCAGCTCAAAGGAAGCTACATCATTCACGAAGCTCACAAGTTTCCCGCTCTTAACTGAAAAGCATTGGATGTTAATGGACCTGTTGTTGGTATCAGTTTCAGAAGCAGAGTTGAACTAGATATGGACCCTGTGTAGGAAACATGGTTCTTTTGTTCAGAGCACACTCACGTTTTCTGCCTTATTAGAGATGCTAGAAAGTAAGAGAGTGCTTCTTGCTCTAAAGCAGAGTGTGTTTCATGGATGAGAACTGTGCTGTATGTTTCCCTTCTGAAAGGGAGTTAAATGCCAGGCTCTGTGTCTTCCTACAAGCAAGACTTCCTTTCAGGTAAATGCACTCACTTTTCAGCTCAAAGGAAGCTACATCATTCATGAAGCTCACAGGTTTCTTCCTCTTAACTGAAAAGCACTGGATGTTAGAGGACCTGTGGTTTGTATCAGTTTCAGAAGCAGAGTTGAACTAGATATGGTCCCTGTGTAGGAAACATGGTTCTTTTGTTCAGAGCACACTCACGTTTCCTTATTAATTAGAGACACTAGAAAGGAAGAGAGTGCTTCTTGCTCTAAAGCAGATTGTTGTTCTTGGAAGAGAACTGTGCTGTGTGTTTCCCTTCAGAAAAGGAGTTAAATGCCAGGCTCTGTGTCTTCCTACAAGCAAGACTTCTTTTCAGGTAAATGCACTCACTATTCAGCTCAAAGGAAGCAACATCTTTCAGGAAGCTCACACGTTTCTTGCTCTAACTGAAAAGCATTGGATGTTAGAGGACCTGTGGTTTGTATCAGTTTCAGAAGCAGAGTTGAACTAGATATGTTCCCTGTGTAGGAAACAGGGTTCTTTTGTTCAGAGCACACTCACGTTTCCTGATTAATTAGAGATGCTAGAAAGCAAGAGAGTGCTTCTTGCTCTAAAGCAGAGTGTGTTTCATGGATGAGATCTGTGCTGTGTGTTTCCCTTCAGAAAGGGAGTTAAATGCCAGGCTCTGTGTCTTCCTACAAGCAAGACTTCCTTTCAGGTAAACGCACTCACTTTTCAGCTCAAAGGAAGCTACATCATCACGAAGCTCATACTTTTCCCGCTCATAACTGAAAAGCATTGGATGTTAATGGACCTGTTGTTTGTATCAGTTTCAGAAGCAGAGTTGAACTGGATATGGTCACTGTGTGTAGGAAACACGGTTCTTTTGTTCAGAGCACACTCATGTTTCCTGATTAATTAGAGAGGCTAGAAAGGAAGAGAGTGCTTCTTGCTCTAAAGCAGAGTTTTTTTCTTGGAAGAGAACTGTGCTGTGTGTTTCCCTTCAGAAAAGGAGGTAAATGCCAGGCTCTGTGTCTTCCTACAAGCAAGACTTCTTTTCAGGTAAATGCACTCACTTTTCAGCTCAAAGGAAGCAACATCTTTCAGGAAGCTCACACGTTTCTTGCTCTAACTGAAAAGCATTGGATGTTAGAGGACCTGTTGTTTGTATCAGTTTCAGAAGCAGAGTTGAACTGGATATGGTCACTGTGTGTAGGAAACACAGTTCTTTTGTTCTGAGCACACTCATATTTCCCGCCTTATTAGAGACACTAGATACCAAGAGAGTGCCTCTTGCTCTAAAGCAGAGTGTGTTTCATGGATGAGAACTGTAGTGTGTGTTTCCCTTCAGAAACGGAGTTAAATGCCAGGCTCTGTGTCTTCCTACAAGCAAGACTTCATTTCAGGTAAACACACTCACTTTTCAGCTCAAAGGAAGCTACATCATTCACGAAGCTCACACTTTTCATGCTCTTAACTGAAAAGCATTGAATGTTAATGGACCTGCTGTTTGTATCAGTTTCAGAAGCAGAGTTGAACTAGATATGGTCCGGGGGTGTAGGAAACATGGTTCATTTGTTCTGAGCACACTCACGTTTCCTGCCTTTTAGAGACTCTAGAAAGCAAGAGAGTGCTTCTTGCTCTAAAGCAGAGTGTGTTTCATGGATGAGAAGTGTGCTGTGTGTTTCCCTTCAGAAAAGGAGTTAAATGCCAGGCTCTATGTCTTCCTACAAGCAAGACTTCCTTTCTGGTAAATGCACTCACTTTTCAGCTCAAAGGAAGCTACATCATTCATGAAGCTCACAGGTTTCTTGCTCTTAACTGACAAGCACTGGATGTTAGAGGACCTGTGGTTTGTATCAGTTTCAGAAGCAGAGTTGAACTAGATATGGTCCCTGTGTAGGAAACACGGTTCTTTTGTTCAGAGCACACTCACGTTTCCTGATTAATTAGAGACGCTAGAAAGGAAGAGAGTGCTTCTTGCTCTAAAGCAGAGTGTTTTTCTTGGAAGAGAACTGTGCTGTGTGTTTCCCCTTAGAAACGGAGTTAAATGCCATGCTCTGTGTCTTCCTAAAAGCAAGACTTCCTTTCAGGTAAACGCACTCACTTTTCAGCTCAAAGGAAGCTACATCGTTCACGAAGCTCACAGGTTTCTAGCTCTTAACTGAAAAGCATTGGATGTTAGAGGACCTGTGGTTTGTATCAGTTTCAGAAGCAGAGTTGAACTAGATATGGTCTCTGTGTAGGAAACACGGTTTTTTGTTCAGAGCACACTCACGTTTTCCGCCTTATTAGAGATGCTAGAAAGTAAGAGAGTGCTTCTTGCTCTAAAGCAGAGTGTGTTTCATGGATGAGAACTGTGCTGTGTGTTTCCCTTCAGAAAAGGAGTTAAATGCCAGGCTCTATGTCTTCCTACAAGCAAGACTTCCTTTCAGGTAAACGCACTCACTTTTCAGCTCAAAGGAAGCTACATCATTCACGAAGCTCACAGGTTTCTTGCTCTAACTGAAAAGCATTGGATGTTAGAGGACCTGTTGTTTGTATCAGTTTCAGAAGCAGAGTTGAACTAGATATGGTCCCTGTGTAGGAAACATGGTTCTTTTGTTCAGAGCACACTCATGTTTCCTGATTATTTAGAGAGGCTAGAAAGCAAGAGCGTGCTTCTTGATCTAAAGCAGAGTGTGTTTCATGGATGAGAACTGTGCTGTGTGTTTCCCTTCAGAAAAGGAGTTAAATGCCAGGCTCTATGTCTTCCTACAAGCAAGCCTTCCTTTCAGGTAAACGCACTCACTTTTCAGCTCAAAGGAAGCTACATCATTCAGGAAGCTCACAGGTTTCTTGCTCTTAACTGACAAGCACTGGATGTTAGAGGACCTGTGGTTTGTATCAGTTTCAGAAGCAGAGTTGAACTAGATATGGTCCCTGTGTAGGAAACACGGTTCTTTTGTTCAGAGCACACTCACGTTTCCTGATTAATTAGAGACGCTAGAAAGGAAGAGAGTGCTTCTTGCTATAATGCAGAGTGTTTTTCTTGGAAGAGAACTGTGCTGTGTGTTTCCCTTCAGAAAAGGAGTTAAATGCCAGGCTCTGTGTCTTCCTACAAGCAAGACTTCTTTTCAGGTAAATGCACTCACTTTTCAGCTCAAAGGAAGCAACATCTTTCACGAAGCTCACACGTTTCTTGCTCTAACTGAAAAGCATTGGATGTTAGAGGACCTGTGGTTTGTATCAGTTTCAGAAGCAGAGTTGAACTAGATATGGTCCCTGTGTAGGAAACATGGTTCTTTTGTTCAGAGCACACTCATGTTTCCTGATTATTTAGAGAGGCTAGAAAGCAAGAGCGTGCTTCTTGATCTAAAGCAGAGTGTGTTTCATGGATGAGAACTGTGCTGTGTGTTTCCCTTCAGAAAAGGAGTTAAATGCCAGGCTCTATGTCTTCCTACAAGCAAGCCTTCCTTTCAGGTAAACGCACTCACTTTTCAGCTCAAAGGAAGCTACATCATTCAGGAAGCTCACAGGTTTCTTGCTCTTAACTGACAAGCACTGGATGTTAGAGGACCTGTGGTTTGTATCAGTTTCAGAAGCAGAGTTGAACTAGATATGGTCCCTGTGTAGGAAACACGGTTCTTTTGTTCAGAGCACACTCACGTTTCCTGATTAATTAGAGACGCTAGAAAGGAAGAGAGTGCTTCTTGCTATAATGCAGAGTGTTTTTCTTGGAAGAGAACTGTGCTGTGTGTTTCCCTTCAGAAAAGGAGTTAAATGCCAGGCTCTGTGTCTTCCTACAAGCAAGACTTCTTTTCAGGTAAATGCACTCACTTTTCAGCTCAAAGGAAGCAACATCTTTCACGAAGCTCACAGGTTTCTTGCTCTAACTGAAAAGCATTGGATGTTAGAGGACCTGTGGTGTGTATCAGTTTCAGAAGCAGAGTTGAACTAGATATGGTCCCTGTGTAGGAAACATGGTTCTTTTGTTCATAGCACACTCATGTTTCCTGATTAATTAGATACGCTAGAAAGGAAGAGCGTGCTTCTTGATCAAAAGCAGAGTGTGTTTCATGGATGAGAACTGTGCTGTGTGTTTCCCTTCAGAAACGGAGTTAAATGCCAGGCTCTGTGTCTTCCTACAAGCAAGACTTTGTTTCAGGTAAACGCACTCACTTTTCAGCTCAAAGGAAGCTACATCATTCATGAAGCTCACAGGTTTCTCCCTCTTAACTGACAAGCATTGGATGTTAGAGGACCTGTGGTTTGTATCAGTTTCAGAAGCAGAGTTGAACTAGATATGGTCCCTGTGTAGGAAACAAGGTTCTTTTGTTCAGAGCACACTCACGTTTTCTGCCTTATTAGAGATGCTAGAAAGCAAGAGAGTGCTTCTTGCTCTAAAGCAGAGTGTGTTTCATAGATGAGAACTGTGCTGTATGTTTCCCTTCAGAAAAGGAGTTAAATGCCAGGCTCTATGTCTTCCTACAAGCAAGACTTCCTTTCAGGTAAACGCACTCACTTTTCAGCTCAAAGGAAGCTACATCATTCACGAAGCATACAGGTTTCTTGCTCTTAACTGACAAGCACTGGATGTTAGAGGACCTGTGGTTTGTATCAGTTTCAGAAGCAGAGTTGAACTAGATATGGTCCCTGTGTAGGAAACACGGTTCTTTTGTTCAGAGCACACTCATGTTTCCTGATTAATTAGAGACGCTAGAAAGCAAGAGCGTGCTTCTTGATCTAAAGCAGAGTGTGTTTCATGGATGAGAACTGTGCTGTGTGTTTCCCTTCAGAATCGGAGTTAAATGCCATGCTCTGTGTCTTCCTAAAAGCAAGACTTCCTTTCTGGTAAACGCACTCACTTTTCAGCTCAAAGGAAGCTACATCACTCACAAAGCTCACAGGTTTCTTGCTCTTAACTGACAAGCACTGGATGTTAGAGAACCTGTGGTTTGTATCAGTTTCAGAAGCAGAGTTGAACTAGATATGGTCCATGTGTGTAGGAAACAAGGATCTTTTCGTCTGAGCACACTCACGTTTCCCGACTTATTAGAGGTGCTAGAATGCAAGAGAGTGCTTCTCGCTCTAAAGCAGAGTGTGTTTCATGGATGAGAACTGTGCTGTGTGTTTCCCCTTAGAAACGGAGTTAAATGCCATGCTCTGTGTCTTCCTAAAAGTAAGACTTCCTTTCTGGTAAATGCACTCACTTTTCAGCTCAAAGGAAGCTACATCATTCACGAAGCTCACACGTTTCCGGCTCTTAACTGAAAAGCATTGGATGTTAATGGACCTGTTGTTTGTATCAGTTTCAGAAGCAGAGTTGAACTAGATATGGACCCTGTGTAGGAAACACGGTTCTTTTGTTCAGAGCACACTCATGTTTTCTGCCTTATTAGAGATGCTAGAAAGTAAGAGAGTGCTTCTTGCTCTAAAGCAGAGTGTGTTTCATGGATGAGAACTGTGCTGTGTGTTTCCCTTCAGAAAAGGAGTTAAATGCCAGGCTCTGTGTCTTCCTACAAGCAAGACTTCCTTTCAGGTAAACGCACTCACTTTTCAGCTCAAAGGAAGCTACATCGTTCACGAAGCTCACCCGTTTCTAGCTCTTAACTGAAAAGCATTGGATGTTAGAGCACCTGTGGTTTGTATCAGTTTCAGAAGCAGAGTTGAACTAGATATGGTCTCTGTGTAGGAAACACGGTTCTTTTGTTCAGAGCACACTCACATTTTACGCCTTATTAGAGATGCTAGAAAGTAAGAGAGTGCTTCTTGCTCTAAAGCAGAGTGTGTTTCATGGATGAGAACTGTGCTGTGTGTTTCCCTTCAGAAAAGGAGTTAAATGCCAGGCTCTATGTCTTCCTACAAGCAAGACTTCCTTTCAGGTAAACGCACTCACTTTTCAGCTCAAAGGAAACTACATCATTCACGAAGCTCACAGGTTTCTTGCTCTTAACTGACAAGCACTGGATGTTAGAGGACCTGTGGTTTGTATCAGTTTCAGAAGCAGAGTTGAACTAGATATGGTCCCTGTGTAGGAAACAAGGTTCTTTTGTTCAGAGCACACTCACGTTTCCTGATTAATTAGAGACGCTAGAAAGGAAGAGAGTGCTTCTTGCTCTAAAGCAGAGTGTTTTTCTTGGAAGAGAACTGTGCTGTGTGTTTCCCTTCAGAAAAGGAGTTAAATGCCAGGCTCTGTGTCTTCCTACAAGCAAGACTTCTTTTCAGGTAAATGCACTCACTTTTCAGCTCAAAGGAAGCAACATCTTTCACGAAGCTCACACATTTCTTGCTCTAACTGAAAAGCATTGGATGTTAGAGGACCTGTGGTTTGTATCAGTTTCAGAAGCAGAGTTGAACTAGATATGGTCCCTGTGTAGGAAACATGGTTCTTTTGTTCAGAGCACACTCATGTTTCCTGATTAATTAGAGACGCTAGAAAGCAAGAGCATGCTTCTTGATCTAAGGCAGAGTGTGTTTCATGGATGAGAACTGTGCTGTGTGTTTCCCTTCAGAAACAGAGTTAAATGCCAGGCTCTGTGTCTTCCTACAAGCAAGACTTTGTTTCAGGTAAACACACTCACTTTTCAGCTCAAAGGAAGCTACATCATTCACGAAGCTCACAGGTGTCTCGCTCTTAACTGACAAGCATTGGATGATAGAGGACCTGTGGTTTGTATCAGTTTCAGAAGCAGAGTTGAACTGGATATGGTCACTGTGTGTAGGAAACACAGTTCTTTTGTTCTGAGCACACTCATGTTTCCCGCCTTATTAGAGACACTAGATACCAAGAGAGTGCCTCTTGCTCTAAAGCAGAGTGTGTTTCATGGATGAGATCTGTAGTGTGTGTTTCCCTTCAGAAAAGGAGTTAAATGCCAGGCTCTGTGTCTTCCTACAAGCAAGACTACATTTCATGTAAACGCACTCACTTTTCAGCTCAAAGGAAGCTACATCATTTACGAAGCTCACACTTTTCCAGCTCTTAACTGAAAAGCATTGGATGTTAATGGACCTGCTGTTTGTATCAGTTTCAGAAGCAGAGTTGAACTAGATATGGTCCGGGGGTGTAGGAAACATGGTTCATTTGTTCTGAGCACACTCACGTTTCCTGCCTTTTAGAGACTCTAGAAAGCAAGAGAGTGCTTCTTGCTCTAAAGCAGAGTGTGTTTCATGGATGAGAAGTGTGCTGTGTGTTTCCCTTCAGAAAAGGAGTTAAATGCCAGGCTCTATGTCTTCCTACAAGCAAGACTTCCTTTCAGGTAAACGCACTCACTTTTCAGCTCAAATGAAGCTACATCATTCATGAAGCACACAGGTTTCTTCCTCTTAACTGAAAAGCACTGGATGTTAGAGGACCTGTGGTTTGTATGAGTTTCAGAAGCAGAGTTGAACTAGATATGGTCCCTGTGTAGGAAACACGGTTCTTTTGTTCAGAGCACACTCATGTTTCCTGATTAATTAGAGACGCTAGAAAGGAAGAGAGTGCTTCTTGCTCTAAAGCAGAGTGTGTTTCATGGATGAGAACTGTGCTGTGTGTTTCCCTTCAGAAACGGAGTTAAATGCCAGGCTCTGTGTCTTCCTACAAGCAAGACTTTGTTTCAGGTAAACGCACTCACTTTTCAGCTCAAAGGAAGCTACATCATTCATGAAGCTCACAGGTTTCTCCCTCTTAACTGACAAGCATTGGATGTTAGAGGACCTGTGGTTTGTATCAGTTTCAGAAGCAGAGTTGAACTAGATATGGTCCATGTGTGTAGGAAACAAGGATCTTTTCGTCTGAGCACACTCACGTTTCCCGACTTATTAGAGGTGCTAGAATGCAAGAGAGTGCTTCTCGCTCTAAAGCAGAGTGTGTTTCATGGATGAGAACTGTGCTGTGTGTTTCCCCTTAGAAACGGAGTTAAATGCCATGCTCTGTGTCTTCCTAAAAGTAAGACTTCCTTTCTGGTAAATGCACTCACTTTTCAGCTCAAAGGAAGCTACATCATTCACGAAGCTCACACGTTTCCGGCTCTTAACTGAAAAGCATTGGATGTTAATGGACCTGTTGTTTGTATCAGTTTCAGAAGCAGAGTTGAACTAGATATGGACCCTGTGTAGGAAACACGGTTCTTTTGTTCAGAGCACACTCATGTTTTCTGCCTTATTAGAGATGCTAGAAAGTAAGAGAGTGCTTCTTGCTCTAAAGCAGAGTGTGTTTCATGGATGAGAACTGTGCTGTGTGTTTCCCTTCAGAAAAGGAGTTAAATGCCAGGCTCTGTGTCTTCCTACAAGCAAGACTTCCTTTCAGGTAAACGCACTCACTTTTCAGCTCAAAGGAAGCTACATCTTTCACGAAGCTCACCCGTTTCTAGCTCTTAACTGAAAAGCATTGGATGTTAGAGCACCTGTGGTTTGTATCAGTTTCAGAAGCAGAGTTGAACTAGATATGGTCTCTGTGTAGGAAACACGGTTCTTTTGTTCAGAGCACACTCACATTTTACGCCTTATTAGAGATGCTAGAAAGTAAGAGAGTGCTTCTTGCTCTAAAGCAGAGTGTGTTTCATGGATGAGAACTGTGCTGTGTGTTTCCCTTCAGAAAAGGAGTTAAATGCCAGGCTCTATGTCTTCCTACAAGCAAGACTTCCTTTCAGGTAAACGCACTCACTTTTCAGCTCAAAGGAAACTACATCATTCACGAAGCTCACAGGTTTCTTGCTCTTAACTGACAAGCACTGGATGTTAGAGGACCTGTGGTTTGTATCAGTTTCAGAAGCAGAGTTGAACTAGATATGGTCCCTGTGTAGGAAACAAGGTTCTTTTGTTCAGAGCACACTCACGTTTCCTGATTAATTAGAGACGCTAGAAAGGAAGAGAGTGCTTCTTGCTCTAAAGCAGAGTGTTTTTCTTGGAAGAGAACTGTGCTGTGTGTTTCCCTTCAGAAAAGGAGTTAAATGCCAGGCTCTGTGTCTTCCTACAAGCAAGACTTCTTTTCAGGTAAATGCACTCACTTTTCAGCTCAAAGGAAGCAACATCTTTCACGAAGCTCACACGTTTCTTGCTCTAACTGAAAAGCATTGGATGTTAGAGGACCTGTGGTTTGTATCAGTTTCAGAAGCAGAGTTGAACTAGATATGGTCCCTGTGTAGGAAACATGGTTCTTTTGTTCAGAGCACACTCATGTTTCCTGATTAATTAGAGACGCTAGAAAGCAAGAGCATGCTTCTTGATCTAAGGCAGAGTGTGTTTCATGGATGAGAACTGTGCTGTGTGTTTCCCTTCAGAAACGGAGTTAAATGCCAGGCTCTGTGTCTTCCTACAAGCAAGACTTTGTTTCAGGTAAACACACTCACTTTTCAGCTCAAAGGAAGCTGCATCATTCACGAAGCTCACAGGTGTCTCGCTCTTAACTGACAAGCATTGGATGATAGAGGACCTGTGGTTTGTATCAGTTTCAGAAGCAGAGTTGAACTGGATATGGTCACTGTGTGTAGGAAACACAGTTCTTTTGTTCTGAGCACACTCATGTTTCCCGCCTTATTAGAGACACTAGATACCAAGAGAGTGCCTCTTGCTCTAAAGCAGAGTGTGTTTCATGGATGAGATCTGTAGTGTGTGTTTCCCTTCAGAAAAGGAGTTAAATGCCAGGCTCTGTGTCTTCCTACAAGCAAGACTACATTTCATGTAAACGCACTCACTTTTCAGCTCAAAGGAAGCTACATCATTTACGAAGCTCACACTTTTCCAGCTCTTAACTGAAAAGCATTGGATGTTAATGGACCTGCTGTTTGTATCAGTTTCAGAAGCAGAGTTGAACTAGATATGGTCCAGGGGTGTAGGAAACATGGTTCATTTGTTCTGAGCACACTCACGTTTCCTGCCTTTTAGAGACTCTAGAAAGCAAGAGAGTGCTTCTTGCTCTAAAGCAGAGTGTGTTTCATGGATGAGAAGTGTGCTGTGTGTTTCATTTCAGAAAAGGAGTTAAATGCCAGGCTCTATGTCTTCCTACAAGCAAGACTTCCTTTCAGGTAAACGCACTCACTTTTCAGCTCAAATGAAGCTACATCATTCATGAAGCACACAGGTTTCTTCCTCTTAACTGAAAAGCACTGGATGTTAGAGGACCTGTGGTTTGTATGAGTTTCAGAAGCAGAGTTGAACTAGATATGGTCCCTGTGTAGGAAACACGGTTCTTTTGTTCAGAGCACACTCATGTTTCCTGATTAATTAGAGACGCTAGAAAGGAAGAGAGTGCTTCTTGCTCTAAAGCAGAGTGTGTTTCATGATGAGAACTGTGCTGTGTGTTTCCCTTCAGAAACGGAGTTAAATGCCACGCTCTGTGTCTTCCTAAAAGCAAGACTTCCTTTTGGGTAAATGCACTCACTTTTGAGCTCAAATGAAGCTACATCATTCACGAAGCTCACACATTTCACGCTCTTAACTGAAAAGCATTGGATGTTAATGGACCTGTTGTTTGTATCAGTTTCAGAAGCAGAGTTGAACTGAATATAGTCCCTGTGTGTAGGAAACACAGTTCTTTTGTTCTGAGCACACTCATGTTTCCCGCCTTATTAGAGACTCTAGAAACCAAGAGAGTGCTTCTTGCTCTAAAGCAGAGTGTGTTTCATGGATGAGAACTGTGCTGTGTGTTTCCCTTCAGAAAAGGAGTTAAATGCCAGGCTCTGTGTCTTCCTAAAAGCAAGACTTCCTTTCTGGTAAATGCACTCACTTTTCAGCTCAAAGGAAGCTACATCATTCACGAAGCTCACACGTTTCCCGCTCTTAACTGAAAAGCATTGGATGTTAATGGACCTGTTGTTTGTATCAGTTTCAGAAGCAGAGTTGAACTAGATATGGTCCAGGGGTGTAGGAAACATGGTTCATTTGTTCTGAGCACACTCACGTTTCCTGCCTTTTAGAGACTCTAGAAAGCAAGAGAGTGCTTCTTGCTCTAAAGCAGAGTGTGTTTCATGGATGAGAAGTGTGCTGTGTGTTTCCCTTCAGAAAAGGAGTTAAATGCCAGGCTCTATGTCTTCCTACAAGCAAGACTTCCTTTCAGGTAAACGCACTCACTTTTCAGCTCAAAGGAAGCTACATCATTCACGAAGCTCACAGGTTTCTTGCTCTTAACTGACAAGCACTGGATGTTAGAGGACCTGTGGTTTGTATCAGTTTCAGAAGCAGAGTTGAACTAGATATGGTCCATGTGTGTAGGAAACAAGGATCTTTTCTTCTGAGCACACTCACGTTTCCCAACTTATTAGAGATGCTAGAAAGCAAGAGAGTGCTTCTCGCTCTAAAGCAGAGTGTGTTTCATGGATGAGAACTGTGCTGTGTGTTTCCCCTTAGAAACGGAGTTAAATGCCATGCTCTGTGTCTTCCTAAAAGTAAGACTTCCTTTCTGGTAAATGCACTCACTTTTCAGCTCAAAGGAAGCTACATCATTCACGAAGCTCACACGTTTCCCACTCTTAACTGAAAAGCATTGGATGTTAATGGACCTGTTGTTTGTATCAGTTTCAGAAGCAGAGTTGAACTAGATATGGACCCTGTGTAGGAAACACGGTTCTTTTGTTCAGAGCACACTCACGTTTTCTGCCTTATTAGAGATACTAGAAAGTAAGAGAGTGCTTCTTGCTCTAAAGCAGAGTGTGTTTCATAGATGAGAACTGTGCTGTGTGTTTCCCTTCTGAAAGGGAGTTAAATGCCAGGCTCTGTGTCTTCCTACAAGCAAGACTTCCTTTCAGGTAAACGCACTCACTTTTCAGCTCAAAGGAAGCTACATCGTTCACGAAGCTCACACGTTTCTAGCTCTTAACTGAAAAGCATTGGATGTTAGAGGACCTGTGGTTTGTATCAGTTTCAGAAGCAGAGTTGAACTAGATATGGTCCCTGTGTAGGAAACATGGTTCTTTTGTTCAGAGCACACTCATGTTTCCTGATTAATTAGAGACGCTAGAAAGCAAGAGCATGCTTCTTGATCTAAGGCAGAGTGTGTTTCATGGATGAGAACTGTGCTGTGTGTTTCCCTTCAGAAACAGAGTTAAATGCCAGGCTCTGTGTCTTCCTACAAGCAAGACTTTGTTTCAGGTAAACACACTCACTTTTCAGCTCAAAGGAAGCTACATCATTCACGAAGCTCACAGGTGTCTCGCTCTTAACTGACAAGCATTGGATGATAGAGGACCTGTGGTTTGTATCAGTTTCAGAAGCAGAGTTGAACTGGATATGGTCACTGTGTGTAGGAAACACAGTTCTTTTGTTCTGAGCACACTCATGTTTCCCGCCTTATTAGAGACACTAGATACCAAGAGAGTGCCTCTTGCTCTAAAGCAGAGTGTGTTTCATGGATGAGATCTGTAGTGTGTGTTTCCCTTCAGAAAAGGAGTTAAATGCCAGGCTCTGTGTCTTCCTACAAGCAAGACTACATTTCATGTAAACGCACTCACTTTTCAGCTCAAAGGAAGCTACATCATTTACGAAGCTCACACTTTTCCAGCTCTTAACTGAAAAGCATTGGATGTTAATGGACCTGCTGTTTGTATCAGTTTCAGAAGCAGAGTTGAACTAGATATGGTCCGGGGGTGTAGGAAACATGGTTCATTTGTTCTGAGCACACTCACGTTTCCTGCCTTTTAGAGACTCTAGAAAGCAAGAGAGTGCTTCTTGCTCTAAAGCAGAGTGTGTTTCATGGATGAGAAGTGTGCTGTGTGTTTCCCTTCAGAAAAGGAGTTAAATGCCAGGCTCTATGTCTTCCTACAAGCAAGACTTCCTTTCAGGTAAACGCACTCACTTTTCAGCTCAAATGAAGCTACATCATTCATGAAGCACACAGGTTTCTTCCTCTTAACTGAAAAGCACTGGATGTTAGAGGACCTGTGGTTTGTATGAGTTTCAGAAGCAGAGTTGAACTAGATATGGTCCCTGTGTAGGAAACACGGTTCTTTTGTTCAGAGCACACTCATGTTTCCTGATTAATTAGAGACGCTAGAAAGGAAGAGAGTGCTTCTTGCTCTAAAGCAGAGTGTGTTTCATGGATGAGAACTGTGCTGTGTGTTTCCCTTCAGAAACGGAGTTAAATGCCAGGCTCTGTGTCTTCCTACAAGCAAGACTTTGTTTCAGGTAAACGCACTCACTTTTCAGCTCAAAGGAAGCTACATCATTCATGAAGCTCACAGGTTTCTCCCTCTTAACTGACAAGCATTGGATGTTAGAGGACCTGTGGTTTGTATCAGTTTCAGAAGCAGAGTTGAACTAGATATGGTCCATGTGTGTAGGAAACAAGGATCTTTTCGTCTGAGCACACTCACGTTTCCCGACTTATTAGAGGTGCTAGAATGCAAGAGAGTGCTTCTCGCTCTAAAGCAGAGTGTGTTTCATGGATGAGAACTGTGCTGTGTGTTTCCCCTTAGAAACGGAGTTAAATGCCATGCTCTGTGTCTTCCTAAAAGTAAGACTTCCTTTCTGGTAAATGCACTCACTTTTCAGCTCAAAGGAAGCTACATCATTCACGAAGCTCACACGTTTCCGGCTCTTAACTGAAAAGCATTGGATGTTAATGGACCTGTTGTTTGTATCAGTTTCAGAAGCAGAGTTGAACTAGATATGGACCCTGTGTAGGAAACACGGTTCTTTTGTTCAGAGCACACTCATGTTTTCTGCCTTATTAGAGATGCTAGAAAGTAAGAGAGTGCTTCTTGCTCTAAAGCAGAGTGTGTTTCATGGATGAGAACTGTGCTGTGTGTTTCCCTTCAGAAAAGGAGTTAAATGCCAGGCTCTGTGTCTTCCTACAAGCAAGACTTCCTTTCAGGTAAACGCACTCACTTTTCAGCTCAAAGGAAGCTACATCTTTCACGAAGCTCACCCGTTTCTAGCTCTTAACTGAAAAGCATTGGATGTTAGAGCACCTGTGGTTTGTATCAGTTTCAGAAGCAGAGTTGAACTAGATATGGTCTCTGTGTAGGAAACACGGTTCTTTTGTTCAGAGCACACTCACATTTTACGCCTTATTAGAGATGCTAGAAAGTAAGAGAGTGCTTCTTGCTCTAAAGCAGAGTGTGTTTCATGGATGAGAACTGTGCTGTGTGTTTCCCTTCAGAAAAGGAGTTAAATGCCAGGCTCTATGTCTTCCTACAAGCAAGACTTCCTTTCAGGTAAACGCACTCACTTTTCAGCTCAAAGGAAACTACATCATTCACGAAGCTCACAGGTTTCTTGCTCTTAACTGACAAGCACTGGATGTTAGAGGACCTGTGGTTTGTATCAGTTTCAGAAGCAGAGTTGAACTAGATATGGTCCCTGTGTAGGAAACAAGGTTCTTTTGTTCAGAGCACACTCACGTTTCCTGATTAATTAGAGACGCTAGAAAGGAAGAGAGTGCTTCTTGCTCTAAAGCAGAGTGTTTTTCTTGGAAGAGAACTGTGCTGTGTGTTTCCCTTCAGAAAAGGAGTTAAATGCCAGGCTCTGTGTCTTCCTACAAGCAAGACTTCTTTTCAGGTAAATGCACTCACTTTTCAGCTCAAAGGAAGCAACATCTTTCACGAAGCTCACACGTTTCTTGCTCTAACTGAAAAGCATTGGATGTTAGAGGACCTGTGGTTTGTATCAGTTTCAGAAGCAGAGTTGAACTAGATATGGTCCCTGTGTAGGAAACATGGTTCTTTTGTTCAGAGCACACTCATGTTTCCTGATTAATTAGAGACGCTAGAAAGCAAGAGCATGCTTCTTGATCTAAGGCAGAGTGTGTTTCATGGATGAGAACTGTGCTGTGTGTTTCCCTTCAGAAACGGAGTTAAATGCCAGGCTCTGTGTCTTCCTACAAGCAAGACTTTGTTTCAGGTAAACACACTCACTTTTCAGCTCAAAGGAAGCTGCATCATTCACGAAGCTCACAGGTGTCTCGCTCTTAACTGACAAGCATTGGATGATAGAGGACCTGTGGTTTGTATCAGTTTCAGAAGCAGAGTTGAACTGGATATGGTCACTGTGTGTAGGAAACACAGTTCTTTTGTTCTGAGCACACTCATGTTTCCCGCCTTATTAGAGACACTAGATACCAAGAGAGTGCCTCTTGCTCTAAAGCAGAGTGTGTTTCATGGATGAGATCTGTAGTGTGTGTTTCCCTTCAGAAAAGGAGTTAAATGCCAGGCTCTGTGTCTTCCTACAAGCAAGACTACATTTCATGTAAACGCACTCACTTTTCAGCTCAAAGGAAGCTACATCATTTACGAAGCTCACACTTTTCCAGCTCTTAACTGAAAAGCATTGGATGTTAATGGACCTGCTGTTTGTATCAGTTTCAGAAGCAGAGTTGAACTAGATATGGTCCAGGGGTGTAGGAAACATGGTTCATTTGTTCTGAGCACACTCACGTTTCCTGCCTTTTAGAGACTCTAGAAAGCAAGAGAGTGCTTCTTGCTCTAAAGCAGAGTGTGTTTCATGGATGAGAAGTGTGCTGTGTGTTTCATTTCAGAAAAGGAGTTAAATGCCAGGCTCTATGTCTTCCTACAAGCAAGACTTCCTTTCAGGTAAACGCACTCACTTTTCAGCTCAAATGAAGCTACATCATTCATGAAGCACACAGGTTTCTTCCTCTTAACTGAAAAGCACTGGATGTTAGAGGACCTGTGGTTTGTATGAGTTTCAGAAGCAGAGTTGAACTAGATATGGTCCCTGTGTAGGAAACACGGTTCTTTTGTTCAGAGCACACTCATGTTTCCTGATTAATTAGAGACGCTAGAAAGGAAGAGAGTGCTTCTTGCTCTAAAGCAGAGTGTGTTTCATGATGAGAACTGTGCTGTGTGTTTCCCTTCAGAAACGGAGTTAAATGCCACGCTCTGTGTCTTCCTAAAAGCAAGACTTCCTTTTGGGTAAATGCACTCACTTTTGAGCTCAAATGAAGCTACATCATTCACGAAGCTCACACATTTCACGCTCTTAACTGAAAAGCATTGGATGTTAATGGACCTGTTGTTTGTATCAGTTTCAGAAGCAGAGTTGAACTGAATATAGTCCCTGTGTGTAGGAAACACAGTTCTTTTGTTCTGAGCACACTCATGTTTCCCGCCTTATTAGAGACTCTAGAAACCAAGAGAGTGCTTCTTGCTCTAAAGCAGAGTGTGTTTCATGGATGAGAACTGTGCTGTGTGTTTCCCTTCAGAAAAGGAGTTAAATGCCAGGCTCTGTGTCTTCCTAAAAGCAAGACTTCCTTTCTGGTAAATGCACTCACTTTTCAGCTCAAAGGAAGCTACATCATTCACGAAGCTCACACGTTTCCCGCTCTTAACTGAAAAGCATTGGATGTTAATGGACCTGTTGTTTGTATCAGTTTCAGAAGCAGAGTTGAACTAGATATGGTCCAGGGGTGTAGGAAACATGGTTCATTTGTTCTGAGCACACTCACGTTTCCTGCCTTTTAGAGACTCTAGAAAGCAAGAGAGTGCTTCTTGCTCTAAAGCAGAGTGTGTTTCATGGATGAGAAGTGTGCTGTGTGTTTCCCTTCAGAAAAGGAGTTAAATGCCAGGCTCTATGTCTTCCTACAAGCAAGACTTCCTTTCAGGTAAACGCACTCACTTTTCAGCTCAAAGGAAGCTACATCATTCACGAAGCTCACAGGTTTCTTGCTCTTAACTGACAAGCACTGGATGTTAGAGGACCTGTGGTTTGTATCAGTTTCAGAAGCAGAGTTGAACTAGATATGGTCCATGTGTGTAGGAAACAAGGATCTTTTCTTCTGAGCACACTCACGTTTCCCAACTTATTAGAGATGCTAGAAAGCAAGAGAGTGCTTCTCGCTCTAAAGCAGAGTGTGTTTCATGGATGAGAACTGTGCTGTGTGTTTCCCCTTAGAAACGGAGTTAAATGCCATGCTCTGTGTCTTCCTAAAAGTAAGACTTCCTTTCTGGTAAATGCACTCACTTTTCAGCTCAAAGGAAGCTACATCATTCACGAAGCTCACACGTTTCCCACTCTTAACTGAAAAGCATTGGATGTTAATGGACCTGTTGTTTGTATCAGTTTCAGAAGCAGAGTTGAACTAGATATGGACCCTGTGTAGGAAACACGGTTCTTTTGTTCAGAGCACACTCACGTTTTCTGCCTTATTAGAGATACTAGAAAGTAAGAGAGTGCTTCTTGCTCTAAAGCAGAGTGTGTTTCATAGATGAGAACTGTGCTGTGTGTTTCCCTTCTGAAAGGGAGTTAAATGCCAGGCTCTGTGTCTTCCTACAAGCAAGACTTCCTTTCAGGTAAACGCACTCACTTTTCAGCTCAAAGGAAGCTACATCGTTCACGAAGCTCACACGTTTCTAGCTCTTAACTGAAAAGCATTGGATGTTAGAGGACCTGTGGTTTGTATCAGTTTCAGAAGCAGAGTTGAACTAGATATGGTCTCTGTGTAGGAAACACGGTTCTTTTGTTCAGAGCACACTCACATTTTACGCCTTATTAGAGATGCTAGAAAGTAAGAGAGTGCTTCTTGCTCTAAAGCAGAGTGTGTTTCATGGATGAGAACTGTGCTGTGTGTTTCCCTTCAGAAAAGGAGTTAAATGCCAGGCTCTATGTCTTCCTACAAGCAAGACTTCCTTTCAGGTAAACGCACTCACTTTTTAGCTCAAAGGAAGCAATATCATTCACGAAGCTCACAGGTTTCTTGCTCTTAACTGACAAGCACTGGATGTTAGAGGACCTGTGGTTTGTATCAGTTTCAGAAGCAGAGTTGAACTAGATATGGTCCCTGTGTAGGAAACAGGGATCTTTTGTTCTGAGCCCACTCCCGTTTCCCGCCTTATTAGAGATGCTAGAAAGCAAGAGAGTGCTTCTTGCTCTATAGCAGAGTGTGTTTCATGGATGAGATCTGTGCTGTGTGTTTCCCTTCAGAAAGGGAGTTAAATGCCAGGCTCTGTGTCTTCCTACAAGCAAGACTTCCTTTCAGGTAAATGCACTCACTTTTCAGCTCAAAGGAAGCTACATCATTCAGGAAGCTCACACGTTTCCCACTCTTAACTGAAAAGCATTGGATGTTAATGGACCTGTTGTTTGTATCAGTTTCAGAAGCAGAGTTGAACTAGATATGGACCCTGTGTAGGAAACACGGTTCTTTTGTTCAGAGCACACTCACGTTTTCTGCCTTTTTAGAGATGCTAGAAAGTAAGAGAGTGCTTCTTGCTCTAAAGCAGAGTGTGTTTCATGGATGAGATCTGTGCTGTGTGTTTCCCTTCAGAAAGGGAGTTAAATGCTGGGCTCTGTGTCTTCCTACAAGCAAGACTTCATTTCAGGTAAACGCACTCACTTTTCAGCTCAAAGGAAGCTACATCATCACGAAGCTCATACTTTTCCCGCTCTTAACTGAAAAGCATTGGATGTTAATGGACCTGTTGTTTGTATCAGTTTCAGAAGCAGAGTTGAACTGGATATGGTCACTGTGTGTAGGAAACACAGTTCTTTTGTTCTGAGCACACTCATGTTTCCCTCCTTATTAGAGACTCTAGAAACCAAGAGAGTGCTTCTTGCTCTAAAGCAGAGTGTGTTTCATGGATGAGAACTGTGCTGTGTGTTTCCCTTCTGCAACGGAGTTAAATGCCAGGCTCTGTGTCTTCCTACAAGCAAGACTTCCTTTCAGGTAAACGCACTCACTTTTCAGCTCAAAGGAAGCTACATCCTTCAGGAAGCTCACACGTTTCTAGCTCTTAACTGAAAAGCATTGGATGTTAGAGGACCTGTGGTTTTTATCAGTTTCAGAAGCAGAGTTGAACTATATATGGTCTCTGTGTAGGAAACACGGTCCTTTTGTTCAGAGCACACTCACATTTTCCGCCTTATTAGAGATGCTAGAAAGTAAGAGAGTGCTTCTTGCTCTAAAGCAGAGTGTGTTTCATGGATGAGAACTGTGCTGTGTGTTTCCCTTCAGAAAAGGAGTTAAATGCCAGGCTCTATGTCTTCCTACAAGCAAGACTTCCTTTCAGGTAAACGCACTCACTTTTCAGCTCAAAGGAAGCTACATCATTCACGAAGCTCACAGGTTTCTGCTCTTAACTGACAAGCACTGGATGTTAGAGGACCTGTGGTTTGTATCAGTTTCAGAAGCAGAGTTGAACTAGATATGGTCCCTGTGTAGGAAACATGGTTCTTTTGTTCAGAGCACACTCATGTTTCCTGATTAATTAGAGACGCTAGAAAGCAAGAGCGTGCTTCTTGGTCTAAAGCAGAGTGTGTTTCATGGATGAGATCTGTGCTGTGTGTTTCCCTTCAGAAAGGGAGTTAAATGCCAGGCTCTGTGTCTTCCTACAAGCAAGACTTCCTTTCAGGTAAATGCACTCACTATTCAGCTCAAAGGAAGCTACATCATCAGGAAGCTCATACTTTTCCCACTCTTAACTGAAAAGCATTGGGTGTTAATGGACCTGTTGTTTGTATCAGTTTCAGAAGCAGAGTTGATCTAGTTATGGTCCGGGGGTGTAGGAAACATGGTTCATTTGTTCTGAGCACACTCACGTTTCCTGCCTTTTAGAGACTCTCAAAAGCAAGAGAGTGCTTCTTGCTCTAAAGCAGAGTGTGTTTCATGGATGAGAAGTGTGCTGTGTGTTTCCCTTCAGAAAAGGAGTTAAATGCCAGGCTCTATGTCTTCCTACAAGCAAGACTTCCTTTCAGGTAAACGCACTCACTTTTCAGCTCAAATGAAGGTACATCATTCATGAAGCACACAGGTTTCTTCCTCTTAACTGAAAAGCACTGGATGTTAGAGGACCTGTGGTTTGTATCAGTTTCAGAAGCAGAGTTGAACTAGATATGGTCCCTGTGTAGGAAACACGGTTCTTTTGTTCAGAGCACACTCACGTTTTCCGCCTTATTAGAGATGCTAGAAAGCAAGAGAGTGCTTCTCGCTCTAAAGCAGAGTGTGTTTCATGGAAGAGAACTGTGCTGTGTGTTTCCCCTTAGAAACGGAGTTAAATGCCATGCTCTGTGTCTTCCTAAAAGCAAGACTTCCTTTCTGGTAAATGCACTCACTTTTCAGCTCAAAGGAAGCTACATCATTCACGAAGCTCACAAGTTTCCCGCTCTTAACTGAAAAGCATTGGATGTTAATGGACCTGTTGTTGGTATCAGTTTCAGAAGCAGAGTTGAACTAGATATGGACCCTGTGTAGGAAACATGGTTCTTTTGTTCAGAGCACACTCACGTTTTCTGCCTTATTAGAGATGCTAGAAAGTAAGAGAGTGCTTCTTGCTCTAAAGCAGAGTGTGTTTCATGGATGAGAACTGTGCTGTATGTTTCCCTTCTGAAAGGGAGTTAAATGCCAGGCTCTGTGTCTTCCTACAAGCAAGACTTCCTTTCAGGTAAATGCACTCACTTTTCAGCTCAAAGGAAGCTACATCATTCATGAAGCTCACAGGTTTCTTCCTCTTAACTGAAAAGCACTGGATGTTAGAGGACCTGTGGTTTGTATCAGTTTCAGAAGCAGAGTTGAACTAGATATGGTCCCTGTGTAGGAAACATGGTTCTTTTGTTCAGAGCACACTCACGTTTCCTTATTAATTAGAGACACTAGAAAGGAAGAGAGTGCTTCTTGCTCTAAAGCAGATTGTTGTTCTTGGAAGAGAACTGTGCTGTGTGTTTCCCTTCAGAAAAGGAGTTAAATGCCAGGCTCTGTGTCTTCCTACAAGCAAGACTTCTTTTCAGGTAAATGCACTCACTATTCAGCTCAAAGGAAGCAACATCTTTCAGGAAGCTCACACGTTTCTTGCTCTAACTGAAAAGCATTGGATGTTAGAGGACCTGTGGTTTGTATCAGTTTCAGAAGCAGAGTTGAACTAGATATGTTCCCTGTGTAGGAAACAGGGTTCTTTTGTTCAGAGCACACTCACGTTTCCTGATTAATTAGAGATGCTAGAAAGCAAGAGAGTGCTTCTTGCTCTAAAGCAGAGTGTGTTTCATGGATGAGATCTGTGCTGTGTGTTTCCCTTCAGAAAGGGAGTTAAATGCCAGGCTCTGTGTCTTCCTACAAGCAAGACTTCCTTTCAGGTAAACGCACTCACTTTTCAGCTCAAAGGAAGCTACATCATCACGAAGCTCATACTTTTCCCGCTCATAACTGAAAAGCATTGGATGTTAATGGACCTGTTGTTTGTATCAGTTTCAGAAGCAGAGTTGAACTGGATATGGTCACTGTGTGTAGGAAACACGGTTCTTTTGTTCAGAGCACACTCATGTTTCCTGATTAATTAGAGAGGCTAGAAAGGAAGAGAGTGCTTCTTGCTCTAAAGCAGAGTTTTTTTCTTGGAAGAGAACTGTGCTGTGTGTTTCCCTTCAGAAAAGGAGGTAAATGCCAGGCTCTGTGTCTTCCTACAAGCAAGACTTCTTTTCAGGTAAATGCACTCACTTTTCAGCTCAAAGGAAGCAACATCTTTCAGGAAGCTCACACGTTTCTTGCTCTAACTGAAAAGCATTGGATGTTAGAGGACCTGTTGTTTGTATCAGTTTCAGAAGCAGAGTTGAACTGGATATGGTCACTGTGTGTAGGAAACACAGTTCTTTTGTTCTGAGCACACTCATGTTTCCCGCCTTATTAGAGACACTAGATACCAAGAGAGTGCCTCTTGCTCTAAAGCAGAGTGTGTTTCATGGATGAGAACTGTAGTGTGTGTTTCCCTTCAGAAACGGAGTTAAATGCCAGGCTCTGTGTCTTCCTACAAGCAAGACTTCATTTCAGGTAAACACACTCACTTTTCAGCTCAAAGGAAGCTACATCATTCACGAAGCTCACACTTTTCATGCTCTTAACTGAAAAGCATTGAATGTTAATGGACCTGCTGTTTGTATCAGTTTCAGAAGCAGAGTTGAACTAGATATGGTCCGGGGGTGTAGGAAACATGGTTCATTTGTTCTGAGCACACTCACGTTTCCTGCCTTTTAGAGACTCTAGAAAGCAAGAGAGTGCTTCTTGCTCTAAAGCAGAGTGTGTTTCATGGATGAGAAGTGTGCTGTGTGTTTCCCTTCAGAAAAGGAGTTAAATGCCAGGCTCTATGTCTTCCTACAAGCAAGACTTCCTTTCTGGTAAATGCACTCACTTTTCAGCTCAAAGGAAGCTACATCATTCATGAAGCTCACAGGTTTCTTGCTCTTAACTGACAAGCACTGGATGTTAGAGGACCTGTGGTTTGTATCAGTTTCAGAAGCAGAGTTGAACTAGATATGGTCCCTGTGTAGGAAACACGGTTCTTTTGTTCAGAGCACACTCACGTTTCCTGATTAATTAGAGACGCTAGAAAGGAAGAGAGTGCTTCTTGCTCTAAAGCAGAGTGTTTTTCTTGGAAGAGAACTGTGCTGTGTGTTTCCCCTTAGAAACGGAGTTAAATGCCATGCTCTGTGTCTTCCTAAAAGCAAGACTTCCTTTCAGGTAAACGCACTCACTTTTCAGCTCAAAGGAAGCTACATCGTTCACGAAGCTCACAGGTTTCTAGCTCTTAACTGAAAAGCATTGGATGTTAGAGGACCTGTGGTTTGTATCAGTTTCAGAAGCAGAGTTGAACTAGATATGGTCTCTGTGTAGGAAACACGGTTTTTTGTTCAGAGCACACTCACGTTTTCCGCCTTATTAGAGATGCTAGAAAGTAAGAGAGTGCTTCTTGCTCTAAAGCAGAGTGTGTTTCATGGATGAGAACTGTGCTGTGTGTTTCCCTTCAGAAAAGGAGTTAAATGCCAGGCTCTATGTCTTCCTACAAGCAAGACTTCCTTTCAGGTAAACGCACTCACTTTTCAGCTCAAAGGAAGCTACATCATTCACGAAGCTCACAGGTTTCTTGCTCTAACTGAAAAGCATTGGATGTTAGAGGACCTGTTGTTTGTATCAGTTTCAGAAGCAGAGTTGAACTAGATATGGTCCCTGTGTAGGAAACATGGTTCTTTTGTTCAGAGCACACTCATGTTTCCTGATTATTTAGAGAGGCTAGAAAGCAAGAGCGTGCTTCTTGATCTAAAGCAGAGTGTGTTTCATGGATGAGAACTGTGCTGTGTGTTTCCCTTCAGAAAAGGAGTTAAATGCCAGGCTCTATGTCTTCCTACAAGCAAGCCTTCCTTTCAGGTAAACGCACTCACTTTTCAGCTCAAAGGAAGCTACATCATTCAGGAAGCTCACAGGTTTCTTGCTCTTAACTGACAAGCACTGGATGTTAGAGGACCTGTGGTTTGTATCAGTTTCAGAAGCAGAGTTGAACTAGATATGGTCCCTGTGTAGGAAACACGGTTCTTTTGTTCAGAGCACACTCACGTTTCCTGATTAATTAGAGACGCTAGAAAGGAAGAGAGTGCTTCTTGCTATAATGCAGAGTGTTTTTCTTGGAAGAGAACTGTGCTGTGTGTTTCCCTTCAGAAAAGGAGTTAAATGCCAGGCTCTGTGTCTTCCTACAAGCAAGACTTCTTTTCAGGTAAATGCACTCACTTTTCAGCTCAAAGGAAGCAACATCTTTCACGAAGCTCACACGTTTCTTGCTCTAACTGAAAAGCATTGGATGTTAGAGGACCTGTGGTTTGTATCAGTTTCAGAAGCAGAGTTGAACTAGATATGGTCCCTGTGTAGGAAACATGGTTCTTTTGTTCAGAGCACACTCATGTTTCCTGATTATTTAGAGAGGCTAGAAAGCAAGAGCGTGCTTCTTGATCTAAAGCAGAGTGTGTTTCATGGATGAGAACTGTGCTGTGTGTTTCCCTTCAGAAAAGGAGTTAAATGCCAGGCTCTATGTCTTCCTACAAGCAAGCCTTCCTTTCAGGTAAACGCACTCACTTTTCAGCTCAAAGGAAGCTACATCATTCAGGAAGCTCACAGGTTTCTTGCTCTTAACTGACAAGCACTGGATGTTAGAGGACCTGTGGTTTGTATCAGTTTCAGAAGCAGAGTTGAACTAGATATGGTCCCTGTGTAGGAAACACGGTTCTTTTGTTCAGAGCACACTCACGTTTCCTGATTAATTAGAGACGCTAGAAAGGAAGAGAGTGCTTCTTGCTATAATGCAGAGTGTTTTTCTTGGAAGAGAACTGTGCTGTGTGTTTCCCTTCAGAAAAGGAGTTAAATGCCAGGCTCTGTGTCTTCCTACAAGCAAGACTTCTTTTCAGGTAAATGCACTCACTTTTCAGCTCAAAGGAAGCAACATCTTTCACGAAGCTCACACGTTTCTTGCTCTAACTGAAAAGCATTGGATGTTAGAGGACCTGTGGTGTGTATCAGTTTCAGAAGCAGAGTTGAACTAGATATGGTCCCTGTGTAGGAAACATGGTTCTTTTGTTCATAGCACACTCATGTTTCCTGATTAATTAGATACGCTAGAAAGGAAGAGCGTGCTTCTTGATCAAAAGCAGAGTGTGTTTCATGGATGAGAACTGTGCTGTGTGTTTCCCTTCAGAAACGGAGTTAAATGCCAGGCTCTGTGTCTTCCTACAAGCAAGACTTTGTTTCAGGTAAACGCACTCACTTTTCAGCTCAAAGGAAGCTACATCATTCATGAAGCTCACAGGTTTCTCCCTCTTAACTGACAAGCATTGGATGTTAGAGGACCTGTGGTTTGTATCAGTTTCAGAAGCAGAGTTGAACTAGATATGGTCCCTGTGTAGGAAACAAGGTTCTTTTGTTCAGAGCACACTCACGTTTTCTGCCTTATTAGAGATGCTAGAAAGCAAGAGAGTGCTTCTTGCTCTAAAGCAGAGTGTGTTTCATAGATGAGAACTGTGCTGTATGTTTCCCTTCAGAAAAGGAGTTAAATGCCAGGCTCTATGTCTTCCTACAAGCAAGACTTCCTTTCAGGTAAACGCACTCACTTTTCAGCTCAAAGGAAGCTACATCATTCACGAAGCATACAGGTTTCTTGCTCTTAACTGACAAGCACTGGATGTTAGAGGACCTGTGGTTTGTATCAGTTTCAGAAGCAGAGTTGAACTAGATATGGTCCCTGTGTAGGAAACACGGTTCTTTTGTTCAGAGCACACTCATGTTTCCTGATTAATTAGAGACGCTAGAAAGCAAGAGCGTGCTTCTTGATCTAAAGCAGAGTGTGTTTCATGGATGAGAACTGTGCTGTGTGTTTCCCTTCAGAATCGGAGTTAAATGCCATGCTCTGTGTCTTCCTAAAAGCAAGACTTCCTTTCTGGTAAACGCACTCACTTTTCAGCTCAAAGGAAGCTACATCACTCACAAAGCTCACAGGTTTCTTGCTCTTAACTGACAAGCACTGGATGTTAGAGAACCTGTGGTTTGTATCAGTTTCAGAAGCAGAGTTGAACTAGATATGGTCCATGTGTGTAGGAAACAAGGATCTTTTCGTCTGAGCACACTCACGTTTCCCGACTTATTAGAGGTGCTAGAATGCAAGAGAGTGCTTCTCGCTCTAAAGCAGAGTGTGTTTCATGGATGAGAACTGTGCTGTGTGTTTCCCCTTAGAAACGGAGTTAAATGCCATGCTCTGTGTCTTCCTAAAAGTAAGACTTCCTTTCTGGTAAATGCACTCACTTTTCAGCTCAAAGGAAGCTACATCATTCACGAAGCTCACACGTTTCCGGCTCTTAACTGAAAAGCATTGGATGTTAATGGACCTGTTGTTTGTATCAGTTTCAGAAGCAGAGTTGAACTAGATATGGACCCTGTGTAGGAAACACGGTTCTTTTGTTCAGAGCACACTCATGTTTTCTGCCTTATTAGAGATGCTAGAAAGTAAGAGAGTGCTTCTTGCTCTAAAGCAGAGTGTGTTTCATGGATGAGAACTGTGCTGTGTGTTTCCCTTCAGAAAAGGAGTTAAATGCCAGGCTCTGTGTCTTCCTACAAGCAAGACTTCCTTTCAGGTAAACGCACTCACTTTTCAGCTCAAAGGAAGCTACATCGTTCACGAAGCTCACCCGTTTCTAGCTCTTAACTGAAAAGCATTGGATGTTAGAGCACCTGTGGTTTGTATCAGTTTCAGAAGCAGAGTTGAACTAGATATGGTCTCTGTGTAGGAAACACGGTTCTTTTGTTCAGAGCACACTCACATTTTACGCCTTATTAGAGATGCTAGAAAGTAAGAGAGTGCTTCTTGCTCTAAAGCAGAGTGTGTTTCATGGATGAGAACTGTGCTGTGTGTTTCCCTTCAGAAAAGGAGTTAAATGCCAGGCTCTATGTCTTCCTACAAGCAAGACTTCCTTTCAGGTAAACGCACTCACTTTTCAGCTCAAAGGAAACTACATCATTCACGAAGCTCACAGGTTTCTTGCTCTTAACTGACAAGCACTGGATGTTAGAGGACCTGTGGTTTGTATCAGTTTCAGAAGCAGAGTTGAACTAGATATGGTCCCTGTGTAGGAAACAAGGTTCTTTTGTTCAGAGCACACTCACGTTTCCTGATTAATTAGAGACGCTAGAAAGGAAGAGAGTGCTTCTTGCTCTAAAGCAGAGTGTTTTTCTTGGAAGAGAACTGTGCTGTGTGTTTCCCTTCAGAAAAGGAGTTAAATGCCAGGCTCTGTGTCTTCCTACAAGCAAGACTTCTTTTCAGGTAAATGCACTCACTTTTCAGCTCAAAGGAAGCAACATCTTTCACGAAGCTCACACATTTCTTGCTCTAACTGAAAAGCATTGGATGTTAGAGGACCTGTGGTTTGTATCAGTTTCAGAAGCAGAGTTGAACTAGATATGGTCCCTGTGTAGGAAACATGGTTCTTTTGTTCAGAGCACACTCATGTTTCCTGATTAATTAGAGACGCTAGAAAGCAAGAGCATGCTTCTTGATCTAAGGCAGAGTGTGTTTCATGGATGAGAACTGTGCTGTGTGTTTCCCTTCAGAAACGGAGTTAAATGCCAGGCTCTGTGTCTTCCTACAAGCAAGACTTTGTTTCAGGTAAACACACTCACTTTTCAGCTCAAAGGAAGCTACATCATTCACGAAGCTCACAGGTGTCTCGCTCTTAACTGACAAGCATTGGATGATAGAGGACCTGTGGTTTGTATCAGTTTCAGAAGCAGAGTTGAACTGGATATGGTCACTGTGTGTAGGAAACACAGTTCTTTTGTTCTGAGCACACTCATGTTTCCCGCCTTATTAGAGACACTAGATACCAAGAGAGTGCCTCTTGCTCTAAAGCAGAGTGTGTTTCATGGATGAGATCTGTAGTGTGTGTTTCCCTTCAGAAAAGGAGTTAAATGCCAGGCTCTGTGTCTTCCTACAAGCAAGACTACATTTCATGTAAACGCACTCACTTTTCAGCTCAAAGGAAGCTACATCATTTACGAAGCTCACACTTTTCCAGCTCTTAACTGAAAAGCATTGGATGTTAATGGACCTGCTGTTTGTATCAGTTTCAGAAGCAGAGTTGAACTAGATATGGTCCGGGGGTGTAGGAAACATGGTTCATTTGTTCTGAGCACACTCACGTTTCCTGCCTTTTAGAGACTCTAGAAAGCAAGAGAGTGCTTCTTGCTCTAAAGCAGAGTGTGTTTCATGGATGAGAAGTGTGCTGTGTGTTTCCCTTCAGAAAAGGAGTTAAATGCCAGGCTCTATGTCTTCCTACAAGCAAGACTTCCTTTCAGGTAAACGCACTCACTTTTCAGCTCAAATGAAGCTACATCATTCATGAAGCACACAGGTTTCTTCCTCTTAACTGAAAAGCACTGGATGTTAGAGGACCTGTGGTTTGTATGAGTTTCAGAAGCAGAGTTGAACTAGATATGGTCCCTGTGTAGGAAACACGGTTCTTTTGTTCAGAGCACACTCATGTTTCCTGATTAATTAGAGACGCTAGAAAGGAAGAGAGTGCTTCTTGCTCTAAAGCAGAGTGTGTTTCATGGATGAGAACTGTGCTGTGTGTTTCCCTTCAGAAACGGAGTTAAATGCCAGGCTCTGTGTCTTCCTACAAGCAAGACTTTGTTTCAGGTAAACGCACTCACTTTTCAGCTCAAAGGAAGCTACATCATTCATGAAGCTCACAGGTTTCTCCCTCTTAACTGACAAGCATTGGATGTTAGAGGACCTGTGGTTTGTATCAGTTTCAGAAGCAGAGTTGAACTAGATATGGTCCATGTGTGTAGGAAACAAGGATCTTTTCGTCTGAGCACACTCACGTTTCCCGACTTATTAGAGGTGCTAGAATGCAAGAGAGTGCTTCTCGCTCTAAAGCAGAGTGTGTTTCATGGATGAGAACTGTGCTGTGTGTTTCCCCTTAGAAACGGAGTTAAATGCCATGCTCTGTGTCTTCCTAAAAGTAAGACTTCCTTTCTGGTAAATGCACTCACTTTTCAGCTCAAAGGAAGCTACATCATTCACGAAGCTCACACGTTTCCGGCTCTTAACTGAAAAGCATTGGATGTTAATGGACCTGTTGTTTGTATCAGTTTCAGAAGCAGAGTTGAACTAGATATGGACCCTGTGTAGGAAACACGGTTCTTTTGTTCAGAGCACACTCATGTTTTCTGCCTTATTAGAGATGCTAGAAAGTAAGAGAGTGCTTCTTGCTCTAAAGCAGAGTGTGTTTCATGGATGAGAACTGTGCTGTGTGTTTCCCTTCAGAAAAGGAGTTAAATGCCAGGCTCTGTGTCTTCCTACAAGCAAGACTTCCTTTCAGGTAAACGCACTCACTTTTCAGCTCAAAGGAAGCTACATCTTTCACGAAGCTCACCCGTTTCTAGCTCTTAACTGAAAAGCATTGGATGTTAGAGCACCTGTGGTTTGTATCAGTTTCAGAAGCAGAGTTGAACTAGATATGGTCTCTGTGTAGGAAACACGGTTCTTTTGTTCAGAGCACACTCACATTTTACGCCTTATTAGAGATGCTAGAAAGTAAGAGAGTGCTTCTTGCTCTAAAGCAGAGTGTGTTTCATGGATGAGAACTGTGCTGTGTGTTTCCCTTCAGAAAAGGAGTTAAATGCCAGGCTCTATGTCTTCCTACAAGCAAGACTTCCTTTCAGGTAAACGCACTCACTTTTCAGCTCAAAGGAAACTACATCATTCACGAAGCTCACAGGTTTCTTGCTCTTAACTGACAAGCACTGGATGTTAGAGGACCTGTGGTTTGTATCAGTTTCAGAAGCAGAGTTGAACTAGATATGGTCCCTGTGTAGGAAACAAGGTTCTTTTGTTCAGAGCACACTCACGTTTCCTGATTAATTAGAGACGCTAGAAAGGAAGAGAGTGCTTCTTGCTCTAAAGCAGAGTGTTTTTCTTGGAAGAGAACTGTGCTGTGTGTTTCCCTTCAGAAAAGGAGTTAAATGCCAGGCTCTGTGTCTTCCTACAAGCAAGACTTCTTTTCAGGTAAATGCACTCACTTTTCAGCTCAAAGGAAGCAACATCTTTCACGAAGCTCACACGTTTCTTGCTCTAACTGAAAAGCATTGGATGTTAGAGGACCTGTGGTTTGTATCAGTTTCAGAAGCAGAGTTGAACTAGATATGGTCCCTGTGTAGGAAACATGGTTCTTTTGTTCAGAGCACACTCATGTTTCCTGATTAATTAGAGACGCTAGAAAGCAAGAGCATGCTTCTTGATCTAAGGCAGAGTGTGTTTCATGGATGAGAACTGTGCTGTGTGTTTCCCTTCAGAAACGGAGTTAAATGCCAGGCTCTGTGTCTTCCTACAAGCAAGACTTTGTTTCAGGTAAACACACTCACTTTTCAGCTCAAAGGAAGCTGCATCATTCACGAAGCTCACAGGTGTCTCGCTCTTAACTGACAAGCATTGGATGATAGAGGACCTGTGGTTTGTATCAGTTTCAGAAGCAGAGTTGAACTGGATATGGTCACTGTGTGTAGGAAACACAGTTCTTTTGTTCTGAGCACACTCATGTTTCCCGCCTTATTAGAGACACTAGATACCAAGAGAGTGCCTCTTGCTCTAAAGCAGAGTGTGTTTCATGGATGAGATCTGTAGTGTGTGTTTCCCTTCAGAAAAGGAGTTAAATGCCAGGCTCTGTGTCTTCCTACAAGCAAGACTACATTTCATGTAAACGCACTCACTTTTCAGCTCAAAGGAAGCTACATCATTTACGAAGCTCACACTTTTCCAGCTCTTAACTGAAAAGCATTGGATGTTAATGGACCTGCTGTTTGTATCAGTTTCAGAAGCAGAGTTGAACTAGATATGGTCCAGGGGTGTAGGAAACATGGTTCATTTGTTCTGAGCACACTCACGTTTCCTGCCTTTTAGAGACTCTAGAAAGCAAGAGAGTGCTTCTTGCTCTAAAGCAGAGTGTGTTTCATGGATGAGAAGTGTGCTGTGTGTTTCATTTCAGAAAAGGAGTTAAATGCCAGGCTCTATGTCTTCCTACAAGCAAGACTTCCTTTCAGGTAAACGCACTCACTTTTCAGCTCAAATGAAGCTACATCATTCATGAAGCACACAGGTTTCTTCCTCTTAACTGAAAAGCACTGGATGTTAGAGGACCTGTGGTTTGTATGAGTTTCAGAAGCAGAGTTGAACTAGATATGGTCCCTGTGTAGGAAACACGGTTCTTTTGTTCAGAGCACACTCATGTTTCCTGATTAATTAGAGACGCTAGAAAGGAAGAGAGTGCTTCTTGCTCTAAAGCAGAGTGTGTTTCATGATGAGAACTGTGCTGTGTGTTTCCCTTCAGAAACGGAGTTAAATGCCACGCTCTGTGTCTTCCTAAAAGCAAGACTTCCTTTTGGGTAAATGCACTCACTTTTGAGCTCAAATGAAGCTACATCATTCACGAAGCTCACACGTTTCCCGCTCTTAACTGAAAAGCATTGGATGTTAATGGACCTGTTGTTTGTATCAGTTTCAGAAGCAGAGTTGAACTGAATATAGTCCCTGTGTGTAGGAAACACAGTTCTTTTGTTCTGAGCACACTCATGTTTCCCGCCTTATTAGAGACTCTAGAAACCAAGAGAGTGCTTCTTGCTCTAAAGCAGAGTGTGTTTCATGGATGAGAACTGTGCTGTGTGTTTCCCTTCAGAAAAGGAGTTAAATGCCAGGCTCTGTGTCTTCCTAAAAGCAAGACTTCCTTTCTGGTAAATGCACTCACTTTTCAGCTCAAAGGAAGCTACATCATTCACGAAGCTCACACGTTTCCCGCTCTTAACTGAAAAGCATTGGATGTTAATGGACCTGTTGTTTGTATCAGTTTCAGAAGCAGAGTTGAACTAGATATGGTCCAGGGGTGTAGGAAACATGGTTCATTTGTTCTGAGCACACTCACGTTTCCTGCCTTTTAGAGACTCTAGAAAGCAAGAGAGTGCTTCTTGCTCTAAAGCAGAGTGTGTTTCATGGATGAGAAGTGTGCTGTGTGTTTCCCTTCAGAAAAGGAGTTAAATGCCAGGCTCTATGTCTTCCTACAAGCAAGACTTCCTTTCAGGTAAACGCACTCACTTTTCAGCTCAAAGGAAGCTACATCATTCACGAAGCTCACAGGTTTCTTGCTCTTAACTGACAAGCACTGGATGTTAGAGGACCTGTGGTTTGTATCAGTTTCAGAAGCAGAGTTGAACTAGATATGGTCCATGTGTGTAGGAAACAAGGATCTTTTCTTCTGAGCACACTCACGTTTCCCAACTTATTAGAGATGCTAGAAAGCAAGAGAGTGCTTCTCGCTCTAAAGCAGAGTGTGTTTCATGGATGAGAACTGTGCTGTGTGTTTCCCCTTAGAAACGGAGTTAAATGCCATGCTCTGTGTCTTCCTAAAAGTAAGACTTCCTTTCTGGTAAATGCACTCACTTTTCAGCTCAAAGGAAGCTACATCATTCACGAAGCTCACACGTTTCCCACTCTTAACTGAAAAGCATTGGATGTTAATGGACCTGTTGTTTGTATCAGTTTCAGAAGCAGAGTTGAACTAGATATGGACCCTGTGTAGGAAACACGGTTCTTTTGTTCAGAGCACACTCACGTTTTCTGCCTTATTAGAGATACTAGAAAGTAAGAGAGTGCTTCTTGCTCTAAAGCAGAGTGTGTTTCATAGATGAGAACTGTGCTGTGTGTTTCCCTTCTGAAAGGGAGTTAAATGCCAGGCTCTGTGTCTTCCTACAAGCAAGACTTCCTTTCAGGTAAACGCACTCACTTTTCAGCTCAAAGGAAGCTACATCGTTCACGAAGCTCACACGTTTCTAGCTCTTAACTGAAAAGCATTGGATGTTAGAGGACCTGTGGTTTGTATCAGTTTCAGAAGCAGAGTTGAACTAGATATGGTCTCTGTGTAGGAAACACGGTTCTTTTGTTCAGAGCACACTCACATTTTACGCCTTATTAGAGATGCTAGAAAGTAAGAGAGTGCTTCTTGCTCTAAAGCAGAGTGTGTTTCATGGATGAGAACTGTGCTGTGTGTTTCCCTTCAGAAAAGGAGTTAAATGCCAGGCTCTATGTCTTCCTACAAGCAAGACTTCCTTTCAGGTAAACGCACTCACTTTTTAGCTCAAAGGAAGCAATATCATTCACGAAGCTCACAGGTTTCTTGCTCTTAACTGACAAGCACTGGATGTTAGAGGACCTGTGGTTTGTATCAGTTTCAGAAGCAGAGTTGAACTAGATATGGTCCCTGTGTAGGAAACAGGGATCTTTTGTTCTGAGCCCACTCCCGTTTCCCGCCTTATTAGAGATGCTAGAAAGCAAGAGAGTGCTTCTTGCTCTATAGCAGAGTGTGTTTCATGGATGAGATCTGTGCTGTGTGTTTCCCTTCAGAAAGGGAGTTAAATGCCAGGCTCTGTGTCTTCCTACAAGCAAGACTTCCTTTCAGGTAAATGCACTCACTTTTCAGCTCAAAGGAAGCTACATCATTCAGGAAGCTCACATGTTTCCCACTCTTAACTGAAAAGCATTGGATGTTAATGGACCTGTTGTTTGTATCAGTTTCAGAAGCAGAGTTGAACTAGATATGGACCCTGTGTAGGAAACACGGTTCTTTTGTTCAGAGCACACTCACGTTTTCTGCCTTTTTAGAGATGCTAGAAAGTAAGAGAGTGCTTCTTGCTCTAAAGCAGAGTGTGTTTCATGGATGAGATCTGTGCTGTGTGTTTCCCTTCAGAAAGGGAGTTAAATGCCGGGCTCTGTGTCTTCCTACAAGCAAGACTTCCTTTCAGGTAAACGCACTCACTTTTCAGCTCAAAGGAAGCTACATCATCACGAAGCTCATACTTTTCCCGTTCTTAACTGAAAAGCATTGGATGTTAATGGACCTGTTGTTTGTATCAGTTTCAGAAGCAGAGTTGAACTGGATATGGTCACTGTGTGTAGGAAACACAGTTCTTTTGTTCTGAGCACACTCATGTTTCCCTCCTTATTAGAGACTCTAGAAACCAAGAGAGTGCTTCTTGCTCTAAAGCAGAGTGTGTTTCATGGATGAGAACTGTGCTGTGTGTTTCCCTTCTGCAACGGAGTTAAATGCCAGGCTCTGTGTCTTCCTACAAGCAAGACTTCCTTTCAGGTAAACGCACTCACTTTTCAGCTCAAAGGAAGCTACATCCTTCAGGAAGCTCACACGTTTCTAGCTCTTAACTGAAAAGCATTGGATGTTAGAGGACCTGTGGTTTTTATCAGTTTCAGAAGCAGAGTTGAACTATATATGGTCTCTGTGTAGGAAACACGGTCCTTTTGTTCAGAGCACACTCACATTTTCCGCCTTATTAGAGATGCTAGAAAGTAAGAGAGTGCTTCTTGCTCTAAAGCAGAGTGTGTTTCATGGATGAGAACTGTGCTGTGTGTTTCCCTTCAGAAAAGGAGTTAAATGCCAGGCTCTATGTCTTCCTACAAGCAAGACTTCCTTTCAGGTAAACGCACTCACTTTTCAGCTCAAAGGAAGCTACATCATTCACGAAGCTCACAGGTTTCTGCTCTTAACTGACAAGCACTGGATGTTAGAGGACCTGTGGTTTGTATCAGTTTCAGAAGCAGAGTTGAACTAGATATGGTCCCTGTGTAGGAAACATGGTTCTTTTGTTCAGAGCACACTCATGTTTCCTGATTAATTAGAGACGCTAGAAAGCAAGAGCGTGCTTCTTGGTCTAAAGCAGAGTGTGTTTCATGGATGAGATCTGTGCTGTGTGTTTCCCTTCAGAAAGGGAGTTAAATGCCAGGCTCTGTGTCTTCCTACAAGCAAGACTTCCTTTCAGGTAAATGCACTCACTATTCAGCTCAAAGGAAGCTACATCATCAGGAAGCTCATACTTTTCCCACTCTTAACTGAAAAGCATTGGGTGTTAATGGACCTGTTGTTTGTATCAGTTTCAGAAGCAGAGTTGATCTAGTTATGGTCCGGGGGTGTAGGAAACATGGTTCATTTGTTCTGAGCACACTCACGTTTCCTGCCTTTTAGAGACTCTCAAAAGCAAGAGAGTGCTTCTTGCTCTAAAGCAGAGTGTGTTTCATGGATGAGAAGTGTGCTGTGTGTTTCCCTTCAGAAAAGGAGTTAAATGCCAGGCTCTATGTCTTCCTACAAGCAAGACTTCCTTTCAGGTAAACGCACTCACTTTTCAGCTCAAATGAAGGTACATCATTCATGAAGCACACAGGTTTCTTCCTCTTAACTGAAAAGCACTGGATGTTAGAGGACCTGTGGTTTGTATCAGTTTCAGAAGCAGAGTTGAACTAGATATGGTCCCTGTGTAGGAAACACGGTTCTTTTGTTCAGAGCACACTCACGTTTCCTGATTAATTAGAGACGCTAGAAATGAAGAGAGTGCTTCTTGCTCTAAAGCAGAGTGTTTTTCTTGGAAGAGAACTGTGCTGTGTGTTTCCCTTCAGAAAAGGAGTTAAATGCCAGGCTCTGTGTCTTCCTACAAGCAAGACTTCTTTTCAGGTAAATGCACTCACTTTTCGGCTCAATGGAAGCAACATCTTTCAGGAAGCTCACATGTTTCTTGCTCTAACTGAAAAACATTGGATGTTAGAGGACCTGTGGTTTGTAACAGTTTCAGAAGCAGAGTTGAACTAGATATGGTCCCTGTGTAGGAAACACGGTTCTTTTGTTCAGAGCACACTCACGTTTCCCGCCTTATTAGAGATGCTAGAAAGCAAGAGAGTGCTTCTTGCTCTAAAGCAGAGTGTGTTTCATGGATGAGATCTGTGCTGTGTGTTTCCCTTCATAAAGGGAGTTAAATGCCAGGCTCTGTGTCTTCCTAAAAGCAAGACTTCCTTTCAGGTAAACGCACTCACTTTTCAGCTCAAAGGAAGCTACATCATTCACGAAGCTCACACTTTTCCCGCTCTTAACTGAAAAGCATTGAATGTTAATGGACCTGCTGTTTGTATCAGTTTCAGAAGCACAGTTGAACTAGATATGGTCCGGGGGTGTAGGAAACATGGTTCATTTGTTCTGAGCATACTCACGTTTCCTGCCTTTTAGAGACTCTAGAAAGCAAGAGAGTGCTTCTTGCTCTAAAGCAGAGTGTGTTTCATGCATGAGAAGTGTGCTGTGTGTTCCCCTTCAGAAAAGGAGAAAATGCCAGGCTCTATGTCTTCCTACAAGCAAGACTTCCTTTCAGGTAAACGCACTCACTTTTCAGCTCAAAGGAAGCTACATCATTCACGAAGCTAACAGGTTTTTTGCTCTTAACTGACAAGCACTGGATGTTAGAGGACCTGTGGTTTGTATCAGTTTCAGAAGCAGAGTTGAACTGAATATAGTCCCTGTGTGTAGGAAACACAGTTATTTTGTTCTGAGCACACTCATGTTTCCCGCCTTATTAGAGACTCTAGAAACCAAGAGAGTGCTTCTTGCTCTAAAGCAGAGTGTGTTTCATGGATGAGAACTGTGCTGTGTGTTTCCCTTCAGAAAAGGAGTTAAATGCCAGGCTCTGTGTCTTCCTAAAAGCAAGACTTCCTTTCTGGTAAATGCACTCACTTTTCAGCTCAAAGGAAGCTACATCATTCACGAAGCTCACAAGTTTCCCGCTCTTAACTGAAAAGCATTGGATGTTAATGGACCTGTTGTTTGTATCAGTTTCAGAAGCAGAGTTGAAGTAGATATGGACCCTGTGTAGGAAACACGGTTCTTTTGTTCAGAGCACACTCACGTTTTCTGCCTTATTAGAGATGCTAGAAAGTAAGAGAGTGCTTCTTGCTCTAAAGCAGAGTGTGTTTCATGGATGAGAACTGTGCTGTATGTTTCCCTTCTGAAACGGAGTTAAATGCCAGGCTCTTTGTCTTCCTACAAGCAAGACTTCCTTTCAGGTAAATGCACTCACTTTTCAGCTCAAAGGAAGCTACATCATTCATGAAGCTCACAGGTTTCTTCCTCTTAACTGAAAAGCACTGGATGTAGGAGGACCTGTGGTTTGTATCAGTTTCAGAAGCAGAGTTGAACTAGATATGGTCCCTGTGTAGGAAACACGGTTCTTTTGTTCAGAGCACACTCACGTTTCCTTATTAATTAGAGACGCTAGAAAGGAAGAGAGTGCTTCTTGCTCTAAAGCAGAGTGTGTTTCATGGATGAGAACTGTGCTGTGTGTTTCCCTTCAGAAACGGAGTTAAATGCCATGCTCTGTGTCTTCCTAAAAGCAAGACTTCCTTTCTGGTCAATGCACTCACTTTTGAGCTCAAATGAAGCTACATCATTCTCGAAGCTCACAGGTTTCCCGCTCTTAACTGAAAAGCATTGGATGTTAATGGACCTGTTGTTTGTATCAGTTTCAGAAGCAGAGTTGAACTAGATATGGACCCTGTGTAGGAAACACGGTTCTTTTGTTCAGAGCACACTCACGTTTTCTGCCTTTTTAGAGATGCTAGAAAGTAAGAGAGTGCTTCTTGCTCTAAAGCAGAGTGTGTTTCATGGATGAGATCTGTGCTGTGTGTTTCCCTTCAGAAAGGGAGTTAAATGCCGGGCTCTGTGTCTTCCTACAAGCAAGACTTCCTTTCAGGTAAACGCACTCACTTTTCAGCTCAAAGGAAGCTACATCATCACGAAGCTCATACTTTTCCCGTTCTTAACTGAAAAGCATTGGATGTTAATGGACCTGTTGTTTGTATCAGTTTCAGAAGCAGAGTTGAACTGGATATGGTCACTGTGTGTAGGAAACACAGTTCTTTTGTTCTGAGCACACTCATGTTTCCCTCCTTATTAGAGACTCTAGAAACCAAGAGAGTGCTTCTTGCTCTAAAGCAGAGTGTGTTTCATGGATGAGAACTGTGCTGTGTGTTTCCCTTCTGCAACGGAGTTAAATGCCAGGCTCTGTGTCTTCCTACAAGCAAGACTTCCTTTCAGGTAAACGCACTCACTTTTCAGCTCAAAGGAAGCTACATCCTTCAGGAAGCTCACACGTTTCTAGCTCTTAACTGAAAAGCATTGGATGTTAGAGGACCTGTGGTTTTTATCAGTTTCAGAAGCAGAGTTGAACTATATATGGTCTCTGTGTAGGAAACACGGTCCTTTTGTTCAGAGCACACTCACATTTTCCGCCTTATTAGAGATGCTAGAAAGTAAGAGAGTGCTTCTTGCTCTAAAGCAGAGTGTGTTTCATGGATGAGAACTGTGCTGTGTGTTTCCCTTCAGAAAAGGAGTTAAATGCCAGGCTCTATGTCTTCCTACAAGCAAGACTTCCTTTCAGGTAAACGCACTCACTTTTCAGCTCAAAGGAAGCTACATCATTCACGAAGCTCACAGGTTTCTGCTCTTAACTGACAAGCACTGGATGTTAGAGGACCTGTGGTTTGTATCAGTTTCAGAAGCAGAGTTGAACTAGATATGGTCCCTGTGTAGGAAACATGGTTCTTTTGTTCAGAGCACACTCATGTTTCCTGATTAATTAGAGACGCTAGAAAGCAAGAGCGTGCTTCTTGGTCTAAAGCAGAGTGTGTTTCATGGATGAGATCTGTGCTGTGTGTTTCCCTTCAGAAAGGGAGTTAAATGCCAGGCTCTGTGTCTTCCTACAAGCAAGACTTCCTTTCAGGTAAATGCACTCACTATTCAGCTCAAAGGAAGCTACATCATCAGGAAGCTCATACTTTTCCCACTCTTAACTGAAAAGCATTGGGTGTTAATGGACCTGTTGTTTGTATCAGTTTCAGAAGCAGAGTTGATCTAGTTATGGTCCGGGGGTGTAGGAAACATGGTTCATTTGTTCTGAGCACACTCACGTTTCCTGCCTTTTAGAGACTCTCAAAAGCAAGAGAGTGCTTCTTGCTCTAAAGCAGAGTGTGTTTCATGGATGAGAAGTGTGCTGTGTGTTTCCCTTCAGAAAAGGAGTTAAATGCCAGGCTCTATGTCTTCCTACAAGCAAGACTTCCTTTCAGGTAAACGCACTCACTTTTCAGCTCAAATGAAGGTACATCATTCATGAAGCACACAGGTTTCTTCCTCTTAACTGAAAAGCACTGGATGTTAGAGGACCTGTGGTTTGTATCAGTTTCAGAAGCAGAGTTGAACTAGATATGGTCCCTGTGTAGGAAACACGGTTCTTTTGTTCAGAGCACACTCACGTTTCCTGATTAATTAGAGACGCTAGAAATGAAGAGAGTGCTTCTTGCTCTAAAGCAGAGTGTTTTTCTTGGAAGAGAACTGTGCTGTGTGTTTCCCTTCAGAAAAGGAGTTAAATGCCAGGCTCTGTGTCTTCCTACAAGCAAGACTTCTTTTCAGGTAAATGCACTCACTTTTCGGCTCAATGGAAGCAACATCTTTCAGGAAGCTCACATGTTTCTTGCTCTAACTGAAAAACATTGGATGTTAGAGGACCTGTGGTTTGTAACAGTTTCAGAAGCAGAGTTGAACTAGATATGGTCCCTGTGTAGGAAACACGGTTCTTTTGTTCAGAGCACACTCACGTTTCCCGCCTTATTAGAGATGCTAGAAAGCAAGAGAGTGCTTCTTGCTCTAAAGCAGAGTGTGTTTCATGGATGAGATCTGTGCTGTGTGTTTCCCTTCATAAAGGGAGTTAAATGCCAGGCTCTGTGTCTTCCTAAAAGCAAGACTTCCTTTCAGGTAAACGCACTCACTTTTCAGCTCAAAGGAAGCTACATCATTCACGAAGCTCACACTTTTCCCGCTCTTAACTGAAAAGCATTGAATGTTAATGGACCTGCTGTTTGTATCAGTTTCAGAAGCACAGTTGAACTAGATATGGTCCGGGGGTGTAGGAAACATGGTTCATTTGTTCTGAGCATACTCACGTTTCCTGCCTTTTAGAGACTCTAGAAAGCAAGAGAGTGCTTCTTGCTCTAAAGCAGAGTGTGTTTCATGCATGAGAAGTGTGCTGTGTGTTCCCCTTCAGAAAAGGAGAAAATGCCAGGCTCTATGTCTTCCTACAAGCAAGACTTCCTTTCAGGTAAACGCACTCACTTTTCAGCTCAAAGGAAGCTACATCATTCACGAAGCTAACAGGTTTTTTGCTCTTAACTGACAAGCACTGGATGTTAGAGGACCTGTGGTTTGTATCAGTTTCAGAAGCAGAGTTGAACTGAATATAGTCCCTGTGTGTAGGAAACACAGTTATTTTGTTCTGAGCACACTCATGTTTCCCGCCTTATTAGAGACTCTAGAAACCAAGAGAGTGCTTCTTGCTCTAAAGCAGAGTGTGTTTCATGGATGAGAACTGTGCTGTGTGTTTCCCTTCAGAAAAGGAGTTAAATGCCAGGCTCTGTGTCTTCCTAAAAGCAAGACTTCCTTTCTGGTAAATGCACTCACTTTTCAGCTCAAAGGAAGCTACATCATTCACGAAGCTCACAAGTTTCCCGCTCTTAACTGAAAAGCATTGGATGTTAATGGACCTGTTGTTTGTATCAGTTTCAGAAGCAGAGTTGAAGTAGATATGGACCCTGTGTAGGAAACACGGTTCTTTTGTTCAGAGCACACTCACGTTTTCTGCCTTATTAGAGATGCTAGAAAGTAAGAGAGTGCTTCTTGCTCTAAAGCAGAGTGTGTTTCATGGATGAGAACTGTGCTGTATGTTTCCCTTCTGAAACGGAGTTAAATGCCAGGCTCTTTGTCTTCCTACAAGCAAGACTTCCTTTCAGGTAAATGCACTCACTTTTCAGCTCAAAGGAAGCTACATCATTCATGAAGCTCACAGGTTTCTTCCTCTTAACTGAAAAGCACTGGATGTAGGAGGACCTGTGGTTTGTATCAGTTTCAGAAGCAGAGTTGAACTAGATATGGTCCCTGTGTAGGAAACACGGTTCTTTTGTTCAGAGCACACTCACGTTTCCTTATTAATTAGAGACGCTAGAAAGGAAGAGAGTGCTTCTTGCTCTAAAGCAGAGTGTGTTTCATGGATGAGAACTGTGCTGTGTGTTTCCCTTCAGAAACGGAGTTAAATGCCATGCTCTGTGTCTTCCTAAAAGCAAGACTTCCTTTCTGGTCAATGCACTCACTTTTGAGCTCAAATGAAGCTACATCATTCTCGAAGCTCACAGGTTTCCCGCTCTTAACTGAAAAGCATTGGATGTTAATGGACCTGTTGTTTGTATCAGTTTCAGAAGCAGAGTTGAACTAGATATGGACCCTGTGTAGGAAACATGGTTCTTTTGTTCAGAGCACACTCACGTTTTCTGCCTTTTTAGAGATGCTAGAAAGTAAGAGAGTGCTTCTTGCTATAAAGCAGAGTGTGTTTCATGGATGAGATCTGTGCTGTGTGTTTCCCTTCAGAAAGGGAGTTAAATGCCAGGCTCTGTGTCTTCCTACAAGCAAGACTTCCTTTCAGGTAAACGCACTCACTTTTCAGCTCAAAGGAAGCTACATCATCACGAAGCTCATACTTTTCCCGCTCTTAACTGAAAAGCATTGGATGTTAATGGACCTGCTGTTTGTATCAGTTTCAGAAGCAGAGTTGAACTAGATATGGTCCGGGGGTGTAGGAAACATGGTTCATTTGTTCTGAGCACACTCACGTTTCCTGCCCTTTAGAGACTCTAGAAAGCAAGAGAGTGCTTCTTGCTCTAAAGCAGAGTGTGTTTCATGGATGAGAAGTGTGCTGTGTGTTTCCCTTCAGAAAAGGAGTTAAATGCCAGGCTCTATGTCTTCCTACAAGCAAGACTTCCTTTCAGGTAAACGCACTCACTTTTCAGCTCAAATGAAGCTACATCATTCATGAAGCACACAGGTTTCTTCCTCTTAACTGAAAAGCACTGGATGTTAGAGGACCTGTGGTTTGTATGAGTTTCAGAAGCAGAGTTGAACTAGATATGGTCCCTGTGTAGGAAACACGGTTCTTTTGTTCAGAGCACACTCATGTTTCCTGATTAATTAGAGACGCTAGAAAGGAAGAGAGTGCTTCTTGCTCTAAAGCAGAGTGTGTTTCATGATGAGAACTGTGCTGTGTGTTTCCCTTCAGAAACGGAGTTAAATGCCAAGCTCTGTGTCTTCCTAAAAGCAAGACTTCCTTTTGGGTAAATGCACTCACTTTTGAGCTCAAATGAAGCTACATCATTCACGAAGCTCACACGTTTCCCGCTCTTAACTGAAAAGCATTGGATGTTAATGGACCTGTTGTTTGTATCAGTTTCAGAAGCAGAGTTGAACTGAATATAGTCCCTGTGTGTAGGAAACACAGTTCTTTTGTTCTGAGCACACTCATGTTTCCCGCCTTATTAGAGACTCTAGAAACCAAGAGAGTGCTTCTTGCTCTAAAGCAGAGTGTGTTTCATGGATGAGAACTGTGCTGTGTGTTTCCCTTCAGAAAAGGAGTTAAATGCCAGGCTCTGTGTCTTCCTAAAAGCAAGACTTCCTTTCTGGTAAATGCACTCACTTTTCAGCTCAAAGGAAGCTACATCATTCACGAAGCTCACACGTTTCCCGCTCTTAACTGAAAAGCATTGGATGTTAATGGACCTGTTGTTTGTATCAGTTTCAGAAGCAGAGTTGAACTAGATATGGTCCAGGGGTGTAGGAAACATGGTTCATTTGTTCTGAGCACACTCACGTTTCCTGCCTTTTAGAGACTCTAGAAAGCAAGAGAGTGCTTCTTGCTCTAAAGCAGAGTGTGTTTCAGGGATGAGAACTGTGCTGTGTGTTTCCCTTCAGAAAAGGAGTTAAATGCCAGGCTCTATGTCTTCCTACAAGCAAGACTTCATTTCAGGTAAACACACTCACTTTTCAGCTCAAAGGAAGCTACATCATTTACGAAGCTCACACTTTTCCCGCTCTTAACTGAAAAGCATTGGATGTTAATGGACCTGTTGTTTGTATGAGTTTCAGAAGCAGAGTTGAACTGAATATAGTCCCTGTGTGTAGGAAACACAGTTCTTTTGTTCTGAGCACACTCATGTTTCCCGCCTTATTAGAGACTCTAGAAACCAAGAGAGTGCTTCTTGCTCTAAAGCAGAGTGTGTTTCATGGATGAGAACTGTGCTGTGTGTTTCCCTTCAGAAAAGGAGTTAAATGCCAGGCTCTGTGTCTTCCTAAAAGCAAGACTTCCTTTCTGGTAAATGCACTCACTTTTCAGCTCAAAGGAAGCTACATCATTCACGAAGCTCACACGTTTCCCGCTCTTAACTGAAAAGCATTGGATGTTAATGGACCTGTTGTTTGTATCAGTTTCAGAAGCAGAGTTGAACTAGATATGGTCCAGGGGTGTAGGAAACATGGTTCATTTGTTCTGAGCACACTCACGTTTCCTGCCTTTTAGAGACTCTAGAAAGCAAGAGAGTGCTTCTTGCTCTAAAGCAGAGTGTGTTTCATGGATGAGAAGTGTGCTGTGTGTTTCCCTTCAGAAAAGGAGTTAAATGCCAGGCTCTATGTCTTCCTACAAGCAAGACTTCCTTTCAGGTAAACGCACTCACTTTTCAGCTCAAAGGAAGCTACATCATTCACGAAGCTCACAGGTTTCTTGCTCTTAACTGACAAGCACTGGATGTTAGAGGACCTGTGGTTTGTATCAGTTTCAGAAGCAGAGTTGAACTAGATATGGTCCATGTGTGTAGGAAACAAGGATCTTTTTCTGAGCACACTCACGTTTCCCAACTTATTAGAGATGCTAGAAAGCAAGAGAGTGCTTCTCGCTCTAAAGCAGAGTGTGTTTCATGGATGAGAACTGTGCTGTGTGTTTCCCCTTAGAAACGGAGTTAAATGCCATGCTCTGTGTCTTCCTAAAAGTAAGACTTCCTTTCTGGTAAATGCACTCACTTTTCAGCTCAAAGGAAGCTACATCATTCACGAAGCTCACACGTTTCCCACTCTTAACTGAAAAGCATTGGATGTTAATGGACCTGTTGTTTGTATCAGTTTCAGAAGCAGAGTTGAACTAGATATGGACCCTGTGTAGGAAACACGGTTCTTTTGTTCAGAGCACACTCACGTTTTCTGCCTTATTAGAGATACTAGAAAGTAAGAGAGTGCTTCTTGCTCTAAAGCAGAGTGTGTTTCATAGATGAGAACTGTGCTGTGTGTTTCCCTTCTGAAAGGGAGTTAAATGCCAGGCTCTGTGTCTTCCTACAAGCAAGACTTCCTTTCAGGTAAACGCACTCACTTTTCAGCTCAAAGGAAGCTACATCGTTCACGAAGCTCACACGTTTCTAGCTCTTAACTGAAAAGCATTGGATGTTAGAGGACCTGTGGTTTGTATCAGTTTCAGAAGCAGAGTTGAACTAGATATGGTCTCTGTGTAGGAAACACGGTTCTTTTGTTCAGAGCACACTCACATTTTACGCCTTATTAGAGATGCTAGAAAGTAAGAGAGTGCTTCTTGCTCTAAAGCAGAGTGTGTTTCATGGATGAGAACTGTGCTGTGTGTTTCCCTTCAGAAAAGGAGTTAAATGCCAGGCTCTATGTCTTCCTACAAGCAAGACTTCCTTTCAGGTAAACGCACTCACTTTTTAGCTCAAAGGAAGCTATATCATTCACGAAGCTCACAGGTTTCTTGCTCTTAACTGACAAGCACTGGATGTTAGAGGACCTGTGGTTTGTATCAGTTTCAGAAGCAGAGTTGAACTAGATATGGTCCCTGTGTAGGAAACAGGGATCTTTTGTTCTGAGCCCACTCCCGTTTCCCGCCTTATTAGAGATGCTAGAAAGCAAGAGAGTGCTTCTTGCTCTAAAGCAGAGTGTGTTTCATGGATGAGATCTGTGCTGTGTGTTTCCCTTCAGAAAGGGAGTTAAATGCCAGGCTCTGTGTCTTCCTACAAGCAAGACTTCCTTTCAGGTAAATGCACTCACTTTTCAGCTCAAAGGAAGCTACATCATTCACGAAGCTCACACGTTTCCCACTCTTAACTGAAAAGCATTGGATGTTAATGGACCTGTTGTTTGTATCAGTTTCAGAAGCAGAGTTGAACTAGATATGGACCCTGTGTAGGAAACACGGTTCTTTTGTTCAGAGCACACTCACGTTTTCTGCCTTTTTAGAGATGCTAGAAAGTAAGAGAGTGCTTCTTGCTCTAAAGCAGAGTGTGTTTCATGGATGAGATCTGTGCTGTGTGTTTCCCTTCAGAAAGGGAGTTAAATGCCGGGCTCTGTGTCTTCCTACAAGCAAGACTTCCTTTCAGGTAAACGCACTCACTTTTCAGCTCAAAGGAAGCTACATCATCACGAAGCTCATACTTTTCCCGCTCTTAACTGAAAAGCATTGGATGTTAATGGACCTGTTGTTTGTATCAGTTTCAGAAGCAGAGTTGAACTGGATATGGTCACTGTGTGTAGGAAACACAGTTCTTTTGTTCTGAGCACACTCATGTTTCCCTCCTTATTAGAGACTCTAGAAACCAAGAGAGTGCTTCTTGCTCTAAAGCAGAGTGTGTTTCATGGATGAGAACTGTGCTGTGTGTTTCCCTTCTGCAACGGAGTTAAATGCCAGGCTCTGTGTCTTCCTACAAGCAAGACTTCCTTTCAGGTAAACGCACTCACTTTTCAGCTCAAAGGAAGCTACATCCTTCAGGAAGCTCACACGTTTCTAGCTCTTAACTGAAAAGCATTGGATGTTAGAGGACCTGTGGTTTTTATCAGTTTCAGAAGCAGAGTTGAACTATATATGGTCTCTGTGTAGGAAACACGGTCCTTTTGTTCAGAGCACACTCACATTTTCCGCCTTATTAGAGATGCTAGAAAGTAAGAGAGTGCTTCTTGCTCTAAAGCAGAGTGTGTTTCATGGATGAGAACTGTGCTGTGTGTTTCCCTTCAGAAAAGGAGTTAAATGCCAGGCTCTATGTCTTCCTACAAGCAAGACTTCCTTTCAGGTAAACGCACTCACTTTTCAGCTCAAAGGAAGCTACATCATTCACGAAGCTCACAGGTTTCTGCTCTTAACTGACAAGCACTGGATGTTAGAGGACCTGTGGTTTGTATCAGTTTCAGAAGCAGAGTTGAACTAGATATGGTCCCTGTGTAGGAAACATGGTTCTTTTGTTCAGAGCACACTCATGTTTCCTGATTAATTAGAGACGCTAGAAAGCAAGAGCGTGCTTCTTGATCTAAAGCAGAGTGTGTTTCATGGATGAGATCTGTGCTGTGTGTTTCCCTTCAGAAAGGGAGTTAAATGCCAGGCTCTGTGTCTTCCTACAAGCAAGACTTCCTTTCAGGTAAATGCACTCACTATTCAGCTCAAAGGAAGCTACATCATCAGGAAGCTCATACTTTTCCCGCTCTTAACTGAAAAGCATTGGGTGTTAATGGACCTGTTGTTTGTATCAGTTTCAGAAGCAGAGTTGATCTAGTTATGGTCCGGGGGTGTAGGAAACATGGTTCATTTGTTCTGAGCACACTCACGTTTCCTGCCTTTTAGAGACTCTCAAAAGCAAGAGAGTGCTTCTTGCTCTAAAGCAGAGTGTGTTTCATGGATGAGAAGTGTGCTGTGTGTTTCCCTTCAGAAAAGGAGTTAAATGCCAGGCTCTATGTCTTCCTACAAGCAAGACTTCCTTTCAGGTAAACGCACTCACTTTTCAGCTCAAATGAAGGTACATCATTCATGAAGCACACAGGTTTCTTCCTCTTAACTGAAAAGCACTGGATGTTAGAGGACCTGTGGTTTGTATCAGTTTCAGAAGCAGAGTTGAACTAGATATGGTCTCTGTGTAGGAAACACGGTTCTTTTGTTCAGAGCACACTCACATTTTACGCCTTATTAGAGATGCTAGAAAGTAAGAGAGTGCTTCTTGCTCTAAAGCAGAGTGTGTTTCATGGATGAGAACTGTGCTGTGTGTTTCCCTTCAGAAAAGGAGTTAAATGCCAGGCTCTATGTCTTCCTACAAGCAAGACTTCCTTTCAGGTAAACGCACTCACTTTTTAGCTCAAAGGAAGCTATATCATTCACGAAGCTCACAGGTTTCTTGCTCTTAACTGACAAGCACTGGATGTTAGAGGACCTGTGGTTTGTATCAGTTTCAGAAGCAGAGTTGAACTAGATATGGTCCCTGTGTAGGAAACAGGGATCTTTTGTTCTGAGCCCACTCCCGTTTCCCGCCTTATTAGAGATGCTAGAAAGCAAGAGAGTGCTTCTTGCTCTAAAGCAGAGTGTGTTTCATGGATGAGATCTGTGCTGTGTGTTTCCCTTCAGAAAGGGAGTTAAATGCCAGGCTCTGTGTCTTCCTACAAGCAAGACTTCCTTTCAGGTAAATGCACTCACTTTTCAGGTCAAAGGAAGCTACATCATTCACGAAGCTCACACGTTTCCCACTCTTAACTGAAAAGCATTGGATGTTAATGGACCTGTTGTTTGTATCAGTTTCAGAAGCAGAGTTGAACTAGATATGGACCCTGTGTAGGAAACACGGTTCTTTTGTTCAGAGCACACTCACGTTTTCTGCCTTTTTAGAGATGCTAGAAAGTAAGAGAGTGCTTCTTGCTCTAAAGCAGAGTGTGTTTCATGGATGAGATCTGTGCTGTGTGTTTCCCTTCAGAAAGGGAGTTAAATGCCGGGCTCTGTGTCTTCCTACAAGCAAGACTTCCTTTCAGGTAAACGCACTCACTTTTCAGCTCAAAGGAAGCTACATCATCAGGAAGCTCATACTTTTCCCGCTCTTAACTGAAAAGCATTGGATGTTAATGGACCTGTTGTTTGTATCAGTTTCAGAAGCAGAGTTGAACTGGATATGGTCACTGTGTGTAGGAAACACAGTTCTTTTGTTCTGAGCACACTCATGTTTCCCTCCTTATTAGAGACTCTAGAAACCAAGAGAGTGCTTCTTGCTCTAAAGCAGAGTGTGTTTCATGGATGAGAACTGTGCTGTGTGTTTCCCTTCTGCAACGGAGTTAAATGCCAGGCTCTGTGTCTTCCTACAAGCAAGACTTCCTTTCAGGTAAACGCACTCACTTTTCAGCTCAAAGGAAGCTACATCCTTCAGGAAGCTCACACGTTTCTAGCTCTTAACTGAAAAGCATTGGATGTTAGAGGACCTGTGGTTTTTATCAGTTTCAGAAGCAGAGTTGAACTATATATGGTCTCTGTGTAGGAAACACGGTCCTTTTGTTCAGAGCACACTCACATTTTCCGCCTTATTAGAGATGCTAGAAAGTAAGAGAGTGCTTCTTGCTCTAAAGCAGAGTGTGTTTCATGGATGAGAACTGTGCTGTGTGTTTCCCTTCAGAAAAGGAGTTAAATGCCAGGCTCTATGTCTTCCTACAAGCAAGACTTCCTTTCAGGTAAACGCACTCACTTTTCAGCTCAAAGGAAGCTACATCATTCACGAAGCTCACAGGTTTCTGCTCTTAACTGACAAGCACTGGATGTTAGAGGACCTGTGGTTTGTATCAGTTTCAGAAGCAGAGTTGAACTAGATATGGTCCCTGTGTAGGAAACATGGTTCTTTTGTTCAGAGCACACTCATGTTTCCTGATTAATTAGAGACGCTAGAAAGCAAGAGCGTGCTTCTTGATCTAAAGCAGAGTGTGTTTCATGGATGAGATCTGTGCTGTGTGTTTCCCTTCAGAAAGGGAGTTAAATGCCAGGCTCTGTGTCTTCCTACAAGCAAGACTTCCTTTCAGGTAAATGCACTCACTATTCAGCTCAAAGGAAGCTACATCATCAGGAAGCTCATACTTTTCCCGCTCTTAACTGAAAAGCATTGGGTGTTAATGGACCTGTTGTTTGTATCAGTTTCAGAAGCAGAGTTGATCTAGTTATGGTCCGGGGGTGTAGGAAACATGGTTCATTTGTTCTGAGCACACTCACGTTTCCTGCCTTTTAGAGACTCTCAAAAGCAAGAGAGTGCTTCTTGCTCTAAAGCAGAGTGTGTTTCATGGATGAGAAGTGTGCTGTGTGTTTCCCTTCAGAAAAGGAGTTAAATGCCAGGCTCTATGTCTTCCTACAAGCAAGACTTCCTTTCAGGTAAACGCACTCACTTTTCAGCTCAAATGAAGGTACATCATTCATGAAGCACACAGGTTTCTTCCTCTTAACTGAAAAGCACTGGATGTTAGAGGACCTGTGGTTTGTATCAGTTTCAGAAGCAGAGTTGAACTAGATATGGTCCCTGTGTAGGAAACACGGTTCTTTTGTTCAGAGCACACTCACGTTTCCTGATTAATTAGAGACGCTAGAAATGAAGAGAGTGCTTCTTGCTCTAAAGCAGAGTGTTTTTCTTGGAAGAGAACTGTGCTGTGTGTTTCCCTTCAGAAAAGGAGTTAAATGCCAGGCTCTGTGTCTTCCTACAAGCAAGACTTCTTTTCAGGTAAATGCACTCACTTTTCAGCTCAATGGAAGCAACATCTTTCAGGAAGCTCACATGTTTCTTGCTCTAACTGAAAAACATTGGATGTTAGAGGACCTGTGGTTTGTAACAGTTTCAGAAGCAGAGTTGAACTAGATATGGTCCCTGTGTAGGAAACAGGGTTCTTTTGTTCAGAGCACACTCACGTTTCCCGCCTTATTAGAGATGCTAGAAAGCAAGAGAGTGCTTCTTGCTCTAAAGCAGAGTGTGTTTCATGGATGAGATCTGTGCTGTGTGTTTCCCTTCAGAAAGGGAGTTAAATGCCAGGCTCTGTGTCTTCCTAAAAGCAAGACTTCCTTTCAGGTAAACGCACTCACTTTTCAGCTCAAAGGAAGCTACATCATTCACGAAGCTCACACTTTTCCCGCTCTTAACTGAAAAGCATTGAATGTTAATGGACCTGCTGTTTGTATCAGTTTCAGAAGCACAGTTGAACTAGATATGGTCCGGGGGTGTAGGAAACATGGTTCATTTGTTCTGAGCATACTCACGTTTCCTGCCTTTTAGAGACTCTAGAAAGCAAGAGAGTGCTTCTTGCTCTAAAGCAGAGTGTGTTTCATGCATGAGAAGTGTGCTGTGTGTTCCCCTTCAGAAAAGGAGAAAATGCCAGGCTCTATGTCTTCCTACAAGCAAGACTTCCTTTCAGGTAAACGCACTCACTTTTCAGCTCAAAGGAAGCTACATCATTCACGAAGCTAACAGGTTTTTTGCTCTTAACTGACAAGCACTGGATGTTAGAGGACCTGTGGTTTGTATCAGTTTCAGAAGCAGAGTTGAACTGAATATAGTCCCTGTGTGTAGGAAACACAGTTATTTTGTTCTGAGCACACTCATGTTTCCTGCCTTATTAGAGACTCTAGAAACCAAGAGAGTGCTTCTTGCTCTAAAGCAGAGTGTGTTTCATGGATGAGAACTGTGCTGTGTGTTTCCCTTCAGAAAAGGAGTTAAATGCCAGGCTCTGTGTCTTCCTAAAAGCAAGACTTCCTTTCTGGTAAATGCACTCACTTTTCAGCTCAAAGGAAGCTACATCATTCACGAAGCTCACACGTTTCCCGCTCTTAACTGAAAAGCATTGGATGTTAATGGACCTGTTGTTTGTATCAGTTTCAGAAGCAGAGTTGAAGTAGATATGGACCCTGTGTAGGAAACACGGTTCTTTTGTTCAGAGCACACTCACGTTTTCTGCCTTATTAGAGATGCTAGAAAGTAAGAGAGTGCTTCTTGCTCTAAAGCAGAGTGTGTTTCATGGATGAGAACTGTGCTGTATGTTTCCCTTCTGAAACGGAGTTAAATGCCAGGCTCTTTGTCTTCCTACAAGCAAGACTTCCTTTCAGGTAAATGCACTCACTTTTCAGCTCAAAGGAAGCTACATCATTCATGAAGCTCACAGGTTTCTTCCTCTTAACTGAAAAGCACTGGATGTAGGAGGACCTGTGGTTTGTATCAGTTTCAGAAGCAGAGTTGAACTAGATATGGTCCCTGTGTAGGAAACACGGTTCTTTTGTTCAGAGCACACTCACGTTTCCTTATTAATTAGAGACGCTAGAAAGGAAGAGAGTGCTTCTTGCTCTAAAGCAGAGTGTGTTTCATGGATGAGAACTGTGCTGTGTGTTTCCCTTCAGAAACGGAGTTAAATGCCATGCTCTGTGTCTTCCTAAAAGCAAGACTTCCTTTCTGGTCAATGCACTCACTTTTGAGCTCAAATGAAGCTACATCATTCTCGAAGCTCACAGGTTTCCCGCTCTTAACTGAAAAGCATTGGATGTTAATGGACCTGTTGTTTGTATCAGTTTCAGAAGCAGAGTTGAACTAGATATGGACCCTGTGTAGGAAACATGGTTCTTTTGTTCAGAGCACACTCACGTTTTCTGCCTTTTTAGAGATGCTAGAAAGTAAGAGAGTGCTTCTTGCTATAAAGCAGAGTGTGTTTCATGGATGAGATCTGTGCTGTGTGTTTCCCTTCAGCAAGGGAGTTAAATGCCAGGCTCTGTGTCTTCCTACAAGCAAGACTTCCTTTCAGGTAAACGCACTCACTTTTCAGCTCAAAGGAAGCTACATCATCACGAAGCTCATACTTTTCCCGCTCTTAACTGAAAAGCATTGGATGTTAGAGGACCTGTGGTTTTTATCAGTTTCAGAAGCAGAGTTGAACTATATATGGTCTCTGTGTAGGAAACACGGTCCTTTTGTTCAGAGCACACTCACATTTTCCGCCTTATCAGAGATGCTAGAAAGTAAGAGAGTGCTTCTTGCTCTAAAGCAGAGTGTGTTTCATGGATGAGAACTGTGCTGTGTGTTTCCCTTCAGAAAAGGAGTTAAATGCCAGGCTCTATGTCTTCCTACAAGCAAGACTTCCTTTCAGGTAAACGCACTCACTTTTCAGCTCAAAGGAAGCTACATCATTCACGAAGCTCACAGGTTTCTGCTCTTAACTGACAAGCACTGGATGTTAGAGGACCTGTGGTTTGTATCAGTTTCAGAAGCAGAGTTGAACTAGATATGGTCCCTGTGTAGGAAACATGGTTCTTTTGTTCAGAGCACACTCATGTTTCCTGATTAATTAGAGACGCTAGAAAGCAAGAGCGTGCTTCTTGATCTAAAGCAGAGTGTGTTTCATGGATGAGATCTGTGCTGTGTGTTTCCCTTCAGAAAAGGAGTTAAATGCCAGGCTCTGTGTCTTCCTACAAGCAAGACTTCCTTTCAGGTAAACACACTCACTATTCAGCTCAAAGGAAGCTACATCATCAGGAAGCTCATACTTTTCCCGCTCTTAACTGAAAAGCATTGGATGTTAATGGACCTGTTGTTTGTATCAGTTTCAGAAGCAGAGTTGATCTAGATATGGTCCATGTGTGTAGGAAACATGGTTCATTTGTTCTGAGCACACTCACGTTTCCTGCCTTTTAGAGACTCTCGAAAGCAAGAGAGTGCTTCTTGCTCTAAAGCAGAGTGTGTTTCATGGATGAGAAGTGTGCTGTGTGTTTCCCTTCAGAAAAGGAGTTAAATGCCAGGCTCTATGTCTTCCTACAAGCAAGACTTCCTTTCAGGTAAACGCACTCACTTTTCAGCTCAAATGAAGCTACATCATTCATGAAGCACACAGGTTTCTTCCTCTTAACTGAAAAGCACTGGATGTTAGAGGACCTGTGGTTTGTATCAGTTTCAGAAGCAGAGTTGAACTGGATATGGTCCCTGTGTAGGAAACACGGTTCTTTTGTTCAGAGCACACTCACGTTTCCTGATTAATTAGAGACGCTAGAAAGGAAGAGAGTGCTTCTTGCTCTAAAGCAGAGTGTTTTTCTTGGAAGAGAACTGTGCTGTGTGTTTCCCTTCAGAAAAGGAGTTAAATGCCAGGCTCTGTGTCTTCCTACAAGCAAGACTTCTTTTCAGGTAAATGCACTCACTTTTCAGCTCAATGGAAGCAACATCTTTCAGGAAGCTCACATGTTTCTTGCTCTAACTGAAAATCATTGGATCTTAGAGGACCTGTGGTTTGTAACAGTTTCAGAAGCAGAGTTGAACTAGATATGGTCCCTGTGTAGGAAACAGGGTTCTTTTGTTCAGAGCACACTCACGTTTCCCGCCTTATTAGAGATGCTAGAAAGCAAGAGAGTGCTTCTTGCTCTAAAGCAGAGTGTGTTTCATGGATGAGATCTGTGCTGTGTGTTTCCCTTCAGAAAGGGAGTTAAATGCCAGGCTCTGTGTCTTCCTACAAGCAAGACTTCCTTTCAGGTAAACGCACTCACTTTTCAGCTCAAAGGAAGCTACATCATTCACGAAGCTCACACTTTTCCCGCTCTTAACTGAAAAGCATTGAATGTTAATGGACCTGCTGTTTGTATCAGTTTCTGAAGCACAGTTGAACTAGATATGGTCCGGGGGTGTAGGAAACATGGTTCATTTGTTCTGAGCACACTCACGTTTCCTGCCTTTTAGAGACTCTAGAAAGCAAGAGAGTGCTTCTTGCTCTAAAGCAGAGTGTGTTTCATGCATGAGAAGTGTGCTGTGTGTTCCCCTTCAGAAAAGGAGAAAATGCCAGGCTCTATGTCTTCCTACAAGCAAGACTTCCTTTCAGGTAAAGGCACTCACTTTTCAGCTCAAAGGAAGCTACATCATTCACAAAGCTAACAGGTTTTTTGCTCTTAACTGACAAGCACTGGATGTTAGAGGACCTGTGGTTTGTATCAGTTTCAGAAGCAGAGTTGAACTGAATATAGTCCCTGTGTGTAGGAAACACAGTTATTTTGTTCTGAGCACACTCAAGTTTCCCGCCTTATTAGAGACTCTAGAAACCAAGAGAGTGCTTCTTGCTCTAAAGAGGAGTGTGTTTCATGGATGAGAACTGTGCTGTGTGTTTCCCTTCAGAAAAGGAGTTAAATGCCAGGCTCTGTGTCTTCCTAAAAGCAAGACTTCCTTTCTGGTAAATGCACTCACTTTTCAGCTCAAAGGAAGCTACATCATTCACGAAGCTCACACGTTTCCCGCTCTTAACTGAAAAGCATTGGATGTTAATGGACCTGTTGTTTGTATCAGTTTCAGAAGCAGAGTTGAACTAGATATGGACCCTGTGTAGGAAACACGGTTCTTTTGTTCAGAGCACACTCACGTTTTCTGCCTTATTAGAGATGCTAGAAAGTAAGAGAGTGCTTCTTGCTCTAAAGCAGAGTGTGTTTCATGGATGAGAACTGTGCTGTATGTTTCCCTTCTGAAACGGAGTTAAATACCAGGCTCTGTGTCTTCCTACAAGCAAGACTTCCTTTCAGGTAAATGCACTCACTTTTCAGCTCAAAGGAAGCTACATCATTCATGAAGCTCACAGGTTTCTTCCTCTTAACTGAAAAGCACTGGATGTAGGAGGACCTGTGGTTTGTATCAGTTTCAGAAGCAGAGTTGAACTAGATATGGTCCCTGTGTAGGAAACACGGTTCTTTTGTTCAGAGCACACTCACGTTTCCTTATTAATTAGAGACGCTAGAAAGGAAGAGAGTGCTTCTTGCTCTAAAGCAGAGTGTGTTTCATGGATGAGAACTGTGCTGTGTGTTTCCCTTCAGAAACGGAGTTAAATGCCATGCTCTGTGTCTTCCTAAAAGCAAGACTTCCTTTCTGGTAAATGCACTCACTTTTGAGCTCAAATGAAGCTACATCATTCACGAAGCTCACACGTTTCCCGCTCTTAACTGAAAAGCATTGGATGTTAATGGACCTGTTGTTTGTATCAGTTTCAGAAGCAGAGTTGAACTGAATATAGTCCCTGTGTGTAGGAAACACAGTTCTTTTGTTCTGAGCACACTCATGTTTCCCGCCTTATTAGAGACTCTAGAAACCAAGAGAGTGCTTCTTGCTCTAAAGCAGAGTGTGTTTCATGGATGAGAACTGTGCTGTGTGTTTCCCTTCAGAAAAGGAGTTAAATGCCAGGCTCTGTGTCTTCCTACAAGCAAGACTTCCTTTCTGGTAAATGCACTCACTTTTGAGCTCAAAGGAAGCAACATCTTTCAGGAAGCTCACACGTTTCTTGCTCTAACTGAAAAGCATTGGATGTTAGAGGACCTGTGGTTTGTATCAGTTTCAGAAGCAGAGTTGAACTAGATATGGTCCCTGTGTAGGAAACACGGTTCTTTTGTTCAGAGCACACTCATGTTTCCTGATTAATTAGAGACGCTAGAAAGCAGGAGCGTGCTTCTTGATCTAAAGCAGAGTGTGTTTCATGGATGAGAAGTGTGCTGTGTGTTTCCCTTCAGAAAAGGAGTTAAATGCCAGGCTCTGTGTCTTCCTAAAAGCAAGACTTCCTTTCTGGTAAACGCACTCACTTTTCAGCTCAAAGGAAGCTACATCATTCACGAAGCTCACACGTTTCCCGCTCTTAACTGAAAAGCATTGGATGTTAATGGACCTGTTGTTTGTATCAGTTTCAGAAGCAGAGTTGAACTAGATATGGTCCAGGGGTGTAGGAAACATGGTTCATTTGTTCTGAGCACACTCACGTTTCCTGCCTTTTAGAGACTCTAGAAAGCAAGAGAGTGCTTCTTGCTCTAAAGCAGAGTGTGTTTCATGGATGAGAAGTGTGCTGTGTGTTTCCCTTCAGAAAAGGAGTTAAATGCCAGGCTCTATGTCTTCCTACAAGCAAGACTTCCTTTCAGGTAAAGGCACTCACTTTTCAGCTCAAGGGAAGCTACATCATTCACGCAGCTCACAGGTTTCTTGATCTTAACTGACAAGCATTGGATGTTAGAGGACCTGTGGTTTGTATCAGTTTCAGAAGCAGAGTTGAACTAGATATGGTCCATGTGTGTAGGAAACAGGGATCGTTTGTTCTGAGCCCAATCCCGTTTCCCGCCTTATGAGAGATGCTAGAAAGCAAGAGCGTGCTTCTTGATCTAAAGAAGAGTGTGTTTCATGGATGAGATCTGTGCTGTGTGTTTCCCTTCAGAAACGGAGTTAAATGCCAGGCTCTGTGTCTTCCTACAAGCAAGACTTTGTTTCAGGTAAAGGCACTCACTTTTCAGCTCAAAGGAAGCTACATCATTCATGAAGCTCACAGGTTTCTCGCTCTTAACTGACAAGCATTAGATGTTAGAGGACCTGTGGTTTGTATCAGTTTCAGAAGCAGAGTTGAACTAGATATGGTCCATGTGTGTAGGAAACAGGGATCTTTTGTTCTGAGCCCACTCCCGTTTCCCGCCTTATTAGAGATGCTAGAAAGCAAGAGAGTGCTTCTTGCTCTAAAGCAGTGTGTGTTTCATGGATGAGATCTGTGCTGTGTGTTTCCCTTCAGAAAGGGAGTTAAATGCCAGGCTCTGTGTCTTCCTACAAGCAAGACTTCCTTTCAGGTAAACGCACTCACTTTTCAGCTCAAAGGAAGCTACATCATCAGGAAGCTCATACTTTTCCCGCTCTTAACTGAAAAGCATTGGATGTTAGAGGACCTGTGGTTTGTATCAGTTTCAGAAGCAGAGTTGAACTGGATATGGTCAATGTGTGTAGGAAACACAGTTCTTTTGTTCTGAGCACACTCATGTTTCCCGCCTTATTAGAGACAAGAGATACCAAGAGAGTGCCTCTTGCTCTAAAGCAGAGTGTGTTTCATGGATGAGAACTGTAGTGTGTGTTTCCCTTCAGAAAAGGAGTTAAATGCCAGGCTCTGTGTCTTCCTACAAGCAAGACTACATTTCAGGTAAACGCACTCACTTTTCAGCTCAAAGGAAGCTACATCATTCACGAAGCTCACACGTTTCCCGCTCTTAAATGAAAAGCATTGGCTGTTAATGGACCTGTTGTTTGTTTAAGTTTCAGAAGCAGAGTTGAACTAGATATGGTCCATGTGTGTAGGAAACACGGATCTTTTGTTTTGAGCACACTCAAGTTTCCTGCCTTATTAGAGATGCCAGAAAGCAAGAAAGTGCTTCTTGCTCTAAAGCAGAGTGTGTTTCATGGATGAGAACTGTGCTGTGTGTTTCCCTTCAGAAACAGAGTTAAATGATACGCTCTGTGTCTTCCTAAAAGCAAGACTTCCTTTCTGGTAAATGCACTCACTTTTCAGCTCAAATGAAGCTACATCATTCACGAAGCTCACACGTTTCCCGCTCTTAACTGAAAAGCATTGGATGTTAATGGACCTGTTGTTTGTGTCAGTTTCAGAAGCAGAGTTGAACTGGATATAGTCCCTGTGTGTAGGAAACACAGTTCTTTTGTTCTGAGCACACTCATGTTTCCCGCCTTATTAGAGACTCTAGAAACCAAGAGAGTGCTTCTTGCTCTAAAGCAGAGTGTGTTTCATGGATGAGAACTGTGCTGTGTGTTTCCCTTCAGAAACGGAGTTAAATGCCAGGCTCTGTGTCTTCCTAAAAGCAAGACTTCCTTTCAGGTAATCGCACTCACTTTTCAGCTCAAAGGAAGCTACATCGTTCACGAAGCTCACACGTTTCTAGCTCTTAACTGAAAAGCATTGGATGTTAGAGGACCTGTGGTTTGTATCAGTTTCAGAAGCAGAGTTGAACTAGATATGGTCCAGGGGTGTAGGAAACATGGTTCATTTGTTCTGAGCACACTCACGTTTCCTGCCTTTTAGAGACTCTAGAAAGCAAGAGAGTGCTTCTTGCTCTAAAGCAGAGTGTGTTTCATGGATGAGAAGTGTGCTGTGTGTTTCCCTTCAGAAAAGGAGTTAAATGCCAGGCTCTATGTCTTCCTACAAGCAAGACTTCCTTTCAGGTAAAGGCACTCACTTTTCAGCTCAAGGGAAGCTACATCATTCACGCAGCTCACAGGTTTCTTGATCTTAACTGACAAGCATTGGATGTTAGAGGACCTGTGGTTTGTATCAGTTTCAGAAGCAGAGTTGAACTAGATATGGTCCATGTGTGTAGGAAACAGGGATCGTTTGTTCTGAGCCCAATCCCGTTTCCCGCCTTATGAGAGATGCTAGAAAGCAAGAGCGTGCTTCTTGATCTAAAGCAGAGTGTGTTTCATGGATGAGATCTGTGCTGTGTGTTTCCCTTCAGAAACGGAGTTAAATGCCAGGCTCTGTGTCTTCCTACAAGCAAGACTTTGTTTCAGGTAAAGGCACTCACTTTTCAGCTCAAAGGAAGCTACATCATTCATGAAGCTCACAGGTTTCTCGCTCTTAACTGACAAGCATTAGATGTTAGAGGACCTGTGGTTTGTATCAGTTTCAGAAGCAGAGTTGAAGTAGATATGGTCCATGTGTGTAGGAAACAGGGATCTTTTGTTCTGAGCCCACTCCCGTTTCCCGCCTTATTAGAGATGCTAGAAAGCAAGAGAGTGCTTCTTGCTCTAAAGCAGTGTGTGTTTCATGGATGAGATCTGTGCTGTGTGTTTCCCTTCAGAAAGGGAGTTAAATGCCAGGCTCTGTGTCTTCCTACAAGCAAGACTTCCTTTCAGGTAAACGCACTCACTTTTCAGCTCAAAGGAAGCTACATCATCACGAAGCTCATACTTTTCCCGCTCTTAACTGAAAAGCATTGGATGTTAGAGGACCTGTGGTTTGTATCAGTTTCAGAAGCAGAGTTGAACTGGATATGGTCAATGTGTGTAGGAAACACAGTTCTTTTGTTCTGAGCACACTCATGTTTCCCGCCTTATTAGAGACAAGAGATACCAAGAGAGTGCCTCTTGCTCTAAAGCAGAGTGTGTTTCATGGATGAGAACTGTAGTGTGTGTTTCCCTTCAGAAAAGGAGTTAAATGCCAGGCTCTGTGTCTTCCTACAAGCAAGACTACATTTCAGGTAAACGCACTCACTTTTCAGCTCAAAGGAAGCTACATCATTCACGAAGCTCACACGTTTCCCGCTCTTAAATGAAAAGCATTGGCTGTTAATGGACCTGTTGTTTGTTTAAGTTTCAGAAGCAGAGTTGAACTAGATATGGTCCATGTGTGTAGGAAACACGGATCTTTTGTTTTGAGCACACTCAAGTTTCCTGCCTTATTAGAGATGCCAGAAAGCAAGAAAGTGCTTCTTGCTCTAAAGCAGAGTGTGTTTCATGGATGAGAACTGTGCTGTGTGTTTCCCTTCAGAAACAGAGTTAAATGATACGCTCTGTGTCTTCCTAAAAGCAAGACTTCCTTTCTGGTAAATGCACTCACTTTTCAGCTCAAATGAAGCTACATCATTCACGAAGCTCACACGTTTCCCGCTCTTAACTGAAAAGCATTGGATGTTAATGGACCTGTTGTTTGTGTCAGTTTCAGAAGCAGAGTTGAACTGGATATAGTCCCTGTGTGTAGGAAACACAGTTCTTTTGTTCTGAGCACACTCATGTTTCCCGCCTTATTAGAGACTCTAGAAACCAAGAGAGTGCTTCTTGCTCTAAAGCAGAGTGTGTTTCATGGATGAGAACTGTGCTGTGTGTTTCCCTTCAGAAACGGAGTTAAATGCCAGGCTCTGTGTCTTCCTAAAAGCAAGACTTCCTTTCAGGTAATCGCACTCACTTTTCAGCTCAAAGGAAGCTACATCGTTCACAAAGCTCACACGTTTCTAGCTCTTAACTGAAAAGCATTGGATGTTAGAGGACCTGTGGTTTGTATCAGTTTCAGAAGCAGAGTTGAACTAGATATGGTCTCTGTGTAGGAAACACGGTTCTTTTGTTCAGAGCACACTCATGTTTTCTGCCTTATTAGAGATGCTAGAAAGTAAGAGAGTGCTTCTTGCTCTAAAGCAGAGTGTGTTTCATGGATGAGAACTGTGCTGTGTGTTTCCCTTCTGAAAAGGATTTAAATGGCAGGCTCTGTGTCTTCCTACAAGCAAGACTTCCTTTCAGGTAAATGCACTCACTTTTCAGCTCAAAGGAAGCTACATCGTTCATGAAGCTCACAGGTTTCTTGCTCTTAACTGAAAAGCACTGGATGTTAGAGGACCTGTGGTTTGTATCAGTTTCAGAAGCAGAGTTGAACTAGATATGGTCCCTGTGTAGGAAACACGGTTCTTTTGTTCAGAGCACACTCACGTTTCCTGATTAATTAGAGACGCTAGAAAGGAAGAGAGTGCTTCTTGCTCTAAAGCAGAGTGTTTTTCTTGGAAGAGAACTGTGCTGTGTGTTTCCCTTCAGAATTGGAGTTAAATGCCAGGCTCTGTGTCTTCCTACAACAAGACTTCTTTTCAGGTAAATGCACTCACTTTTCAGCTCAAAGGAAGCAACATCTTTCAGGAAGCTCACAAGTTTCTTGCTCTAACTGAAAAGCATTGGATGTTAGAGGACCTGTGGTTTGTATCAGTTTCAGAAGCAGAGTTGAACTAGATATGGTCCCTGTGTAGGAAACACTGTTCTTTTGTTCAGAGCACACTCACGTTTCCTGATTAACTAGAGACACTAGAAAGCAAGAGAGTGCTTCTTGCTCTAAAGCAGAGTGTGTTTCATGGATGAGAACTGTGCTGTGTGTTTCCCTTCAGAAAAGGAGTTAAATGCCAGGCTCTGTGTCTTCCTACAAGCAAGACTTCCTTTCTGGTAAATGCACTCACTTTTGAGCTCAAAGGAAGCAACATCTTTCACGAAGCTCACACGTTTCTTGCTCTAACTGAAAAGCATTGGATGTTAGAGGACCTGTGGTTTGTATCAGTTTCAGAAGCAGAGTTGAACCTGATATGATCCCTGTGTAGGAAACACGGTTCTTTTGTTCAGAGCACACTCATGTTTCCTGATTAATTAGAGACACTAGAAAGCAGGAGCGTGCTTCTTGATCTAAAGCAGAGTGTGTTTCATGGATGAGAAGTGTGCTGTGTGTTTCCCTTCAGAAAAGGAGTTAAATGCCAGGCTCTGTGTCTTCCTAAAAGCAAGACTTCCTTTCAGGTAAACGCACTCACTTTTCAGCTCAAAGGAAGCTACATCATTCACGAAGCTCACACGTTTCCAGCTCTTAACTGAAAAGCATTGGATGTTAATGGACCTGTTGTTTGTATCAGTTTCAGAAGCAGAGTTGAACTAGATATGGTCCAGGGGTGTAGGAAACATGGTTCATTTGTTCTGAGCACACTCACGTTTCCTGCCTTTTAGAGACTCTAGAAAGCAAGAGAGTACTTCTTGCTCTAAAGCAGAGTGTGTTTCATGGATGAGAAGTGTGCTGTGTGTTTCCCTTCAGAAAAGGAGTTAAATGCCAGGCTCTATGTCTTCCTACAAGCAAGACTTCCTTTCAGGTAAAGGCACTCACTTTTCAGCTCAAAGGAAGCTACATCATTCACGCAGCTCACAGGTTTCTTGCTCTTAACTGACAAGCATTGGATGTTAGAGGACCTGTGGTTTGTATCAGTTTCAGAAGCAGAGTTGAACTAGATATGGTCCATGTGTGTAGGAAACAGGGATCTTTTGTTCTGAGCCCAATCCCGTTTCCCGCCTTATGAGAGATGCTAGAAAGCAAGAGCGTGCTTCTTGATCTAAAGCAGAGTGTGTTTCATGGATGAGATCTGTGCTGTGTGTTTCCCTTCAGAAAGGGAGTTAAATTCCAGGCTCTGTGTCTTCCTACAAGCAAGACTTCCTTTCAGGTAAACGCACTCACTTTTCAGCTCAAAGGAAGCTACATCATCACGAAGCTCATACTTTTCCCGCTCTTAACTGAAAAGCATTGGATTTTAATGGACCTATTGTTTGTATCAGTTTCTGAAGCAGAGTTGAACTGGATATGGTCAATGTGTGTAGGAAACACAGTTCTTTTGTTCTGAGCACACTCATGTTTCCCGCCTTATTAGAGACACTAGATACCAAGAGAGTGCCTCTTGCTCTAAAGCAGAGTGTGTTTCATGGATGAGAACTGTAGTTTGTGTTTCCCTTCAGAAAAGGAGTTAAATGCCAGGCTCTGTGTCTTCCTACAAGCAAGACTACATTTCAGGTAAACGCACTCACTTTCAGCTCAAAGGAAGCTACATCATTCACGAAGCTCACACGTTTCCCGCTCTTAAATGAAAAGCATTGGCTGTTAATGGACCTGTTGTTTGTTTCAGTTTCAGAAGCAGAGTTGAACTAGATATGGTCCATGTGTGTAGGAAACACGGATCTTTTGTTCTGAGCACACTCAAGTTTCCTGCCTTATTAGAGATGCTAGAAAGCAAGAAAGTGCTTCTTGCTCTAAAGCAGAGTGTGTTTCATGGATGAGAACTGTGCTGTGTGTTTCCCTTCAGAAACGGAGTTAAATGCCAGGCTCTGTGTCTTCCTAAAAGCAAGACTTCCTTTCAGGTAATCGCACTCACTTTTCAGCTCAAAGGAAGCTACATCGTTCACGAAGCTCACACGTTTCTAGCTCTTAACTGAAAAGCATTGGATGTTAGAGGACCTGTGGTTTGTATCAGTTTCAGAAGCAGAGTTGAACTAGATATGGTCTCTGTGTAGGAAACACGGTTCTTTTGTTCAGAGCACACTCATGTTTTCTGCCTTATTAGAGATGCTAGAAAGTAAGAGAGTGCTTCTTGCTCTAAAGCAGAGTGTGTTTCATGGATGAGAACTGTGCTGTGTGTTTCCCTTCTGAAAAGGAGTTAAATGGCAGGCTCTGTGTCTTCCTACAAGCAAGACTTCCTTTCAGGTAAATGCACTCACTTTTCAGCTCAAAGGAAGCTACATCCTTCATGAAGCTCACAGGTTTCTTGCTCTTAACTGAAAAGCACTGGATGTTAGAGGACCTGTGGTTTGTATCAGTTTCAGAAGCAGAGTTGAACTAGATATGGTCCCTGTGTAGGAAACACGGTTCTTTTGTTCAGAGCACACTCAAGTTTCCTGATTAATTAGAGACGCTAGAAAGGAAGAGAGTGCTTCTTGCTCTAAAGCAGAGTGTTTTTCTTGGAAGAGAACTGTGCTGTGTGTTTCCTTTCAGAATTGGAGTTAAATGCCAGGCTCTGTGTCTTCCTACAAGCAAGACTTCTTTTCAGGTAAATGCACTCACTTTTCAGCTCAAAGGAAGCAACATCTTTCAGGAAGCTCACAAGTTTCTTGCTCTAACTGAAAAGCATTGGATGTTAGAGGTCCTGTGGTTTGTATCAGTTTCAGAAGCAGAGTTGAACTAGATATGGTCCCTGTGTAGGAAACACTGTTCTTTTGTTCAGAGCACACTCACGTTTCCTGATTAACTAGAGACACTAGAAAGCAAGAGAGTGCTTCTTGCTCTAAAGCAGAGTGTGTTTCATGGATGAGATCTGTGCTGTGTGTTTCCCTTCAGAAACGGAGTTAAATGCTAGGCTCTGTGTCTTCCTACAAGCAAGACTTCCTTTCAGGTAAACGCACTCACTTTTCAGCTCAAAGGAAGCTACATCATCACGAAGCTCATACTTTTCCCGCTCTTCACTGAAAAGCATTGGATGTTAATGGACCTGTTGTTTGTATCAGTTTCAGAAGCAGAGTTGAACTGGATGTGGTCCCTGTGTGTAGGAAACACAGTTCTTTTGTTCTGAGCACACTCATGTTTCCCGCCTTATTAGAGACACTAGATACCAAGAGAGTGCCTCTTGCTCTAAAGCAGAGTGTGTTTCATGGATGAGAACTGTAGTGTGTGTTTCCCTTCAGAAAAGGAGTTAAATGCCAGGCTCTGTGTCTTCCTACAAGCAAGACTTCATTTCAGGTAAACGCACTCACTTTTCAGCTCAAAGGAAGCTACATCATTCACAAAGCTCACACTTTTCCCGCTCTTAACTGAAAAGCATTGGATGTTAATGGACCTGTTGTTTGTATCAGTTTCAGAAGCAGAGTTGAACTAGATGTGGTCCGGGTGTGTAGGAAACATGGTTCATTTGTTCTGAGCACACTCACGTTTCCTGCCTTTTAGAGACTCTAGAAAGCAAGAGAGTGCTTCTTGCTCTAAAGCAGAGTGTGTTTCATGGATGAGAAGTGTGCTGTGTGTTTCCCTTCAGAAATGGAGTTAAATGCCAGGCTCTACGTCTTCCTACAAGCAAGACTTTGTTTCAGGTAAACGCACTCACTTTTCAGCTCAAAGAAAGCTACATCATTCACGAAGCTCACAGGTTTCTTGCTCTTAACTGACAAGCTCTGGATGTTAGAGGACCTGTGGTTTGTATCAGTTTCAGAAGCAGAGTTGAACTAGATATGGTCCATGCGTGTAGGAAACACGGATCTTTTGTTCTGAGCACACTCATGTTTCCCGCCTTATTAGAGACTCTAGAAACCAAGAGAGTGCTTCTTGCTCTAAAGTAGAGTGTGTTTCATGGATGAGAACAGTGCTGTGTGTTTCCCTTCTGAAATGGAGTTAAATGCCAGGCTCCGTGTCTTCCTACAAGCAACACTTCGTTTCAGGTAAACGCACTCAATTTCAGCTCAAAGGAAGCTACATCCTTCACGAAGCTAACACGTTCCTCACTCTTAACTGAATAGCATTGGATGTTAGAGGACCTGTGGTTTGTATCAGTTTCAGAAGCAGAGTTGAACTAGATATGGTCCATGTGTGTAGGAAACACGTATCTTTTGTTCTGAGCACACTCAAGTTTCTCAACTTATTAGAGATGCTAGAAAGCAAGAGAGTGCTTCTTGCTCCAAAGCAGAGTGTGTTTCATGGATGAGAACTGTGCTGTGTGTTTCCCTTCAGAAATGTAGTTAAATGCCATGCTCTGTGTCTTCCTACAAGCAAGACTTCGTTTCAGGTAAACGCACTCACTTTTCAGCTCAAAGGAAGCTACATCGTTCACGAAGCTCACACGTTTCTAGCTCTTAACTGAAAAGCATTGGATGTTAGAGGACCTGTGGTTTGTATCAGTTTCAGAAGCAGAGTTGAACTTGATATGGTCTCTGTGTAGGAAACACGGTTTTACGTTCAGAGCACACTCACGTTTTCTGCCTTATTAGAGATGCTAGAAAGTAAGAGAGTGCTTCTTGCTCTAAAGCAGAGTGTTTTTCATGGATGAGAACTGTGCTGTGTGTTTCCCTTCTGAAAAAGAGTTAAATGCCAGGCTCTGTGTCTTCCTACAAGCAAGACTTCCTTTCAGGTAAACGCACTCACTTTTCAGCTCAAAGGAAGCTACATCATCACGAAGCTCATACTTTTCCCGCTCTTCACTGAAAAGCATTGGATGTTAATGGACCTGTTGTTTGTATCAGTTTCAGAAGCAGAGTTGAACTGGATGTGGTCCCTGTGTGTAGGAAACACAGTTCTTTTGTTCTGAGCACACTCATGTTTCCCGCCTTATTAGAGACACTAGATACCAAGAGAGTGCCTCTTGCTCTAAAGCAGAGTGTGTTTCATGGATGAGAACTGTAGTGTGTGTTTCCCTTCAGAAAAGGAGTTAAATGGCAGGCTCTGTGTCTTCCTACAAGCAAGACTTCATTTCAGGTAAACGCACTCACTTTTCAGCTCAAAGGAAGCTACATCATTCACAAAGCTCACACTTTTCCCGCTCTTAACTGAAAAGCATTGGATGTTAATGGACCTGTTGTTTGTATCAGTTTCAGAAGCAGAGTTGAACTAGATGTGGTCCGGGGGTGTAGGAAACATGGTTCATTTGTTCTGAGCACACTCACGTTTCCTGCCTTTTAGAGACTCTAGAAAGCAAGAGAGTGCTTCTTGCTCTAAAGCAGAGTGTGTTTCATGGATGAGAAGTGTGCTGTGTGTTTCCCTTCAGAAATGGAGTTAAATGCCAGGCTCTACGTCTTCCTACAAGCAAGACTTTGTTTCAGGTAAACGCACTCACTTTTCAGCTCAAAGGAAGCTACATCATTCACGAAGCTCACATGTTTCTTGCTCTTAACTGACAAGCTCTGGATGTTAGAGGACCTGTGGTTTGTATCAGTTTCAGAAGCAGAGTTGAACTAGATATGGTCCATGCGTGTAGGAAACACGGATCTTTTGTTCTGAGCACACTCATTTTTCCCGCCTTATTAGAGACTCTAGAAACCAAGAGAGTGCTTCTTGCTCTAAAGTAGAGTGTGTTTCATGGATGAGAACAGTGCTGTGTGTTTCCCTTCTGAAATGGAGTTAAATGCCAGGCTCCGTGTCTTCCTACAAGCAACACTTCGTTTCAGGTAAACGCATTCAATTTCAGCTCAAAGGAAGCTACATCCTTCACGAAGCTAACACGTTCCTCACTCTTAACTGAATAGCATTGGATGTTAGAGGACCTGTGGTTTGTATCAGTTTCAGAAGCAGAGTTGAAATAGATATGGTCCATGTGTGTAGGAAACACGGATCTTTTGTTCTGAGCACTCTCAAGTTTCCCAACTTATTAGAGATGCTAGAAAGCAAGAGAGTGCTTCTTGCTCCAAAGCAGAGTGTGTTTCATGGATGAGAACTGTGCTGTGTGTTTCCCTTCAGAAATGTAGTTAAATGCCACGCTCTGTGTCTTCCTACAAGCAAGACTTCCTTTCAGGTAAACGCACTCACTTTTCAGCTCAAAGGAAGCTACATCGTTCACGAAGCTCACACGTTTCTAGCTCTTAACTGAAAAGCATTGGATGTTAGAGGACCTGTGGTTTGTATCAGTTTCAGAAGCAGAGTTGAACTTGATATGGTCTCTGTGTAGGAAACACGGTTCTTACGTTCAGAGCACACTCACGTTTTCCGCCTTATTAGAGATGCTAGAAAGTAAGAGAGTGCTTCTTGCTCTAAAGCAGAGTGTTTTTCATGGATGAGAACTGTGCTGTGTGTTTCCCTTCTGAAAAAGAGTTAAATGCCAGGCTCTGTGTCTTCCTACAAGCAAGACTTCCTTTCAGGTAAACGCACTCACTTTTCAGCTCAAAGGAAGCTACATCATTCACGAAGCTCACACTTTTCCCGCTCTTAACTGAAAAGCATTGGATGTTAATGGACCTGTTGTTTGTATCAGTTTCAGAAGCAGAGTTGAACTAGATATGGTCCGGGGGTGTAGGAAACATGGTTCATTTTTTCTGAGCACACTCACGTTTCCTGCCTTTTAGAGACTCTAGAAAGCAAGAGAGTGCTTCTTGCTCTAAAGCAGAGTGTGTTTCATGGATGAGAACTGTGCTGTGTGTTTCCCTTCTGAAATGGAGTTAAATGCCAGGCTCCGTGTCTTCCTACAAGCAACATTTCGTTTCAGGTAAACGCACTCAATTTCAGCTCAAAGGAAGCTACATCCTTCATGAAGCTAACACGTTAATCACTCTTAACTGAATAGCATTGGATGTTAGAGGACCTGTGGTTTGTATCAGTTTCAGAAGCAGAGTTGAAATAGATACGGTCCGTGTCTATAGGAAACACGGTTCTTTTGTTCTGAGCACACTCACGTGTCCAGCCTTATTAGGACACTAGAAAGCAAGAGCGTGCTTCTTGCTCTAAAGCAGAGTGTGTTTCATGGATGAGAACTGTGCTGTGTGTTTCCCTTCAGAAACGGAGTTAAATGCCAGGCTCTGTGTCTTCCTACAAGCAAGACTTCCTTTCAGGTAAATGCACTCACTTTTCAGCTCAAAGGAAGCTACATCATCACGAAGCTCATACTTTTCCCGCTCTTAACTGAATAGCATTGGATGTTAATGGACCTGTGCTTTGTATCAGTTTCAGAAGCAGAGTTGAACTGGATATGGTCACTGTGTGTAGGAAACACAGTTCTTTTGTTCTGAGCACACTTATGTTTCCCGCCTTATTAGAGACACTAGATACCAAGGGAGTGCCTCTTGCTCTAAAGCAGAGTGTGTTTCATGGATGAGAATTGTAGTGTGTGTTTCCCTTCAGAAAAGGAGTTAAATGCCAGGCTCTGTGTCTTCTAACAAGCAATACTTCATTTCAGGTAAACGCACTCACTTTTCAGCTCAAAGGAAGCTACATCATACACGAAGCTCACACTTTTCTCGCTCATAACTGAAGAGCATTGGATGTTAATGGACATGTTGTTTGTATCAGTTTCAGAAGCAGAGTTGAACTGGATATAGTCACTGTGTGTAGGAAACATGGTTCATTTGTTCTGAGCACACTCACGTTTCCTGCCTTTTAGAGACTCTAGAAAGCAAGAGAGGGCTTCTTGCTCTAAAGCAGAGTGTGTTTCATGGATGAGAAGTGTGCTGTGTGTTTCCCTTCAGAAAAGGAGTTAAATGCCAGGCTCTATGTCTTCCTACAAGCAAGACTTCCTTTCAGGTAAACGCACTCACTTTTCAGCTCAAAGGAAGCTACATCATTCACGAAGCTCACAGGTTTTTGCTCTTAACTGACAAGCACTGGATGTTAGAGGACCTGTGGTTTGTATCAGTTTCAGAAGCAGAGTTGAACTAGATATGGTCCATGTGTGTAGGAAACAGGGATCGTTTGTTCTGAGCCCAATCCCGTTTCCAGCCTTATGAGAGATGCTAGAAAGCAATAGAGTGCTTCTTGCTCTAAAGCAGAGTATGTTTCATGGATGAGATCTGTGCTGTGTGTTTCCCTTCAGAAAGGGAGTTAAATGCCAGGCTCTGTGTCTTCCTACAAGCAAGACTTCCTTTCAGGTAAACGCAGTCACTTTTCAGCTCAAACGAAGCTACATCATCACGAAGCTCATACTTTTCCCGCTCTTCACTGAAAAGCATTGGCTGTTAATGGACCTGTTGTTTTTATCAGTTTCAGAAGCAGAGTTGAACTGGATATGGTCCCTGTGTGTAGGAAACACAGTTCTTTTGTTCTGAGCACACTCATGTTTCCTGCCTTATTAGAGACACTAGATACCAAGAGAGTGCCTCTTGCTCTAAAGCAGAGTGTGTTTCATGGATGAGAACTGTAGTGTGTGTTTCCCTTCAGAAAAGGAGTTAAATGGCAGGCTCTGTGTCTTCCTACAAGCAAGACTTCATTTCAGGTAAATGCACTCACTTTTCAGCTCAAAGGAAGCTACATCATTCAAGAAGCTCACACTTTTCCCGCTCTTAACTGAAAAGCATTGGATGTTAATGGACCTGTTGTTTGTATCAGTTTCAGAAGCAGAGTTGAACTAGATGTGGTCCGGGGGTGTAGGAAACATGGTTCATTTGTTCTGAGCACACTCAAGTTTCCTGCCTTTTAGAGACTCTAGAAAGCAAGAGAGTGCTTCTTGCTCTAAAGCAGAGTGTGTTTCATGGATGAGAAGTGTGCTGTGTGTTTCCCTTCAGAAACGGAGTTAAATGCCAGGCTCTACATCTTCCTACAAGCAAGACTTTGTTTCAGGTAAACGCACTCACTTTTCAGCTCAAAGAAAGCTACATCATTCACGAAGCTCACAGGTTTCTTGCTCTTAACTGACAAGCTCTGGATGTTAGAGGACCTGTGGTTTGTATCAGTTTCAGAAGCAGAGTTGAACTAGATATGGTCCATGCGTGTAGGAAACACGGATCTTTTGTTCTGAGCACACTCATGTTTCCCGCCTTATTAGAGACTCTAGAAACCAAGAGAGTGCTTCTTGCTCTAAAGTAGAGTGTGTTTCATGGATGAGAACTGTGCTGTGTGTTTCCCTTCTGAAATGGAGTTAAATGCCAGGCTCCGTGTCTTCCTACAAGCAACACTTCGTTTCAGGTAAACGCACTCAATTTCAGCTCAAAGGAAGCTACATCCTTCACGAAGCTAACACGTTCCTCACTCTTAACTGAATAGCATTGGATATTAGAGGACCTGTGGTTTGTATCAGTTTCAAAAGCAGAGTTGAAATAGATACGGTCTGTGTTTATAGGAAACACGGTTCATTTGTTCTGAGCACACTCACGTTTCCTGCCTTTTAGAGACTCTAGAAAGCAAGAGAGTGCTTCTTGTTCTAAAGCAGAGTGTGTTTCATGGATGAGAAGTGTGCTGTGTGTTTCCCTTCAGAAAAGGAGTTAAATGCCAGGCTCTGTGTCTTCCTACAAGCAAGACTTCCTTTCAGGTAAACGCACTCACTTTTCAGCTCAAAGGAAGCTACATCATTCACGAAGCTCACAGGTTTCTTGCTCTTAACTGACAAGCACTGGATGTTAGAGGACCTGTGGTTTGTATCAGTTTCAGAAGCAGAGTTGAACTAGATATGGTACATGTGTGTAGGAAACACGGATCTTTTGTTCTGAGCACACTCAAGTTTCCCAACTTATTAGAGATGCTAGAAAGCAAGAGAGTGCTTCTTGCTCCAAAGCAGAGTGTGTTTCATGGATGAGAACTGTGCTGTGTGTTTCCCTTCAGAAACGGAGTTAAATGCCAGGCTCTGTGTCTTCCTACAAGCAAGATTTCCTTTCAGGTAAACGCACTCACTTTTCAGCTCAAAGGAAGCTACATCGTTCACGAAGCTCACACGTTTCTAGCTCTTAACTGAAAAGCATTGGATGTTAGAGGACCTGTGGTTTGTATCAGTTTCAGAAGCACAGGTGAACTAGATATGGTCTCTGTGTAGGAAACACGGTTCTTATGTTCAGAGCACACTCACGTTTTCCGCCTTATTACAGATGCTAGAAAGTAAGAGAGTGCTTCTTGCTCTAAAGCAGAGTGTTTTTCATGGATGAGAACTGTGCTGTGTGTTTCCCTTCTGAAAAAGAGTTAAATGCCAGGCTCTGTGTCTTCCTACAAGCAAGACTTCCTTTCAGGTAAACGCACTCACTTTTCAGCTCAAAGGAAGCTACATCATTCACTAAGCTCACACTTTTCCCGCTCTTAACTGAAAAGCATTGGATGTTAATGGACCTGTTGTTTGTATCAATTTCAGAAGCAGAGTTGAACTAGATATGGTCCGGGGGTGTAGGAAACATGGTTCATTTGTTCTGAGCACACTCACGTTTCCTGCCTTTTAGAGACTCTAGAAAGCAAGAGAGTGCTTCTTGCTCTAAAGCAGAGTGTGTTTCATGGATGAGAAGTGTGCTGTGTGTTTCCCTTCAGAAAGGAGTTAAATGCCAGGCTCTATGTCTTCCTACAAGCAAGAGTTTGTTTCAGGTAAACGCACTCACTTTTCAGCTCAAGGAAGATACATCATTCACGAAGCTCACACGTTTCTTGCTCTTAACTGACAAGCACTGGATGTTAGAGGACCTGTGGTTTGTATCAGTTTCAGAAGCATTGTTGAACTAGATATTGTCCATGTGTGTAGGAAACACGGATCTTTTGTTCTGAGCACACTCATGTTTCCCGCCTTATTAGAGACTCTAGAAACCAAGAGTGTGCTTCTTGCTCTAAAGCAGAGTGTGTTTCATGGATGAGACCTGTGCTGTGTGTTTCCCTCTGAAATGGAGTTAAATGCCACGCTCCCTGTCTTCCTACAAGCAACACTTCGTTTCAGGTAAACGCACTCAATTTCAGCTCAAAGGAAGCTACATCCTTCACGAAGCTAACACGTTAATCACTCATAACTGAATAGCATTGGATGTTAGAGCACCTGTGGTTTGTATCAGTTTCAGAAGCAGAGTTGAACTAGATATGGTCTCTGTGTAGGAAACACCGTTCTTTTGTTCAGAGCACACTCAAGTTTTCCGCCTTATTAGAGATGCTAGAAAGTGAGTGAGTGCTTCTTGCTCTAAAGCAGAGTGTGTTTCCTGGATGAGAACTGTGCTGTGTGTTTCCCTTCAGAAAAGGAGTTAAATGCCAGGCTCTATGTCTTCCTACAAGCAAGACTTCCTTTCAGGTAAACGCACTCACTTTTCAGTTCAAAGGAAGCTACATCATTCACTAAGCTCACAGGTTTCTTGCTCTTAACTGACAAGCACTGGATGTTAGAGGACCTGTGGTTTGTATCAGTTTCAGAAGCAGAGTTGAACTAGATATGGTCCCTGTGTAGGAAACACGGTTCTTTTGTTCAGAGCACACTCACGTTTCCTGATTAATTAGAGAGGCTAGAAAGGAAGAGAGTGCTTCTTGATCTAAAGCAGAGTGTGTTTCATGGATGAGAACTGTGCTCTGTGTTTCCCTTCAGAAACGGAGTTAAATGCCAGGCTCTGTGTCTTCCTAAAAGCAAGACTTCCTTTCTGGTAAATGCACTCACTTTTCAGCTCAAAGGAAGCTACATCATTCACGAAGTTCACAGGTTTCCCGCTCTTAACTGAAAAGCATTGGATGTTAATGGACCTGTTGTTTATATCAGTTTCAGAAGCAGAGTTGAACTAGATATGGTCCAGGGGTGTAGGAAACATGGTTCATTTGTTCTGAGCACACTCACGTTTCCTGCCTTTTAGAGACTCTAGAAAGCAAGAGAGTGCTTCTTGCTCTAAAGCAGAGTGTGTTTCATGGATGAGAAGTGTGCTGTGTGTTTCCCTTCAGAAAAGGAGTTAAATGCCCGGCTCTATGTCTTCATATAAGCAAGACTTCCTTTCAGGTAAACGCACTCACTTTTCAGCTCAAAGGAAGCTACATCATTCACGAAGCTCACAGGTTTCTTGCTCTTAACTGACAAGCACTGGATGTTAGAGGACCTGTGGTTTGTATCAGTTTCAGAAGCAGAGTTGAACTAGATATGGTCCATGTGTGTAGGAAACAAGGATCTTTTGTTCTGAGCACACTCACGTTTCCCGACTTATTAGAGATGCTAGAAAGCAAGAGAGTGCTTCTCCCTCTAAAGCAGAGTGTGTTTCATGGATGAGAACTGTGCTGTGTGTTTCCCCTTAGAAATGGAGTTAAATGCCATGCTCTGTGTCTTCCTAAAATCAAGACTTCCTTTCTGGTAAATGCACTCACTTTTCAGCTCAAAGGAAGCTACATCATTTAGGAAGCTCAAACTTTTCCCGCTCTTAACTGAATAGCATTGAATGTTAATGGACCTGTTGTTTGTATCAGTTTCAGAAGCAGAGTTGAACTAGATATGGTCTGGGGGTGTAGGAAACATGGTTCATTTGTTCTGAGCACACTCACGTTTCCTGCCTTTTAGAGACTCTAGAAAGCCAGAGAGTGCTTCTTGCTCTAAAGCAGAGTGTGTTTCATGGATGAGAAGTGTGCTGTGTGTTTCCCTTCAGAAAAGGAGTTAAATGCCAGGCTCTATGTCTTCCTACAAGCAAGACTTCCTTTCAGGTAAACGCACTCACTTTTCAGCTCAAAGGAAGCTACATCATTCAGGAAGCTCACAGGTTTCTTGCTCTTAACTGACAAGCACTGGATGTTAGAGGACCTGTGGTTTGTATCAGTTTCAGAAGCAGAGTTGAACTAGATATGGTCCATGTGTGTAGGAAACAGGGATCGTTTGTTCTGAGCCCACTCCCGTTTCCGGCCTTATTAGAGATGCTAGAAAGCAAGAGAGTGCTTCTTGCTCTAAAGCAGTGTGTGTTTCATGGATGAGATCTGTGCTGTGTGTTTCCCTTCAGAAAGGGAGTTAAATGCCAGGCTCTGTGTCTTCCTACAAGCAAGACTTCCTTTCAGGTAAACGCACTCACTTTTCAGCTCAAAGGAAGCTACATCATCAAGAAGCTCATACTTTTCCCGCTCTTAACTGAAAAGCATTGGATGTTAATGGACCTGTTGTTTGTATCAGTTTCAGAAGCAGAGTTGAACTGGATATGGTCACTGTATTTAGGAAACACAGTTCTTTTGTTCTGAGCACACTCATGTTTCCCGCCTTATTAGAGACACTAGATACCAAGAGAGTGCCTCTTGCTCTAAAGCAGAGTGTGTTTCATGGATGAGAACTGTAGTGTTTTTCCCTTCAGAAAAGGAGTTAAATGCCAGGCTCTGTGTCTTCCTACAAGCAAGACTACATTTCAGGTAAACGCACTCACTTTTCAGCTCAAAGGAAGCTACATCATTCACGAAGCTCACACTTTTCCCGCTCTTAACTGAAAAGCATTGGCTGTTAATGGACCTGTTGTTTGTATCAGTTTCAGAAGCAGAGTTGAACTAGCTATGGTCCAGGAGTGTAGGAAACATGGTTCATTTGTTCTGAGCACACTCACGTTTCCTGCCTTTTAGAGAATCTAGAAATCAAGAGAGTGCTTCTTGCTCTAAAGCAGAGTGTGTTTCATGGATGAGAAGTGTGCTGTGTGTTTCCCTTCAGACAAGGAGTTAAATGCCAGGCTCTATGTCTTCCTACAAGCAAGACTTCCTTTCAGGTAAAGGCACTCACTTTTCAGCTCAAAGGAAGCTACATCATTCACGAAGCTCACAGCTTTCTTGCTCTAACTGACAAGCACTGGATGTTAGAGGACCTGTGGTTTGTATCAGTTTCAGAAGCAGAGTTGAAATAGATATGGTCCCTGTCTATAGGAAACAAGGTTCTTTTGTTCTGAGCACACTCACGTGTCCAGCCTTATTAGGACACTAGAAAGCAAGAGAGTGCTTCTTGCTCTAAAGCAGAGTGTGTTTCATGGATGAGAACTGTGCTGTGTGTTTCCCTTCAGAAACGGAGTTAAATGCCAGGCTCTGTGTCTTCCTACAAGCAAGATTTCCTTTCAGGTAAACGTACTCACTTTTCAGCTCAAAGGAAGCTACATCATCACGAAGCTCCTACTTTTCCCGCTCTTCACTGAAAAGCATTGGATGTTAATGGACCTTTTGTTTGTATCAGTTTCAGAAGCAGAGTTGAAGTGGATATGGTCCCTGTGTGTAGGAAACACAGTTCTTTTGTTCTGAGCACACTCATGTTTCCCGCCTTATTAGAGACACTAGATACCAAGAGAGTGCCTCTTGCTCTAAAGCAGAGTGTGTTTCATGGATGAGAACTGTAGTGTTTTTCCCTTCAGAAAAGGAGTTCAATGGCAGGCTCTGTGTCTTCCTACAAGCAAGACTTTGTTTCAGGTAAACGCACTCACTTTTCAGCTCAAAGGAAGCTACATCATTCACGAAGCTCACACGTTTCTTGCTCTTAACTGACAAGCTCTGGATGTTAGAGGACCTGTGGTTTGTATCAGTTTCAGAAGCAGAGTTGAACTAGATATGGTCCATGCGTGTAGGAAACACGGATCTTTTGTTCTGAGCACACTCATGTTTCCCGCCTTATTAGAGACTCTAGAAACCAAGAGAGTGCTTCTTGCTCTAAAGTAGAGTGTGTTTCATGGATGAGAACTGTGCTGTGTGTTTCCCTTCTGAAATGGAGTTAAATGCCAGGCTCCGTGTCTTCCTACAAGCAACACTTCGTTTCAGGTAAATGCACTCAATTTCAGCTCAAAGGAAGCTACATCCTTCACGAAGCTAACACGTTCCTCACTCTTAACTGAATAGCATTGGATGTTAGAGGACCTGTGGTTTGTATCAGTTTCAGAAGCAGAGTTGAAATAGATACGGTCTGTGTCTATAGGAAACACGGTTCATTTGTTCTGAGCACACTCACGTTTCCTGCCTTTTAGAGACTCTAGAAAGCAAGAGAGTGCTTCTTGCTCTAAAGCAGAGTGTGTTTCATGGATGAGAACTGTAGTGTTTTTCCCTTCAGAAAAGGAGTTAAATGCCAGGCTCTGTGTCTTCCTACAAGCTAGACTTCCTTTCAGGTAAACGCACTCACTTTTAAGCTCAAAGGAAGCTACATCGTTCACCAAGCTCACAGGTTTCTTGCTCTTAACTGACAAGCACTGGATGTTAGAGGACCTGTGGTTTGTATCAGTTTCAGAAGCAGAGTTGAACTAGATATGGTCCATGTGTGTAGGAAACACGTATCTTTTGTTCTGAGCACACTCAAGTTTCCCAACTTATTAGAGATGCTAGAAAGCAAGAGAGTGCTTCTTGCTCCAAAGCAGAGTGTGTTTCATGGATGAGAACTGTGCTGTCTGTTTCCCTTCAGAAAAGGAGTTAAATGCCATGCTCTGTGTCTTCCTACAAGCAAGACTTCCTTTCAGGTAAACGCACTCACTTTTCAGCTCAAAGGAAGCTACATCGTTCATGAAGCTCACACGTTTCTAGCTCTTAACTGAAAAGCATTGGATGTTAGAGGACCTGTGGTTTGTATCAGTTTCAGAAGCAGAGTTGAACTAGATATGGTCTCTGTGTAGGAAACACAGTTCTTTTGTTCAGAGCACACTCATGTTTCCTGATTAATTAGAGACGCTAGAAAGGAAGAGAGTGCTTCTTGCTCTAAAGCAGAGTATGTTTCATGGATGAGATCTGTGCTGTGTGTTTCCCTTCAGAAAGGGAGTTAAATGCCAGGCTCTGTGTCTTCCTAAAAGCAAGACTTCCTTTCAGGTAAACGCACTCACTTTTCAGCTCAAAGGAAGCTACATCATCACGAAGCTCATACTTTTCCCGCTCTTAACTGAAAAGCATTGGATGTTAATGGACCTGTTGTTTGTATCAGTTTCAGAAGCAGAGTTGAACTGGATATGGTCACTGTGTGTAGGAAACACAGTTCTTTTGTTCTGAGCACACTCATGTTTCCTGCCTTATTAGAGACACTATATACCAAGAGAGTGCCTCTTGCTCTAAAGCAGAGTGTGTTTCATGGATGAGAACTGTGCTGTGTGTTTCCCTTCAGAAACGGAGTTAAATGCCACGCTCTGTGTCTTCCTAAAAGCAAGACTTCCTTTCTGGTAAATGCACTCAGTTTTGAGCTCAAATGAAGCTACATCATTCACGAAGCTCACAAGTTTCCCGCTCTTAACTGAAAAGCATTGGATGTTAATGGACCTGTTGTTTGTATCAGTTTCAAGAGCAGAGTTGAACTGAATGTAGTCCCTGTGTGTAGGAAACACAGTTCTTTTGTTCTGAGCACACTCATGTTTGCCGCCTTATTAGAGACTCTAGAAACCAAGAGAGTGCTTCTTGCTCTAAAGCAGAGTGTTTTTCTTGGAAGAGAACTGTGCTGTGTGTTTCCCTTCAGAAAAGGAGTTAAATGCCAGCCTCTGTGTCTTCCTACAAGCAAGAATTCTTTTCAGGTAAATGCACTCACTTTTCAGCTCAAAGGAAGCAACATCTTTCACGAAGCTCACACGTTTCTTGCTCTAACTGAAAAGCATTGGATGTTAGAGGACCTGTGGTTTGTATCAGTTTCAGAAGCAGAGTTGAACTAGATATGGTCCCTGTGTAGGAAACATGGTTCTTTTGTTCAGAGCACACTCATGTTTCCTGATTAATTAGAGACGCTAGAAAGCAAGAGCGTGCTTCTTGATCTAAAGCAGAGTGTGTTTCATGGATGAGAACTGTGCTGTGTGTTTCCCTTCAGAAACGGAGTTAAATGCCAGGCTCTGTGTCTTCCTACAAGCAAGACTTTGTTTCAGGTAAACGCACTCACTTTTCAGCTCAAAGGAAGCTACATCATTCACAAAGCTCAGAGGTTTCTCGCTCTTAACTGACAAGCATTGGATGTTAGAGGACCTGTGGTTTGTATCAGTTTCAGAAGCAGAGTTGAACTAGATATGGTCCCTGTGTGTAGGAAACAGGGATCTTTTGTTCTGAGCCCACTCCCGTTTCCGGCCTTATTAGAGATGCTAGAAAGCAAGAGAGTGCTTCTTGCTCTAAAGCAGTGTGTGTTTCATGGATGAGATCTGTGCTGTGTGTTTCCCTTCAGAAAGGGAGTTAAATGCCAGGCTCTGTGTCTTCCTACAAGCAAGACTTCCTTTCAGGTAAACGCACTCACTTTTCAGCTCAAAGGAAGCTACATCATCAAGAAGCTCATACTTTTCCCGCTCTTAACTGAAAAGCATTGGATGTTAATGGACCTGTTGTTTGTATCAGTTTCAGAAGCAGAGTTGAACTGGATATGGTCACTGTATTTAGGAAACACAGTTCTTTTGTTCTGAGCACACTCATGTTTCCCGCCTTATTAGAGACACTAGATACCAAGAGAGTGCCTCTTGCTCTAAAGCAGAGTGTGTTTCATGGATGAGAACTGTAGTGTTTTTCCCTTCAGAAAAGGAGTTAAATGCCAGGCTCTGTGTCTTCCTACAAGCAAGACTACATTTCAGGTAAACGCACTCACTTTTCAGCTCAAAGGAAGCTACATCATTCACGAAGCTCACACTTTTCCCGCTCTTAACTGAAAAGCATTGGCTGTTAATGGACCTGTTGTTTGTATCAGTTTCAGAAGCAGAGTTGAACTGGATATGGTCCCTGTGTGTAGGAAACACAGTTCTTTTGTTCTGAGCACACTCATGTTTCCCGCCTTATTAGAGACACTAGATACCAAGAGAGTGCCTCTTGCTCTAAAGCAGAGTGTGTTTCATGGATGAGAACTGTAGTGTTTTTCCCTTCAGAAAAGGAGTTCAATGGCAGGCTCTGTGTCTTCCTACAAGCAAGACTTTGTTTCAGGTAAACGCACTCACTTTTCAGCTCAAAGGAAGCTACATCATTCACGAAGCTCACACGTTTCTTGCTCTTAACTGACAAGCTCTGGATGTTAGAGGACCTGTGGTTTGTATCAGTTTCAGAAGCAGAGTTGAACTAGATATGGTCCATGCGTGTAGGAAACACGGATCTTTTGTTCTGAGCACACTCATGTTTCCCGCCTTATTAGAGACTCTAGAAACCAAGAGAGTGCTTCTTGCTCTAAAGTAGAGTGTGTTTCATGGATGAGAACTGTGCTGTGTGTTTCCCTTCTGAAATGGAGTTAAATGCCAGGCTCCGTGTCTTCCTACAAGCAACACTTCGTTTCAGGTAAATGCACTCAATTTCAGCTCAAAGGAAGCTACATCCTTCACGAAGCTAACACGTTCCTCACTCTTAACTGAATAGCATTGGATGTTAGAGGACCTGTGGTTTGCATCAGTTTCAGAAGCAGAGTTGAAATAGATACGGTCTGTGTCTATAGGAAACACGGTTCATTTGTTCTGAGCACACTCACGTTTCCTGCCTTTTAGAGACTCTAGAAAGCAAGAGAGTGCTTCTTGCTCTAAAGCAGAGTGTGTTTCATGGATGAGAACTGTAGTGTTTTTCCCTTCAGAAAAGGAGTTAAATGCCAGGCTCTGTGTCTTCCTACAAGCTAGACTTCCTTTCAGGTAAACGAACTCACTTTTAAGCTCAAAGGAAGCTACATCGTTCACCAAGCTCACAGGTTTCTTGCTCTTAACTGACAAGCACTGGATGTTAGAGGACCTGTGGTTTGTATCAGTTTCAGAAGCAGAGTTGAACTAGATATGGTCCATGTGTGTAGGAAACACGTATCTTTTGTTCTGAGCACACTCAAGTTTCCCAACTTATTAGAGATGCTAGAAAGCAAGAGAGTGCTTCTTGCTCCAAAGCAGAGTGTGTTTCATGGATGAGAACTGTGCTGTCTGTTTCCCTTCAGAAAAGGAGTTAAATGCCATGCTCTGTGTCTTCCTACAAGCAAGACTTCCTTTCAGGTAAACGCACTCACTTTTCAGCTCAAAGGAAGCTACATCGTTCATGAAGCTCACACGTTTCTAGCTCTTAACTGAAAAGCATTGGATGTTAGAGGACCTGTGGTTTGTATCAGTTTCAGAAGCAGAGTTGAACTAGATATGGTCTCTGTGTAGGAAACACAGTTCTTTTGTTCAGAGCACACTCATGTTTCCTGATTAATTAGAGACGCTAGAAAGGAAGAGAGTGCTTCTTGCTCTAAAGCAGAGTGTTTTTCTTGGAAGAGAACTGTGCTGTGTGTTTCCCTTCAGAAAAGGAGTTAAATGCCAGGCTCTGTGTCTTCCTAAAAGCAAGACTTCCTTTCTGGTAAATGCACTCACTTTTCAGCTCAAAGGAAGCAACATCTTTCACGAAGCTCACACGTTTCTTGCTCTAACTGAAAAGCATTGGATGTTAGAGGACCTGTGGTTTGTATCAGTTTCAGAAGCAGAGTTGAACTAGATATGGTCCCTGTGTAGGAAACATGGTTCTTTTGTTCAGAGCACTCTCATGTTTCCTGATTAATTAGAGACGCTAGAAAGCAAGAGCGTGCTTCTTGATCTAAAGCAGAGTGTGTTTCATGGATGAGAACTGTGCTGTGTGTTTCATTTCAGAAACGGAGTTAAATGCCAGGCTCTGTGTCTTCCTACAAGCAAGACTTCCTTTCAGGTAAACGCACTCACTTTTCAGCTCAAAGGAAGCTACATCATCACGAAGCTCATACTTTTCCTGCTCTTAACTGAAAAGCATTGGATGTTAATGGACATGTTGTTTGTATCAGTTTCAGAAGCAGAGTTGAACTGGATATGGTCACTGTATTTAGGAAACACAGTTCTTTTGTTCTGAGCACACTCATGTTTCCCGCTTTATTAGAGACACTAGATACCAAGAGAGTGCCTCTTGCTCTAAAGCAGAGTGTGTTTCATGGATGAGAACTGTAGTGTTTTTCCCTTCAGAAAAGGAGTTAAATGCCAGGCTCTGTGTCTTCCTACAAGCAAGACTACATTTCAGGCAAAGGCACTCACTTTTCAGCTCAAAGGAAGCTACATCATTCACGAAGCTCACACTTTTCCCGCTCTTAACTGAAAAGCATTGGCTGTTAATGGACCTGTTGTTTGTATCAGTTTCAGAAGCAGAGTTGAACTAGATATGGTCCGGGGGTGTAGGAAACATGGTTCATTTGTTCTGAGCACACTCACGTTTCCTGCCTTTTAGAGACTCTAGAAAGCAAGAGAGTGCTTCTTGCTCTAAAGCAGAGTGTGTTTCATGGATGAGAAGTGTGCTGTGTGTTTCCCTTCAGAAAAGGAGTTAAATGCCCGGCTCTATGTCTTCATATAAGCAAGACTTCCTTTCAGGTAAACGCACTCACTTTTCAGCTCAAAGGAAGCTACGTCGTTCACGAAGCTCAAAGGTTTCTTTCTCTTAACTGACAAGCACTGGATGTTAGAGGACCTGTGGTTTGTATCAGTTTCAGAAGCAGAGTTGAACTAGATATGGTCCATGTGTGTAGGAAACAAGGATCTTTTGTTCTGAGCACACTCACGTTTCCCGACTTATTAGAGATGCTAGAAAGCAAGAGAGTGCTTCTTGCTCTAAAGCAGAGTGTGTTTCATGGATGAGAACTGTGCTGTGTGTTTCCCCTTAGAAATGGAGTTAAATGCCATGCTCTGTGTCTTCCTAAAAGCAAGACTTCCTTTCTGGTAAATGCACTCACTTTTCAGCTCAAAGGAAGCTACAGCATTTATGAAGCTCACACGTTTCTAGCTCTTAACTGAAAAGCATTGGATGTTAGAGGACCTGTGGTTTGTATCAGTTTCAGAAGCAGAGTTGAACTAGATATGGTCTCTGTGTAGGAATCACGGTTCTTTTGTTCAGAGACACTCATGTTACCCGCCTTATTATAGATGCTAGAGAGTAAGAGAGTGCTTCTTGCTCTAAAGCAGAGTGTTTTTCTTGGAAGAGAACTGTACTGTGTGTTTCCCTTCAGAAAAAGAGTTAAATGCCAGGCTCTGTGTCTTCCTACAAGCAAGACTTCTTTTCAGGTAAACGCACTCACTTTTCAGCTCAAAGGAAGCTACATCATTCACAAAGCTCACAGGTTTCTCGCTCTTAACTGACAAGCATTGGATGTTAGAGGACCTGTGGTTTGTATCAGTTTCAGAAGCAGAGTTGAACTAGATATGGTCCCTGTGTGTAGGAAACAGGGATCTTTTGTTCTGAGCCCACTCCCGTTTCTGGCCTTATTAGAGATGCTAGAAAGCAAGAGAGTGCTTCTTGCTCTAAAGCAGTGTGTGTTTCATGGATGAGATCTGTGCTGTGTGTTTCCCTTCAGAAAGGGAGTTAAATGCCAGGCTCTGTGTCTTCCTACAAGCAAGACTTCCTTTCAGGTAAACGCACTCACTTTTCAGCTCAAAGGAAGCTACATCATCAAGAAGCTCATACTTTTCCCGCTCTTAACTGAAAAGCATTGGATGTTAATGGACCTGTTGTTTGTATCAGTTTCAGAAGCAGAGTTGAACTGGATATGGTCACTGTATTTAGGAAACACAGTTCTTTTGTTCTGAGCACACTCATGTTTCCTGCCTTATTAGAGACACTAGATACCAAGAGAGTGCCTCTTGCTCTAAAGCAGAGTGTGTTTCATGGATGAGAACTGTAGTGTTTTTCCCTTCAGAAAAGGAGTTAAATGCCAGGCTCTGTGTCTTCCTACAAGCAAGACTACATTTCAGGTAAACGCACTCACTTTTCAGCTCAAAGGAAGCTACATCATTCACGAAGCTCACACTTTTCCCGCTCTTAACTGAAAAGCATTGGCTGTTAATGGACCTGTTGTTTGTATCAGTTTCAGAAGCAGAGTTGAACTAGATATGGTCCAGGAGTGTAGGAAACATGGTTCATTTGTTCTGAGCACACTCACGTTTCCTGACTTTTAGAGAATCTAGAAATCAAGAGAGTGCTTCTTGCTCTAAAGCAGAGTGTGTTTCATGGATGAGAAGTGTGCTGTGTGTTTCCCTTCAGACAAGGAGTTAAATGCCAGGCTCTATGTCTTCCTACAAGCAAGACTTCCTTTCAGGTAAAGGCACTCACTTTTCAGCTCAAAGGAAGCTACATCATTCACGAAGCTCACAGCTTTCTTGCTCTAACTGACAAGCACTGGATGTTAGAGGACCTGTGGTTTGTATCAGTTTCAGAAGCAGAGTTGAAATAGATACGGTCCCTGTCTATAGGAAACACGGTTCTTTTGTTCTGAGCACACTCACGTGTCCAGCCTTATTAGGACACTAGAAAGCAAGAGAGTGCTTCTTGCTCTAAAGCAGAGTGTGTTTCATGGATGAGAACTGTGCTGTGTGTTTCCCTTCAGAAAAGGAGTTAAATGCCAGGCTCTATGTCTTCCTACAAGCAAGACTTCCTTTCAGGTAAACGCACTCACTTTTCAGCTCAAAGGAAGCTACATCATTCACGAAGCTCACAGGTTTCTCGCTCTTAACTGACAAGCATTGGATGTTAGAGGACCTGTGGTTTCTATCAGTTTCAGAAGCAGAGTTGAACTAGATATGGTCCGTGTGTGTAGGAAACAGGGATCTTTTGTTCTGAGCCCACCTCCGTTTCCCGCCTTATTAGAGATGCTAGAAAGCAAGAGAGTGCTTCTTGCTCTAAAGCAGAGTGTGTTTCATGGATGAGAACTGTGCTGTGTGTTTCCCTTCAGAAACGGAGTTAAATGCCAGGCTCTGTGTCTTCCTACAAGCAAGACTTCCTTTCAGGTAAACGCACTCACTTTTCAGCTCAAAGGAAGCTACATCATCACGAAGCTCCTACTTTTCCCGCTCTTCACTGAAAAGCATTGGATGTTAATGGACCTTTTGTTTGTATCAGTTTCAGAAGCAGAGTTGAACTGGATATGGTCCCTGTGTGTAGGAAACACAGTTCTTTTGTTCTGAGCACACTCATGTTTCCCGCCTTATTAGAGACACTAGATACCAAGAGAGTGCCTCTTGCTCTAAAGCAGAGTGTGTTTCATGGATGAGAACTGTAGTGTTTTTCCCTTCAGAAAAGGAGTTAAATGGCAGGCTCTGTGTCTTCCTACAAGCAAGACTTTGTTTCAGGTAAACGCACTCACTTTTCAGCTCAAAGGAAGCTACATCATTCACGAAGCTCACACGTTTCTTGCTCTTAACTGACAAGCTCTGGATGTTAGAGGACCTGTGGTTTGTATCAGTTTCAGAAGCAGAGTTGAACTAGATATGGTCCATGCGTGTAGGAAACACGGATCTTTTGTTCTGAGCACACTCATGTTTCCTGCCTTATTAGAGACTCTAGAAACCAAGAGAGTGCTTCTTGCTCTAAAGTAGAGTGTGTTTCATGGATGAGAACTGTGCTGTGTGTTTCCCTTCTGAAATGGAGTTAAATGCCAGGCTCCGTGTCTTCCTACAAGCAACACTTCGTTTCAGGTAAATGCACTCAATTTCAGCTCAAAGGAAGCTACATCCTTCACGAAGCTAACACGTTCCTCACTCTTAACAGAATAGCATTGGATGTTAGAGGACCTGTGGTTTGTATCAGTTTCAGAAGCAGAGTTGAAATAGATACGGTCTGTGTCTATAGGAAACACGGTTCATTTGTTCTGAGCACACTCACGTTTCCTGCCTTTTAGAGACTCTAGAAAGCAAGAGAGTGCTTCTTGCTCTAAAGCAGAGTGTGTTTCATGGATGAGAAGTGTGCTGTGTGTTTCCCTTCAGAAAAGGAGTTAAATGCCAGGCTCTGTGTCTTCCTACAAGCTAGACTTCCTTTCAGGTAAACGCACTCACTTTTAAGCTCAAAGGAAGCTACATCCTTCACCAAGCTCACAGGTTTCTTGCTCTTAACTGACAAGCACTGGATGTTAGAGGACCTGTGGTTTGTATCAGTTTCAGAAGCAGAGTTGAACTAGATATGGTCCATGTGTGTAGGAAACACGTATCTTTTGTTCTGAGCACACTCAAGTTTCCCAACTTATTAGAGATGCTAGAAAGCAAGAGAGTGCTTCTTGCTCCAAAGCAGAGTGTGTTTCATGGATGAGAACTGTGCTGTGTGTTTCCCTTCAGAAAAGGAGTTAAATGCCAGGCTCTGTGTCTTCCTACAAGCAAGACTTCCTTTCAGGTAAACGCACTCACTTTTCAGCTCAAAGGAAGCTACATCATTCACGAAGCTCACAGGTTTCTTGCTCTTAACTGACAAGCACTGGATGTTAGAGGACCTGTGGTTTGTATCAGTTTCAGAAGCAGAGTTGAACTAGATATGGTCCATGTGTGTAGGAAACAAGGATCTTTTGTTCTGAGCACACTCACGTTTCCCGACTTATTAGAGATGCTAGAAAGCAAGAGAGTGCTTCTCCCTCTAAAGCAGAGTGTGTTTCATGGATGAGAACTGTGCTGTGTGTTTCCCCTTAGAAATGGAGTTAAATGCCATGCTCTGTGTCTTCCTAAAATCAAGACTTCCTTTTTGGTAAATGCACTCACTTTTCAGCTCAAAGGAAGCTACATCATTTAGGAAGCTCAAACTTTTCCCGCTCTTAACTGAATAGCATTGAATGTTAATGGACCTGTTGTTTGTATCAGTTTCAGAAGCAGAGTTGAACTAGATATGGTCTGGGGGTGTAGGAAACATGGTTCATTTGTTCTGAGCACACTCACGTTTCCTGCCTTTTAGAGACTCTAGAAAGCCAGAGAGTGCTTCTTGCTCTAAAGCAGAGTGTGTTTCATGGATGAGAAGTGTGCTGTGTGTTTCCCTTCAGAAAAGGAGTTAAATGCCAGGCTCTATGTCTTCCTACAAGCAAGACTTCCTTTCAGGTAAACGCACTCACTTTTCAGCTCAAAGGAAGCTACATCATTCACGAAGCTCACAGGTTTCTTGCTCTTAACTGACAAGCACTGGATGTTAGAGGACCTGTGGTTTGTATCAGTTTCAGAAGCAGAGTTGAACTAGATATGGTCCATGTGTGTAGGAAACAGGGATCGTTTGTTCTGAGCCCAATCCCGTTTCCCGCCTTATGAGAGATGCTAGAAAGCAAGAGAGTGCTTCTTGCTCTAAAGCAGAGTATGTTTCATGGATGAGATCTGTGCTGTGTGTTTCCCTTTAGAAAGGGAGTTAAATGCCAGGCTCTGTGTCTTCCTAAAAGCAAGACTTCCTTTCAGGTAAACGCACTCACTTTTCAGCTCAAAGGAAGCTACATCATCACGAAGCTCATACTTTTCCCGCTCTTAACTGAAAAGCATTGGATGTTAATGGACCTGTTGTTTGTATCAGTTTCAGAAGCAGAGTTTAACTGGATATGGTCACTGTGTGTAGGAAACACAGTTCTTTTGTTCTGAGCACACTCATGTTTCCTGCCTTATTAGAGACACTATATACCAAGAGAGTGCCTCTTGCTCTAAAGCAGAGTGTGTTTCATGGATGAGAACTGTGCTGTGTGTTTCCCTTCAGAAACGGAGTTAAATGCCACGCTCTGTGTCTTCCTAAAAGCAAGACTTCCTTTCTGGTAAATGCACTCAGTTTTGAGCTCAAATGAAGCTACATCATTCACGAAGCTCACAAGTTTCCCGCTCTTAACTGAAAAGCATTGGATGTTAATGGACCTGTTGTTTGTATCAGTTTCAAGAGCAGAGTTGAACTGAATGTAGTCCCTGTGTGTAGGAAACACAGTTCTTTTGTTCTGAGCACACACATGTTTGCCGCCTTATTAGAGACTCTAGAAACCAAGAGAGTACTTCTTGCTCTAAAGCAGAGTGTTTTTCTTGGAAGAGAACTGTGCTGTGTGTTTCCCTTCAGAAAAGGAGGTAAATGCCAGCCTCTGTGTCTTCCTACAAGCAAGAATTCTTTTCAGGTAAATGCACTCACTTTTCAGCTCAAAGGAAGCAACATCTTTCACGAAGCTCACACGTTTCTTGCTCTAACTGAAAAGCATTGGATGTTAGAGGACCTGTGGTTTGTATCAGTTTCAGAAGCAGAGTTGAACTAGATATGGTCCCTGTGTAGGAAACATGGTTCTTTTGTTCAGAGCACACTCATGTTTCCTGATTAATTAGAGACGCTAGAAAGCAAGAGCGTGCTTCTTGATCTAAAGCAGAGTGTGTTTCATGGATGAGAACTGTGCTGTGTGTTTCCCTTCAGAAACGGAGTTAAATGCCAGGCTCTGTGTCTTCCTACAAGCAAGACTTCCTTTCAGGTAAATGCACTCACTTTTCAGCTCAAAGGAAGCTACATCATCACGAAGCTCATACTTTTCCTGCTCTTAACTGAAAAGCATTGGATGTTAATGGACATGTTGTTTGTATCAGTTTCAGAAGCAGGGTTGAACTGGATATGGTCACTGTATTTAGGAAACACAGTTCTTTTGTTCTGAGCACACTCATGTTTCCCGCTTTATTAGAGACACTAGATACCAAGAGAGTGCCTCTTGCTCTAAAGCAGAGTGTGTTTCATGGATGAGAACTGTAGTGTTTTTCCCTTCAGAAAAGGAGTTAAATGCCAGGCTCTGTGTCTTCCTACAAGCAAGACTACATTTCAGGCAAAGGCACTCACTTTTCAGCTCAAAGGAAGCTACATCATTCACGAAGCTCACACTTTTCCCGCTCTTAACTGAAAAGCATTGGCTGTTAATGGACCTGTTGTTTGTATCAGTTTCAGAAGCAGAGTTGAACTAGATATGGTCCGGGGGTGTAGGAAACATGGTTCATTTGTTCTGAGCACACTCACGTTTCCTGCCTTTTAGAGACTCTAGAAAGCAAGAGAGTGCTTCTTGCTCTAAAGCAGAGTGTGTTTCATGGATGAGAAGTGTGCTGTGTGTTTCCCTTCAGAAAAGGAGTTAAATGCCCGGCTCTATGTCTTCATATAAGCAAGACTTCCTTTCAGGTAAACGCACTCACTTTTCAGCTCAAAGGAAGCTACATCGTTCACGAAGCTCAAAGGTTTCTTTCTCTTAACTGACAAGCACTGGATGTTAGAGGACCTGTGGTTTGTATCAGTTTCAGAAGCAGAGTTGAACTAGATATGGTCCATGTGTGTAGGAAACAAGGATCTTTTGTTCTGAGCACACTCACGTTTCCCGACTTATTAGAGATGCTAGAAAGCAAGAGAGTGCTTCTTGCTCTAAAGCAGAGTGTGTTTCATGGATGAGAACTGTGCTGTGTGTTTCCCCTTAGAAATGGAGTTAAATGCCATGCTCTGTGTCTTCCTAAAAGCAAGACTTCCTTTCTGGTAAATGCACTCACTTTTCAGCTCAAAGGAAGCTACAGCATTTATGAAGCTCACACGTTTCTAGCTCTTAACTGAAAAGCATTGGATGTTAGAGGACCTGTGGTTTGTATCAGTTTCAGAAGCAGAGTTGAACTAGATATGGTCTCTGTGTAGGAATCACGGTTCTTTTGTTCAGAGACACTCATGTTACCCGCCTTATTATAGATGCTAGAGAGTAAGAGAGTGCTTCTTGCTCTAAAGCAGAGTGTTTTTCTTGGAAGAGAACTGTACTGTGTGTTTCCCTTCAGAAAAAGAGTTAAATGCCAGGCTCTGTGTCTTCCTACAAGCAAGACTTCTTTTCAGGTAAACGCACTCACTTTTCAGCTCAAAGGAAGCTACATCATTCACAAAGCTCACAGGTTTCTCGCTCTTAACTGACAAGCATTGGATGTTAGAGGACCTGTGGTTTGTATCAGTTTCAGAAGCAGAGTTGAACTAGATATGGTCCCTGTGTGTAGGAAACAGGGATCTTTTGTTCTGAGCCCACTCCCGTTTCTGGCCTTATTAGAGATGCTAGAAAGCAAGAGAGTGCTTCTTGCTCTAAAGCAGTGTGTGTTTCATGGATGAGATCTGTGCTGTGTGTTTCCCTTCAGAAAGGGAGTTAAATGCCAGGCTCTGTGTCTTCCTACAAGCAAGACTTCCTTTCAGGTAAACGCACTCACTTTTCAGCTCAAAGGAAGCTACATCATCAAGAAGCTCATACTTTTCCCGCTCTTAACTGAAAAGCATTGGATGTTAATGGACCTGTTGTTTGTATCAGTTTCAGAAGCAGAGTTGAACTGGATATGGTCACTGTATTTAGGAAACACAGTTCTTTTGTTCTGAGCACACTCATGTTTCCCGCCTTATTAGAGACACTAGATACCAAGAGAGTGCCTCTTGCTCTAAAGCAGAGTGTGTTTCATGGATGAGAACTGTAGTGTTTTTCCCTTCAGAAAAGGAGTTAAATGCCAGGCTCTGTGTCTTCCTACAAGCAAGACTACATTTCAGGTAAACGCACTCACTTTTCAGCTCAAAGGAAGCTACATCATTCACGAAGCTCACACTTTTCCCGCTCTTAACTGAAAAGCATTGGCTGTTAATGGACCTGTTGTTTGTATCAGTTTCAGAAGCAGAGTTGAACTAGATATGGTCCAGGAGTGTAGGAAACATGGTTCATTTGTTCTGAGCACACTCACGTTTCCTGACTTTTAGAGAATCTAGAAATCAAGAGAGTGCTTCTTGCTCTAAAGCAGAGTGTGTTTCATGGATGAGAAGTGTGCTGTGTGTTTCCCTTCAGACAAGGAGTTAAATGCCAGGCTCTATGTCTTCCTACAAGCAAGACTTCCTTTCAGGTAAAGGCACTCACTTTTCAGCTCAAAGGAAGCTACATCATTCACGAAGCTCACAGCTTTCTTGCTCTAACTGACAAGCACTGGATGTTAGAGGACCTGTGGTTTGTATCAGTTTCAGAAGCAGAGTTGAAATAGATACGGTCCCTGTCTATAGGAAACACGGTTCTTTTGTTCTGAGCACACTCACGTGTCCAGCCTTATTAGGACACTAGAAAGCAAGAGAGTGCTTCTTGCTCTAAAGCAGAGTGTGTTTCATGGATGAGAACTGTGCTGTGTGTTTCCCTTCAGAAAAGGAGTTAAATGCCAGGCTCTATGTCTTCCTACAAGCAAGACTTCCTTTCAGGTAAACGCACTCACTTTTCAGCTCAAAGGAAGCTACATCATTCACGAAGCTCACAGGTTTCTCGCTCTTAACTGACAAGCATTGGATGTTAGAGGACCTGTGGTTTCTATCAGTTTCAGAAGCAGAGTTGAACTAGATATGGTCCGTGTGTGTAGGAAACAGGGATCTTTTGTTCTGAGCCCACCTCCGTTTCCTGCCTTATTAGAGATGCTAGAAAGCAAGAGAGTGCTTCTTGCTCTAAAGCAGAGTGTGTTTCATGGATGAGAACTGTGCTGTGTGTTTCCCTTCAGAAACGGAGTTAAATGCCAGGCTCTGTGTCTTCCTACAAGCAAGACTTCCTTTCAGGTAAACGCACTCACTTTTCAGCTCAAAGGAAGCTACATCATCACGAAGCTCCTACTTTTCCCGCTCTTCACTGAAAAGCATTGGATGTTAATGGACCTTTTGTTTGTATCAGTTTCAGAAGCAGAGTTGAACTGGATATGGTCCCTGTGTGTAGGAAACACAGTTCTTTTGTTCTGAGCACACTCATGTTTCCCGCCTTATTAGAGACACTAGATACCAAGAGAGTGCCTCTTGCTCTAAAGCAGAGTGTGTTTCATGGATGAGAACTGTAGTGTTTTTCCCTTCAGAAAAGGAGTTAAATGGCAGGCTCTGTGTCTTCCTACAAGCAAGACTTTGTTTCAGGTAAACGCACTCACTTTTCAGCTCAAAGGAAGCTACATCATTCACGAAGCTCACAGGTTTCTTGCTCTTAACTGACAAGCTCTGGATGTTAGAGGACCTGTGGTTTGTATCAGTTTCAGAAGCAGAGTTGAACTAGATATGGTCCATGCGTGTAGGAAACACGGATCTTTTGTTCTGAGCACACTCATGTTTCCTGCCTTATTAGAGACTCTAGAAACCAAGAGAGTGCTTCTTGCTCTAAAGTAGAGTGTGTTTCATGGATGAGAACTGTGCTGTGTGTTTCCCTTCTGAAATGGAGTTAAATGCCAGGCTCCGTGTCTTCCTACAAGCAACACTTCGTTTCAGGTAAATGCACTCAATTTCAGCTCAAAGGAAGCTACATCCTTCACGAAGCTAACACGTTCCTCACTCTTAACAGAATAGCATTGGATGTTAGAGGACCTGTGGTTTGTATCAGTTTCAGAAGCAGAGTTGAAATAGATACGGTCTGTGTCTATAGGAAACACGGTTCATTTGTTCTGAGCACACTCACGTTTCCTGCCTTTTAGAGACTCTAGAAAGCAAGAGAGTGCTTCTTGCTCTAAAGCAGAGTGTGTTTCATGGATGAGAAGTGTGCTGTGTGTTTCCCTTCAGAAAAGGAGTTAAATGCCAGGCTCTGTGTCTTCCTACAAGCTAGACTTCCTTTCAGGTAAACGCACTCACTTTTAAGCTCAAAGGAAGCTACATCCTTCACCAAGCTCACAGGTTTCTTGCTCTTAACTGACAAGCACTGGATGTTAGAGGACCTGTGGTTTGTATCAGTTTCAGAAGCAGAGTTGAACTAGATATGGTCCATGTGTGTAGGAAACACGTATCTTTTGTTCTGAGCACACTCAAGTTTCCCAACTTATTAGAGATGCTAGAAAGCAAGAGAGTGCTTCTTGCTCCAAAGCAGAGTGTGTTTCATGGATGAGAACTGTGCTGTGTGTTTCCCTTCAGAAAAGGAGTTAAATGCCAGGCTCTGTGTCTTCCTACAAGCAAGACTTCCTTTCAGGTAAACGCACTCACTTTTCAGCTCAAAGGAAGCTACATCATTCACGAAGCTCACAGGTTTCTTGCTCTTAACTGACAAGCACTGGATGTTAGAGGACCTGTGGTTTGTATCAGTTTCAGAAGCAGAGTTGAACTAGATATGGTCCATGTGTGTAGGAAACAAGGATCTTTTGTTCTGAGCACACTCACGTTTCCCGACTTATTAGAGATGCTAGAAAGCAAGAGAGTGCTTCTCCCTCTAAAGCAGAGTGTGTTTCATGGATGAGAACTGTGCTGTGTGTTTCCCCTTAGAAATGGAGTTAAATGCCATGCTCTGTGTCTTCCTAAAATCAAGACTTCCTTTTTGGTAAATGCACTCACTTTTCAGCTCAAAGGAAGCTACATCATTTAGGAAGCTCAAACTTTTCCCGCTCTTAACTGAATAGCATTGAATGTTAATGGACCTGTTGTTTGTATCAGTTTCAGAAGCAGAGTTGAACTAGATATGGTCTGGGGGTGTAGGAAACATGGTTCATTTGTTCTGAGCACACTCACGTTTCCTGCCTTTTAGAGACTCTAGAAAGCCAGAGAGTGCTTCTTGCTCTAAAGCAGAGTGTGTTTCATGGATGAGAAGTGTGCTGTGTGTTTCCCTTCAGAAAAGGAGTTAAATGCCAGGCTCTATGTCTTCCTACAAGCAAGACTTCCTTTCAGGTAAACGCACTCACTTTTCAGCTCAAAGGAAGCTACATCATTCACGAAGCTCACAGGTTTCTTGCTCTTAACTGACAAGCACTGGATGTTAGAGGACCTGTGGTTTGTATCAGTTTCAGAAGCAGAGTTGAACTAGATATGGTCCATGTGTGTAGGAAACAGGGATCGTTTGTTCTGAGCCCAATCCCGTTTCCCGCCTTATGAGAGATGCTAGAAAGCAAGAGAGTGCTTCTTGCTCTAAAGCAGAGTATGTTTCATGGATGAGATCTGTGCTGTGTGTTTCCCTTCAGAAAGGGAGTTAAATGCCAGGCTCTGTGTCTTCCTAAAAGCAAGACTTCCTTTCAGGTAAACGCACTCACTTTTCAGCTCAAAGGAAGCTACATCATCACGAAGCTCATACTTTTCCCGCTCTTAACTGAAAAGCATTGGATGTTAATGGACCTGTTGTTTGTATCAGTTTCAGAAGCAGAGTTTAACTGGATATGGTCACTGTGTGTAGGAAACACAGTTCTTTTGTTCTGAGCACACTCATGTTTCCTGCCTTATTAGAGACACTATATACCAAGAGAGTGCCTCTTGCTCTAAAGCAGAGTGTGTTTCATGGATGAGAACTGTGCTGTGTGTTTCCCTTCAGAAACGGAGTTAAATGCCACGCTCTGTGTCTTCCTAAAAGCAAGACTTCCTTTCTGGTAAATGCACTCAGTTTTGAGCTCAAATGAAGCTACATCATTCACGAAGCTCACAAGTTTCCCGCTCTTAACTGAAAAGCATTGGATGTTAATGGACCTGTTGTTTGTATCAGTTTCAAGAGCAGAGTTGAACTGAATGTAGTCCCTGTGTGTAGGAAACACAGTTCTTTTGTTCTGAGCACACACATGTTTGCCGCCTTATTAGAGACTCTAGAAACCAAGAGAGTGCTTCTTGCTCTAAAGCAGAGTGTTTTTCTTGGAAGAGAACTGTGCTGTGTGTTTCCCTTCAGAAAAGGAGTTAAATGCCAGCCTCTGTGTCTTCCTACAAGCAAGAATTCTTTTCAGGTAAATGCACTCACTTTTCAGCTCAAAGGAAGCAACATCTTTCACGAAGCTCACACGTTTCTTGCTCTAACTGAAAAGCATTGGATGTTAGAGGACCTGTGGTTTGTATCAGTTTCAGAAGCAGAGTTGAACTAGATATGGTCCCTGTGTAGGAAACATGGTTCTTTTGTTCAGAGCACACTCATGTTTCCTGATTAATTAGAGACGCTAGAAAGCAAGAGCGTGCTTCTTGATCTAAAGCAGAGTGTGTTTCATGGATGAGAACTGTGCTGTGTGTTTCTCTTCAGAAACGGAGTTAAATGCCAGGCTCTGTGTCTTCCTACAAGCAAGACTTTGTTTCAGGTAAACGCACTCACTTTTCAGCTCAAAGGAAGCTACATCATTCACAAAGCTCACAGGTTTCTCGCTCTTAACTGACAAGCATTGGATGTTAGAGGACCTGTGGTTTGTATCAGTTTCAGAAGCAGAGTTGAACTAGATATGGTCCCTGTGTGTAGGAAACAGGGATCTTTTGTTCTGAGCCCACTCCCGTTTCCGGCCTTATTAGAGATGCTAGAAAGCAAGAGAGTGCTTCTTGCTCTAAAGCAGTGTGTGTTTCATGGATGAGATCTGTGCTGTGTGTTTCCCTTCAGAAAGGGAGTTAAATGCCAGGCTCTGTGTCTTCCTACAAGCAAGACTTCCTTTCAGGTAAACGCACTCACTTTTCAGCTCAAAGGAAGCTACATCATCAAGAAGCTCATACTTTTCCCGCTCTTAACTGAAAAGCATTGGATGTTAATGGACCTGTTGTTTGTATCAGTTTCAGAAGCAGAGTTGAACTGGATATGGTCACTGTATTTAGGAAACACAGTTCTTTTGTTCTGAGCACACTCATGTTTCCCGCCTTATTAGAGACACTAGATACCAAGAGAGTGCCTCTTGCTCTAAAGCAGAGTGTGTTTCATGGATGAGAACTGTAGTGTTTTTCCCTTCAGAAAAGGAGTTAAATGCCAGGCTCTGTGTCTTCCTACAAGCAAGACTACATTTCAGGTAAACGCACTCACTTTTCAGCTCAAAGGAAGCTACATCATTCACGAAGCTCACACTTTTCCCGCTCTTAACTGAAAAGCATTGGCTGTTAATGGACCTGTTGTTTGTATCAGTTTCAGAAGCAGAGTTGAACTAGATATGGTCCAGGAGTGTAGGAAACATGGTTCATTTGTTCTGAGCACACTCACGTTTCCTGACTTTTAGAGAATCTAGAAATCAAGAGAGTGCTTCTTGCTCTAAAGCAGAGTGTGTTTCATGGATGAGAAGTGTGCTGTGTGTTTCCCTTCAGACAAGGAGTTAAATGCCAGGCTCTATGTCTTCCTACAAGCAAGACTTCCTTTCAGGTAAAGGCACTCACTTTTCAGCTCAAAGGAAGCTACATCATTCACGAAGCTCACAGCTTTCTTGCTCTAACTGACAAGCACTGGATGTTAGAGGACCTGTGGTTTGTATCAGTTTCAGAAGCAGAGTTGAAATAGATACGGTCCCTGTCTATAGGAAACACGGTTCTTTTGTTCTGAGCACACTCACGTGTCCAGCCTTATTAGGACACTAGAAAGCAAGAGAGTGCTTCTTGCTCTAAAGCAGAGTGTGTTTCATGGATGAGAACTGTGCTGTGTGTTTCCCTTCAGAAAAGGAGTTAAATGCCAGGCTCTATGTCTTCCTACAAGCAAGACTTCCTTTCAGGTAAACGCACTCACTTTTCAGCTCAAAGGAAGCTACATCATCAGGAAGCTCCTACTTTTCCCGCTCTTCACTGAAAAGCATTGGATGTTAATGGACCTTTTGTTTGTATCAGTTTCAGAAGCAGAGTTGAACTGGATATGGTCCCTGTGTGTAGGAAACACAGTTCTTTTGTTCTGAGCACACTCATGTTTCCCGCCTTATTAGAGACACTAGATACCAAGAGAGTGCCTCTTGCTCTAAAGCAGAGTGTGTTTCATGGATGAGAACTGTAGTGTTTTTCCCTTCAGAAAAGGAGTTAAATGGCAGGCTCTGTGTCTTCCTACAAGCAAGACTTTGTTTCAGGTAAACGCACTCACTTTTCAGCTCAAAGGAAGCTACATCATTCACGAAGCTCACATGTTTCTTGCTCTTAACTGACAAGCTCTGGATGTTAGAGGACCTGTGGTTTGTATCAGTTTCAGAAGCAGAGTTGAACTAGATATGGTCCATGCGTGTAGGAAACACGGATCTTTTGTTCTGAGCACACTCATGTTTCCTGCCTTATTAGAGACTCTAGAAACCAAGAGAGTGCTTCTTGCTCTAAAGTAGAGTGTGTTTCATGGATGAGAACTGTGCTGTGTGTTTCCCTTCTGAAATGGAGTTAAATGCCAGGCTCCGTGTCTTCCTACAAGCAACACTTCGTTTCAGGTAAATGCACTCAATTTCAGCTCAAAGGAAGCTACATCCTTCACGAAGCTAACACGTTCCTCACTCTTAACAGAATAGCATTGGATGTTAGAGGACCTGTGGTTTGTATCAGTTTCAGAAGCAGAGTTGAAATAGATACGGTCTGTGTCTATAGGAAACACGGTTCATTTGTTCTGAGCACACTCACGTTTCCTGCCTTTTAGAGACTCTAGAAAGCAAGAGAGTGCTTCTTGCTCTAAAGCAGAGTGTGTTTCATGGATGAGAAGTGTGCTGTGTGTTTCCCTTCAGAAAAGGAGTTAAATGCCAGGCTCTGTGTCTTCCTACAAGCTAGACTTCCTTTCAGGTAAACGCACTCACTTTTAAGCTCAAAGGAAGCTACATCCTTCACCAAGCTCACAGGTTTCTTGCTCTTAACTGACAAGCACTGGATGTTAGAGGACCTGTGGTTTGTATCAGTTTCAGAAGCAGAGTTGAACTAGATATGGTCCATGTGTGTAGGAAACACGTATCTTTTGTTCTGAGCACACTCAAGTTTCCCAACTTATTAGAGATGCTAGAAAGCAAGAGAGTGCTTCTTGCTCCAAAGCAGAGTGTGTTTCATGGATGAGAACTGTGCTGTGTGTTTCCCTTCAGAAAAGGAGTTAAATGCCAGGCTCTGTGTCTTCCTACAAGCAAGACTTCCTTTCAGGTAAACGCACTCACTTTTCAGCTCAAAGGAAGCTACATCATTCACGAAGCTCACAGGTTTCTTGCTCTTAACTGACAAGCACTGGATGTTAGAGGACCTGTGGTTTGTATCAGTTTCAGAAGCAGAGTTGAACTAGATATGGTCCATGTGTGTAGGAAACAAGGATCTTTTGTTCTGAGCACACTCACGTTTCCCGACTTATTAGAGATGCTAGAAAGCAAGAGAGTGCTTCTCCCTCTAAAGCAGAGTGTGTTTCATGGATGAGAACTGTGCTGTGTGTTTCCCCTTAGAAATGGAGTTAAATGCCATGCTCTGTGTCTTCCTAAAATCAAGACTTCCTTTCTGGTAAATGCACTCACTTTTCAGCTCAAAGGAAGCTACATCATTTAGGAAGCTCAAACTTTTCCCGCTCTTAACTGAATAGCATTGAATGTTAATGGACCTGTTGTTTGTATCAGTTTCAGAAGCAGAGTTGAACTAGATATGGTCTGGGGGTGTAGGAAACATGGTTCATTTGTTCTGAGCACACTCACGTTTCCTGCCTTTTAGAGACTCTAGAAAGCCAGAGAGTGCTTCTTGCTCTAAAGCAGAGTGTGTTTCATGGATGAGAAGTGTGCTGTGTGTTTCCCTTCAGAAAAGGAGTTAAATGCCAGGCTCTATGTCTTCCTACAAGCAAGACTTCCTTTCAGGTAAACGCACTCACTTTTCAGCTCAAAGGAAGCTACATCATTCACGAAGCTCACAGGTTTCTTGCTCTTAACTGACAAGCACTGGATGTTAGAGGACCTGTGGTTTGTATCAGTTTCAGAAGCAGAGTTGAACTAGATATGGTCCATGTGTGTAGGAAACAGGGATCGTTTGTTCTGAGCCCAATCCCGTTTCCCGCCTTATGAGAGATGCTAGAAAGCAAGAGAGTGCTTCTTGCTCTAAAGCAGAGTATGTTTCATGGATGAGATCTGTGCTGTGTGTTTCCCTTCAGAAAGGGAGTTAAATGCCAGGCTCTGTGTCTTCCTAAAAGCAAGACTTCCTTTCAGGTAAACGCACTCACTTTTCAGCTCAAAGGAAGCTACATCATCACGAAGCTCATACTTTTCCCGCTCTTAACTGAAAAGCATTGGATGTTAATGGACCTGTTGTTTGTATCAGTTTCAGAAGCAGAGTTTAACTGGATATGGTCACTGTGTGTAGGAAACACAGTTCTTTTGTTCTGAGCACACTCATGTTTCCTGCCTTATTAGAGACACTATATACCAAGAGAGTGCCTCTTGCTCTAAAGCAGAGTGTGTTTCATGGATGAGAACTGTGCTGTGTGTTTCCCTTCAGAAACGGAGTTAAATGCCACGCTCTGTGTCTTCCTAAAAGCAAGACTTCCTTTCTGGTAAATGCACTCAGTTTTGAGCTCAAATGAAGCTACATCATTCACGAAGCTCACAAGTTTCCCGCTCTTAACTGAAAAGCATTGGATGTTAATGGACCTGTTGTTTGTATCAGTTTCAAGAGCAGAGTTGAACTGAATGTAGTCCCTGTGTGTAGGAAACACAGTTCTTTTGTTCTGAGCACACACATGTTTGCCGCCTTATTAGAGACTCTAGAAACCAAGAGAGTGCTTCTTGCTCTAAAGCAGAGTGTTTTTCTTGGAAGAGAACTGTGCTGTGTGTTTCCCTTCAGAAAAGGAGTTAAATGCCAGCCTCTGTGTCTTCCTACAAGCAAGAATTCTTTTCAGGTAAATGCACTCACTTTTCAGCTCAAAGGAAGCAACATCTTTCACGAAGCTCACACGTTTCTTGCTCTAACTGAAAAGCATTGGATGTTAGAGGACCTGTGGTTTGTATCAGTTTCAGAAGCAGAGTTGAACTAGATATGGTCCCTGTGTAGGAAACATGGTTCTTTTGTTCAGAGCACACTCATGTTTCCTGATTAATTAGAGACGCTAGAAAGCAAGAGCGTGCTTCTTGATCTAAAGCAGAGTGTGTTTCATGGATGAGAACTGTGCTGTGTGTTTCTCTTCAGAAACGGAGTTAAATGCCAGGCTCTGTGTCTTCCTACAAGCAAGACTTTGTTTCAGGTAAACGCACTCACTTTTCAGCTCAAAGGAAGCTACATCATTCACAAAGCTCACAGGTTTCTCGCTCTTAACTGACAAGCATTGGATGTTAGAGGACCTGTGGTTTGTATCAGTTTCAGAAGCAGAGTTGAACTAGATATGGTCCCTGTGTGTAGGAAACAGGGATCTTTTGTTCTGAGCCCACTCCCGTTTCCGGCCTTATTAGAGATGCTAGAAAGCAAGAGAGTGCTTCTTGCTCTAAAGCAGTGTGTGTTTCATGGATGAGATCTGTGCTGTGTGTTTCCCTTCAGAAAGGGAGTTAAATGCCAGGCTCTGTGTCTTCCTACAAGCAAGACTTCCTTTCAGGTAAACGCACTCACTTTTCAGCTCAAAGGAAGCTACATCATCAAGAAGCTCATACTTTTCCCGCTCTTAACTGAAAAGCATTGGATGTTAATGGACCTGTTGTTTGTATCAGTTTCAGAAGCAGAGTTGAACTGGATATGGTCACTGTATTTAGGAAACACAGTTCTTTTGTTCTGAGCACACTCATGTTTCCCGCCTTATTAGAGACACTAGATACCAAGAGAGTGCCTCTTGCTCTAAAGCAGAGTGTGTTTCATGGATGAGAACTGTAGTGTTTTTCCCTTCAGAAAAGGAGTTAAATGCCAGGCTCTGTGTCTTCCTACAAGCAAGACTACATTTCAGGTAAACGCACTCACTTTTCAGCTCAAAGGAAGCTACATCATTCACGAAGCTCACACTTTTCCCGCTCTTAACTGAAAAGCATTGGCTGTTAATGGACCTGTTGTTTGTATCAGTTTCAGAAGCAGAGTTGAACTAGATATGGTCCAGGAGTGTAGGAAACATGGTTCATTTGTTCTGAGCACACTCACGTTTCCTGACTTTTAGAGAATCTAGAAATCAAGAGAGTGCTTCTTGCTCTAAAGCAGAGTGTGTTTCATGGATGAGAAGTGTGCTGTGTGTTTCCCTTCAGACAAGGAGTTAAATGCCAGGCTCTATGTCTTCCTACAAGCAAGACTTCCTTTCAGGTAAAGGCACTCACTTTTCAGCTCAAAGGAAGCTACATCATTCACGAAGCTCACAGCTTTCTTGCTCTAACTGACAAGCACTGGATGTTAGAGGACCTGTGGTTTGTATCAGTTTCAGAAGCAGAGTTGAAATAGATACGGTCCCTGTCTATAGGAAACACGGTTCTTTTGTTCTGAGCACACTCACGTGTCCAGCCTTATTAGGACACTAGAAAGCAAGAGAGTGCTTCTTGCTCTAAAGCAGAGTGTGTTTCATGGATGAGAACTGTGCTGTGTGTTTCCCTTCAGAAAAGGAGTTAAATGCCAGGCTCTATGTCTTCCTACAAGCAAGACTTCCTTTCAGGTAAACGCACTCACTTTTCAGCTCAAAGGAAGCTACATCATCAGGAAGCTCCTACTTTTCCCGCTCTTCACTGAAAAGCATTGGATGTTAATGGACCTTTTGTTTGTATCAGTTTCAGAAGCAGAGTTGAACTGGATATGGTCCCTGTGTGTAGGAAACACAGTTCTTTTGTTCTGAGCACACTCATGTTTCCCGCCTTATTAGAGACACTAGATACCAAGAGAGTGCCTCTTGCTCTAAAGCAGAGTGTGTTTCATGGATGAGAACTGTAGTGTTTTTCCCTTCAGAAAAGGAGTTAAATGGCAGGCTCTGTGTCTTCCTACAAGCAAGACTTTGTTTCAGGTAAACGCACTCACTTTTCAGCTCAAAGGAAGCTACATCATTCACGAAGCTCACATGTTTCTTGCTCTTAACTGACAAGCTCTGGATGTTAGAGGACCTGTGGTTTGTATCAGTTTCAGAAGCAGAGTTGAACTAGATATGGTCCATGCGTGTAGGAAACACGGATCTTTTGTTCTGAGCACACTCATGTTTCCTGCCTTATTAGAGACTCTAGAAACCAAGAGAGTGCTTCTTGCTCTAAAGTAGAGTGTGTTTCATGGATGAGAACTGTGCTGTGTGTTTCCCTTCTGAAATGGAGTTAAATGCCAGGCTCCGTGTCTTCCTACAAGCAACACTTCGTTTCAGGTAAATGCACTCAATTTCAGCTCAAAGGAAGCTACATCCTTCACGAAGCTAACACGTTCCTCACTCTTAACAGAATAGCATTGGATGTTAGAGGACCTGTGGTTTGTATCAGTTTCAGAAGCAGAGTTGAAATAGATACGGTCTGTGTCTATAGGAAACACGGTTCATTTGTTCTGAGCACACTCACGTTTCCTGCCTTTTAGAGACTCTAGAAAGCAAGAGAGTGCTTCTTGCTCTAAAGCAGAGTGTGTTTCATGGATGAGAAGTGTGCTGTGTGTTTCCCTTCAGAAAAGGAGTTAAATGCCAGGCTCTGTGTCTTCCTACAAGCTAGACTTCCTTTCAGGTAAACGCACTCACTTTTAAGCTCAAAGGAAGCTACATCCTTCACCAAGCTCACAGGTTTCTTGCTCTTAACTGACAAGCACTGGATGTTAGAGGACCTGTGGTTTGTATCAGTTTCAGAAGCAGAGTTGAACTAGATATGGTCCATGTGTGTAGGAAACACGTATCTTTTGTTCTGAGCACACTCAAGTTTCCCAACTTATTAGAGATGCTAGAAAGCAAGAGAGTGCTTCTTGCTCCAAAGCAGAGTGTGTTTCATGGATGAGAACTGTGCTGTGTGTTTCCCTTCAGAAAAGGAGTTAAATGCCAGGCTCTGTGTCTTCCTACAAGCAAGACTTCCTTTCAGGTAAACGCACTCACTTTTCAGCTCAAAGGAAGCTACATCATTCACGAAGCTCACAGGTTTCTTGCTCTTAACTGACAAGCACTGGATGTTAGAGGACCTGTGGTTTGTATCAGTTTCAGAAGCAGAGTTGAACTAGATATGGTCCATGTGTGTAGGAAACAAGGATCTTTTGTTCTGAGCACACTCACGTTTCCCGACTTATTAGAGATGCTAGAAAGCAAGAGAGTGCTTCTCCCTCTAAAGCAGAGTGTGTTTCATGGATGAGAACTGTGCTGTGTGTTTCCCCTTAGAAATGGAGTTAAATGCCATGCTCTGTGTCTTCCTAAAATCAAGACTTCCTTTCTGGTAAATGCACTCACTTTTCAGCTCAAAGGAAGCTACATCATTTAGGAAGCTCAAACTTTTCCCGCTCTTAACTGAATAGCATTGAATGTTAATGGACCTGTTGTTTGTATCAGTTTCAGAAGCAGAGTTGAACTAGATATGGTCTGGGGGTGTAGGAAACATGGTTCATTTGTTCTGAGCACACTCACGTTTCCTGCCTTTTAGAGACTCTAGAAAGCCAGAGAGTGCTTCTTGCTCTAAAGCAGAGTGTGTTTCATGGATGAGAAGTGTGCTGTGTGTTTCCCTTCAGAAAAGGAGTTAAATGCCAGGCTCTATGTCTTCCTACAAGCAAGACTTCCTTTCAGGTAAACGCACTCACTTTTCAGCTCAAAGGAAGCTACATCATTCACGAAGCTCACAGGTTTCTTGCTCTTAACTGACAAGCACTGGATGTTAGAGGACCTGTGGTTTGTATCAGTTTCAGAAGCAGAGTTGAACTAGATATGGTCCATGTGTGTAGGAAACAGGGATCGTTTGTTCTGAGCCCAATCCCGTTTCCCGCCTTATGAGAGATGCTAGAAAGCAAGAGAGTGCTTCTTGCTCTAAAGCAGAGTATGTTTCATGGATGAGATCTGTGCTGTGTGTTTCCCTTCAGAAAGGGAGTTAAATGCCAGGCTCTGTGTCTTCCTAAAAGCAAGACTTCCTTTCAGGTAAACGCACTCACTTTTCAGCTCAAAGGAAGCTACATCATCACGAAGCTCATACTTTTCCCGCTCTTAACTGAAAAGCATTGGATGTTAATGGACCTGTTGTTTGTATCAGTTTCAGAAGCAGAGTTTAACTGGATATGGTCACTGTGTGTAGGAAACACAGTTCTTTTGTTCTGAGCACACTCATGTTTCCTGCCTTATTAGAGACACTATATACCAAGAGAGTGCCTCTTGCTCTAAAGCAGAGTGTGTTTCATGGATGAGAACTGTGCTGTGTGTTTCCCTTCAGAAACGGAGTTAAATGCCACGCTCTGTGTCTTCCTAAAAGCAAGACTTCCTTTCTGGTAAATGCACTCAGTTTTGAGCTCAAATGAAGCTACATCATTCACGAAGCTCACAAGTTTCCCGCTCTTAACTGAAAAGCATTGGATGTTAATGGACCTGTTGTTTGTATCAGTTTCAAGAGCAGAGTTGAACTGAATGTAGTCCCTGTGTGTAGGAAACACAGTTCTTTTGTTCTGAGCACACACATGTTTGCCGCCTTATTAGAGACTCTAGAAACCAAGAGAGTGCTTCTTGCTCTAAAGCAGAGTGTTTTTCTTGGAAGAGAACTGTGCTGTGTGTTTCCCTTCAGAAAAGGAGTTAAATGCCAGCCTCTGTGTCTTCCTACAAGCAAGAATTCTTTTCAGGTAAATGCACTCACTTTTCAGCTCAAAGGAAGCAACATCTTTCACGAAGCTCACACGTTTCTTGCTCTAACTGAAAAGCATTGGATGTTAGAGGACCTGTGGTTTGTATCAGTTTCAGAAGCAGAGTTGAACTAGATATGGTCCCTGTGTAGGAAACATGGTTCTTTTGTTCAGAGCACACTCATGTTTCCTGATTAATTAGAGACGCTAGAAAGCAAGAGCGTGCTTCTTGATCTAAAGCAGAGTGTGTTTCATGGATGAGAACTGTGCTGTGTGTTTCTCTTCAGAAACGGAGTTAAATGCCAGGCTCTGTGTCTTCCTACAAGCAAGACTTTGTTTCAGGTAAACGCACTCACTTTTCAGCTCAAAGGAAGCTACATCATTCACAAAGCTCACAGGTTTCTCGCTCTTAACTGACAAGCATTGGATGTTAGAGGACCTGTGGTTTGTATCAGTTTCAGAAGCAGAGTTGAACTAGATATGGTCCCTGTGTGTAGGAAACAGGGATCTTTTGTTCTGAGCCCACTCCCGTTTCCGGCCTTATTAGAGATGCTAGAAAGCAAGAGAGTGCTTCTTGCTCTAAAGCAGTGTGTGTTTCATGGATGAGATCTGTGCTGTGTGTTTCCCTTCAGAAAGGGAGTTAAATGCCAGGCTCTGTGTCTTCCTACAAGCAAGACTTCCTTTCAGGTAAACGCACTCACTTTTCAGCTCAAAGGAAGCTACATCATCAAGAAGCTCATACTTTTCCCGCTCTTAACTGAAAAGCATTGGATGTTAATGGACCTGTTGTTTGTATCAGTTTCAGAAGCAGAGTTGAACTGGATATGGTCACTGTATTTAGGAAACACAGTTCTTTTGTTCTGAGCACACTCATGTTTCCCGCCTTATTAGAGACACTAGATACCAAGAGAGTGCCTCTTGCTCTAAAGCAGAGTGTGTTTCATGGATGAGAACTGTAGTGTTTTTCCCTTCAGAAAAGGAGTTAAATGCCAGGCTCTGTGTCTTCCTACAAGCAAGACTACATTTCAGGTAAACGCACTCACTTTTCAGCTCAAAGGAAGCTACATCATTCACGAAGCTCACACTTTTCCCGCTCTTAACTGAAAAGCATTGGCTGTTAATGGACCTGTTGTTTGTATCAGTTTCAGAAGCAGAGTTGAACTAGATATGGTCCAGGAGTGTAGGAAACATGGTTCATTTGTTCTGAGCACACTCACGTTTCCTGACTTTTAGAGAATCTAGAAATCAAGAGAGTGCTTCTTGCTCTAAAGCAGAGTGTGTTTCATGGATGAGAAGTGTGCTGTGTGTTTCCCTTCAGACAAGGAGTTAAATGCCAGGCTCTATGTCTTCCTACAAGCAAGACTTCCTTTCAGGTAAAGGCACTCACTTTTCAGCTCAAAGGAAGCTACATCATTCACGAAGCTCACAGCTTTCTTGCTCTAACTGACAAGCACTGGATGTTAGAGGACCTGTGGTTTGTATCAGTTTCAGAAGCAGAGTTGAAATAGATATGGTCCCTGTCTATAGGAAACACGGTTCTTTTGTTCTGAGCACACTCACGTGTCCAGCCTTATTAGGACACTAGAAAGCAAGAGAGTGCTTCTTGCTCTAAAGCAGAGTGTGTTTCATGGATGAGAACTGTGCTGTGTGTTTCCCTTCAGAAAAGGAGTTAAATGCCAGGCTCTATGTCTTCCTACAAGCAAGACTTCCTTTCAGGTAAACGCACTCACTTTTCAGCTCAAAGGAAGCTACATCATTCACGAAGCTCACAGGTTTCTCGCTCTTAACTGACAAGCATTGGATGTTAGAGGACCTGTGGTTTCTATCAGTTTCAGAAGCAGAGTTGAACTAGATATGGTCCGTGTGTGTAGGAAACAGGGATCTTTTGTTCTGAGCCCACCTCCGTTTCCCGCCTTATTAGAGATGCTAGAAAGCAAGAGAGTGCTTCTTGCTCTAAAGCAGAGTGTGTTTCATGGATGAGAACTGTGCTGTGTGTTTCCCTTCAGAAACGGAGTTAAATGCCAGGCTCTGTGTCTTCCTACAAGCAAGACTTCCTTTCAGGTAAACGCACTCACTTTTCAGCTCAAAGGAAGCTACAACATCACGAAGCTCCTACTTTTCCCGCTCTTCACTGAAAAGCATTGGATGTTAATGGACCTTTTGTTTGTATCAGTTTCAGAAGCAGAGTTGAACTGGATATGGTCCCTGTGTGTAGGAAACACAGTTCTTTTGTTCTGAGCACACTCATGTTTCCCGCCTTATTAGAGACACTAGATACCAAGAGAGTGCCTCTTGCTCTAAAGCAGAGTGTGTTTCATGGATGAGAACTGTAGTGTTTGTTTCCCTTCAGAAAAGGAGTTAAATGGCAGGCTCTGTGTCTTCCTACAAGCAAGACTTTGTTTCAGGTAAACGCACTAACTTTTCAGCTCAAAGGAAGCTACATCATTCACGAAGCTCACACGTTTCTTGCTCTTAACTGACAAGCTCTGGATGTTAGAGGACCTGTGGTTTGTATCAGTTTCAGAAGCAGAGTTGAACTAGATATGGTCCATGCGTGTAGGAAACACGGATCTTTTGTTCTGAGCACACTCATGTTTCCCGCCTTATTAGAGACTCTAGAAACCAAGAGAGTGCTTCTTGCTCTAACGTAGAGTGTGTTTCATGGATGAGAACTGTGCTGTGTGTTTCCCTTCTGAAATGGAGTTAAATGCCAGGCTCCGTGTCTTCCTACAAGCAACACTTCGTTTCAGGTAAATGCACTCAATTTCAGCTCAAAGGAAGCTACATCCTTCACGAAGCTAACACGTTCCTCACTCTTAACTGAATAGCATTGGATGTTAGAGGACCTGTGGTTTGTATCAGTTTCAGAAGCAGAGTTGAAATAGATACGGTCTGTGTCTATAGGAAACACGGTTCATTTGTTCTAAGCACACTCACGTTTCCTGCCTTTTAGAGACTCTAGAAAGCAAGAGAGTGCTTCTTGCTCTAAAGCAGAGTGTGTTTCATGGATGAGAAGTGTGCTGTGTGTTTCCCTTCAGAAAAGGAGTTAAATGCCAGGCTCTGTGTCTTCCTACAAGCTAGACTTCCTTTCAGGTAAACGCACTCACTTTTAAGCTCAAAGGAAGCTACATCGTTCACCAAGCTCACAGGTTTCTTGCTCTTAACTGACAAGCACTGGATGTTAGAGGACCTGTGGTTTGTATCAGTTTCAGAAGCAGAGTTGAACTAGATATGGTCCATGTGTGTAGGAAACACGTATCTTTTGTTCTGAGCACACTCAAGTTTCCCAACTTATTAGAGATGCTAGAAAGCAAGAGAGTGCTTCTTGCTCCAAAGCAGAGTGTGTTTCATGGATGAGAACTGTGCTGTGTGTTTCCCTTCAGAAAAGGAGTTAAATGCCATGCTCTGTGTCTTCCTACAAGCAAGACTTCCTTTCAGGTAAACGCACTCACTTTTCAGCTCAAAGGAAGCTACATCGTTCATGAAGCTCACACGTTTCTAGCTCTTAACTGAAAAGCATTGGATGTTAGAGGACCTGTGGTTTGTATCAGTTTCAGAAGCAGAGTTGAACTAGATATGGTCTCTGTGTAGGAAACACGGTTCTTTTGTTCAGAGCACACTCATGTTTCCTGATTAATTAGAGACGCTAGAAAGGAAGAGAGTGCTTCTTGCTCTAAAGCAGAGTGTTTTTCTTGGAAGAGAACTGTGCTGTGTGTTTCCCTTCAGAAAAGGAGTTAAATGCCAGGCTCTGTGTCTTCCTACAAGCAAGACTTCCTTTCTGGTAAATGCACTCACTTTTCAGCTCAAAGGAAGCAACATCTTTCACGAAGCTCACACGTTTCTTGCTCTAACTGAAAAGCATTGGATGTTAGAGGACCTGTGGTTTGTATCAGTTTCAGAAGCAGAGTTGAACTAGATATGGTCCCTGTGTAGGAAACATGGTTCTTTTGTTCAGAGCACACTCATGTTTCCTGATTAATTAGAGACGCTAGAAAGCAAGAGCGTGCTTCTTGATCTAAAGCAGAGTGTGTTTCATGGATGAGAACTGTGCTGTGTGTTTCTTTTCAGAAACGGAGTTAAATGCCAGGCTCTGTGTCTTCCTACAAGCAAGACTTCCTTTCAGGTAAACGCACTCACTTTTCAGCTCAAAGGAAGCTACATCATCACGAAGCTCATACTTTTCCTGCTCTTAACTGAAAAGCATTGGATGTTAATGGACCTGTTGTTTGTATCAGTTTCAGAAGCAGGGTTGAACTGGATATGGTCACTGTATTTAGGAAACACAGTTCTTTTGTTCTGAGCACACTCATGTTTCCCGCTTTATTAGAGACACTAGATACCAAGAGAGTGCCTCTTGCTCTAAAGCAGAGTGTGTTTCATGGATGAGAACTGTAGTGTTTTTCCCTTCAGAAAAGGAGTTAAATGCCAGGCTCTGTGTCTTCCTACAAGCAAGACTTCCTTTCAGGTAAAGGCACTCACTTTTCAGCTCAAAGGAAGCTACATCATTCACGAAGCTCACAGGTTTCTTGCTCTTAACTGACAAGCACTGGATGTTAAAGGCCTGTGGTTTGTATCAGTTTCTGAAGCAGAGTTGAACTAGATATGGTCCATGTGTGTAGGAAACACGGATCTTTTGTTCTGAGCACACTCAAGTTTCCTCCCTTATTAGAGATGCCAGAAAGCAAGAGAGTGCTTCTTGCTCTAAAGCAGAGTGTGTTTCATGGATGAGAACTGTGCTGTGTGTTTCCCCTTAGAAATGGAGTTAAATGCCATGCTCTGTGTCTTCCTAAAAGCAAGACTTCCTTTCTGGTAAATGCACTCACTTTTCAGCTCAAAGGAAGCTACCTCATTCACGAAGCTCACACTTTTCCCGCTCTTAACTGAAAAGCATTGAATGTTAATGGACCTGTTGTTTGTATCCGTTTCAGAAGCAGAGTTTAACTAGATATGGTCCGGGGGTGTAGGAAACATGGTTCATTTGTTCTGAGCACACTCACGTTTCCTGCCTTTTAGAGACTCTAGAAAGCAAGAGCGTGCTTCTTGCTCTAAAGCAGAGTGTGTTTCATGGATGAGAAGTGTGCTGTGTGTTTCCCTTCTGAAAAGGAGTTAAATGCCAGGCTCTGTGTCTTCCTACAAGCAAGACTTCCTTTCAGGTAAACGCACTCACATTTCAGCTCAAAGGAAGCTACATCGTTCACGAAGCTCACACGTTTCTAGCTCTTAACTGAAAAGCATTGGATGTTAGGTGACCTGTGGTTTGTATCAGTTTCAGAAGCAGAGTTGAACTAGATATGGTCTCTGTGTAGGAATCACGGTTCTTTTGTTCAGAGCACACTCACGTTTTCCGCCTTATTAGAGATGCTAGAGAGTAAGAGAGTGCTTCTTGCTCTAAAACAGAGTGTGTTTCATGGATGAGAACTGTGCTGTGTGTTTCCCTTCAGAAAAGGAGTTAAATGCCAGGCTCTATGTCTTCCTACAAGCAAGACTTCCTTTCAGGTAAATGCACTCAATTTTCAGCTCAAAGGAAGCTACATCATTCAAGAAGCTCACAGGTTTCTTGCTCTTAACTGACAAGCACTGGATGTTAGAGGACCTGTGGTTTGTATCAGTTTCAGAAGCAGAGCTGAACTAGATATGGTCCCTGTGTAGGAAACATGGTTCTTTTGTTCAGAGCACACTCACATTTCCTGATAAATTAGAGACGCTAGAAAGGAAGAGAGTGCTTCTTGCTCTAAAGCAGAGTGTTTTTCTTGGAAGAGAACTGTGCTGTGTGTTTCCCTTCAGAAAAGGAGTTAAATGCCAGGCTCTGTGTCTTCCTACAAGCAAGACTTCTTTTCAGGTAAATGCACTCACTTTTCAGCTCAAAGGAAGCTACATCATCACGAAGCTCATACTTTTCCTGCTCTTAACTGAAAAGCATTGGATGTTAATGGACCTGTTGTTTGTATCAGTTTCAGAAGCAGAGTTGAACTGGATATGGTCACTGTATTTAGGAAACACAGTTCTTTTGTTCTGAGCACACTCATGTTTCCCGCTTTATTAGAGACACTAGATACCAAGAGAGTGCCTCTTGCTCTAAAGCAGAGTGTGTTTCATGGATGAGAACTGTAGTGTTTTTCCCTTCAGAAAAGGAGTTAAATGCCAGGCTCTGTGTCTTCCTACAAGCAAGACTACATTTCAGGCAAAGGCACTCACTTTTCAGCTCAAAGGAAGCTACATCATTCACGAAGCTCACACTTTTCCCGCTCTTAACTGAAAAGCATTGGCTGTTAATGGACCTGTTGTTTGTATCAGTTTCAGAAGCAGAGTTGAACTAGATACGGTCCGGGGGTGTAGGAAACATGGTTCATTTGTTCTGAGCACACTCACGTTTCCTGCCTTTTAGAGACTCTAGAAAGCAAGAGAGTGCTTCTTGCTCTAAAGCAGAGTGTGTTTCATGGATGAGAAGTGTGCTGTGTGTTTACCTTCAGAAAAAGGAGTTAAATGCCAGGCTCTATGTCTTCCTACAAGCAAGACTTCCTTTCAGGTAAATGCACTCACATTTCAGCTCAAAGGAAGCTATATCGTTCACGAAGCTCACACGTTTCTAGCTCTTAACTGAAAAGCATTGGATGTTAGGCGACCTGTGGTTTGTATCAGTTTCAGAAGCAGAGTTGAACTAGGTAAGGTCTCTGTGTAGGAATCACGGTTCTTTTGTTCAGAGCACACTCACGTTTTCCGCCTTATTAGAGATGCTAGAGAGTAAGAGAGTGCTTCTTGCTCTAAAACAGAGTGTGTTTCATGGACGAGAACTGTGCTGTGTGTTTCCCTTCAGAAAAGGAGTTAAATGCCAGGCTCTATGTCTTCCTACAAGCAAGACTTCCTTTCAGGTAAACGCACTCAATTTTCAGCTCAAAGGAAGCTACATCATTCAAGAAGCTCACAGGTTTCTTGCTCTTAACTGACAAGCACTGGATGTTAGAGGACCTGTGGTTTGTATCAGTTTCAGAAGCAGAGCTGAACTAGATATGGTCCCTGTGTAGGAAACACGGTTCTTTTGTTCAGAGCACACTCACATTTCCTGATTAATTAGAGACGCTAGAAAGGAAGAGAGTGCTTCTTGCTCTAAAGCAGAGTGTTTTTCTTGGAAGAGAACTGTGCTGTGTGTTTCCCTTCAGAAAAGGAGTTAAATGCCAGGCTCTGTGTCTTCCTACAAGCAAGACTTCTTTTCAGGTAAATGCACTCACTTTTCAGCTCAAAGGAAGCTACATCATCACGAAGCTCATACTTTTCCTGCTCTTAACTGAAAAGCATTGGATGTTAATGGACCTGTTGTTTGTATCAGTTTCAGAAGCAGAGTTGAACTGGATATGGTCACTGTATTTAGGAAACACAGTTCTTTTGTTCTGAGCACACTCATGTTTCCCGCTTTATTAGAGACACTAGATACCAAGAGAGTGCCTCTTGCTCTAAAGCAGAGTGTGTTTCATGGATGAGAACTGTAGTGTTTTTCCCTTCAGAAAAGGAGTTAAATGCCAGGCTCTGTGTCTTCCTACAAGCAAGACTACATTTCAGATAAACGCACTCACTTTTCAGCTCAAAGGAAGCTACATCATTCACGAAGCTCACACTTTTCCCGCTCTTAACTGAAAAGCATTGGCTGTTAATGGACCTGTTGTTTGTATCAGTTTCAGAAGCAGAGTTGAACTAGATACGGTCCGGGGGTGTAGGAAACATGGTTCATTTGTTCTGAGCACACTCACGTTTCCTGCCTTTTAGAGACTCTAGAAAGCAAGAGAGTGCTTCTTGCTCTAAAGCAGAGTGTGTTTCATGGATGAGAAGTGTGCTGTGTGTTTCCCTTCAGAAAAGGAGTTAAATGCCAGGCTCTATGTCTTCCTACAAGCAAGACTTCCTTTCAGGTAAACGCACTCACTTTTCAGCTCAAAGGAAGCTACATCATTCAGGAAGCTCACAGGTTTCTTGCTCTTAACTGACAAGCACTGGATGTTAGAGGCCTGTGGTTTGTATCAGTTTCAGAAGCAGAGTTGAACTAGATATGGTCCATGTGTGTAGGAAACACGGACCTTTTGTTCTGAGCACACTCAAGTTTCCTGCCTTATTAGAGATGCCAGAAAGCAAGAGAGTGCTTCTTGCTCTAAAGCAGAGTGTGTTTCATGGATGAGAACTGTGCTGTGTGTTTCCCTTCAGAAACGGAGTTAAATGCCAGGCTCTGTGTCTTCCTAAAAGCAAGACTTCCTTTCTGGTAAATGCACTCACTTTTCAGCTCAAAGGAAGCTACATCATTCACGAAGCTCACAAGTTTCCCGCTCTTAACTGAAAAGCATTGGATGTTAATGGACCTGTTGTTTGTATCAGTTTCAGAAGCAGAGTTGAACTAGATATGGACCCTGTGTAGGAAACACGGTTCTTTTGTTCAGAGCACACTCACGTTTTCTGCCTTATTAGAGATGCTAGAAAGTAAGAGAGTGCTTCTTGCTCTAAAGCAGAGTGTGTTTCATGGATGAGAACTGTGCTGTATGTTTCCCTTCTGAAATGGAGTTAAATGCCAGGCTCTGTGTCTTCCTACAAGCAAGACTTCCTTTCAGGTAAATGCACTCACTTTTCAGCTCAAAGGAAGCAACATCTTTCAGGAAGCTCACACGTTTCTTGCTCTAACTGAAAAGCATTGGATGTTAGAGGACCTGTGGTTTGTATCAGTTTCAGAAGCAGAGTTGACCTAGATATGTTCCCTGTGTAGGAAACACGGTTCTTTTGTTCAGAACACACTCACGTTTCCTGATTAATTAGAGATGCTAGAAAGCAAGAGAGTGCTTCTTGCTCTAAAGCAGAGTGTGTTTCATGGATGAGATCTGTGCTGTGTGTTTCCCTCAGAAAGGGAGTTAAATGCCAGGCTCTGTGTCTTCCTACAAGCAAGACTACATTTCAGGTAAACGCACTCACTTTTCAGCTCAAAGGAAGCTACATCATTCACGAAGCTCACACTTTTCCCGCTCTTAACTGAAAAGCATTGGCTGTTAATGGACCTGTTGTTTGTATCAGTTTCAGAAGCAGAGTTGAACTAGATACGGTCCGGGGGTGTAGGAAACATGGTTCATTTGTTCTGAGCACACTCACGTTTCCTGCCTTTTAGAGACTCTAGAAAGCAAGAGAGTGCTTCTTGCTCTAAAGCAGAGTGTGTTTCATGGATGAGAAGTGTGCTGTGTGTTTCCCTTCAGAAAAGGAGTTAAATGCCAGGCTCTATGTCTTCCTACAAGCAAGACTTCCTTTCAGGTAAACGCACTCACTTTTCAGCTCAAAGGAAGCTACATCATTCAGGAAGCTCACAGGTTTCTTGCTCTTAACTGACAAGCACTGGATGTTAGAGGCCTGTGGTTTGTATCAGTTTCAGAAGCAGAGTTGAACTAGATATGGTCCATGTGTGTAGGAAACACGGACCTTTTGTTCTGAGCACACTCAAGTTTCCTGCCTTATTAGAGATGCCAGAAAGCAAGAGAGTGCTTCTTGCTCTAAAGCAGAGTGTGTTTCATGGATGAGAACTGTGCTGTGTGTTTCCCTTCAGAAACGGAGTTAAATGCCAGGCTCTGTGTCTTCCTAAAAGCAAGACTTCCTTTCTGGTAAATGCACTCACTTTTCAGCTCAAAGGAAGCTACATCATTCACGAAGCTCACAAGTTTCCCGCTCTTAACTGAAAAGCATTGGATGTTAATGGACCTGTTGTTTGTATCAGTTTCAGAAGCAGAGTTGAACTAGATATGGACCCTGTGTAGGAAACACGGTTCTTTTGTTCAGAGCACACTCACGTTTTCTGCCTTATTAGAGATGCTAGAAAGTAAGAGAGTGCTTCTTGCTCTAAAGCAGAGTGTGTTTCATGGATGAGAACTGTGCTGTATGTTTCCCTTCTGAAATGGAGTTAAATGCCAGGCTCTGTGTCTTCCTACAAGCAAGACTTCCTTTCAGGTAAACGCACTCACTTTTCAGCTCAAAGGAAGCAACATCTTTCAGGAAGCTCACACGTTTCTTGCTCTAACTGAAAAGCATTGGATGTTAGAGGACCTGTGGTTTGTATCAGTTTCAGAAGCAGAGTTGACCTAGATATGTTCCCTGTGTAGGAAACACGGTTCTTTTGTTCAGAACACACTCACGTTTCCTGATTAATTAGAGATGCTAGAAAGCAAGAGAGTGCTTCTTGCTCTAAAGCAGAGTGTGTTTCATGGATGAGATCTGTGCTGTGTGTTTCCCTCAGAAAGGGAGTTAAATGCCAGGCTCTGTGTCTTCCTACAAGCAAGACTTCCTTTCAGGTAAACGCACTCACTTTTCAGCTCAAAGGAAGCTACATCATCACGAAGCTCATACTTTTCCCGCTCTTAACTGAAAAGCATTGGATGTTAATGGACCTGTTGTTTGTATCAGTTTCAGAAGCAGAGTTGAACTGGATATGGTCACTGTGTGTAGGAAACACAGTTCTTTTTTTCTGAGCACACTCATGTTTCCCGCCTTATTAGAGACTCTAGAAACCAAGAGAGTGCTTCTTGCTCTAAAGCAGAGTGTTTTTCTTGGAAGAGAACTGTGCTGTGTGTTTCCCTTCAGAAAAGGAGTTAAATGCCAGGCTCTGTGTCTTCCTACAAGCAAGACTTCCTTTCAGGTAAACGCACTCACTTTTCAGCTCAAAGGAAGCTACATCATTCACGAAGCTCACAGGTTTCTTGCTCTTTACTGACAAGCACTGGATGTTAGAGGACCTGTGGTTTGTATCAGTTTCAGAAGCAGAGTTGAACTAGATATGGTCCCTGTGTAGGAAACACAGTTCTTTTGTTCAGAGCACACTCACGTTTCCTGATTAATTAGAGACCCTAGAAAGGAAGAGAGTGCTTCTTGCTCTAAAGCAGAGTGTTTTTCTTGGAAGAGAACTGTGCTGTGGGTTTCCCTTCAGAAAAGGAGTTAAATGCCAGGCTCTGTGTCTTCCTACAAGCAAGACTTCTTTTCAGGTAAATGCACTCACTTTTCAGCTCAAAGGAAGCAACATCTTTCAGGAAGCTCACACGTTTATTGCTCTAACTGAAAAACATTGGATGTTACAGGACCTGTGGTTTGTAACAGTTTCAGAAGCAGAGTTGAACTAGATATGGTCCCTGTGTAGGAAACACGGTTCTTTTGTTCAGAGCACACTCACGTTTCCCACCTTATTAGAGATGCTAGAAAGCAAGAGAGTGCTTCTTGCTCTAAAGCAGAGTGTGTTTCATGCATGAGAAGTGTGCTGTGTGTTCCCCTTCAGAAAAGGAGTTAAATGCCAGGCTCTATGTCTTCCTACAAGCAAGACTTCCTTTAAGGTAAACGCACTCACTTTTCAGCTCAAAGGAAGCTACATCATTCAGGAAGCTCACAGGTTTTTTGCTCTTAACTGACAAGCACTGGATGTTAGAGGACCTGTGGTTTGTATCAGTTTCAGAAGCAGAGTTGAACTGAATATAGTCCCTGTGTGTAGGAAACACAGTTATTTTGTTCTGAGCACACTCATGATTCCCGCCTTATTAGAGACTCTAGAAACCAAGAGAGTGCTTCTTGCTCTAAAGCAGAGTGTGTTTCATGAATGAGAACTGTGCTGTGTGTTTCCCTTCAGAAACGGAGTTAAATGCCATGCTCTGTGTCTTCCTAAAAGCAAGACTTCCTTTCTGGTAAATGCACTCACTTTTGAGCTCAAATGAAGCTACATCATTCACGAAGCTCACACGTTTCCCGCTCTTAACTGAAAAAATTGGATGTTAATGGACCTGTTGTTTGTATCAGTTTCAGAAGCAGAGTTGAACTGAATATAGTCCCTGTGTGTAGGAAACACAGTTCTTTTGTTCTGAGCACACTCATGTTTCCCGCCTTATTAGAGACTCTAGAAACCAAGAGAGTGCTTCTTGCTCTAAAGCAGAGTGTGTTTCATGGATGAGAACTGTGCTGTGTGTTTCCCTTCAGAAAAGGAGTTAAATGCCAGGCTCTGTGTCTTCCTACAAGCAAGACTTCCTTTCTGGTAAATGCACTCACTTTTGAGCTCAAAGGAAGCAACATCTTTCACGAAGCTCACACGTTTCTTGCTCTAACTGAAAAGCATTGGATGTTAGAGGACCTGTGGTTTGTATCAGTTTCAGAAGCAGAGTTGAACTAGATATGGTCCCTGTGTAGGAAACACGGTTCTTTTGTTCAGAGCACACTCATGTTTCCTGATTAATTAGAGACGCTAGAAAGCAAGAGCGTGCTTCTTGATCTAAAGCAGAGTGTGTTTCATGGATGAGAACTGTGCTGTGTGTTTCCCTTCAGAAACGGAGTTAAATGCCAGGCTCTGTGTCTTCCTAAAAGCAAGACTTCCTTTCTGGTAAACGCACTCACTTTTCAGCTCAAAGGAAGCTACATCATTCACGAAGCTCACACGTTTCCCGCTCTTAACTGAAAAGCATTGGATGTTAATGGACCTGTTGTTTGTATCAGTTTCAGAAGCAGAGTTGAACTAGATATGGACCCTGTGTAGGAAACACGGTTCTTTTGTTCAGAGCACACTCACGTTTTCTGCCTTATTAGAGATGCTAGAAAGTAAGAGAGTGCTTCTTGCTCTAAAGCAGAGTGTGTTTCATGGATGAGAACTGTGCTGTATGTTTCCCTTCTGAAATGGAGTTAAATGCCAGGCTCTGTGTCTTCCTACAAGCAAGACTTCCTTTCAGGTAAACGCACTCACTTTTCAGCTCAAAGGAAGCAACATCTTTCAGGAAGCTCACACGTTTCTTGCTCTAACTGAAAAGCATTGGATGTTAGAGGACCTGTGGTTTGTATCAGTTTCAGAAGCAGAGTTGACCTAGATATGTTCCCTGTGTAGGAAACACGGTTCTTTTGTTCAGAACACACTCACGTTTCCTGATTAATTAGAGATGCTAGAAAGCAAGAGAGTGCTTCTTGCTCTAAAGCAGAGTGTGTTTCATGGATGAGATCTGTGCTGTGTGTTTCCCTCAGAAAGGGAGTTAAATGCCAGGCTCTGTGTCTTCCTACAAGCAAGACTTCCTTTCAGGTAAACGCACTCACTTTTCAGCTCAAAGGAAGCTACATCATCACGAAGCTCATACTTTTCCCGCTCTTAACTGAAAAGCATTGGATGTTAATGGACCTGTTGTTTGTATCAGTTTCAGAAGCAGAGTTGAACTGGATATGGTCACTGTGTGTAGGAAACACAGTTCTTTTTTTCTGAGCACACTCATGTTTCCCGCCTTATTAGAGACTCTAGAAACCAAGAGAGTGCTTCTTGCTCTAAAGCAGAGTGTTTTTCTTGGAAGAGAACTGTGCTGTGTGTTTCCCTTCAGAAAAGGAGTTAAATGCCAGGCTCTGTGTCTTCCTACAAGCAAGACTTCCTTTCAGGTAAACGCACTCACTTTTCAGCTCAAAGGAAGCTACATCATTCACGAAGCTCACAGGTTTCTTGCTCTTTACTGACAAGCACTGGATGTTAGAGGACCTGTGGTTTGTATCAGTTTCAGAAGCAGAGTTGAACTAGATATGGTCCCTGTGTAGGAAACACAGTTCTTTTGTTCAGAGCACACTCACGTTTCCTGATTAATTAGAGACCCTAGAAAGGAAGAGAGTGCTTCTTGCTCTAAAGCAGAGTGTTTTTCTTGGAAGAGAACTGTGCTGTGGGTTTCCCTTCAGAAAAGGAGTTAAATGCCAGGCTCTGTGTCTTCCTACAAGCAAGACTTCTTTTCAGGTAAATGCACTCACTTTTCAGCTCAAAGGAAGCAACATCTTTCAGGAAGCTCACACGTTTATTGCTCTAACTGAAAAACATTGGATGTTACAGGACCTGTGGTTTGTAACAGTTTCAGAAGCAGAGTTGAACTAGATATGGTCCCTGTGTAGGAAACACGGTTCTTTTGTTCAGAGCACACTCACGTTTCCCACCTTATTAGAGATGCTAGAAAGCAAGAGAGTGCTTCTTGCTCTAAAGCAGAGTGTGTTTCATGCATGAGAAGTGTGCTGTGTGTTCCCCTTCAGAAAAGGAGTTAAATGCCAGGCTCTATGTCTTCCTACAAGCAAGACTTCCTTTAAGGTAAACGCACTCACTTTTCAGCTCAAAGGAAGCTACATCATTCAGGAAGCTCACAGGTTTTTTGCTCTTAACTGACAAGCACTGGATGTTAGAGGACCTGTGGTTTGTATCAGTTTCAGAAGCAGAGTTGAACTGAATATAGTCCCTGTGTGTAGGAAACACAGTTATTTTGTTCTGAGCACACTCATGATTCCCGCCTTATTAGAGACTCTAGAAACCAAGAGAGTGCTTCTTGCTCTAAAGCAGAGTGTGTTTCATGAATGAGAACTGTGCTGTTTGTTTCCCTTCAGAAACGGAGTTAAATGCCATGCTCTGTGTCTTCCTAAAAGCAAGACTTCCTTTCTGGTAAATGCACTCACTTTTGAGCTCAAATGAAGCTACATCATTCACGAAGCTCACACGTTTCCCGCTCTTAACTGAAAAAATTGGATGTTAATGGACCTGTTGTTTGTATCAGTTTCAGAAGCAGAGTTGAACTGAATATAGTCCCTGTGTGTAGGAAACACAGTTCTTTTGTTCTGAGCACACTCATGTTTCCCGCCTTATTAGAGACTCTAGAAACCAAGAGAGTGCTTCTTGCTCTAAAGCAGAGTGTGTTTCATGGATGAGAACTGTGCTGTGTGTTTCCCTTCAGAAAAGGAGTTAAATGCCAGGCTCTGTGTCTTCCTACAAGCAAGACTTCCTTTCTGGTAAATGCACTCACTTTTGAGCTCAAAGGAAGCAACATCTTTCACGAAGCTCACACGTTTCTTGCTCTAACTGAAAAGCATTGGATGTTAGAGGACCTGTGGTTTGTATCAGTTTCAGAAGCAGAGTTGAACTAGATATGGTCCCTGTGTAGGAAACACGGTTCTTTTGTTCAGAGCACACTCATGTTTCCTGATTAATTAGAGACGCTAGAAAGCAAGAGCGTGCTTCTTGATCTAAAGCAGAGTGTGTTTCATGGATGAGAACTGTGCTGTGTGTTTCCCTTCAGAAACGGAGTTAAATGCCAGGCTCTGTGTCTTCCTAAAAGCAAGACTTCCTTTCTGGTAAACGCACTCACTTTTCAGCTCAAAGGAAGCTACATCATTCACGAAGCTCACATTTTTCCCGCTCTTAACTGAAAAGCATTGGATGTTAATGGACCTGTTGTTTGTATCAGTTTCAGAAGCAGAGTTGAACTAGATATGGTCCAGGGGTGTAGGAAACATGGTTCATTTGTTCTGAGCACACTCACGTTTCCTGCCTTTTAGAGACTCTAGAAAGCAAGAGAGTGCTTCTTGCTCTAAAGCAGAGTGTGTTTCATGGATGAGAACTGTGCTGTGTGTTTCCCTTCAGAAAAGGAGTTAAATGCCAGGCTCTGTGTCTTCCTACAAGCAAGACTTCTTTTTAGGTAAATGCACTCACTTTTTAGCTCAAAGGAAGCTACATCATCACGAAGCTCATACTTTTCCTGCTCTTAACTGAAAAGCATTGGATGTTAATGGACCTGTTGTTTGTATCAGTTTCAGAAGCAGAGTTGAACTGGATATGGTCACTGTATTTAGGAAACACAGTTCTTTTGTTCTGAGCACACTCATGTTTCCCGCTTTATTAGAGACACTAGATACCAAGAGAGTGCCTCTTGCTCTAAAGCAGAGTGTGTTTCATGGATGAGAACTGTAGTGTTTTTCCCTTCAGAAAAGGAGTTAAATGCCAGGCTCTGTGTCTTCCTACAAGCAAGACTACATTTCAGGCAAAGGCACTCACTTTTCAGCTCAAAGGAAGCTACATCATTCACGAAGCTCACACTTTTCCCGCTCTTAACTGAAAAGCATTGGCTGTTAATGGACCTGTTGTTTGTATCAGTTTCAGAAGCAGAGTTGAACCAGATACGGTCCGGGGGTGTAGGAAACATGGTTCATTTGTTCTGAGCACACTCACGTTTCCTGCCTTTTAGAGACTCTAGAAAGCAAGAGAGTGCTTCTTGCTCTAAAGCAGAGTGTGTTTCATGGATGAGAAGTGTGCTGTGTGTTTATCTTCAGATACGGAGTTAAATGTCAGGCTCTATGTCTTCCTACAAGCAAGACTGCCTTTCAGGTAAAGGCACTCACTTTTCAGCTCAAAGGAAGCTACATCATTCACGAAGCTCACAGGTTTCTTGCTCTTAACTGACAAGCACTGGATGTTAGAGGCCTGTGGTTTGTATCAGTTTCAGAAGCAGAGTTGAACTAGATATGGTCCATGTGTGTAGGAAACACGGATCTTTTGTTCTGAGCACACTCACGTTTCCTGCCTTATTAGAGATGCCAGAAAGCAAGAGAGTGCTTCTTGCTCTAAAGCAGAGTGTGTTTCATGGATGAGAACTGTGCTGTGTGTTTCCTCTTAGAAATGGAGTTAAATGCCATGCTCTGTGTCTTCCTAAAAGCAAGACTTCCTTTCTGGTAAATGCACTCACTTTTCAGCTCAAAGGAAGCTACATCATTCACGAAGCTCACACTTTTCCCGCTCTTAACTGAAAAGCATTGAATGTTAATGGACCTGTTGTTTGTATCAGTTTCAGAAGCAGAGTTGAACTAGATATGGTCCGGGGGTGTAGGAAACATGGTTCATTTGTTCTGAGCACACTCACGTTTCCTGCCTTTTAGAGACTCTAGAAAGCAAGAGCATGCTTCTTGCTCTAAAGCAGAGTGTGTTTCATGGATGAGAAGTGTGCTGTGTGTTTCCCTTCTGAAAAGGAGTTAAATGCCAGGCTCTATGTCTTCCTACAAGCAAGACTTCCTTTCAGGTAAAGGCACTCACTTTTCAGCTCAAAGGAAGCTACATCATTCACGAAGCTCACAGGTTTCTTGCTCTTAACTGACAAGCACTGGATGTTAGAGGACCTGTTGTTTGTATCAGTTTCAGAAGCAGAGTAGAACTGAATATAGTCCCTGTGTGTAGGAAACACAGTTCTTTTGTTCTGAGCACACTCATGTTACCCGCCTTATTAGAGACTCTAGAAACCAAGAGAGTGCTTCTTGCTCTAAAGCAGAGTGTGTTTCATGGATGAGAACTGTGCTGTGTGTTTCCCTTGTGCAATGGAGTTAAATGCCAGGCTCTGTGTCTTCCTACAAGCAAGACTTCCTTTCAGGTAAACGCACTCACATTTCAGCTCAAAGGAAGCTACATCGTTCACGAAGCTCACACATTTCTAGCTCTTAACTGAAAAGCATTGGATGTTAGAGGACCTGTGGTTTGTATCAGTTTGAGAAGCAGAGTTGAACTAGATATGGTCTCTGTGTAGGAATCACGGTTCTTTAGTTCAGAGCACACTCACGTTTTCCGCCTTATTAGAGATGCTAGAGAGTAAGAGAGTGCTTCTTGCTCTAAAACAGAGTGTGTTTCATCAATGAGAACTGTGCTGTGTGTTTCCCTTCAGAAAAGGAGTTAAATGCCAGGCTCTATGTCTTCCTACAAGCAAGACTTCCTTTCAGGTAAACGCACTCAATTTTCAGCTCAAAGGAAGCTACATCATTCACGAAGCTCACAGGTTTCTTGCTCTTAACTGACAAGCACTGGATGTTAGAGGACCTGTGGTTTGTATCAGTTTCAGAAGCAGAGTTGAACTAGATATGGTCCCTGTGTAGGAAACACGGTTCTTTTGTTCAGAGCACACTCACATTTCCTTATTAATTAGAGACGCTAGAAAGGAAGAGAGTGCTTCTTGCTCTAAAGCAGAGTGTTTTTCTTGGAAGAGAACTGTGCTGTGTGTTTCCCTTCAGAAAAGGAGTTAAATGCCAGGCGCTGTGTCTTCCTACAAGCAAGACTTCTTTTCAGGTAAATGCACTTACTTTTCAGCTCAAAGGAAGCAACATCTTTCAGGAAGCTCACACGTTTCTTGCTCTAACTGAAAAGCATTGGATGTTAATGGACCTGTTGTTTGTATCAGTTTCAGAAGCAGAGTTGAACTAGATATGGTCCGGTGGTGTAGGAAACATGGTTCATTTGTTCTGAGCACACTCACGTTTCCTGCCTTTTAGAGACTCTAGAAAGCAAGAGAGTGCTTCTTGCTCTAAAGCAGAGTGTGTTTCATGGATGAGAAGTGTGCTGTGTGTTTCCCTTCAGAAAAGGAGTTAAATGCCAGGCTCTATGTCTTCCTACAAGCAAGACTTCCTTTCAGGTAAACGCACTCACTTTTCAGCTCAAATGAAGCTACATCATTCATGAAGCACACAGGTTTCTTCCTCTTAACTGAAAAGCACTGGATGTTAGAGGACCTGTGGTTTGTATCAGTTTCAGAAGCAGAGTTGAACTAGATATGGTCCCTGTGTAGGAAACACGGTTCTTTTGTTCAGAGCACACTCACGTTTCCTGATTAATTAGAGACGCTAGAAAGGAAGAGAGTGCTTCTTGCTCTAAAGCAGAGTGTTTTTCTTGGAAGAGAACTGTGCTGTGTGTTTCCCTTCAGAAAAGGAGTTAAATGACAGGCTCTGTGTCTTCCTACAAGCAAGACTTCCTTTCAGGTAAACGCACTCACTTTTCAGCTCAAAGGAAGCTACATCATCACGAAGCTCATACTTTTCCCGCTCTTAACTGAAAAGCATTGGATGTTAATGGACCTGTTGTTTGTATCAGTTTCAGAAGCAGAGTTGAACTGGATATGGTCCATGTGTGTAGGAAACACAGTTCTTTTGTTCTGAGCACACTCATGTTTCCCGCCTTATTAGAGACTCTAGAAACCAAGAGAGTGCTTCTTGCTCTAAAGCAGAGTGTGTTTCATGGATGAGAACTGTGCTGTGTGTTTCCCTTCAGAAAAGGAGTTAAATGCCAGGCTCTATGTCTTCCTACAAGCAAGACTTCCTTTCAGGTAAACGCACTCACTTTTCAGCTCAAAGGAAGCTACATCATTCACGAAGCTCACAGGTTTCTTGCTCTTAACTGACAAGCACTGGATGTTAGAGGACCTGTGGTTTGTATCAGTTTCAGAAGCAGAGTTGAACTAGATATGGTCCGTGTGTGTAGGAAACAGGGATCTTTTGTTCTGAGCACACTCCTGTTTCCCGCCTTTTTAGAGATGCTAGAAAGCAAGAGAGTGCTTCTTGCTCTAAAGCAGTGTGTGTTTCATGGATGAGATCTGTGCTGTGTGTTTCCCTTCATTAAGGGAGTTAAATGCCAGGCTCTGTGTCTTCCTACAAGCAAGACTTCCTTTCAGGTAAACGCACTCACTTTTCAGCTCAAAGGAAGCTACATCATCACGAAGCTCATACTTTTCCCGCTCTTAACTGAAAAGCCTTGGATGTTAATGGACCTGTTGTTTGTATCAGTTTCAGAAGCAGAGTTGAACTGGATATGGTCAATGTGTGTAGGAAACACAGTTCTTTTGTTCTGAGCACACTCATGTTTCCCGCCTTATTAGAGACACTAGATACCAAGAGAGTGCCTCTTGCTCTAAAGCAGAGTGTGTTTCATGGATGAGAACTGTAGTGTGTGTTTCCCTTCAGAAAAGGAGTTAAATGCCAGGCTCTGTGTCTTCCTACAAGCAAGACTACATTTCAGGTAATCGCACTCACTTTTCAGCTCAAAGGAAGCTACATCATTCACGAAGCACACACTTTTCCCGCTCTTAACTGAAAAGCATTGGCTGTTAATGGACCTGTTGTTTGTATCAGTTTCAGAAGCAGAGTTGAACTAGATATGGTCCAGGGGTGTAGGAAACATGGTTCATTTGTTCTGAGCACATTCACGTTTCCTGCCTTTTAGAGACTCTAGAAAGCAAGAGAGTGCTTCTTGCTCTAAAGCAGAGTGTGTTTCATGGATGAGAAGTGTGCTGTGTGTTTCCCTTCAGAAAAGGAGTTAAATGCCAGGCTCTATGTCTTCCTACAAGCAAGACTTCCTTTCAGGTAAACGCACTCACTTTTCAGCTCAAAGGAAGCTACATCATTCACGAAGCTCACAGGTTTCTTGCTCTTAACTGACAAGCATTGGATGTTAGAGGACCTGTGGTTTGTATCAGTTTCAGAAGCAGAGTTGAACTAGATATGGTCCATGTGTGTAGGAAACAGGGATCATTTATTCTGAGCCCAATCCCGTTTCCCGCCTTATGAGAGATGCTAGAAAGCAAGAGCGTTCTTCTTGATCTAAAGCAGAGTGTGTTTCATGGATGAGATCTGTGCTGTGTGTTTCCCTTCAGAAACGGAGTTAAATGCCAGGCTCTGTGTCTTCCTACAAGCAAGACTTCCTTTCAGGTAAACGCACTCACTTTTCAGCTCAAAGGAAGCTACATCATCACGAAGCTCATACTTTTCCCGCCTTTAACTGAAAAGCATTGGATGTTAATGGACCTGTTGTTTGTATCAGTTTCAGAAGCAGAGTTGAACTGGATATGGTCAATGTGTGTAGGAAACACAGTTCTTTTGTTCTGAGCACACTCATGTTTCCCGCCTTATTAGAGACACTAGATACCAAGAGAGTGCCTCTTGCTCTAAAGCAGAGTGTGTTTCATGGATGAGAACTGTAGTGTGTGTTTCCCTTCAGAAAAGGAGTTAAATGCCAGGCTCTGTGTCTTCCTACAAGCAAGACTACATTTCAGGTAAACGTACTCACTTTTCAGCTCAAAGGAAGCTACATCATTCACGAAGCTCACACTTTTCCCGCTCTTAACTGAAAAGCATTGGCTGTTAATGGACCTGTTGTTTGTATCAGTTTCAGAAGCAGAGTTGAACTAGATATGGTCCAGGTGTGTAGGAAACATGGTTCATTTGTTCTGAGCACACTCACGTTTCCTGCCTTTTAGAGACTCTAGAAAGCAAGAGAGTGCTTCTTGCTCTAAAGCAGAGTGTGTTTCATGGATGAGAAGTGTGCTGTGTGTTTCCCTTCAGAAAAGGAGTTAAATGCCAGGCTCTATGTCTTCCTACAAGCAAGACTTCCTTTCAGGTAAACGCACTCACTTTTCAGCTCAAAGGAAGCTACATCATTAACGAAGCTCACAGGTTTCTCGCTCTTAACTGACAAGCATTGGATGTTAGGGGACCTGTGGTTTGTATCAGTTTCAGAAGCAGAGTTGAACTAGATATGGTCCGTGTGTGTAGGAAACAGGGATCATTTGTTCTGAGCCCACTCCTGTTACCCGCCTTATTAGAGATGCTAGAAAGCAAGAGAGTGCTTCTTGCTCTAAAGCAGTGTGTGTTTCATGGATGAGATCTGTGCTGTGTGTTTCCCTTCAGAAAGGGAGTTAAATTCCAGGCTCTGTGTCTTCCTACAAGCAAGACTTCCTTTCAGGTAAACGCACTCACTTTTCAGCTCAAAGGAAGCTACATCATCACGAAGCTCATACTTTTCCCGCTCTTAACTGAAAAGCATTGGATGTTAATGGACCTGTTGTTTGTATCAGTTTCAGAAGCAGAGTTGAACTGGATATGGTCAATGTGTGTAGGAAACACAGTTCTTTTGTTCTGAGCACACTCACGTTTCCTGCCTTTTAGAGACTCTAGAAAGCAAGAGAGTGCTTCTTGCTCTAAAGCAGAGTGTGTTTCATGGATGAGAAGTGTGCTGTGTGTTTCCCTTCAGAAAAGGAGTTAAATGCCAGGCTCTATGTCTTCCTACAAGCAAGACTTCCTTTCAGGTAAACGCACTCACTTTTCAGCTCAAATGAAGCTACATCATTCATGAAGCACACAGGTTTCTTCCTCTTAACTGAAAAGCACTGGATGTTAGAGGACCTGTGGTTTGTATCAGTTTCAGAAGCAGAGTTGAACTAGATATGGTCCCTGTGTAGGAAACACGGTTCTTTTGTTCAGAGCACACTCACGTTTCCTGATTAATTAGAGACGCTAGAAAGGAAGAGAGTGCTTCTTGCTCTAAAGCAGAGTGTTTTTCTTGGAAGAGAACTGTGCTGTGTGTTTCCCTTCAGAAAAGGAGTTAAATGACAGGCTCTGTGTCTTCCTACAAGCAAGACTTCCTTTCAGGTAAACGCACTCACTTTTCAGCTCAAAGGAAGCTACATCATCACGAAGCTCATACTTTTCCCGCTCTTAACTGAAAAGCATTGGATGTTAATGGACCTGTTGTTTGTATCAGTTTCAGAAGCAGAGTTGAACTGGATATGGTCCATGTGTGTAGGAAACACAGTTCTTTTGTTCTGAGCACACTCATGTTTCCCGCCTTATTAGAGACTCTAGAAACCAAGAGAGTGCTTCTTGCTCTAAAGCAGAGTGTGTTTCATGGATGAGAACTGTGCTGTGTGTTTCCCTTCAGAAAAGGAGTTAAATGCCAGGCTCTATGTCTTCCTACAAGCAAGACTTCCTTTCAGGTAAACGCACTCACTTTTCAGCTCAAAGGAAGCTACATCATTCACGAAGCTCACAGGTTTCTTGCTCTTAACTGACAAGCACTGGATGTTAGAGGACCTGTGGTTTGTATCAGTTTCAGAAGCAGAGTTGAACTAGATATGGTCCGTGTGTGTAGGAAACAGGGATCTTTTGTTCTGAGCACACTCCTGTTTCCCGCCTTTTTAGAGATGCTAGAAAGCAAGAGAGTGCTTCTTGCTCTAAAGCAGTGTGTGTTTCATGGATGAGATCTGTGCTGTGTGTTTCCCTTCATTAAGGGAGTTAAATGCCAGGCTCTGTGTCTTCCTACAAGCAAGACTTCCTTTCAGGTAAACGCACTCACTTTTCAGCTCAAAGGAAGCTACATCATCACGAAGCTCATACTTTTCCCGCTCTTAACTGAAAAGCCTTGGATGTTAATGGACCTGTTGTTTGTATCAGTTTCAGAAGCAGAGTTGAACTGGATATGGTCAATGTGTGTAGGAAACACAGTTCTTTTGTTCTGAGCACACTCATGTTTCCCGCCTTATTAGAGACACTAGATACCAAGAGAGTGCCTCTTGCTCTAAAGCAGAGTGTGTTTCATGGATGAGAACTGTAGTGTGTGTTTCCCTTCAGAAAAGGAGTTAAATGCCAGGCTCTGTGTCTTCCTACAAGCAAGACTACATTTCAGGTAATCGCACTCACTTTTCAGCTCAAAGGAAGCTACATCATTCACGAAGCACACACTTTTCCCGCTCTTAACTGAAAAGCATTGGCTGTTAATGGACCTGTTGTTTGTATCAGTTTCAGAAGCAGAGTTGAACTAGATATGGTCCAGGGGTGTAGGAAACATGGTTCATTTGTTCTGAGCACATTCACGTTTCCTGCCTTTTAGAGACTCTAGAAAGCAAGAGAGTGCTTCTTGCTCTAAAGCAGAGTGTGTTTCATGGATGAGAAGTGTGCTGTGTGTTTCCCTTCAGAAAAGGAGTTAAATGCCAGGCTCTATGTCTTCCTACAAGCAAGACTTCCTTTCAGGTAAACGCACTCACTTTTCAGCTCAAAGGAAGCTACATCATTCACGAAGCTCACAGGTTTCTTGCTCTTAACTGACAAGCATTGGATGTTAGAGGACCTGTGGTTTGTATCAGTTTCAGAAGCAGAGTTGAACTAGATATGGTCCATGTGTGTAGGAAACAGGGATCATTTATTCTGAGCCCAATCCCGTTTCCCGCCTTATGAGAGATGCTAGAAAGCAAGAGCGTTCTTCTTGATCTAAAGCAGAGTGTGTTTCATGGATGAGATCTGTGCTGTGTGTTTCCCTTCAGAAACGGAGTTAAATGCCAGGCTCTGTGTCTTCCTACAAGCAAGACTTCCTTTCAGGTAAACGCACTCACTTTTCAGCTCAAAGGAAGCTACATCATCACGAAGCTCATACTTTTCCCGCCTTTAACTGAAAAGCATTGGATGTTAATGGACCTGTTGTTTGTATCAGTTTCAGAAGCAGAGTTGAACTGGATATGGTCAATGTGTGTAGGAAACACAGTTCTTTTGTTCTGAGCACACTCATGTTTCCCGCCTTATTAGAGACACTAGATACCAAGAGAGTGCCTCTTGCTCTAAAGCAGAGTGTGTTTCATGGATGAGAACTGTAGTGTGTGTTTCCCTTCAGAAAAGGAGTTAAATGCCAGGCTCTGTGTCTTCCTACAAGCAAGACTACATTTCAGGTAAACGTACTCACTTTTCAGCTCAAAGGAAGCTACATCATTCACGAAGCTCACACTTTTCCCGCTCTTAACTGAAAAGCATTGGCTGTTAATGGACCTGTTGTTTGTATCAGTTTCAGAAGCAGAGTTGAACTAGATATGGTCCAGGTGTGTAGGAAACATGGTTCATTTGTTCTGAGCACACTCACGTTTCCTGCCTTTTAGAGACTCTAGAAAGCAAGAGAGTGCTTCTTGCTCTAAAGCAGAGTGTGTTTCATGGATGAGAAGTGTGCTGTGTGTTTCCCTTCAGAAAAGGAGTTAAATGCCAGGCTCTATGTCTTCCTACAAGCAAGACTTCCTTTCAGGTAAACGCACTCACTTTTCAGCTCAAAGGAAGCTACATCATTAACGAAGCTCACAGGTTTCTCGCTCTTAACTGACAAGCATTGGATGTTAGGGGACCTGTGGTTTGTATCAGTTTCAGAAGCAGAGTTGAACTAGATATGGTCCGTGTGTGTAGGAAACAGGGATCATTTGTTCTGAGCCCACTCCTGTTACCCGCCTTATTAGAGATGCTAGAAAGCAAGAGAGTGCTTCTTGCTCTAAAGCAGTGTGTGTTTCATGGATGAGATCTGTGCTGTGTGTTTCCCTTCAGAAAGGGAGTTAAATTCCAGGCTCTGTGTCTTCCTACAAGCAAGACTTCCTTTCAGGTAAACGCACTCACTTTTCAGCTCAAAGGAAGCTACATCATCACGAAGCTCATACTTTTCCCGCTCTTAACTGAAAAGCATTGGATGTTAATGGACCTGTTGTTTGTATCAGTTTCAGAAGCAGAGTTGAACTGGATATGGTCAATGTGTGTAGGAAACACAGTTCTTTTGTTCTGAGCACACTCATGTTTCCCGCCTTATTAGAGACACTAGATACCAAGAGAGTGCCTCTTGCTCTAAAGCAGAGTGTGTTTCATGGATGAGAACTGTAGTGTGTGTTTCCCTTCAGAAAAGGAGTTAAATGCCAGGCTCTGTGTCTTCCTACAAGCAAGACTACATTTCAGGTAAACGCACTCACTTTTCAGCTCAAAGGAAGCTACATCATTCACGAAGCTCACACTTTTCCTGCTCTTAACTGAAAAGCATTGGCTGTTAATGGACCTGTTGCTTGTATCAGTTTCAGAAGCAGAGTTGAACTAGATATGGTCCAGGGGTGTAGGAAACATGGTTCATTTGTTCTGAGCACACTCACGTTTCCTGCCTTTTAGAGACTCTAGAAAGCAAGAGCGTGCTTCTTGCTCTAAAGCAGAGTGTGTTTCATGGATGAGAAGTGTGCTGTGTGTTTCCCTTCAGACAAGGAGTTAAATGCCAGGCTCTGTGTCTTCCTACAAGCGAGACTTCGTTTCAGGTAAACGCAGTCACTTTTCAGCTCAAAGGAAGCTACATCATTCACGAAGCTCACAGGTTTCTTGCTCTTAACTGACAAGCACTGGATGTTAGAGGATCTGTGGTTTGTATCAGTTTCAGAAGCAGAGTTGAACTAGATATAGTCCATGTGTGTAGGAAACACGGATCTTTTGTTCTGAGCACACTCAATTTTCCTGCCTTATTAGAGATGCTAGAAAGCAAGAAAGTGCTTCTTGCTCTAAAGCAGAGTGTGTTTCATGGATGAGAACTGTGCTGTGTGTTTCCCTTCAGAAACGGAGTTAAATGCCAGGCTCTGTGTCTTCCTAAAAGCAAGACTTCCTTTCTGGTAAATGCACTCACTTTTCAGCTCAAATGAAGCTACATCATTCACGAAGCTCACACGTTTCTTGCACTTAACTGAAAAGCATTGGATGTTAATGGACCTGTTGTTTGTGTCAGTTTCAGAAGCAGAGTTGAACTGGATATAGTCCCTGTGTGTAGGAAACACAGTTCTTTTGTTCTGAGCACACTCATGTTTCCCGCCTTATTAGAGACTCTAGAAACCAAGAGAGTGCTTCTTGCTCTAAAGCAGAGTGTTTTTCTTGGAAGAGAACTGTGCTGTGTGTTTCCCTTCAGAAATGGAGTTAAATGCCAGGCTCTGTGTCTTCCTACAAGCAAGACTTCTTTTCAGGTAAATGCACTCACTTTTCAGCTCAAAGGAAGCAACATCTTTCACGAAGCTCACACGTTTCTTGCTCTAACTGAAAAGCATTGGATGTTAGAGGACCTGTGGTTTGTATCAGTTTCAGAAGCAGAGTTGAACTAGATATGGTCCCTGTGTCAGAAACACGGTTCTTTTGTTCAGAGCACACTCATGTTTCCTGATTAATTAGAGACGCTAGAAAGCAAGAGCGTGCTTCTTGATCTAAAGCAGAGTGTGTTTCATGGATGAGAACTGTGCTGTGTGTTTCCCTTCGGAAATGGAGTTAAATGCCAGGCTCTGTGTCTTCCTAAAAGCAAGACTTCCTTTCTGGTAAACGCACTCACTTTTCAGCTCAAAGGAAGCTACATCATTCACGAAGCACACACTTTTCCCGCTCTTAACTGAAAAGCATTGGCTGTTAATGGACCTGTTGTTTGTATCAGTTTCAGAAGCAGAGTTGAACTAGATATGGTCCAGGGGTGTAGGAAACATGGTTCATTTGTTCTGAGCACACTCACGTTTCCTGCCTTTTAGAGACTCTAGAAAGCAAGAGAGTGCTTCTTGCTCTAAAGCAGAGTGTGTTTCATGGATGAGAAGTGTGCTGTGTGTTTCCCTTCAGAAAAGGAGTTAAATGCCAGGCTCTATGTCTTCCTACAAGCAAGACTTCCTTTCAGGTAAACGCACTCACTTTTCAGCTCAAAGGAAGCTACATCATTCACGAAGCTCACAGGTTTCTTGCTCTTAACTGACAAGCATTGGATGTTAGAGGACCTGTGGTTTGTATCAGTTTCAGAAGCAGAGTTGAACTAGATATGGTCCATGTGTGTAGGAAACAGGGATCATTTATTCTGAGCCCAATCCCGTTTCCCGCCTTATGAGAGATGCTAGAAAGCAAGAGCGTTCTTCTTGATCTAAAGCAGAGTGTGTTTCATGGATGAGATCTGTGCTGTGTGTTTCCCTTCAGAAACGGAGTTAAATGCCAGGCTCTGTGTCTTCCTACAAGCAAGACTTTGTTTCAGGTAAACGCACTCACTTTTCAGCTCAAAGGAAGCTACATCATTCACGAAGCTCACAGGTTTCTCGCTCTTAACTGACAAGCATTGGATGTTAGAGGACCTGTGGTTTGTATCAGTTTCAGAAGCAGAGTTGAACTAGATATGGTCCGTGTGTGTAGGAAACAGGGATCTTTTGTTCTGAGCCCACTCCTGTTACCCGCCTTATTAGAGATGCTAGAAAGCAAGAGAGTGCTTCTTGCTCTAAAGCAGTGTGTGTTTCATGGATGAGATCTGTGCTGTGTGTTTCCCTTCAGAAAGGGAGTTAAATGCCAGGCTCTGTGTCTTCCTACAAGCAAGACTTCCTTTCAGGTAAACGCACTCACTTTTCAGCTCAAAGGAAGCTACATCATCACGAAGCTCATACTTTTCCCGCTCTTAACTGAAAAGCATTGGATGTTAATGGACCTGTTGTTTGTATCAGTTTCAGAAGCAGAGTTGAACTGGATATGGTCAATGTGTGTAGGAAACACAGTTCTTTTGTTCTGAGCACACTCATGTTTCCCGCCTTATTAGAGACACTAGATACCAAGAGAGTGCCTCTTGCTCTAAAGCAGAGTGTGTTTCATGGATGAGAACTGTAGTGTGTGTTTCCCTTCAGAAAAGGAGTTAAATGCCAGGCTCTGTGTCTTCCTACAAGCAAGACTACATTTCAGGTAAACGCACTCACTTTTCAGCTCAAAGGAAGCTACATCATTCACGAAGCTCACACTTTTCCTGCTCTTAACTGAAAAGCATTGGCTGTTAATGGACCTGTTGTTTGTATCAGTTTCAGAAGCAGAGTTGAACTAGATATGGTCCAGGGGTGTAGGAAACATGATTCATTTGTTCTGAGCACACTCACTTTTCCTGCCTTTTAGAGACTCTAGAAAGCAAGAGCGTGCTTCTTGCTCTAAAGCAGAGTGTGTTTCATGGATGAGAACTGTGCTGTGTGTTTCCCTTCAGAAACGGAGTTAAATGCCAGGCTCTGTGTCTTCCTAAAAGCAAGACTTCCTTTCTGGTAAATGCACTCACTTTTCAGCTCAAATGAAGCTACATCATTCACGAAGCTCACAGGTTTCCCGCTCTTAACTGAAAAGCATTGGATGTTAATGGACCTGTTGTTTGTGTCAGTTTCAGAAGCAGAGTTGAACTGGATATAGTCCCTGTGTGTAGGAAACACAGTTCTTTTGTTCTGAGCACACTCATGTTTCCCGCCTTATTAGAGACTCTAGAAACCAAGAGAGTGCTTCTTGCTCTAAAGCAGAGTGTGTTTCATGGATGAGAACTGTGCTGTGTGTTTCCCTTCTGAAATGGAGTTAAATGCCAGGCTCCCTGTCTTCCTACAAGCAACACTTCGTTTCAGGTAAACTCACTCAATTTCAGCTCAAAGGAAGCTACATCCTTCACGAAGCTAACACGTTACTCACTCTTAACTGAAAAGCATTGGATGTTAGAGGACCTGTGGTTTGTATCAGTTTCAGAAGCAGAGTTGAAATAGATACGGTCCGTGTCTATAGGAAACACGGTTCTTTTGTTCTGAGCACACTCACGTGTCCAGCCTTATTAGGACACTAGAAAGCAAGAGAGTGCTTCTTGCTCTAAAGCAGAGTGTGTTTCATGGATGAGAACTGTGCTGTGTGTTTCCCTTCAGAAACGGAGTTAAATGCCAGGCTCTGTGTCTTCCTAAAAGCAAGACTTCCTTTCAGGTAATCGCACTCACTTTTCAGCTCAAAGGAAGCTACATCATTCACGAAGCTCACACGTTTCTAGCTCTTAACTGAAAAGCACTGGATGTTAGAGGACCTGTGGTTTGTATCAGTCTCAGAAGCAGAGTTGAACTAGATATGGTCCCTGTGTCAGAAACACGGTTCTTTTGTCCAGAGCACACTCATGTTTCCTGATTAATTAGAGACGCTAGAAAGCAAGAGCGTGCTTCTTGATCTAAAGCAGAGTGTGTTTCATGGATTAGAACTGTGCTGTGTGTTTCCCTTCAGAAACGGAGTTAAATGCCAGGCTCTGTGTCTTCCTAAAAGCAAGACTTCCTTTCTGGTAAATGCACTCACTTTTCAGCTCAAAGGAAGCTACATCATTCATGAAACTCACACTTTTCCCGCTCTTAACTGAAAAGCATTGGATGTTAATGGACCTGTTGTTTATATCAGTTTCAGAAGCAGAATTGAACTAGATATGGTCCAGGGGTGTAGGAAACATGGTTCATTTGTTCTGAGCACACTCACGTTTCCTGCCTTTTAGAGACTCTAGAAAGCAGGAGAGTGCTTCTTGCTCTAAAGCAGAGTGTGTTTCATGGATGAGAAGTGTGCTGTGTGTTTCCCTTCAGAAAAGGAGTTAAATGCCCTGCTCTATGTCTTCCTAAAAGCAAGACTTCCTTTCAGGTAAACGCACTCACTTTTCAGCTCAAAGGAAGCTACATCGTTCACGATGCTCACAGGTTTCTTTCTCTTAACTGACAAGCACTGGATGTTAGAGGACCTGTGGTTTGTATCAGTTTCAGAAGCAGAGTTGAACTAGATATGGTCCATGTGTGTAGGAAACAAGGATCTTTTCTTCTGAACACACTCACGTTTCCCGACTTATTAGAGATGCTAGAAAGCAAGAGAGTGCTTCTCGCTCTAAAGCAGAGTGTGTTTCATGGATGAGAACTGTGCTGTGTGTTTCCCCTTAGAAATCGAGTTAAATGCCATGCTCTGTGTCTTCCTAAAAGCAAGACTTCCTTTCTGGTAAATGCACTCACTTTTCAGCTCAAAGGAAGCTACAGCATTTATGAAGCTCACACGTTTCTAGCTCTTAACTGAAAAGCATTGAATGTTAATGGACCTGTTGTTTGTATCAGTTTCAGAAGCAGAGTTGAACTAGATATGGTCCGGGGGTGTAGGAAACATGGTTCATTTGTTCTGAGCACACTCACGTTTCCTGCCTTTTAAAGACTCTAGAAAGCAAGAGAGTGCTTCTTGCTCTAAAGCAGAGTGTGTTTCATGGATGAGAAGTGTGCTGTGTGTTTCCCTTGAGAAAAGGAGTTAAATGCCAGGCTGTATGTCTTCCTACAAGCAAGACTTCCTTTCAGGTAAACGCACTCACTTTTCAGCTCAAAGGAAGCTACATAATTCACGAAGCTCACAGGTTTCTTGCTCTTAACTGACAAGCACTGGTTGTTAGAGGACCTGTGGTTTGTATCAGTTTCAGAAGCAGAGTTGAACTAGATATGGTCCATGTGTGTAGGAAACACGGATCTTTTGTTCTGAGCACACTCAAGTTTCCTGCCTTATTAGAGATGCAAGAAAGCAAGAGAGTGCTTCTTGCTCTAAAGCAGAGTGTGTTTCATGGATGAGAACTGTGCTGTGTGTTTCCCTTCTGCAAAGGAGTTAAATGCCAGGCTCTGTGTCTTCCTACAAGCAAGACTTCCTTTCAGGTAAATGCACTCACTTTTCAGCTCAAAGGAAGCTACATCGTTCACGAAGCTCACAAGTTTCTAGCTCTTAACTGAAAAGCATTGGATGTTAGAGGACCTGTGGTTTGTATCAGTTTCAGAAGCAGAGTTGAACTAGATATGGTCTCTGTGTAGGAATCATGGTTCTTTTGTTCAGAGCACACTCACGTTTTCCGCCTTATTAGAGATGCTAGAGAGTAAGAGAGTGCTTCTTGCTCTAAAGCAGAGTGTGTTTCATGGATGAGAACTGTGCTGTGTGTTTCCCTTCAGAAAAGGAGTTAAATGCCAGGCTCTATGTCTTCCTACAAGCAAGACTTCCTTTCAGGTAAAGGCACTCACTTTTCAGCTCAAAGGAAGCTACATCATTCACGAAGCTCACAGGATTCTTGCTCTTAACTGACAAGCACTGGATGTTAGAGGACCTGTGGTTTGTATCAGTTTCAGAAGCAGAGTTGAACTAGATATGGTCTCTGTGTAGGAAACACTGTGCTTTTGTTCAGAGCACACTCAAGTTTTCCGCCTTATTAGAGATGCTAGAAAGTAAGTGAGTGCTTCTTGCTCTAAAGCAGAGTGTGTTTCATGGATGAGAAATGTGCTGTGTGTTTCCCTTCAGAAAAGGAGTTAAATGCCAGGCTCTATGTCTTCCTACAAGCAAGACTTCCTTTCAGGTAAACGCACTCACTTTTCAGTTCAAAGGAAGCTACATCATTCACGAAGCTCACAGGTTTCTTGCTCTTAACTGACAAGCACTGGATGTTAGAGGACCTGTGGTTTGTATCAGTTTCAGAAGCAGAGTTGAACTAGATATGGTCCCTGTGTAGGAAACACGGTTCTTTTGTTCAGAGCACACTCACGTTTCCTGATTAATTAGAGACCCTAGAAAGGAAGAGAGTGCTTCTTGCTCTAAAGCAGAGTGTTTTTCTTGGAAGAGAACTGTGCTGTGTGTTTCCCTTCAGAAAAGGAGTTAAATGCCAGGCTCTGTGTCTTCCTACAAGCAAGACTTCCTTTCAGGTAAATGCACTCACTTTTCAGCTCAAAGGAAGCAACATCTTTCACGAAGCTCACACATTTCTTGCTCTAACTGAAAAGCATTGGATGTTAGAGGACCTGTGGTTTGTATCAGTTTCAGAAGCAGAGTTGAACTAGATATGGTCTCTGTGTAGGAATCATGGTTCTTTTGTTCAGAGCACACTCACGTTTTCCGAATTATTAGAGATGCTAGAGAGTAAGAGAGTGTTTCTTGCTCTAAAGCAGAGTGTGTTTCATGGATGAGAACTGTGTTGTGTGTTTCCCTTCAGAAAAGGAGTTAAATGCCAGGCTCTGTGTCTTCCTACAAGCAAGACTTTGTTTCAGGTAAACGCACTCACTTTTCAGCTCAAAGGAAGCTACATCATTCACAAAGCTCACAGGTTTCTCGCTCTTAACTGACAAGCATTGGATGTTAGAGGACCTGTGGTTTGTATCAGTTTCAGAAGCAGAGTTGAACTAGATATGGTCCGTGTGTGTAGGAAACAGGGATCTTTTGTTCTGAGCCCACTCCCCTTTCCCGCCTTATTAGAGATGCTAGAAAGCAAGAGAGTGCTTCTTGCTCTAAAGCAGTGTGTGTTTCATGGATGAGATCTGTGCTGTGTGTTTCCCTTCCGAAAGGGAGTTAAATGCCAGGCTCTGTGTCTTCCTACAAGCAAGACTTCCTTTCAGGTAAACGCACTCACTTTTCAGCTCAAAGGAAGCTACATCATCACGAAGCTCATACTTTTCCCGCTCTTAACTGAAAAGCATTGGATGTTAATGGACCTGTTGTTTGTATCAGTTTCAGAAGCAGAGTTGAACTGGATATGGTCACTGTATTTAGGAAACACAGTTCTTTTGTTCTGAGCACACTCATGTTTCCCGCCTTATTAGAGACACTAGATACCAAGAGAGTGCCTCTTGCTCTAAAGCAGAGTGTGTTTCATGGATGAGAACTGTAGTGTGTGTTTCCCTTCAGAAAAGGAGTTAAATGCCAGGCTCTGTGTCTTCCTACAAGCAAGACTACATTTCAGGTAAACGCACTCACTTTTCAGCTCAAAGGAAGCTACATCATTCACGAAGCTCACACTTTTCCCGCTCTTAACTGAAAAGCATTGGCTGTTAATGGACCTGTTGTTTGTATCAGTTTCAGAAGCAGAGTTGAACTAGATATGGTCCATGTGTGTAGGAAACACGGACCTTTTGTTCTGAGCACACTCAAGTTTCCTGCCTTATTAGAGATGCTAGAAAGCAAGAGAGTGCTTCTTGCTCTAAAGCAGAGTGTGTTTCATGGATGAGAACTGTGCTGTGTGTTTCCCTTCAGAAACAGAGTTAAATGCCATGCTCTGTGTCTTCCTAAAAGCAAGACTTCCTTTCTGGTAAATGCACTCACTTTTCAGCTCAAATGAAGCTACATCATTCACGAAGCTCACACGTTTCCCGCTCTTAACTGAAAAGCATTGGATGTTAATGGACCTGGTGTTTGTGTCAGTTTCAGAAGCAGAGTTGAACTGGATATAGTCCCTGTGTGTAGGAAACACAGTTCTTTTGTTCTGAGCACACTCATGTTTCCCGCCTTATTAGAGACTCTAGAAACCAAGAGAGTGCTTCTTGCTCTAAAGCAGAGTATGTTTCATGGATGAGAACTGTGCTGTGTGTTTCCCTTCTGAAATGGAGTTAAATGCCAGGCTCCGTGTCTTCCTACAAGCAACACTTCGCTTCAGGTAAATGCACTCAATTTCAGCTCAAAGGAAGCTACATCCTTCACGAAGCTAACACGTTACTCACTCTTAACTGAAAAGCATTGGATGTTAGAGGACCTGTGGTTTGTATCAGTTTCAGAAGCAGAGTTGAAATAGATACGGTCCGTGTCTATAGGAAACACGGTTCTTTTGTTCTGAGCACACTCACGTGTCCAGCCTTATTAGGACACTAGAAAGCAAGAGAGTACTTCTTGCTCTAAAGCAGAGTGTGTTTCATGGATGAGAACTGTGCTGTGTGTTTCCCTTCAGAAACGGAGTTAAATGCCAGGCTCTGTGTCTTCCTACAAGCAAGACTTCCTTTCAGGTAAACGCACTCACTTTTCAGCTCAAAGGAAGCTACATCATCACGAAGCTCCTACTTTTCCCGCTCTTCACTGAAGAGCATTGGATGTTAATGGACCTTTTGTTTGTATCAGTTTCAGAAGCAGAGTTGAACTAGATGTGGTCCGGGGGTGTAGGAAACATGGTTCATTTGTTCTGAGCACACTCACGTTTCCTGCCTTTTAGAGACTCTAGAAAGCAAGAGAGTGCTTCTTGCTCTAAAGCAGAGTGTGTTTCATGGATGAGAAGTGTGCTGTGTGTTTCCCTTCAGAAACGGAGTTAAATGCCAGGCTCTACGTCTCTCTACAAGCAAGACTTTGTTTCAGGTAAACGCACTCACTTTTCAGCTCAAAGGAAGCTACATCATTCACGAAGCTCACATGTTTCTTGCTCTTAACTGACAAGCTGTGGATGTTAGAGGACCTGTGGTTTGTATCAGTTTCAGAAGCAGAGTTGAACTAGATATGGTCCATGCGTGTAGGAAACAAGGATCTTTTGTTCTGAGCACACTCAGTTTCCCGCCTTCTTAGAGACTCTAGAAACCAAGAGAGTGCTTCTTGCTCTAAAGTAGAGTGTGTTTCATGGATGAGAACTGTGCTGTGTGTTTCCCTTCTGAAATGGAGTTAAATGCCAGGCTCCGTGTCTTCCTACAAGCAACACTTCATTTCAGGTAAACGCACTCAATTTCAGCTCAAAGGAAGCTACATCCTTCACGAAGCTAACACGTTCCTCACTCTTAACTGACAAGCATTGGATGTTAGAGGACCTGTGGTTTGTATCAGTTTCAGAAGCAGAGTTGAAATAGATACGGTCTGTGTCTATAGGAAACACGGTTCATTTGTTCTGAGCACACTCACGTTTCCTGCCTTTTAGAGACTCTAGAAAGCAAGAGAGTGCTTCTTGCTCTAAAGCAGAGTGTGTTTCATGGATGAGAAGTGTGCTGTGTGTTTCCCTTCAGAAAAGGAGTTAAATGCCAGGCTCTGTGTCTTCCTACAAGCTAGACTTCCTTTCAGGTAAACGCACTCACTTTTCAGCTCAAAGGAAGCTACATCATTCACCAAGCTCACAGGTTTCTTGCTCTTAACTGACAAGCACTGGATGTTAGAGGACCTGTGGTTTGTATCAGTTTCAGAAGCAGAGTTGAACTAGATATGGTCCATGTGTGTAGGAAACACGGATCTTTTGTTCTGAGCACACTCAAGTTTCCCAACTATTAGAGATGCTAGAAAGCAAGAGAGTGCTTCTTGCTCCAAAGCAGAGTGTGTTTCATGGATGAGAACTGTGCTGTGTGTTTCCCTTCAGAAAAGGAGTTAAATGCCATGCTCTGTGTCTTCCTACAAGCAAGACTTCCTTTCAGGTAAAGGCACTCACTTTTCAGCTCAAAGGAAGCTACATCGTTCACGAAGCTCACAGGTTTCTTTCTCTTAACTGACAAGCACTGGATGTTAGAGGACCTGTGGTTTGTATCAGTTTCAGAAGCAGAGTTGAACTAGATATGGTCCATGTGTGTAGGAAACAAGGATCTTTTGTTCTGAGCAGACTCACGTTTCCCGACTTATTAGAGATGCTAGAAAGCAAGAGAGTGCTTCTCGCTCTAAAGCAGAGTGTGTTTCATGGATGAGAACTGTGCTGTGTGTTTTCCCTTAGAAATGGAGTTAAATGCCATGCTCTGTGTCTTCCTAAAAGCAAGACTTCCTTTCTGGTAAATGCACTCACTTTTCAGCTCAAAGGAAGCTACATCATTCACGAAGCTCACACTTTTCCTGCTCTTAACTGAAAAGCATTGAATGTTAATGGACCTGTTGTTTGTATCAGTTTCAGAAGCAGAGTTGAACTAGATATGGTCCGGGGGTGTAGGAAACATGGTTCATTTGTTCTGAGCACACTCACGTTTCCTGCCTTTTAGAGACTCTAGAAAGCAAGAGAGTGCTTCTTGCTCTAAAGCAGAGTGTGTTTCATGGATGAGAAGTGTGCTGTGTGTTTCCCTTCAGAAAAGGAGTTAAATGCCAGGCTCTATGTCTTCCTACAAGCAAGACTTCCTTTCAGGTAAAGGCACTCACTTTTCAGCTCAAAGGAAGCTACATCATTCATGAAGCTCACATGTTTCCCGCTCTTAACTGAAAAGCATTGGATGTTAATGGACCTGTTGTTTGTATCAGTTTCAGAAGCAGAGTTGAACTGAGTATAGTCCCTGTGTGTAGGAAACACAGTTCTTTTGTTCTGAGCACACTCATGTTACCTGCCTTATTAGAGACTCTAGAAACCAAGAGAGTGCTTCTTGCTCTAAAGCAGAGTGTGTTTCATGGATGAGAACTGTGCTGTGTGTTTCCCTTCTGCAAAGGAGTTAAATGCCAGGCTCTGTGTCTTCCTACAAGCAAGACTTCCTTTCAGGTAAACGCACTCACTTTTCAGCTCAAAGGAAGCTACATCATTCAGGAAGCTCACACGTTTCTTGCTCTAACTGAAAAGCATTGGATGTTAGAGGACCTGTGGTTTGTATCAGTTTCAGAAGCAGAGTTGAACTAGATATGGTCCCTGTGTCAGAAACACGGTTCTTTTGTTCAGAGCACACTCATGTTTCCTGATTAATTAGAGACGCTAGAAAGCAAGAGCGTGCTTCTTGATCTAAAGCAGAGTGTGTTTCATGGATGAGAACTGTGCTGTGTGTTTCCCTTCAGAAATGGAGTTAAATGCCAGGCTCTGTGTCTTCCTAAAAGCAAGACTTCCTTTCTGGTAAACGCACTCACTTTTCAGCTCAAAGGAAGCTACATCATTCACGAAGCACACACTTTTCCCGCTCTTAACTGAAAAGCATTGGCTGTTAATGGACCTGTTGTTTGTATCAGTTTCAGAAGCAGAGTTGAACTAGATATGGTCCAGGGGTGTAGGAAACATGGTTCATTTGTTCTGAGCACACTCACGTTTCCTGCCTTTTAGAGACTCTAGAAAGCAAGAGAGTGCTTCTTGCTCTAAAGCAGAGTGTGTTTCATGGATGAGAAGTGTGCTGTGTGTTTCCCTTCAGAAAAGGAGTTAAATGCCAGGCTCTATGTCTTCCTACAAGCAAGACTTCCTTTCAGGTAAACGCACTCACTTTTCAGCTCAAAGGAAGCTACATCATTCACGAAGCTCACAGGTTTCTTGCTCTTAACTGACAAGCATTGGATGTTAGAGGACCTGTGGTTTGTATCAGTTTCAGAAGCAGAGTTGAACTAGATAATGTCCATGTGTGTAGGAAACAGGGATCATTTATTCTGAGCCCAATCCCGTTTCCCGCCTTATGAGAGATGCTAGAAAGCAAGAGCGTTCTTCTTGATCTAAAGCAGAGTGTGTTTCATGGATGAGATCTGTGCTGTGTGTTTCCCTTCAGAAACGGAGTTAAATGCCAGGCTCTGTGTCTTCCTACAAGCAAGACTTCCTTTCAGGTAAACGCACTCACTTTTCAGCTCAAAGGAAGCTACATCATCACGAAGCTCATACTTTTCCCGCCTTTAACTGAAAAGCATTGGATGTTAATGGACCTGTTGTTTGTATCAGTTTCAGAAGCAGAGTTGAACTGGATATGGTCAATGTGTGTAGGAAACACAGTTCTTTTGTTCTGAGCACACTCATGTTTCCCGCCTTATTAGAGACACTAGATACCAAGAGAGTGCCTCTTGCTCTAAAGCAGAGTGTGTTTCATGGATGAGAACTGTAGTGTGTGTTTCCCTTCAGAAAAGGAGTTAAATGCCAGGCTCTGTGTCTTCCTACAAGCAAGACTACATTTCAGGTAAACGCACTCACTTTTCAGCTCAAAGGAAGCTACATCATTCACGAAGCTCACACTTTTCCCGCTCTTAACTGAAAAGCATTGGCTGTTAATGGACCTGTTGTTTGTATCAGTTTCAGAAGCAGAGTTGAACTAGATATGGTCCAGGGGTGTAGGAAACATGGTTCATTTGTTCTGAGCACACTCACGTTTCCTGCCTTTTAGAGACTCTAGAAAGCAAGAGAGTGCTTCTTGCTCTAAAGCAGAGTGTGTTTCATGGATGAGAAGTGTGCTGTGTGTTTCCCTTCAGAAAAGGAGTTAAATGCCAGGCTCTATGTCTTCCTACAAGCAAGACTTCCTTTCAGGTAAACGCACTCACTTTTCAGCTCAAAGGAAGCTACATAATTCACGAAGCTCACAGGTTTCTTGCTCTTAACTGACAAGCATTGGATGTTAGAGGACCTGTGGTTTGTATCAGTTTCAGAAGCAGAGTTGAACTAGATATGGTCCATGTGTGTAGGAAACAGGGATCATTTGTTCTGAGCCCAATCCCGTTTCCCGCCTTATGAGAGATGCTAGAAAGCAAGAGCGTGCTTCTTGATCTAAAGCAGAGTGTGTTTCATGGATGAGATCTGTGCTGTGTGTTTCCCTTCAGAAACGGAGTTAAATGCCAGGCTCTGTGTCTTCCTACAAGCAAGACTTTGTTTCAGGTAAACGCACTCACTTTTCAGCTCAAAGGAAGCTACATCATTCACGAAGCTCACAGGTTTCTCGCTCTTAACTGACAAGCATTGGATGTTAGAGGACCTGTGGTTTTTATCAGTTTCAGAAGCAGAGTTGAACTAGATAGGGTCCGTGTGTGTAGGAAACAGGGATCTTTTGTTCTGAGCCCACTCCTGTTACCCGCCTTATTAGAGATGCTAGTGAGCAAAAGAGTGCTTCTTGCTCTAAAGCAGTGTGTGTTTCATGGATGAGATCTGTGCTGTGTGTTTCCCTTCAGAAAGGGAGTTAAATGCCAGGCTCTGTGTCTTCCTACAAGCAAGACTTCCTTTCAGGTAAACGCACTCACTTTTCAGCTCAAAGGAAGCTACATCATCACGAAGCTCATACTTTTCCCGCTCTTAACTGAAAAGCATTGGATGTTAATGGACCTGTTGTTTGTATCAGTTTCAGAAGCAGAGTTGAACCTGATATGGTCAATGTGTGTAGGAAACACAGTTCTTTTGTTCTGAGCACACTCATGTTTCCCGCCTTATTAGAGACACTAGATACCAAGAGAGTGCCTCTTGCTCTAAAGCAGAGTGTGTTTCATGGATGAGAACTGTAGTGTGTGTTTCCCTTCAGAAAAGGAGTTAAATGCCAGGCTCTGTGTCTTCCTACAAGCAAGACTACATTTCAGGTAAACGCACTCACTTTTCAGCTCAAAGGAAGCTACATCATTCACGAAGCTCACACTTTTCCTGCTCTTAACTGAAAAGCATTGGCTGTTAATGGACCTGTTGTTTGTATCAGTTTCAGAAACAGAGTTGAACTAGATATGGTCCAGGGGTGTAGGAAACATGGTTCATTTGTTCTGAGCACACTCACGTGTCCAGCCTTATTAGGACACTAGAAAGCAAGAGAGTGCTTCTTGCTCTAAAGCAGAGTGTGTTTCATGGATGAGAACTGTGCTGTGTGTTTCCCTTCAGAAACGGAGTTAAATGCCAGGCTCTGTGTCTTCCTAAAAGCAAGACTTCCTTTCAGGTAATCGCACTCACTTTTCAGCTCAAAGGAAGCTACATCGTTCACGAAGCTCACACGTTTCTAGCTCTTAACTGAAAAGCACTGGATGTTAGAGGACCTGTGGTTTGTATCAGTCTCAGAAGCAGAGTTGAACTAGATATGGTCCCTGTGTCAGAAACACGGTTCTTTTGTCCAGAGCACACTCATGTTTCCTGATTAATTAGAGACGCTAGAAAGCAAGAGCGTGCTTCTTGATCTAAAGCAGAGTGTGTTTCATGGATGAGAACTGTGCTGTGTGTTTCCCTTCAGAAACGGAGTTAAATGCCAGGCTCTGTGTCTTCCTAAAAGCAAGACTTCCTTTCTGGTAAATGCACTCACTTTTCAGCTCAAAGGAAGCTACATCATTCACGAAGCTCACACTTTTCCCGCTCTTAACTGAAAAGCATTGGATGTTAATGGACCTGTTGTTTATATCAGTTTCAGAAGCAGAATTGAACTAGATATGGTCCAGGGGTGTAGGAAACATGGTTCATTTGTTCTGAGCACACTCACGTTTCCTGCCTTTTAGAGACTCTAGAAAGCAAGAGAGTGCTTCTTGCTCTAAAGCAGAGTGTGTTTCATGGATGAGAAGTGTGCTTTGTGTTTCCCTTCAGAAAAGGAGTTAAATGCCGTGCTCTATGTCTTCCTAAAAGCAAGACTTCCTTTCAGGTAAACGCACTCACTTTTCAGCTCAAAGGAAGCTACATCGTTCACGAAGCTCACAGGTTTCTTTCTCTTAACTGACAAGCACTGGATGTTAGAGGACCTGTGGTTTGTATCAGTTTCAGAAGCAGAGTTGAACTAGATATGGTCCATGTGTGTAGGAAACAAGGATCTTTTCTTCTGAACACACTCACGTTTCCCGACTTATTAGAGATGCTAGAAAGCAAGAGAGTGCTTCTTGATCTAAAGCAGAGTGTGTTTCATGGATGAGAACTGTGCTGTGTGTTTCCCCTTAGAAATCGAGTTAAATGCCATGCTCTGTGTCTTCCTAAAAGCAAGACTTCCTTTCTGGTAAATGCACTCACTTTTCAGCTCAAAGGAAGCTACATCATTCACGAAGCTCACACTTTTCCCGCTCTTAACTGAAAAGCATTGAATGTTAATGGACCTGTTGTTTGTATCAGTTTCAGAAGCAGAGTTGAACTAGATATGGTCCGGGGGTGTAGGAAACATGGTTCATTTGTTCTGAGCACACTCACGTTTCCTGCCTTTTAAAGACTCTAGAAAGCAAGAGAGTGCTTCTTGCTCTAAAGTAGAGTGTGTTTCATGGATGAGAAGTGTGCTGTGTGTTTCCCTTGAGAAAAGGAGTTAAATGCCAGGCTCTATGTCTTCCTACAAGCAAGACTTCCTTTCAGGTAAACGCACTCACTTTTCAGCTCAAAGGAAGCTACATAATTCACGAAGCTCACAGGTTTCTTGCTCTTAACTGACAAGCACTGGTTGTTAGAGGACCTGTGGTTTGTATCAGTTTCAGAAGCAGAGTTGAACTAGATATGGTCCATGTGTGTAGGAAACACGGATCTTTTGTTCTGAGCACACTCAAGTTTCCTGCCTTATTAGAGATGCAAGAAACAAGAGAGTGCATCTTGCTCTAAAGCAGAGTGTGTTTCATGGATGAGAACTGTGCTTTGTGTTTCCCTTCTGCAAAGGAGTTAAATGCCAGGCTCTGTGTCTTCCTACAAGCAAGACTTCCTTTCAGGTAAATGCACTCACTTTTCAGCTCAAAGGAAGCTACATCGTTCACGAAGCTCACACGTTTCTAGCTCTTAACTGAAAAGCATTGGATGTTAGAGGACCTGTGGTTTGTATCAGTTTCAGAAGCAGAGTTGAACTAGATATGGTCTCTGTGTAGGAATCATGGTTCTTTTGTTCAGAGCACACTCACGTTTTCCGCCTTATTAGAGATGCTAGAGAGTAAGAGAGTGCTTCTTGCTCTAAAGCAGAGTGTGTTTCATGGATGAGAACTGTGCTGTGTGTTTCCCTTCAGAAAAGGAGTTAAATGCCAGGCTCTATGTCTTCCTACAAGCAAGACTTCCTTTCAGGTAAAGGCACTCACTTTTCAGCTCAAAGGAAGCTACATCATTCACGAAGCTCACAGGTTTCTTGCTCTTAACTGACAAGCACTGGATGTTAGAGGACCTGTGGTTTGTATCAGTTTCAGAAGCAGAGTTGAACTAGATATGGTCTCTGTGTAGGAAACACTGTTCTTTTGTTCAGAGCACACTCAAGTTTTCCACCTTATTAGAGATGCTAGAAAGTAAGTGAGTGCTTCTTGCTCTAAAGCAGAGTGTGTTTCATGGATGAGAACTGTGCTGTGTGTTTCCCTTCAGAAAAGGAGTTAAATGGCAGGCTCTATGTCTTCCTACAAGCAAGACTTCCTTTCAGGTAAACGCACTCACTTTTCAGTTCAAAGGAAGCTACATCATTCACGAAGCTCACAGGTTTCTTGCTCTTAACTGACAAGCACTGGATGTTAGAGGACCTGTGGTTTGTATCAGTTTCAGAAGCAGAGTTGAACTAGATATGGTCCCTGTGTAGGAAACACGGTTCTTTTGTTCAGAGCACACTCACGTTTCCTGATTAATTAGAGACGCTAGAAAGGAAGAGAGTGCTTCTTGCTCTAAAGCAGAGTGTTTTTCTTGGAAGAGAACTGTGCTGTGTGTTTCCCTTCAGAAAAGGAGTTAAATGCCAGGCTCTGTGTCTTCCTACAAGCAAGACTTCCTTTCAGGTAAATGCACTCACTTTTCAGCTCAAAGGAAGCTACATCGTTCACGAAGCTCACACGTTTCTAGCTCTTAACTGAAAAGCATTGGATGTTAGAGGACCTGTGGTTTGTATCAGTTTCAGAAGCAGAGTTGAACTAGATATGGTCTCTGTGTAGGAATCATGGTTCTTTTGTTCAGAGCACACTCACGTTTTCCGACTTATTAGAGATGCTAGAGAGTAAGAGAGTGCTTCTTGCTCTAAAGCAGAGTGTGTTTCATGGATGAGAACTGTGCTGTGTGTTTCCCTTCAGAAAAGGAGTTAAATGCCAGGCTCTGTGTCTTCCTACAAGCAAGACTTTGTTTCAGGTAAACGCACTCACTTTTCAGCTCAAAGGAAGCTACATCATTCACAAAGCTCACAGGTTTCTCGCTCTTAAGTGACAAGCATTGGATGTTAGAGGACCTGTGGTTCGTATCAGTTTCAGAAGCAGAGTTGAACTAGATATGGTCCGTGTGTGTAGGAAACAGGGATCTTTTGTTCTGAGCCCACTCCCCTTTCCCGCCTTATTAGAGATGCTAGAAAGCAAGAGAGTGCTTCTTGCTCTAAAGCAGTGTGTGTTTCATGGATGAGATCTGTGCTGTGTGTTTCCCTTCCGAAAGGGAGTTAAATGCCAGGCACTGTGTCTTCCTACAAGCAAGACTTCCTTTCAGGTAAACGCACTCACTTTTCAGCTCAAAGGAAGCTACATCATCACGAAGCTCATACTTTTCCCGCTCTTAACTGAAAAGCATTGGATGTTAATGGACCTGTTGTTTGTATCAGTTTCAGAAGCAGAGTTGAACTGGATATGGTCACTGTATTTAGGAAACACAGTTCTTTTGTTCTGAGCACACTCATGTTTCCCGCCTTATTAGAGACACTAGATACCAAGAGAGTGCCTGTTGCTCTAAAGCAGAGTGTGTTTCATGGATGAGAAGTGTGCTGTGTGTTTCCCTTCAGAAAAGGAGTTAAATGCCAGGCTCTGTGTCTTCCTACAAGCTAGACTTCCTTTCAGGTAAACGCACTCACTTTTCAGCTCAAAGGAAGCTACATCGTTCACCAAGCTCACAGGTTTCTTGCTCTTAACTGACAAGCACTGGATGTTAGAGGACCTGTGGTTTGTATCAGTTTCAGAAGCAGAGTTGAACTAGATATGGTCCATGTGTGTAGGAAACACGGATCTTTTGTTCTGAGCACACTCAAGTTTCCCAACTATTAGAGATGCTAGAAAGCAAGAGAGTGCTTCTTGCTCCAAAGCAGAGTGTGTTTCATGGATGAGAACTGTCCTGTGTGTTTCCCTTCAGAAAAGGAGTTAAATGCCATGCTCTGTGTCTTCCTACAAGCAAGACTTCCTTTCAGGTAAACGCACTCACTTTTCAGCTCAAAGGAAGCTACATCGTTCACGAAGCTCACACGTTTCTAGCTCTTAAATGAAAAGCATTGGATGTTAGAGGACCTGTGGTTTGTATCAGTTTCAGAAGCAGAGTTGAACTAGATATGGTCTCTGTGTAGGAAACACGGTTCTTTTGTTCAGAGCACACTCATGTTTCCTGATTAATTAGAGACACTAGAAAGAAAGAGCTTGCTTCTTGATCTAAAGCAGAGTGTGTTTCATGGATGAGAACGGTGCTGTGTGTTTCCCTTCAGAAAAGGAGTTAAATGCCAGGCTCTGTGTCTTCCTAAAAGCAAGACTTCCTTTCTGGTAAATGCACTCACTTTTCAGCTCAAAGGAAGCTACATTATTCACGAAGTTCACAGGTTTCCCGCTCTTAACTGAAAAGCATTGGATGTTAATGGACCTGTTGTTTATATCAGTTTCAGAAGCAGAGTTGAACTAGATATGGTCCAGGGGTGTAGGAAACATGGTTCATTTGTTCTGAGCACACTCACGTTTCCTGCCTTTTAGAGACTCTAGAAAGCAAGAGAGTGCTTCTTGCTCTAAAGCAGAGTGTGTTTCATGGATGAGAAGTGTGCTGTGTGTTTCCCTTCAGAAAAGGAGTTAAATGCCAGGCTCTATGTCTTCCTATAAGCAAGACTTCCTTTCAGGTAAACGCACTCACTTTTCAGCTCAAAGGAAGCTACATCGTTAACGAAGCTCACAGGTTTCTTTCTCTTAACTGACAAGCACTGGATGTTAGAGGACCTGTGGTTTGTATCAGTTTCAGAAGCAGAGTTGAACTAGATATGGTCCATGTGTGTAGGAAACAAGGATCTTTTGTTCTGAGCAGACTCACGTTTCCCGACTTATTAGAGATGCTAGAAAGCAAGAGAGTGCTTCTCGCTCTAAAGCAGAGTGTGTTTCATGGATGAGAACTGTGCTGTGTGTTTACCCTTAGAAATGGAGTTAAATGCCATGCTCTGTGTCTTCCTAAAAGCAAGACTTCCTTTCTGGTAAATGCACTCACTTTTCAGCTCAAAGGAAGCTACATCATTCACGAAGCTCACACTTTTCCTGCTCTTAACTTAAAAGCATTGAATGTTAATGGACCTGTTGTTTGTATCAGTTTCAGAAGCAGAGTTGAACTAGATATGGTCCGGGGGTGTAGGAAACATGGTTCATTTGTTCTGAGCACACTCACGTTTCCTGCCTTTTAGAGACTCTAGAAAGCAAGAGAGTGCTTCTTGCTCTAAAGCAGAGTGTGTTTCATGGATGAGAAGTGTGCTGTGTGTTTCCCTTCAGAAAAGGAGTTAAATGCCAGGCTCTATGTCTTCCTACAAGCAAGACTTCCTTTCAGGTAAAGGCACTCACTTTTCAGCTCAAAGGAAGCTACATCATTCATGAAGCTCACATGTTTCCCGCTCTTAACTGAAAAGCATTGGATGTTAATGGACCTGTTGTTTGTATCAGTTTCAGAAGCAGAGTTGAACTGAATATAGTCCCTGTGTGTAGGAAACACAGTTCTTTTGTTCTGAGCACACTCATGTTACCCGCCTTATTAGAGACTCTAGAAACCAAGAGAGTGCTTCTTGCTCTAAAGCAGAGTGTGTTTCATGGATGAGAACTGTGCTGTGTGTTTCCCTTCTGCAAAGGAGTTAAATGCCAGGCTCTGTGTCTTCCTACAAGCAAGACTTCCTTTCAGGTAAACGCACTCACTTTTCAGCTCAAAGGAAGCTACATCGTTCACGAAGCTCACACGTTTCTAGCTCTTAACTGAAAAGCATTGGATGTTAGAGGACCTGTGGTTTGTATCAGTTTCAGAAGCAGAGTTGAACTAGATATGGTCCCTGTGTAGGAATCACGGTTCTTTTGCTCAGAGCACACTCACGTTTTCCGCCTTATTAGAGATTCTAGAGAGTAAGAGAGTGCTTCTTGCTCTAAAGCAGAGTGTGTTTCATGGATGAGAACTGTGCTGTGTGTTTCCCTTCAGAAAAGGAGTTAAATGCCAGGCTCTATGTCTTCCTACAAGCAAGACTTCCTTTCAGGTAAACGCACTCAATTTTCAGCTCAAAGGAAGCTACATCATTCACGAAGCTCACAGGTTTCTTGCTCTTAACTGACAAGCACTGGATGTTAGAGGACCTGTGGTTTGTATCAGTTTCAGAAGCAGAGTTGAACTAGATATGGTCCCTGTGTAGGAAACATGGTTCTTTTGTTCAGAGCACACTCATGTTTCCTGATTAATTAGAGACGCTAGAAAGCAAGAGCGTGCTTCTTGCTCTAAAGCAGAGTGTGTTTCATGGATGAGAACTGTGCTGTGTGTTTCCCTTCAGAAATGGAGTTAAATGCCAGGCTCTGTGTCTTCCTACAAGCAAGACTTCCTTTCAGGTAAACGCACTCACTTTTCTGCTCAAAGGAAGCTACATCATCACGAAGCTCATACTTTTCCCGCTCTTAACTGAAAAGCATTGGATGTTAATGGACCTGTTGTTTGTATCAGTTTCAGAAGCAGAGTTGAACTAGATACGGTCCGGGGGTGTAGGAAACATGGTTCATTTGTTCTGAGCACACTTACGTTTCCTGCCTTTTAGAGACTCTAGAAAGCAAGAGAGGGCTTCTTGCTCTAAAGCAGAGTGTGTTTCATGGATGAGAAGTGTGCTGTGTGTTTCCCTTCAGAAAAGGAGTTAAATGCCAGGCTCTATGTCTTCCTACACGCAAGACATCCTTTCAGGTAAAGGCACTCACTTTTCAGCTCAAAGGAAGCTACATCATTCACGAAGCTCACAGGTTTCTTGCTCTTAACTGACAAGCACTGGATGTTAGAGGCCTGTGGTTTGTATCAGTTTCAGAAGCAGAGTTGAACTAGATATGGTCCATGTGTGTAGGAAACACGGATCTTTTGTTCTGAGCACACTCAAGTTTCCTGCCTTATTAGAGATGCTAGAAAGCAAGAGAGTGCTTCTTGCTCTAAAGCAGAGTGTGTTTCATGGATGAGAACTGTGCTGTGTGTTTCCCTTCAGAAACGGAGTTAAATGCCACGCTCTGTGTCTTCCTAAAAGCAAGACTTCCTTTCTGGTAAATGCACTCACTTTTCAGCTCAAATGAAGCTACATCATTCACGAAGCTCACACGTTTCCCGCTCTTAAGTGAAAAGCATTGGATGTTAATGGACCTGTTGTTTGTGTCAGTTTCAGAAGCAGAGTTGAACTGGATATAGTCCCTGTGTGTAGGAAACACAGTTCTTTTGTTCTGAGTACACTCATGTTTCCCGCCTTATTAGAGACTCTAGAAACCAAGAGTGTGCTTCTTGCTCTAAAGCAGAGTGTGTTTCATGGATGAGAACTGTGCTGTGTGTTTCCCTTCTGAAATGGAGTTAAATGCCAGGCTCCCTGTCTTCCTACAAGCAACACTTCGCTTCAGGTAAAGGCACTCAATTTCAGCTCAAAGGAAGCTACATCCTTCACGAAGCTAACACGTTACTCACTCTTAACTGAAAAGCATTGGATGTTAGAGGACCTGTGGTTTGTATCAGTTTCAGAATCAGAGTTGAAATAGATACGGTCCCTGTCTATAGGAAACACGGTTCTTTTGTTCTGAGCACACTCACGTGTCCAGCCTTATTAGGACACTAGAAAGCAAGAGAGTGCTTCTTGCTCTAAAGCAGAGTGTGTTTCATGGATGAGAACTGTGCTGTGTGTTTCTCTTCAGAAACGGAGTTAAATTCCAGGCTCTGTGTCTTCCTACAAGCAAGACTTTGTTTCAGGTAAACGCACTCACTTTTCAGCTCAAAGGAAGCTACATCATTCACGAAGCTCACAGGTTTCTCGCTCTTAACTGACAAGCATTGGATGTTAGAGGACCTGTGGTTTGTATCAGTTTCAGAAGCAGAGTTGAACTAGATATGGTCCATGTGTGTAGGAAACAGGGATCTTTTGTTCTGAGCCCACCTCCGTTTCCCGCCTTATTAGAGATGCTATTAAGCAAGAGAGTGGTTCTTGTTCTAAAGCAGTGTGTGTTTCATGGATGAGAACTGTGCTGTGTGTTTCCCTTCAGAAACGGAGTTAAATGCCAGGCTCTGTGTCTTCCTACAAGCAAGACTTCCTTTCAGGTAAACGCACTCACTTTTCAGCTCAAAGGAAGCTACATCATCACGAAGCTCCTACTTTTCCCGCTCTTCACTGAAAAGCATTGGATGTTAATGGACCTGTTGTTTGTATCAGTTTCAGAAGCAGAGTTGAACTAGATGTGGTCCGGGGGTGTAGGAAACATGGTTCATTTGTTCTGAGCACACTCACGTTTCCTGCCTTTTAGAGACTCTAGAAAGCAAGAGAGTGCTTCTTGCTCTAAAGCAGAGTGTGTTTCATGGATGAGAAGTGTGCTGTGTGTTTCCCTTCAGAAACGGAGTTAAATGCCAGGCTCTATGTCTTCCTACAAGCAAGACTTGTTTCAGGTAAACGCACTCACTTTTCAGCTCAAAGGAAGCTACATCATTCACGAAGCTCACACGTTTCTTGCTCTTAACTGACAAGCTCTGGATGTTAGAGGACCTGTGGTTTGTATCAGTTTCAGAAGCAGAGTTGAACTAGATATGGTCCATGCGTGTAGGAAACACGGATCTTTTGTTCTGAGCACACTCAGTTTCCCGCCTTCTTAGAGACTCTAGAAACCAAGAGAGTGCTTCTTGCTCTAAAGTAGAGTGTGTTTCATGGATGAGAACTGTGCTGTGTGTTTCCCTTCAGAAAAGGAGTTAAATGCCATGCTCTGTGCCTTCCTACAAGCAAGACTTCCTTTCAGGTAAACGCACTCAATTTTCAGCTCAAAGGAAGCTACATCGTTCACGAAGCTCACACGTTTCTAGCTCTTAACTGAAAAGCATTGGATGTTAGAGGACCTGTGGTTTGTATCAGTTTCAGAAGCAGAGTTGAACTAGATATGGTCTCTGTGTAGGAAACACGGTTCTTTTGTTCAGAGCACACTCATGTTTCCTGATTAATTAGAGACACTAGAAAGCAAGAGCTTGCTTCTTGATCTAAAGCAGAGTGTGTTTCATGGATGAGAACTGTGCTGTGTGTTTCCCTTCAGAAAAGGAGTTAAATGCCAGGCTCTGTGTCTTCCTAAAAGCAAGACTTCCTTTCTGGTAAATGCACTCACTTTTCAGCTCAAAGGAATCTACATTATTCACGAAGTTCACAGGTTTCCTGCTCTTAACTGAAAAGCATTGGATGTTAATGGATCTGTTGTTTATATCAGTTTCAGAAGCAGAGTTCAAATAGATATGGTCCAGGGGTGTAGGAAACATGGTTCATTTGTTCTGAGCACACTCACGTTTCCTGCATTTTAGAGACTCTAGAAAGCAAGAGAGTGCTTCTTGCTCTAAAGCAGAGTGTGTTTCATGGATGAGAAGTGTGCTGTGTGTTTCCCTTCAGAAAAGGAGTTAAATGCCAGGCTCTATGTCTTCCTATAAGCAAGACTTCCTTTCAGGTAAACGCACTCACTTTTCAGCTCAAAGGAAGCTACATCGTTCACGAAGCTCACACTTTTCCCGCTCTTAACTGACAAGCACTGGATGTTAGAGGACCTGTGGTTTGTATCAGTTTCAGAAGCAGAGTTGAACTAGATATGGTCCATGTGTGTAGGAAACAAGGATCTTTTGTTCTGAGCACACTCACGTTTCCCGACTTATTAGAGATGCTAGAAAGCAAGAGAGTGCTTCTTGCTCTAAAGCAGAGTGTGTTTCATGGATGAGAAGTGTGCTGTGTGTTTACCCTTAGAAATGGAGTTAAATGCCATGCTCCGTGTCTTCCTAAAAGCAAGACTTCCTTTCAGGTAAAGGCACTCACTTTTCAGCTCAAAGGAAGCTACATCATTCATGAAGCTCACAAGTTTCCCGCTCTTAACTGAAAAGCATTGGATGTTAATGGACCTGTTGTTTGTATCAGTTTCAGAAGCAGAGTTGAACTGGTTATCTTCACTGTGTGTAGGAAACACAGTTCTTTTGTTCTGAGCACACTCATGTTTCCTGCCTTATTAGAAACACTAGATACCAAGAGAGTGCCTCTTGCTCTAAAGCAGAGTGTGTTTCATGGATGAGAACTGTGCTGTGTGTTTCCCTTCAGAAACGGAGTTAAATGCCACGTTCTGTGTCTTCCTAAAAGCAAGACTTCCTTTCTGGTAAATGCACTCACTTTTGAGCTCAAATGAAGCTACATCATTCACGAAGCTAACAAGTTTCCCGCTCTTAACTGAAAAGCATTGGATGTTAATGGACCTGTTGTTTGTATCAGTTTCAGGATCAGAGTTGAACTGAATGTAGTCCCTGTGTGTAGGAAACACAGTTCTTTTGTTCTGAGCACACTCATGTTTCCCGCCTTATTAGAGACTCTAGAAACCAAGAGAGTGCTTCTTGCTCTAAAGCAGTGTGTGTTTCATGGATGAGAACTGTGCTGTGTGTTTCCCTTCAGAAACGGAGTTAAATGCCAGGCTCTGTGTCTTCCTACAAGCAAGACTTCCTTTCAGGTAAACGCACTCACTTTTCAGCTCAAAGGAAGCTACATCATCACGAAGCTCCTACTTTTCCCGCTCTTCACTGAAAAGCATTGGATGTTAATGGACCTGTTGTTTGTATCAGTTTCAGAAGCAGAGTTGAACTAGATGTGGTCCGGGGGTGTAGGAAACATGGTTCATTTGTTCTGAGCACACTCACGTTTCCTGCCTTTTAGAGACTCTAGAAAGCAAGAGAGTGCTTCTTGCTCTAAAGCAGAGTGTGTTTCATGGATGAGAAGTGTGCTGTGTGTTTCCCTTCAGAAACGGAGTTAAATGCCAGGCTCTACGTCTTCCTACAAGCAAGACTTTGTTTCAGGTAAACGCACTCACTTTTCAGCTCAAAGGAAGCTACATCATTCACGAAGCTCACATGTTTCTTGCTCTTAACTGACAAGCTCTGGATGTTAGAGGACCTGTGGTTTGTATCAGTTTCAGAAGCAGAGTTGAACTAGATATGGTCCATGCGTGTAGGAAACACGGATCTTTTGTTCTGAGCACACTCAGTTTCCCGCCTTCTTAGAGACTCTAGTAACCAAGAGAGTGCTTCTTGCTCTAAAGTAGAGTGTGTTTCATGGATGAGAACTGTGCTGTGTGTTTCCCTTCTGAAATGGAGTTAAATGCCAGGCTCCGTGTCTTCCTACAAGCAACACTTCATTTCAGGTAAACGCACTCAATTTCAGCTCAAAGGAAGCTACATCCTTCACGAAGCTAACACGTTCCTCACTCTTAACTGACAAGCATTGGATGTTAGAGGACCTGTGGTTTGTATCAGTTTCAGAAGCAGAGTTGAAATAGATACGGTCTGTGTCTATAGGAAACACGGTTCATTTGTTCTGAGCACACTCACGTTTCCTGCCTTTTAGAGACTCTAGAAAGCAAGAGAGTGCTTCTTGCTCTAAAGCAGAGTGTGTTTCATGGATGAGAAGTGTGCTGTGTGTTTCCCTTCAGAAAAGGAGTTAAATGCCAGGCTCTGTGTCTTCCTACAAGCTAGACTTCCTTTCAGGTAAACGCACTCACTTTTCAGCTCAAAGGAAGCTACATCATTCACCAAGCTCACAGGTTTCTTGCTCTTAACTGACAAGCACTGGATGTTAGAGGACCTGTGGTTTGTATCAGTTTCAGAAGCAGAGTTGAACTAGATATGGTCCATGTGTGTAGGAAACACGGATCTTTTGTTCTGAGCACACTCAAGTTTCCCAACTATTAGAGATGCTAGAAAGCAAGAGAGTGCTTCTTGCTCCAAAGCAGAGTGTGTTTCATGGATGAGAACTGTGCTGTGTGTTTCCCTTCAGAAAAGGAGTTAAATGCCATGCTCTGTGTCTTCCTACAAGCAAGACTTCCTTTCAGGTAAAGGCACTCACTTTTCAGCTCAAAGGAAGCTACATCGTTCACGAAGCTCACACGTTTCTAGCTCTTAAATGAAAAGCATTGGATGTTAGAGGACCTGTGGTTTGTATCAGTTTCAGAAGCAGAGTTGAACTAGATATGGTCTCTGTGTAGGAAACACGGTTCTTTTGTTCAGAGCACACTCATGTTTCCTGATTAATTAGAGACACTAGAAAGCAAGAGCTTGCTTCTTGAACTAAAGCAGAGTGTGTTTCATGGATGAGAACTGTGCTGTGTGTTTCCCTTCAGAAAAGGAGTTAAATGCCAGGCTCTGTGTCTTCCTAAAAGCAAGACTTCCTTTCTGGAAAATGCACTCACTTTTCAGCTCAAAGGAAGCTACATTATTCACGAAGTTCACAGGTTTCCCGCTCTTAACTGAAAAGCATTGGATGTTAATGGACCTGTTGTTTATATCAGTTTCAGAAGCAGAGTTGAACTAGATATGGTCCAGGGGTGTAGGAAACATGGTTCATTTGTTCTGAGCACACTCACGTTTCCTGCCTTTTAGAGACTCTAGAAAGCAAGAGAGTGCTTCTTGCTCTAAAGCAGAGTGTGTTTCATGGATGAGAAGTGTGCTGTGTGTTTCCCTTCAGAAAAGGAGTTAAATGCCAGGCTCTATGTCTTCCTACAAGCAAGACTTCCTTTCAGGTAAAGGCACTCACTTTTCAGCTCAAAGGAAGCTACATCATTCATGAAGCTCACATGTTTCCCGCTCTTAACTGAAAAGCATTGGATGTTAATGGACCTGTTGTTTGTATCAGTTTCAGAAGCAGAGTTGAACTGAATATAGTCCCTGTGTGTAGGAAACACAGTTCTTTTGTTCTGAGCACACTCATGTTACCCGCCTTATTAGAGACTCTAGAAACCAAGAGAGTGCTTCTTGCTCTAAAGCAGAGTGTGTTTCATGGATGAGAACTGTGCTGTGTGTTTCCCTTCTGCAAAGGAGTTAAATGCCAGGCTCTGTGTCTTCCTACAAGCAAGACTTCCTTTCAGGTAAACGCACTCACTTTTCAGCTCAAAGGAAGCTACATCGTTCACGAAGCTCACACGTTTCTAGCTCTTAACTGAAAAGCATTGGATGTTAGAGGACCTGTGGTTTGTATCAGTTTCAGAAGCAGAGTTGAACTAGATATGGTCCCTGTCTATAGGAAACACGGTTCTTTTGCTCAGAGCACACTCACGTTTTCCGCCTTATTAGAGATTCTAGAGAGTAAGAGAGTGCTTCTTGCTCTAAAGCAGAGTGTGTTTCATGGATGAGAACTGTGCTGTGTGTTTCCCTTCAGAAAAGGAGTTAAATGCCAGGCTCTATGTCTTCCTACAAGCAAGACTTCCTTTCAGGTAAACGCACTCAATTTTCAGCTCAAAGGAAGCTACATCATTCACGAAGCTCACAGGTTTCTTGCTCTTAACTGACAAGCACTGGATGTTAGAGGACCTGTGGTTTGTATCAGTTTCAGAAGCAGAGTTGAACTAGATATGGTCTCTGTGTAGGAAACATGGTTCTTTTGTTCAGAGCACACTCATGTTTCCTGATTAATTAGAGACGCTAGAAAGCAAGAGCGTGCTTCTTGATCTAAAGCAGAGTGTGTTTCATGGATGAGAACTGTGCTGTGTGTTTCCCTTCAGAAATGGAGTTAAATGCCAGGCTCTGTGTCTTCCTACAAGCAAGACTTCCTTTCAGGTAAACGCACTCACTTTTCTGCTCAAAGGAAGCTACATCATCACGAAGCTCATACTTTTCCCGCTCTTAACTGAAAAGCATTGGATGTTAATGGACCTGTTGTTTGTATCAGTTTCAGAAGCAGAGTTGAACTAGATACGGTCCGGGGGTGTAGGAAACATGGTTCATTTGTTCTGAGCACACTCACGTTTCCTGCCTTTTAGAGACTCTAGAAAGCAAGAGAGGGCTTCTTGCTCTAAAGCAGAGTGTGTTTCATGGATGAGAAGTGTGCTGTGTGTTTCCCTTCAGAAAAGGAGTTAAATGCCAGGCTCTATGTCTTCCTACACGCAAGACATCCTTTCAGGTAAAGGCACTCACTTTTCAGCTCAAAGGAAGCTACATCATTCACGAAGCTCACAGGTTTCTTGCTCTTAACTGACAAGCACTGGATGTTAGAGGCCTGTGGTTTGTATCAGTTTCAGAAGCAGAGTTGAACTAGATATGGTCCATGTGTGTAGGAAACACGGATCTTTTGTTCTGAGCACACTCAAGTTTCCTGCCTTATTAGAGATGCTAGAAAGCAAGAGAGTGCTTCTTGCTCTAAAGCAGAGTGTGTTTCATGGATGAGAACTGTGCTGTGTGTTTCCCTTCAGAAACGGAGTTAAATGCCATGCTCTGTGTCTTCCTAAAAGCAAGACTTCCTTTCTGGTAAATGCACTCACTTTTCAGCTCAAATGAAGCTACATCATTCACGAAGCTCACACGTTTCCCGCTCTTAAGTGAAAAGCATTGGATGTTAATGGACCTGTTGTTTGTGTCAGTTTCAGAAGCAGAGTTGAACTGGATATAGTCCCTGTGTGTAGGAAACACAGTTCTTTTGTTCTGAGTACACTCATGTTTCCCGCCTTATTAGAGACTCTAGAAACCAAGAGAGTGCTTCTTGCTCTAAAGCAGAGTGTGTTTCATGGATGAGAACTGTGCTGTGTGTTTCCCTTCTGAAATGGAGTTAAATGCCAGGCTCCCTGTCTTCCTACAAGCAACACTTCGCTTCAGGTAAAGGCACTCAATTTCAGCTCAAAGGAAGCTACATCCTTCACGAAGCTAACACGTTACTCACTCTTAACTGAAAAGCATTGGATGTTAGAGGACCTGTGGTTTGTATCAGTTTCAGAAGCAGAGTTGAAATAGATATGGTCCCTGTCTATAGGAAACACGGTTCTTTTGTTCTGAGCACACTCACGTGTCCAGCCTTATTAGGACACTAGAAAGCAAGAGAGTGCTTCTTGCTCTAAAGCAGAGTGTGTTTCATGGATGAGAACTGTGCTGTGTGTTTCTCTTCAGAAACGGAGTTAAATTCCAGGCTCTGTGTCTTCCTACAAGCAAGACTTTGTTTCAGGTAAACGCACTCACTTTTCAGCTCAAAGGAAGCTACATCATTCACGAAGCTCACAGGTTTCTCGCTCTTAACTGACAAGCATTGGATGTTAGAGGACCTGTGGTTTGTATCAGTTTCAGAAGCAGAGTTGAACTAGATATGGTCCATGTGTGTAGGAAACAGGGATCTTTTGTTCTGAGCCCACCTCCGTTTCCCGCCTTATTAGAGATGCTATTAAGCAAGAGAGTGCTTCTTGCTCTAAAGCAGTGTGTGTTTCATGGATGAGAACTGTGCTGTGTGTTTCCCTTCAGAAACGGAGTTAAATGCCAGGCTCTGTGTCTTCCTACAAGCAAGACTTCCTTTCAGGTAAACGCACTCACTTTTCAGCTCAAAGGAAGCTACATCATCACGAAGCTCCTACTTTTCCCGCTCTTCACTGAAAAGCATTGGATGTTAATGGACCTGTTGTTTGTATCAGTTTCAGAAGCAGAGTTGAACTAGATGTGGTCCGGGGGTGTAGGAAACATGGTTCATTTGTTCTGAGCACACTCACGTTTCCTGCCTTTTAGAGACTCTAGAAAGCAAGAGAGTGCTTCTTGCTCTAAAGCAGAGTGTGTTTCATGGATGAGAAGTGTGCTGTGTGTTTCCCTTCAGAAACGGAGTTAAATGCCAGGCTCTATGTCTTCCTACAAGCAAGACTTGTTTCAGGTAAACGCACTCACTTTTCAGCTCAAAGGAAGCTACATCATTCACGAAGCTCACACGTTTCTTGCTCTTAACTGACAAGCTCTGGATGTTAGAGGACCTGTGGTTTGTATCAGTTTCAGAAGCAGAGTTGAACTAGATATGGTCCATGCGTGTAGGAAACACGGATCTTTTGTTCTGAGCACACTCAGTTTCCCGCCTTCTTAGAGACTCTAGAAACCAAGAGAGTGCTTCTTGCTCTAAAGTAGAGTGTGTTTCATGGATGAGAACTGTGCTGTGTGTTTCCCTTCTGAAATGGAGTTAAATGCCAGGCTCCCTGTCTTCCTACAAGCAACACTTCATTTCAGGTAAACGCACTCAATTTCAGCTCAAAGGAAGCTACATCCTTCACGAAGCTAACACGTTCCTCACTCTTAACTGAATAGCATTGGATGTTAGAGGACCTGTGGTTTGTATCAGTTTCAGAAGCAGAGTTGAAATAGATACGGTCTGTGTCTATAGGAAACACGGTTCATTTGTTCTGAGCACACTCACGTTTCCTGCCGTTTAGAGACTCTAGAAAGCAAGAGAGTGCTTCTTGCTCTAAAGCAGAGTGTGTTTCATGGATGAGAAGTGTGCTGTGTGTTTCCCTTCAGAAAAGGAGTTAAATGCCAGGCTCTGTGTCTTCCTACAAGCTAGACTTCCTTTCAGGTGAACGCACTCACTTTTCAGCTCAAAGGAAGCTACATCGTTCACCAAGCTCACAGGTTTCTTGCTCTTAACTGACAAGCACTGGATGTTAGAGGACCTGTGGTTTGTATCAGTTTCAGAAGCAGAGTTGAACTAGATATGGTCCATGTGTGTAGGAAACACGGATCTTTTGTTCTGAGCACACTCAAGTTTCCCAACTATTAGAGATGCTAGAAAGCAAGAGAGTGCTTCTTGCTCCAAAGCAGAGTGTGTTTCATGGATGAGAACTGTGCTGTGTGTTTCCCTTCAGAAAAGGAGTTAAATGCCATGCTCTGTGTCTTCCTACAAGCAAGACTTCCTTTCAGGTAAACGCACTCACTTTTCAGCTCAAAGGAAGCTACATCGTTCACGAAGCTCACACGTTTCTAGCTCTTAACTGAAAAGCATTGGATGTTAGAGGACCTGTGGTTTGTATCAGTTTCAGAAGCAGAGTTGAACTAGATATGGTCTCTGTGTAGGAAACACGGTTCTTTTGTTCAGAGCACACTCATGTTTCCTGATTAATTAGAGACACTAGAAAGCAAGAGCTTGCTTCTTGATCTAAAGCAGAGTGTGTTTCATGGATGAGAACTGTGCTGTGTGTTTCCCTTCAGAAAAGGAGTTAAATGCCAGGCTCTGTGTCTTCCTAAAAGCAAGACTTCCTTTCTGGTAAATGCACTCACTTTTCAGCTCAAAGGAATCTACATTATTCACGAAGTTCACAGGTTTCCTGCTCTTAACTGAAAAGCATTGGATGTTAATGGTTCTGTTGTTTATATCAGTTTCAGAAGCAGAGTTCAAATAGATATGGTCCAGGGGTGTAGGAAACATGGTTCATTTGTTCTGAGCACACTCACGTTTCCTGCATTTTAGAGACTCTAGAAAGCAAGAGAGTGCTTCTTGCTCTAAAGCAGAGTGTGTTTCATGGATGAGAAGTGTGCTGTGTGTTTCCCTTCAGAAAAGGAGTTAAATGCCAGGCTCTATGTCTTCCTATAAGCAAGACTTCCTTTCAGGTAAACGCACTCACTTTTCAGCTCAAAGGAAGCTACATCGTTCACGAAGCTCACACTTTTCCTGCTCTTAACTGACAAGCACTGGATGTTAGAGGACCTGTGGTTTGTATCAGTTTCAGAAGCAGAGTTGAACTAGATATGGTCCATGTGTGTAGGAAACAAGGATCTTTTGTTCTGAGCACACTCACGTTTCCCGACTTATTAGAGATGCTAGAAAGCAAGAGAGTGCTTCTTGCTCTAAAGCAGAGTGTGTTTCATGGATGAGAACTGTGCTGTGTGTTTCCCTTCAGAAAAGGAGTTAAATGCCACGCTCTGTGTCTTCCTAAAAGCAAGACTTCCTTTCTGGTAAATGCACTCACTTTTGAGCTCAAATGAAGCTACATCATTCACGAAGCTAACAAGTTTCCCGCTCTTAACTGAAAAGCATTGGATGTTAATGGACCTGTTGTTTGTATCAGTTTCAGGATCAGAGTTGAACTGAATGTAGTCCCTGTGTGTAGGAAACACAGTTCTTTTGTTCTGAGCACACTCATGTTTCCCGCCTTATTAGAGACTCTAGAAACCAAGAGAGTGCTTCTTGCTCTAAAGCAGTGTGTGTTTCATGGATGAGAACTGTGCTGTGTGTTTCCCTTCAGAAACGGAGTTAAATGCCAGGCTCTGTGTCTTCCTACAAGCAAGACTTCCTTTCAGGTAAACGCACTCACTTTTCAGCTCAAAGGAAGCTACATCATCACGAAGCTCCTACTTTTCCCGCTCTTCACTGAAAAGCATTGGATGTTAATGGACCTGTTGTTTGTATCAGTTTCAGAAGCAGAGTTGAACTAGATGTGGTCCGGGGGTGTAGGAAACATGGTTCATTTGTTCTGAGCACACTCACGTTTCCTGCCTTTTAGAGACTCTAGAAAGCAAGAGAGTGCTTCTTGCTCTAAAGCAGAGTGTGTTTCATGGATGAGAAGTGTGCTGTGTGTTTCCCTTCAGAAACGGAGTTAAATGCCAGGCTCTACGTCTTCCTACAAGCAAGACTTTGTTTCAGGTAAACGCACTCACTTTTCAGCTCAAAGGAAGCTACATCATTCACGAAGCTCACATGTTTCTTGCTCTTAACTGACAAGCTCTGGATGTTAGAGGACCTGTGGTTTGTATCAGTTTCAGAAGCAGAGTTGAACTAGATATGGTCCATGCGTGTAGGAAACACGGATCTTTTGTTCTGAGCACACTCAGTTTCCCGCCTTCTTAGAGACTCTAGAAACCAAGAGAGTGCTTCTTGCTCTAAAGTAGAGTGTGTTTCATGGATGAGAACTGTGCTGTGTGTTTCCCTTCTGAAATGGAGTTAAATGCCAGGCTCCGTGTCTTCCTACAAGCAACACTTCATTTCAGGTAAACGCACTCAATTTCAGCTCAAAGGAAGCTACATCCTTCACGAAGCTAACACGTTCCTCACTCTTAACTGACAAGCATTGGATGTTAGAGGACCTGTGGTTTGTATCAGTTTCAGAAGCAGAGTTGAAATAGATACGGTCTGTGTCTATAGGAAACACGGTTCATTTGTTCTGAGCACACTCACGTTTCCTGCCTTTTAGAGACTCTAGAAAGCAAGAGAGTGCTTCTTGCTCTAAAGCAGAGTGTGTTTCATGGATGAGAAGTGTGCTGTGTGTTTCCCTTCAGAAAAGGAGTTAAATGCCAGGCTCTGTGTCTTCCTACAAGCTAGACTTCCTTTCAGGTGAACGCACTCACTTTTCAGCTCAAAGGAAGCTACATCGTTCACCAAGCTCACAGGTTTCTTGCTCTTAACTGACAAGCACTGGATGTTAGAGGACCTGTGGTTTGTATCAGTTTCAGAAGCAGAGTTGAACTAGATATGGTCCATGTGTGTAGGAAACACGGATCTTTTGTTCTGAGCACACTCAAGTTTCCCAACTATTAGAGATGCTAGAAAGCAAGAGAGTGCTTCTTGCTCCAAAGCAGAGTGTGTTTCATGGATGAGAACTGTGCTGTGTGTTTCCCTTCAGAAAAGGAGTTAAATGCCATGCTCTGTGTCTTCCTACAAGCAAGACTTCCTTTCAGGTAAAGGCACTCACTTTTCAGCTCAAAGGAAGCTACATCGTTCACGAAGCTCACACGTTTCTAGCTCTTAAATGAAAAGCATTGGATGTTAGAGGACCTGTGGTTTGTATCAGTTTCAGAAGCAGAGTTGAACTAGATATGGTCTCTGTGTAGGAAACACGGTTCTTTTGTTCAGAGCACACTCATGTTTCCTGATTAATTAGAGACACTAGAAAGCAAGAGCTTGCTTCTTGAACTAAAGCAGAGTGTGTTTCATGGATGAGAACTGTGCTGTGTGTTTCCCTTCAGAAAAGGAGTTAAATGCCAGGCTCTGTGTCTTCCTAAAAGCAAGACTTCCTTTCTGGAAAATGCACTCACTTTTCAGCTCAAAGGAAGCTACATTATTCACGAAGTTCACAGGTTTCCCGCTCTTAACTGAAAAGCATTGGATGTTAATGGACCTGTTGTTTATATCAGTTTCAGAAGCAGAGTTGAACTAGATATGGTCCAGGGGTGTAGGAAACATGGTTCATTTGTTCTGAGCACACTCACGTTTCCTGCCTTTTAGAGACTCTAGAAAGCAAGAGAGTGCTTCTTGCTCTAAAGCAGAGTGTGTTTCATGGATGAGAAGTGTGCTGTGTGTTTCCCTTCAGAAAAGGAGTTAAATGCCAGGCTCTATGTCTTCCTACAAGCAAGACTTCCTTTCAGGTAAAGGCACTCACTTTTCAGCTCAAAGGAAGCTACATCATTCATGAAGCTCACATGTTTCCCGCTCTTAACTGAAAAGCATTGGATGTTAATGGACCTGTTGTTTGTATCAGTTTCAGAAGCAGAGTTGAACTGAATATAGTCCCTGTGTGTAGGAAACACAGTTCTTTTGTTCTGAGCACACTCATGTTACCCGCCTTATTAGAGACTCTAGAAACCAAGAGAGTGCTTCTTGCTCTAAAGCAGAGTGTGTTTCATGGATGAGAACTGTGCTGTGTGTTTCCCTTCTGCAAAGGAGTTAAATGCCAGGCTCTGTGTCTTCCTACAAGCAAGACTTCCTTTCAGGTAAAGGCACTCACTTTTCAGCTCAAAGGAAGCTACATCGTTCACGAAGCTCACACGTTTCTAGCTCTTAACTGAAAAGCATTGGATGTTAGAGGACCTGTGGTTTGTATCAGTTTCAGAAGCAGAGTTGAACTAGATATGGTCCCTGTGTAGGAATCACGGTTCTTTTGCTCAGAGCACACTCACGTTTTCCGCCTTATTAGAGATTCTAGAGAGTAAGAGAGTGCTTCTTGCTCTAAAGCAGAGTGTGTTTCATGGATGAGAACTGTGCTGTGTGTTTCCCTTCAGAAAAGGAGTTAAATGCCAGGCTCTATGTCTTCCTACAAGCAAGACTTCCTTTCAGGTAAACGCACTCAATTTTCAGCTCAAAGGAAGCTACATCATTCACGAAGCTCACAGGTTTCTTGCTCTTAACTGACAAGCACTGGATGTTAGAGGACCTGTGGTTTGTATCAGTTTCAGAAGCAGAGTTGAACTAGATATGGTCCCTGTGTAGGAAACATGGTTCTTTTGTTCAGAGCACACTCATGTTTCCTGATTAATTAGAGACGCTAGAAAGCAAGAGCGTGCTTCTTGATCTAAAGCAGAGTGTGTTTCATGGATGAGAACTGTGCTGTGTGTTTCCCTTCAGAAACGGAGTTAAATGCCATGCTCTGTGTCTTCCTAAAAGCAAGACTTCCTTTCTGGTAAATGCACTCACTTTTCAGCTCAAATGAAGCTACATCATTCACGAAGCTCACACGTTTCCCGCTCTTAAGTGAAAAGCATTGGATGTTAATGGACCTGTTGTTTGTGTCAGTTTCAGAAGCAGAGTTGAACTGGATATAGTCCCTGTGTGTAGGAAACACAGTTCTTTTGTTCTGAGTACACTCATGTTTCCCGCCTTATTAGAGACTCTAGAAACCAAGAGAGTGCTTCTTGCTCTAAAGCAGAGTGTGTTTCATGGATGAGAACTGTGCTGTGTGTTTCCCTTCTGAAATGGAGTTAAATGCCAGGCTCCCTGTCTTCCTACAAGCAACACTTCGCTTCAGGTAAAGGCACTCAATTTCAGCTCAAAGGAAGCTACATCCTTCACGAAGCTAACACGTTACTCACTCTTAACTGAAAAGCATTGGATGTTAGAGGACCTGTGGTTTGTATCAGTTTCAGAAGCAGAGTTGAAATAGATATGGTCCCTGTCTATAGGAAACACGGTTCTTTTGTTCTGAGCACACTCACGTGTCCAGCCTTATTAGGACACTAGAAAGCAAGAGAGTGCTTCTTGCTCTAAAGCAGAGTGTGTTTCATGGATGAGAACTGTGCTGTGTGTTTCTCTTCAGAAACGGAGTTAAATTCCAGGCTCTGTGTCTTCCTACAAGCAAGACTTTGTTTCAGGTAAACGCACTCACTTTTCAGCTCAAAGGAAGCTACATCATTCACGAAGCTCACAGGTTTCTCGCTCCTAACTGACAAGCATTGGATGTTAGAGGACCTGTGGTTTGTATCAGTTTCAGAAGCAGAGTTGAACTAGATATGGTCCATGTGTGTAGGAAACAGGGATCTTTTGTTCTGAGCCCACCTCCGTTTCCCGCATTATTAGAGATGCTATTAAGCAAGAGAGTGCTTCTTGCTCTAAAGCAGTGTGTGTTTCATGGATGAGAACTGTGCTGTCTGTTTCCCTTCAGAAACGGAGTTAAATGCCAGGCTCTGTGTCTTCCTACAAGCAAGACTTCCTTTCAGGTAAACGCACTCACTTTTCAGCTCAAAGGAAGCTACATCATCACGAAGCTCCTACTTTTCCTGCTCTTCACTGAAAAGCATTGGATGTTAATGGACCTGTTGTTTGTATCAGTTTCAGAAGCAGAGTTGAACTAGATGTGGTCCGGGGGTGTAGGAAACATGGTTCATTTGTTCTGAGCACACTCACGTTTCCTGCCTTTTAGAGACTCTAGAAAGCAAGAGAGTGCTTCTTGCTCTAAAGCAGAGTGTGTTTCATGGATGAGAAGTGTGCTGTGTGTTTCCCTTCAGAAACGGAGTTAAATGCCAGGCTCTACGTCTTCCTACAAGCAAGACTTGTTTCAGGTAAACGCACTCACTTTTCAGCTCAAAGGAAGCTACATCATTCACGAAGCTCACACGTTTCTTGCTCTTAACTGACAAGCTCTGGATGTTAGAGGACCTGTGGTTTGTATCAGTTTCAGAAGCAGAGTTGAACTAGATATGGTCCATGCGTGTAGGAAACACGGATCTTTTGTTCTGAGCACACTCAGTTTCCCGCCTTCTTAGAGACTCTAGAAACCAAGAGAGTGCTTCTTGCTCTAAAGTAGAGTGTGTTTCATGGATGAGAACTGTGCTGTGTGTTTCCCTTCTGAAATGGAGTTAAATGCCAGGCTCCCTGTCTTCCTACAAGCAACACTTCATTTCAGGTAAACGCACTCACTTTTCAGCTCAAAGGAAGCTACATCCTTCACGAAGCTAACACGTTCCTCACTCTTAACTGAATAGCATTGGATGTTAGAGGACCTGTGGTTTGTATCAGTTTCAGAAGCAGAGTTGAAATAGATACGGTCTGTGTCTATAGGAAACACGGTTCATTTGTTCTGATCACACTCACGTTTCCTGCCTTTTAGAGACTCTAGAAAGCAAGAGAGTGCTTCTTGCTCTAAAGCAGAGTGTGTTTCATGGATGAGAAGTGTGCTGTGTGTTTCCCTTCAGAAAAGGAGTTAAATGCCAGGCTCTGTGTCTTCCTACAAGCTAGACTTCCTTTCAGGTGAACGCACTCACTTTTCAGCTCAAAGGAAGCTACATCGTTCACCAAGCTCACAGGTTTCTTGCTCTTAACTGACAAGCACTGGATGTTAGAGGACCTGTGGTTTGTATCAGTTTCAGAAGCAGAGTTGAACTAGATATGGTCCATGTGTGTAGGAAACACGGATCTTTTGTTCTGAGCACACTCAAGTTTCCCAACTATTAGAGAAGCTAGAAAGCAAGAGAGTGCTTCTTGCTCCAAAGCAGAGTGTGTTTCATGGATGAGAACTGTGCTGTGTGTTTCCCTTCAGAAAAGGAGTTAAATGCCATGCTCTGTGTCTTCCTACAAGCAAGGCTTCCTTTCAGGTAAAGGCACTCACTTTTCAGCTCAAAGGAAGCTACATCATTCATGAAGCTCACACATTTCTAGCTCTTAACTGAAAAGCATTGGATGTTAGAGGACCTGTGGTTTGTATCAGTTTCAGAAGCAGAGTTGAACTAGATATGGTCTCTGTGTAGGAAACACGGTTCTTTTGTTCAGAGCACACTCATGTTTCCTGATTAATTAGAGACACTAGAAAGCAAGAGCTTGCTTCTTGATCTAAAGCAGAGTGTGTTTCATGGATGAGAACTGTGCTGTGTGTTTCCCTTCAGAAAAGGAGTTAAATGCCAGGCTCTGTGTCTTCCTAAAAGCAAGACTTCCTTTCTGGTAAATGCACTCACTTTTCAGCTCAAAGGAATCTACATTATTCACGAAGTTCACAGGTTTCCTGCTCTTAACTGAAAAGCATTGGATGTTAATGGATCTGTTGTTTATATCAGTTTCAGAAGCAGAGTTCAAATAGATATGGTCCAGGGGTGTAGGAAACATGGTTCATTTGTTCTGAGCACACTCACGTTTCCTGCCTTTTAGAGACTCTAGAAAGCAAGAGAGTGCTTCTTGCTCTAAAGCAGAGTGTGTTTCATGGATGAGAAGTGTGCTGTGTGTTTCCCTTCAGAAAAGGAGTTAAATGCCAGGCTCTATGTCTTCCTATAAGCAAGACTTCCTTTCAGGTAAACGCACTCACTTTTCAGCTCAAAGGAAGCTACATCGTTCACGAAGCTCACAGGTTTCTTGCTCTTAACTGACAAGCACTGGATGTTAGAGGACCTGTGGTTTGTATCAGTTTCAGAAGCAGAGTTGAACTAGATATGGTCCCTGTGTAGGAAACATGGTTCTTTTGTTCAGAGCACACTCATGTTTCCTGATTAATTAGAGACGCTAGAAAGCAAGAGCGTGCTTCTTGATCTAAAGCAGAGTGTGTTTCATGGATGAGAACTGTGCTGTGTGTTTCCCTTCAGAAACGGAGTTAAATGCCACGCTCTGTGTCTTCCTAAAAGCAAGACTTCCTTTCTGGTAAATGCACTCACTTTTGAGCTCAAATGAAGCTACATCATTCACGAAGCTAACAAGTTTCCCGCTCTTAACTGAAAAGCATTGGATGTTAATGGACCTGTTGTTTGTATCAGTTTCAGGAGCAGAGTTGAACTGAATGTAGTCCCTGTGTGTAGGAAACACAGTTCTTTTGTTCTGAGCACACTCATGTTTCCCGCCTTATTAGAGACTCTAGAAACCAAGAGAGTGCTTCTTGCTCTAAAGCAGAGTGTGTTTCATGGATGAGAACTGTGCTGTGTGTTTCCCTTCTGAAATGGAGTTAAATGCCAGGCTCTGTGTCTTCCTACAAGCAAGACTTCCTTTCAGGTAAACGCACTCACTTTTCAGCTCAAAGGAAGCTACATCGTTCAAGAAGCTCACACGTTTCTAGCTCTTAACTGAAAAGCATTGGATGTTAGAGGACCTATGGTTTGTATCAGTTTCAGAAGCAGAGTTGAACTAGATATGGTCTCTGTGTAGGAAACACCGTTCTTTTGTTCAGAGCACACTCAAGTTTTCCGCCTTATTAGAGATGCTAGAAAGTAAGTGAGTGCTTCTTGCTCTAAAGCAGAGTGTGTTTCATGGATGAGAACTGTGCTGTGTGTTTCCCTTCAGAAAAGGAGTTAAATGCCAGGCTCTATGTCTTCCTACAAGCAAGACTTCCTTTCAGGTAAACGCACTCACTTTTCAGCTCAAAGGAAGCAACATCTTTCACGAAGCTCACACGTTTCTTGCTCTAACTGAAAAGCATTGGATGTTAGAGGACCTGTGGTTTGTATCAGTTTCAGAAGCAGATTTGAACTAGATATGGTCCCTGTGTAGGAAACATGGTTCTTTTGTTCAGAGCACACTCATGTTTCCTGATTAATTAGAGACGCTAGAAAGCAAGAGCGTGCTTCTTGATCTAAAGCAGAGTGTGTTTCATGGATGAGAACTGTGCTGTGTGTTTCCCTTCAGAAACAGAGTTAAATGCCAGGCTCTGTGTCTTCCTAAAAGCAAGACTTCCTTTCTGGTAAATGCACTCACTTTTCAGCTCAAAGGAAGCTACATCATTCACAAAGTTCACAGGTTTCCTGCTCTTAACTGAAAAGCATTGGATGTTAATGGACCTGTTGTTTATATCAGTTTCAGAAGCAGAGTTGAACTAGATATGGTCCAGGGGTGTAGGAAACATGGTTCATTTGTTCTGAGCACACTCACGTTTCCTGCCTTTTAGAGACTCTAGAAAGCAAGAGAGGGCTTCTTGCTCTAAAGCAGAGTGTGTTTCATGGATGAGAAGTGTGCTGTGTGTTTCCCTTCAGAAAAGGAGTTAAATGCCCGGCTCTATGTCTTCCTATAAGCAAGACTTCCTTTCAGGTAAATGCACTCACTTTTCAGCTCAAAGGAAGCTACATCGTTCACGAAGCTCACAGGTTTCTTTCTCTTAACTGACAAGAACTGGATGTTAGAGGACCTGTGGTTTGTATCAGTTTCAGAAGCAGAGTTGAACTAGATATGGTCCATGTGTGTAGGAAAAAAGGATCTTTTGTTCTGAGCACACTCACGTTTCCCGACTTATTAGAGATGCTAGAAAGCAAGAGAGTGCTTCTCGCTCTAAAGCAGAGTGTGTTTCATGGATGAGAACTGTGCTGTGTGTTTCCCCTTAGAAATGGAGTTAAATGCCATGCTCTGTGTCTTCCTAAAAGCAAGACTTCCTTTCTGGTAAATGCACTCACTTTTCAGCTCAAAGGAAGCTACATCATTCAGGAAGCTCACACGTTTCTTGCTCTTAACTGAAAAGCATTGAATGTTAATGGACCTGTTGTTTGTATCAGTTTCAGAAGCAGAGTTGAACTAGATATGGTCCGGGGGTGTAGGAAACATGGTTCATTTGTTCTGAGCACACACACGTTTCCTGCCTTTTAGAGACTCTAGAAAGCAAGAGAGTGCTTCTTGCTCTAAAGCAGAGTGTGTTTCATGGATGAGAAGTGTGCTGTGTGTTTCCCTTGAGAAAAGGAGTTAAATGCCAGGCTCTATGTCTTCCTACAAGCAAGACTTCCTTTCAGGTAAACGCACTCACTTTTCAGCTCAAAGGAAGCTACATAATTCACGAAGCTCACAGGTTTCTTGCTCTTAACTGACAAGCACTGGTTGTTAGAGGACCTGTGGTTTGTATCAGTTTCAGAAGCAGAGTTGAACTAGATATGGTCCATGTGTGTAGGAAACACGGATCTTTTGTTCTGAGCACACTCAAGTTTCCCGCCTTATTAGAGATGCAAGAAAGCAAGAGAGTGCTTCTTGCTCTAAAGCAGAGTGTGTTTCATGGATGAGAACTGTGCTGTGTGTTTCCCTTCAGAAACGGAGTTAAATGTCACGCTCTGTGTCTTCCTAAAAGCAAGACTTTCTTTCTGGTAAATGCACTCACTTTTGAGCTCAAATGAAGATACATCATTCACGAAGCTCACACGTTTCCCGCTCTTAACTGAAAAGCATTGGATGTTAATGGACCTGTTGTTTGTATTAGTTTCAGAAGCAGAGTTGAACTGAATATAGTCCCTGTGTGTAGGAAACACAGTTCTTTTGTTCTGAGCACACTCATGTTTCCCGCCTTATTAGAGACTCTAGAAACCAAGAGAGTGCTTCTTGCTCTAAAGCAGAGTGTGTTTCATGGATGAGAACTGTGCTGTGTGTTTCCCTTCAGAAATGGAGTTAAATGCCAGGCTCTGTGTCTTCCTACAAGCAAGACTTCCTTTCAGGTAAATGCACTCACTTTTCAGCTCAAAGGAAGCTACATCCTTCACGAAGCTCACACGTTTCTAGCTCTTAACTGAAAAGCATTGGATGTTAGAGGACCTGTGGTTTGTATCAGTTTCAGAAGCAGAGTTGAACTAGATATGGTCTCTGTGTAGGAATCATGGTTCTTTTGTTCAGAGCACACTCACGTTTTCCGCCTTATTAGAGATGCTAGAGAGTAAGAGAGTGCTTCTTGCTCTAAAGCAGAGTGTGTTTCATGGATGAGAACTGTGCTGTGTGTTTCCCTTCAGAAAAGGAGTTAAATGCCAGGCTCTATGTCTTCCTACAAGCAAGACTTCCTTTCAGGTAAAGGCACTCACTTTTCAGCTCAAAGGAAGCTACATCATTCACGAAGCTCACAGGTTTCTTGCTCTTAACTGACAAGCACTGGATGTTAGAGGACCTGTGGTTTGTATCAGTTTCAGAAGCAGAGTTGAACTAGATATGGTCCTTGTGTAGGAAACATGGTTCTTTTGTTCAGAGCACACTCATGTTTCCTGATTAATTAGAGACGCTAGAAAGCAAGAGCGTGCTTCTTGATCTAAAGCAGAGTGTGTTTCATGGATGAGAACTGTGCTGTGTGTTTCCCTTCAGAAATGGAGTTAAATGCCAGGCTCTGTGTCTTCCTACAAGCAAGACTTCCTTTCAGGTAAACGCACTCACTTTTCTGCTCAAAGGAAGCTACATCATCACGAAGCTCATACTTTTCCCGCTCTTAACTGAAAAGCATTGGATGTTAATGGACCTGTTGTTTGTATCAGTTTCAGAAGCAGAGTTGAACTAGATACGGTCCGGGGGTGTAGGAAACATGGTTCATTTGTTCTGAGCACACTCACGTTTCCTGCCTTTTAGAGACTCTAGAAAGCAAGAGAGGGCTTCTTGCTCTAAAGCAGAGTGTGTTTCATGGATGAGAAGTGTGCTGTGTGTTTCCCTTCAGAAAAGGAGTTAAATGCCAGGCTCTATGTCTTCCTACACGCAAGACATCCTTTCAGGTAAAGGCACTCACTTTTCAGCTCAAAGGAAGCTACATCATTCACGAAGCTCACAGGTTTCTTGCTCTTAACTGACAAGCACTGGATGTTAGAGGCCTGTGGTTTGTATCAGTTTCAGAAGCAGAGTTGAACTAGATATGGTCCATGTGTGTAGGAAACACGGATCTTTTGTTCTGAGCACAGTCAAGTTTCCTGCCTTTTAGAGAGTCTAGAAAGCAAGAGAGAGCTTCTTGCTCTAAAGCAGAGTGTGTTTCATGGATGAGAAGTGTGCTGTGTGTTTCCCTTCAGAAAGGGAGTTAAATGCCACGCTCTGTGTCTTCCTAAAAGCAAGACTTCCTTTCTGGTAAATGCACTCACTTTTCAGCTCAAATGAAGCTACATCATTCACGAAGCTCACACGTTTCCCGCTCTTAAGTGAAAAGCATTGGATGTTAATGGACCTGTTGTTTGTGTCAGTTTCAGAAGCAGAGTTGAACTGGATATAGTCCCTGTGTGTAGGAAACACAGTTCTTTTTTTCTGAGTACACTCATGTTTCCCGCCTTATTAGAGACTCTAGAAACCAAGAGAGTGCTTCTTGCTCTAAAGCAGAGTGTGTTTCATGGATGAGAACTGTGCTGTGTGTTTCCCTTCTGAAATGGAGTTAAATGCCAGGCTACCTGTCTTCCTACAAGCAACACTTCGCTTCAGGTAAAGGCACTCAATTTCAGCTCAAAGGAAGCTACATCCTTCACGAAGCTAACACGTTACTCACTCTTAACTGAAAAGCATTGGATGTTAGAGGACCTGTGGTTTGTATCAGTTTCAGAAGCAGAGTTGAAATAGATACGGTCCCTGTCTATAGGAAACACGGTTCTTTTGTTCTGAGCACACTCACGTGTCCAGCCTTATTAGGACACTAGAAAGCAAGAGAGTGCTTCTTGCTCTAAAGCAGAGTGTGTTTCATGGATGAGAACTGTGCTGTGTGTTTCTCTTCAGAAACGGAGTTAAATTCCAGGCTCTGTGTCTTCCTACAAGCAAGACTTTGTTTCAGGTAAACGCACTCACTTTTCAGCTCAAAGGAAGCTACATCATTCACGAAGCTCACAGGTTTCTCGCTCTTAACTGACAAGCATTGGATGTTAGAGGACCTGTGGTTTGTATCAGTTTCAGAAGCAGAGTTGAACTAGATATGGTCCATGCGTGTAGGAAACACGGATCTTTTGTTCTGAGCACACTCAGTTTCCCGCCTTCTTAGAGACTCTAGAAACCAAGAGAGTGCTTCTTCCTCTAAAGTAGAGTGTGTTTCATGGATGAGAACTGTGCTGTGTGTTTCCCTTCTGAAATGGAGTTAAATGCCAGGCTCCGTGTCTTCCTACAAGCAACACTTCATTTCAGGTAAACGCACTCAATTTCAGCTCAAAGGAAGCTACATCCTTCACGAAGCTAACACGTTCCTCACTCTTAACTGAATAGCATTGGATGTTAGAGGACCTGTGGTTTGTATCAGTTTCAGAAGCAGAGTTGAAATAGATACGGTCTGTGTCTATAGGAAACACGGTTCATTTGTTCTGAGCACACTCACGTTTCCTGCCTTTTAGAGACTCTAGAAAGCAAGAGAGTGCTTCTTGCTCTAAAGCAGAGTGTGTTTCATGGATGAGAAGTGTGCTGTGTGTTTCCCTTCAGAAAAGGAGTTAAATGCCAGGCTCTATGTCTTCCTACAAGCAAGACTTCCTTACAGGTATACGCACTCACTTTTCAGTTCAAAGGAAGCTACATCATTCACGAAGCTCACAGGTTTCTTGCTCTTAACTGACAAGCACTGGATGTTAGAGGACCTGTGGTTTGTATCAGTTTCAGAAGCAGAGTTGAACTAGATATGGTCCCTGTGTAGGAAACACGGTTCTTTTGTTCAGAGCACACTCATGTTTCCTGATTAATTAGAGACGCTAGAAAGGAAGAGAGTGCTTCTTGCTCTAAAGCAGAGTGTTTTTCTTGGAAGAGAACTGTGCTGTGTGTTTCCCTTCAGAAAAGGAGTTAAATGCCAGGCTCTATGTCTTCCTACACACAAGACATCCTTTCAGGTAAAGGCACTCACTTTTCAGCTCAAAGGAAGCTACATCATTCACGAAGCTCACAGGTTTCTTGCTCTTAACTGACAAGCACTGGATGTTAGAGGCCTGTGGTTTGTATCAGTTTCAGAAGCAGAGTTGAACTAGATATGGTCCATGTGTGTAGGAAACACGGATCTTTTGTTCTGAGCACACTCAAGTTTCCTGCCTTTTAGAGAGTCTAGAAAGCAAGAGAGAGCTTCTTGCTCTAAAGCAGAGTGTGTTTCATAGATGAGAAGTGTGCTGTGTGTTTCCCTTCAGAAAGGGAGTTAAATGCCACGCTCTGTGTCTTCCTAAAAGCAAGACTTCCTTTCTGGTAAATGCACTCACTTTTCAGCTCAAATGAAGCTACATCATTCACGAAGCTCACACGTTTCCCGCTCTTAAGTGAAAAGCATTGGATGTTAATGGACCTGTTGTTTGTGTCAGTTTCAGAAGCAGAGTTGAACTGGATATAGTCCCTGTGTGTAGGAAACACAGTTCTTTTGTTCTGAGTACACTCATGTTTCCCGCCTTATTAGAGACTCTAGAAACCAAGAGAGTGCTTCTTGCTCTAAAGCAGAGTGTGTTTCATGGATGAGAACTGTGCTGTGTGTTTCCCTTCTGAAATGGAGTTAAATGCCAGGCTCCCTGTCTTCCTACAAGCAACACTTCGCTTCAGGTAAAGGCACTCAATTTCAGCTCAAAGGAAGCTACATCCTTCACGAAGCTAACACGTTACTCACTCTTAACTGAAAAGCATTGGATGTTAGAGGACCTGTGGTTTGTATCAGTTTCAGAAGCAGAGTTGAAATAGATATGGTCCCTGTCTATAGGAAACACGGTTCTTTTGTTCTGAGCACACTCACGTTTCCAGCCTTATTAGGACACTAGAAAGCAAGAGAGTGCTTCTTGCTCTAAAGCAGAGTGTGTTTCATGGATGAGAACTGTGCTGTGTGTTTCTCTTCAGAAACGGAGTTAAATTCCAGGCTCTGTGTCTTCCTACAAGCAAGACTTTGTTTCAGGTAAACGCACTCACTTTTCAGCTCAAAGGAAGCTACATCATTCACGAAGCTCACAGGTTTCTCGCTCTTAACTGACAAGCATTGGATGTTAGAGGACCTGTGGTTTGTATCAGTTTCAGAAGCAGAGTTGAACTAGATATGGTCCATGTGTGTAGGAAACAGGGATCTTTTTTTCTGAGCCCACCTCCGTTTCCCGCCTTATTAGAGATGCTATTAAGCAAGAGAGTGCTTCTTGCTCTAAAGCAGTGTGTGTTTCATGGATGAGAACTGTGCTGTCTGTTCCCTTCAGAAACGGAGTTAAATGCCAGGCTCTGTGTCTTCCTACAAGCAAGACTTCCTTTCAGGTAAACGCACTCACTTTTCAGCTCAAAGGAAGCTACATCATCACGAAGCTCCTACTTTTCCCGCTCTTCACTGAAAAGCATTGGATGTTAATGGACCTGTTGTTTGTATCAGTTTCAGAAGCAGAGTTGAACTAGATGTGGTCCAGGGGTGTAGGAAACATGGTTCATTTGTTCTGAGCACACTCACGTTTCCTGCCTTTTAGAGACTCTAGAAAGCAAGAGAGTGCTTCTTGCTCTAAAGCAGAGTGTGTTTCATGGATGAGAAGTGTGCTGTGTGTTTCCCTTCAGAAACGGAGTTAAATGCCAGGCTCTACGTCTTCCTACAAGCAAGACTTGTTTCAGGTAAACGCACTCACTTTTCAGCTCAAAGGAAGCTACATCATTCACGAAGCTCACACGTTTCCCGCTCTTAACTGACAAGCTCTGGATGTTAGAGGACCTGTGGTTTGTATCAGTTTCAGAAGCAGAGTTGAACTAGATATGGTCCATGCGTGTAGGAAACACGGATCTTTTGTTCTGAGCACACTCAGTTTCCCGCCTTCTTAGAGACTCTAGAAACCAAGAGAGTGCTTCTTGCTCTAAAGTAGAGTGTGTTTCATGGATGAGAACTGTGCTGTGTGTTTCCCTTCTGAAATGGAGTTAAATGCCAGGCTCCGTGTCTTCCTACAAGCAACACTTCATTTCAGGTAAACGCACTCAATTTCAGCTCAAAGGAAGCTACATCCTTCACGAAGCTAACACGTTCCTCACTCTTAACTGAATAGCATTGGATGTTAGAGGACCTGTGGTTTGTATCAGTTTCAGAAGCAGAGTTGAAATAGATACGGTCTGTGTCTATAGGAAACACGGTTCATTTGTTCTGAGCACACTCACGTTTCCTGCCTTTTAGAGACTCTAGAAAGCAAGAGAGTGCTTCTTGCTCTAAAGCAGAGTGTGTTTCATGGATGAGAAGTGTGCTGTGTGTTTCCCTTCAGAAAAGGAGTTAAATGCCAGGCTCTGTGTCTTCCTACAAGCTAGACTTCCTTTCAGGTGAACGCACTCACTTTTCAGCTCAAAGGAAGCTACATCGTTCACCAAGCTCACAGGTTTCTTGCTCTTAACTGACAAGCACTGGATGTTAGAGGACCTGTGGTTTGTATCAGTTTCAGAAGCAGAGTTGAACTAGATATGGTCCATGTGTGTAGGAAACACGGATCTTTTGTTCTGAGCACACTCAAGTTTCCCAACTATTAGAGATGCTAGAAAGCAAGAGAGTGCTTCTTGCTCCAAAGCAGAGTGTGTTTCATGGATGAGAACTGTGCTGTGTGTTTCCCTTCAGAAAAGGAGTTAAATGCCATGCTCTGTGTCTTCCTACAAGCAAGACTTCCTTTCAGGTAAACGCACTCACTTTTCAGCTCAAAGGAAGCTACATCGTTCATGAAGCTCACACGTTTCTAGCTCTTAACTGAAAAGCATTGGATGTTAGAGGACCTGTGGTTTGTATCAGTTTCAGAAGCAGAGTTGAACTAGATATGGTCTCTGTGTAGGAAACACGGTTCTTTTGTTCAGAGCACACTCATGTTTCCTGATTAATTAGAGACACTAGAAAGCAAGAGCTTGCTTCTTGATCTAAAGCAGAGTGTGTTTCATGGATGAGAACTGTGCTGTGTGTTTCCCTTCAGAAAAGGAGTTAAATGCCAGGCTCTGTGTCTTCCTAAAAGCAAGACTTCCTTTCTGGTAAATGCACTCACTTTTCAGCTCAAAGGAATCTACATTATTCACGAAGTTCACAGGTTTCCTGCTCTTAACTGAAAAGCATTGGATGTTAATGGATCTGTTGTTTATATCAGTTTCAGAAGCAGAGTTCAAATAGATATGGTCCAGGGGTGTAGGAAACATGGTTCATTTGTTCTGAGCACACTCACGTTTCCTGCCTTTTAGAGACTCTAGAAAGCAAGAGAGTGCTTCTTGCTCTAAAGCAGAGTGTGTTTCATGGATGAGAAGTGTGCTGTGTGTTTCCCTTCAGAAAAGGAGTTAAATGCCAGGCTCTATGTCTTCCTATAAGCAAGACTTCCTTTCAGGTAAACGCACTCACTTTTCAGCTCAAAGGAAGCTACATCGTTCACGAAGCTCACACTTTTCCCGCTCTTAACTGACAAGCACTGGATGTTAGAGGACCTGTGGTTTGTATCAGTTTCAGAAGCAGAGTTGAACTAGATATGGTCCATGTGTGTAGGAAACAAGGATCTTTTGTTCTGAGCACACTCACGTTTCCCGACTTATTAGAGATGCTAGAAAGCAAGAGAGTGCTTCTTGCTCTAAAGCAGAGTGTGTTTCATGGATGAGAAGTGTGCTGTGTGTTTACCCTTAGAAATGGAGTTAAATGCCATGCTCTGTGTCTTCCTAAAAGCAAGACTTCCTTTCAGGTAAAGGCACTCACTTTTCAGCTCAAAGGAAGCTACATCATTCATGAAGCTCACACGTTTCCCGCTCTTAACTGAAAAGCATTGGATGTTAATGGACCTGTTGTTTGTATCAGTTTCAGAAGCAGAGTTGAACTGGTTATGGTCACTGTGTGTAGGAAACACAGTTCTTTTGTTCTGAGCACACTCATGTTTCCTGATTAATTAGAGACGCTAGAAAGGAAGAGAGTGCTTCTTGCTCTAAAGCAGAGTGTTTTTCTTGGAAGAGAACTGTGCTGTGTGTTTCCCTTCAGAAAAGGAGTTAAATGCCAGCCTCTGTGTCTTCCTACAAGCAAGACTTCTTTTCAGGTAAATGCACTCACTTTTCAGCTCAAAGGAAGCAACATCTTTCACGAAGCTCACACGTTTCTTGCTCTAACTGAAAAGCATTGGATGTTAGAGGACCTGTGGTTTGTATCAGTTTCAGAAGCAGATTTGAACTAGATATGGTCCCTGTGTAGGAAACATGGTTCTTTTGTTCAGAGCACACTCATGTTTCCTGATTAATTAGAGACGCTAGAAAGCAAGAGCTTGCTTCTTGATCTAAAGCAGAGTGTGTTTCATGGATGAGAACTGTGCTGTGTGTTTCCCTTCAGAAACAGAGTTAAATGCCAGGCTCTGTGTCTTCCTAAAAGCAAGACTTCCTTTCTGGTAAATGCACTCACTTTTCAGCTCAAAGGAAGCTACATCATTCACAAAGTTCACAGGTTTCCTGCTCTTAACTGAAAAGCATTGGATGTTAATGGACCTGTTGTTTATATCAGTTTCAGAAGCAGAGTTGAACTAGATATGGTCCAGGGGTGTAGGAAACATGGTTCATTTGTTCTGAGCACACTCACGTTTCCTGCCTTTTAGAGACTCTAGAAAGCAAGAGAGTGCTTCTTGCTCTAAAGCAGAGTGTGTTTCATGGATGAGAAGTGTGCTGTGTGTTTCCCTTCAGAAAAGGAGTTAAATGCCCGGCTCTATGTCTTCCTATAAGCAAGACTTCCTTTCAGGTAAACGCACTCACTTTTCAGCTCAAAGGAAGCTACATCGTTCACGAAGCTCACAGGTTTCTTTCTCTTAACTGACAAGAACTGGATGTTAGAGGACCTGTGGTTTGTATCAGTTTCAGAAGCAGAGTTGAACTAGATATGGTCCATGTGTGTAGGAAAAAAGGATCTTTTGTTCTGAGCACACTCACGTTTCCCGACTTATTAGAGATGCTAGAAAGCAAGAGAGTGCTTCTCGCTCTAAAGCAGAGTGTGTTTCATGGATGAGAACTGTGCTGTGTGTTTCCCCTTAGAAATGGAGTTAAATGCCATGCTCTGTGTCTTCCTAAAAGCAAGACTTCCTTTCTGGTAAATGCACTCACTTTTCAGCTCAAAGGAAGCTACATCATTCACGAAGCTCACACTTTTCCCGCTCTTAACTGAAAAGCATTGAATGTTAATGGACCTGTTGTTTGTATCAGTTTCAGAAGCAGAGTTGAACTAGATATGGTCCGGGGGTGTAGGAAACATGGTTCATTTGTTCTGAGCACACACACGTTTCCTGCCTTTTAGAGACTCTAGAAAGCAAGAGAGTGCTTCTTGCTCTAAAGCAGAGTGTGTTTCATGGATGAGAAGTGTGCTGTGTGTTTCCCTTGAGAAAAGGAGTTAAATGCCAGGCTCTATGTCTTTCTACAAGCAAGACTTCCTTTCAGGTAAACGCACTCACTTTTCAGCTCAAAGGAAGCTACATAATTCACGAAGCTCACAGGTTTCTTGCTATTAACTGACAAGCACTGGTTGTTAGAGGACCTGTGGTTTGTATCAGTTTCAGAAGCAGAGTTGAACTAGATATGGTCCATGTGTGTAGGAAACACGGATCTTTTGTTCTGAGCACACTCAAGTTTCCCGCCTTATTAGAGATGCAAGAAAGCAAGAGAGTGCTTCTTGCTCTAAAGCAGAGTGTGTTTCATGGATGAGAACTGTGCTGTGTGTTTCCCTTCAGAAACGGAGTTAAATGTCACGCTCTGTGTCTTCCTAAAAGCAAGACTTCCTTTTTGGTAAATGCACTCACTTTTGAGCTCAAATGAAGATACATCATTCACGAAGCTCACACGTTTCCCGCTCTTAACTGAAAAGCATTGGATGTTAATGGACCTGTTGTTTGTATTAGTTTCAGAAGCAGAGTTGAACTGAATATAGTCCCTGTGTGTAGGAAACACAGTTCTTTTGTTCTGAGCACACTCATGTTTCCCGCCTTATTAGAGACTCTAGAAACCAAGAGAGTGCTTCATGCTCTAAAGCAGAGTGTGTTTCATGGATGAGAACTGTGCTGTGTGTTTCCCTTCAGAAATGGAGTTAAATGCCAGGCTCTGTGTCTTCCTACAAGCAAGACTTCCTTTCAGGTAAATGCACTCACTTTTCAGCTCAAAGGAAGCTACATCTTTCACGAAGCTCACACGTTTCTAGCTCTTAACTGAAAAGCATTGGATGTTAGAGGACCTGTGGTTTGTATCAGTTTCAGAAGCAGAGTTGAACTAGATATGGTCCATGTGTGTAGGAAACACGGATCTTTTGTTCTGAGCACACTCAAGTTTCCTGCCTTATTAGAGATGCTAGAAAGCAAGAGAGTGCTTCTTGCTCTAAAGCAGAGTGTGTTTCATGGATGAGAAGTGTGCTGTGTGTTTCCCTTCAGACAAGGAGTTAAATGCCAGGCTCTATGTCTTCCTACAAGCAAGACTTCCTTTCAGGTAAAGGCACTCACTTTTCAGCTCAAAGGAAGCTACATCATTCACGAAGCTCACAGGTTTCTTGCTCTTAACTGACAAGCACTGGATGTTAGAGGACCTGTGGTTTGTATCAGTTTCAGAAGCAGAGTTGAACTAGATATGGTCCATGTGTGTAGGAAACACGGTTCTTTTGTTCTGAGCACACTCATGTTTCCCGCTTTATTAGAGACACTAGATACCAAGAGAGTGCCTCTTGCTCTAAAGCAGAGTGTGTTTCATGGATGAGAACTGTAGTGTTTTTCCCTTCAGAAAAGGAGTTAAATGCCAGGCTCTGTGTCTTCCTACAAGCAAGACTACATTTCAGGTAAACGCACTCACTTTTCAGCTCAAAGGAAGCTACATCATCACGAAGCTCATACTTTTCCCGCTCTTAACTGAAAAGCATTGGATGTTAATGGACCTGTTGTTTGTATCAGTTTCAGAAGCAGAGTTGAACTGGATATGGTCACTGTATTTAGGAAACACAGTTCTTTTGTTCTGAGCACACTCATGTTTCCTGCTTTATTAGAGACACTAGATACCAAGAGAGTGCCTCTTGCTCTAAAGCAGAGTGTGTTTCATGGATGAGAACTGTAGTGTTTTTCCCTTCAGAAAAGGAGTTAAATGCCAGGCTCTGTGTCTTCCTACAAGCAAGACTACATTTCAGGTAAACGCACTCACTTTTCAGCTCAAAGGAAGCTACATCATTCACGAAGCTCACACTTTTCCCGCTCTTAACTGAAAAGTATTGGCTGTTAATGGACCTGTGGTTTGTATCAGTTTCAGAAGCAGAGTTGAACTAGATATGGTCCATGTGTGTAGGAAACACGGATCTTTTGTTCTGAGCACACTCAAGTTTCCCAACTTATTAGAGATGCTAGAAAGCAAGAGAGTGCTTCTTGCTCCAAAGCAGAGTGTGTTTCATGGATGAGAACTGTGCTGTGTGTTTCCCTTCAGAAAAGGAGTTAAATGCCATGCTCTGTGTCTTCCTACAAGCAAGACTTCTTTTCAGGTAAAAGCACTCACTTTTCAGCTCAAAGGAAGCTACATCGTTCACGAAGCTCACACGTTTCTAGCTCTTAACTGAAAAGCATTGGATGTTAGAGGACCTGTGGTTTGTATCAGTTTCAGAAGCAGAGTTGAACTAGATATGGTCTCTGTGTAGGAAACACGGTTCTTTTGTTCAGAGCACACTCATGTTTCCTGATTAATTAGAGACTCTAGAAAGCAAGAGCGTGCTTCTTGATCTAAAGCAGAGTGTGTTTCATGGATGAGAACTGTGCTGTGTGTTTCCCTTCAGAAACGGAGTTAAATGCCAGGCTCTGTGTCTTCCTAAAAGCAAGACTTCCTTTCTGGTAAATGCACTCACTTTTCAGCTCAAAGGAAGCTACATCATTCACGAAGTTCACAGGTTTCCCCCTCTTAACTGAAAAGCATTGGTTGTTAATGGACCTGTTGTTTATATCAGTTTCAGAAGCAGAGTTGAACTAGATATGGTCCAGGGGTGTAGGAAACATGGTTCATTTGTTCTGAGCACACTCACGTTTCCTGCCTTTTAGAGACTCTAGAAAGCAAGAGAGTGCTTCTTGCTCTAAAGCAGAGTGTGTTTCATGGATGAGAAGTGTGCTGTGTGTTTCCCTTCAGAAAAGGAGTTAAATGCCAGGCTCTATGACTTCCTATAAGCAAGACTTCCTTTCAGGTAAACGCACTCACTTTTCAGCTCAAAGGAAGCTACATCGTTCAGGAAGCTCACAGGTTTCTTTCTCTTAACTGACAAGCATTGGATGTTAGAGGACCTGTGGTTTGTATCAGTTTCAGAAGCAGAGTTGAACTAGATATGGTCCATGTGTGTAGGAAACAAGGATCTTTTGTTCTGAGCAGACTCACGTTTCCCGACTTATTAGAGATGCTAGAAAGCAAGAGAGTGCTTCTCGCTCTAAAGCAAAGTGAGTTTCATGGATGAGAACTGTGCTGTGTGTTTCCCCTTAGAAATGGAGTTAAATGCCATGCTCTGTGTCTTCCTAAAAGCAAGACTTCCTTTCTGGTAAATGCACTCACTTTTCAGCTCAAAGGAAGCTACATCATTCACAAAGCTCACACTTTTCCCGCTCTTAACTGAAAAGCATTGGCTGTTAATGGACCTGTTGTTTGTATCAGTTTCAGAAGCAGAGTTGAACTAGATATGGTCCGGCGGTGTAGGAAACATGGTTCATTTGTTCTGAGCACACTCATGTTTCCCGCCTTATTAGAGACTCTAGAAACCAAGAGAGTGCTTCTTGCTCTAAAGCAGAGTGTGTTTCATGGATGAGAACTGTGCTGTGTGTTTCCCTTCTGAAATGGAGTTAAATGCCAGGCTCCGTGTCTTCCTACAAGCAACACTTCGCTTCAGGTAAACGCACTCAATTTCAGCTCAAAGGAAGCTACATCCTTCACGAAGCTAACACGTTACTCACTGTTAACTGAAAAGCATTGGATGTTAGAGGACCTGTGGTTTGTATCAGTTTCAGAAGCAGAGTTGAAATAGATACGGTCCGTGTCTATAGGAAACACGGTTCTTTTGTTCTGAGCACACTCACGTGTCCAGCCTTATTAGGACACTAGAAAGCAAGAGAGTGCTTCTTGCTCTAAAGCAGAGTGTGTTTCATGGATGAGAACTGTGCTGTGTGTTTCCCTTCAGAAACGGAGTTAAATGCCAGGCTCTGTGTCTTCCTAAAAGCAAGACTTCCTTTCAGGTAATCGCACTCATTTTTCAGCTCAAAGGAAGCTACATCGTTCACGAAGCTCACATGTTTCTAGCTCTTAACTGAAAAGCATTGGATGTTAGAGGACCTGTGGTTTGTATCAGTTTCAGAAGCAGAGTTGAACTAGATATGGTCTCTGTGTAGGAAACACGGTTCTTTTGTTCAGAGCACACTCTCGTTTTCTGCCTTATTAGAGATGCTAGAAAGTAAGAGAGTGCTTCTTGCTCTAAAGCAGAGTGTGTTTCATGGATGAGAACTGTGCTGTGTGTTTCCCTTCTGAAACGGAGTTAAATGCCAGGCTCTGTGTCTTCCTACAAGCAAGACTTCCTTTCAGGTAAATGCACTCACATTTCAGCTCAAAGGAAGCTACATCATTCATGAAGCTCACAGGTTTTTTGCTCTTAACTGAAAAGCACTGGATGTTAGAGGACCTGTGGTTTGTATCAGTTTCAGAAGCAGAGTTGAACTAGATATGGTCCCTGTGTAGGAAACAGGGTTCTTTTGTTCAGAGCACACTCACGTTTCCTGATTAATTAGAGACGCTAGAAAGGAAGAGAGTGCTTCTTGCTCTAAAGCAGAGTGTTTTTCTTGGAAGAGAACTGTGCTGGGTGTTTCCCTTCAGAAATGGAGTTAAATGCCAGGCTCTGTGTCTTCCTACAAGCAAGACTTCTTTTCAGGTAAATGCACTCACTTTTCAGCTCAAAGGAAGCAACATCTTTCACGAAGCTCACACGTTTCTTGCTCTAACTGAACAGCATTGGATGTTAGAGGACCTGTGGTTTGTATCAGTTTCAGAAGCAGAGTTGAAATAGATACGGTCCCTGTCTATAGGAAACACGGTTCTTTTGTTCTGAGCACACTCACGTGTCCAGCCTTATTAGGACACTAGAAAGCAAGAGAGTGCTTCTTGCTCTAAAGCAGAGTGTGTTTCATGGATGAGAACTGTGCTGTGTGTTTCCCTTCAGAAACGGAGTTAAATGCCAGGCTCTGTGTCTTCCTAAAAGCAAGACTTCCTTTCAGGTAATCGCACTCATTTTTCAGCTCAAAGGAAGCTACATCGTTCACGAAGCTCACATGTTTCTAGCTCTTAACTGAAAAGCATTGGATGTTAGAGGACCTGTGGTTTGTATCAGTTTCAGAAGCAGAGTTGAACTAGATATGGTCTCTGTGTAGGAAACACGGTTCTTTTGTTCAGAGCACACTCTCGTTTTCTGCCTTATTAGAGATGCTAGAAAGTAAGAGAGTGGTTCTTGCTCTAAAGCAGAGTGTGTTTCATGGATGAGAACTGTGCTGTGTGTTTCCCTTCTGAAACGGAGTTAAATGCCAGGCTCTGTGTCTTCCTACAAGCAAGACTTCCTTTCAGGTAAATGCACTCACATTTCAGCTCAAAGGAAGCTACATCATTCATGAAGCTCACAGGTTTTTTGCTCTTAACTGAAAAGCACTGGATGTTAGAGGACCTGTGGTTTGTATCAGTTTCAGAAGCAGAGTTGAACTAGATATGGTCCCTGTGTAGGAAACAGGGTTCTTTTGTTCAGAGCACACTCACGTTTCCTGATTAATTAGAGACGCTAGAAAGGAAGAGAGTGCTTCTTGCTCTAAAGCAGAGTGTTTTTCTTGGAAGAGAACTGTGCTGGGTGTTTCCCTTCAGAAATGGAGTTAAATGCCAGGCTCTGTGTCTTCCTACAAGCAAGACTTCTTTTCAGGTAAATGCACTCACTTTTCAGCTCAAAGGAAGCAACATCTTTCACGAAGCTCACACGTTTCTTGCTCTAACTGAAAAGCATTGGATGTTAGAGGACCTGTGGTTTGTATCAGTTTCAGAAGCAGAGTTGAACTAGACATGATCCCTGTGTGTAGGAAACAGGGATCTTTTGTTCTGAGCCCACCTCCGTTTCCTGCCTTATTAGAGATGCTAGAAAGCAAGAGAGTGCTTCTTGCTCTAAAGCAGAGTGTGTTTCATGGATGAGAACTGTGCTGTGTGTTTCCCTTCAGAAACGGAGTTAAATGCCAGGCTCTGTGTCTTCCTACAAGCAAGACTTCCTTTCAGGTAAATGCACTCACTTTTCAGCTCAAAGGAAGCTACATCATTCATGAAGCTCACTGGTTTCTTGCTCTTAACTGAAAAGCACTGGATGTTAGAGGACCTGTGGTTTGTATCAGTTTCAGAAGCAGAGTTGAAATAGATACGGTCCGTGTCTATAGGAAACACGGTTCTTTTGTTCTGAGCACACTCACGTGTCCAGCCTTATTAGGACACTAGAAAGCAAGAGAGTGCTTCTTGCTCTAAAGCAGAGTGTGTTTCATGGATGAGAACTGTGCTGTGTGTTTCCCTTCAGAAACGGAGTTAAATGCCAGGCTCTGTGTCTTCCTAAAAGCAAGACTTCCTTTCAGGTAATCGCACTCATTTTTCAGCTCAAAGGAAGCTACATCGTTCATGAAGCTCACATGTTTCTAGCTCTTAACTGAAAAGCATTGGATGTTAGAGGACCTGTGGTTTGTATCAGTTTCAGAAGCAGAGTTGAACTAGATATGGTCTCTGTGTAGGAAACACGGTTCTTTTGTTCAGAGCACACTCTCGTTTTCTGCCTTATTAGAGATGCTAGAAAGTAAGAGAGTGCTTCTTGCTCTAAAGCAGAGTGTGTTTCATGGATGAGAACTGTGCTGTGTGTTTCCCTTCTGAAACGGAGTTAAATGCCAGGCTCTGTGTCTTCCTACAAGCAAGACTTCCTTTCAGGTAAATGCACTCACATTTCAGCTCAAAGGAAGCTACATCATTCATGAAGCTCACAGGTTTTTTGCTCTTAACTGAAAAGCACTGGATGTTAGAGGACCTGTGGTTTGTATCAGTTTCAGAAGCAGAGTTGAACTAGATATGGTCCCTGTGTAGGAAACAGGGTTCTTTTGTTCAGAGCACACTCACGTTTCCTGATTAATTAGAGACGCTAGAAAGGAAGAGAGTGCTTCTTGCTCTAAAGCAGAGTGTTTTTCTTGGAAGAGAACTGTGCTGGGTGTTTCCCTTCAGAAATGGAGTTAAATGCCAGGCTCTGTGTCTTCCTACAAGCAAGACTTCTTTTCAGGTAAATGCACTCACTTTTCAGCTCAAAGGAAGCAACATCTTTCACGAAGCTCACACGTTTCTTGCTCTAACTGAAAAGCATTGGATGTTAGAGGACCTGTGGTTTGTATCAGTTTCAGAAGCAGAGTTGAACTAGACATGATCCCTGTGTGTAGGAAACAGGGATCTTTTGTTCTGAGCCCACCTCCGTTTCCTGCCTTATTAGAGATGCTAGAAAGCAAGAGAGTGCTTCTTGCTCTAAAGCAGAGTGTGTTTCATGGATGAGAACTGTGCTGTGTGTTTCCCTTCAGAAACGGAGTTAAATGCCAGGCTCTGTGTCTTCCTACAAGCAAGACTTCCTTTCAGGTAAATGCACTCACTTTTCAGCTCAAAGGAAGCTACATCATTCATGAAGCTCACAGGTTTCTTGCTCTTAACTGAAAAGCACTGGATGTTAGAGGACCTGTGGTTTGTATCAGTTTCAGAAGCAGAGTTGAACTAGATATGGTCCGGGGGTGTAGGAAACACAGTTCTTTTGTTCTGAGCACACTCATGTTTCCCGCCTTATTAGAGACACTAGATACCAAGAGAGTGCCTCTTGCTCTAAAGCAGAGTGTGTTTCATGGATGAGAACTGTAGTGTTTGTTTCCCTTCAGAAAAGGAGTTAAATGGCAGGCTCTGTGTCTTCCTACAAGCAAGACTTCATTTCAGGTAAACGCACTCACTTTTCAGCTCAAAGGAAGCTACATCATTCACGAAGCTCACACTTTTCCCGCTCTTAACTGAAAAGCATTGGATGTTAATGGACCTGTTGTTTGTATCAGTTTCAGAAGCAGAGTTGAACTAGATGTGGTCCGGGGGTGTTGGAAACATGTTTCATTTGTTCTGAGCACACTCACGTTTCCTGCCTTTTAGAGACTCTAGAAAGCAAGAGATTGCTTCTTGCTCTAAAGCAGAGTGTGTTTCATGGATGAGAAGTGTGCTGTGTGTTTCCCTTCAGAAAAGGAGTTAAATGCCAGGCTCTGTGTCTTCCTACAAGCTAGACTTCCTTTCATGTAAACGCACTCACTTTTCAGCTCAAAGGAAGCTACATCCTTCACCAAGCTCACAGGTTTCTTGCTCTTAACTGACAAGCACTGGATGTTAGAGGACCTGTGGTTTGTATCAGTTTCAGAAGCAGAGTTGAACTAGATATGGTCCATGTGTGTAGGAAACACGGATCTTTTGTTCTGAGCACACTCAAGTTTCCCAACTTATTAGAGATGCTAGAAAGCAAGAGAGTGCTTCTTGCTCCAAAGCAGAGTGTGTTTCATGGATGAGAATTGTGCTGTGTGTTTCCCTTCAGAAACGGAGTTAAATGCCATGCTCTGTGTCTTCCTACAAGCAAGACTTCCTTTCTGGTAAATGCACTCACTTTTCAGCTCAAATGAAGCTACATCATTCATGAAGCTCACACGTTTCCCGCTCCTAACTGAAAATCATTGGATGTTAATGGACCTGTTGTTTGTGTCAGTTTCAGAAGCAGAGTTGAACTGGATATAGTCCCTGTGTGTAGGAAACACAGTTCTTTTGTTCTGAGCACACTCATGTTTCCCGCCTTATTAGAGACTCTAGAAACCAAGAGAGTGCTTCTTGCTCTAAAGCAGAGTGTGTTTCATGGATGAGAACTGTGCTGTGTGTTTCCCTTCTGAAATGGAGTTAAATGCCAGGCTCCGAGTGTTCCTACAAGCAACACTTCGTTTCAGGTAAACGCACTCAATTTCAGCTCAAAGGAAGCTACATCCTTCACGAAGCTAACACGTTACTCACTCTTAACTGAAAAGCATTGGATGTTAGAGGACCTGTGGTTTGTATCAGTTTCAGAAGCAGAGTTGAACTAGATATGGTTTCTGTGTAGGAAACACGGTTCTTTTGTTCAGAGCACACTCACGTTTTCCGCCTTATTAGAGATGCTAGAAAGTAAGAGAGTGCTTCTTGCTCTAAAGCAGAGTGTGTTTCATGGATCAGAACTGTGCTGTGTGTTTCCCTTCTGAAACGGAGTTAAATGCCAGGCTCTGTGTCTTCCTACAAGCAAGACTTCCTTTCAGGTAAACGCACTCACTTTTCAGCTCAAAGGAAGCTACATCGTTCACGAAGCTCACACGTTTCTAGCTCTTAACTGAAAAGCATTGGATGTTAGAGGACCTGTGGTTTGTATCAGTTTCAGAAGCAGAGTTGAACTAGATATGGTCTCTGTGTAGGAAACACGGTTCTTTTGTTCAGAGCACACTCACATTTCCTGAGTAATTAGAGACGCTAGAAAGCAAGAGAGTGCTTCTTGCTCTAAAGCAGAGTGTGTTTCATGGATGAGATCTGTCCTGTGTGTTTCCCTTCAGAAAGGGAGTTAAATGCCAGGCTCTGTGTCTTCCTACAAGCAACACTTCGTTTCAGGTAAACGCACTCAATTTCAGCTCAAAGGAAGCTACATCCTTCACGAAGCTCACACGTTTCTTGCTCTTAACTGACAAGCACTGGATGTTAGAGGACCTGTGGTTTGTATCAGTTTCAGAAGCATTGTTGAACTAGATATTGTCCATGTGTGTAGGAAACATGGTTCATTTGTTCTGAGCACACTCACGTTTCCTGCCTTTTAGAGACTCTAGAAAGCAAGAGAGTGCTTCTTGCTCTAAAGCAGAGTGTGTTTCATGGATGAGAAGTGTGCTGTGTGTTTCCCTTCAGAAATGGAGTTAAATGCCAGGCTCTATGTCTTCCTACAAGCAACACTTCGTTTCAGGTAAACGCACTCAATTTCAGCTCAAAGGAAGCTACATCCTTCACGAAGCTAACACGTTAATCACTCTTAACTGAATAGCATTGGATGTTAGAGGACCTGTGGTTTGTATCAGTTTCAGAAGCAGAGTTGAAATAGATACGGTCCGTGTCTATAGGAAACACGGTTCTTTTGTTCTGAGCACACTCACGTGTCCAGCCTTATTAGGACACTAGAAAGCAAGAGAGTGCATCTTGCTCTAAAGCAGAGTGTGTTTCATGGATGAGAACTGTGCTGTGTGTTTCCCTTCAGAAATGGAGTTAAATGCCAGGCTCTGTGTCTTACTATAAGCAAGACTTCCTTTCAGGTAAACACACACACTTTTCAGCTCAAAGGAAGCTACATCGTTCAGGAAGCTCACACGTTTCTAGCTCTTAACTGAAAAGCATTGGATGTTAGAGGACCTGTGGTTTGTATCAGTTTCAGAAGCAGAGTTGAACTGGATATGGTCCCTGTGTGTAGGAATCAGGGATCTTTTGTTCTGAGCACACTCATGTTTCCCGCCTTATTAGAGACACTAGATACCAAGAGAGTGCCTCTTGCTCTAAAGCAGAGTGTGTTTCATGGATGAGAACTGTAGTGTGTGTTTCCCTTCAGAAAAGGAGTTAAATGCCAGGCTCTGTGTCTTCCTACAAGCAAGACTTCATTTCAGGTAAACGCACTCACTTTTCAGCTCAAAGGAAGCTACATCATTCAAGAAGCTCACACTTTTCCCGCTCTTAACTGAAAAGCATTGGATGTTAATGGACCTGTTGTTTGTGTCAGTTTCAGAAGCAGAGTTGAACTAGATATGGTCCCTGTGTAGGAAACAGGGTTCTTTTGTTCAGAGCACACTCACGTTTCCTGATTAATTAGAGACGCTAGAAAGCAAGAGAGTGCTTCTTGCTCTAAAGCAGAGTGTGTTTCATGGATGAGAACTGTGCTGTGTGTTTCCCTTCAGAAAGGGAGTTAAATGCCAGGCTCTATGTCTTCCTACAAGCAAGACTTCCTTTCAGGTAAACGCACTCACTTTTCAGCTCAAAGGAAGCTACATCATTCCCGAAGCTCACAGGTTTCTTGCTCTTAACTGACAAGCACTGGATGTTAGAGGACCTGTGGTTTGTATCAGTTTCAGAAGCAGAGTTGAACTAGATATGGTCCATGTGTGTAGGAAAAACGGATCTTTTGTTCTGAGCACACTAAAGTTTCCTGCCTTATTAGAGATGCTAGAAAGCAAGAGAGTGCTTCTTGCTCTAAAGCAGAGTGTGTTTCATGGATGAGATCTGTCCTGTGTGTTTCCCTTCAGAAACGGAGTTAAATGCCAGGCTCTGTGTCTTCCTACAAGCAAGACTTCCTTTCAGGTAAACGCACTCACTTTTCAGCTCAAAGGAAGCTATATCATCACGAAGCTCATACTTTTCCCGCTCTTAACTGAAAAGCCTTGGATGTTAATGGACCTGTTGTTTGTATCAGTTTCAGAAGCAGATTTGAACTAGATATGGTCCAGGGGTGTAGGAAGCATGGTTCATTTGTTCTGAGCACACTCAGGTTTCCTGCCTTTTAGAGACTCTAGAAAGCAAGAGAGTGCTTCTTGCTCTAAAGCAGAGTGTGTTTCATGGATGTGAACTGTGCTGTGTGTTTCCCTTCAGAAACGGAGTTAAATGCCAGGCTCTATGTCTTCCTACAAGCAAGACTTCCTTTCAGGTAAATGCACTCACTTTTCAGCTCAAAGGAAGCTACATCATTCACGAAGCTCACAGGTTTCTTGCTCTTAACTGACAAGCACTGGATGTTAGAGGACCTGTGGTTTGTATCAGTTTCAGAAGCAGAGTTGAACTAGATATGGTCCATGTGTGTAGGAAACACAGTTCTTTTGTTCTGAGCACACTCATGTTTCCCGCCTTATTATAGACTCTAGAAACCAAGAGAGTGCTTCTTGCTCTAAAGCAGAGTGTGTTTCATGGATGAGAACTGTGCTGTGTGTTTCCCTTCTGAAATGGAGTTAAATGCCAGACTCCGTGTCTTCCTACAAGCAACACTTCGTTTCAGGTAAACTCACTCAATTTCAGCTCAAAGGAAGTTACATCCTTCACGAAGCTAACATGTTACAAACTCTTAACTGAATAGCATTGGATGTTAGAGGACCTGTGGTTTGTATCAGTTTCAGAAGCAGAGTTGAAATAGATACGGTCCGTGTCTATAGGAAACACGGTTCTTTTGTTGTGAGCACACTCACGTGTCCAGCCTTATCAGGACACTAGAAAGCAAGAGAGTGCTTCTTGCTCTAAAGCAGAGTGTGTTTCATGGATGAGAACTGTGCTGTGTGTTTCCCTTCAGAAACGGAGTTAAATGCCAGGCTCTGTGTCTTCCTACAAGCAAGACTTCCTTTCAGGTAAATGCACTCACTTTTCAGCTCAAAGGAAGCTACATCATTCATGAAGCTCACAGGTTTCTTGCTCTTAACTGAAAAGCACTGGATGTTAGAGGACCTGTGGTTTGTATCAGTTTCAGAAGCAGAGTTGAACTAGATATGGTCCCTGTGTAGGAAACAGGGTTCTTTTGTTCAGAGCACACTCAAGTTTCCTGATTAATTAGAGACGCTAGAAAGGAAGAGAGTGCTTCTTGCTCTAAAGCAGAGTGTTTTTCTTGGAAGAGAACTGTGCTGTGTGTTTCCCTTCAGAAAAGGAGTTAAATGCCAGGCTCTGTGTCTTCCTACAAGCAAGACTTCTTTTCAGGTAAATGCACTCACTTTTCAGCTCAAAGGAAGCAACATCTTTCACGAAGCTCACACGTTTCTTGCTCTAACTGAAAAGCATTGTATGTTAGAGGACCTGTTGTTTGTATCATTTTCAGAAGCAAAGTTGAACTAGATATGGTCCCTGTGTAGGAAACAAGGTTGTTTTGTTCAGAGCACACTCACGTTTCCTACTTAATTAGAGACGCTAGAAAGCAAGAGAGTGCTTCTTGCTCTAAAGCAGAGTGTGTTTCATGGATGAGATCTGTCCTGTGTGTTTCCCTTCAGAAATGGAGTTAAATGCCAGGCTCTGTGTCTTCCTACAAGCAAGACTTCCTTTCAGGTAAACGCACTCACTTTTCAGCTCAAAGGAAGCTACATCATCACGAAGCTCATACTTTTCCCGCTCTTAACTGAAAAGCCTTGGATGTTAAGGGACCTGTTGTTTGTATCAGTTTCAGAAGCAGAGTTGAACTGGATATGGTCCGGGGGTGTAGGAAACATGGTTCATTTGTTCTGAGCACACTCACGTTTCCTGCCTTTTAGAGACTCTAGAAAGCAGGAGAGTGCTTCTTGCTCTAAAGCAGAGTGTGTTTCATGGATGAGAAGTGTGCTGTGTGTTTCCCTTCAGAAACGGAGTTAAATGCCAGGCTCTATGTCTTCCTACAAGCAAGAATTCGTTTCAGGTAAACGCACTCACATTTCAGCTCAAAGGAAGCTACATCATTCACGAAGCTCACACGTTTCCCGCTCTTAACTGAAAAGCATTGGATGTTAATGGACCTGTGGTTTGTATCAGTTTCAGAAGCAGAGTTGAACTGGATATAGTCCCTGTATGTAGGAAACACAGTTCTTTTGTTCTGAGCACACTCATGTTTCCCGCCTTATTAGAGACTCTAGAAACCAAGAGAGTGCTTCTTGCTCTAAAGCAGAGTGTGTTTCATGGATGAGAACTGTGCTGTGTGTTTCCCTTCTGAAATGGAGTTAAATGCCAGGCTCCGTGTCTTCCTACAAGCAACACTTCGTTTCAGGTAAACGCACTCAATTTCAGCTCAAAGGAAGTTACATCCTTCACGAAGCTAACATGTTACTCACTCTTAACTGAATAGCATTGGAAGTTAGAGGACCTGTGGTTTGTATCAGTTTCAGAAGCAGAGTTGAAATAGATACGGTCCCTGTCTATAGGAAACACGGTTCTTTTGTTCTGAGCACACTCACGTGTCCAGCCTTATTAGGACACTAGAAAGCAAGAGAGTGCTTCTTGCTCTAAAGCAGAGTGTGTTTCATGGATGAGAACTGTGGTGTGTGTTTCCCTTCAGAAACGGAGTTAAATGCCAGGCTCTGTGTCTTCCTACAAGCAAGACTTATTTTCAGGTAAATGCACTCACTTTTCAGCTCAAAGGAAGCAACATCTTTCACGAAGCTCACACGTTTCTTGCTCTAACTGAAAAGCATTGGATGTTAGAGGACCTGTGGTTTGTTTCAGTTTCAGAAGCAGAGTTGAACTAGATATGGTCCCTGTGTAGGAAACACGGTTCTTTTGTTCAGAGCACACTCACGTTTCCTGATTAATTAGAGACGCTAGAAAGCAAGAGAGTGCTTCTTGCTCTAAAGCAGAGTGTGTTTCATGGAAGAGAACTGTGCTGTGTGTTTCCCTTCAGAAACGGAGTTAAATGCCAGGCTCTATGTCTTCCTACAAGCAAGAATTCCTTTTAGGTAAACGCACTCACTTTTCAGCTCAAAGGAAGCTACATCATTCACGAAGCTCACAGGTTTCTTGCTCTTAACTGACAAGCACTGGATGTTAGAGGACCTGTGGTTTGTATCAGTTTCAGAAGCAGAGTTGAACTAGATATGGTCCATGTGTGTAGGAAACACGGATCTTTTGTTCTGAGCACACTCAAGTTTCCCGCCTTATTAGAGATGCTAGAAAGCAAGCGAGTGCTTCTTGCTCTAAAGCAGAGTGTGTTTCATGGATGAGAACTGTGATGTGTGTTTCACTTCAGAAACAGAGTTAAAAGCCATGCTCTGTGTCCTCCTAAAAGCAAGACTTCCTTTCTGGTAAATGCACTCACTTTTCAGCTCAAATGAAGCTACATCATTCACGAAGCTCACACGTTTCCCGCTCTTAACTGAAAAGCATTGGATGTTAATGGACCTGTTGTTTGTATCAGTTTCAGAAGCAGAGTTGAACTAAATATAGTCCCTGTGTGTAGGAAACACAGGTCTTTTGTTCTGAGCACACTCATGTTTCCCGCCTTATTAGAGACTCTAGAAACCAAGAGAGTGCTTCTTGCTCTAAAGCAGAGTGTGTTTCAGGGATGAGAACTGTGCTGTGTGTTTCCCTTCTGAAATGGAGTTAAATGCCAGGCTCCCTGTCTTCCTACAAGCAACACTTCGTTTCAGGTAAACGCCCTCAATTTCAGCTCAAAGGAAGTTACATCCTTCACGAAGCTAACATGTTACTCACTCTTAACTGAATAGCATTGGATGTTAGAGGACCTGTGGTTTGTATCAGTTTCAGAAGCAGAGTTGAACTAGATATGGTCTCTGTGTAGGAAACACGGTTCTTTTGTTCAGAGCACACTCACGTTTTCTGCCTTATTAGAGATGCTAGAAAGTAAGAGAGTGCTTCTTGCTCTAAAGCAGAGTGTGTTTCATGGATGAGAACTGTGCTGTGTGTTTCCCTTCTGAAACGGAGTTAAATGCCAGGCCCTGTGTCTTCCTACAAGCAAGACTTCCTTTCAGGTAAACGCACTCACTTTTCAGCTCAAGGGAAGCTACATCGTTCACGAAGCTCACACGTTTCTAGCTCTTAACTGAAAAGCATTGGATGTTAGAGGACCTGTGGTTTGTATCAGTTTCAGAAGCAGAGTTGAAATAGATATGGTCCGTGTCTATAGGAAACACGGTTCTTTTGTTCTGATTACACTCACGTGTCCAGCCTTATTAGGACACTCGAAAGCAAGAGAGTGCTTCTTGCTCTAAAGCAGAGTGTGTTTCATGGATGAGAACTGTGCTGTGTGTTTCCCTTCAGAAAAGGAGTTAAATGCCAGGCTCTGTGTCTTCCTACAAGCAAGAGTTCTTTTCAGGTAAATGCACTCACTTTTCAGCTCAAAGGAAGCAACATCTTTCACGAAGCTCACACGTTTCTTGCTCTAACTGAAAAGCATTGTATGTTAGAGGACCTGTTGTTTGTATCAGTTTCAGAAGCAAAGTTGAACTAGATATGGTCCCTGTGTAGGAAACACGGTTCTTTTGTTCAGAGCACACTCACGTTTCCTGATTAATTAGAGACGCTAGAAAGCAAGAGAGTGCTTCTTGCTCTAAAGCAGAGTGTGTTTCATGGATGAGATCTGTCCTGTGTGTTTCCCTTCAGAAATGGAGTTAAATGCCAGGCTCTGTGTCTTCCTACAAGCAAGACTTCCTTTCAGGTAAACGCACTCACTTTTCAGCTCAAAGGAAGCTACATCATCAGGAAGCTCATACTTTTCCCGCTCTTAACTGAAAAGCCTTGGATGTTAATGGACCTGTTGTTTGTATCAGTTTCAGAAGCAGTGTTGAACTGGATATGGTCCCTGTGTGTAGGAAACACAGTTCTTTTGTTCTGAGCACACTCATGTTTCCCGCCTTATTAGAGACACTAGATACCAAGAGAGTGCCTCTTGCTCTAAAGCAGAGTGTGTTTCATGGATGAGAACTGTAGTGTGTGTTTCCCTTCAGAAAAGGAGTTAAATGCCAGGCTCTGTGTCTTCCTACAAGCAAGACTTCATTTCAGGTAAACGCACTCACTTTTCAGCTCAAAGGAAGCTACATCATTCACGAAGCTCACATTTTTCCCGCTCTTAACTGAAAAGCATTGGATGTTAATGGACCTGTGGTTTGTATCAGTTTCAGAAGCAGAGTTGAACTGGATATGGTCCGGGGGTGTAGGAAACATGGTTCATTTGTTCTGAGCACACTCACGTTTCCTGCCTTTTAGAGACTCTAGAAAGCAGGAGAGTGCTTCTTGCTCTAAAGCAGAGTGTGTTTCATGGATGAGAAGTGTGCTGTGTGTTTCCCTTCAGAAACGGAGTTAAATGCCAGGCTCTATGTCTTCCTACAAGCAAGAATTCGTTTCAGGTAAACGCACTCACATTTCAGCTCAAAGGAAGCTACATCATTCACGAAGCTCACACGTTTCCCGCTCTTAACTGAAAAGCATTGGATGTTAATGGACCTGTGGTTTGTATCAGTTTCAGAAGCAGAGTTGAACTGGATATAGTCCCTGTATGTAGGAAACACAGTTCTTTTGTTCTGAGCACACTCATGTTTCCCGCCTTATTAGAGACTCTAGAAACCAAGAGAGTGCTTCTTGCTCTAAAGCAGAGTGTGTTTCATGGATGAGAACTGTGCTGTGTGTTTCCCTTCTGAAATGGAGTTAAATGCCAGGCTCCGTGTCTTCCTACAAGCAACACTTCGTTTCAGGTAAACGCACTCAATTTCAGCTCAAAGGAAGTTACATCCTTCACGAAGCTAACATGTTACTCACTCTTAACTGAATAGCATTGGAAGTTAGAGGACCTGTGGTTTGTATCAGTTTCAGAAGCAGAGTTGAAATAGATACGGTCCCTGTCTATAGGAAACACGGTTCTTTTGTTCTGAGCACACTCACGTGTCCAGCCTTATTAGGACACTAGAAAGCAAGAGAGTGCTTCTTGCTCTAAAGCAGAGTGTGTTTCATGGATGAGAACTGTGGTGTGTGTTTCCCTTCAGAAACGGAGTTAAATGCCAGGCTCTGTGTCTTCCTACAAGCAAGACTTATTTTCAGGTAAATGCACTCACTTTTCAGCTCAAAGGAAGCAACATCTTTCACGAAGCTCACACGTTTCTTGCTCTAACTGAAAAGCATTGGATGTTAGAGGACCTGTGGTTTGTTTCAGTTTCAGAAGCAGAGTTGAACTAGATATGGTCCCTGTGTAGGAAACACGGTTCTTTTGTTCAGAGCACACTCACGTTTCCTGATTAATTAGAGACGCTAGAAAGCAAGAGAGTGCTTCTTGCTCTAAAGCAGAGTGTGTTTCATGGAAGAGAACTGTGCTGTGTGTTTCCCTTCAGAAACGGAGTTAAATGCCAGGCTCTATGTCTTCCTACAAGCAAGAATTCCTTTTAGGTAAACGCACTCACTTTTCAGCTCAAAGGAAGCTACATCATTCACGAAGCTCACAGGTTTCTTGCTCTTAACTGACAAGCACTGGATGTTAGAGGACCTGTGGTTTGTATCAGTTTCAGAAGCAGAGTTGAACTAGATATGGTCCATGTGTGTAGGAAACACGGATCTTTTGTTCTGAGCACACTCAAGTTTCCCGCCTTATTAGAGATGCTAGAAAGCAAGCGAGTGCTTCTTGCTCTAAAGCAGAGTGTGTTTCATGGATGAGAACTGTGATGTGTGTTTCACTTCAGAAACAGAGTTAAAAGCCATGCTCTGTGTCCTCCTAAAAGCAAGACTTCCTTTCTGGTAAATGCACTCACTTTTCAGCTCAAATGAAGCTACATCATTCACGAAGCTCACACGTTTCCCGCTCTTAACTGAAAAGCATTGGATGTTAATGGACCTGTTGTTTGTATCAGTTTCAGAAGCAGAGTTGAACTAAATATAGTCCCTGTGTGTAGGAAACACAGGTCTTTTGTTCTGAGCACACTCATGTTTCCCGCCTTATTAGAGACTCTAGAAACCAAGAGAGTGCTTCTTGCTCTAAAGCAGAGTGTGTTTCAGGGATGAGAACTGTGCTGTGTGTTTCCCTTCTGAAATGGAGTTAAATGCCAGGCTCCGTGTCTTCCTACAAGCAACACTTCGTTTCAGGTAAACGCCCTCAATTTCAGCTCAAAGGAAGTTACATCCTTCACGAAGCTAACATGTTACTCACTCTTAACTGAATAGCATTGGATGTTAGAGGACCTGTGGTTTGTATCAGTTTCAGAAGCAGAGTTGAACTAGATATGGTCTCTGTGTAGGAAACACGGTTCTTTTGTTCAGAGCACACTCACGTTTTCTGCCTTATTAGAGATGCTAGAAAGTAAGAGAGTGCTTCTTGCTCTAAAGCAGAGTGTGTTTCATGGATGAGAACTGTGCTGTGTGTTTCCCTTCTGAAACGGAGTTAAATGCCAGGCCCTGTGTCTTCCTACAAGCAAGACTTCCTTTCAGGTAAACGCACTCACTTTTCAGCTCAAGGGAAGCTACATCGTTCACGAAGCTCACACGTTTCTAGCTCTTAACTGAAAAGCATTGGATGTTAGAGGACCTGTGGTTTGTATCAGTTTCAGAAGCAGAGTTGAAATAGATATGGTCCGTGTCTATAGGAAACACGGTTCTTTTGTTCTGATTACACTCACGTGTCCAGCCTTATTAGGACACTAGAAAGCAAGAGAGTGCTTCTTGCTCTAAAGCAGAGTGTGTTTCATGGATGAGAACTGTGCTGTGTGTTTCCCTTCAGAAAGGGAGTTAAATGCCAGGCTCTGTGTCTTCCTACAAGCAAGACTTCCTTTCAGGTAAATGCACTCACTTTTCAGCTCAAAGGAAGCTACATCATTCATGAAGCTCACAGGTTTCTTGCTCTTAACTGAAAAGCACTGGATGTTAGAGGACCTGTGGTTTGTATCAGTTTCAGAAGCAGAGTTGAACTAGATATGGTCCCTGTGTAGGAAACAGGGTTCTTTTGTTCAGAGCACACTCAAGTTTCCTGATTAATTAGAGACGCTAGAAAGGAAGAGAGTGCTTCTTGCTCTAAAGCAGAGTGTTTTTCTTGGAAGAGAACTGTGCTGTGTGTTTCCCTTCAGAAAAGGAGTTAAATGCCAGGCTCTGTGTCTTCCTACAAGCAAGAGTTCTTTTCAGGTAAATGCACTCACTTTTCAGCTCAAAGGAAGCAACATCTTTCACGAAGCTCACACGTTTCTTGCTCTAACTGAAAAGCATTGTATGTTAGAGGACCTGTTGTTTGTATCAGTTTCAGAAGCAAAGTTGAACTAGATATGGTCCCTGTGTAGGAAACACGGTTCTTTTGTTCAGAGCACACTCACGTTTCCTGATTAATTAGAGACGCTAGAAAGCAAGAGAGTGCTTCTTGCTCTAAAGCAGAGTGTGTTTCATGGATGAGATCTGTCCTGTGTGTTTCCCTTCAGAAATGGAGTTAAATGCCAGGCTCTGTGTCTTCCTACAAGCAAGACTTCCTTTCAGGTAAACGCACTCACTTTTCAGCTCAAAGGAAGCTACATCATCAGGAAGCTCATACTTTTCCCGCTCTTAACTGAAAAGCCTTGGATGTTAATGGACCTGTTGTTTGTATCAGTTTCAGAAGCAGTGTTGAACTGGATATGGTCCCTGTGTGTAGGAAACACAGTTCTTTTGTTCTGAGCACACTCATGTTTCCCGCCTTATTAGAGACACTAGATACCAAGAGAGTGCCTCTTGCTCTAAAGCAGAGTGTGTTTCATGGATGAGAACTGTAGTGTGTGTTTCCCTTCAGAAAAGGAGTTAAATGCCAGGCTCTGTGTCTTCCTACAAGCAAGACTTCATTTCAGGTAAACGCACTCACTTTTCAGCTCAAAGGAAGCTACATCATTCACGAAGCTCACATTTTTCCCGCTCTTAACTGAAAAGCATTGGATGTTAATGGACCTGTGGTTTGTATCAGTTTCAGAAGCAGATTTGAACTAGATATGGTCCGGGGGTGTAGGAAGCATGGTTCATTTGTTCTGAGCACACTCACGTTTCCTGCCTTTTAGAGAGTGTAGAAAGCAAGAGAGAGCTTCTTGCTCTAAAGCAGAGTGTGTTTCATGGATGAGAAGTGTGCTGTGTGTTTCCCTTCAGAAAGGGAGTTAAATGCCACGCTCTGTGTCTTCCTAAAAGCAAGACTTCCTTTCTGGTAAATGCACTCACTTTTCAGCTCAAATGAAGCTACATCATTCACGAAGCTCACACGTTTCCCACTCTTAACTGAAAAGCATTGGATGTTAATGGACCTGTTGTTTGTATCAGTTTCAGAAGCAGAGTTGAACTGGATATAGTCCCTGTATGTAGGAAACACAGTTCTTTTGTTCTGAGCACACTCATGTTTCCCGCCTTATTAGAGACTCTAGAAACCAAGAGAGTGCTTCTTGCTCTAAAGCAGAGTGTGTTTCATGGATGAGAACTGTGCTTGTGTTTCCCTTCTGAAATGGAGTTAAATGCCAGGCTCCCTGTCTTCCTACAAGCAACACTTCGTTTCAGGTAAACTCACTCAATTTCAGCTCAAAGGAAGTTACATCCTTCACGAAGCTAACATGTTACTCACTCTTAACTGAATAGCATTGGATGTTAGAGGACCTGTGGTTTGTATCAGTTTCAGAAGATGAGTTGAAATAGATACGGTGCCTGTCTATAGGAAACACGGTTCTTTTGTTCTGAGCACACTCACGTGTCCAGCCTTATTAGGACACTAGAAAGCAAGAGAGTGCTTCTTGCTCTAAAGCAGAGTGTGTTTCATGGATGAGAACTGTGCTGTGTGTTTCCCTTCAGAAACGGTGTTAAATGCCTGGCTCTGTGTCTTCCTACAAGCAAGACTTCCTTTCAGGTAAACGCACTCACTTTTCAGCTCAAAGGAAGCTACATCCTTCACGAAGCTCACACGTTTCTAGCTCTTAACTGAAAAGCATTGGATGTTAGAGGACCTGTGGTTTGTATCAGTTTCAGAAGCAGAGTTGAACTAGATATGGTCCCTGTGTAGGAAACACGGTTCTTTTGTTCAGAGCACACTCACGTTTTCCGCCTTATTAGAGATGCTAGAAAGTAAGAGAGTGCTTCTTACTCTAAAGCAGAGTGTGTTTCATGGATGAGAACTGTGCTGTGTGTTTCCCTTCTGAATCGGAGTTAAATGCCAGGCTCTGTGTCTTCCTACAAGCAAGACTTCCTTTCAGGTAAATGCACTCACTTTTCAGCTCAAAGGAAGCTACATCATTCATGAAGCTCACAGGTTTCTTGCTCTTAACTGAAAAGCACTGGATGTTAGAGGACCTGTGGTTTGTATCAGTTTCAGAAGCAGAGTTGAACTAGATATGGTCCCTGTGTAGGGAACACGGTTCTTTTGTTCAGAGCACACTCATGTTTCCTGATTAATTAGAGACGCTAGAAAGCAAGAGAGTGCTTCTTGCTCTAAAGCAGAGTGTTTTTCTTGGAAGAGAACTGTGCTGTGTGTTTCCCTTCAGAAAAGGAGTTAAATGCCAGGCTCTGTGTCTTCCTACAAGCAAGACTTCTTTTCAGGTAAATGCACTCACTTTTCAGCTCAAAGGAAGCAACATCTTTCACGAAGCTCACACGTTTCTTGCTCTTAACTGAAAAGCATTGTATGTTAGAGGACCTGTGGTTTGTATCAGTTTCAGAAGCAAAGTTGAACTAGATATGGTCCCTGTGTAGGAAGCATGGTTCATTTGTTCTGAGCACACTCACGTTTCCTGCCTTTTAGAGACTCTAGAAAGCAAGAGAGTGCTTCTTGCTCTAAAGCAGAGTGTGTTTCATGGATGAGAAGTGTGCTGTGTGTTTCCCTTCAGAAAAGGAGTTAAATGCCAGGCTCTATGTCTTCCTACAAGCAAGAATTCGTTTCAGGTAAACGCACTCACTTTTCAGCTCAAAGGAAGCTACATCATTCACGAAGCTCACAGGTTTCTTGCTCTTAACTGACAAGCACTGGATGTTAGAGGACCTGTGGTTTGTATCAGTATCAGAAGCAGAGTTGAACTAGATATGGTCCCTGTGTAGGAAACAGGGTTCTTTTGTTCAGAGCACACTCACTTTTCCTGATTAATTAGAGACGCTAGAAAGCAAGAGAGTGCTTCTTGCTCTAAAGCAGAGTGTGTTTCATGGATGTGAACTGTGCTGTGTGTTTCCCTTCAGGAACGGAGTTAAATGCCAGGCTCTATGTCTTTCTACAAGCAAGACTTCCTTTCAGGTAAATGCACTCACTTTTAAGCTCAAAGGAAGCTACATCATTCACGAAGCTCACAGGTTTCTTGCTCTTAACTGACAAGCACTGGATGTTAGAGGACCTGTGGTTTGTATCAGTTTCAGAAGCAGAGTTGAACTAGATATGGTCCATGTGTGTAGGAAACACAGTTCTTTTGTTCTGAGCACACTCATGTTTCCCGCCTTATTATAGACTCTAGAAACCAAGAGAGTGCTTCTTGCTCTAAAGCAGAGTGTGTTTCATGGATGAGAACTGTGCTGTGTGTTTCCCTTCTGAAATGGAGTTAAATGCCAGACTCCGTGGCTTCCTACAAGCAACACTTCGTTTCAGGTAAACTCACTCAATTTCAGCTCAAAGGAAGTTACATCCTTCACGAAGCTAACATGTTACAAACTCTTAACTGAATAGCATTGTATGTTAGAGGACCTGTGGTTTGTATCAGTTTCAGAAGCAAAGTTGAACTAGATATGGTCCTTGTGTAGGGAACACGGTTCTTTTGTTCAGAGCACACTCACGTTTCCTGATTAATTAGAGACGCTAGAAAGCAAGAGAGTGCTTCTTGCTCTAAAGCAGAGTGTGTTTCATGGATGAGATCTGTCCTGTGTGTTTCCCTTCAGAAATGGAGTTAAATGCCAGGCTCTGTGTCTTCCTACAAGCAAGACTTCCTTTCAGGTAAACTCACTCACTTTTCAGCTCAAAGGAAGCTACATCATCACGAAGCTCATACTTTTCCGCTCTTAACTGAAAAGCATTGGATGTTAAGGGACCTGTTGTTTGTATCAGTTTCAGAAGCAGAGTTGAACTGGATATGGTCCCTGTGTGTAGGAATCAGGGATCTTTTGTTCTGAGCACACTCATGTTTCCCGCCTTATTAGAGACACTAGATACCAAGAGAGTGCCTCTTGCTCTAAAGCAGAGTGTGTTTCATGGATGAGAACTGTAGTGTGTGTTTCCCTTCAGAAAAGGAGTTAAATGCCAGGCTCTGTGTCTTCCTACAAGCAAGCCTTCATTTCAGGTAAACGCACTCACTTTTCAGCTCAAAGGAAGCTACATCATTCACGAAGCTCACACTTTTCCAGCTCTTAACTGAAAAGCATTGGATGTTAATGGACCTGTTGTTTGTATCAGTTTCAGAAGCAGATTTGAACTAGATATGGTCCGGGGGTGTAGGAAACATGGTTCATTTGTTCTGAGCACACTCACGTTTCCTGCCTTTTAGAGACTCTAGAAAGCAAGAGAGTGCTTCTTGCTCTAAAGCAGAGTGTGTTTCATGGATGAGAAGTGTGCTGTGTGTTTCCCTTCAGAAACTGAGTTAAATGCCAGGCTCTATGTCTTCCTACAAGCAAGAATTCGTTTCAGGTAAACGCACTCACATTTCAGCTCAAAGGAAGCTACATCATTCACGAAGCTCACACGTTTCCAGCTCTTAACTGAAAAGCATTGGATGTTAATGGACCTGTGGTTTGTATCAGTTTCAGAAGCAGAGTTGAACTGGATATAGTCGCTGTATGTAGGAAACACAGTTCTTTTGTTCTGAGCACACTCATGTTTCCCGCCTTATTAGAGACTCTAGAAACCAAGAGAGTGCTTCTTGCTCTAAAGCAGAGTGTGTTTCATGGATGAGAACTGTGCTGTGTGTTTCCCTTCAGAAACGGAGTTAAATGCCAGGCTCTGTGTCTTCCTACAAGCAAGACTTCCTTTCAGGTAAACGCACTCACTTTTCAGCTCAAAGGAAGCCACATCATCACGAAGCTCATACTTTTCCCGCTCTTAACTGAAAAGCCTTGGATGTTAATGGACCTGTTGTTTGTATCAGTTTCAGAAGCAGTGTTGAACTGGATATGGTCCCTGTGTGTAGGAAACACAGTTCTTTTGTTCTGAGCACACTCATGTTTCCCGCCTTATTAGAGACACTAGATACCAAGAGAGTGCCTCTTGCTCTAAAGCAGAGTGTGTTTCATGGATGAGAACTGTAGTGTGTGTTTCCCTTCAGAAAAGGAGTTAAATGCCAGGCTCTGTGTCTTCCTACAAGCAAGACTTCATTTCAGGTAAACGCACTCACTTTTCAGCTCAAAGGAAGCTACATCATTCACGAAGCTCACATTTTTCCCGCTCTTAACTGAAAAGCATTGGATGTTAATGGACCTGTGGTTTGTATCAGTTTCAGAAGCAGATTTGAACTAGATATGGTCTGGGGGTGTAGGAAGCATGGTTCATTTGTTCTGAGCACACTCACGTTTCCTGCCTTTTAGAGACTCTAGAAAGCAAGAGAGAGCTTCTTGCTCTAAAGCAGAGTGTGTTTCATGGATGAGAAGTGTGCTGTGTGTTTCCCTTCAGAAAGGGAGTTAAATGCCACGCTCTGTGTCTTCCTAAAAGCAAGACTTCCTTTCTGGTAAATGCACTCACTTTTCAGCTCAAATGAAGCTACATCATTCACGAAGCTCACACGTTTCCCGCTCTTAACTGAAAAGCATTGGATGTTAATGGACCTGTTGTTTGTATCAGTTTCAGAAGCAGAGTTGAACTGGATATAGTCCCTGTATGTAGGAAACACAGTTCTTTTGTTCTGAGCACACTCATGTTTCCCGCCTTATTAGAGACTCTAGAAACCAAGAGAGTGCTTCTTGCTCTAAAGCAGAGTGTGTTTCATGGATGAGAACTGTGCTTGTGTTTCCCTTCTGAAATGGAGTTAAATGCCAGGCTCCCTGTCTTCCTACAAGCAACACTTCGTTTCAGGTAAACTCACTCAATTTCAGCTCAAAGGAAGTTACAACCTTCACGAAGCTAACATGTTACTCACTCTTAACTGAATAGCATTGGATGTTAGAGGACCTGTGGTTTGTATCAGTTTCAGAAGATGAGTTGAAATAGATACGGTGCCTGTCTATAGGAAACACGGTTCTTTTGTTCTGAGCACACTCACGTGTCCAGCCTTATTAGGACACTAGAAAGCAAGAGAGTGCTTCTTGCTCTAAAGCAGAGTGTGTTTCATGGATGAGAACTGTGCTGTGTGTTTTCCTTCAGAAATGGTGTTAAATGCCAGGCTCTGTGTCTTCCTACAAGCAAGACTTCCTTTCAGGTAAACGCACTCAATTTTCAGCTCAAAGGAAGCTACATCGTTCACGAAGCTCACACGTTTCTAGCTCTTAACTGAAAAGCATTGGATGTTAGAGGACCTGTGGTTTGTATCAGTTTCAGAAGCAGAGTTGAACTAGATATGGTCCCTGTGTAGGAAACACGGTTCTTTTGTTCAGAGCACACTCACGTTTTCCGCCTTATTAGAGATGCTAGAAAGTAAGAGAGTGCTTCTTACTCTAAAGCAGAGTGTGTTTCATGGATGAGAACTGTGCTGTGTGTTTCCCTTCTGAATCGGAGTTAAATGCCAGGCTCTGTGTCTTCCTACAAGCAAGACTTCCTTTCAGGTAAATGCACTCACTTTTCAGCTCAAAGGAAGCTACATCATTCATGAAGCTGACAGGTTTCTTGCTCTTAACTGAAAAGCACTGGATGTTAGAGGACCTGTGGTTTGTATCAGTTTCAGAAGCAGAGTTGAACTAGATATGGTCCCTGTGTAGGGAACACGGTTCTTTTGTTCAGAGCACACTCATGTTTCCTGATTAATTAGAGACGCTAGAAAGCAAGAGAGTGCTTCTTGCTCTAAAGCAGAGTGTTTTTCTTGGAAGAGAACTGTGCTGTGTGTTTCCGTTCAGAAAAGGAGTTAAATGCCAGGCTCTGTGTCTTCCTACAAGCAAGACTTCTTTTCAGGTAAATGCACTCACTTTTCAGCTCAAAGGAAGCAACATCTTTCACGAAGCTCACACGTTTCTTGCTCTTAACTGAAAAGCATTGTATGTTAGAGGACCTGTGGTTTGTATCAGTTTCAGAAGCAAAGTTGAACTAGATATGGTCCCTGTGTAGGAAACACGGTTCTTTTGTTCAGAGCACACTCACGTTTCCTGATTAATTAGAGACACTAGATACCAAGAGAGTGCCTCTTGCTCTAAAGCAGAGTGTGTTTCATGGATGAGAACTGTAGTGTGTGTTTCCCTTCAGAAAAGGAGTTAAATGCCAGGCTCTGTGTCTTCCTACAAGCAAGCCTTCATTTCAGGTAAACGCACTCACTTTTCAGCTCAAAGGAAGCTACATCATTCACGAAGCTCACACTTTTCCAGCTCTTAACTGAAAAGCATTGGATGTTAATGGACCTGTTGTTTGTATCAGTTTCAGAAGCAGATTTGAACCAATTATGGTCCGGGGGTGTAGGAAACATGGTTCATTTGTTCTGAGCACACTCACGTTTCCTGCCTTTTAGAGACTCTAGAAAGCAAGAGAGTGCTTCTTGCTCTAAAGCAGAGTGTGTTTCATGGATGAGAAGTGTGCTGTGTGTTTCCCTTCAGAAACGGAGTTAAATGCCAGGCTCTATGTCTTCCTACAAGCAAGAATTCGTTTCAGGTAAACGCACTCACATTTCAGCTCAAAGGAAGCTACATCATTCACGAAGCTCACACGTTTCCCGCTCTTAACTGAAAAGCATTGGATGTTAATGGACCTGTGGTTTGTATCAGTTTCAGAAGCAGAGTTGAACTGGATATAGTCGCTGTATGTAGGAAACACAGTTCTTTTGTTCTGAGCACACACATGTTTCCCGCCTTATTAGAGACTCTAGAAACCAAGAGAGTGCTTCTTGCTCTAAAGCAGAGTGTGTTTCATGGATGAGAACTGTGCTGTGTGTTTCCCTTCAGAAACGGAGTTAAATGCCAGGCTCTGTGTCTTCCTACAAGCAAGACTTCCTTTCAGGTAAACGCACTCACTTTTCAGCTCAAAGGAAGCCACATCATCACGAAGCTCATACTTTTCCAGCTCTTAACTGAAAAGCCTTGGATGTTAATGGACCTGTTGTTTGTATCAGTTTCAGAAGCAGTGTTGAACTGGATATGGTCCCTGTGTGTAGGAAACATAGTTCTTTTGTTCTGAGCACACTCATGTTTCCCGCCTTATTAGAGACACTAGATACCAAGAGAGTGCCTCTTGCTCTAAAGCAGAGTGTGTTTCATGGATGAGAACTGTAGTGTGTGTTTCCCTTCAGAAAAGGAGTTAAATGCCAGGCTCTGTGTCTTCCTACAAGCAAGACTTCATTTCAGGTAAACGCACTCACTTTTCAGCTCAAAGGAAGCTACATCATTCACGAAGCTCACATTTTTCCCGCTCTTAACTGAAAAGCATTGGATGTTAATGGACCTGTGGTTTGTATCAGTTTCAGAAGCAGATTTGAACTAGATATGGTCCGGGGGTGTAGGAAGCATGGTTCATTTGTTCTGAGCACACTCACGTTTCCTGCCTTTTAGAGACTCTAGAAAGCAAGAGAGAGCTTCTTGCTCTAAAGCAGAGTGTGTTTCATGGATGAGAAGTGTGCTGTGTGTTTCCCTTCAGAAAGGGAGTTAAATGCCACGCTCTGTGTCTTCCTAAAAGCAAGACTTCCTTTCTGGTAAATGCACTCACTTTTCAGCTCAAATGAAGCTACATCATTCACGAAGCTCACACGTTTCCCGCTCTTAACTGAAAACATTGGATGTTAATGGACCTGTTGTTTGTATCAGTTTCAGAAGCAGAGTTGAACTGGATATAGTCCCTGTATGTAGGAAACACAGTTCTTTTGTTCTGAGCACACTCATGTTTCCCGCCTTATTAGAGACTCTAGAAACCAAGAGAGTGCTTCTTGCTCTAAAGCAGAGTGTGTTTCATGGATGAGAACTGTGCTTGTGTTTCCCTTCTGAAATGGAGTTAAATGCCAGGCTCCCTGTCTTCCTACAAGCAACACTTCGTTTCAGGTAAACTCACTCAATTTCAGCTCAAAGGAAGTTACAACCTTCACGAAGCTAACATGTTACTCACTCTTAACTGAATAGCATTGGATGTTAGAGGACCTGTGGTTTGTATCAGTTTCAGAAGATGAGTTGAAATAGATACGGTGCCTGTCTATAGGAAACACGGTTCTTTTGTTCTGAGCACACTCACGTGTCCAGCCTTATTAGGACACTAGAAAGCAAGAGAGTGCTTCTTGCTCTAAAGCAGAGTGTGTTTCATGGATGAGAACTGTGCTGTGTGTTTCCCTTCAGAAATGGTGTTAAATGCCAGGCTCTGTGTCTTCCTACAAGCAAGACTTCCTTTCAGGTAAACGCACTCAATTTTCAGCTCAAAGGAAGCTACATCGTTCACGAAGCTCACACGTTTCTAGCTCTTAACTGAAAAGCATTGGATGTTAGAGGACCTGTGGTTTGTATCAGTTTCAGAAGCAGAGTTGAACTAGATATGGTCCCTGTGTAGGAAACACGGTTCTTTTGTTCAGAGCACACTCATGTTTTCCGCCTTATTAGAGATGCTAGAAAGTAAGAGAGTGCTTCTTACTCTAAAGCAGAGTGTGTTTCATGGATGAGAACTGTGCTGTGTGTTTCCCTTCTGAATCGGAGTTAAATGCCAGGCTCTGTGTCTTCCTACAAGCAAGACTTCCTTTCAGGTAAATGCACTCACTTTTCAGCTCAAAGGAAGCTACATCATTCATGAAGCTGACAGGTTTCTTGCTCTTAACTGAAAAGCACTGGATGTTAGAGGACCTGTGGTTTGTATCAGTTTCAGAAGCAGAGTTGAACTAGATATGGTCCCTGTGTAGGGAACACGGTTCTTTTGTTCAGAGCACACTCATGTTTCCTGATTAATTAGAGACGCTAGAAAGCAAGAGAGTGCTTCTTGCTCTAAAGCAGAGTGTTTTTCTTGGAAGAGAACTGTGCTGTGTGTTTCCGTTCAGAAAAGGAGTTAAATGCCAGGCTCTGTGTCTTCCTACAAGCAAGACTTCTTTTCAGGTAAATGCACTCACTTTTCAGCTCAAAGGAAGCAACATCTTTCACGAAGCTCACACGTTTCTTGCTCTTAACTGAAAAGCATTGTATGTTAGAGGACCTGTGGTTTGTATCAGTTTCAGAAGCAAAGTTGAACTAGATATGGTCCCTGTGTAGGAAACACGGTTCTTTTGTTCAGAGCACACTCACGTTTCCTGATTAATTAGAGACACTAGATACCAAGAGAGTGCCTCTTGCTCTAAAGCAGAGTGTGTTTCATGGATGAGAACTGTAGTGTGTGTTTCCCTTCAGAAAAGGAGTTAAATGCCAGGCTCTGTGTCTTCCTACAAGCAAGCCTTCATTTCAGGTAAACGCACTCACTTTTCAGCTCAAAGGAAGCTACATCATTCACGAAGCTCACACTTTTCCAGCTCTTAACTGAAAAGCATTGGATGTTAATGGACCTGTTGTTTGTATCAGTTTCAGAAGCAGATTTGAACCAATTATGGTCCGGGGGTGTAGGAAACATGGTTCATTTGTTCTGAGCACACTCACGTTTCCTGCCTTTTAGAGACTCTAGAAAGCAAGAGAGTGCTTCTTGCTCTAAAGCAGAGTGTGTTTCATGGATGAGAAGTGTGCTGTGTGTTTCCCTTCAGAAACGGAGTTAAATGCCAGGCTCTATGTCTTCCTACAAGCAAGAATTCGTTTCAGGTAAACGCACTCACATTTCAGCTCAAAGGAAGCTACATCATTCACGAAGCTCACACGTTTCCCGCTCTTAACTGAAAAGCATTGGATGTTAATGGACCTGTGGTTTGTATCAGTTTCAGAAGCAGAGTTGAACTGGATATAGTCGCTGTATGTAGGAAACACAGTTCTTTTGTTCTGAGCACACACATGTTTCCCGCCTTATTAGAGACTCTAGAAACCAAGAGAGTGCTTCTTGCTCTAAAGCAGAGTGTGTTTCATGGATGAGAACTGTGCTGTGTGTTTCCCTTCAGAAACGGAGTTAAATGCCAGGCTCTGTGTCTTCCTACAAGCAAGACTTCCTTTCAGGTAAACGCACTCACTTTTCAGCTCAAAGGAAGCCACATCATCACGAAGCTCATACTTTTCCAGCTCTTAACTGAAAAGCCTTGGATGTTAATGGACCTGTTGTTTGTATCAGTTTCAGAAGCAGTGTTGAACTGGATATGGTCCCTGTGTGTAGGAAACATAGTTCTTTTGTTCTGAGCACACTCATGTTTCCCGCCTTATTAGAGACACTAGATACCAAGAGAGTGCCTCTTGCTCTAAAGCAGAGTGTGTTTCATGGATGAGAACTGTAGTGTGTGTTTCCCTTCAGAAAAGGAGTTAAATGCCAGGCTCTGTGTCTTCCTACAAGCAAGACTTCATTTCAGGTAAACGCACTCACTTTTCAGCTCAAAGGAAGCTACATCATTCACGAAGCTCACATTTTTCCCGCTCTTAACTGAAAAGCATTGGATGTTAATGGACCTGTGGTTTGTATCAGTTTCAGAAGCAGATTTGAACTAGATATGGTCCGGGGGTGTAGGAAGCATGGTTCATTTGTTCTGAGCACACTCACGTTTCCTGCCTTTTAGAGACTCTAGAAAGCAAGAGAGAGCTTCTTGCTCTAAAGCAGAGTGTGTTTCATGGATGAGAAGTGTGCTGTGTGTTTCCCTTCAGAAAGGGAGTTAAATGCCACGCTCTGTGTCTTCCTAAAAGCAAGACTTCCTTTCTGGTAAATGCACTCACTTTTCAGCTCAAATGAAGCTACATCATTCACGAAGCTCACACGTTTCCCGCTCTTAACTGAAAACATTGGATGTTAATGGACCTGTTGTTTGTATCAGTTTCAGAAGCAGAGTTGAACTGGATATAGTCCCTGTATGTAGGAAACACAGTTCTTTTGTTCTGAGCACACTCATGTTTCCCGCCTTATTAGAGACTCTAGAAACCAAGAGAGTGCTTCTTGCTCTAAAGCAGAGTGTGTTTCATGGATGAGAACTGTGCTTGTGTTTCCCTTCTGAAATGGAGTTAAATGCCAGGCTCCCTGTCTTCCTACAAGCAACACTTCGTTTCAGGTAAACTCACTCAATTTCAGCTCAAAGGAAGTTACAACCTTCACGAAGCTAACATGTTACTCACTCTTAACTGAATAGCATTGGATGTTAGAGGACCTGTGGTTTGTATCAGTTTCAGAAGATGAGTTGAAATAGATACGGTGCCTGTCTATAGGAAACACGGTTCTTTTGTTCTGAGCACACTCACGTGTCCAGCCTTATTAGGACACTAGAAAGCAAGAGAGTGCTTCTTGCTCTAAAGCAGAGTGTGTTTCATGGATGAGAACTGTGCTGTGTGTTTCCCTTCAGAAATGGTGTTAAATGCCAGGCTCTGTGTCTTCCTACAAGCAAGACTTCCTTTCAGGTAAACGCACTCAATTTTCAGCTCAAAGGAAGCTACATCGTTCACGAAGCTCACACGTTTCTAGCTCTTAACTGAAAAGCATTGGATGTTAGAGGACCTGTGGTTTGTATCAGTTTCAGAAGCAGAGTTGAACTAGATATGGTCCCTGTGTAGGAAACACGGTTCTTTTGTTCAGAGCACACTCATGTTTTCCGCCTTATTAGAGATGCTAGAAAGTAAGAGAGTGCTTCTTACTCTAAAGCAGAGTGTGTTTCATGGATGAGAACTGTGCTGTGTGTTTCCCTTCTGAATCGGAGTTAAATGCCAGGCTCTGTGTCTTCCTACAAGCAAGACTTCCTTTCAGGTAAATGCACTCACTTTTCAGCTCAAAGGAAGCTACATCATTCATGAAGCTGACAGGTTTCTTGCTCTTAACTGAAAAGCACTGGATGTTAGAGGACCTGTGGTTTGTATCAGTTTCAGAAGCAGAGTTGAACTAGATATGGTCCCTGTGTAGGGAACACGGTTCTTTTGTTCAGAGCACACTCATGTTTCCTGATTAATTAGAGACGCTAGAAAGCAAGAGAGTGCTTCTTGCTCTAAAGCAGAGTGTTTTTCTTGGAAGAGAACTGTGCTGTGTGTTTCCCTTCAGAAAAGGAGTTAAATGCCAGGCTCTGTGTCTTCCTACAAGCAAGACTTCTTTTCAGGTAAATGCACTCACTTTTCAGCTCAAAGGAAGCAACATCTTTCACGAAGCTCACACGTTTCTTGCTCTTAACTGAAAAGCATTGTATGTTAGAGGACCTGTGGTTTGTATCAGTTTCAGAAGCAAAGTTGAACTAGATATGGTCCCTGTGTAGGAAACACGGTTCTTTTGTTCAGAGCACACTCACGTTTCCTGATTAATTAGAGACACTAGATACCAAGAGAGTGCCTCTTGCTCTAAAGCAGAGTGTGTTTCATGGATGAGAACTGTAGTGTGTGTTTCCCTTCAGAAAAGGAGTTAAATGCCAGGCTCTGTGTCTTCCTACAAGCAAGCCTTCATTTCAGGTAAACGCACTCACTTTTCAGCTCAAAGGAAGCTACATCATTCACGAAGCTCACACTTTTCCAGCTCTTAACTGAAAAGCATTGGATGTTAATGGACCTGTTGTTTGTATCAGTTTCAGAAGCAGATTTGAACCAATTATGGTCCGGGGGTGTAGGAAACATGGTTCATTTGTTCTGAGCACACTCACGTTTCCTGCCTTTTAGAGACTCTAGAAAGCAAGAGAGTGCTTCTTGCTCTAAAGCAGAGTGTGTTTCATGGATGAGAAGTGTGCTGTGTGTTTCCCTTCAGAAACGGAGTTAAATGCCAGGCTCTATGTCTTCCTACAAGCAAGAATTCGTTTCAGGTAAACGCACTCACATTTCAGCTCAAAGGAAGCTACATCATTCACGAAGCTCACACGTTTCCCGCTCTTAACTGAAAAGCATTGGATGTTAATGGACCTGTGGTTTGTATCAGTTTCAGAAGCAGAGTTGAACTGGATATAGTCGCTGTATGTAGGAAACACAGATCTTTTGTTCTGAGCACACTCATGTTTCCCGCCTTATTAGAGACTCTAGAAACCAAGAGAGTGCTTCTTGCTCTAAAGCAGAGTGTGTTTCATGGATGAGAACTGTGCTGTGTGTTTCCCTTCAGAAACGGAGTTAAATGCCAGGCTCTGTGTCTTCCTACAAGCAAGACTTCCTTTCAGGTAAACGCACTCACTTTTCAGCTCAAAGGAAGCCACATCATCACGAAGCTCATACTTTTCCCGCTCTTAACTGAAAAGCCTTGGATGTTAATGGACCTGTTGTTTGTATCAGTTTCAGAAGCAGTGTTGAACTGGATATGGTCCCTGTGTGTAGGAAACATAGTTCTTTTGTTCTGAGCACACTCATGTTTCCCGCCTTATTAGAGACACTAGATACCAAGAGAGTGCCTCTTGCTCTAAAGCAGAGTGTGTTTCATGGATGAGAACTGTAGTGTGTGTTTCCCTTCAGAAAAGGAGTTAAATGCCAGGCTCTGTGTCTTCCTACAAGCAAGACTTCATTTCAGGTAAACGCACTCACTTTTCAGCTCAAAGGAAGCTACATCATTCACGAAGCTCACATTTTTCCCGCTCTTAACTGAAAAGCATTGGATGTTAATGGACCTGTGGTTTGTATCAGTTTCAGAAGCAGATTTGAACTAGATATGGTCCGGGGGTGTAGGAAGCATGGTTCATTTGTTCTGAGCACACTCACGTTTCCTGCCTTTTAGAGACTCTAGAAAGCAAGAGAGAGCTTCTTGCTCTAAAGCAGAGTGTGTTTCATGGATGAGAAGTGTGCTGTGTGTTTCCCTTCAGAAAGGGAGTTAAATGCCACGCTCTGTGTCTTCCTAAAAGCAAGACTTCCTTTCTGGTAAATGCACTCACTTTTCAGCTCAAATGAAGCTACATCATTCACGAAGCTCACAGGTATCCCGCTCTTAACTGAAAAGCATTGGATGTTAATGGACCTGTTGTTTGTATCAGTTTCAGAAGCAGAGTTGAACTGGATATAGTCCCTGTGTGTAGGAAACACAGTTCTTTTGTTCTGAGCACACTCATGTTTCCCGCCTTATTAGAGACTCTAGAAACCAAGAGAGTGCTTCTTGCTCTAAAGCAGAGTGTGTTTCATGGATGAGAACTGTGCTTGTGTTTCCCTTCTGAAATGGAGTTAAATGCCAGGCTCCCTGTCTTCCTACAAGCAACACTTCGTTTCAGGTAAACTCACTCAATTTCAGCTCAAAGGAAGTTACAACCTTCACGAAGCTAACATGTTACTCACTCTTAACTGAATAGCATTGGATGTTAGAGGACCTGTGGTTTGTATCAGTTTCAGAAGATGAGTTGAAATAGATACGGTGCCTGTCTATAGGAAACACGGTTCTTTTGTTCTGAGCACACTCACGTGTCCAGCCTTATTAGGACACTAGAAAGCAAGAGAGTGCTTCTTGCTCTAAAGCAGAGTGTGTTTCATGGATGAGAACTGTGCTGTGTGTTTCCCTTCAGAAATGGTGTTAAATGCCAGGCTCTGTGTCTTCCTACAAGCAAGACTTCCTTTCAGGTAAACGCACTCAATTTTCAGCTCAAAGGAAGCTACATCGTTCACGAAGCTCACACGTTTCTAGCTCTTAACTGAAAAGCATTGGATGTTAGAGGACCTGTGGTTTGTATCAGTTTCAGAAGCAGAGTTGAACTAGATATGGTCCCTGTGTAGGAAACACGGTTCTTTTGTTCAGAGCACACTCATGTTTTCCGCCTTATTAGAGATGCTAGAAAGTAAGAGAGTGCTTCTTACTCTAAAGCAGAGTGTGTTTCATGGATGAGAACTGTGCTGTGTGTTTCCCTTCTGAATCGGAGTTAAATGCCAGGCTCTGTGTCTTCCTACAAGCAAGACTTCCTTTCAGGTAAATGCACTCACTTTTCAGCTCAAAGGAAGCTACATCATTCATGAAGCTGACAGGTTTCTTGCTCTTAACTGAAAAGCACTGGATGTTAGAGGACCTGTGGTTTGTATCAGTTTCAGAAGCAGAGTTGAACTAGATATGGTCCCTGTGTAGGGAACACGGTTCTTTTGTTCAGAGCACACTCATGTTTCCTGATTAATTAGAGACGCTAGAAAGCAAGAGAGTGCTTCTTGCTCTAAAGCAGAGTGTTTTTCTTGGAAGAGAACTGTGCTGTGTGTTTCCCTTCAGAAAAGGAGTTAAATGCCAGGCTCTGTGTCTTCCTACAAGCAAGACTTCTTTTCAGGTAAATGCACTCACTTTTCAGCTCAAAGGAAGCAACATCTTTCACGAAGCTCACACGTTTCTTGCTCTTAACTGAAAAGCATTGTATGTTAGAGGACCTGTGGTTTGTATCAGTTTCAGAAGCAAAGTTGAACTAGATATGGTCCCTGTGTAGGAAACACGGTTCTTTTGTTCAGAGCACACTCACGTTTCCTGATTAATTAGAGACACTAGATACCAAGAGAGTGCCTCTTGCTCTAAAGCAGAGTGTGTTTCATGGATGAGAACTGTAGTGTGTGTTTCCCTTCAGAAAAGGAGTTAAATGCCAGGCTCTGTGTCTTCCTACAAGCAAGCCTTCATTTCAGGTAAACGCACTCACTTTTCAGCTCAAAGGAAGCTACATCATTCACGAAGCTCACACTTTTCCAGCTCTTAACTGAAAAGCATTGGATGTTAATGGACCTGTTGTTTGTATCAGTTTCAGAAGCAGATTTGAACCAATTATGGTCCGGGGGTGTAGGAAACATGGTTCATTTGTTCTGAGCACACTCACGTTTCCTGCCTTTTAGAGACTCTAGAAAGCAAGAGAGTGCTTCTTGCTCTAAAGCAGAGTGTGTTTCATGGATGAGAAGTGTGCTGTGTGTTTCCCTTCAGAAACGGAGTTAAATGCCAGGCTCTATGTCTTCCTACAAGCAAGAATTCGTTTCAGGTAAACGCACTCACATTTCAGCTCAAAGGAAGCTACATCATTCACGAAGCTCACACGTTTCCCGCTCTTAACTGAAAAGCATTGGATGTTAATGGACCTGTGGTTTGTATCAGTTTCAGAAGCAGAGTTGAACTGGATATAGTCGCTGTATGTAGGAAACACAGATCTTTTGTTCTGAGCACACTCATGTTTCCCGCCTTATTAGAGACTCTAGAAACCAAGAGAGTGCTTCTTGCTCTAAAGCAGAGTGTGTTTCATGGATGAGAACTGTGCTGTGTGTTTCCCTTCAGAAACGGAGTTAAATGCCAGGCTCTGTGTCTTCCTACAAGCAAGACTTCCTTTCAGGTAAACGCACTCACTTTTCAGCTCAAAGGAAGCCACATCATCACGAAGCTCATACTTTTCCCGCTCTTAACTGAAAAGCCTTGGATGTTAATGGACCTGTTGTTTGTATCAGTTTCAGAAGCAGTGTTGAACTGGATATGGTCCCTGTGTGTAGGAAACACAGTTCTTTTGTTCTGAGCACACTCATGTTTCCCGCCTTATTAGAGACACTAGATACCAAGAGAGTGCCTCTTGCTCTAAAGCAGAGTGTGTTTCATGGATGAGAACTGTAGTGTGTGTTTCCCTTCAGAAAAGGAGTTAAATGCCAGGCTCTGTGTCTTCCTACAAGCAAGACTTCATTTCAGGTAAACGCACTCACTTTTCAGCTCAAAGGAAGCTACATCATTCATGAAGCTCACATTTTTCCCGCTCTTAACTGAAAAGCATTGGATGTTAATGGACCTGTGGTTTGTATCAGTTTCAGAAGCAGATTTGAACTAGATATGGTCCGGGGGTGTAGGAAGCATGGTTCATTTGTTCTGAGCACACTCACGTTTCCTGCCTTTTAGAGACTCTAGAAAGCAAGAGAGAGCTTCTTGCTCTAAAGCAGAGTGTGTTTCATGGATGAGAAGTGTGCTGTGTGTTTCCCTTCAGAAAGGGAGTTAAATGCCACGCTCTGTGTCTTCCTAAAAGCAAGACTTCCTTTCTGGTAAATGCACTCACTTTTCAGCTCAAATGAAGCTACATCATTCACGAAGCTCACACGTTTCCCGCTCTTAACTGAAAAGCATTGGATGTTAATGGACCTGTTGTTTGTATCAGTTTCAGAAGCAGAGTTGAACTGGATATAGTCCCTGTATGTAGGAAACACAGTTCTTTTGTTCTGAGCACACTCATGTTTCCCGCCTTATTAGAGACTCTAGAAACCAAGAGAGTGCTTCTTGCTCTAAAGCAGAGTGTGTTTCATGGATGAGAACTGTGCTTGTGTTTCCCTTCTGAAATGGAGTTAAATGCCAGGCTCCCTGTCTTCCTACAAGCAACACTTCGTTTCAGGTAAACTCACTCAATTTCAGCTCAAAGGAAGTTACATCCTTCACGAAGCTAACATGTTACTCACTCTTAACTGAATAGCATTGGATGTTAGAGGACCTGTGGTTTGTATCAGTTTCAGAAGATGAGTTGAAATAGATACGGTGCCTGTCTATAGGAAACACGGTTCTTTTGTTCTGAGCACACTCACGTGTCCAGCCTTATTAGGACACTAGAAAGCAAGAGAGTGCTTCTTGCTCTAAAGCAGAGTGTGTTTCATGGATGAGAACTGTGCTGTGTGTTTCCCTTCAGAAATGGTGTTAAATGCCAGGCTCTGTGTCTTCCTACAAGCAAGACTTCCTTTCAGGTAAACGCACTCAATTTTCAGCTCAAAGGAAGCTACATCGTTCACGAAGCTCACACGTTTCTAGCTCTTAACTGAAAAGCATTGGATGTTAGAGGACCTGTGGTTTGTATCAGTTTCAGAAGCAGAGTTGAACTAGATATGGTCCCTGTGTAGGAAACACGGTTCTTTTGTTCAGAGCACACTCACGTTTTCCGCCTTATTAGAGATGCTAGAAAGTAAGAGAGTGCTTCTTACTCTAAAGCAGAGTGTGTTTCATGGATGAGAACTGTGCTGTGTGTTTCCCTTCTGAATCGGAGTTAAATGCCAGGCTCTGTGTCTTCCTACAAGCAAGACTTCCTTTCAGGTAAATGCACTCACTTTTCAGCTCAAAGGAAGCTACATCATTCATGAAGCTGACAGGTTTCTTGCTCTTAACTGAAAAGCACTGGATGTTAGAGGACCTGTGGTTTGTATCAGTTTCAGAAGCAGAGTTGAACTAGATATGGTCCCTGTGTAGGGAACACGGTTCTTTTGTTCAGAGCACACTCATGTTTCCTGATTAATTAGAGACGCTAGAAAGCAAGAGAGTGCTTCTTGCTCTAAAGCAGAGTGTTTTTCTTGGAAGAGAACTGTGCTGTGTGTTTCCCTTCAGAAAAGGAGTTAAATGCCAGGCTCTGTGTCTTCCTACAAGCAAGACTTCTTTTCAGGTAAATGCACTCACTTTTCAGCTCAAAGGAAGCAACATCTTTCACGAAGCTCACACGTTTCTTGCTCTTAACTGAAAAGCATTGTATGTTAGAGGACCTGTGGTTTGTATCAGTTTCAGAAGCAGAGTTGAACTGGATATGGTCCCTGTGTGTAGGAATCAGGGATCTTTTGTTCTGAGCACACTCATGTTTCCCACCTTATTAGAGACACTAGATACCAAGAGAGTGCCTCTTGCTCTAAAGCAGAGTGTGTTTCATGGATGAGAACTGTAGTGTGTGTTTCCCTTCAGAAAAGGAGTTAAATGCCAGGATCTGTGTCTTCCTACAAGCAAGCCTTCATTTCAGGTAAACGCACTCACTTTTCAGCTCAAAGGAAGCTACATCATTCACGAAGCTCACACTTTTCCCGCTCTTAACTGAAAAGCATTGGATGTTAATGGACCTGTTGTTTGTATCAGTTTCAGAAGCAGATTTGAACTAGATATGGTCCGGGGGTGTAGGAAACATGGTTCATTTGTTCTGAGCACACTCACGTTTCCTGCCTTTTAGAGACTCTAGAAAGCAAGAGAGTGCTTCTTGCTCTAAAGCAGAGTGTGTTTCATGGATGAGAAGTGTGCTGTGTGTTTCCCTTCAGAAACGGAGTTAAATGCCAGGCTCTATGTCTTCCTACAAGCAAGAATTCGTTTCAGGTAAACGCACTCACATTTCAGCTCAAAGGAAGCTACATCATTCACGAAGCTCACACGTTTCCCGCTCTTAACTGAAAAGCATTGGATGTTAATGGACCTGTGGTTTGTATCAGTTTCAGAAGCAGAGTTGAACTGGATATAGTCCCTGTATGTAGGAAACACAGTTCTTTTGTTCTGAGCACACTCATGTTTCCCGCCTTATTAGAGACTCTAGAAACCAAGAGAGTGCTTCTTGCTCTAAAGCAGAGTGTGTTTCATGGATGAGAACTGTGCTGTGTGTTTCCCTTCTGAAATGGAGTTAAATGCCAGGCTCCGTGTCTTCCTACAAGCAACACTTCGTTTCAGGTAAACGCACTCAATTTCAGCTCAAAGGAAGTTACATCCTTCACGAAGCTAACATGTTACTCACTCTTAACTGAATAGCATTGGAAGTTAGAGGACCTGTGGTTTGTATCAGTTTCAGAAGCAGAGTTGAAATAGATACGGTCCCTGTCTATAGGAAACACGGTTCTTTTGTTCTGAGCACACTCACGTGTCCAGCCTTATTAGGACACTAGAAAGCAAGAGAGTGCTTCTTGCTCTAAAGCAGAGTGTGTTTCATGGATGAGAACTGTGCTGTGTGTTTCCCTTCAGAAACGGAGTTAAATGCCAGGCTCTGTGTCTTCCTACAAGCAAGACTTATTTTCAGGTAAATGCACTCACTTTTCAGCTCAAAGGAAGCAACATCTTTCACGAAGCTCACACGTTTCTTGCTCTAACTGAAAAGCATTGGATGTTAGAGGACCTGTGGTTTGTTTCAGTTTCAGAAGCAGAGTTGAACTAGATATGGTCCCTGTGTAGGAAACACGGTTCTTTTGTTCAGAGCACACTCACGTTTCCTGATTAATTAGAGACGCTAGAAAGCAAGAGAGTGCTTCTTGCTCTAAAGCAGAGTGTGTTTCATGGAAGAGAACTGTGCTGTGTGTTTCCCTTCAGAAATGGAGTTAAATGCCAGGCTCTATGTCTTCCTACAAGCAAGAATTCCTTTTAGGTAAACGCACTCACTTTTCAGCTCAAAGGAAGCTACATCATTCACGAAGCTCACAGGTTTCTTGCTCTTAACTGACAAGCACTGGATGTTAGAGGACCTGTGGTTTGTATCAGTTTCAGAAGCAGAGTTGAACTAGATATGGTCCATGTGTGTAGGAAACACGGATCTTTTGTTCTGAGCACACTCAAGTTTCCCGCCTTATTAGAGATGCTAGAAAGCAAGCGAGTGCTTCTTGCTCTAAAGCAGAGTGTGTTTCATGGATGAGAACTGTGATGTGTGTTTCCCTTCAGAAACAGAGTTAAATGCCATGCTCTGTGTCCTCCTAAAAGCAAGACTTCCTTTCTGGTAAATGCACTCACTTTTCAGCTCAAATGAAGCTACATCATTCACGAAGCTCACACGTTTCCCGCTCTTAACTGAAAAGCATTGGATGTTAATGGACCTGTTGTTTGTATCAGTTTCAGAAGCAGAGTTGAACTAAATATAGTCCCTGTGTGTAGGAAACACAGGTCTTTTGTTCTGAGCACACTCATGTTTCCCGCCTTATTAGAGACTCTAGAAACCAAGAGAGTGCTTCTTGCTCTAAAGCAGAGTGTGTTTCAGGGATGAGAACTGTGCTGTGTGTTTCCCTTCTGAAATGGAGTTAAATGCCAGGCTCCGTGTCTTCCTACAAGCAACACTTCGTTTCAGGTAAACGCCCTCAATTTCAGCTCAAAGGAAGTTACATCCTTCATGAAGCTAACATGTTACTCACTCTTAACTGAATAGCATTGGATGTTAGAGGACCTGTGGTTTGTATCAGTTTCAGAAGCAGAGTTGAAATAGATATGGTCCGTGTCTATAGGAAACACGGTTCTTTTGTTCTGATTACACTCACGTGTCCAGCCTTATTAGGACACTAGAAAGCAAGAGAGTGCTTCTTGCTCTGAAGCAGAGTGTGTTTCATGGATGAGAACTGTGCTGTGTGTTTCCCTTCAGAAACGGAGTTAAATGCCAGGCTCTGTGTCTTCCTACAAGCAAGACTTCCTTTCAGGTAAATGCACTCACTTTTCAGCTCAAAGGAAGCTACATCATTCATGAAGCTCACAGGTTTCTTGCTCTTAACTGAAAAGCACTGGATGTTAGAGGACCTGTGGTTTGTATCAGTTTCAGAAGCAGAGTTGAACTAGATATGGTCCCTGTGTAGGAAACAGGGTTCTTTTGTTCAGAGCACACTCAAGTTTCCTGATTAATTAGAGACGCTAGAAAGGAAGAGAGTGCTTCTTGCTCTAAAGCAGAGTGTTTTTCTTGGAAGAGAACTGTGCTGTGTGTTTCCCTTCAGAAAAGGAGTTAAATGCCAGGCTCTGTGTCTTCCTACAAGCAAGAGTTCTTTTCAGGTAAATGCACTCACTTTTCAGCTCAAAGGAAGCAACATCTTTCACGAAGCTCACACGTTTCTTGCTCTAACTGAAAAGCATTGTATGTTAGAGGACCTGTTGTTTGTATCAGTTTCAGAAGCAAAGTTGAACTAGATATGGTCCCTGTGTAGGAAACACGGTTCTTTTGTTCAGAGCACACTCACGTTTCCTGATTAATTAGAGACGCTAGAAAGCAAGAGAGTGCTTCTTGCTCTAAAGCAGAGTGTGTTTCATGGATGAGATCTGTCCTGTGTGTTTCCCTTCAGAAATGGAGTTAAATGCCAGGCTCTGTGTCTTCCTACAAGCAAGACTTCCTTTCAGGTAAACGCACTCACTTTTCAGCTCAAAGGAAGCTACATCATCACGAAGCTCATACTTTTCCCGCTCTTAACTGAAAAGCCTTGGATGTTAATGGACCTGTTGTTTGTATCAGTTTCAGAAGCAGTGTTGAACTGGATATGGTCCCTGTGTGTAGGAAACACAGTTCTTTTGTTCTGAGCACACTCATGTTTCCCGCCTTATTAGAGACACTAGATACCAAGAGAGTGCCTCTTGCTCTAAAGCAGAGTGTGTTTCATGGATGAGAACTGTAGTGTGTGTTTCCCTTCAGAAAAGGAGTTAAATGCCAGGCTCTGTGTCTTCCTACAAGCAAGACTTCATTTCAGGTAAACGCACTCACTTTTCAGCTCAAAGGAAGCTACATCATTCACGAAGCTCACATTTTTCCCGCTCTTAACTGAAAAGCATTGGATGTTAATGGACCTGTGGTTTGTATCAGTTTCAGAAGCAGATTTGAACTAGATATGGTCCGGGGGTGTAGGAAGCATGGTTCATTTGTTCTGAGCACACTCACGTTTCCTGCCTTTTAGAGAGTCTAGAAAGCAAGAGAGAGCTTCTTGCTCTAAAGCAGAGTGTGTTTCATGGATGAGAAGTGTGCTGTGTGTTTCCCTTCAGAAAGGGAGTTAAATGCCACGCTCTGTGTCTTCCTAAAAGCAAGACTTCCTTTCTGGTAAATGCACTCACTTTTCAGCTCAAATGAAGCTACATCATTCACGAAGCTCACACGTTTCCCGCTCTTAACTGAAAAGCATTGGATGTTAATGGACCTGTTGTTTGTATCAGTTTCAGAAGCAGAGTTGAACTGGATATAGTCCCTGTATGTAGGAAACACAGTTCTTTTGTTCTGAGCACACTCATGTTTCCCGCCTTATTAGAGACTCTAGAAACCAAGAGAGTGCTTCTTGCTCTAAAGCAGAGTGTGTTTCATGGATGAGAACTGTGCTTGTGTTTCCCTTCTGAAATGGAGTTAAATGCCAGGCTCCCTGTCTTCCTACAAGCAACACTTCGTTTCAGGTAAACTCACTCAATTTCAGCTCAAAGGAAGTTACATCCTTCACGAAGCTAACATGTTACTCACTCTTAACTGAATAGCATTGGATGTTAGAGGACCTGTGGTTTGTATCAGTTTCAGAAGATGATTTGAAATAGATACGGTGCCTGTCTATAGGAAACACGGTTCTTTTGTTCTGAGCACACTCACGTGTCCAGCCTTATTAGGACACTAGAAAGCAAGAGAGTGCTTCTTGCTCTAAAGCAGAGTGTGTTTCATGGATGAGAACTGTGCTGTGTGTTTCCCTTCAGAAACGGAGTTAAATGCCAGGCTCTGTGTCTTCCTACAAGCAAGACTTATTTTCAGGTAAATGCACTCACTTTTCAGCTCAAAGGAAGCAACATCTTTCACGAAGCTCACACGTTTCTTGCTCTAACTGAAAAGCATTGGATGTTAGAGGACCTGTGGTTTGTTTCAGTTTCAGAAGCAGAGTTGAACTAGATATGGTCCCTGTGTAGGAAACACGGTTCTTTTGTTCAGAGCACACTCACGTTTCCTGATTAATTAGAGACGCTAGAAAGCAAGAGAGTGCTTCTTGCTCTAAAGCAGAGTGTGTTTCATGGAAGAGAACTGTGCTGTGTGTTTCCCTTCAGAAATGGAGTTAAATGCCAGGCTCTATGTCTTCCTACAAGCAAGAATTCCTTTTAGGTAAACGCACTCACTTTTCAGCTCAAAGGAAGCTACATCATTCACGAAGCTCACAGGTTTCTTGCTCTTAACTGACAAGCACTGGATGTTAGAGGACCTGTGGTTTGTATCAGTTTCAGAAGCAGAGTTGAACTAGATATGGTCCATGTGTGTAGGAAACACCGATCTTTTGTTCTGAGCACACTCAAGTTTCCCGCCTTATTAGAGATGCTAGAAAGCAAGCGAGTGCTTCTTGCTCTAAAGCAGAGTGTGTTTCATGGATGAGAACTGTGATGTGTGTTTCCCTTCAGAAACAGAGTTAAATGCCATGCTCTGTGTCCTCCTAAAAGCAAGACTTCCTTTCTGGTAAATGCACTCACTTTTCAGCTCAAATGAAGCTACATCATTCACGAAGCTCACACGTTTCCCGCTCTTAACTGAAAAGCATTGGATGTTAATGGACCTGTTGTTTGTATCAGTTTCAGAAGCAGAGTTGAACTAAATATAGTCCCTGTGTGTAGGAAACACAGGTCTTTTGTTCTGAGCACACTCATGTTTCCCGCCTTATTAGAGACTCTAGAAACCAAGAGAGTGCTTCTTGCTCTAAAGCAGAGTGTGTTTCAGGGATGAGAACTGTGCTGTGTGTTTCCCTTCTGAAATGGAGTTAAATGCCAGGCTCCGTGTCTTCCTACAAGCAACACTTCGTTTCAGGTAAACGCCCTCAATTTCAGCTCAAAGGAAGTTACATCCTTCATGAAGCTAACATGTTACTCACTCTTAACTGAATAGCATTGGATGTTAGAGGACCTGTGGTTTGTATCAGTTTCAGAAGCAGAGTTGAAATAGATATGGTCCGTGTCTATAGGAAACACGGTTCTTTTGTTCTGATTACACTCACGTGTCCAGCCTTATTAGGACACTAGAAAGCAAGAGAGTGCTTCTTGCTCTGAAGCAGAGTGTGTTTCATGGATGAGAACTGTGCTGTGTGTTTCCCTTCAGAAACGGAGTTAAATGCCAGGCTCTGTGTCTTCCTACAAGCAAGACTTCCTTTCAGGTAAATGCACTCACTTTTCAGCTCAAAGGAAGCTACATCATTCATGAAGCTCACAGGTTTCTTGCTCTTAACTGAAAAGCACTGGATGTTAGAGGACCTGTGGTTTGTATCAGTTTCAGAAGCAGAGTTGAACTAGATATGGTCCCTGTGTAGGAAACAGGGTTCTTTTGTTCAGAGCACACTCAAGTTTCCTGATTAATTAGAGACGCTAGAAAGGAAGAGAGTGCTTCTTGCTCTAAAGCAGAGTGTTTTTCTTGGAAGAGAACTGTGCTGTGTGTTTCCCTTCAGAAAAGGAGTTAAATGCCAGGCTCTGTGTCTTCCTACAAGCAAGAGTTCTTTTCAGGTAAATGCACTCACTTTTCAGCTCAAAGGAAGCAACATCTTTCACGAAGCTCACACGTTTCTTGCTCTAACTGAAAAGCATTGTATGTTAGAGGACCTGTTGTTTGTATCAGTTTCAGAAGCAAAGTTGAACTAGATATGGTCCCTGTGTAGGAAACACGGTTCTTTTGTTCAGAGCACACTCACGTTTCCTGATTAATTAGAGACGCTAGAAAGCAAGAGAGTGCTTCTTGCTCTAAAGCAGAGTGTGTTTCATGGATGAGATCTGTCCTGTGTGTTTCCCTTCAGAAATGGAGTTAAATGCCAGGCTCTGTGTCTTCCTACAAGCAAGACTTCCTTTCAGGTAAACGCACTCACTTTTCAGCTCAAAGGAAGCTACATCATCACGAAGCTCATACTTTTCCCGCTCTTAACTGAAAAGCCTTGGATGTTAATGGACCTGTTGTTTGTATCAGTTTCAGAAGCAGTGTTGAACTGGATATGGTCCCTGTGTGTAGGAAACACAGTTCTTTTGTTCTGAGCACACTCATGTTTCCCGCCTTATTAGAGACACTAGATACCAAGAGAGTGCCTCTTGCTCTAAAGCAGAGTGTGTTTCATGGATGAGAACTGTAGTGTGTGTTTCCCTTCAGAAAAGGAGTTAAATGCCAGGCTCTGTGTCTTCCTACAAGCAAGACTTCATTTCAGGTAAACGCACTCACTTTTCAGCTCAAAGGAAGCTACATCATTCACGAAGCTCACATTTTTCCCGCTCTTAACTGAAAAGCATTGGATGTTAATGGACCTGTGGTTTGTATCAGTTTCAGAAGCAGATTTGAACTAGATATGGTCCGGGGGTGTAGGAAGCATGGTTCATTTGTTCTGAGCACACTCACGTTTCCTGCCTTTTAGAGAGTCTAGAAAGCAAGAGAGAGCTTCTTGCTCTAAAGCAGAGTGTGTTTCATGGATGAGAAGTGTGCTGTGTGTTTCCCTTCAGAAAGGGAGTTAAATGCCACGCTCTGTGTCTTCCTAAAAGCAAGACTTCCTTTCTGGTAAATGCACTCACTTTTCAGCTCAAATGAAGCTACATCATTCACGAAGCTCACACGTTTCCCGCTCTTAACTGAAAAGCATTGGATGTTAATGGACCTGTTGTTTGTATCAGTTTCAGAAGCAGAGTTGAACTGGATATAGTCCCTGTATGTAGGAAACACAGTTCTTTTGTTCTGAGCACACTCATGTTTCCCGCCTTATTAGAGACTCTAGAAACCAAGAGAGTGCTTCTTGCTCTAAAGCAGAGTGTGTTTCATGGATGAGAACTGTGCTTGTGTTTCCCTTCTGAAATGGAGTTAAATGCCAGGCTCCCTGTCTTCCTACAAGCAACACTTCGTTTCAGGTAAACTCACTCAATTTCAGCTCAAAGGAAGTTACATCCTTCACGAAGCTAACATGTTACTCACTCTTAACTGAATAGCATTGGATGTTAGAGGACCTGTGGTTTGTATCAGTTTCAGAAGATGATTTGAAATAGATACCGTGCCTGTCTATAGGAAACACGGTTCTTTTGTTCTGAGCACACTCACGTGTCCAGCCTTATTAGGACACTAGAAAGCAAGAGAGTGCTTCTTGCTCTAAAGCAGAGTGTGTTTCATGGATGAGAACTGTGCTGTGTGTTTCCCTTCAGAAACGGTGTTAAATTCCTGGCTCTGTGTCTTCCTACAAGCAAGACTTCCTTTCAGGTAAACGCACTCACTTTTCAGCTCAAAGGAAGCTACATTGTTCACGAAGCTCACACGTTTCTAGCTCTTAACTGAAAAGCATTGGATGTTAGAGGACCTGTGGTTTGTATCAGTTTCAGAAGCAGAGTTGAACTAGATATGGTCCCTGTGTAGGAAACACGGTTCTTTTGTTCAGAGCACACTCACGTTTCCTGATTAATTAGAGACGCTAGAAAGCAAGAGAGTGCTTCTTGCTCTAAAGCAGAGTGTTTTTCTTGGAAGAGAACTGTGCTGTGTGTTTCCCTTCAGAAAAGGAGTTAAATGCCAGGCTCTGTGTCTTCCTACAAGCAAGACTTCTTTTCAGGTAAATGCACTCACTTTTCAGCTCAAAGGAAGCAACATCTTTCACGAAGCTCACACGTTTCTTGCTCTTAACTGAAAAGCATTGTATGTTAGAGGACCTGTGGTTTGTATCAGTTTCAGAAGCAGAGTTGAACTGGATATGGTCCCTGTGTGTAGGAATCAGGGATCTTTTGTTCTGAGCACACTCATGTTTCCCACCTTATTAGAGACACTAGATACCAAGAGAGTGCCTCTTGCTCTAAAGCAGAGTGTGTTTCATGGATGAGAACTGTAGTGTGTGTTTCCCTTCAGAAAAGGAGTTAAATGCCAGGATCTGTGTCTTCCTACAAGCAAGCCTTCATTTCAGGTAAACGCACTCACTTTTCAGCTCAAAGGAAGCTACATCATTCACGAAGCTCACACTTTTCCCGCTCTTAACTGAAAAGCATTGGATGTTAATGGACCTGTTGTTTGTATCAGTTTCAGAAGCAGATTTGAACTAGATATGGTCCGGGGGTGTAGGAAGCATGGTTCATTTGTTCTGAGCACACTCACGTTTCCTGCCTTTTAGAGACTCTAGAAAGCAAGAGAGTGCTTCTTGCTCTAAAGCAGAGTGTGTTTCATGGATGAGAAGTGTGCTGTGTGTTTCCCTTCAGAAACGGAGTTAAATGCCAGGCTCTATGTCTTCCTACAAGCAAGAATTCGTTTCAGGTAAACGCACTCACATTTCAGCTCAAAGGAAGCTACATCATTCACGAAGCTCACACGTTTCCCGCTCTTAACTGAAAAGCATTGGATGTTAATGGACCTGTTGTTTGTATCAGTTTCAGAAGCAGAGTTGAACTGGATATAGTCCCTGTATGTAGGAAACACAGTTCTTTTGTTCTGAGCACACTCATGTTTCCCGCCTTATTAGAGACTCTAGAAACCAAGAGAGTGCTTCTTGCTCTAAAGCAGAGTGTGTTTCATGGATGAGAAGTGTGCTGTGTGTTTCCCTTCTGAAATGGAGTTAAATGCCAGGCTCCGTGTCTTCCTACAAGCAACACTTCGTTTCAGGTAAACGCACTCAATTTCAGCTCAAAGGAAGTTACATCCTTCACGAAGCTAACATGTTACTCACTCTTAACTGAATAGCATTGGAAGTTAGAGGACCTGTGGTTTGTATCAGTTTCAGAAGCAGAGTTGAAATAGATACGGTCCCTGTCTATAGGAAACACGGTTCTTTTGTTCTGAGCACACTCACGTGTCCAGCCTTATTAGGACACTAGAAAGCAAGAGAGTGCTTCTTGCTCTAAAGCAGAGTGTGTTTCATGGATGAGAACTGTGCTGTGTGTTTCCCTTCAGAAACGGAGTTAAATGCCAGGCTCTGTGTCTTCCTACAAGCAAGACTTATTTTCAGGTAAATGCACTCACTTTTCAGCTCAAAGGAAGCAACATCTTTCACGAAGCTCACACGTTTCTTGCTCTAACTGAAAAGCATTGGATGTTAGAGGACCTGTGGTTTGTTTCAGTTTCAGAAGCAGAGTTGAACTAGATATGGTCCCTGTGTAGGAAACACGGTTCTTTTGTTCAGAGCACACTCACGTTTCCTGATTAATTAGAGACGCTAGAAAGCAAGAGAGTGCTTCTTGCTCTAAAGCAGAGTGTGTTTCATGGAAGAGAACTGTGCTGTGTGTTTCCCTTCAGAAATGGAGTTAAATGCCAGGCTCTATGTCTTCCTACAAGCAAGAATTCCTTTTAGGTAAACGCACTCACTTTTCAGCTCAAAGGAAGCTACATCATTCACGAAGCTCACAGGTTTCTTGCTCTTAACTGACAAGCACTGGATGTTAGAGGACCTGTGGTTTGTATCAGTTTCAGAAGCAGAGTTGAACTAGATATGGTCCATGTGTGTAGGAAACACGGATCTTTTGTTCTGAGCACACTCAAGTTTCCCGCCTTATTAGAGATGCTAGAAAGCAAGCGAGTGCTTCTTGCTCTAAAGCAGAGTGTGTTTCATGGATGAGAACTGTGATGTGTGTTTCCCTTCAGAAACAGAGTTAAATGCCATGCTCTGTGTCCTCCTAAAAGCAAGACTTCCTTTCTGGTAAATGCACTCACTTTTCAGCTCAAATGAAGCTACATCATTCACGAAGCTCACACGTTTCCCGCTCTTAACTGAAAAGCATTGGATGTTAATGGACCTGTTGTTTGTATCAGTTTCAGAAGCAGAGTTGAACTAAATATATTCCCTGTGTGTAGGAAACACAGGTCTTTTGTTCTGAGCACACTCATGTTTCCCGCCTTATTAGAGACTCTAGAAACCAAGAGAGTGCTTCTTGCTCTAAAGCAGAGTGTGTTTCAGGGATGAGAACTGTGCTGTGTGTTTCCCTTCTGAAATGGAGTTAAATGCCAGGCTCCGTGTCTTCCTACAAGCAACACTTCGTTTCAGGTAAACGCCCTCAATTTCAGCTCAAAGGAAGTTACATCCTTCATGAAGCTAACATGTTACTCACTCTTAACTGAATAGCATTGGATGTTAGAGGACCTGTGGTTTGTATCAGTTTCAGAAGCAGAGTTGAAATAGATATGGTCCGTGTCTATAGGAAACACGGTTCTTTTGTTCTGATTACACTCACGTGTCCAGCCTTATTAGGACACTAGAAAGCAAGAGAGTGCTTCTTGCTCTGAAGCAGAGTGTGTTTCATGGATGAGAACTGTGCTGTGTGTTTCCCTTCAGAAACGGAGTTAAATGCCAGGCTCTGTGTCTTCCTACAAGCAAGACTTCCTTTCAGGTAAATGCACTCACTTTTCAGCTCAAAGGAAGCTACATCATTCATGAAGCTCACAGGTTTCTTGCTCTTAACTGAAAAGCACTGGATGTTAGAGGACCTGTGGTTTGTATCAGTTTCAGAAGCAGAGTTGAACTAGATATGGTCCCTGTGTAGGAAACAGGGTTCTTTTGTTCAGAGCACACTCAAGTTTCCTGATTAATTAGAGACGCTAGAAAGGAAGAGAGTGCTTCTTGCTCTAAAGCAGAGTGTTTTTCTTGGAAGAGAACTGTGCTGTGTGTTTCCCTTCAGAAAAGGAGTTAAATGCCAGGCTCTGTGTCTTCCTACAAGCAAGAGTTCTTTTCAGGTAAATGCACTCACTTTTCAGCTCAAAGGAAGCAACATCTTTCACGAAGCTCACACGTTTCTTGCTCTAACTGAAAAGCATTGTATGTTAGAGGACCTGTTGTTTGTATCAGTTTCAGAAGCAAAGTTGAACTAGATATGGTCCCTGTGTAGGAAACACGGTTCTTTTGTTCAGAGCACACTCACGTTTCCTGATTAATTAGAGACGCTAGAAAGCAAGAGAGTGCTTCTTGCTCTAAAGCAGAGTGTGTTTCATGGATGAGATCTGTCCTGTGTGTTTCCCTTCAGAAATGGAGTTAAATGCCAGGCTCTGTGTCTTCCTACAAGCAAGACTTCCTTTCAGGTAAACGCACTCACTTTTCAGCTCAAAGGAAGCTACATCATCAGGAAGCTCATACTTTTCCCGCTCTTAACTGAAAAGCCTTGGATGTTAATGGACCTGTTGTTTGTATCAGTTTCAGAAGCAGTGTTGAACTGGATATGGTCCCTGTGTGTAGGAAACACAGTTCTTTTGTTCTGAGCACACTCATGTTTCCCGCCTTATTAGAGACACTAGATACCAAGAGAGTGCCTCTTGCTCTAAAGCAGAGTGTGTTTCATGGATGAGAACTGTAGTGTGTGTTTCCCTTCAGAAAAGGAGTTAAATGCCAGGCTCTGTGTCTTCCTACAAGCAAGACTTCATTTCAGGTAAACGCACTCACTTTTCAGCTCAAAGGAAGCTACATCATTCACGAAGCTCACATTTTTCCCGCTCTTAACTGAAAAGCATTGGATGTTAATGGACCTGTGGTTTGTATCAGTTTCAGAAGCAGATTTGAACTAGATATTGTCCGGGGGTGTAGGAAGCATGGTTCATTTGTTCTGAGCACACTCACGTTTCCTGCCTTTTAGAGAGTCTAGAAAGCAAGAGAGAGCTTCTTGCTCTAAAGCAGAGTGTGTTTCATGGATGAGAAGTGTGCTGTGTGTTTCCCTTCAGAAAGGGAGTTAAATGCCACGCTCTGTGTCTTCCTAAAAGCAAGACTTCCTTTCTGGTAAATGCACTCACTTTTCAGCTCAAATGAAGCTACATCATTCACGAAGCTCACACGTTTCCCGCTCTTAACTGAAAAGCATTGGATGTTAATGGACCTGTTGTTTGTATCAGTTTCAGAAGCAGAGTTGAACTGGATATAGTCCCTGTATGTAGGAAACACAGTTCTTTTGTTCTGAGCACACTCATGTTTCCCGCCTTATTAGAGACTCTAGAAACCAAGAGAGTGCTTCTTGCTCTAAAGCAGAGTGTGTTTCATGGATGAGAACTGTGCTTGTGTTTCCCTTCTGAAATGGAGTTAAATGCCAGGCTCCCTGTCTTCCTACAAGCAACACTTCGTTTCAGGTAAACTCACTCAATTTCAGCTCAAAGGAAGTTACATCCTTCACGAAGCTAACATGTTACTCACTCTTAACTGAATAGCATTGGATGTTAGAGGACCTGTGGTTTGTATCAGTTTCAGAAGATGAGTTGAAATAGATACGGTGCCTGTCTATAGGAAACACGGTTCTTTTGTTCTGAGCACACTCACGTGTCCAGCCTTATTAGGACACTAGAAAGCAAGAGAGTGCTTCTTGCTCTAAAGCAGAGTGTGTTTCATGGATGAGAACTGTGCTGTGTGTTTCCCTTCAGAAACGGTGTTAAATGCCTGGCTCTGTGTCTTCCTACAAGCAAGACTTCCTTTCAGGTAAACGCACTCACTTTTCAGCTCAAAGGAAGCTACATCATTCACGAAGCTCACACGTTTCTAGCTCTTAACTGAAAAGCATTGGATGTTAGAGGACCTGTGGTTTGTATCAGTTTCAGAAGCAGAGTTGAACTAGATATGGTCCCTGTGTAGGAAACACGGTTCTTTTGTTCAGAGCACACTCACGTTTTCCGCCTTATTAGAGATGCTAGAAAGTAAGAGAGTGCTTCTTACTCTAAAGCAGAGTGTGTTTCATGGATGAGAACTGTGCTGTGTGTTTCCCTACTGAATCGGAGTTAAATGCCAGGCTCTGTGTCTTCCTACAAGCAAGACTTCCTTTCAGGTAAATGCACTCACTTTTCAGCTCAAAGGAAGCTACATCATTCATGAAGCTCACAGGTTTCTTGCTCTTAACTGAAAAGCACTGGATGTTAGAGGACCTGTGGTTTGTATCAGTTTCAGAAGCAGAGTTGAACTAGATATGGTCCCTGTGTAGGGAACACGGTTCTTTTGTTCAGAGCACACTCATGTTTCCTGATTAATTAGAGACGCTAGAAAGCAAGAGAGTGCTTCTTGCTCTAAAGCAGAGTGTTTTTCTTGGAAGAGAACTGTGCTGTGTGTTTCCCTTCAGAAAAGGAGTTAAATGCCAGGCTCTGTGTCTTCCTACAAGCAAGACTTCTTTTCAGGTAAATGCACTCACTTTTCAGCTCAAAGGAAGCAACATCTTTCACGAAGCTCACACGTTTCTTGCTCTTAACTGAAAAGCATTGTATGTTAGAGGACCTGTGGTTTGTATCAGTTTCAGAAGCAAAGTTGAACTAGATATGGTCCCTGTGTAGGAAACACGGTTCTTTTGTTGAGAGCACACTCACATTTCCTGATTAATTAGAGACGCTAGAAAGCAAGAGAGTGCTTCTTGCTCTAAAGCAGAGTGTGTTTCATGGATGAGATCTGTCCTGTGTGTTTCCCTTCAGAAATGGAGTTAAATGCCAGGCTCTGTGTCTTCCTACAAGCAAGACTTCCTTTCAGGTAAACGCACTCACTTTTCAGCTCAAAGGAAGCTACATCATCACGAAGCTCATACTTTTCCCGCTCTTAACTGAAAAGCCTTGGATGTTAATGGACCTGTTGTTTGTATCAGTTTCAGAAGCAGATTTGAACTAGATATGGTCCGGGGGTGTAGTAAGCATGGTTCATTTGTTCTGAGCACACTCACGTTTCCTGCCTTTTAGAGACTCTAGAAAGCAAGAGAGTGCTTCTTGCTCTAAAGCAGAGTGTGTTTCATGGATGAGAAGTGTGCTGTGTGTTTCCCTTCAGAAAAGGAGTTAAATGCCAGGCTCTATGTCTTCCTACAAGCAAGAATTCGTTTCAGGTAAACGCACTCACTTTTCAGCTCAAAGGAAGCTACATCATTCACGAAGCTCACAGGTTTCTTGCTCTTAACTGACAAGCACTGGATGTTAGAGGACCTGTGGTTTGTATCAGTATCAGAAGCAGAGTTGAACTAGATACGGTCCCTGTGTAGGAAACAGGGTTCTTTTGTTCAGAGCACACTCACTTTTCCTGATTAATTAGAGAGGCTAGAAAGCAAGAGAGTGCTTCTTGCTCTAAAGCAGAGTGTGTTTCATGGATGTGAACTGTGCTGTGTGTTTCCCTTCAGAAACGGAGTTAAATGCCAGGCTCTATGTCTTCCTACAAGCAAGACTTCCTTTCAGGTAAATGCACTCACTTTTCAGCTCAAAGGAAGCTACATCATTCACGAAGCTCACAGGTTTCTTGCTCTTAACTGACAAGCACTGGATGTTAGAGGACCTGTGGTTTGTATCAGTTTCAGAAGCAGAGTTGAACTAGATATGGTCCATGTGTGTAGGAAACACAGTTCTTTTGTTCTGAGCACACTCATGTTTCCCGCCTTATTATAGACTCTAGAAACCAAGAGAGTGCTTCTTGCTCTAAAGCAGAGTGTGTTTCATGGATGAGAACTGTGCTGTGTGTTTCCCTTCTGAAATGGAGTTAAATGCCAGACTCCGTGGCTTCCTACAAGCAACACTTCGTTTCAGGTAAACTCACTCAATTTCAGCTCAAAGGAAGTTACATCCTTCACGAAGCTAACATGTTACAAACTCTTAACTGAATAGCATTGTATGTTAGAGGACCTGTGGTTTGTATCAGTTTCAGAAGCAAAGTTGAACTAGATATGGTCCTTGTGTAGGGAACACGGTTCTTTTGTTCAGAGCACACTCACGTTTCCTGATTAATTAGAGACGCTGGAAAGCAAGAGAGTGCTTCTTGCTCTAAAGCAGAGTGTGTTTCATGGATGAGATCTGTCCTGTGTGTTTCCCTTCAGAAATGGAGTTAAATGCCAGGCTCTGTGTCTTCCTACAAGCAAGACTTCCTTTCAGGTAAACTCACTCACTTTTCAGCTCAAAGGAAGCTACATCATCACGAAGCTCATACTTTTCCCGCTCTTAACTGAAAAGCATTGGATGTTAAGGGACCTGTTGTTTGTATCAGTTTCAGAAGCAGAGTTGAACTGGATATGGTCCCTGTGTATAGGAATCAGGGATCTTTTGTTCTGAGCACACTCATGTTTCCCGCCTTATTAGAGACACTAGATACCAAGAGAGTGCCTCTTGCTCTAAAGCAGAGTGTGTTTCATGGATGAGAACTGTAGTGTGTGTTTCCCTTCAGAAAAGGAGTTAAATGCCAGGCTCTGTGTCTTCCTACAAGCAAGCCTTCATTTCAGGTAAACGCACTCACTTTTCAGCTCAAAGGAAGCTACATCATTCACGAAGCTCACACTTTTCCAGCTCTTAACTGAAAAGCATTGGATGTTAATGGACCTGTTGTTTGTATCAGTTTCAGAAGCAGATTTGAACTAGATATGGTCCGGGGGTGTAGGAAACATGGTTCATTTGTTCTGAGCACACTCACGTTTCCTGCCTTTTAGAGACTCTAGAAAGCAAGAGAGTGCTTCTTGCTCTAAAGCAGAGTGTGTTTCATGGATGAGAAGTGTGCTGTGTGTTTCCCTTCAGAAACTGAGTTAAATGCCAGGCTCTATGTCTTCCTACAAGCAAGAATTCGTTTCAGGTAAACGCACTCACATTTCAGCTCAAAGGAAGCTACATCATTCACGAAGCTCACACGTTTCCCGCTCTTAACTGAAAAGCATTGGATGTTAATGGACCTGTGGTTTGTATCAGTTTCAGAAGCAGAGTTGAACTGGATATAGTCGCTGTATGTAGGAAACACAGTTCTTTTGTTCTGAGCACACTCATGTTTCCCGCCTTATTAGAGACTCTAGAAACCAAGAGAGTGCTTCTTGCTCTAAAGCAGAGTGTGTTTCATGGATGAGAACTGTGCTGTGTGTTTCCCTTCAGAAACGGAGTTAAATGCCAGGCTCTGTGTCTTCCTACAAGCAAGACTTCCTTTCAGGTAAACGCACTCACTTTTCAGCTCAAAGGAAGCCACATCATCACGAAGCTCATACTTTTCCTGCTCTTAACTGAAAAGCCTTGGATGTTAATGGACCTGTTGTTTGTATCAGTTTCAGAAGCAGTGTTGAACTGGATATGGTCCCTGTGTGTAGGAAACACAGTTCTTTTGTCTGAGCACACTCATGTTTCCCGCCTTATTAGAGACACTAGATACCAAGAGAGTGCCTCTTGCTCTAAAGCAGAGTGTGTTTCATGGATGAGAACTGTAGTGTGTGTTTCCCTTCAGAAAAGGAGTTAAATGCCAGGCTCTGTGTCTTCCTACAAGCAAGACTTCATTTCAGGTAAACGCACTCACTTTTCAGCTCAAAGGAAGCTACATCATTCACGAAGCTCACATTTTTCCCGCTCTTAACTGAAAAGCATTGGATGTTAATGGACCTGTGGTTTGTATCAGTTTCAGAAGCAGATTTGAACTAGATATGGTCTGGGGGTGTAGGAAGCATGGTTCATTTGTTCTGAGCACACTCACGTTTCCTGCCTTTTAGAGACTCTAGAAAGCAAGAGAGAGCTTCTTGCTCTAAAGCAGAGTGTGTTTCATGGATGAGAAGTGTGCTGTGTGTTTCCCTTCAGAAAGGGAGTTAAATGCCACGCTCTGTGTCTTCCTAAAAGCAAGACTTCCTTTCTGGTAAATGCACTCACTTTTCAGCTCAAATGAAGCTACATCATTCACGAAGCTCACACGTTTCCCGCTCTTAACTGAAAAGCATTGGATGTTAATGGACCTGTTGTTTGTATCAGTTTCAGAAGCAGAGTTGAACTGGATATAGTCCCTGTATGTAGGAAACACAGTTCTTTTGTTCTGAGCACACTCATGTTTCCCGCCTTATTAGAGACTCTAGAAACCAAGAGAGTGCTTCTTGCTCTAAAGCAGAGTGTGTTTCATGGATGAGATCTGTGCTTGTGTTTCCCTTCTGAAATGGAGTTAAATGCCAGGCTCCCTGTCTTCCTACAAGCAACACTTCGTTTCAGGTAAACTCACTCAATTTCAGCTCAAAGGAAGTTACATCCTTCACGAAGCTAACATGTTACTCACTCTTAACTGAATAGCATTGGATGTTAGAGGACCTGTGGTTTGTATCAGTTTCAGAAGATGAGTTGAAATAGATACGGTGCCTGTCTATAGGAAACACGGTTCTTTTGTTCTGAACACACTCACGTGTCCAGCCTTATTAGGACACTAGAAAGCAAGAGAGTGCTTCTTGCTCTAAAGCAGAGTGTGTTTCATGGATGAGAACTGTGCTGTGTGTTTCCCTTCAGAAATGGTGTTAAATGCCAGGCTCTGTGTCTTCCTACAAGCAAGACTTCCTTTCAGGTAAACGCACTCAATTTTCAGCTCAAAGGAAGCTACATCGTTCACGAAGCTCACACGTTTCTAGCTCTTAACTGAAAAGCATTGGATGTTAGAGGACCTGTGGTTTGTATCAGTTTCAGAAGCAGAGTTGAACTAGATATGGTCCCTGTGTAGGAAACACGGTTCTTTTGTTCAGAGCACACTCACGTTTTCCGCCTTATTAGAGATGCTAGAAAGTAAGAGAGTGCTTCTTACTCTAAAGCAGAGTGTGTTTCATGGATGAGAACTGTGCTGTGTGTTTCCCTTCTGAATCGGAGTTAAATGCCAGGCTCTGTGTCTTCCTACAAGCAAGACTTCCTTTCAGGTAAATGCACTCACTTTTCAGCTCAAAGGAAGCTACATCATTCATGAAGCTGACAGGTTTCTTGCTCTTAACTGAAAAGCACTGGATGTTAGAGGACCTGTGGTTTGTATCAGTTTCAGAAGCAGAGTTGAACTAGATATGGTCCCTGTGTAGGGAACACGGTTCTTTTGTTCAGAGCACACTCATGTTTCCTGATTAATTAGAGACGCTAGAAAGCAAGAGAGTGCTTCTTGCTCTAAAGCAGAGTGTTTTTCTTGGAAGAGAACTGTGCTGTGTGTTTCCCTTCAGAAAAGGAGTTAAATGCCAGGCTCTGTGTCTTCCTACAAGCAAGACTTCTTTTCAGGTAAATGCACTCACTTTTCAGCTCAAAGGAAGCAACATCTTTCACGAAGCTCACACGTTTCTTGCTCTTAACTGAAAAGCATTGTATGTTAGAGGACCTGTGGTTTGTATCAGTTTCAGAAGCAAAGTTGAACTAGATATGGTCCCTGTGTAGGAAACACGGTTCTTTTGTTCAGAGCACACTCACGTTTCCTGATTAATTAGAGACACTAGATACCAAGAGAGTGCCTCTTGCTCTAAAGCAGAGTGTGTTTCATGGATGAGAACTGTAGTGTGTGTTTCCCTTCAGAAAAGGAGTTAAATGCCAGGCTCTGTGTCTTCCTACAAGCAAGCCTTCATTTCAGGTAAACGCACTCACTTTTCAGCTCAAAGGAAGCTACATCATTCACGAAGCTCACACTTTTCCAGCTCTTAACTGAAAAGCATTGGATGTTAATGGACCTGTTGTTTGTATCAGTTTCAGAAGCAGATTTGAACCAATTATGGTCCGGGGGTGTAGGAAACATGGTTCATTTGTTCTGAGCACACTCACGTTTCCTGCCTTTTAGAGACTCTAGAAAGCAAGAGAGTGCTTCTTGCTCTAAAGCAGAGTGTGTTTCATGGATGAGAAGTGTGCTGTGTGTTTCCCTTCAGAAACGGAGTTAAATGCCAGGCTCTATGTCTTCCTACAAGCAAGAATTCGTTTCAGGTAAACGCACTCACATTTCAGCTCAAAGGAAGCTACATCATTCACGAAGCTCACACGTTTCCTGCTCTTAACTGAAAAGCATTGGATGTTAATGGACCTGTGGTTTGTATCAGTTTCAGAAGCAGAGTTGAACTGGATATAGTCGCTGTATGTAGGAAACACAGTTCTTTTGTTCTGAGCACACTCATGTTTCCTGCCTTATTAGAGACTCTAGAAACCAAGAGAGTGCTTCTTGCTCTAAAGCAGAGTGTGTTTCATGGATGAGAACTGTGCTGTGTGTTTCCCTTCAGAAACGGAGTTAAATGCCAGGCTCTGTGTCTTCCTACAAGCAAGACTTCCTTTCAGGTAAACGCACTCACTTTTCAGCTCAAAGGAAGCCACATCATCACGAAGCTCATACTTTTCCCGCTCTTAACTGAAAAGCCTTGGATGTTAATGGACCTGTTGTTTGTATCAGTTTCAGAAGCAGTGTTGAACTGGATATGGTCCCTGTGTGTAGGAAACACAGTTCTTTTGTTCTGAGCACACTCATGTTTCCCGCCTTATTAGAGACACTAGATACCAAGAGAGTGCCTCTTGCTCTAAAGCAGAGTGTGTTTCATGGATGAGAACTGTAGTGTGTGTTTCCCTTCAGAAAAGGAGTTAAATGCCAGGCTCTGTGTCTTCCTACAATCAAGACTTCATTTCAGGTAAACGCACTCACTTTTCAGCTCAAAGGAAGCTACATCATTCACGAAGCTCACACGTTTCTTGCTCTTAACTGAAAAGCATTGTATGTTAGAGGACCTGTGGTTTGTATCAGTTTCAGAAGCAAAGTTGAACTAGATATGGTCCCTGTGTAGGAAACACGGTTCTTTTGTTGAGAGCACACTCACATTTCCTGATTAATTAGAGACGCTAGAAAGCAAGAGAGTGCTTCTTGCTCTAAAGCAGAGTGTGTTTCATGGATGAGATCTGTCCTGTGTGTTTCCCTTCAGAAACGGAGTTAAATGCCAGGCTCTGTGTCTTCCTACAAGCAAGACTTCCTTTCAGGTAAACGCACTCACTTTTCAGCTCAAAGGAAGCTACATCATCATGAAGCTCATACTTTTCCCGCTCTTAACTGAAAAGCCTTGGATGTTAATGGACCTGTTGTTTGTATCAGTTTCAGAAGCAGATTTGAAGTAGATATGGTCCGGGGGTGTAGGAAGCATGGTTCATTTGTTCTGAGCACACTCACGTTTCCTGCCTTTTAGAGACTCTACAAAGCAAGAGAGTGCTTCTTGCTCTAAAGCAGAGTGTGTTTCATGGATGAGAAGTGTGCTGTGTGTTTCCCTTCAGAAAAGGAGTTAAATGCCAGGCTCTATGTCTTCCTACAAGCAAGAATTCGTTTCAGGTAAACGCACTCACTTTTCAGCTCAAAGGAAGCTACATCATTCACGAAGCTCACAGGTTTCTTGCTCTTAACTGACAAGCACTGGATGTTAGAGGACCTGTGGTTTGTATCAGTATCAGAAGCAGAGTTGAACTAGATATGGTCCCTGTGTAGGAAACAGGGTTCTTTTGTTCAGAGCACACTCACGTTTCCTGATTAATTAGAGACGCTAGAAAGCAAGAGAGTGCTTCTTGCTCTAAAGCAGAGTGTGTTTCATGGATGTGAACTGTGCTGTGTGTTTCCCTTCAGCAACGGAGTTAAATGCCAGGCTCTATGTCTTCCTACAAGCAAGACTTCCTTTCAGCTAAATGCACTCACTTTTCAGCTCAAAGGAAGCTACATCATTCACGAAGCTCACAGGTTTCTTGCTCTTAACTGACAAGCACTGGATGTTAGAGGACCTGTGGTTTGTATCAGTTTCAGAAGCAGAGTTGAACTAGATATGGTCCATGTGTGTAGGAAACACAGTTCTTTTGTTCTGAGCACACTCATGTTTCCCGCCTTATTATAGACTCTAGAAACCAAGAGAGTGCTTCTTGCTCTAAAGCAGAGTGTGTTTCATGGATGAGAACTGTGCTGTGTGTTTCCCTTCTGAAATGGAGTTAAATGCCAGACTCCGTGGCTTCCTACAAGCAACACTTCGTTTCAGGTAAACTCACTCAATTTCAGCTCAAAGGAAGTTACATCCTTCACGAAGCTAACATGTTACAAACTCTTAACTGAATAGCATTGTATGTTAGAGGACCTGTGGTTTGTATCAGTTTCAGAAGCAAAGTTGAACTAGATATGGTCCCTGTGTAGGAAACACGGTTCTTTTGTTCAGAGCACACTCACGTTTCCTGATTAATTAGAGACGCTAGAAAGCAAGAGAGTGCTTCTTGCTCTAAAGCAGAGTGTGTTTCATGGATGAGATCTGTCCTGTGTGTTTCCCTTCAGAAATGGAGTTAAATGCCAGGCTCTGTGTCTTCCTACAAGCAAGACTTCCTTTCAGGTAAACTCACTCACTTTTCAGCTCAAAGGAAGCTACATCATCACGAAGCTCATACTTTTCCCGCTCTTAACTGAAAAGCATTGGATGTTAAGGGACCTGTTGTTTGTATCAGTTTCAGAAGCAGAGTTGAACTGGATATGGTCCCTGTGTGTAGGAATCAGGGATCCTTTGTTCTGAGCACACTCATGTTTCCTGCCTTATTAGAGACACTATATACCAAGAGAGTGCCTCTTGCTCTAAAGCAGAGTGTGTTTCATGGATGAGAACTGTAGTGTCTGTTTCCCTTCAGAAAAGGAGTTAAATGCCAGGCTCTGTGTCTTCCTACAAGCAAGCCTTCATTTCAGGTAAACGCACTCACTTTTCAGCTCAAAGGAAGCTACATCATTCACGAAGCTCACACTTTTCCAGCTCTTAACTGAAAGGCATTGGATGTTAATGGACCTGTTGTTTGTATCAGTTTCAGAAGCAGATTTGAACTAGATATGGTCCGGGGGTGTAGGAAACATGGTTCATTTGTTCTGAGCACACTCATGTTTCCCGCCTTATTAGAGACTCTAGAAACCAAGAGAGTGCTTCTTGCTCTAAAGCAGAGTGTGTTTCAGGGATGAGAACTGTGCTGTGTGTTTCCCTTCTGAAATGGAGTTAAATGCCAGGCTCCGTGTCTTCCTACAAGCAACACTTCGTTTCAGGTTAAAGCACTCAATTTCAGCTCAAAGGAAGTTACATCCTTCACGAAGCTAACATGTTACTCACTCTTAACTGAATAGCATTGGAAGTTAGAGGACCTGTGGTTTGTATCAGTTTCAGAAGCAGAGTTGAAATAGATATGGTCCCTGTCTATAGGAAACACGGTTCTTTTGTTCTGAGCACACTCACGTGTCCAGCCTTATTAGGACACTAGAAAGCAAGAGAGTGCTTCTTGCTCTAAAGCAGAGTGTGTTTCATGGATGAGAACTGTGCTGTGTGTTTCCCTTCAGAAATGGAGTTAAATGCCAGGCTCTGTGTCTTCCTACAAGCAAGACTTATTTTCAGGTAAATGCACTCACTTTTCAGCTCAAAGGAAGCAACATCTTTCAAGAAGCTCACACGTTTCTTGCTCTAACTGAAAAGCATTGGATGTTAGAGGACCTGTGGTTTGTTTCAGTTTCAGAAGCAGAGTTGAACTAGATATGGTCCCTGTGTAGGAAACACGGTTCTTTTGTTCAGAGCACACTCATGTTTCCTGATTAATTAGAGACGCTAGAAAGCAAGAGAGTGCTTCTTGCTCTAAAGCAGAGTGTGTTTCATGGAAGAGAACTGTGCTGTGTGTTTCCCTTCAGAAACGGAGTTAAATGCCAGGCTCTATGTCTTCCTACAAGCAAGACTTCCTTTCAGGTAAACGCACTCACTTTTCAGCTCAAAGGAAGCTACATCATTCACGAAGCTCACAGGTTTCTTGCTCTTAACTGACAAGCACTGGATGTTAGAGGACCTGTAGTTTGTATCAGTTTCAGAAGCAGAGTTGAAATAGATACGGTCCGTGTCTATAGGAAACACGGTTCTTTTGTTCTGAGCACACTCACGTGTCCAGGCTTATTAGGACACTAGAAAGCAAGAGAGTGCTTCTTGCTCTAAAGCAGAGTGTGTTTCATGGATGAGAACTGTGCTGTGTGTTTCCCTTCAGAAACGGAGTTAAATGCCAGGCTCTGTGTCTTCCTACAAGCAAGACTTCCTTTCAGGTAAATGCACTCACTTTTCAGCTCAAAGGAAGCTACATCATTCATGAAGCTCACAGGTTTCTTGCTCTTAACTGAAAAGCACTGGATGTTAGAGGACCTGTGGTTTGTATCAGTTTCAGAAGCAGAGTTGAACTAGATATGGTCCCTGTGTAGGAAACAGGGTTCTTTTGTTCAGAGCACACTCAAGTTTCCTGATTAATTAGAGACGCTAGAAAGCAAGAGAGTGCTTCTTGCTCTAAAGCAGAGTGTGTTTCATGGATGAGATCTGTCCTGTGTGTTTCCCTTCAGAAATGGAGTTAAATGCCAGGCTCTGTGTCTTCCTACAAGCAAGACTTCCTTTCAGGTAAACGCACTCACTTTTCAGCTCAAAGGAAGCTACATCATCACGAAGCTCATACTTTTCCCGCTCTTAACTGAAAAGCCTTGGATGTTAAGGGACCTGTTGTTTGTATCAGTTTCAGAAGCAGAGTTGAACTGGATATGGTCCCTGTGTGTAGGAATCAGGGATCTTTTGTTCTGAGCACACTCATGTTTCCCGCCTTATTAGAGACACTAGATACCAAGAGAGTGCCTCTGGCTCTAAAGCAGAGTGTGTTTCATGGATGAGAACTGTAGTGTGTGTTTCCCTTCAGAAAAGGAGTTAAATGCCAGGTTCTGTGTCTTCCTACAATTAAGAATTCGTTTCAGGTAAACGCACTCACATTTCAGCTCAAAGGAAGCTCCATCATTCACGAAGCTCACAAGTTTCCCGCTCTTAACTGAAAAGCATTGGATGTTAATGGACCTGTGGTTTGTATCAGTTTCAGAAGCAGAGTTGAACTGGATATAGTCCCTGTATGTGGGAAACACAGTTCTTTTGTTCTGAGCACACTCATGTTTCCCGCCTTATTAGAGACTCTAGAAACCAAGAGAGTGCTTCTTGCTCTAAAGCAGAGTGTGTTTCAGGGATGAGAACTGTGCTGTGTGTTTCCCTTCTGAAATGGAGTTAAATGCCAGGCTCCGTGTCTTCCTACAAGCAGCACTTCGTTTCAGGTAAACGCACTCAATTTCAGCTCAAAGGAAGTTACATCCTTCACGAAGCTAACATGTTACTCACTCTTAACTGAATAGCATTGGAAGTTAGAGGACCTGTGGTTTGTATCAGTTTCAGAAGCAGAGTTGAAATAGATACGGTCCCTGTCTATAGGAAACACGGTTCTTTTGTTCTGAGCACACTCACGTGTCCAGGCTTATTAGGACACTACAAAGCAAGAGAGTGCTTCTTGCTCTAAAGCAGAGTGTGTTTCATGGATGAGAACTGTGCTGTGTGTTTCCCTTCAGAAACGGAGTTAAATGCCAGGCTCTGTGTCTTCCTACAAGCAAGACTTCCTTTCAGGTAAATGCACTCAATTTTCAGCTCAAAGGAAGCTACATCGTTCATGAAGCTCACAGGTTTCTTGCTCTTAACTGAAAAGCACTGGATGTTAGAGGACCTGTGGTTTGTATCAGTTTCAGAAGCAGAGTTGAACTAGATATGGTCCCTGTGTAGGAAACAGGGTTCTTTTGTTCAGAGCACACTCACGTTTCCTGATTATTTAGAGACGCTAGAAAGCATGAGAGTGCTTCTTGCTCTAAAGCAGAGTGTGTTTCATGGATGAGATCAGTCCTGTGTGTTTCCCTTCAGAAACAGAGTTAAATGCCAGGCTCTGTGTCTTCCTACAAGCAAGACTTCCTTTCAGGTAAACGCACTCACTTTTCAGCTCAAAGGAAGCTACATCATCACGAAGCTCATACTTTTCCCGCTCTTAACTGAAAAGCCTTGGATGTTAATGGACCTGTTGTTTGAATCAGTTTCAGAAGCAGAGTTGAACTGGATATGGTCCCTGTGTGTAGGAAACACAGTTCTTTTGTTCTGAGCACACTCATGTTTCCCGCCTTATTAGAGACACTAGATACCAAGAGAGTGCCTCTTGCTCTAAAGCAGAGTGTGTTTCATGGATGAGAACTGTAGTGTGTGTTTCCCTTCAGAAAAGGAGTTAAATGCCTGGCTCCTTGTCTTCCTACAAGCAGCACTTCGTTTCAGGTAAACGCACTCAATTTCAGCTCAAAGGAAGTTACATCCTTCACGAAGCTAACATGTTACTCACTCTTAACTGAATAGCATTGGAAGTTAGAGGACCTGTGGTTTGTATCAGTTTCAGAAGCAGAGTTGAAATAGATATGGTCCCTGTGTAGGAAACACGGTTCTTTTGTTCAGAGCACACTCACGTTTCCTGATTAATTAGAGACGCTAGAAAGCAAGAGAGTGCTTCTTGCTCTAAAGCAGAGTGTGTTTCATGGAAGAGAACTGTGCTGTGTGTTTCCCTTCAGAAACGGAGTTAAATGCAAGGCACTATGTCTTCCTACAAGCAAGACTTCCTTTCAGGTAAATGCACTCACTTTTCAGCTCAAAGGAAGCTACATCATTCCCGAAGCTCACAGTTTTCTTGCTCTTAACTGACAAGCACTGGATGTTAGAGGACCTGTGGTTTGTATCAGTTTCAGAAGCAGAGTTGAACTAGATATGGTCCATGTGTGTAGGAAACACGGATCTTTTGTTCTGAGCACACTCAAGTTTCCCGCCTTATTAGACATGCTAGAAAGCAAGCCAGTGCTTCTTGCTCTAAAGCAGAGTGTGTTTCATGGATGAGAACTGTGCAGTGTGTTTCCCTTCAGAAACAGAGTTAAATGCCACGCTCTGTGTCTTCCTAAAAGCAAGAATTCCTTTCTGGTAAATGCACTCACTTTTCAGCTCAAAGGAAGCTACATCATTCACGAAGCTCACACGTTTCCCGCTCTTATCGGAAAAGCATTGGATGTTAATGGACCTGTTGTTTGTATCAGTTTCAGAAGCAGAGTTGAACTGGATATAGTCCCTGTGTGTAGGAAACACGGTTCTTTTGTTCTGAGCACACTCACGTGTCCAGCCTTATTAGGACACTAGAAAGCAAGAGAGTGCTTCTTGCTCTAAAGCAGAGTGTGTTTCATGGATGAGAACTGTGCTGTGTGTTTCCCTTCAGAAACGGAGTTAAATGCCAGGCTCTGTGTCTTCCTACAAGCAAGACTTCCTTTCAGGTAAATGCACTCACTTTTCAGCTCAAAGGAAGCTACATCATTCATGAAGCTCACAGGTTTCTTGCTCTTAACTGAAAAGAACTGGATGTTAGAGGACCTGTGGTTTGTATCAGTTTCAGAAGCAGAGTTGAACTAGATATGCTCCCTGTGTAGGAAACAGGGTTCTTTTGTTCAGAGCACACTCAAGTTTCCTGATTAATTAGAGACGCTAGAAAGGAAGAGAGTGCTTCTTGCTCTAAAGCAGAGTGTTTTTCTTGGAAGAGAACTGTGCTGTGTGTTTCCCTTCAGAAAAGGAGTTAAATGCCAGGCTCTGTGTCTTCCTACAAGCAAGACTTCTTTTCAGGTAAATGCACTCACTTTTCAGCTCAAAGGAAGCAACATCTTTCAGGAAGCTCACACGTTTCTTGCTCTAACTGAAAAGCATTGTATGTTAGAGGACCTGTGGTTTGTATCAGTTTCAGAAGCAAAGTTGAACTAGATATGGTCCCTGTGTAGGAAACAGGGTTCTTTTGTTCAGAGCACACTCACGTTTCCTGATTAATTAGAGATGCTAGAAAGCAAGAGAGTGCTTCTTGCTCTAAAGCAGAGTGTGTTTCATGGATGAGATCTGTCCTGTGTGTTTCCCTTCAGAAATGGAGTTAAATGCCAGGCTCGGTGTCTTCCTACAAGCAAGACTTCCTTTCAGGTAAACACACTCACTTTTCAGCTCAAAGGAAGCTACATCATCACGAAGCTCATACTTTTCCCGCTCTTAACTGAAAAGCCTTGGATGTTAATGGACCTGTTGTTTGTATCAGTTTCAGAAGCAGAGTTGAACTGGATATGGTCCCTGTGTGTAGGAAACACAGTTCTTTTGTTCTGAGCACACTCATGTTTCCCGCCTTATTAGAGACACTAGATACCAAGAGAGTGCCTCTTGCTCTAAAGCAGAGTGTGTTTCATGGATGAGAACTGTAGTGTGTGTTTCCGTTCAGAAAAGGCGTTAAATGCCAGGCTCTGTGTCTTCCTACAAGCAAGACTTCATTTCAGGTAAACGCACTCACTTTTCAGCTCAAAGGAAGCTACATCATTCACGAAGCTCACACTTTTCCTGCTCTTAACTGAAAAGCATTGGATGTTAATGGACCTGTTGTTTGTATCAGTTTCAGAAGCAGATTTGAACTAGATATGGTCCGGGGGTGTAGGAAACATAGTTCATTTGTTCTGATCACACTCACGTTTCCTGCCTTTTAGAGACTCTAGAAAGCAAGAGAGTGCTTCTTGCTCTAAAGCAGAGTGTGTTTCATGGATGAGAAGTGTGCTGTGTGTTTCCCTTCAGAAACGGAGTTAAATGCCAGCCTCTATGTCTTCCTACAAGCAAGACTTCGTTTCAGGTAAACGCACTCACTTTTCAGCTCAAAGGAAGCTACATCATTCACGAAGCTCACACGTTTCCCGCTCTTAACTGAAAAACATTGGATGTTAATGGACTTGTGGTTTGTATCAGTTTCAGAAGCAGAGTTGAACTGGATATAGTCCCTGTATGTAGGAAACACAGTTCTTTTGTTCTGAGCACACTCATGTTTCCCGCCTTATTAGAGACTCTAGAAACCAAGAGAGTGCTTCTTGCTCTAAAGCAGAGTGTGTTTCATGGATGAGAACTGTGCTGTGTGTTTCCCTTCTGAAATGGAGTTAAATGCCAGGCTCCGTGTCTTCCTACAAGCAACACTTCGTTTCAGGTAAACGCACTCAATTTCAGCTCAAAGGAAGTTACATCCTTCACGAAGCTAACATGTTACTCACTCTTAACTGAATAGCATTGGAAGTTAGAGGACCTGTGGTTTGTATCAGTTTCAGAAGCAGAGTTGAAATAGATACGGTCCCTGTCTATAGGAAACACGGTTCTTTTGATCTGAGCACACTCACGTGTCCAGCCTTATTAGGACACTAGAATGCAAGAGAGTGCTTCTTGCTCTAAAGCAGAGTGTGTTTCATGGATGAGAACTGTGCTGTGTGTTTCCCTTCAGAAACGGAGTTAAATGCCAGGCTCTGTGTCTTCCTACAAGCAAGACTTATTTTCAGGTAAATGCACTCACTTTTCAGCTCTAAGGAAGCAACATCTTTCACGAAGCTCACACGTTTCTTGCTCTAACTGAAAAACATTGGATGTTAGAGGACCTGTGGTTTGTATCAGTTTCAGAAGCAGAGTTGAACTAGATATGGTCCCTGTGTAGGAAACACGGTTCTTTTGTTCAGAGCACACTCACGTTTCCTGATTAATTAGAGACGCTAGAAAGCAAGAGAGTGCTTCTTGCTCTAAAGCAGAGTGTGTTTCATGGAAGAGAACTGTGCTGTGTGTTTCCCTTCAGAAACGGAGTTAAATGCCAGGCTCTATGTCTTCCTACAAGCAAGACTTCCTTTCAGGTAAATGCACTCACTTTTCAGCTCAAAGGAAGCTACATCATTCATGAAGCTCACAGGTTTCTTGCTCTTAACTGACAAGCACTGGATGTTAGAGGACCTGTGGTTTGTATCAGTTTCAGAAGCAGAGTTGAAATAGATAAGGTCCGTGTCTATAGGAAACACCGTTCTTTTGTTCTGAGCACACTCACGTGTCCAGCCTTATTAGGACACTAGAAAGCAAGAGAGTGCTTCTTGCTCTAAAGCAGAGTGTGTTTCATGGATGAGAACTGTGCTGTGTGTTTCCCTTCAGAAACGGAGTTAAATGCCAGGCTCTGCGTCTTCCTACAAGCAAGACTTCCTTTCAGGTTAATGCACTCACTTTTCAGCTCAAAGGAAGCTACATCATTCATGAAGCTCACAGGTTTATTGCTCTTAACTGAAAAGCACTGGATGTTAGAGGACCTGTGGTTTGTATCAGTTTCAGAAGCAGAGTTGAACTAGATATGGTCCCTGTGTAGGAAACAGGGTTCTTTTGTTCAGAGCACTCTCAAGTTTCTTGATTAATTAGAGACGCTAGAAAGGAAGAGAGTGCTTCTTGCTCTAAAGCAGAGTGTGTTTCATGGAAGAGAACTGTGCTGTGTGTTTCCCTTAAGAAAAGGAGTTAAATGCCAGGCTCTGTGTCTTCCTACAAGCAAGACTTCTTTTCAGGTAAATGCACTCACTTTTCAGCTCAAAGGAAGCAACATCTTTCACGAAGCTCACACGTTTCTTGCTCTAACTGAAAAGCATTGTATGTTAGAGGACCTGTGGTTTGTATCAGTTTCAGAAGCAAAGTTGAACTAGATATGGTCCCTGTGTAGGAAACACGGTTCTTTTGTTCAGAGCACACTCACGTTTCCTGATTAATTAGAGACGCTAGAAAGCAAGAGAGTGCTTCTTGCTCTAAAGCAGAGTGTGTTTCATGGATGAGATCTGTCCTGTGTGTTTCCCTTCAGAAACGGAGTTAAATGCCAGGCTCTGTGTCTTCCTACAAGCAAGACTTCCTTTCAGGTAAACGCACTCACTTTTCAGCTCAAAGGAAGCTACATCATCACGAAGCTCATACTTTTCCCGCTCTTAACTGAAAAGCCTTGGATGTTAATGGACCTGATGTTTGTATCAGTTTCAGAAGCAGAGTTGAACTGGATATGGTCCCTGTGTGTAGGAAACACAGTTCTTTTGTTCTGAGCACACTCATGTTTCCCGCCTTATTAGAGACTCTAGAAACCAAGAGAGTGCTTCTTGCTCTAAAGCAGAGTGTGTTTCATGGATGAGAACTGTGCTGTGTGTTTCCCTTCTGAAATGGAGATAAATGCCAGGCTCTGTGTCTTCCTACAAGCAACACTTCGTTTCAGGTAAACGCACTCAATTTCAGCTCAAAGGAAGTTACATCCTTCAAGAAGCTAACATGTTACAAACTCTTAACTGAATAGCATTGGATGTTAGAGGACCTGTGGTTTGTATCAGTTTCAGAAGCAGAGTTGAAATAGATATGGTCGGTGTCTATAGGAAACACGGTTCTTTTGTTCTGAGCTCACTCACGTGTCCAGCCTTATTAGGACACTAGAAAGCAAGAGAGTGCTTCTTGCTCTAAAGCAGAGTGTGTTTCATGGATGAGAACTGTGCTGTGTGTTTCCCTTCAGAAACGGAGTTAAATGCCAGGCTCTGTGTCTTCCTACAAGCAAGACTTCCTTTCAGGTAAACGCACTAACTTTTAAGCTCAAAGGAAGCTACATCGTTCACGAAGCTCACACGTTTCTAGCTCTTAACTGAAAAGCATTGGATGTTAGAGGACCTGTGGTTTGTATCAGTTTCAGAAGCAGAGTTGAACTAGATATAGTCTCTGTGTAGGAAACACGGTTCTTTTGTTCAGAGCACACTCACGTTTTCCGCCTTATTAGAGATGATAGAAAGTAAGAGAGTGCTTCTTGCTCTAAAGCAGAGTGTGTTTCATGGATGAGAACTGTGCTGTGTGTTTCCCTTCTGAAACGGAGTTAAATGCCAGGCTCTGTGTCTTCCTACAAGCAAGACTTCCTTTCAGGTAAATGCACTCACTTTTCAACTCAAAGGAAGCTACATCATTCATGAAGCTCACAGGTTTCTTGCTCTTAACTGAAAAGCACTGGATGTTAGAGGACCTGTGGTTTCTATCAGTTTCAGAAGCAGAGTTGAAGTAGATATGGTCCCTGTGTAGGAAACAGGGTTCTTTTGTTCAGAGCACACTCATGTTTCCTGATTAATTAGAGACTCTATAAAGGAAGAGAGTGCTTCTTGCTCTAAAGCAGAGTGTTTTTCTTGGAAGAGAACTGTGCTGTGTGTTTCCCTTAAGAAAAGGAGTTAAATGCCAGGCTCTGTGTCTTCCTACAAGCAAGACTTCCTTTCTGGTAAATGCACTCACTTTTCAGCTCAAATGAAGCTACATCATTCACGAAGCTCACACGTTTCCCGCTCTTAACTGAAAAGCATTGGATGTTAATGGACCTGTTGTTTGTATCAGTTTCAGAAGCAGAGTTGAACTGGATATAGTCCCTGTGTGTAGGAAACACACTTCTTTTGTTCTGAGCACACTCATGTTTCCCGCCTTATTAGAGACTCTAGAAACCAAGAGAGTGCTTCTTGCTCTATAGCAGAGTGTGTTTCATGGATTTGAACTGTGCTGTGTGTTTCCCTTCTGAAATGGAGTTAAATGCCAGGCTCTGTGTCTTCCTACAAGCAACACTTCGTTTCAGGTAAACGCACTCAATTTCAGCTCAAAGGAAGTTACATCCTTCACGAAGCTAACATGTTACAAACTCTTAACTGAATAGCATTGGATGTTAGAGGACCTGTGGTTTGTATCAGTTTCAGAAGCAGAGTTGAAATAGATATGGACCGTGTCTATAGGAAACACTGTTCTTTTGTTCTGAGCTCACTCATGTGTCCAGCCTTATTAGGACACTAGAAAGCAAGAGAGTGCTTCTTGCTCTAAAGCAGAGTGTGTTTCATGGATGAGAACTGTGCTCTGTGTTTCCCTTCAGAAATGGAGTTAAATGCCAGGCTCTGTGTCTTCCTACAAGCAAGACTTCCTTTCAGGTAAACGCACTAACTTTTAAGCTCCAAGGAAGCTACATCGTTCAGGAAGCTCACACGTTTCTAGCTCTTAACTGAAAAGCATTGGATGTTAGAGGACCTGTGGTTTGTATCAGTTTCAGAAGCAGAGTTGAACTAGATATGGTCTCTGTGTAGGAAACACGGTTCTTTTGTTCAGAGCACACTCACGTTTTCCGCCTTATTAGAGATGATAGAAAGTAAGAGAGTGCTTCTTGCTCTAAAGCAGAGTGTGTTTCATGGATGAGAACTGTGCTGTGTGATTCCCTTCTGAAACGGAGTTAAATGCCAGGCTCTGTGTCTTCCTACAAGCAAGACTTCCTTTCAGGTAAATGCACTCACTTTTCAGCTCAAAGGAAGCTACATCATTCATGAAGCTCACAGGTTTCTTGCTCTTAACTGAAAAGCACTGGATGTTAGAGGACCTGTGGTTTCTATCAGTTTCAGAAGCAGAGTGGAAGTAGATATGGTCCCTGTGTAGGAAACAGGGTTCTTTTGTTCAGAGCACAGTCATGTTTCCTGATTAATTAGAGACTCTAGAAAGGAAGAGAGTGCTTCTTGCTCTAAAGCAGAGTGTTTTTCTTAGAAGAGAACTGTGCTGTGTGTTTCCCTTAAGAAAAGGAGTTAAATGCCAGGCTCTGTGTCTTCCTACAAGCAAGACTTCTTTTCAGGTAAATGCACTCACTTTTCAGCTCAAAGGAAGCAACATCTTTCACGAAGCTCACACGTTTCTTGCTCTAACTGAAAAGCATTGTATGTTAGAGGACCTGTGGTTTGTATCAGTTTCAGAAGCAAAGTTGAACTAGATATGGTCCCTGTGTAGGAAACACGGTTCTTTTGTTCAGAGCACACTCACGTTTCCTGATTAATTAGAGACGCTAGAAAGCAAGAGAGTGCTTCTTGCTCTAAAGCAGAGTGTGTTTCATGGATGAGATCTGTCCTGTGTGTTTCCCTTCAGAAACGGAGTTAAATGCCAGGCTCTGTGTCTTCCTACAAGCAAGACTTCCTTTCAGGTAAACGCACTCACTTTTCAGCTCAAATGAAGCTACATCATCACGAAGCTCATACTTTTCCCGCTCTTAACTGAAAAGCCTTGGATGTTAATGGACCTGATGTTTGTATCAGTTTCAGAAGCAGAGTTGAACTGGATATGGTCCCTGTGTGTAGGAAACACAGTTCTTTTGTTCTGAGCACACTCATGTTTCCCGCCTTATTAGAGACACTAGATACCAAGAGAGTGCCTCTTGCTCTAAAGCAGAGTGTGTTTCATGGATGAGAACTGTAGTGTGTGTTTCCCTTCAGAAAAGGAGTTAAATGCCAGGCTCTGTGTCTTCCTACAAGCAAGACTTCATTTCAGGTAAACGCACTCACTTTTCAGCTCAAAGGAAGCTACATCATTCATGAAGCTCACACTTTTCCCGCTCTTAACTGAAAAGCATTGGATGTTAATGGACCTGTTGTTTGTATCAGTTTCAGAAGCAGAGTTGAACTAGAAATGGTCCAGGGTGTAGGAAACATGGGTCATTTGTTCTGAGCACACTCACGTTTCCTACCTTTTAGAGACTCTAGAAAGCAAGAGAGTGCTTCTTGCTATAAAGCAGAGTGTGTTTCATGGATGAGAAGTGTGCTGTGTGTTTCTCTTCAGAAAAGGAGTTAAATGCCAGGCTCTGTGTCTTCCTACAAGCAAGACTTTGTTTCAGGTAAACGCACTCACTTTTCAGCTCAAAGGAAGCTACATCATTCACGAAGCTCACAGGTTTCTTGCTCTTAACTGACAAGCACTGGATGTTAGAGGACCTGTGGTTTGTATCAGTTTCAGAAGCAGAGTTGAACTAGATATGGTCCATGTGTGTAGGAAACACAGATCTTTTGTTCTGAGCACACTCAAGTTTCCCGCCTTATTAGAGATGCTAAAAAGCAAGAGAGTGCTTCTTGCTCTAAAGCAGAGTGTGTTTCATGGATGAGAACTGTGCTGTGTGTTTCCCTTCAGAAACGGAATTAAATGCCATGCTCTGTGTCTTCCTAAAAGCAAGACTTCCTTTCTGGTAAACGCACTCACTTTTCAGCTCAAAGGAAGCTACATCATTCACGAAGCTCACACGTTTCCCGCTCTTAACTGAAAAGCATTGGATGTTAATGGACCTGTGGTTTGTATCAGTTTCAGAAGCAGAGTTGAACTGGATATAGTCCCTGTATGTAGGAAACACAGTTCTTTTGTTCTGAGCACACTCATGTTTCCCGCCTTATTAGAGACTCTAGAAACCAAGAGAGTGCTTCTTGCTCTAAAGCAGAGTGTGTTTCATGCATGAGAACTGTGCTGTGTGTTTCCCTTCTGAAATGGAGTTAAATGCCAGGCTCCATGTCTTCCTACAAGCAACACTTCGTTTCAGGTAAACGCACTCAATTTCAGCTCAAAGGAAGTTACATCCTTCACGAAGCTAACATGTTACTCACTCTTAACTGAATAGCATTGGAAGTTAGAGGACCTGTGGTTTGTATCAGTTTCAGAAGCAGAGTTGAAATAGATACGGTCCCTGTCTATAGGAAACACGGTTCTTTTGTTCTGAGCACACTCACGTGTCCAGCCTTATTAGGACACTAGAAAGCAAGAGAGTGCTTCTTGCTCTAAAGCAGAGTGTGTTTCATGGATGAGAACTGTGCTGTGTGTTTCCCTTCAGAAACGGAGTTAAATGCCAGGCTCTGTGTCTTCCTACAAGCAAGATTTATTTTCAGGTAAATGCACTCACTTTTCAGCTCTAAGGAAGCAACATCTTTCACGAAGCTCACAGGTTTCTTGCTCTAACTGAAAAGCATTGGATGTTAGAGGACCTGTGGTTTGTATCAGTTTCAGAAGCAGGGTTGAACTAGATATGGTCCCTGTGTAGGAAACACGGTTCTTTTGTTCAGAGCACACTCACGTTTCCTGATTAATTAGAGACGCTAGAAAGCAAGAGAGTGCTTCTTGCTCTAAAGCAGAGTGTGTTTCATGGAAGAGAACTGTGCTGTGTGTTTCCCTTCAGAAACGGAGTTAAATGCCAGGATCTATGTCTTCCTACAAGCAAGACTTCCTTTCAGGTAAATGCACTCACTTTTCAGCTCAAAGGAAGCTACATCATTCACGAAGCTCACAGGTTTCTTGCTCTTAACTGACAAGCACTGGATGTTAAAGGACCTGTGGTTTGTGTCAGTTTCAGAAGCAGAGTTGAACTAGATATGGTCCCTGTGTAGGAAACAGGGATCTTTTGTTCAGAGCACACTCAAGTTTCTTGATTAATTAGAGACGCTAGAAAGGAAGAGAGTGCTTCTTGCTCTAAAGCAGAGTGTTTTTCTTGAAAGAGAACTGTGCTGTGTGTTTCCCTTCAGAAAAGGAGTTAAATGCCAGGCTCTGTGTCTTCCTACAAGCAAGACTTCTTTTCAGGTAAATGCACTCACTTTTCAGCTCAAAGGAAGCAACATCTTTCAGGAAGCTCACACTTTTCTTGCTCTAACTGAAAAGCATTGTATGTTAGAGGACCTGTGGTTTGTATCAGTTTCAGAAGCAAAGTTGAACTAGATATGGTCCCTGTGTAGGAAACACGGTTCTTTTGTTCAGAGCACACTCACGTTTCCTGATTAATTAGAGACGCTAGAAAGCAAGAGAGTGCTTCTTGCTCTAAAGCAGAGTGTGTTTCATGGATGAGATCTGTCCTGTGTGTTCCCTTCAGAAACGGAGTTAAATGCCAGGCTCTGTGTCTTCCTACAAGCAAGACTTCCTTTCAGGTAAACGCACTCAATTTCAGCTCAAAGGAAGTTACATCCTTCACGAAGCTAACATGTTACTCACTCTTAACTGAATAGCATTGGAAGTTAGAGGACCTGTGGTTTGTATCAGTTTCAGAAGCAGAGTTGAACTTGATATGGTCCATGTGTGTAGGAAACACGGATCTTTTGTTCTGAGCACACTCAAGTTTCCCGCCTTATTAGAGATGCTAGAAAGCAAGAGAGTGCTTCTTGCTCTAAAGCAGAGTGTGTTTCATGGATGAGAACTGTGCTGTGTGTTTCCCTTCAGAAACAGAGTTAAATGCCAAGCTCTGTGTCTTCCTAAAAGCAAGACTTCATTTCAGGTAAACGCACTCACTTTTCAGCTCAAAGGAAGCTACATCATTCACGAAGCTCACACGTTTCCCGCTCTTAACTGAAAAGCATTGGATGTTAATGGACCTGTTGTTTGTATCAGTTTCAGAAGCAGAGTTGAACTGGATATAGTCCCTGTGTGTAGGAAACACAGTTCTTTTGTTCTGAGCACACTCCTGTTTCCCGCCTTATTAGAGACTCTAGAAACCAAGAGAGTGCTTCTTGCTCTAAAGCAGAGTGTGTTTCATGGATGAGAACTGTGCTGTGTGTTTCCCTTCTGAAACGGAGTTAAATGCCAGGCTCTGTGTCTTCCTACAAGCAACACTTCGTTTCAGGTAAACGCACTCAATTTCAGCTCAAAGGAAGTTACATCCTTCAAGAAGCTAACATGTTACAAACTCTTAACTGAATAGCATTGGATGTTAGAGGACCTGTGGTTTGTATCAGTTTCAGAAGCAGAGTTGAAATAGATATGGTCCGTGTCTATAGGAAACACCGTTCTTTTGTTCTGAGCACAATCACGTGTCCAGCCTTATTAGGACACTAGAAAGCAAGAGAGTGCTTCTTGCTCTAAAGCAGAGTGTGTTTCATGGATGAGAACTGTGCTGTGTGTTTCCCTTCAGAAACGGAGTTAAATGCCAGGCTCTGTGTCTTCCTACAAGCAAGACTTCCTTTTAGGTAAATGCACTCACTTTTCAGCTCAAAGGAAGCTACATCATTCACGAAGCTCACAGGTTTCTTGCTCTTAACTGACAAGCACTGGATGTTAGAGGACCTGTGGTTTGTATCAGTTTCAGAAGCAGAGTTGAACTGGATATAGTCCCTGTGTGTAGGAAACACAGTTCTTTTGTTCTGAGCACACGCATGTTTCCCGCCTTATTAGAGACTCTAGAAACCAAGAGAGTGCTTCTTGCTCTAAAGCAGAGTGTGTTTCATGGATGAGAACTGTGCTGTGTGTTTCCCTTCTGAAATGGAGTTAAATGCCAGGCTCCGTGTCTTCCTACAAGCAACACTTCGTTTCAGGTAAACGCACTCAATTTCAGCTCAAAGGAAGTTACATCCTTCACAAAGCTAACATGTTACTCACTCTTAACTGAATAGCATTGGATGTTAGAGGACCTGTGGTTTGTATCAGTTTCAGAAGCAGAGTTGAAATAGATACGGTCCGTGTCTATAGGAAACACGGTTCTTTTGTTCTGAGCACACTCACGTGTCCAGGCTTATTAGGACACTAGAAAGCAAGAGAGTGCTTCTTGCTCTAAAGCAGAGTGTGTTTCATGGATGAGAACTGTGCTGTGTGTTTCCCTTCAGAAACGGAGTTAAATGCCAGGCTCTGTGTCTTCCTACAAGCAAGACTTATTTTCAGGTAAATGCACTCACTTTTCAGCTCAAAGGAAGCAACATCATTCACGAAGCTCACACGTTTTTTGCTCTAACTGAAAAGCATTGGATGTTAGAGGACCTGTGGTTTGTATCAGTTTCAGAAGCAGAGTTGAACTAGATATGGTCCCTGTGTAGGAAACACGCTTCTTTTGTTCAGAGCACACTCACGTTTCCTGATTAATTAGAGACGCTAGAAAGCAAGAGAGTGCTTCTTGCTCTAAAGCAGGGTGTGTTTCATGGATGAGAACAGTGCTGTGTGTTTCCCTTCAGAAACGGAGTTAAATGCCAGGCTCTATGTCTTCCTACAAGCAAGACTTCCTTTCAGGTAAATGCACTCACTTTTCAGCTAAATGAAGCTACATCATTCACGAAGCTCACACGTTTCCCGCTCTTAACTGAAAAGCATTGGATGTCAATGGACCTGTTGTTTGTATCAGTTTCAGAAGCAGAGTTGAACTGGATTAGTCCCTGTGTGTAGGAAACACAGTTCTTTTGTTTTGAGCACACTCATGTTTCCCGCCTTATTAGAGACTCTAGAAACCAAGAGAGTGCTTCTTGCTCTAAAGCAGAGTGTGTTTCATGGATGAGAACTGTGCTGTGTGTTTCCCTTCTGAAATGGAGTTAAATGACAGGCTCCGTGTCTTCCTACAAGCAACACTTCGGTTCAGGTAAACGCACTCAATTTCAGCTCAAAGGAAGTTACATCCTTCACTAATCTAACATGTTACTCACTCTTAACTGAATAGCATTGGATGTTATGGGACCTGTGGTTTGTATCAGTTTCAGAAGCAGAGTTGAAATAGATACGGTCCGTGTCTATAGGAAACACGGTTCTTTTGTTCTGAGCACACTCACGTTTCCTGCCTTTTAGAGACTCTAGAAAGCAAGAGAGTGCTTCTTGCTCTAAAGCAGAGTGTGTTTCATGGTTGAGAACTGTGCTGTGTGTTTCCCTTCAGAAACGGAGTTAAATGCCAGGCTCTGTGTCTTCCTACAAGCAAGACTTCCTTTCAGGTAAATGCACTCACTTTTCAGCTCAAAGGAAGCTACATCATTCATGAAGCTCACAGGTTTCTTGCTCTTAACTGAAAAGCACTGGATGTTAGAGGACCTGTGGTTTGTATCAGTTTCAGAAGCAGAGTTGAACTAGATATGGTCCCTGTGTAGGAAACACGGTTCTTTTGTTCAGAGCACACTCACGTTTCCTGATTAATTAGAGACGCTAGAAAGGAAGAGAGTGCTTCTTGCTCTAAAGCAGAGTGTTTTTCTTGGAAGAGAACTGTGCTGTGTGTTTCCCTTCAGAAAAGGAGTTAAATGCCAGGCTCTGTGTCTTCCTACAAGCAAGACTTCCTTTCAGGTAAACGCACTCACTTTTCAGCTCAAAGGAAGCAACATCTTTCACGAAGCTCACACGTTTCTTGCTCTAACTGAAAAGCATTGTATGTTAGAGGACCTGTGGTTTGTATCAGTTTCAGAAGCAAAGTTGAACTAGATATGGTCCCTGTGTAGGAAACACGGTTCTTTTGTTCAGAGCACACTCACGTTTCCTGATTAATTAGAGACGCTAGAAAGCAAGAGAGTGCTTCTTGCTCTAAAGCAGAGTGTGTTTCATGGATGAGAACTGTGCTGTGTGTTTCCCTTCAGAAACGGAGTTAAATGCCAGGCTCTATGTCTTCCTACAAGCAAGACTTCCTTTCAGGTAAACGCACTCACTTTTCAGCTCAAAGGAAGCTACATCATTCACGAAGCTCACACAATTCTTGCTCTTAACTGACAAGCACTGGATGTTAGAGGACCTGTGGTTTGTATCAGTTTCAGAAGCAGAGTTGAACTAGATATGGTCCATGTGTGTAGGAAACACGGATCTTTTGTTCTGAGCACACTCAAGTTTCCTGCCTTATTAGAGATCCTAGAAAGCAAGAGAGTGCTTCTTGCTCTAAAGCAGAGTGTGTTTCATGGATGAGAACTGTGCTGTGTGTTTCCCTTCTGAAATGGAGTTAAATGCCAGGCTCCGTGTCTTCCTACAAGCAACACTTCGTTTCAGGTAAACGCACTCAATTTCAGCTCAAAGGAAGCTACATCCTTCACGAAGCTATCATGTTACTCACTCTTAACTGAATAGCATTGGATGTTAGAGGACCTGTGGTTTGTATCAGTTTCAGAAGCAGAGTTGAAATAGATATGGTCCTTGTCTATAGGAAACACAGTTCTTTTGTTCTGAGCACACTCACGTGTCCAGCCTTATTAGGACACTAGAAAGCAAGAGAGTGCTTCTTGCTCTAAAGCAGAGTGTGTTTCATGGATGAGAACTGTGCTGTGTGTTTCCCTTCAGAAACGGAGTTAAATGCCAGGCTCTGTGTCTTCCTACAAGCAAGACTTCCTTTCAGGTAAATGCACTCACTTTTCAGCTCAAAGGAAGCTACATCATTCATGAAGCTCACAGGTTTCTTGCTCTTAACTGAAAAGCACTAGATGTTAGAGGACCTGTGGTTTGTATCAGTTTCAGAAGCACAGTTGAACTAGATATGGTCCGTGTGTAGGAAACATGGTTCTTTTGTTCAGAGCACACTCACGTTTCCTGATTAATTAGTGATGCTAGAAAGGAAGAGAGTGCTTCTTGCTCTAAAGCAGAGTGTGTTTCATGGATGAGATCTGTGGTGTGTGTTTCCCTTCAGAAAGGGAGTTAAATGCCAGGCTCTCTGTCTTCCTACAAGCAAGACTTCCTTTCAGGTAAACGCACTCACTTTTCAGCTCAAAGGAAGCTACATCATCAAGAAGCTCATACTTTTCCCGCTCTTAACTGAAAAGCATTGGATGTTAATGGACCTGTTGTTTGTATCAGTTTCAGAAGCAGAGTTGAACTGGATATAGTCCCTGTGTGTAGGAAACACAGTTCTTTTGTTCTGAGCACACGCATGTTTCCCGTCTTATTAGAGACACTAGATACCAAGAGAGTGCCTCTTCCTCTAAAGCAGAGTGTGTTTCATGGATGAGAACTGTAGTGTGTGTTTCCCTTCAGAAAAGGAGTTAAATGCCAGGCTCTGTGTCTTCCTACAAGCAAGACTTCCTTTCAGGTAAACGCACTCACTTTTCAGCTCAAAGGAAGCTACATCATTCAGGAAGCTCACACGTTTCTAGCTCTTAACTGAAAAGCATTGGATGTTAATGGACCTGTTGTTTGTATCAGTTTCAGAAGCAGAGTTGAACTGGATATAGTCCTTGTGTGTAGGAAACACAGTTCTTTTTTTCTGAGCACACTCATGTTTCCCACCTTATTAGAGACTCTAGAAACCAAGAGAGTGCTTCTTGCTCTAAAGCAGAGTGTGTTTCATGGATGAGATCTGTGCTGTGTGTTTCCCTTCAGAAACGGAGTTAAATGCCAGGCTCTGTGTCTTCCTACAAGCAAGACTTCCTTTCAGGTAAACGCACTCACTTTTCAGCTCAAAGGAAGCTACATCATCACGAAGCTCATACTTTTCCCGCTCTTAACTGAAAAGCCTTGGACGTTAACGGACCTGTTGTTTGTATCAGTTTCAGAAGCAGAGTTGAACTGGATATGGTCCCTGTGTGTAGGAAACACAGTTCTTTTGTTCTGAGCACACTCATGTTTCCCGTCTTATTAGAGACACTAGATACCAAGAGAGTGCCTCTTGCTCTAAAGCAGAGTGTGTTTCATGGATGAGAACTGTAGTGTGTGTTTCCCTTCAGAAAAGGAGTTAAATGCCAGGCTCTGTGTCTTCCTACAAGCAAGACTTCATTTCAGGTAAACGCACTCACTTTTCAGCTCAAAGGAAGCTACATCATTCACGAAGCTCACACATTTCTAGCTCTTAACTGAAAAGCATTGGATGTTAATGGACATGTTGTTTGTATCAGTTTCAGAAGCAGAGTTGAACTAGATATGGTCCGGGGGTGTAGGAAACATGGTTCATTTGTTCTGAGCACACTCACGTTTCCTGCCTTTTAGAGACTCTAGAAAGCAAGTGAGTGCTTCTTGCTCTAAAGCAGAGTGTGTTTCATGGATGAGAACTGTGCTGTGTGTTTCCCTTCAGAAAAGGAGTTAAATGCCAGGCTCTATGTCTTCCTACAAGCAAGACTTCCTTTCAGGTAAACGCACTCACTTTTCAGCTCAAAGGAGGCTACATCATCACGAAGCTCATACTTTTCCCGCTCTTAACTGAAAAGCATTGGATGTTAATGGACCTGTTATTTGTATCAGTTTCAGAAGCAGAGTTGAACTAGATATGGTCCGTGTGTGTAGGAAACAGGGATATTTTGTTCTGAGCCCACTCCTGTTTCCCGCCTTATTAGAGATGCTAGAAAGCAAGAGAGTGCTTCTTGCTCTAAAGCAGAGTGTGTTTCATGGATGAGATCTGTGCTGTGTGTTTCCCTTCAGAAAGGGAGTTAAATGCCAGGCTCTGTGTCTTCCTACAAGCAAGACTTCCTTTCAGGTAAAAGCACGCACTTTTCAGCTGAAAGGAGGCTACATCATCACGAAGCTCATACTTTTCCCGCTCTTAACTGAAAAGCATTGCATGTTAATGGACCTGTTGTTTGTATCAGTTTCAGAAGCAGAGTTGAACTGGATATGGTCACTGTGTGTAGGAAACACAGTTCTTTTGTTCTGAGCACACACATGTTTCCCGCCTTATTAGAGACACTAGATACCAAGAGAGTGCCTCTTGCTCTAAAGCAGAGTATGTTTCATGGATGAGAACTGTAGTGTGTGTTTCCCTTCAGAAAAGGAGTTAAATGCCAGGCTCTGTGTCTTCCTACAAGCAAGACTTCATTTCAGGTAAACGCACTCACTTTTCAGCTCAAAGGAAGCTACATCATTCACGAAGCTCACACTTTTCCCTCTCTTAACTGAAAAGCATTGGATGTTAATGGACTTGTTGTTTGTATCAGTTTCAGAAGCAGAGTTGAACTAGATATGGTCCAAGGGTGTAGGAAACATGGTTCATTTGTTCTGAGCACAGTCACGTTTCCTGCCTTTTAGAGACTCTAGAAAGCAAGAGAGTGCTTCTTGCTCTAAAGCAAAGTGTGTTTCATGGATGAGAACTGTGCTGTGTGTTTCCCTTCAGAAACGGAGTTAAATGCCATGCTCTGTGTCTTCCTAAAAGCAAGACTTCCTTTCTGGTAAATGCACTCACTTTTCAGCTCAAATGAGGCTACATCATTCACGAAGCTCACACGTTTCCCGCTCTTAACTGAAAAGCATTGGATGTTAATGGACCTGTTGTTTGTATCAGTTTCAGAAGCAGAGTTGAACTGGATATGGTCCCTGTGTGTAGGAAACACAGTTCTTTTGTTCTGAGCACACTCATGTTTCCTGCCTTATTAGAGACACTAGATACCAAGAGAGTGCCTCTTGCTCTAAAGCAGAGTGTGTTTCATGGATGAGAACTGTAGTGTGTGTTTCCCTTCAGAAACGAGGTTAAATGCCAGGCTCTATGTCTTCCTACAAGCAAGACTTTGTTTCAGGTTAACGCACTCACTTTTCAGCTCAAAGGAAGATTCATCATTCACGAAACTCACACGTTTCTTGCTCTTAACTGACAAGCACTGGAAGTTAGAGGACCTGTGGTTTGTATCAGTTTCAGTAGCAGAGTTGAACTAGATATGGTCCATGTGTGTAGGAAACACAGATCTTTTGTTCTGAGCCCACTTCTGTTTCCCGCCTTATTAGAGACTCTAGAAACCAAGAGAGTGCTTCTTGCTCTAAAGCAGAGTGTGTTTCATGGATGAGAACTGTGCTGTGTGTTTCCCTTCTGAAATGGAGTTAAATGCCAGGCTCCATGTCTTCCTACAAGCAACACTTCGTTTCATGTAAACGCACTCAATTTCATCTCAAAGGAAGCTACATCCTTCACGAAGCTAACACGTTACTCACTCTTACCTGAATAGCATTGGATGTTAGAGGACCTGTGGTTTGTATCAGTTTCAGAAGCAGAGTTGAACTGGATATGGTCACTGTGTGTAGGAAACACAGTTCTTTTGTTCAGAGCACACTCATGTTTCCTGCCTTATTAGAGACAATAGATACCAAGAGAGTGCCTCTTGCTCTAAAGCAGAGTGTGTTTCATGGATGAGAACTGTAGTGTGTGTTTCCCTTCAGAAAAGGAGTTAAATGCCAGGCTCCGTGTCTTCCTACAAGGAAGACTTCCTTTCAGGTAAATGCACTCACTTTTCAGCTCAAAGGAAGCTACATCATTCATGAAGCTCACAGGTTTCTTGCTCTTAACTGAAAAGCACTAGATGTTAGAGGACCTTTGGTTTGTATCAGTTTCAGAAGCAGAGTTGAACTAGATATGGTCCGTGTGTGTAGGAAACAGGGATATTTTGTTCTGAGCCCACTCCTGTTTCCCGCCTTATTAGAGATGCTAGAAAGGAAGAGAGTGCTTCTTGCTCTAAAGCAGAGTGTGTTTCATGGATGAGATCTGTGCTGTGTGTTTCCCTTCAGAAAGGGAGTTAAATGCCAGGCTCTGTGTCTTCCTACAAGCAAGACTTCCTTTCAGGTAAACGCACTCACTTTTCAGCTCAAAGGAGGCTACATCATCACGAAGCTCATACTTTTCCTGCTCTTAACTGAAAAGCATTGGATGTTAATGGACCTGTTGTTTGTATCAGTTTCAGAAGCAGAGTTGAACTGGATATGGTCACTGTGTGTAGGAAACACAGTTGTTTTGTTCTGAGCACACTCATGTTTCCCGCCTTATTAGAGACACTAGATACCAAGAGAGTGCCTCTTGCTCTAAAGCAGAGTGTGTTTCATTTATGAGAACTGTAGTGTGTGTTTCCCTTCAGAAAAGGAGTTAAATGCCAGGCTCTGTGTCTTCCTACAAGCAAGACTTCATTTCAGGTAAACGCACTCACTTTTCAGCTCAAAGGAAGCTACATCATTCACGAAGCTCACACTTTTCCCGCTCTTAACTGAAAAGCATTGGATGTTAATGGACTTGTTGTTTGTATCAGTTTCAGAAGCAGAGTTGAACTAGATATGATCCGGGGGTGTAGGAAACATGGTTCATTTGTTCTGAGCACAGTCACGTTTCCTGCCTTTTAGAGACTCTAGAAAGCAAGAGAGTGCTTCTTGCTCTAAAGCAGAGTGTGTTTCATGGATGAGAAGTGTGCTGTGTGTTTCCCTTCAGAAACGGAGTTAAATGCCATGCTCTGTGTCTTCCTAAAAGCAAGACTTCCTTTCTGGTAAACGCACTCACTATTCAGCTCAAAGGAAGCTACATCATTCACGAAGCTCACAGGTTTCTTGCTCTTAACTGACAAGCACTGGATGTTAGAGGACCTGTGGTTTGTATCAGTTTCAGAAGCAGAGTTGAACTAGATATGGTCCATGTGTGTAGGAAACACGGATCTTTTGTTCTGAGCACACTCAAGTTTCCCGCCTTATTAGAGATCCTAGAAAGCAAGAGAGTGCTTCTTGCTCTAAAGCAGAGTGTGTTTCATGGATGAGAACTGTGCTGTGTGTTTCCCTTCAGAAAAGGAGTTAAATGCCAGGCTCTATGTCTTCCTACAAGCAAGACTTCCTTTCTGGTAAATGCACTCACTTTTCAGCTCAAATGAAGCTACATCATTCACAAAGCTCACACGTTTCACACTCTTAACTGAAAAGCATTGGATGTTAATGGACCTGTTGTTTGTATCAGTTTCAGAAGCAGAGTTGAACTGGATATAGTCCCTGTGTGTAGGAAACACAGTTCTTTTGTTCTGAGCACACACATGTTTCCCGCCTTATTAGAGACTCTAGAAACCAAGAGAGTGCTTCTTGCTCTAAAGCAGAGTGTGTTTCATGGATGAGAACTGTGCTGTGTGTTTCCCTTCTGAAATGGAGTTAAATGCCAGGCTCCATGTCTTCCTACAAGCAACACTTCGTTTCAGGTAAACCCACTCAATTTCAGCTCAAAGGAAGCTACATCCTTCACGAAGCTAACACTTTACTCACTCTTAACTGAATAGCATTGGATGTTAGAGGACCTGTGGTTTGTATCAGTTTCAGAAGCAGAGTTGAAATCGATATGGTCCGTGTCTATAGGAAACACGGTTCTTTTGTTCTGAGCACACTCACATGTCCAGCCTTATTAGGACACTAGAAAGCAAGAGAGTGCTTCTTGCTCTAAAGCAGAGTGTGTTTCATGGATGAGAACTGTGCTGTGTGTTTCCCTTCAGAAACGGAGTTAAATGCCAGGCTCTGTGTCTTCCTAAGGGCAAGACTTCCTTTCAGGTAAACGCACTCACTTTTCAGCTCAAAGGAAGCTACATCTTTCACGAAGCTCACACGTATCTAGCTCTTAACTGAAAAGCATTGGATGTTAGAGGACCTGTGGTTTGTATCAGTTTCAGAAGCAGAGTTGAACTAGATATGGTCTCTGTGTAGGAAACACTGTTCTTTTGTTCAGAGCACACTCACGTTTTCCGCCTTATTAGAGATGCTAGAAAGTAAGAGAGTGCTTCTTGCTCTAAAGCGGAGTGTGTTTCATGGATGAGAACTGTGCTGTGTGTTTCCCTTCTGAAACGGAGTTAAATGCCAGGCTCTGTGTCTTCCTACAAGCAAGACTTCCTTTCAGGTAAATGCACTCACTTTTCAGCTCAAAGGAAGCTACATCATTCACGAAGCTCACACGTTTCCCGCTCTTAACTGAAAAGCATTGGATGTTAATGGACCTGTTGTTTGTATCAGTTTCAGAAGCAGAGTTGAACTGGATATAGTCCCTGTGTGTAGGAAACACAGTTCTTTTGTTCTGAGCACACTCACGTGTCCAGCCTTATTAGGACACCAGAAAGCAAGAGAGTGCTTCTTGCTCTAAAGCAGAGTGTGTTTCATGGATGAGAACTGTGCTGTGTGTTTCCCTTCAGAAATGGAGTTAAATGTCAGGCTCTGTGTCTTCCTACAAGCAAGACTTCCTTTCAGGTCAACGCACTCACTTTTCAGCTCAAAGGAAGCTACATCGTTCACGAAGCTCACACGTTTCTAGCTCTTAACTGAAAAGCCTTGGATGTTAATGGACCTGTTGTTTGTATCAGTTTCAGAAGCAGAGTTGAACTGGATATGGTCCCTGTGTAGGAAACACGGTTCTTTTGTTCAGAGCACACTCACGTTTCCTGATTAATTTGAGACACTAGAAAGGAACAGAGTGCTTCTTGCTCTAAAGCAGAGTGTTTTTCTTGGAAGAGAAGTGTGCTGTGTGTTTCCCTTCAGAAAAGGAGTTAAATGCCAGGCTCTATGTCTTCCTACAAGCAAGACTTCTTTTCAGGTAAATGTACTCACTTTTCATCTAAAAGGAAGCAACATCTTTCACGAAGCTCACACGTTTCGTGCTCTAACTGAAAAGCATTGGATGTTAGATGACCTGTGGTTTGTATCAGTTTCAGAAGCAGAGTTGAACTGGATATGGTCCCTGTGTGTAGGAAACACAGTTCTTTTGTTCTGAGCACACTCATGTTTCCCACCTTATTAGAGACACTAGATACCAAGAGGGTGCCTCTTGCTCTAAAGCAGAGTGTGTTTCATGGATGAGAACTGTAGTGTGTGTTTCCCTTCAGAAAAGGAGTTAAATGCCAGGCTCTGTTTCTTCCTACAAGCAAGACTTCATTTCAGGTAAACGCACTCACTTTTCAGCTCAAAGGAAGCTACATCATTCACGAAGCTCACACATTTCTAGCTCTTAACTGAAAAGCATTGGATGTTAATGGACATGTTGTTTGTATCAGTTTCAGAAGCAGAGTTGAACTAGATATGGTCCGGGGGTGTAGGAAACATGGTTCATTTGTTCTGAGCACACTCACGTTTCCTGCCTTTTAGAGACTCTAGAAAGCAAGAGAGTGCTTCTTGCTCTAAAGCAGAGTGTGTTTCATGGATGAGAAGTGTGCTGTGTGTTTCCCTTCAGAAAAGGAGTTAAATGCCAGGCTCTATGTCTTCCTACAAGCAAGACTTCCTTTCAGGTAAACGCACTCACTTTTCAGCTCAAAGGAGGCTACATCATCACGAAGCTCATACTTTTCCCGCTCTTAACTGAAAAGCATTGGATGTTAATGGACCTGTTGTTTGTATCAGTTTCAGAAGCAGAGTTGAACTAGATATGGTCCGTGTGTGTAGGAAACAGGGATATTTTGTTCTGAGCCCACTCCTGTTTCCTGCCTTATTAGAGATGCTAGAAAGCAAGAGAGTGCTTCTTGCTCTAAAGCAGAGTGTGTTTCATGGATGAGATCTGTGCTGTGTGTTTCCCTTCAGAAAGGGAGTTAAATGCCAGGCTCTGTGTCTTCCTACAAGCAAGACTTCCTTTCAGGTAAAGGCACTCACTTTTCAGCTCAAAGGAGGCTACATCATCACGAAGCTCATACTTTTCCCGCTCTTAACTGAAAAGCATTGGATGTTAATGGACCTGTTGTTTGTATCAGTTTCAGAAGCAGAGTTGAACTGGATATGGTCACTGTGTGTAGGAAACACAGTTCTTTTGTTCTGAGCACACTCATGTTTCCCGCCTTATTAGAGACACTAGATACCAAGAGAGTGCCTCTTGCTCTAAAGCAGAGTGTGTTTCATGGATGAGAACTGTAGTGTGTGTTTCCCTTCAGAAAAGGAGTTAAATGCCAGGCTCTGTGTCTTCCTACAAGCAAGACTTCATTTCAGGTAAACGCACTCACTTTTCAGCTCAAAGGAAGCTACATCATTCACGAAGCTCACAGGTTTCTTGCTCTTAACTGACAAGCACTGGATGTTAGAGGACCTGTGGTTTGTATCAGTTTCAGAAGCAGAGTTGAACTAGATATGGTCCATGTGTGTTGGAAACACGGATCTTTTGTTCTGAGCACACTCATGTTTCCCGCCTTATTAGAGATGCTAGAAAGCAAGAGAGTGCTTCTTGCTCTAAAGCAGAGTGTGTTTCATGGATGAGAACTGTGCTGTGTGTTTCCCTTCAGAAACGGAGTTAAATGCCAGGCTCTGTGTCTTCCTACAAGCAAGACTTCCTTTCAGGTAAACGCACTCACTTTTCAGCTAAAGGAAGCTACATCATCACGAAGCTCATACTTTTCCCGCTCTTTACTGAAAAGCATTGGATGTTAATGGACCTGTTGTTTGTATCAGTTTCAGAAGCAGAGTTGAACTGGATATGGTCCCTGTGTGTAGGAAACACAGTTCTTTTGTTCTGAGCACACTCAAGTTTCCCGCCTTATTAGAGATCCTAGAAAGCAAGAGTGTGCTTCTTGCTCTAAAGCAGAGTGTGTTTCATGGATGAGAACTGTGCTGTGTGTTTCCCTTCAGAAAAGGAGTTAAATGCCAGGCTCTGTGTCTTCCTACAAGCAAGACTTCCTTTCTGGTAAACGCACTCACTTTTCAGCTCAAAGGAAGCTACATCATCACGAAGCTCATACTTTTCCCGCTCTTAACTGAAAAGCCTTGGATGTTAATGGACCTGTTGTTTGTATCAGTTTCAGAAGCAGAGTTGAACTGGATATGGTCCCTGTGTGTAGGAAACACAGTTCTTTTGTTCTGAGCACACTCATGTTTCCCGCCTTATTAGAGACACTAGATACCAAGAGAGTGCCTCTTGCTCTAAAGCAGAGTGTGTTTCATGGATGAGAACTGTAGTGTGTGTTTCCTTTCAGAAAAGGAGTTAAATGCCAGGCTCTGTGTCTTCCTACAAGCAAGACTTCATTTCAGGTAAACGCACTCACTTTTCAGCTCAAAGGAAGCTACATCATTCAGGAAGCTCACACTTTTCCCACTCTTAACTGAAAAGCATTGGATGTTAATGGACCTGTTGTTTGTGTCCATTTCAGAAGCAGAGTTGAACTAGATATGGTCCGGGGGTGTAGGAAACATGGTTCATTTGTTCTGAGCACACTCACGTTTCCTGCCTTTTAGAGACTCTAGAAAGCAAGAGAGTGCTTCTTGCTCTAAAGCAGAGTGTGTTTCATGGAAGAGAAGTGTGCTGTGTGTTTCCCTTCAGAAAAGGAGTTAAATGCCAGGCTCTATGTCTTCCTACAAGCAAGACTTCCTTTCAGGTAAACGCACTTACTTTTCAGCTCAAATGAAGCTACATCATTCACGAAGCTCACAGGTTTCCCGCTCTTAGCTGAAAAGCACTGGATGTTAATGGACCTGTGGTTTGTATCAGTTTCAGAAGCAGAGTTGAACTGGATATAGTCCCTGTGTGTAGGAAACACAGTTCTTTTGTTCTGAGCACACTCATGTTTCCTGCCTTATTAGAGACTCTAGAAACCAAGAGAGTGCTTCTTGCTCTAAAGCAGCGTGTGTTTCATGGATGAGAACTGTGCTGTGTGTTTCCCTTCTGAAATGGAGTTAAATGCCAGGCTCTGTGTCTTCCTACAAGCAACACTTCGTTTCAGGTAAACCCACTCAATTTCAGCTCAAAGGAAGCTACATCCTTCACGAAGCTAACACGTTACTCACTCTTAACTGAATAGCATTGGATGTTAGAGGACCTGTGGTTTGTATCAGTTTCAGAAGTAGAGTTGAAATAGATAAGGTCCGTGTCTATAGGAAACTCGGTTCTTTTGTTCTGAGCACACTCACGTGTCCAGCCTTATTAGGACACCAGAAAGCAAGAGAGTGCTTCTTGCTCTAAAGCAGAGTGTGTTTCATGGATGAGAACTGTGTTGTGTGTTTCCCTTCAGAAACGGAGTTAAATGCCAGGCTCTGTGTCTTCCTACAAGCAAGACTTCCTTTCAGGTAAAGGCACTCACTTTTCAGCTCAAAGGAAGCTACATCGTTCACGAAGCTCACACGTTTCTAGCTCTTAACTGAAAAGCATTGGATGTTAATGGACCTGTTGTTTGTATCAGTTTCAGAAGCAGAGTTGAACTAGATATGGTCCGGGGGTGTAGGAAACATGGTTCATTTGTTCTGAGCACACTCACGTTTCCTGCCTTTTAGAGACTCTAGAAAGCAAGAGAGTGCTTCTTGCTCTAAAGCAGAGTGTGTTTCATGGATGAGAACTGTGCTGTGTGTTTCCCTTCAGAAAAGGAGTTAAATGCCAGGCTCTGTGTCTTCCTACAAGCAACACTTCGTTTCATGTAAACGCACTCAATTTCATCTCAAAGGAAGCTACATCCTTCAGGAAGCTAACCCATTACTCACTCTTAACTGAATAGCATTGGATGTTAGAGGACCTGTGGTTTGTATCAGTTTCAGAAGCAGAGTTGAACTGGATATGGTCACTGTGTGTAGGAAACACAGTTCTTTTGTTCTGAGCACACTCATGTTTCCCGCCTCATTAGAGACACTAGATACCAAGAGAGTGCCTCTTGCTCTAAAGCAGAGTGTGTTTCATGGATGAGAACTGTAGTTTGTGTTTCCCTTCAGAAAAGGAGTTAAATGCCAGGCTCTGTGTCTTCCTACAAGCAAGCCTTCATTTCAGGTAAACGCACTCACTTTTCAGCTCAAAGGAAGCTACATCATTCACGAAGCTCACACTTTTCCCGCTCTTAACTGAAAAGCATTGGATGTTAATGGACCTGTTGTTTGTATCCGTTTCAGAAGCAGAGTTGAACTAGATATGGTCCGGGGGTGTAGGAAACATGGTTCATTTGTTCTGAGCACACTCACGTTTCCTGCCTTTTAGAGACTCTAGAAAGCAAGAGAGTGCTTCTTGCTCTAAAGCAGAGTGTGTTTCATGGATGAGAAGTGTGCTGTGTGTTTCCCTTCAGAAAAGGAGTTAAATGCCAGGCTCTATGTCTTCCTACAAGCAAGACTTCCTTTCAGGTAAACGCACTCACTTTTCAGCTCAAAGGAGGCTACATCATCACGAAACTCATACTTTTCCCGCTCTTAACTGAAAAGCATTGGATGTTAATGGACCTGTTGTTTGTATCAGTTTCAGAAGCAGAGTTGAACTAGATATGGTCCGTGTGTGTAGGAAACAGGGATATTTTGTTCTGAGCCCACTCCTGTTTCCCGCCTTATTAGAGATGCTAGAAAGCAAGAGAGTGCTTCTTGCTCTAAAGCAGAGTGTGTTTCATGGATGAGATCTGTGCTGTGTGTTTCCCTTCAGAAAGGGAGTTAAATGCCAGGCTCTGTGTCTTCCTACAAGCAAGACTTCCTTCAGGTAAACACACTCACTTTTCAGCTCAAAGGAGGCTACATCATCACGAAGCTCATACTTTTCCCGCTCTTAACTGAAAAGCATTGGATGTTAATGGACCTGTTGTTTGTATCAGTTTCAGAAGCAGAGTTGAACTGGATATGGTCACTGTATGTAGGAAACACAGTTCTTTTGTTCTGAGCACACTCATGTTTCCCGCCTTATTAGAGACACTAGATACCAAGAGAGTGCCTCTTGCTCTAAAGCAGAGTGTGTTTCATGGATGAGAACTGTAGTGTGTGTTTCCCTTCAGAAAAGGAGTTAAATGCCAGGCTCTGTGTCTTCCTACAAGCAAGACTTCATTTCAGGTAAACGCACTCACTTTTCAGCTCAAAGGAAGCTACATCATTCACGAAGCTCACACTTTTCCAGCTCTTAACTGAAAAGCATTGGATGTTAATGGACTTGTTGTTTGTATCAGTTTCAGAAGCAGAGTTGAACTAGATATGGTCCGGGGGTGTAGGAAACATGGGTCATTTGTTCTGAGCACACTCACGTTTCCTGCCTTTTAGAGACTCTAGAAAGCAAGAGAGTGCTTCTTGCTCTAAAGCAGAGTGTGTTTCATGGATGAGAAGTGTGCTGTGTGTTTCCCTTCAGAAACGGAGTTAAATGCCACGCTCTGTGTCTTCCTAAAAGCAAGACTTCCTTTCTGGTAAATGCACTCACTTTTCAGCTCAAATGAAGCTACATCATTCACGAAGCTCACACGTTTCTTGCTCTTAACTGACAAGCACTGGAAGTTAGAGGACCTGTGGTTTGTATCAGTTTCAGAAGCAGAGTTGAACTAGATATGGTCCATGTGTGTAGGAAACATGGATCTTTTGTTCTGAGCACACTTATGTTTCCCGCCTTATTAGAGACTCTAGAAACCAAGAGAGTGCTTCTTGCTCTAAAGCAGAGTGTGTTTCATGGATGAGAACTGTGCTGTGTGTTTCCCTTCTGAAATGGAGTTCAATGCCCGGCTCCGTGTCTTCCTACAAGCAACACTTCGTTTCAGGTAAACCCACTCAATTTCAGCTCAAAGGAAGCTACATCCTTCACGAAGCTAACACGTTACTCACTCTTAACTGAATAGAATTGGATGTTAAAGGACCTGTGGTTTGTATCAGTTTCAGAATCAGAGTTGAACTAGATATGGTTTCTGTGTAGGAAACACGGTTCTTTTGTTCAGAGCACACTCACGTTTCCTGCCTTTTAGAGACTCTAGAAAGCAAGAGAGTGCTTCTTGCTCTAAAGCAGAGTGTGTTTCATGGATGAGAACTGTGCTGTGTGTTTCCCTTCTGAAACGGAGTTAAATGCCAGGCTCTGTGTCTTCCTACAAGCAAGACTTCCTTTCAGGTAAAGGCACTCACTTTTCAGCTCAAAGGAAGCTACATCGTTCACGAAGCTCACAGGTTTCTTGCTCTTAACTGACAAGCACTGGATGTTAGAGGACCTGTGGTTTGTATCAGTTTCAGAAGCAGAGTTGAACTAGATATGGTCCATGAGTGTTGGAAACACGGATCTTTTGTTCTGAGCACACTCATGTTTCCCGCCTTATTAGAGATGCTAGAAAGCAAGAGAGTGCTTCTTGCTCTAAAGCAGAGTGTGTTTCATGGATGAGAACTGTGCTGTGTGTTTCCCTTCTGAAATGGAGTTAAATGCCAGGCTCCGTGTCTTCCTACAAGCAACACTTCGTTTCAGGTAAACGCACTCAATTTCAGCTCAAAGGAAGATACATCCTTCACGAAGCTAACACGTTACTCACTCTTAACTGAATAGCATTGGATGTTAGAGGACCTGTGGTTTGTATCAGTTTCAGAAGCAGTGTTGAAATAGATAAGGTCCGTGTCTATAGGAAACTCGGTTCTTTTGTTCTGAGCTCACTCACGTGTCCAGCCTTATTTGGACACCAGAAAGCAAGAGAGTGCTTCTTGCTCTAAAGCAGAGTGTGTTTCATGGATGAGAACTGTGCTGTGTGTTTCCCTTCAGAAACGGAGTTAAATGCCAGGCTCTGTGTCTTCCTACAAGCAAGACTTCCTTTCAGGTAAAGGCACTCACTTTTCAGCTCAAAGGAAGGTACATCGTTCACGAAGCTCACACGTTTGTAGCTCTTAACTGAAAAGCCTTGGATGTTAATGGACCTGTTGTTTGTATCAGTTTCAGAAGCAGAGTTGAACTGGATATGGTCCCTGTGTAGGAAACACGGTTCTTTTGTTCAGAGCACACTCACGTTTCCTGATTAATTCGAGACACTAGAAAGGAACAGAGTGCTTCTTGCTCTAAAGCAGAGTGTTTTTCTTGGAAGAGAAGTGTGCTGTGTGTTTCCCTTCAGAAAAGGAGTTAAATGCCAGGCTCTATGTCTTCCTACAAGCAAGACTTCTTTTCAGGTAAATGCACTCACTTTTCATCTAAAAGGAAGCAACATCTTTCACGAAGCTCACACGTTTCGTGCTCTAACTGAAAAGCATTGGATGTTAGATGACCTGTGGTTTGTATCAGTTTCAGAAGCAGAGTTGAACTGGATATGGTCCCTGTGTGTAGGAAACACAGTTCTTTTGTTCTGAGCACACTCATGTTTCCCACCTTATTAGAGACACTAGATACCAAGAGGGTGCCTCTTGCTCTAAAGCAGAGTGTGTTTCATGGATGAGAACTGTAGTGTGTGTTTCCCTTCAGAAAAGGAGTTAAATGCCAGGCTCTGTGTCTTCCTACAAGCAAGACTTCATTTCAGGTAAACGCACTCACTTTTCAGCTCAAAGGAAGCTACATCATTCACGAAGCTCACACATTTCTAGCTCTTAACTGAAAAGCATTGGATGTTAATGGACATGTTGTTTGTATCAGTTTCAGAAGCAGAGTTGAACTAGATATGGTCCGTGTGTGTAGGAAACAGGGATATTTTGTTCTGAGCCCACTCCTGTTTCCCGCCTTATTAGAGATGCTAGAAAGCAAGAGAGTGCTTCTTGCTCTAAAGCAGAGTGTGTTTCATGGATGAGATCTGTGCTGTGTGTTTCCCTTCAGAAAGGGAGTTAAATGCCAGGCTCTGTGTCTTCCTACAAGCAAGACTTCCTTTCAGGTAAAGGCACTCACTTTTCAGCTCAAAGGAGGCTACATCATCACGAAGCTCATACTTTTCCCGCTCTTAACTGAAAAGCATTGGATGTTAATGGACCTGTTGTTTGTATCAGTTTCAGAAGCAGAGTTGAACTGGATATGGTCACTGTGTGTAGGAAACACAGTTCTTTTGTTCTGAGCACACTCATGTTTCCCGCCTTATTAGAGACACTAGATACCAAGAGAGTGCCTCTTGCTCTAAAGCAGAGTGTGTTTCATGGATGAGAACTGTAGTGTGTGTTTCCCTTCAGAAAAGGAGTTAAATGCCAGGCTCTGTGTCTTCCTACAAGCAAGACTTCCTTTCAGGTAAACGCACTCACTTTTCAGCTAAAGGAAGCTACATCATTCACGAAGCTCACAGGTTTCTTGCTCTTAACTGACAAGCACTGGATGTTAATGGACCTGTGGTTTGTATCAGTTTCAGAAGCAGAGTTGAACTAGATATGGTCCATGTGTGTTGGAAACACGGATCTTTTGTTCTGAGCACACTCATGTTTCCCGCCTTATTAGAGATCCTAGAAAGCAAGAGTGTGCTTCTTGCTCTAAAGCAGAGTGTGTTTCATGGATGAGAACTGTGCTGTGTGTTTCCCTTCAGAAAAGGAGTTAAATGCCAGGCTCTGTGTCTTCCTACAAGCAAGACTTCCTTTCTGGTAAACGCACTCACTTTTCAGCTCAAAGGAAGCTACATCATCACGAAGCTCATACTTTTCCTGCTCTTAACTGAAAAGCCTTGGATGTTAATGGACCTGTTGTTTGTATCAGTTTCAGAAGCAGAGTTGAACTGGATATGGTCCCTGTGTGTAGGAAACACAGTTCTTTTGTTCTGAGCACACTCATGTTTCCCGCCTTATTAGAGACACTAGATACCAAGAGAGTGCCTCTTGCTCTAAAGCAGAGTGTGTTTCATGGATGAGAACTGTAGTGTGTGTTTCCCTTCAGAAAAGGAGTTAAATGCCAGGCTCTGTGTCTTCCTACAAGCAAGACTTCATTTCAGGTAAACGCACTCACTTTTCAGCTCAAAGGAAGCTACATCATTCAGGAAGCTCACACTTTTCCCACTCTTAACTGAAAAGCATTGGATGTTAATGGACCTGTTGTTTGTGTCCATTTCAGAAGCAGAGTTGAACTAGATATGGTCCGGGGGTGTAGGAAACATGGTTCATTTGTTCTGAGCACACTCACGTTTCCTGCCTTTTAAAGACTCTAGAAAGCAAGAGAGTGCTTCTTGCTCTAAAGCAGAGTGTGTTTCATGGAAGAGAAGTGTGCTGTGTGTTTCCCTTCAGAAAAGGAGTTAAATGCCAGGCTCTATGTCTTCCTACAAGCAAGACTTCCTTTCAGGTAAACGCACTTACTTTTCAGCTCAAATGAAGCTACATCATTCACGAAGCTCACACGTTTCCTGCTCTTAGCTGAAAAGCACTGGATGTTAATGGACCTGTGGTTTGTATCAGTTTCAGAAGCAGAGTTGAACTGGATATAGTCCCCGTGTGTAGGAAACACAGTTCTTTTGTTCTGAGCACACTCATGTTTCCCGCCTTATTAGAGACTCTAGAAACCAAGAGAGTGCTTCTTGCTCTAAAGCAGAGTGTGTTTCATGGATGAGAACTGTGCTGTGTGTTTCCCTTCTGAAATGGAGTTAAATGCCAGGCTCTGTGTCTTCCTACAAGCAACACTTCGTTTCAGGTAAACCCACTCAATTTCAGCTCAAAGGAAGCTACATCCTTCACGAAGCTAACACGTTACTCACTCTTAACTGAATAGCATTGGATGTTAGAGGACCTGTGGTTTGTATCAGTTTCAGAAGTAGAGTTGAAATAGATAAGGTCCGTGTCTATAGGAAACTCGGTTCTTTTGTTCTGAGCACACTCACGTGTCCAGCATTATTAGGACACCAGAAAGCAAGAGAGTGCTTCTTGCTCTAAAGCAGAGTGTGTTTCATGGATGAGAACTGTGCTGTGTGTTTCCCTTCAGAAACGGAGTTAAATGCCAGGCTCTGTGTCTTCCTACAAGCAAGACTTCCTTTCAGGTAAAGGCACTCACTTTTCAGCTCAAAGGAAGCTACATCGTTCACGAAGCTCACACGTTTCTAGCTCTTAACTGAAAAGCATTGGATGTTAATGGACCTGTTGTTTGTATCAGTTTCAGAAGCAGAGTTGAATTGGATATGGTCCCTGTGTGTAGGAAACACAGTTCTTTTGTTCTGAGCACACTCATGTTTCCTGCCTTATTAGAGACACTAGATACCAAGAGAGTGCCTCTTGCTCTAAAGCAGAGTGTGTTTCATGGATGAGAACTGTAGTGTGTGTTTCCCTTCAGAAACGGAGTTAAATGCCAGGCTCTATGTCTTCCTACAAGCAAGACTTTGTTTCAGGTTAACGCACTCACTTTTCAGCTCAAAGGAAGCTTCATCATTCACGAAGCTCACACGTTTCTTGCTCTTAACTGACAAGCACTGCAAGTTAGAGGACCTGTGGTTTGTATCAGTTTCAGAAGCAGAGTTGAACTAGATATGGTCCATGTGTGTAGGAAACACGGATCTTTTGTTCTGAGCACACTCATGTTTCCCGCCTTATTAGAGACTCTAGAAACCAAGAGAGTGCTTCTTGCTCTAAAGCAGAGTGTGTTTCATGGATGAGAACTGTGCTGTGTGTTTCCCTTCTGAAATGGAGTTAAATGCCAGGCTCTGTGTCTTCCTACAAGCAACACTTCGTTTCATGTAAACGCACTCAATTTCATCTCAAAGGAAGCTACATCCTTCAGGAAGCTAACCCATTACTCACTCTTAACTGAATAGCATTGGATGTTAGAGGACCTGTGGTTTGTATTGTTTCAGAAGCAGAGTTGAACTGGATATGGTCACTGTGTGTAGGAAACACAGTTCTTTTGTTCTGAGCACACTCATGTTTCCCGCCTTATTAGAGACAATAGATACCAAGAGAGTGCCTCTTGCTCTAACGCAGAGTGTGTTTCATGGATGAGAACTGTAGTGTGTGTTTCCCTTCAGAAAAGGAGTTAAATGCCAGGCTCTTAGTATTCTTACAAGCGAGACTTGATTTCAGGTAAACGCACTCACTTTTCAGCTCAAAGGAAGCTACATCATTCACGAAGCTCACAGGTTTCTTGCTCTTAACTGACAAGCACTGGATGTTAGAGGACCTGTTGTTTGTATCAGTTTCAGAAGCAGAGTTGAACTGGATATGGTCCCTGTGTGTAGGAAACACAGTTCTTTTGTTCTGAGCACACTTATGTTTCCCGCCTTATTAGAGACACTAGATACCAAGAGAGTGCCTCTTGCTCTAAAGCAGAGTGTGTTTCATGGATGAGAACTGTAGTTTGTGTTTCCCTTCAGAAAAGGAGTTAAATTCCAGGCTCTGTGTCTTCCTACAAGCAAGACTTCATTTCAGGTAAACGCACTCACTTTTCAGCTCAAAGGAAGCTACATCATTCACGAAGCTCACACTTTTCCCGCTCTTAACTGAAAAGCATTGGATGTTAATGGACCTGTTGTTTGTATCCGTTTCAGAAGCAGAGTTGAACTAGATATGGTCCGGGGGTGTAGGAAACATGGTTCATTTGTTCTGAGCACACTCACGTTTCCTGCCTTTTAGAGACTCTAGAAAGCAAGAGAGTGCTTCTTGCTCTAAAGCAGAGTGTGTTTCATGGATGAGAAGTGTGCTGTGTGTTTCCCTTCAGAAAAGGAGTTAAATGCCAGGCTCTATGTCTTCCTACAAGCAAGACTTCCTTTCAGGTAAACGCACTCACTTTTCAGCTCAAAGGAAGTTACATCATTCACGAAGCTCACAGGTTTCTTGCTCTTAACTGACAAGCACTGGATGTGAGAGGACCTGTGGTTTGTATCAGTTTCAGAAGCAGAGTTGAACTAAATATGGTCCATGTGTGCAGGAAACACGGATCTTTTGTTCTGAGCACACTCAAGGTTCCCGCCTTATTAGAGATGCTAAAAAGCAAGAGAGTGCTTCTTGCTCTAAAGCAGAGTGTGTTTCATGGATGAGAACTGTGCTGTGTGTTTCCCTTCAGAAACGGAGTTAAATGCCAGGCTCTGTGTCTTCCTACAAGCAAGACTTCCTTTCAGGTAAACGCACTCACTTTTCAGCTCAAAGGAAGCTACATCATCACGAAGCTCATACTTTTCCCGCTATTAACTGAAAAGCCTTGGATGTTAATGGACCTGTTGTTTGTATCAGTTTCAGAAGCAGAGTTGAACTGGATATGGTCCCTGTGTGTAGGAAACACAGTTCATTTGTAATGAGCACACTCATGTTTCCCGCCTTCTTAGAGACACTAGATACCAAGAGAGTACCTCTTGCTCTAAAGCAGAGTGTGTTTCATGGATGAGAACTGTAGTGTGTGTTTCCCTTCAGAAAAGGAGTTAAATGCCAGGCTCTGTGTCTTCCTACAAGCAAGACTTCATTTCAGGTAAACGCACTCACTTTTCAGCTCAAAGGAAGCTACATCATTCAGGAAGCTCACACTTTTCCCGCTCTTAACTGAAAAGCATTGGATGTTAATGGACCTGTTGTTTGTATCCATTTCAGAAGCAGAGTTGAACTAGATATGGTCCGTGGGTGTAGGAAACATGGTTCATTTGTTCTGAGCACACTCACGTTTCCTGCCTTTTAGAGACTCTAGAAACCAAGAGAGTGCTTCTTGCTCTAAAGCAGAGTGTGTTTCATGGATGAGAACTGTGCTGTGTGTTTCCCTTCTGAAACGGAGTTAAATGCCAGGCTCTGTGTCTTCCTACAAGCAAGACTTCCTTTCAGGTAAATGCACTCACTTTTCAGCTCAAAGGAAGCTACATCATTCATGAAGCTCACAGGTTTCTTGCTCTTAACTGAAAAGCACTGGATGTTAGAGGACCTGTGGTTTGTATCAGTATCAGAAGCAGAGTTGAACTAGATATGGTCCCTGTGTAGGAAACACGGTTCTTTTGTTCAGAGCACACTCACGTTTCCTGATTAATTAGAGACACTAGAAAGGAAGAGAGTGCTTCTTGCTCTAAAGCAGAGTGTTTTTCTTGGAAGAGAACTGTGCTGTGTGTTTCCCTTCAGAAAATGAGTTAAATGCCAGGCTCTGTGTCTTCCTACAAGCAAGACTTCTTTTCAGGTAATGCACTCACTTTTCAGCTCAAATGAAGCAACATCTTTCACGAAGCTCACACGTTTCTGGCTCTAACTGAAAAGCATTGGATGTTAGAGGACCTGTGGTTTGTATCAGTTTCAGAAGCAGAGTTGAACTAGATATGGTCCCTGTGTAGGAAACACGGTTCTTTTGTTCAGAGCACACTCACGTTTCCTGATTAATTAGAGACACTAGAAAACAAGAGAGTGCTTCTTGCTCTAAAGCAGAATGTGTTTCATGGATGAGAACTGTGCTGTGTGTTTCCCTTCGGAAACGGAGTTAAATGCCAGGTTCTGTGTCTTCCTACAAGCAAGATTTTGTTTCAGGTAAACGCACTCACTTTTCAGCTCAAAGGAAGCTACATCATTCACGAAGCTCACAGGTTTCTCGCTCATAACTGACAAGCATTGGATGTTAGAGGACCTGTGGTTTGTATCAGTTTCAGAAGCAGAGTTGAACTAGATATGGTCCGTGTGTGTAGGAAACAGGGATCATTTGTTCTGAGCCCACTCCTGTTTCCCGCCTTATTAGAGATGCTAGAAAGCAAGAGAGTGCTTCTTGCTGTAAAGCAGAGTGTGTTTCATGGATGAGAACTGTGCTGTGTGTTTCCCTTCAGAATCGGAGTTAAATGCCAGGCTCTGTGTCTTCCTACAAGCAAGACTTCATTTCAGGTAAACGCACTCACTTTTCAGCTCAAAGGAAGCTACATCATTCACGAAGCTCACACTTTTCCCGCTCTTAACTGAAAAGCATTGGATGTTAATGGACCTGTTGTTTGTATCAGTTTCAGAAGCAGAGTTGAACTAGATATGGTCCGGGGGTGTAGGAAACATGGTTCATTTGTTCTGAGCACACTCACGTTTCCTGCCTTTTAGAGACTCTAGAAAGCAAGAGAGTGCTTCTTGCTCTAAAGCAGAGTGTGTTTCATGGATGAGAAGTGTGCTGTGTGTTTCCCTTCAGAAAAGGAGTTAAATGCCAGGCTCTATGTCTTCCTACAAGCAAGACTTCCTTTCAGGTAAACGCACTCACTTTTCAGCTCAAAGGAAGCTACATCATCACGAAGCTCATACTTTTCCCGCTCTTAACTGAAAAGCATTGGATGTTAGAGGACCTGTGGTTTGTATCAGTTTCAGAAGCAGAGTTGAACTAGATATGGTCTCTGTGTAGGAAACACGGTTCTTTTGTTCAGAGCACACTCACGTTTCAGGCCTTATTAGAGACTCTAGAAACCAAGAGAGTGCTTCTTGCTCTAAAGCAGAGTGTGTTTCATGGATGAGAACTGTGCTGTGTGTTTCCCTTCTGAAATGGAGTTAAATGCCAGGCTCCGTGTCTTCCTACAAGCAACACTTCGTTTCAGGTAAACGCACTCAATTTCAGCTCAAAGGAAGCTACATCCTTCACAAAGCTAACACGTCACTCACTCTTAACTGAATAGCATTGGATGTTAGAGGACCTGTGGTTTGTATCAGTTTCAGAAGCAGAGTTGAAATAGATACGGTCCCTGTCTATAGGAAACAGGGTTCTTTTGTTCTGAGCACACTCACGTGTCCAGCCTTATTAGGACACTAGAAAGCAAGAGAGTGCTTCTTGCTCTAAAGCAGAGTGTGTTTCATGGATGAGAACTGTGCTGTGTGTTTCCCTTCTGAAACGGAGTTAAATGCCAGGCTCTGTGTCTTCCTACAAGCAAGACTTCCTTTCAGGTAAATGCACTCACTTTTCAGCTCAAAGGAAGCTACATCATTCACGAAGCTCACAGGTTTCTTGCTCTTAACTGACAAGCACTGGATGTTAGAGGACCTGTGGTTTGTATCAGTTTCAGAAGCAGAGTTGAACTAAATATGGTCCATGTGTGCAGGAAACACGGATCTTTTGTTCTGAGCACACTCAAGTTTCCCGCCTTATTAGAGATGCTAAAAAGCAAGAGAGTGCTTCTTGCTCTAAAGCAGAGTGTGTTTCATGGATGAGAACTGTGCTGTGTGTTTCCCTTCAGAAACGGAGTTAAATGCCAGGCTCTGTGTCTTCCTACAAGCAAGACTTCATTTCAGGAAAACGCACTCACTTTTCAGCTCAAAGGAAGCTACATCATTCACGAAGCTCACACTTTTCCCGCTCTTAACTGAAAAGCATTGGATGTTAATGGACCTGTTGTTTGTATCAGTTTCAGAAGCAGAGTTGAACTAGATATGGTCCGGGGGTGTAGGAAACATGGTTCATTTGTTCTGAGCACACTCACGTTTCCTGCCTTTTAGAGACTCTAGAAAGCAAGAGAGTGCTTCTTGCTCTAAAGCAGAGTGTGTTTCATGGATGAGAACTGTGCTGTGTGTTTCCCTTCTGAAAGGGAGTTAAATGCCAGGCTCTGTGTCTTCCTACAAGCAAGACTTCCTTTCAGGTAAATGCACTCACTTTTCAGCTCAAAGGAAGCTACATCATTCATGAAGCTCACAGGTTTCTTGCTCTTAACTGACAAGCACTGGATGTTAGAGGACCTGTGGTTTGTATCAGTTTCAGAAGCAGAGTTGAACTAGATATGGTCCCTGTGTAGGAAACACGGTTCTTTTGTTCAGAGCACACTCACGTTTCCTGATTAATTAGAGACACTAGAAAGGAAGAGAGTGCTTCTTGCTCTAAAGCAGAGTGTTTTTCTTGGAAGAGAACTGTGCTGTGTGTTTCCCTTCAGAAAAGGAGTTAAATGCCAGGCTCTGTGTCTTCCTACAAGCAAGACTTCTTTTCAGGTAATGCACTCACTTTTCAGCTCAAATGAAGCAACATCTTTCACGAAGCTCACACGTTTCTTGCTCTAACTGAAAAGCATTGGATGTTAGAGGACCTGTGGTTTGTATCAGTTTCAGAAGCAGAGTTGAACTAGATATGGTCCCTGTGTAGGAAACACGGTTCTTTTGTTCAGAGCACACTCACGTTTCCTGATTAATTAGAGACACTAGAAAGGAAGAGAGTGCTTCTTGCTCTAAAGCAGAGTGTTTTTCTTGGAAGAGAACTGTGCTGTGTGTTTCCCTTCAGAAAAGGAGTTAAATGCCAGGCTCTGTGTCTTCCTACAAGCAAGACTTCTTTTCAGGTAATGCACTCACTTTTCAGCTCAAATGAAGCAACATCTTTCACGAAGCTCACAGGTTTCTTGCTCTAACTGAAAAGCATTGGATGTTAGAGGACCTGTGGTTTGTATCAGTTTCAGAAGCAGAGTTGAACTAGATATGGTCCCTGTGTAGGAAACACGGTTCTTTTGTTCAGAGCACACTCACGTTTCCTGATTAATTAGAGACACTAGAAAACAAGAGAGTGCTTCTTGCTCTAAAGCAGAATGTGTTTCATGGATGAGAACTGTGCTGTGTGTTTCCCTTCAGAAAAGGAGTTAAATGCCAGGTTCTGTGTCTTCCTACAAGCAAGATTTTGTTTCAGGTAAACGCACTCACTTTTCAGCTCAAAGGAAGCTACATCATTCACGAAGCACACAGGTTTCTCGCTCATAACTGACAAGCATTGGATGTTAGAGGACCTGTGGTTTGTATCAGTTTCAGAAGCAGAGTTGAACTAGATATGGTCCCGGTGTGTAGAAAACAGGGATCATTTGTTCTGAGCCCACTCCTGTTTCCCGCCTTATTAGAGATGCTAGAAAGCAAGAGAGTGCTTCTTGCTGTAAAGCAGACTGTGTTTCATGGATGAGAACTGTAGTGTGTGTTTCCCTTCAGAAAAGGAGTTAAATGCCAGGCTCTGTGTCTTCCTACAAGCAAGACTTCATTTCAGGTAAACGCACTCACTTTTCAGCTCAAAGGAAGCTTCATCATTCAGGAAGCTCACAGGTTTCTTGCTCTTAACTGACAAGCACTGGATGTTAGAGGACCTGTGGTTTGTATCAGTTTCAGAAGCAGAGTTGAACTAAATATGGTCCATGTGTGCAGGAAACACGGATCTTTTGTTCTGAGCACACTCAAGTTTCCCGCCTTATTAGAGATGCTAAAAAGCAAGAGAGTGCTTCTTGCTCTAAAGCAGAGTGTGTTTCATGGATGAGAACTGTGCTGTGTGTTTCCCTTCAGAAACGGAGTTAATTGCCAGGCTCTGTGTCTTCCTACAAGCAAGACTTCCTTTCAGGTAAACGCACTCACTTTTCAGCTCAAAGGAAGCTACATCATTTGGAAGCTCACACTTTTCCCGCTCTTAACTGAAAAGCATTGGATGTTAATGGACCTGTTGTTTGTATCCGTTTCAGAAGCAGAGTTGAACTAGATATGGTCCGGGGGTGTAGGAAACATGGTTCATTTGTTCTGAGCACACTCACGTTTCCTGCCTTTTAGAGACTCTAGAAAGCAAGAGAGTGCTTCTTGCTCTAAAGCAGAGTGTGTTTCATGGATGAGAAGTGAGCTGTGTGTTTCCCTTCAGAAAAGGAGTTAAATGCCAGGCTCTGTGTCTTCCTACAAGCAAGACTTCCTTTCAGGTAAACGCACTCACTTTTCAGCTCAAAGGAAGCTACATCATCACGAAGCTCATACTTTTCCCGCTCTTAACTGAAAAGCATTGGATGTTAGAAGACCTGTGGTTTGTATCAGTTTCAGAAGCAGAGTTGAACTAGATATGGTCTCTGTGTAGGAAACACGGTTCTTTTGTTCAGAGCACACTCACGTTTCAGGCCTTATTAGAGACTCTAGAAACCAAGAGAGTGCTTCTTGCTCTAAAGCAGAGTGTGTTTCATGGATGAGAACTGTGCTGTGTGTTTCCCTTCTGAAATGGAGTTAAATGCCAGGCTCCGTGTCTTCCTACAAGCAACACTTCGTTTCAGGTAAACGCACTCAATTTCAGCTCAAAGGAAGCTACATCCTTCACAACGCTAACAGGTCACGCACTCTTAACTGAATAGCATTGGATGTTAGAGGACCTGTGGTTTGTATCAGTTTCAGAAGCAGAGTTGAAATAGATACGGTCCGTGTCTATAGGAAACACGGTTCTTTTGTTCTGAGCACACTCACGTGTCCAGCCTTATTAGGACAGTAGAAAGCAAGAGAGTGCTTCTTGCTCTAAAGCAGAGTGTGTTTCATGGATGAGAACTGTGCTGTGTGTTTCCCTTCAGAAACGGAGTTAAATGCCACGCTCTGTGTCTTCCTAAAAGCAAGACTTCCTTTCTGGTAAATGCACTCACTTTTCAGCTCAAATGAAGCTACATCATTCACGAAGCTCACAGGTTTCCCGCTCTTAACTGAAAAGCATTGGATGTTAGAGGACCTGTGGTTTGTATCAGTTTCAGAAGCAGAGTTGAACTAGATATGGTCTCTGTGTAGGAAACACTGTTCTTTTGTTCAGAGCACACTCACGTTTCCGGCCTTATTAGAGACTCTAGAAACCAAGAGAGTGCTTCTTGCTCTAAAGCAGAGTGTGTTTCATGGATGAGAACTGTGCTGTGTGTTTCCCTTCTGAAATGGAGTTAAATGCCAGGCTCCGTGTCTTCCTGCAAGCAACACTTCGTTTCAGGTAAATGCACTCAATTTCAGCTCAAAGGAAGCTACATCCTTCACAAAGCTAACACGTCACTCACTCTTAACTGAATAGCATTGGATGTTAGAGGACCTGTGGTTTGTATCAGTTTCAGAAGCAGAGTTGAAATAGATACGGTCCCTGTCTATAGGAAACAGGGTTCTTTTGTTCTGAGCACACTCACGTGTCCAGCCTTATTAGGACACTAGAAAGCAAGAGAGTGCTTCTTGCTCTAAAGCAGAGTGTGTTTCATGGATGAGAACTGTGCTGTGTGTTTCCCTTCTGAAATGGAGTTAAATGCCAGGCTCTGTGTCTTCCTACAAGCAAGACTTCCTTTCAGGTAAATGCACTCACTTTTTAGCTCAAAGGAAGCTACATCATTCATGAAGCTCACAGGTTTCTTGCTCTTAACTGAAAAGGACTGGATGTTAGAGGACCTGTGGTTTGTATCAGTATCAGAAGCAGAGTTGAACTAGATATGGTCCCTGTGTAGGAAACACGGTTCTTTTGTTCAGAGCACACTCACGTTTCCTGATTAATTAGAGACACTAGAAAGGAAGAGAGTGCTTCTTGCTCTAAAGCAGAGTGTTTTTCTTGGAAGAGAACTGTGCTGTGTGTTTCCCTTCAGAAAAGGAGTTAAATGCCAGGCTCTGTGTCTTCCTACAAGCAAGACTTCTTTTCAGGTAATGCACTCACTTTTCAGCTCAAATGAAGCAACATCTTTCACGAAGCTCACACGTTTCTTGCTCTAACTGAAAAGCATTGGATGTTAGAGGACCTGTGGTTTGTATCAGTTTCAGAAGCAGAGTTGAACTAGATATGGTCCCTGTGTAGGAAACACGGTTCTTTTGTTCAGAGAACACTCACGTTTCCTGATTAATTAGAGACACTAGAAAACAAGAGAGTGCTTCTTGCTCTAAAGCAGAATGTGTTTCATGGATGAGAACTGTGCTGTGTGTTTCCCTTCAGAAACGGAGTTAAATGCCAGGTTCTGTGTCTTCCTACAAGCAAGATTTTGTTTCAGGTAAACGCACTCACTTTTCAGCTCAAAGGAAGCTACATCATTCACGAAGCTCACAGGTTTCTCGCTCATAAATGACAAGCATTGGATGTTAGAGGACCTGTGGTTTGTATCAGTTTCAGAAGCAGAGTTGAACTAGATATGGTCCGTGTGTGTAGGAAACAGGGATCATTTGTTCTGAGCCCACTCCTGTTTCCCGCCTTATTAGAGATGCTAGAAAGCAAGAGAGTGCTTCTTGGGGTAAAGCAGACTGTGTTTCATGGATGAGAACTGTAGTGTGTGTTTCCCTTCAGAAAAGGAGTTAAATGCCAGGCTCTGTGTCTTCCTACAAGCAAGACTTCATTTCAGGTAAACGCACTCACTTTTCAGCTCAAAGGAAGCTACATCATTCACGAAGCTCACAGGTTTCTTGCTCTTAACTGACAAGCACTGGATGTTAGAGGACCTGTGGTTTGTATCAGTTTCAGAAGCAGAGTTGAACTAAATATGGTCCATGTGTGCAGGAAACACGGATCTTTTGTTCTGAGCACACTCAAGTTTCCCGCCTTATAGGAGATGCTAAAAAGCAAGAGAGTGCTTCTTGCTCTAAAGCAGAGTGTGTTTCATGGATGAGAAGTGTGCTGTGTGTTTCCCTTCAGAAAAGGAGTTAAATGCCATGCTCTGTGTCTTCCTACAAGCAAGACTTCCTTTCATGTAAACGCACTCACTTTTCAGCTCAAAGGAAGCTATATCATCACGAAGCTCATACTTTTCCCGCTCTTAACTGAAAAGCCTTGGATGTTAATGGACCTGTTGTTTGTATCAGTTTCAGAAGCAGAGTTGAACTGGATATGGTCCCTGTGTGTAGGAAACACAGTTCTTTTGTTCTGAGCACACTCATGTTTCCCGCCTTATTAGAGAAACTAGATACCAAGAGAGTGCCTCTTGCTCTAAAGCAGAGTGTGTTTCATGGATGAGAACTGTAGTGTGTGTTTCCCTTCAGAAAAGGAGTTACATGCCAGGCTCTGTGTCTTCCTACAAGCAAGACTTCATTTCAGGTAAACGCACTCACTTTTCAGCTCAAAGGAAGCTACATCATTCACGAAGCTCACAGGTTTCTCGCACATAACTGACAAGCATTGGATGTTAGAGGACCTGTGGTTTGTATCAGTTTCAGAAGCAGTGTTGAACTAGATATGGTCCGTGTGTGTAGGAAACAGGGATCATTTGTTCTGAGCCCACTCCTGTTTCCCGCCTTATTAGAGATGCTAGAAAGCAAGAGAGTGCTTCTTGCTCTAAAGCAGACTGTGTTTCATGGATGAGAACTGTAGTGTGTGTTTCCCTTCAGAAAAGGAGTTAAATGCCAGGCTCTGTGTCTTCCTACAAGCAAGACTTCATTTCAGGTAAACGCACTCACTTTTCAGCTCAAAGGAAGCTACATCATTCACGAAGCTCACACTTTTCCTGCTCTTAAATGAAAAGCATTGGATGTTAATGGACCTGTTGTTTGTATCCCTTTCAGAAGCAGAGTTGAACTAGATATGGTCCGGGGGTGTAGGAAACATGGTTCATTTGTTCTGAGCACACTCACGTTTCCTGCCTTTTAGAGACTCTAGAAAGCAAGAGAGTGCTTCTTGCTCTAAAGCAGAGTGTGTTTCATGGATGAGAAGTGTGCTGTGTGTTTCCCTTCAGAAAAGGAGTTAAATGCCAGGCTCTATGTCTTCCTACAAGCAAGACTTCCTTTCAGGTAAACGCACTCACTTTTCAGCTCAAAGGAAGCTACATCATTCACGAAGCTCACAGGTTTCTTGCTCTTAACTGACAAGCACTGGATGTTAGAGGACCTGTGGTTTGTATCAGTTTCAGAAGCAGAGTTGAACTAAATATGGTCCATGTGTGCAGGAAACACGGATCTTTTGTTCTGAGCACACTCAAGTTTCCCGCCTTATTAGAGATGCTAAAAAGCAAGAGAGTGCTTCTTGCTCTAAAGCAGAGTGTGTTTCATGGATGAGAACTGTGCTGTGTGTTTCCCTTCAGAAACGGAGTTAAATGCCAGGCTCTGTGTCTTCCTACAAGCAAGACTTCCTTTTAGGTAAATGCACTCACTTTTCAGCTCAAAGGAAGCTACATCATCACGAAGCTCATACTTTTCCCGCTATTAACTGAAAAGCCTTGGATGTTAATGGACCTGTTGTTTGTATCAGTTTCAGAAGCAGAGTTGAACTGGATATGGTCCCTGTGTGTAGGCAACACAGTTCTTTTGTTCTGAGCACACTCATGTTTCCCGACTTATTAGAGACACTAGATACTAAGAGAGTGCCTCTTGCTCTAAAGCAGAGTGTGTTTCATGGATGAGAACTGTGCTGTGTGTTTCCCTTCAGAAATGGAGTTAAATGCCAGGCTCTGTGTCTTCCTACAAGCAAGACTTCCTTTTAGGTAAATGCACTCACTTTTCAGCTCAAAGGAAGCTACATCATCACGAAGCTCATACTTTTCCCGCTATTAACTGAAAAGCCTTGGATGTTAATGGACCTGTTGTTTGTATCAGTTTCAGAAGCAGAGTTGAACTGGATATGGTCCCTGTGTGTAGGCAACACAGTTCTTTTGTTCTGAGCACACTCATGTTTCCCGACTTATTAGAGACACTAGATACTAAGAGAGTGCCTCTTGCTCTAAAGCAGAGTGTGTTTCATGGATGAGAACTGTGCTGTGTGTTTCCCTTCAGAAACGGAGTTAAATGCCAGGCTCTGTGTCTTCCTACAAGCAAGACTTCCTTTCAGGTAAACGCACTCACTTTTCAGCTCAAAGGAAGCTACATCATCACGAAGCTCATACTTTTCCCGCTCTTAACTGAAAAGCCTTGGGTGTTAATGGACCTGTTGTTTGTATCAGTTTTAGAAGCAGAGTTGAACTGGATATGGTCCCTGTGTGTAGGAAACACAGTTCTTTTGTTCTGAGCACACTCATGTTTCCCGCCTTCTTAGAGACACTAGATACCAAGAGAGTGCCTCTTGCTCTAAAGCAGAGTGTGTTTCATGGATGAGAACTGTAGTGTGTGTTTCCCTTCAGAAAAGGAGTTAAATGCCAGGCTCTGTGTCTTCCTACAAGCAAGACTTCTTTTCAGGTAATGCACTCACTTTTCAGCTCAAATGAAGCAACATCTTTCACGAAGCTCACACGTTTCTTGCTCTAACTGAAAAGCATTGGATGTTAGAGGACCTGTGGTTTGTATCAGTTTCAGAAGCAGAGTTGAACTAGATATGGTCCCTGTGTAGGAAACACGGTTCTTTTGTTCAGAGCACACTCACGTTTCCTGATTAATTAGAGACGCTAGAAAACAAGAGAGTGCTTCTTGCTCTAAAGCAGAATGTGTTTCATGGATGAGAACTGTGCTGTGTGTTTCCCTTCAGAAACGGAGTTAAATGCCAGGTTCTGTGTCTTCCTACAAGCAACACTTCGTTTCAGGTAAACGCACTCAATTTCAGCTCAAAGGAAGCTACATCTTTCACAAAGCTAACACGTCACGCACTCTTAACTGAATAGCATTGGATGTTAGAGGACCTGTGGTTTGTATCAGTTTCAGAAGCAGAGTTGAAATAGATATGGTCCCTGTCTATAGGAAACACGGTTCTTTTGTTCTGAGCACACTCACGTGTCCAGCCTTATTAGGACACTAGAAAGCAAGAGAGTGCTTCTTGCTCTAAAGCAGAGTGTGTTTCATGGATGAGAACTGTGCTGTGTGTTTCCCTTCTGAAACAGAGTTAAATGCCAGGCTCTGTGTCTTCCTACAAGCAAGACTTCCTTTCAGGTAAATGCACTCACTTTTCAGCTCAAAGGAAGCTACATCATTCATGAAGCTCACAGGTTTCTTGCTCTTAACTGAAAAGCACTGGATGTTAGAGGACCTGTGGTTTGTATCAGTATCAGAAGCAGAGTTGAACTAGATATGGTCCCTGTGTAGGAAACATGGTTCTTTTGTTCAGAGCACACTCAATATCCTGATTAATTAGAGATGCTAGAAAGGAACAGAGTGCTTCTTGCTCTAAAGCAGAGTGTTTTTCTTGGAAGAGAACTGTGCTGTGTGTTTCCCTTCAGAAAAGGAGTTAAATGCCAGGCTCTGTGTCTTCCTACAAGCAAGACTTCTTTTCAGGTAATGCACTCACTTTTCAGCTCAAATGAAGCAACATCTTTCACGAAGCTCACATGTTTCTGCTCTAACTGAAAAGCATTGGATGTTAGAGGACCTGTGGTTTGTATCAGTTTCAGAAGCAGAGTTGAACTAGATATGGTCCCTGTGTAGGAAACACGGTTCTTTTGTTCAGAGCACACTCACGTTTCCTGATTAATTAGAGACGCTAGAAAACAAGAGAGTGCTTCTTGCTCTAAAGCAGAATGTGTTTCATGGATGAGAACTGTGCTGTGTGTTTCCCTTCAGAAACGGAGTTAAATGCCAGGTTCTGTGTCTTCCTACAAGCAAGACTTTGTTTCAGGTAAACGCACTCACTTTTCAGCTCAAAGGAACCTACATCATTCACGAAGCTCACAGGTTTCTCGCACATAACTGACAAGCATTGGATGTTAGAGGACCTGTGGTTTGTATCAGTTTCAGAAGCAGAGTTGAACTAGATATGGTCCGTGTGTGTAGGAAACAGGGATCATTTGTTCTGAGCCCACTCCTGTTTCCCGCCTTATTAGAGATGCTAGAAAGCAAGAGAGTGCTTCTTGCTCTAAAGCAGACTGTGTTTCATGGATGAGAACTGTAGTGTGTGTTTCCCTTCAGAAAAGGAGTTAAATGCCAGGCTCTGTGTCTTCCTACAAGCAAGACTTCATTTCAGGTAAACGCACTCACTTTTCAGCTCAAAGGAAGCTACATCATTCACGAAGCTCACACTTTTCCCGCTCTTCACTGAAAAGCATTGGATGTTAGAGGACCTGTGGTTTGTATCAGTTTCAGAAGCAGAGTTGAACTAAATATGGTCCATGTGTGCAGGAAACACGGATCTTTTGTTCTGAGCACACTCAAGTTTCCCGCCTTATTAGAGATGCTAAAAAGCAAGAGAGTGCTTCTTGCTCTAAAGCAGAGTGTGTTTCATGGATGAGAACTGTGCTGTGTGTTTCCCTTCAGAAACGGAGTTAAATGCCAGGCTCTGTGTCTTCCTACAAGCAAGACTTCCTTTTAGGTAAATGCACTCACTTTTCAGCTCAAAGGAAGCTACATCATCACGAAGCTCATACTTTTCCCGCTATTAACTGAAAAGCCTTGGATGTTAATGGACCTGTTGTTTGTATCAGTTTCAGAAGCAGAGTTGAACTGGATATGGTCCCTGTGTGTAGGCAACACAGTTCTTTTGTTCTGAGCACACTCATGTTTCCCGACTTATTAGAGACACTAGATACTAAGAGAGTGCCTCTTGCTCTAAAGCAGAGTGTGTTTCATGGATGAGAACTGTGCTGTGTGTTTCCCTTCAGAAAAGGAGTTAAATGCCAGGCTCTGTGTCTTCCTACAAGCAAGACTTCCTTTCAGGTAAATGCACTCACTTTTCAGCTCAAAGGAAGCTACATCATTCACGAAGCTCACACTTTTCCCGCTCTTAACTGAAAAGCATTGGATGTTAATGGACCTGTTGTTTGTATCCGTTTCAGAAGCAGAGTTGAACTAGATATGGTCCGGGGGTGTAGGAAACATGGTTCATTTGTTCTGAGCACACTCACGTTTCCTGCCTTTTAGAGACTCTAGAAAGCAAGAGAGTGCTTCTTGCTCTAAAGCAGAGTGTGTTTCATGGATGAGAAGTGTGCTGTGTGTTTCCCTTCAGAAAAGGAGTTAAATGCCAGGCTCTATGTCTTCCTACAAGCAAGACTTCCTTTCAGGTAAACGCACTCACTTTTCAGCTCAAAGGAAGTTACATCATTCACGAAGCTCCCAGGTTTCTTGCTCTTAACTGACAAGCACTGGATGTTAGAGGACCTGTGGTTTGTATCAGTTTCAGAAGCAGAGTTGAACTAAATATGGTCCATGTGTGCAGGAAACACGGATCTTTTGTTCTGAGCACACTCAAGTTTCCCGCCTTATTAGAGATGCTAAAAAGCAAGACAGTGCTTCTTGCTCTAAAGCAGAGTGTGTTTCATGGATGAGAACTGTGCTGTGTGTTTCCCTTCAGAAAGGGAGTTAAATGCCAGGCTCTGTGTCTTCCTACAAGCAAGACTTCCTTTTAGGTAAACGCACTCACTTTTCAGCTCAAAGGAAGCTACATCATCACGAAGCTCATACTTTTCCCGCTCTTAACTGAAAAGCCTTGGATGTTAATGGACCTGTTGTTTGTATCAGTTTCAGAAGCAGAGTTGAACTAAATATGGTCCATGTGTGCAGGAAACACGGATCTTTTTTTCTGAGCACACTCATGTTTCCCGCCTTATTAGAGATGCTAAAAAGCAAGAGAGTGCCTCTTGCTCTAAAGCAGAGTGTGTTTCATGGATGAGAACTGTAGTGTGTGTTTCCCTTCAGAAAAGGAGTTAAATGCCAGGCTCTGTGTCTTCCTACAAGCAAGACTTCCTTTCAGGTAAACGCACTCACTTTTCAGCTCAAAGGAAGCTACATCATTCACGAAGCACACACTTTTCCCGCTCTTAACTGAAAAGCATTGGATGTTAATGGACCTGTTGTTTGTATCAGTTTCAGAAGCAGAGTTGAACTAGATATGGTCCGGGGGTGTAGGAAACATGGTTCATTTGTCTGAGCACACTCACGTTTCCTGCCTTTTAGAGACTCTAGAAAGCCAGAGAGTGCTTCTTGCTCTAAAGCAGAGTGTGTTTCATGGATGAGAACTGTGCTGTGTGTTTCCCTTCAGAAAAGGAGTTAAATGCCAGGCTCTATGTCTTCCTACAAGCAAGACTTCCTTTCAGGTAAACGCACTCACTTTTCAGCTCAAAGGAAGCTACATCATTCACGAAGCTCACACGTTTCCTGCTGTTAATTGAAAAGCATTGGATGTTAGAGGACCTGTGGTTTGTATCAGTTTCAGAAGCAGAGTTGAACTAGATATGGTCTCTGTGTAGGAAACACGGTTCTTTTGTTCAGAGCACACTCACGTTTCAAGCCTTATTAGAGACTCTAGAAACCAAGAGAGTGCTTCTTGCTCTAAAGCAGAGTGTGTTTCATGGATGAGAACTGTGCTGTGTGTTTCACTTCGGAAATGGAGTTAAATGCCAGGCTCCGTGTCTTCCTACAAGCAACACTTCGTTTCAGGTAAACGCACTCAATTTCAGCTCAAAGGAAGCTACATACTTCACAAAGCTAACACGTCACACACTCTTAACTGAATAGCATTGGATGTTAGAGGACCTGTGGTTTGTATCAGTTTCAGAAGCAGAGTTGAACTAGATATGGTCCGTGTGTGTAGGAAACAGGGATCATTTGTTCTGAGCCCACTCCTGTTTCCCGCCTTATTAGAGATGCTAGAAAGCAAGAGAGTGCTTCTTGCTCTAAAGCAGACTGTGTTTCATGGATGAGAACTGTAGTGTGTGTTTCCCTTCAGAAAAGGAGTTAAATGCCAGGCTCTGTGTCTTCCTACAAGCAAGACTTCATTTCAGGTAAACGCACTCACTTTTCAGCTCAAAGGAAGCTACATCATTCATGAAGCTCACAGGTTTCTTCCTCTTAACTGAAAAGCACTGGATGTTAGAGGACCTGTGGTTTGTATCAGTATCAGAAGCAGAGTTGAACTAGATATGGTCCCTGTGTAGGAAACACGGTTCTTTTGTTCAGAGCACACTCACGTTTCCTGATTAATTAGAGACCCTAGAAAGGAAGAGAGTGCTTCTTGCTCTAAAGCAGACTGTGTTTCATGGATGAGAACTGTAGTGTGTGTTTCCCTTCAGAAAAGGAGTTAAATGCCAGGCTCTGTGTCTTCCTACAAGCAAGATTTCATTTCAGGTAAACGCACTCACTTTTCAGCTCAAAGGAAGCTACATCATTCACGAAGCTCACACTTTTCCCGCTCTTAACTGAAAAGCATTGGATGTTAATGGACCTGATGTTTGTATCCGTTTCAGAAGCAGAGTTGAACTAGATAAGGTCCGGGGGTGTAGGAAACATGGTTCATTTGTTCTGAGCACACTCACGTTTCCTGCCTTTTAGAGACTCTAGAAAGCAAGAGAGTGCTTCTTGCTCTAAAGCAGAGTGTGTTTCATGGATGAGAAGTGTGCTGTGTGTTTCCCTTCAGAAAAGGAGTTAAATGCCAGGCTCTATGTCTTCCTACAAGCAAGACTTCCTTTCAGGTAAACGCACTCACTTTTCAGCTCAAAGGAAGCTACATCATTCATGAAGCTCACAGGTTTCTTGCTCTTAACTGACAAGCACTGGATGTTAGAGGACCTGTGGTTTGTATCAGTTTCAGAAGCAGAGTTGAACTAAATATGGTCCATGTGTGCAGGAAACACGGATCTTTTGTTCTGAGCACACTCAAGTTTCCCGCCTTATTAGAGATGCTAAAAAGCAAGAGAGTGCTTCTTGCTCTAAAGCAGAGTCTGTTTCATGGATGAGAACTGTGCTGTGTGTTTCCCTTCAGAAACGGAGTTAAATGCCAGGCTCTGTGTCTTCCTACAAGCAAGACTTCCTTTTAGGTAAACGCACTCACTTTTCAGCTCAAAGGAAGCTACATCATCACGAAGCTCATACTTTTCCCGCTATTAACTGAAAAGCCTTGGATGTTAATGGACCTGTTGTTTGTATCAGTTTCAGAAGCAGAGTTGAACTGGATATGGTCCCTGTGTGTAGGAAACACAGTTCTTTTGTTCTGAGCACACTCATGTTTCCCGCCTTATTAGAGACACTAGATACTAAGAGAGTGCCTCTTGCTCTAAAGCAGAGTGTGTTTCATGGATGAGAACTGTGCTGTGTGTTTCCCTTCAGAAACGGAGTTAAATGCCAGGCTCTGTGTCTTCCTACAAGCAAGACTTCCTTTCAGGTAAATGCACTCACTTTTCAGCTCAAAGGAAGCTACATCATCACGAAGCTCATACTTTTCCTGCTCTTAACTGAAAAGCCTTGGATGTTAATGGACCTGTTGTTTGTATCAGTTTTAGAAGCAGAGTTGAACTGGATATGGTCCCTGTGTGTAGGAAACACAGTTCTTTTGTTCTGAGCACACTCATGTTTCCCGCCTTCTTAGAGACACTAGATACCAAGAGAGTGCCTCTTGCTCTAAAGCAGAGTGTGTTTCATGGATGAGAACTGTAGTGTGTGTTTCCCTTCAGAAAAGGAGTTAAATGCCAGGCTCTGTGTCTTCCTACAAGCAAGACTTCCTTTCAGGTAAACGCACTCACTTTTCAGCTCAAAGGAAGCTACATCATCACGAAGCTCATACTTTTCCCGCTCTTAACTGAAAAGCATTGGATGTTAATGGACCTGTTGTTTGTATCCATTTCAGAAGCAGAGTTGAACTGGATATGGTCCCTGTGTGTAGGAAACACAGTTCTTTTGTTCTGAGCACACTCATGTTTCCTGCCTTATTAGAGACACTAGATACCAAGAGAGTGCCTCTTGCTCTAAAGCAGAGTGTGTTTCATGGATGAGAACTGTAGTGTGTGTTTCCCTTCAGAAAAGGAGTTAAATGCCAGGCTCTGTGTCTTCCTACAAGCAAGATTTCATTTCAGGTAAACGCACTCACTTTTCAGCTCAAAGGAAGCTACATCATTCACGAAGCTCACACTTTTACCGCTCTTAACTGAAAAGCATTGGATGTTAATGGACCTGTTGTTTGTATCCCTTTCAGAAGCAGAGTTGAACTAGATATGGTCCGGGGGTGTAGGAAACATGGTTCATTTGTTCTGAGCACACTCACGTTTCCTGCCTTTTAGAGACTCTAGAAAGCAAGAGAGTGCTTCTTGCTCTAAAGCAGAGTGTGTTTCATGGATGAGAAGTGTGCTGTGTGTTTCCCTTCAGAAAAGGAGTTAAATGCCAGGCTCTATGTCTTCCTACAAGCAAGACTTCCTTTCAGGTAAACGCACTCACTTTTCAGCTCAAAGGAAGCTACATCATTCACGAAGCTCACAGGTTTCTTGCTCTTAACTGACAAGCACTGGATGTTAGAGGACCTGTGGTTTGTATCAGTTTCAGAAGCAGAGTTGAACTGAATATGGTCCATGTGTGCAGGAAACATGGATCTTTTGTTCTGAGCACACTCAAGTTTCCCGCCTTATTAGAGATGCTAAAAAGCAAGAGAGTGCTTCTTGCTCTAAAGCAGAGTGTGTTTCATGGATGAGAACTGTGCTGTGTGTTTCCCTTCAGAAACGGAGTTAAATGCCAGGCTCTGTGTCTTCCTACAAGCAAGACTTCCTTTTAGGTAAACGCACTCACTTTTCAGCTCAAAGGAAGCTACATCATCACGAAGCTCATACTTTTCCCGCTCTTAACTGAAAAGCCTTGGATGTTAATGGACCTGTTGTTTGTATCAGTTTCAGAAGCAGAGTTGAACTAAATATGGTCCATGTGTGCAGGAAACACGGATCTTTTTTTCTGAGCACACTCATGTTTCCCGCCTTATTAGAGATGCTAAAAAGCAAGAGAGTGCCTCTTGCTCTAAAGCAGAGTGTGTTTCATGGATGAGAACTGTAGTGTGTGTTTCCCTTCAGAAAAGGAGTTAAATGCCAGGCTCTGTGTCTTCCTACAAGCAAGACTTCCTTTCAGGTAAACGCACTCACTTTTCAGCTCAAAGGAAGCTACATCATTCACGAGCTCACACTTTTCCCGCTCTTAACTGAAAAGCATTGGATGTTAATGGACCTGTTGTTTGTATCAGTTTCAGAAGCAGAGTTGAACTAGATATGGTCCGGGGGTGTAGGAAACATGGTTCATTTGTTCTGAGCACACTCACGTTTCCTGCCTTTTAGAGACTCTAGAAAGCCAGAGAGTGCTTCTTGCTCTAAAGCAGAGTGTGTTTCATGGATGAGAACTGTGCTGTGTGTTTCCCTTCAGAAAAGGAGTTAAATGCCAGGCTCTATGTCTTCCTACAAGCAAGACTTCCTTTCAGGTAAACGCACTCACTTTTCAGCTCAAAGGTAGCTACATCATTCACGAAGCTCACACGTTTCCTGCTCTTAACTGAAAAGCATTGGATGTTAGAGGACCTTTGGTTTGTATCAGTTTCAGAAGCAGAGTTGAACTAGATATGGTCTCTGTGTAGGAAACACGGTTCTTTTGTTCAGAGCACACTCACGTTTCAGGGCTTATTAGAGACTTAGAAACCAAGAGAGTGCTTCTTGCTCTAAAGCAGAGTGTGTTTCATGGATGAGAACTGTGCTGTGTGTTTCACTTCGGAAATGGAGTTAAATGCCAGGCTCCGTGTCTTCCTACAAGCAACACTTCGTTTCAGGTAAACGCACTCAATTTCAGCTCAAAGGAAGCTACATACTTCACAAAGCTAACACGTCACGCACTCTTAACTGAATAGCATTGGATGTTAGAGGACCTGTGGTTTGTATCAGTTTCAGAAGCAGAGTTGAAATAGATACGGTCCGTGTCTATAGGAAACAGGGTTCTTTTGTTCTGAGCACACTCACGTGTCCAGCCTTATTAGGACACTAGAAAGCAAGAGAGTGCTTCTTGCTCTAAAGCAGAGTGTGGTTCATGGATGAGAACTGTGCTGTGTGTTTCCCTTCTGAAATGGAGTTAAATGCCAGGCTCTGTGTCTTCCTACAAGCAAGACTTCCTTTCAGGTAAACGCACTCACTTTTCAGCTCAAAGGAAGCTACATCATTCACGAAGCTCACACTTTTACCGCTCTTAACTGAAAAGCATTGGATGTTAATGGACCTGTTGTTTGTATCCGTTTCAGAAGCAGAGTTGAACTAGATATGGTCCGGGGGTGTAGGAAACATGGTTCATTTGTTCTGAGCACACTCACGTTTCCTGCCTTTTAGAGACTCTAGAAAGCAAGAGAGTGCTTCTTGCTCTAAAGCAGAGTGTGTTTCATGGATGAGAAGTGTGCTGTGTGTTTCCCTTCAGAAAAGGAGTTAAATGCCAGGCTCTATGTCTTCCTACAAGCAAGACTTCCTTTCAGGTAAACGCACTCACTTTTCAGCTCAAAGGAAGCTACATCATTCACGAAGCTCACAGGTTTCTTGCTCTTAACTGACAAGCACTGGATGTTAGAGGACCTGTGGTTTGTATCAGTTTCAGAAGCAGAGTTGAACTAAATATGGTCCATGTGTGCAGGAAACATGGATCTTTTGTTCTGAGCACACTCAAGTTTCCCGCCTTATTAGAGATGCTAAAAAGCAAGAGAGTGCTTCTTGCTCTAAAGCAGAGTGTGTTTCATGGATGAGAACTGTGCTGTGTGTTTCCCTTCAGAAACGGAGTTAAATGCCAGGCTCTGTGTCTTCCTACAAGCAAGACTTCCTTTTAGGTAAACGCACTCACTTTTCAGCTCAAAGGAAGCTACATCATCACGAAGCTCATACTTTTCCCGCTCTTAACTGAAAAGCCTTGGATGTTAATGGACCTGTTGTTTGTATCAGTTTCAGAAGCAGAGTTGAACTAAATATGGTCCATGTGTGCAGGAAACACGGATCTTTTTTTCTGAGCACACTCATGTTTCCCGCCTTATTAGAGATGCTAAAAAGCAAGAGAGTGCCTCTTGCTCTAAAGCAGAGTGTGTTTCATGGATGAGAACTGTAGTGTGTGTTTCCCTTCAGAAAAGGAGTTAAATGCCAGGCTCTGTGTCTTCCTACAAGCAAGACTTCCTTTCAGGTAAACGCACTCACTTTTCAGCTCAAAGGAAGCTACATCATCACGAAGCTCATACTTTTCCCGCTCTTAACTGAAAAGCCTTGGATGTTAATGGACCTGTTGTTTGTATCAGTTTCAGAAGCAGAGTTGAACTAAATATGGTCCATGTGTGCAGGAAACACGGATCTTTTTTTCTGAGCACACTCATGTTTCCCGCCTTATTAGAGATGCTAAAAAGCAAGAGAGTGCCTCTTGCTCTAAAGCAGAGTGTGTTTCATGGATGAGAACTGTAGTGTGTGTTTCCCTTCAGAAAAGGAGTTAAATGCCAGGCTCTGTGTCTTCCTACAAGCAAGACTTCCTTTCAGGTAAACGCACTCACTTTTCAGCTCAAAGGAAGCTACATCATTCACGAAGCTCACACTTTTCCCGCTCTTAACTGAAAAGCATTGGATGTTAATGGACCTGTTGTTTGTATCAGTTTCAGAAGCAGAGTTGAACTAGATATGGTCCGGGGGTGTAGGAAACATGGTTCATTTGTTCTGAGCACACTCACGTTTCCTGCCTTTTAGAGACTCTAGAAAGCCAGAGAGTGCTTCTTGCTCTAAAGCAGAGTGTGTTTCATGGATGAGAACTGTGCTGTGTGTTTCCCTTCAGAAAAGGAGTTAAATGCCAGGCTCTATGTCTTCCTACAAGCAAGACTTCCTTTCAGGTAAACGCACTCACTTTTCAGCTCAAAGGAAGCTACATCATTCACGAAGCTCACACGTTTCCTGCTCTTAACTGAAAAGCATTGGATGTTAGAGGACCTGTGGTTTGTATCAGTTTCAGAAGCAGAGTTGAACTAGATATGGTCTCTGTGTAGGAAACACGGTTCTTTTGTTCAGAGCACACTCACGTTTCAGGCCTTATTAGAGACTCTAGAAACCAAGAGAGTGCTTCTTGCTCTAAAGCAGAGTGTGTTTCATGGATGAGAACTGTGCTGTGTGTTTCACTTCGGAAATGGAGTTAAATGCCAGGCTCCGTGTCTTCCTACAAGCAACACTTCGTTTCAGGTAAACGCACTCAATTTCAGCTCAAAGGAAGCTACATCCTTCACAAAGCTAACACGTCACGCACTCTTAACTGAATAGCATTGGATGTTAGAGGACCTGTGGTTTGTATCAGTTTCAGAAGCAGAGTTGAAATAGATACGGTCCGTGTCTATAGGAAACAGGGTTCTTTTGTTCTGAGCACACTCACATGTCCAGCCTTATTAGGACACTAGAAAGCAAGAGAGTGCTTCTTGCTCTAAAGCAAAGTGTGGTTCATGGATGAGAACTGTGCTGTGTGTTTCCCTTCTGAAACGGAGTAAAATGCCAGGCTCTGTGTCTTCCTACAAGCAAGACTTCCTTTCAGGTAAATGCACTCACTTTTCAGCTCAAAGGAAGCTACATCATCAGGAAGCTCATACTTTTCCCGCTCTTAACTGAAAAGCCTTGGATGTTAATGGACCTGTTGTTTGTATCAGTTTTAGAAGCAGAGTTGAACTGGATATGGTCCCTGTGTGTAGGAAACACAGTTCTTTTGTTCTGAGCACATTCATGTTTCCCGCCTTCTTAGAGACACTAGATACCAAGAGAGTGCCTCTTGCTCTAAAGCAGAGTGTGTTTCATGGATGAGAACTGTAGTGTGTGTTTCCCTTCAGAAAAGGAGTTAAATGCCAGGCTCTGTGTCTTCCTACAAGCAAGACTTTGTTTCAGGTAAACGCACTCACTTTTCAGCTCAAAGGAAGCTACATCATTCACGAAGCTCACAGGTTTCTGGCTCATAACTGACAAGCATTGGATGTTAGAGGACCTGTGGTTTGTATCAGTTTCAGAAGCAGAGTTGAACTAGATATGGTCCATGTGTGTAGGAAACAGGGATCATTTGTTCTGAGCCCACTCCTGTTTCCCGCCTTATTAGAGATGCTAGAAAGCAAGAGAGTGCTTCTTGCTCTAAAGCAGACTGTGTTTCATGGATGAGAACTGTAGTGTGTGTTTCCCTTCAGAAAAGGAGTTAAATGCCAGGCTCTGTGTCTTCCTACAAGCAAGACTTCATTTCAGGTAAACGCACTCACTTTTCAGCTCAAAGGAAGCTACATCATTCACGAAGCTCACACTTTTCCCGCTCTTAACTGAAAAGCATTGGATGTTAATGGACCTGTTGTTTGTATCCATTTCAGAAGCAGAGTTGAACTAGATATGGTCCGGGGTTGTAGGAAACATGGTTCATTTGTTCTGAGCACACTCACGTTTCCTGCCTTTTAGAGACTCTAGAAAGCAAGAGAGTGCTTCTTGCTCTAAAGCAGAGTGTGTTTCATGGATGAGAAGTGTGCTGTGTGTTTCCCTTCAGAAAAGGAGTTAAATGCCAGGCTCTATGTCTTCCTACAAGCAAGACTTCCTTTCAGGTAAACGCAGTCACTTTTCAGCTCAAAGGAAGCTACATCATTCACGAAGCTCACAGGTTTCTTGCTCTTAACTGACAAGCACTGGATGTTAGAGGACCTGTGGTTTGTATCAGTTTCAGAAGCAGAGTTGAACTAAATATGGTCCATGTGTGCAGGAAACACGGATCTTTTGTTCTGAGCACACTCAAGTTTCCCGCCTTATTAGAGATGCTAAAAAGCAAGAGAGTGCTTCTTGCTCTAAAGCAGAGTGTGTTTCATGGATGAGAACTGTGCTGTGTGTTTCCCTTCAGAAACGGAGTTAAATGCCAGGATCTGTGTCTTCCTACAAGCAAGACTTCCTTTCAGGTAAACGCACTCACTTTTCAGCTCAAAGGAAGCTACATGATCACGAAGCTCATACTTTTCCCGCTATTAACTGAAAAGCCTTGGATGTTAATGGACCTGTTGTTTGTATCAGTTTCAGAAGCAGAGTTGAACTGGATATGGTCCCTGTGTGTAGGAAACACAGTTCTTTTGTTCTGAGCACACTCATGTTTCCCGCCTTATTAGAGACACTAGATACTAAGAGAGTGCCTCTTGCTCTAAAGCAGAGTGTGTTTCATGGATGAGAACTGTGCTGTGTGTTTCCCTTCAGAAAAGGAGTTAAATGCCAGGCTATGTGTCTTCCTACAAGCAAGACTTCCTTTCAGGTAAACGCACTCACTTTTCAGCTCAAAGGAAGCTACATCATCACGAAGCTCATACTTTTCCCGCTCTTAACTGAAAAGTCTTGGATGTTAATGGACCTGTTGTTTGTATCAGTTTTAGAAGCAGAGTTGAACTGGATATGGTCCCTGTGTGTAGGAAACACAGTTCTTTTGTTCTGATCACACTCATGTTTCCTGCCTTCTTAGAGACACTAGATACCAAGAGAGTGCCTCTTGCTCTAAAGCAGAGTGTGTTTCATGGATGAGAACTGTAGTGTGTGTTTCCCTTCAGAAAAGGAGTTAAATGCCAGGCTCTGTGTTTTCCTACAAGCAAGACTTCATTTCAGGTAAACGCACTCACTTTTCAGCTCAAAGGAAGCTACATCATTCAAGAAGCTCACACTTTTCCCGCTCTTAACTGAAAAGCATTGGATGTTAATGGACCTGTTGTTTGTATCCGTTTCAGAAGCAGAGTTGAACTAGATATGGTCCGGGGGTGTAGGAAACATGGTTCATTTGTTCTGAGCACACTCACGTTTCCTGCCTTTTAGAGACTCTAGAAAGCAAGAGAGTGCTTCTTGCTCTAAAGCAGAGTGTGTTTCATGGATGAGAAGTGTGCTGTGTGTTTCCCTTCAGAAAAGGAGTTAAATGCCAGGCTCTATGTCTTCCTACAAGCAAGACTTCCTTTCAGGTAAACGCACTCACTTTTCAGCTCAAAGGAAGCTACATCATTCATGAAGCTCACAGGTTTCTTGCTCTTAACTGACAAGCACTGGATGTTAGAGGACCTGTGGTTTGTATCAGTTTCAGAAGCAGAGTTGAACTAAATATGGTCCATGTGTACAGGAAACACGGATCTTTTGTTCTGAGCACACTCATGTTTCCCGCCTTATTAGAGATGCTAAAAAGCAAGAGAGTGCCTCTTGCTCTAAAGCGAGTGTGTTTCATGGATGAGAACTGTAGTGTGTGTTTCCCTTCAGAAAAGGAGTTAAATGCCAGGCTCTGTGTCTTCCTACAAGCAAGACTTCATTTCAGGTAAACGCACTCACTTTTCAGCTCAAAGGAAGCTACATCATTCACGAAGCTCACACTTTTCCCGCTCTTAACTAAAAAGCATTGGATGTTAATGGACCTGTTGTTTGTATCAGTTTCAGAAGCAGAGTTGAACTAGATATGGTCCCTGTGTAGGAAACACGGTTCTTTTGTTCAGAGCACACTCACATTTCCTGATTAATTAGAGACCCTAGAAAGCAAGAGAGTGCTTCTTGCTCTAAAGCAGAGTGTGTTTCATGGATGAGAACTGTGCTGTGTGTTTCCCTTCTGAAACGGAGTTAAATGCCAGGCTCTGTGTCTTCCTACAAGCAAGAATTCCTTTCAGGTAAATGCACTCACTTTTCAGCTCAAAGGAAGCTACATCATTCATGAAGCTCACAGGTTTCTTGCTCTTAACTGAAAAGCACTGGATGTTAGAGGACCTGTGGTTTGTATCAGTATCAGAAGCAGAGTTGAACTAGATATGGTCCCTGTGTAGGAAACAGGGTTCTTTTGTTCAGAGCACACTCACGTTTCCTGATTAATTAGAGACCCTAGAAAGGAAGAGAGTGCTTCTTGCTCTAAAGCAGAATGTGTTTCATGGATGAGAACTGAGCTGTGTGTTTCCCTTCAGAAACGGAGTTAAATGCCAGGTTCTGTGTCTTCCTACAAGCAAGACTTTGTTTCAGGTAAACGCACTCACTTTTCTGCTCAAAGGAAGCTACATCATTCACGAAGCTCACAGGTTTCTCGCTCATAACTGACAAGCATTGGATGTTAGAGGACCTGTGGTTTGTATCAGTTTCAGAAGCAGAGTTGAACTAGATATGGTCCGTGTGTGTAGGAAACAGGGATCATTTGTTCTGAGCACACTCCTGTTTCCCGCCTTATTAGAGATGCTAGAAAGCAAGAGAGTGCTTCTTGCTCTAAAGCAGAGTGTGTTTCATGGATGAGATCTGTGCCGTGTGTTTCCCTTCAGAAACGGAGTTAAATGCCAGGCTCTGTGTCTTCCTACAAGCAAGACTTCCTTTCAGGTAAACGCACTCACTTTTCAGCTCAAAGGAAGCTACATCATCACGAAGCTCATACTTTTCCCGCTCTTAACTAAAAAGCATTGGATGTTAATGGACCTGTTGTTTGTATCCGTTTCAGAAGCAGAGTTGAACTAGGTATGGTCCGGGGGTGTAGGAAACATGGTTCATTTGTTCTGAGCATACTCACGTTTCCTGCCTTTTAGAGACTCTAGAAAGCAAGAGAGTGCTTCTTGCTCTAAAGCAGAGTGTGTTTCATGGATGAGAAGTGTGCTGTGTGTTTCCCTTCAGAAAAGGAGTTAAATGCCAGGCTCTATGTCTTCCTACAAGCAAGACTTCCTTTCAGGTAAACGCACTCACTTTTCAGCTCAAAGGAAGCTACATCAGTCACGAAGCTCACAGGTTTCTTGCTCTTAACTGACAAGCACTGGATGTTAGAGGACCTGTGGTTTGTATCAGTTTCAGAAGCAGAGTTGAACTAAATATGGTCCATGTGTGCAGGAAACACGGATCTTTTGTTCTGAGCACACTCATGTTTCCCGCCTTATTAGAGATGCTAAAAAGCAAGAGAGTGCTTCTTGCTCTAAATCAGAGTGTGTTTCATGGATGAGAACTGTAGTGTGTGTTTCCCTTCAGAAAAGGAGTTAAATGCCACGCTCTGTGTCTTCCTAAAAGCAAGACTTCCTTTCTGGTAAATGCACTCACTTTTCAGCTCAAATGAAGCTACATCATTCACGAAGCTCACATGTTTCCCGCTCTTAACTGAAAAGCATTGGATGTTAGAGGACCTGTGGTTTGTATCAGTTTCAGAAGCAGAGTTGAACTAGATATGGTCTCTGTGTAGGAAACACGGTTCTTTTGTTCAGAGCTCACTCACGTTTCAGGCCTTATTAGAGACTCTAGAAACCAAGAGAGTGCTTCTTGCTCTAAAGCAGAGTGTGTTTCATGGATGAGAACTGTGCTGTATGTTTCCCTTCTGAAATGGAGTTAAATGCCAGGCTCCGTGTCTTCCTACAAGCAACACTTCGTTTCAGGTAAACGCACTCAATTTCAGCTCAAAGGAAGCTACATCCTTCACAAAGCTAACACGTCACGCACTCTTAACTGAATAGCATTGGATATTAGAGGACCTGTGGTTTGTATCAGTTTTAGAAGCAGAGTTGAAATAGATACGGTCCGTGTCTATAGGAAACATGGTTCTTTTGTTCTGAGCACACTCACGTGTCCAGCCTTATTAGGACACTAGAAAGCAAGAGAGTGCTTCTTGCTCTAAAGCAGAGTGTTTTTCTTGGAAGAGAACTGTGCTGTGTGTTTCCCTTCAGAAAAGGAGTTAAATGCCAGGCTCTGTGTCTTCCTACAAGCAAGACTTCTTTTCAGGTAATGCACTCACTTTTCAGCTCAAATGAAGCAACATCTTTCACGAAGCTCACATGTTTCTTGCTCTAACTGAAAAGCATTGGATGTTAGAGGACCTGTCGTTTGTATCAGTATCAGAAGCAGAGTTGAACTAGATATGGTCCCTGTGTAGGAAACACGGTTCTTTTGTTCAGAGCACACTCACGTTTCCTGATTAATTAGAGACGCTAGAAAGCAAGAGAGTGCTTCTTGCTCTAAAGCAGAGTGTGTTTCATAGATGAGAACTGTGCTGTGTGTTTCCCTTCAGAAACGGAGTTAAATGCCAGGTTCTGTGTCTTCCTACAAGCAAGACTTTGTTTCAGGTTAACGCACTCACTTTTCAGTTCAAAGGAAGCTTCATCATTCACGAAGCTCACACGTTTCTTGCTCTTTACTGACAAGCACTGGAAGTTAGAGGACCTGTGGTTTGTATCAGTTTCAGAAGCAGAGTTGAACTGGATATGGTCACTGTGTGTGGGAAACACAGTTCTTTTGTTCTGAGCACACTCATGTTTCCTGCCTTATTAGAGACAATAGATACCAAGAGAGTGCCTCTTGCTCTAAAGCAGAGTGTGTTTCATGGATGAGAACTGTAGTGTGTGTTTCCCTTCAGAAAAGGAGTTAAATGCCAGGCTCTGTGTCTTCCTACAAGCAAGACTTCATTTCAGGTAAACGCACTCACTTTTCAGCTCAAAGGAAGCTACATCATTCACGAAGCTCACACTTTTCCCGCTCTTAACTGAAAAGCATTGGATGTTAATGGACCTGTTGTTTGTATCAGTTTCAGAAGCAGAGTTGAACTAGATATGGTCCGGGGGTGTAGGAAACATGGTTCATTTGTTCTGAGCACACTCACGTTTCCTGCCTTTTAGAGACTCTAGAAAGCAAGAGAGTGCTTCTTGCTCTAAAGCAGAGTGTGTTTCATGGATGAGAACTGTGCTGTGTGTTTCCCTTCTGAAACGGAGTTAAATGCCAGGCTCTGTGTCTTCCTACAAGCAAGAATTCCTTTCAGGTAAATGCACTCACTTTTCAGCTCAAAGGAAGCTACATCATTCATGAAGCTCACAGGTTTCTTGCTCTTAACTGAAAAGCACTGGATGTTAGAGGACCTGTGGTTTGTATCAGTATCAGAAGCAGAGTTGAACTAGATATGGTCCCTGTGTAGGAAACAGGGTTCTTTTGTTCAGAGCACACTCACGTTTCCTGATTAATTAGAGACCCTAGAAAGGAAGAGAGTGCTTCTTGCTCTAAAGCAGAATGTGTTTCATGGATGAGAACTGAGCTGTGTGTTTCCCTTCAGAAACGGAGTTAAATGCCAGGTTCTGTGTCTTCCTACAAGCAAGACTTTGTTTCAGGTAAACGCACTCACTTTTCTGCTCAAAGGAAGCTACATCATTCACGAAGCTCACAGGTTTCTCGCTCATAACTGACAAGCATTGGATGTTAGAGGACCTGTGGTTTGTATCAGTTTCAGAAGCAGAGTTGAACTAGATATGGTCCGTGTGTGTAGGAAACAGGGATCATTTGTTCTGAGCACACTCCTGTTTCCCGCCTTATTAGAGATGCTAGAAAGCAAGAGAGTGCTTCTTGCTCTAAAGCAGAGTGTGTTTCATGGATGAGATCTGTGCCGTGTGTTTCCCTTCAGAAACGGAGTTAAATGCCAGGCTCTGTGTCTTCCTACAAGCAAGACTTCCTTTCAGGTAAACGCACTCACTTTTCAGCTCAAAGGAAGCTACATCATCACGAAGCTCATACTTTTCCCGCTCTTAACTAAAAAGCATTGGATGTTAATGGACCTGTTGTTTGTATCCGTTTCAGAAGCAGAGTTGAACTAGGTATGGTCCGGGGGTGTAGGAAACATGGTTCATTTGTTCTGAGCATACTCACGTTTCCTGCCTTTTAGAGACTCTAGAAAGCAAGAGAGTGCTTCTTGCTCTAAAGCAGAGTGTGTTTCATGGATGAGAAGTGTGCTGTGTGTTTCCCTTCAGAAAAGGAGTTAAATGCCAGGCTCTATGTCTTCCTACAAGCAAGACTTCCTTTCAGGTAAACGCACTCACTTTTCAGCTCAAAGGAAGCTACATCAGTCACGAAGCTCACAGGTTTCTTGCTCTTAACTGACAAGCACTGGATGTTAGAGGACCTGTGGTTTGTATCAGTTTCAGAAGCAGAGTTGAACTAAATATGGTCCATGTGTGCAGGAAACACGGATCTTTTGTTCTGAGCACACTCATGTTTCCCGCCTTATTAGAGATGCTAAAAAGCAAGAGAGTGCTTCTTGCTCTAAAGCAGAGTGTGTTTCATGGATGAGAACTGTAGTGTGTGTTTCCCTTCAGAAAAGGAGTTAAATGCCACGCTCTGTGTCTTCCTAAAAGCAAGACTTCCTTTCTGGTAAATGCACTCACTTTTCAGCTCAAATGAAGCTACATCATTCACGAAGCTCACATGTTTCCCGCTCTTAACTGAAAAGCATTGGATGTTAGAGGACCTGTGGTTTGTATCAGTTTCAGAAGCAGAGTTGAACTAGATATGGTCTCTGTGTAGGAAACACGGTTCTTTTGTTCAGAGCTCACTCACGTTTCAGGCCTTATTAGAGACTCTAGAAACCAAGAGAGTGCTTCTTGCTCTAAAGCAGAGTGTGTTTCATGGATGAGAACTGTGCTGTATGTTTCCCTTCTGAAATGGAGTTAAATGCCAGGCTCCGTGTCTTCCTACAAGCAACACTTCGTTTCAGGTAAACGCACTCAATTTCAGCTCAAAGGAAGCTACATCCTTCACAAAGCTAACACGTCACGCACTCTTAACTGAATAGCATTGGATATTAGAGGACCTGTGGTTTGTATCAGTTTTAGAAGCAGAGTTGAAATAGATACGGTCCGTGTCTATAGGAAACATGGTTCTTTTGTTCTGAGCACACTCACGTGTCCAGCCTTATTAGGACACTAGAAAGCAAGAGAGTGCTTCTTGCTCTAAAGCAGAGTGTTTTTCTTGGAAGAGAACTGTGCTGTGTGTTTCCCTTCAGAAAAGGAGTTAAATGCCAGGCTCTGTGTCTTCCTACAAGCAAGACTTCTTTTCAGGTAATGCACTCACTTTTCAGCTCAAATGAAGCAACATCTTTCACGAAGCTCACATGTTTCTTGCTCTAACTGAAAAGCATTGGATGTTAGAGGACCTGTTGTTTGTATCAGTATCAGAAGCAGAGTTGAACTAGATATGGTCCCTGTGTAGGAAACACGGTTCTTTTGTTCAGAGCACACTCATGTTTCCTGATTAATTAGAGACGCTAGAAAGCAAGAGAGTGCTTCTTGCTCTAAAGCAGAGTGTGTTTCATAGATGAGAACTGTGCTGTGTGTTTCCCTTCAGAAACGGAGTTAAATGCCAGGTTCTGTGTCTTCCTACAAGCAAGACTTTGTTTCAGGTTAACGCACTCACTTTTCAGTTCAAAGGAAGCTTCATCATTCACGAAGCTCACACGTTTCTTGCTCTTTACTGACAAGCACTGGAAGTTAGAGGACCTGTGGTTTGTATCAGTTTCAGAAGCAGAGTTGAACTGGATATGGTCACTGTGTGTGGGAAACACAGTTCTTTTGTTCTGAGCACACTCATGTTTCCTGCCTTATTAGAGACAATAGATACCAAGAGAGTGCCTCTTGCTCTAAAGCAGAGTGTGTTTCATGGATGAGAACTGTAGTGTGTGTTTCCCTTCAGAAAAGGAGTTAAATGCCAGGCTCTGTGTCTTCCTACAAGCAAGACTTCATTTCAGGTAAACGCACTCACTTTTCAGCTCAAAGGAAGCTACATCATTCACGAAGCTCACACTTTTCCCGCTCTTAACTGAAAAGCATTGGATGTTAATGGACCTGTTGTTTGTATCAGTTTCAGAAGCAGAGTTGAACTAGATATGGTCCGGGGGTGTAGGAAACATGGTTCATTTGTTCTGAGCACACTCACGTTTCCTGCCTTTTAGAGACTCTAGAAAGCAAGAGAGTGCTTCTTGCTCTAAAGCAGAGTGTGTTTCATGGATGAGAAGTGTGCTGTGTGTTTCCCTTCAGAAAAGGAGTTAAATGCCAGGCTCTATGTCTTCCTACAAGCAAGACTTCCTTTCAGGTAAAGGCACTCACTTTTCAGCTCAAAGGAAGCTACATCATCATGAAGCTCATACTTTTCCAGCTCTTAACTGAAAAGCCTTGGATGTTAATGGACCTGTTGTTTGTATCAGTTTCAGAAGCAGAGTTGAACTGGATATGGTCCCTGTGTGTAGGAAACACAGTTCTTTTGTTCTGAGCACACTCATGTTTCCCGCCTTATTAGAGACACTAGATACCAAGAGAGTGCCTCTTGCTCTAAAGCAGAGTGTGTTTCATGGATGAGAACTGTAGTGTGTGTTTCCCTTCAGAAAAGGAGTTAAATGCCAGGCTCTGTGTCTTCCTACAAGCAAGACTTCATTTCAGGTAAACGCACTCACTTTTCAGCTCAAAGGAAGCTACATCATTCAGGAAGCTCACACTTTTCCTGCTCTTAACTGAAAAGCATTGGATGTTAATGGACCTGTTGTTTGTATCCGTTTCAGAAGCAGAGTTGAACTAGATATGGTCCGGGGGTGTAGGAAACATGGTTCATTTGTTCTGAGCACACTCACGTTTCCTGCATTTTAGAGACTCTAGAAAGCAAGAGAGTGCTTCTTGCTCTAAAGCAGAGTGTGTTTCATGGATGAGAAGTGTGCTGTGTGTTTCCCTTCAGAAAAGGAGTTAAATGCCAGGCTCTATGACTTCCTACAAGCAAGACTTCCTTTCAGGTAAACGCACTCACTTTTCAGCTCAAAGGAAGCTACATCATTCACGAAGCTCACACGTTTCCCGCTCTTAACTGAAAAGCATTGGATGTTAGAGGACCTGTGGTTTTTATCAGTTTCAGAAGCAGAGTTGAACTAGATATGGTCCATGTGTGTAGGTAACACGGATCTTTTGTTCTGAGCACACTCAAGTTTCCCGCCTTATTAGAGATGCTAGAAAGCAAGAGAGTGCTTCTTGCTCTAAAGCAGAGTGTGTTTCATGGATGAGAACTGTGCTGTGTGTTTCCCTTCAGAAACGGAGTTAAATGCCAGGCTCTGTGTCTTCCTAAAAGCAAGACTTCCTTTCTGGTAAATGCACTCACTTTTCAGCTCAAAGGAAGCTACATCATTCATGAAGCTCACACGTTTCCCGCTCTTAACTGAAAAGCGTTGGATGTTAGAGGACCTGTGGTTTGTATCAGTTTCAGAAGCAGAGTTGAACTAGATATGGTCTCTGTGTAGGAAACACGGTTCTTTTGTTCAGAGCACACTCACGTTTCCGGCCTTATTAGAGACTCTAGAAACCAAGAGAGTGCTTCTTGCTCTAAAGCAGAGTGTGTTTCATGGATGAGAACTGTGCTGTGTGTTTCCCTTCTGAAATGGAGTTAAATGCCAGGCTCCGTGTCTTCCAACAAGCAACACTTCGTTTCAGGTAAACGCACTCAATTTCAGCTCAAAGGAAGCTACATCCTTCACAAAGCTAACACGTCACTCACTCTTAACTGAATAGCATTGGATGTTAGAGGACCTGTGGTTTGTATCAGTTTCAGAAGCAGAGTTGAACTAGGTATGGTCCGGGGGTGTAGGAAACATGGTTCATTTGTTCTGAGCATACTCACGTTTCCTGCCTTTTAGAGACTCTAGAAAGCAAGAGAGTGCTTCTTGCTCTAAAGCAGAGTGTGTTTCATGGATGAGAAGTGTGCTGTGTGTTTCCCTTCAGAAAAGGAGTTAAATGCCAGGCTCTATGTCTTCCTACAAGCAAGACTTCCTTTCAGGTAAACGCACTCACTTTTCAGCTCAAAGGAAGCTACATCATTCACGAAGCTCACAGGTTTCTTGCTCTTAACTGACAAGCACTGGATGTTAGAGGACCTGTGGTTTGTATCAGTTTCAGAAGCAGAGTTGAACTAAATATGGTCCATGTGTGCAGGAAACACGGATCTTTTGTTCTGAGCACACTCATGTTTCCCGCCTTATTAGAGATGCTAAAAAGCAAGAGAGTGCTTCTTGCTCTAAAGCAGAGTGTGTTTCATGGATGAGAACTGTAGTGTGTGTTTCCCTTCAGAAAAGGAGTTAAATGCCACGCTCTGTGTCTTCCTAAAAGCAAGACTTCCTTTCTGGTAAATGCACTCACTTTTCAGCTCAAATGAAGCTACATCATTCACTAAGCTCACATGTTTCCCGCTCTTAACTGAAAAGCATTGGATGTTAGAGGACCTGTGGTTTGTATCAGTTTCAGAAGCAGAGTTGAACTAGATATGGTCTCTGTGTAGGAAACACGGTTCTTTTGTTCAGAGCTCACTCACGTTTCAGGCCTTATTAGAGACTCTAGAAACCAAGAGAGTGCTTCTTGCTCTAAAGCAGAGTGTGTTTCATGGATGAGAACTGTGCTGTATGTTTCCCTTCTGAAATGGAGTTAAATGCCAGGCTCTGTGTCTTCCTACAAGCAACACTTCGTTTCAGGTAAATGCACTCAATTTCAGCTCAAAGGAAGCTACATCCTTCACAAAGCTAACACGTCACGCACTCTTAACTGAATAGCATTGGATATTAGAGGACCTGTGGTTTGTATCAGTTTTAGAAGCAGAGTTGAAATAGATACGGTCCGTGTCTATAGGAAACACGGTTCTTTTGTTCTGAGCACACTCACGTGTCCAGCCTTTTAGAGACTCTAGAAAGCAAGAGAGTGCTTCTTGCTCTAAAGCAGAGTGTGTTTCATGGATGAGAAGTGTGCTGTGTGTTTCCCTTCAGAAAAGGAGTTAAATGCCAGGCTCTATGTCTTCCTACAAGCAAGACTTCCTTTCAGGTAAACGCACTCACTTTTCAGCTCAAAGGAAGCTACATCATTCATGAAGCTCACAGGTTTCTTGCTCTTAACTGACAAGCACTGGATGTTAGAGGACCTGTGGTTTGTATCAGTTTCAGAAGCAGAGTTGAACTAAATATGGTCCATGTGTACAGGAAACACGGATCTTTTGTTCTGAGCACACTCATGTTTCCCGCCTTATTAGAGATGCTAAAAAGCAAGGGAGTGCCTCTTGCTCTAAAGCGAGTGTGTTTCATGGATGAGAACTGTAGTGTGTGTTTCCCTTCAGAAAAGGAGTTAAATGCCAGGCTCTGTGTCTTCCTACAAGCAAGACTTCATTTCAGGTAAACGCACTCACTTTTCAGCTCAAAGGAAGCTACATCATTCACGAAGCTCACACTTTTCCCGCTCTTAACTAAAAAGCATTGGATGTTAATGGACCTGTTGTTTGTATCAGTTTCAGAAGCAGAGTTGAACTAGATATGGTCCCTGTGTAGGAAACACGGTTCTTTTGTTCAGAGCACACTCACATTTCCTGATTAATTAGAGACCCTAGAAAGCAAGAGAGTGCTTCTTGCTCTAAAGCAGAGTGTGTTTCATGGATGAGAACTGTGCTGTGTGTTTCCCTTCTGAAACGGAGTTAAATGCCAGGCTCTGTGTCTTCCTACAAGCAAGAATTCCTTTCAGGTAAATGCACTCACTTTTCAGCTCAAAGGAAGCTACATCATTCATGAAGCTCACAGGTTTCTTGCTCTTAACTGAAAAGCACTGGATGTTAGAGGACCTGTGGTTTGTATCAGTATCAGAAGCAGAGTTGAACTAGATATGGTCCCTGTGTAGGAAACAGGGTTCTTTTGTTCAGAGCACACTCACGTTTCCTGATTAATTAGAGACCCTAGAAAGGAAGAGAGTGCTTCTTGCTCTAAAGCAGAATGTGTTTCATGGATGAGAACTGAGCTGTGTGTTTCCCTTCAGAAACGGAGTTAAATGCCAGGTTCTGTGTCTTCCTACAAGCAAGACTTTGTTTCAGGTAAACGCACTCACTTTTCTGCTCAAAGGAAGCTACATCATTCACGAAGCTCACAGGTTTCTCGCTCATAACTGACAAGCATTGGATGTTAGAGGACCTGTGGTTTGTATCAGTTTCAGAAGCAGAGTTGAACTAGATATGGTCCGTGTGTGTAGGAAACAGGGATCATTTGTTCTGAGCACACTCCTGTTTCCCGCCTTATTAGAGATGCTAGAAAGCAAGAGAGTGCTTCTTGCTCTAAAGCAGAGTGTGTTTCATGGATGAGATCTGTGCCGTGTGTTTCCCTTCAGAAACGGAGTTAAATGCCAGGCTCTGTGTCTTCCTACAAGCAAGACTTCCTTTCAGGTAAACGCACTCACTTTTCAGCTCAAAGGAAGCTACATCATCACGAAGCTCATACTTTTCCCGCTCTTAACTAAAAAGCATTGGATGTTAATGGACCTGTTGTTTGTATCCGTTTCAGAAGCAGAGTTGAACTAGGTATGGTCCGGGGGTGTAGGAAACATGGTTCATTTGTTCTGAGCATACTCACGTTTCCTGCCTTTTAGAGACTCTAGAAAGCAAGAGAGTGCTTCTTGCTCTAAAGCAGAGTGTGTTTCATGGATGAGAAGTGTGCTGTGTGTTTCCCTTCAGAAAAGGAGTTAAATGCCAGGCTCTATGTCTTCCTACAAGCAAGACTTCCTTTCAGGTAAACGCACTCACTTTTCAGCTCAAAGGAAGCTACATCAGTCACGAAGCTCACAGGTTTCTTGCTCTTAACTGACAAGCACTGGATGTTAGAGGACCTGTGGTTTGTATCAGTTTCAGAAGCAGAGTTGAACTAAATATGGTCCATGTGTGCAGGAAACACGGATCTTTTGTTCTGAGCACACTCATGTTTCCCGCCTTATTAGAGATGCTAAAAAGCAAGAGAGTGCTTCTTGCTCTAAAGCAGAGTGTGTTTCATGGATGAGAACTGTAGTGTGTGTTTCCCTTCAGAAAAGGAGTTAAATGCCACGCTCTGTGTCTTCCTAAAAGCAAGACTTCCTTTCTGGTAAATGCACTCACTTTTCAGCTCAAATGAAGCTACATCATTCACGAAGCTCACATGTTTCCCGCTCTTAACTGAAAAGCATTGGATGTTAGAGGACCTGTGGTTTGTATCAGTTTCAGAAGCAGAGTTGAACTAGATATGGTCTCTGTGTAGGAAACACGGTTCTTTTGTTCAGAGCTCACTCACGTTTCAGGCCTTATTAGAGACTCTAGAAACCAAGAGAGTGCTTCTTGCTCTAAAGCAGAGTGTGTTTCATGGATGAGAACTGTGCTGTATGTTTCCCTTCTGAAATGGAGTTAAATGCCAGGCTCCGTGTCTTCCTACAAGCAACACTTCGTTTCAGGTAAACGCACTCAATTTCAGCTCAAAGGAAGCTACATCCTTCACAAAGCTAACACGTCACGCACTCTTAACTGAATAGCATTGGATATTAGAGGACCTGTGGTTTGTATCAGTTTTAGAAGCAGAGTTGAAATAGATACGGTCCGTGTCTATAGGAAACATGGTTCTTTTGTTCTGAGCACACTCACGTGTCCAGCCTTATTAGGACACTAGAAAGCAAGAGAGTGCTTCTTGCTCTAAAGCAGAGTGTTTTTCTTGGAAGAGAACTGTGCTGTGTGTTTCCCTTCAGAAAAGGAGTTAAATGCCAGGCTCTGTGTCTTCCTACAAGCAAGACTTCTTTTCAGGTAATGCACTCACTTTTCAGCTCAAATGAAGCAACATCTTTCACGAAGCTCACATGTTTCTTGCTCTAACTGAAAAGCATTGGATGTTAGAGGACCTGTCGTTTGTATCAGTATCAGAAGCAGAGTTGAACTAGATATGGTCCCTGTGTAGGAAACACGGTTCTTTTGTTCAGAGCACACTCACGTTTCCTGATTAATTAGAGACGCTAGAAAGCAAGAGAGTGCTTCTTGCTCTAAAGCAGAGTGTGTTTCATAGATGAGAACTGTGCTGTGTGTTTCCCTTCAGAAACGGAGTTAAATGCCAGGTTCTGTGTCTTCCTACAAGCAAGACTTTGTTTCAGGTTAACGCACTCACTTTTCAGTTCAAAGGAAGCTTCATCATTCACGAAGCTCACACGTTTCTTGCTCTTTACTGACAAGCACTGGAAGTTAGAGGACCTGTGGTTTGTATCAGTTTCAGAAGCAGAGTTGAACTGGATATGGTCACTGTGTGTGGGAAACACAGTTCTTTTGTTCTGAGCACACTCATGTTTCCTGCCTTATTAGAGACAATAGATACCAAGAGAGTGCCTCTTGCTCTAAAGCAGAGTGTGTTTCATGGATGAGAACTGTAGTGTGTGTTTCCCTTCAGAAAAGGAGTTAAATGCCAGGCTCTGTGTCTTCCTACAAGCAAGACTTCATTTCAGGTAAACGCACTCACTTTTCAGCTCAAAGGAAGCTACATCATTCACGAAGCTCACACTTTTCCCGCTCTTAACTGAAAAGCATTGGATGTTAATGGACCTGTTGTTTGTATCAGTTTCAGAAGCAGAGTTGAACTAGATATGGTCCGGGGGTGTAGGAAACATGGTTCATTTGTTCTGAGCACACTCACGTTTCCTGCCTTTTAGAGACTCTAGAAAGCAAGAGAGTGCTTCTTGCTCTAAAGCAGAGTGTGTTTCATGGATGAGAAGTGTGCTGTGTGTTTCCCTTCAGAAAAGGAGTTAAATGCCAGGCTCTATGTCTTCCTACAAGCAAGACTTCCTTTCAGGTAAAGGCACTCACTTTTCAGCTCAAAGGAAGCTACATCATCATGAAGCTCATACTTTTCCAGCTCTTAACTGAAAAGCCTTGGATGTTAATGGACCTGTTGTTTGTATCAGTTTCAGAAGCAGAGTTGAACTGGATATGGTCCCTGTGTGTAGGAAACACAGTTCTTTTGTTCTGAGCACACTCATGTTTCCCGCCTTATTAGAGACACTAGATACCAAGAGAGTGCCTCTTGCTCTAAAGCAGAGTGTGTTTCATGGATGAGAACTGTAGTGTGTGTTTCCCTTCAGAAAAGGAGTTAAATGCCAGGCTCTGTGTCTTCCTACAAGCAAGACTTCATTTCAGGTAAACGCACTCACTTTTCAGCTCAAAGGAAGCTACATCATTCACGAAGCTCACACTTTTCCTGCTCTTAACTGAAAAGCATTGGATGTTAATGGACCTGTTGTTTGTATCCGTTTCAGAAGCAGAGTTGAACTAGATATGGTCCGGGGGTGTAGGAAACATGGTTCATTTGTTCTGAGCACACTCACGTTTCGTGCCTTTTAGAGACTCTAGAAAGCAAGAGAGTGCTTCTTGCTCTAAAGCAGAGTGTGTTTCATGGATGAGAACTGTGCTGTGTGTTTCCCTTCAGAAAAGGAGTTAAATGCCAGGCTCTATGACTTCCTACAAGCAAGACTTCCTTTCAGGTAAACGCACTCACTTTTCAGCTCAAAGGAAGCTACATCATTCATGAAGCTCACACGTTTCCCGCTCTTAACTGAAAAGCATTGGATGTTAGAGGACCTGTGGTTTTTATCAGTTTCAGAAGCAGAGTTGAACTAGATATGGTCCATGTGTGTAGGTAACACGGATCTTTTGTTCTGAGCACACTCAAGTTTCCCGCCTTATTAGAGATGCTAGAAAGCAAGAGAGTGCTTCTTGCTCTAAAGCAGAGTGTGTTTCATGGATGAGAACTGTGCTGTGTGTTTCCCTTCAGAAACGGAGTTAAATGCCAGGCTCTGTGTCTTCCTAAAAGCAAGACTTCCTTTCTGGTAAATGCACTCACTTTTCAGCTCAAAGGAAGCTACATCATTCATGAAGCTCACACGTTTCCCGCTCTTAACTGAAAAGCGTTGGATGTTAGAGGACCTGTGGTTTGTATCAGTTTCAGAAGCAGAGTTGAACTAGATATGGTCTCTGTGTAGGAAACACGGTTCTTTTGTTCAGAGCACACTCACGTTTCCGGCCTTATTAGAGACTCTAGAAACCAAGAGAGTGCTTCTTGCTCTAAAGCAGAGTGTGTTTCATGGATGAGAACTGTGCTGTGTGTTTCCCTTCTGAAATGGAGTTAAATGCCAGGCTCCGTGTCTTCCAACAAGCAACACTTCGTTTCAGGTAAACGCACTCAATTTCAGCTCAAAGGAAGCTACATCCTTCACAAAGCTAACACGTCACTCACTCTTAACTGAATAGCATTGGATGTTAGAGGACCTGTGGTTTGTATCAGTTTCAGAAGCAGAGTTGAACTAGGTATGGTCCGGGGGTGTAGGAAACATGGTTCATTTGTTCTGAGCATACTCACGTTTCCTGCCTTTTAGAGACTCTAGAAAGCAAGAGAGTGCTTCTTGCTCTAAAGCAGAGTGTGTTTCATGGATGAGAAGTGTGCTGTGTGTTTCCCTTCAGAAAAGGAGTTAAATGCCAGGCTCTATGTCTTCCTACAAGCAAGACTTCCTTTCAGGTAAACGCACTCACTTTTCAGCTCAAAGGAAGCTACATCATTCACGAAGCTCACAGGTTTCTTGCTCTTAACTGACAAGCACTGGATGTTAGAGGACCTGTGGTTTGTATCAGTTTCAGAAGCAGAGTTGAACTAAATATGGTCCATGTGTGCAGGAAACACGGATCTTTTGTTCTGAGCACACTCATGTTTCCCGCCTTATTAGAGATGCTAAAAAGCAAGAGAGTGCTTCTTGCTCTAAAGCAGAGTGTGTTTCATGGATGAGAACTGTAGTGTGTGTTTCCCTTCAGAAAAGGAGTTAAATGCCAGGCTCTGTGTCTTCCTAAAAGCAAGACTTCCTTTCTGGTAAATGCACTCACTTTTCAGCTCAAATGAAGCTACATCATTCACTAAGCTCACATGTTTCCCGCTCTTAACTGAAAAGCATTGGATGTTAGAGGACCTGTGGTTTGTATCAGTTTCAGAAGCAGAGTTGAACTAGATATGGTCTCTGTGTAGGAAACACGGTTCTTTTGTTCAGAGCTCACTCACGTTTCAGGCCTTATTAGAGACTCTAGAAACCAAGAGAGTGCTTCTTGCTCTAAAGCAGAGTGTGTTTCATGGATGAGAACTGTGCTGTATGTTTCCCTTCTGAAATGGAGTTAAATGCCAGGCTCTGTGTCTTCCTACAAGCAACACTTCGTTTCAGGTAAATGCACTCAATTTCAGCTCAAAGGAAGCTACATCCTTCACAAAGCTAACACGTCACGCACTCTTAACTGAATAGCATTGGATATTAGAGGACCTGTGGTTTGTATCAGTTTTAGAAGCAGAGTTGAAATAGATACGGTCCGTGTCTATAGGAAACACGGTTCTTTTGTTCTGAGCACACTCACGTGTCCAGCCTTATTAGGACACTAGAAAGCAAGAGAGTGCTTCTTTTTCTAAAGCAGAGTTTTTTTTCTTGGAAGAGAACTGTGCTGTGTGTTTCCCTTCAGAAAAGGAGTTAAATGCCAGGCTCTGTGTCTTCCTACAAGCAAGACTTCTTTTCAGGTAATGCACTCACTTTTCAGCTCAAATGAAGCAACATCTTTCACGAAGCTCACATGTTTCTTGCTCTAACTGAAAAGCATTGGATGTTAGAGGACCTGTGGTTTGTATCAGTTTCAGAAGCAGAGTTGAACTAGATATGGTCCCTGTGTAGGAAACAGGGATCATTTGTTCTGAGTCCACTCCTGTTTCCCGCCTTATTAGAGATGCTAGAAAGCAAGAGAGTGCTTCTTGCTCTAAAGCAGAGTGTGTTTCATGGATGAGATCTGTGCCTTGTGTTTCCCTTCAGAAACGGAGTTAAATGCCAGGCTCTGTGTCTTCCTACAAGCAAGACTTCCTTTCAGGTAAACGCACTCACTTTTCAGCTCAAAGGAAGCTACATCATCACGAAGCTCATACTTTTCCCGCTCTTAACTGAAAAGCATAGGAATATAATGGACCTGTTGTTTGTATCAGTTTCAGAAGCAGAGTTGAACTGGATATGGTCACTGTGTGTAGGAAACACAGTTCTTTTGTTCTGAGCACACTCATGTTTCCCGCCTTATTAGAGACACTAGATACCAAGAGAGTGCCTCTTGCTCTAAAGCAGAGTGTGTTTCATGGATGAGAACTGTAGTGTGTGTTTCCCTTCAGAAAAGGAGTTAAATGCCAGGCTCTGTGTCTTCCTACAAGCAAGACTTCATTTCAGGTAAACGCACTCAGTTTTCAGCTCAAAGGAAGCTACATCGTTCAGGAAGCTCACACGTTTCTAGCTCTTAACTGAAAAGCATTGGATGTTAGAGGACCTGTGGCTTGTATCAGTTTCAGAAGCAGAGTTGAACTAGATATGGTCCGGGGGTGTAGGAAACATGGTTCATTTGTTCTGAGCACACTCACGTTTCCTGCCTTTTAGAGACTCTAGAAAGCAAGAGAGTGCTTCTTGCTCTAAAGCAGAGTGTGTTTCATGGATGAGAACTGTGCTGTGTGTTTCCCTTCAGAAAAGGAGTTAAGTGCCAGGATCTATGTCTTCCTACAAGCAAGACTTCCTTTCAGGTAAACGCACTCACTTTTCAGCTCAAAGGAAGCTACATCATTCATGAAACTCACACGTTTCCCGCTCTTAACTGAAAAGCATTGGATGTTAGAGGACCTGTGGTTTGTATCAGTTTCAGAAGCAGAGTTGAACTAGATATGGTCCGTGTGTGTAGGAAACAGGGATCTTTTGTTCTGAGCACCCTCAAGTTTCCCGCCTTATTAGAGATGCTAGAAAGCAAGAGAGTGCTTCTTGCTCTAAAGCAGAGTGTGTTTCATGGATGAGAACTGTGCTGTGTGTTTCCCTTCAGAAACGGAGTTAAATGCCACGCTCTGTGTCTTCCTAAAAGCAAGACTTCCTTTCAGGTAAATGCACTCACTTTTCAGCTCAAAGGAAGCTACATCATTCACGAAGCTCACACGTTTCCCGCTCTTAACTGAAAAGCATTGGATGTTAGAGGACCTGTGGTATGTATCAGTTTCAGAAGCAGAGTTGAACTAGATATGGTCTCTGTGTAGGAAACACGGTTCTTTTGTTCAGAGCACACTCACGTTTCCGGCCTTATTAGAGACTCTAGAAACCAAGAGAGTGCTTCTTGCTCTAAAGCAGAGTGTGTTTCATGGATGAGAACTGTGCTGTGGGTTTCCCTTCTGAAATGGAGTTAAATGCCAGGCTCCGTGTCTTCCTACAAGCAACACGTCGTTTCAGGTAAACGCACTCAATTTCAGCTCAAAGGAAGCTACATCCTTCACAAAGCAAACACGTCACTCACTCTTAACTGAATAACATTGGATGTTAGAGGACCTGTGGTTTGTATCAGTTTCAGAAGCAGAGTTGAAATAGATACGGTCCGTGTCTATAGGAAACACGGTTCTTTTGTCTGAGCACACTCACGTGTCCAGCCTTATTAGGACACTAGAAAGCAAGAGAGTGCTTCTTGCTCTAAAGCAGAGTGTGTTTCATAGATGAGAACTGTGCTGTGTGTTTCCCTTCTGAAACGGAGTTAAATGCCAGGCTCTGTGTCTTCCTACAAGCAAGACTTCCTTTCAGGTAAATGCACTCAGTTTTCAGCTCAAAGGAAGCTACATCATCACGAAGCTCATACTTTTCCCGCTATTAACTGAAAAGCCTTGGATGTTAATGGACCTGTTGTTTGTATCAGTTTCAGAAGCAGAGTTGAACTGGATATGGTCCCTGTGTGTAGGAAACACAGTTCTTTTGTTCTGAGCACACTCATGTTTCCCGCCTTATTAGAGACACTAGATACCAAGAGAGTGCCTCTTGCTCTAAAGCAGAGTGTGTTTCATGGATGAGAACTGTAGTGTGTGTTTCCCTTCAGAAAAGGAGTTAAATGCCAGGCTCTGTGTCTTCCTACAAGCAAGATTTCATTTCAGGTAAACGCACTCACTTTTCAGCTCAAAGGAAGCTACATCATTCACGAAGCTCACACTTTTCCCGCTCTTAACTGAAAAGCATTGGATGTTAATGGACCTGTTGTTTGTATCCGTTTCAGAAGCAGAGTTGAACTAGATATGGTCCGGGGGTGTAGGAAACATGGTTCATTTGTTCTGAGCACACTCACGTTTCCTGCCTTTTAGAGACTCTAGAAAGCAAGAGAGTGCTTCTTGCTCTAAAGCAGAGTGTGTTTCATGGATGAGAAGTGTGCTGTGTGTTTCCCTTCAGAAAAGGAGTTAAATGCCAGGCTCTATGTCTTCCTACAAGCAAGACTTCCTTTCAGGTAAACGCACTCACTTTTCAGCTCAAAGGAAGCTACATCATTCAAGAAGCTCACAGGTTTCTTGCTCTTAACTGACAAGCACTGGATGTTAGAGGACCTGTGGTTTGTATCAGTTTCAGAAGCAGAGTTGAACTAAATATGGTTCATGTGTGCAGGAAACACGGATCTTTTGTTCTGAGCACACTCATGTTTCCCGCCTTATTAGAGATGCTAAAAAGCAAGAGAGTGCCTCTTGCTCTAAAGCAGAGTGTGTTTCATGGATGAGAACTGTAGTGTGTGTTTCCCTTCAGAAAAGGAGTTAAATGCCAGGCTCTGTGTCTTCCTACAAGCAAGACTTCATTTCAGGTAAACGCACTCACTTTTCAGCTCAAAGGAAGCTACATCATTCACGAAGCTCACACTTTTCCCGCTCTTAACTGAAAAGCATTGGATGTTAATGGACCTGTTGTTTGTATCAGTTTCAGAAGCAGAGTTGAACTAGATATGGTCCGGGGGTGTAGGAAACATGGTTCATTTGTTCTGAGCACACTCACGTTTCGTGCCTTTTAGAGACTCTAGAAAGCAAGAGAGTGCTTCTTGCTCTAAAGCAGAGTGTGTTTCATGGATGAGAACTGTGCTGTGTATTTCCTTTCAGAAAAGGAGTTAAATGCCAGGCTCTGTGTCTTCCTACAAGCAAGACTTCCTTTCAGGTAAACACACTCACTTTTCAGCTCAAAGGAAGCTACATCAATCACGAAGCTCACACGTTTCCCGCTCTTAACTGAAAAGCATTGGATGTTAGAGGACCTGTGGTTTGTATCAGTTTCAGAAGCAGAGTTGAACTAGATATGGTCCGTGTGTGTAGGAAACACGGATCATTTGTTCTGAGCACCTTCAAGTTTCCAGCCTTATTAGAGATGATAGAAAGCAAGAGAGTGCTTCTTTTTCTAAAGCAGATTGTGTTTCATGGATGAGAACTGTGCTGTGTGTTTCCCTTCAGAAACGGAGTTAAATGCCACGCTCTGTGTCTTCCTAAAAGCAAGACTTCCTTTCTGGTAAATGCACTCACTTTTCAGCTCAAATGAAGCTACATCATTCCCGAAGCTCACACGTTTCCCGCTCTTAACTGAAAAGCATTGGATGTTAGAGGACCTGTGGTATGTATCAGTTTCAGAAGCAGAGTTGAACTAGATATGGTCTCTGTGTAGGAAACACGGTTCTTTTGTTCAGAGCACACTCACGTTTCCGGCCTTATTAGAGACTCTAGAAACCAAGAGAGTGCTTCTTGCTCTAAAGCAGAGTGTGTTTCATGGATGAGAACTGTGCTGTGTGTTTCCCTTCTGAAATGGAGTTAAATGCCAGGCTCCGTGTCTTCCTACAAGCAACACGTCGTTTCAGGTAAACGCACTCAATTTCAGCTCAAAGGAAGCTACATCCTTCACAAAGCAAACACGTCACTCACTCTTAACTGAATAGCATTGGATGTTAGAGGACCTGTGGTTTGTATCAGTTTCAGAAGCAGAGTTGAAATAGATACGGTCCGTGTCTATAGGAAACACGGTTCTTTTGTTCTGAGCACACTCACGTGTCCAGCCTTATTAGGGCACTAGAAAGCAAGAGAGTGCTTCTTGCTCTAAAGCAGAGTGTGTTTCATGGATGAGAACTGTGCTGTGTGTTTCCCTTCAGAAAAGGAGTTAAATGCCAGGCTCTGTGTCTTCCTACAAGCAAGACTTCCTTTCAGGTAAATGCACTCAGTTTTCAGCTCAAAGGAAGCTACATCATCACGAAGCTCATACTTTTCCCGCTATTAACTGAAAAGCCTTGGATGTTAATGGACCTGTTGTTTGTATCAGTTTCAGAAGCAGAGTTGAACTGGATATGGTCCCTGTGTGTAGGAAACACAGTTCTTTTGTTCTGAGCACACTCATGTTTCCCGCCTTATTAGAGACACTAGATACTAAGAGAGTGCCTCTTGCTCTAAAGCAGAGTGTGTTTCATGGATGAGAATGGTGCTGTGTGTTTCCCTTCAGAAACGGAGTTAAATGCCAGGCTCTGTGTCTTCCTACAAGAAAGACTTCCTTTCAGGTAAACGCACTCACTTTTCAGCTCAAAGGAAGCTACATCATCACGAAGCTCATACTTTTCCTGCTCTTAACTGAAAAGCCTTGGATGTTAATGGACCTGTTGTTTGTATCAGTTTCAGAAGCAGAGTTAAACTGGATATGGTCCCTGTGTGTAGGAAACACAGTTCTTTTGTTCTGAGCACACTCATGTTTCCCGCCTTATTAGAGACACTAGATACCAAGAGAGTGCCTCTGCTCTAAAGCAGAGTGTGTTTCATGGATGAGAACTGTAGTGTGTGTTTCCCTTCAGAAAAGGAGTTAAATGCCAGGCTCTGTGTCTTCCTACAAGCAAGATTTCATTTCAGGTAAACGCACTCACTTTTCAGCTCAAAGGAAGCTACATCATTCACGAAGCTCACACTTTTCCCGCTCTTAACTGAAAAGCATTGGATGTTAATGGACCTGTTGTTTGTATCCGTTTCAGAAGCAGAGTTGAACTAGATATGGTCCGGGGGTGTAGGAAACATGGTTCATTTGTTCTGAGCACACTCACGTTTCCTGCCTTTTAGAGACTCTAGAAAGCAAGAGAGTGCTTCTTGCTCTAAAGCAGAGTGTGTTTCATGGATGAGAAGTGTGCTGTGTGTTTCCCTTCAGAAAAGGAGTTAAATGCCAGGCTCTATGTCTTCCTACAAGCAAGACTTCCTTTCAGGTAAACGCACTCACTTTTCAGCTCAAAGGAAGCTACATCATTCAAGAAACTCACAGGTTTCTTGCTCTTAACTGACAAGCACTGGATGTTAGAGGACCTGTGGTTTGTATCAGTTTCAGAAGCAGAGTTGAACTAAATATGGTTCATGTGTGCAGGAAACACGGATCTTTTGTTCTGAGCACAATCATGTTTCCCGCCTTATTAGAGATGCTAAAAAGCAAGAGAGTGCCTCTTGCTCTAAAGCAGAGTGTGTTTCATGGATGAGAACTGTGCTGTGTGTTTCCCTTCAGAAACGGAGTTAAATGCCACGCTCTGTGTCTTCCTAAAAGCAAGACTTCCTTTCTGGTAAATGCACTCACTTTTCAGCTCAAATGAAGCTACATCATTCCCGAAGCTCACACGTTTCCCGCTCTTAACTGAAAAGCATTGGATGTTAGAGGACCTGTGGTATGTATCAGTTTCAGAAGCAGAGTTGAACTAGATATGGTCTCTGTGTAGGAAACACGGTTCTTTTGTTCAGAGCACACTCACGTTTCCGGCCTTATTAGAGAGTCTAGAAACCAAGAGAGTGCTTCTTGCTCTAAAGCAGAGTGTGTTTCATGGATGAGAACTGTGCTGTGTGTTTCCCTTCTGAAATGGAGTTAAATGCCAGGCTCCATGTCTTCCTACAAGCAACACTTCGTTTCAGGTAAACACACTCAATTTCAGCTCAAAGGAAGCTACATCCTTCACAAAGCTAACACGTCACTCACTCTTAACTGAATAGCATTGGATGTTAGAGGACCTGTGGTTTGTATCAGTTTCAGAAGCAGAGTTGAAATAGATACGGTCCGTGTCTATAGGAAACACGGTTCTTTTGTTCTGAGCACACTCATGTGTCCAGCCTTATTAGGACACTAGAAAGCAAGAGTGTGCTTCTTGCTCTAAAGCAGAGTATGTTTCATGGATGAGAACTGTGCTGTGTGTTTCCCTTCTGAAACGGAGTTAAATGCCAGGCTCTGTGTCTTCCTACAAGCAAGACTTCCTTTCAGGTAAATGCACTCACTTTTCAGCTCAAAGGAAGCTACATCATTCATGAAGCTCACAGGTTTCTTGCTCTTAACTGAAAAGCACTGGATGTTAGAGGACCTGTGGTTTGTATCAGTATCAGAAGCAGAGTTGAACTAGATATGGTCCCTGTGTAGGAAACACGGTTCTTTTGTTCAGAGCACACCCACGTTTCCTGATTAATTAGAGACACTAGAAAGGAAGAGAGTGCTTCTTGCTCTAAAGCAGAGTGTTTTTCTTGGAAGAGAACTGTGCTGTGTGTTTCCCTTCAGAAAAGGAGTTAAATGCCAGGCTCTGTGTCTTCCTACAAGCAAGACTTCTTTTCAGGTAATGTACTCACTTTTCAGCTCAAATGAAGCAACATCTTTCACGAAGCTCACATGTTTCTTGCTCTAACTGAAAAGCATTGGATGTTAGAGGACCTGTGGTTTGTATCAGTTTCAGAAGCAGAGTTGAACTAGATATGGTCCCTGTGTAGGAAACACGGTTCTTTTGTTCAGAGCACACTCACGTTTCCTGATTAATTAGAGACGCTAGAAAACAAGAGAGTGCTTCTTGCTCTAAAGCAGAGTGTGTTTCATGGATGAGAACTGTGCTGTGTGTTTCCCTTCAGAAACGGAGTTAAATGCCAGGCTCTGTGTCTTCCTACAAGCAAGACTTTGTTTCAGGTAAACGCACTCACTTTTCAGCTCAAAGGAAGCTACATCATTCACGAAGCTCACAGGTTTCTCGCTCATAACTGACAAGCATTGGATGTTAGAGGACCTGTGGTTTGTATCAGTTTCAGAAGAAGAGTTGAACTAGATATGGTCCGTGTGTGTAGGAAACAGGGATCATTTGTTCTGAACCCACTCCTGTTTTCCGCCTTATTAGAGATGCTAGAAAGCAAGAGAGTGCTTCTTGCTCTAAAGCAGAGTGTGTTTTATGGATGAGATCTGTGCCGTGTGTTTCCCTTCAGAAACGGAGTTAAATGCCAGGCTCTGTGTCTTCCTACAAGAAAGACTTCCTTTCAGGTAAACGCACTCACTTTTCAGCTCAAAGGAAGCTACATCATCACGAAGCTCATACTTTTCACGCTATTAACTGAAAAGCATTGGATGTTAATGGACCTGTTGTTTGTATCAGTTTCAGAAGCAGAGTTGAACTGGATATGGTCACTGTGTGTAGGAAACACAGTTCTTTTGTTCTGAGCACACTCATGTTTCCCACCTTATTAGAGACACTAGATACCAAGAGAGTGCCTCTTGCTCTAAAGCAGAGTGTGTTTCATGCATGAGAACTGTAGTGTGTGTTTCCCTTCAGAAAAGGAGTTAAATGCCAGGCTCTGTGTCTTCCTACAAGCAAGACTTCATTTCAGGTAAACGCACTCAGTTTTCAGATCAAAGGAAGCTACATCGTTCAGGAAGCTCACACATTTCTAGCTCTTAACTGAAAAGCATTGGATGTTAGAGGACCTGTGGTTTGTATCAGTTTCAGAAGCAGAGTTGAACTAGATATGGTCCGGGGGTGTAGGAAACATGGTTCATTTGTTCTGAGCACACTCACGTTTCCTGCCTTTTAGAGACTCTAGAAAGCAAGAGAGTGCTTCTTGCTCTAAAGCAGAGTGTGTTTCATGGATGAGAACTGTGCTGTGTGTTTCCCTTCAGAAAAGGAGTTAAATGCCAGGCTCTATGTCTTCCTACAAGCAAGACTTCCTTTCAGGTAAACGCACTCACTTTTCAGCTCAAAAGAAGCTACATCATTCATGAAGCTCACACGTTTCCCGCTCTTAACTGAAAAGCATTGGATGTTAGAGGACCTGTGGTTTGTATCAGTTTCAGAAGCAGAGTTGAACTAGATATGGTCCCTGTGTGTAGGAAACACGGATCTTTTGTTCTGAGCACCCTCAAGTTTCCCGCCTTATTAGAGATGCTAGAAAGCAAGAGAGTGCTTCTTGCTCTAAAGCAGAGTGTGTTTCATGGATGAGAACTGTGCTGTGTGTTTCCCTTCAGAAACGGAGTTAAATGCCAGGCTCTGTGTCTTCCTACAAGCAAGACTTCATTTCAGGTAAACGCACTCACTTTTCAGCTCAAAGGAAGCTACATCATTCACGAAGCTCACACTTTTCCCGCTCATAACTGAAAAGCATTGGATGTTAATGGACCTGTTGTTTGTATCAGATTCAGAAGCAGAGTTGAACTAGATATGGTCCGGGGGTGTAGGAAACATGGTTCATTTGTTCTGAGCACACTCACGTTTCCTGCCTTTTAGAGACTCTAGAAAGCAAGAGAGTGCTTCTTGCTCTAAAGCAGAGTGTGTTTCATGGATGAGAAGTGTGCTGTGTGTTTCCCTTCAGAAAAGGAGTTAAATGCCAGGCTCTATGTCTTCCTACAAGCAAGACTTCCTTTCAGGTAAACGCACTCACTTTTCAGCTCAAAGGAAGCTACATCATTCAAGAAGCTCACAGGTTTCTTGCTCTTAACTGACAAGCACTGGATGTTAGAGGACCTGTGGTTTGTATCAGTTTCAGAAGCAGAGTTGAACTAAATATGGTTCATGTGTGCAGGAAACACGGATCTTTTGTTCTGAGCACACTCATGTTTCCCGCCTTATTAGAGATGCTAAAAAGCAAGAGAGTGCCTCTTGCTCTAAAGCAGAGTGTGTTTCATGGATGAGAACTGTAGTGTGTGTTTCCCTTCAGAAAAGGAGTTAAATGCCAGGCTCTGTGTCTTCCTACAAGCAAGACTTCATTTCAGGTAAACGCACTCACTTTTCAGCTCAAAGGAAGCTACATCATTCACGAAGCTCACACGTTTCCCGCTCTTAACTGAAAAGCATTGGATGTTAGAGGACCTGTGGTATGTATCAGTTTCAGAAGCAGAGTTGAACTAGATATGGTCTCTGTGTAGGAAACACGGTTCTTTTGTTCAGAGCACACTCACGTTTCCGGCCTTATTAGAGACTCTAGAAACCAAGAGAGTGCTTCTTGCTCTAAAGCAGAGTGTGTTTCATGGATGAGAACTGTGCTGTGGGTTTCCCTTCTGAAATGGAGTTAAATGCCAGGCTCCGTGTCTTCCTACAAGCAACACTTCGTTTCAGGTAAACGCACTCAATTTCAGCTCAAAGGAAGCTACATCATTCACAAAGCAAACACGTCACTCACTCTTAACTGAATAGCATTGGATGTTAGAGGACCTGTGGTTTGTATCAGTTTCAGAAGCAGAGTTGAAATAGATACGGTCCGTGTCTATAGGAAACACGGTTCTTTTGTTCTGAGCACACTCACGTGTCCAGCCTTATTAGGACACTAGAAAGCAAGAGAGTGCTTCTTGCTCTAAAGCAGAGTGTGTTTCATGGATGAGAACTGTGCTGTGTGTTTCCCTTCTGAAACGGAGTTAAATGCCAGGCTCTGTGTCTTCCTACAAGCAAGAATTCCTTTCAGGTAAATGCACTCACTTTTCAGCTCAAAGGAAGCTACATCATCACGAAGCTCATACTTTTCCCGCTCTTAACTGAAAAGCCTTGGATGTTAATGGACCTGTTGTTTGTATCAGTTTCAGAAGCAGAGTTAAACTGGATATGGTCCCTGTGTGTAGGAAACACAGTTCTTTTGTTCTGAGCACACTCATGTTTCCCGCCTTATTAGAGACACTAGATACCAAGAGAGTGCCTCTTGCTCTAAAGCAGAGTGTGTTTCATGGATGAGAACTGTAGTGTGTGTTTCCCTTCAGAAAAGGAGTTAAATGCCAGGCTCTGTGTCTTCCTACAAGCAAGACTTCATTTCAGGTAAACGCACTCACTTTTCAGCTCAAAGGAAGCTACATCATTCACGAAGCTCACACTTTTCCTGCTCTTAACTGAAAAGCATTGGATGTTAATGGACCTGTTGTTTGTATCCGTTTCAGAAGCAGAGTTGAACTAGATATGGTCCGGGGGTGTAGGAAACATGGTTCATTTGTTCTGAGCACACTCACGTTTCCTGCCTTTTAGAGACTCTAGAAAGCAAGAGAGTGCTTCTTGCTCTAAAGCAGAGTGTGTTTCATGGATGAGAAGTGTGCTGTGTGTTTCCCTTCAGAAAAGGAGTTAATTGCCAGGCTCTATGTCTTCCTACAAGCAAGACTTCCTTTCAGGTAAACGCACTCACTTTTCAGCTCAAAGGAAGCTACATCATTCACGAAGCTCACAGGTTTCTTGCTCTTAACTGACAAGCACTGGATGTTAGAGGACCTGTGGTTTGTATCAGTTTCAGAAGCAGAGTTGAACTAAATATGGTTCATGTGTGCAGGAAACACGGATCTTTTGTTCTGAGCACACTCATGTTTCCCGCCTTATTAGAGATGCTAAAAAGCAAGAGAGTGCCTCTTGCTCTAAAGCAGAGTGTGTTTCATGGATGAGAACTGTAGTGTGTGTTTCCCTTCAGAAAAGGAGTTAAATGCCAGGCTCTGTGTCTTCCTACAAGCAAGACTTCATTTCAGGTAAACGCACTCACTTTTCAGCTCAAAGGAAGCTACATCATTCACGAAGCTCACACTTTTCCCGCTCTTAACTGAAAAGCATTGGATGTTAATGGACCTGTTGTTTGTATCAGTTTCAGAAGCAGAGTTGAACTAGATATGGTCCGGGGGTGTAGGAAACATGGTTCATTTGTTCTGAGCACACTCACGTTTCGTGCCTTTTAGAGACTCTAGAAAGCAAGAGAGTGCTTCTTGCTCTAAAGCAGAGTGTGTTTCATGGATGAGAACTGTGCTGTGTTTTCCTTTCAGAAAAGGAGTTAAATGCCAGGCTCTATGTCTTCCTACAAGCAAGACTTCCTTTCAGGTAAACGCACTCACTTTTCAGCTCAAAGGAAGCTACATCAATCACAAAGCTCACACGTTTCCCGCTCTTAACTGAAAAGCATTGGATGTTAGAGGACCTGTGGTTTGTATCAGTTTCAGAAGCAGAGTTGAACTAGATATGGTCCGTGTGTGTAGGAAACACGGATCATTTGTTCTGAGCACCTTCAAGTTTCCAGCCTTATTAGAGATGATAGAAAGCAAGAGAGTGCTTCTTGCTCTAAAGCAGAGTGTGTTTCACGGATGAGAACTGTGCTGTGTGTTTCCCTTCAGAAATGGAGTTAAATGCCACGCTCTGTGTCTTCCTAAAAGCAAGACTTCCTTTCTGGTAAATGCACAAACTTTTCAGCTCAAATGAAGCTACATCATTCCCGAAGCTCACACGTTTCCCGCTCTTAACTGAAAAGCATTGGATGTTAGAGGACCTGTGGTATGTATCAGTTTCAGAAGCAGAGTTGAACTAGATATGGTCTCTGTGTAGGAAACACGGTTCTTTTGTTCAGAGCACACTCACGTTTCCGGCCTTATTAGAGACTCTAGAAACCAAGAGAGTGCTTCTTGCTCTAAAGCAGAGTGTGTTTCATGGATGAGAACTGTGCTGTGGGTTTCCCTTCTGAAATGGAGTTAAATGCCAGGCTCCGTGTCTTCCTACAAGCAACACTTCGTTTCAGGTAAACGCACTCAATTTCAGCTCAAAGGAAGCTACATCATTCACAAAGCAAACACGTCACTCACTCTTAACTGAATAGCATTGGATGTTAGAGGACCTGTGGTTTGTATCAGTTTCAGAAGCAGAGTTGAAATAGATACGGTCCGTGTCTATAGGAAACACGGTTCTTTTGTTCTGAGCACACTCACGTGTCCAGCCTTATTAGGACACTAGAAAGCAAGAGAGTGCTTCTTGCTCTAAAGCAGAGTGTGTTTCATGGATGAGAACTGTGCTGTGTGTTTCCCTTCTGAAACGGAGTTAAATGCCAGGCTCTGTGTCTTCCTACAAGCAAGAATTCCTTTCAGGTAAATGCACTCACTTTTCAGCTCAAAGGAAGCTACATCATCACGAAGCTCATACTTTTCCCGCTCTTAACTGAAAAGCCTTGGATGTTAATGGACCTGTTGTTTGTATCAGTTTCAGAAGCAGAGTTAAACTGGATATGGTCCCTGTGTGTAGGAAACACAGTTCTTTTGTTCTGAGCACACTCATGTTTCCCGCCTTATTAGAGACACTAGATACCAAGAGAGTGCCTCTTGCTCTAAAGCAGAGTGTGTTTCATGGATGAGAACTGTAGTGTGTGTTTCCCTTCAGAAAAGGAGTTAAATGCCAGGCTCTGTGTCTTCCTACAAGCAAGACTTCATTTCAGGTAAACGCACTCACTTTTCAGCTCAAAGGAAGCTACATCATTCACGAAGCTCACACTTTTCCTGCTCTTAACTGAAAAGCATTGGATGTTAATGGACCTGTTGTTTGTATCCGTTTCAGAAGCAGAGTTGAACTAGATATGGTCCGGGGGTGTAGGAAACATGGTTCATTTGTTCTGAGCACACTCACGTTTCCTGCCTTTTAGAGACTCTAGAAAGCAAGAGAGTGCTTCTTGCTCTAAAGCAGAGTGTGTTTCATGGATGAGAAGTGTGCTGTGTGTTTCCCTTCAGAAAAGGAGTTAATTGCCAGGCTCTATGTCTTCCTACAAGCAAGACTTCCTTTCAGGTAAACGCACTCACTTTTCAGCTCAAAGGAAGCTACATCATTCACGAAGCTCACAGGTTTCTTGCTCTTAACTGACAAGCACTGGATGTTAGAGGACCTGTGGTTTGTATCAGTTTCAGAAGCAGAGTTGAACTAAATATGGTTCATGTGTGCAGGAAACACGGATCTTTTGTTCTGAGCACACTCATGTTTCCCGCCTTATTAGAGATGCTAAAAAGCAAGAGAGTGCCTCTTGCTCTAAAGCAGAGTGTGTTTCATGGATGAGAACTGTAGTGTGTGTTTCCCTTCAGAAAAGGAGTTAAATGCCAGGCTCTGTGTCTTCCTACAAGCAAGACTTCATTTCAGGTAAACGCACTCACTTTTCAGCTCAAAGGAAGCTACATCATTCACGAAGCTCACACTTTTCCCGCTCTTAACTGAAAAGCATTGGATGTTAATGGACCTGTTGTTTGTATCAGTTTCAGAAGCAGAGTTGAACTAGATATGGTCCGGGGGTGTAGGAAACATGGTTCATTTGTTCTGAGCACACTCACGTTTCGTGCCTTTTAGAGACTCTAGAAAGCAAGAGAGTGCTTCTTGCTCTAAAGCAGAGTGTGTTTCATGGATGAGAACTGTGCTGTGTTTTCCTTTCAGAAAAGGAGTTAAATGCCAGGCTCTATGTCTTCCTACAAGCAAGACTTCCTTTCAGGTAAACGCACTCACTTTTCAGCTCAAAGGAAGCTACATCAATCACAAAGCTCACACGTTTCCCGCTCTTAACTGAAAAGCATTGGATGTTAGAGGACCTGTGGTTTGTATCAGTTTCAGAAGCAGAGTTGAACTAGATATGGTCCGTGTGTGTAGGAAACACGGATCATTTGTTCTGAGCACCTTCAAGTTTCCAGCCTTATTAGAGATGATAGAAAGCAAGAGAGTGCTTCTTGCTCTAAAGCAGAGTGTGTTTCACGGATGAGAACTGTGCTGTGTGTTTCCCTTCAGAAATGGAGTTAAATGCCACGCTCTGTGTCTTCCTAAAAGCAAGACTTCCTTTCTGGTAAATGCACAAACTTTTCAGCTCAAATGAAGCTACATCATTCCCGAAGCTCACACGTTTCCCGCTCTTAACTGAAAAGCATTGGATGTTAGAGGACCTGTGGTATGTATCAGTTTCAGAAGCAGAGTTGAACTAGATATGGTCTCTGTGTAGGAAACACGGTTCTTTTGTTCAGAGCACACTCACGTTTCCGGCCTTATTAGAGACTCTAGAAACCAAGAGAGTGCTTCTTGCTCTAAAGCAGAGTGTGTTTCATGGATGAGAACTGTGCTGTGTGTTTCCCTTCTGAAATGGAGTTAAATGCCAGGCTCTGTGTCTTCCTACAAGCAACACTTCGTTTCAGGTAAACGCACTCAATTTCAGCTCAAAGGAAGCTACATCCTTCACAAAGCTAACACGTCACTCACTCTTAACTGAATAGCATTGGATGTTAGAGGACCTGTGGTTTGTATCAGTTTCAGAAGCAGAGTTGAAATAGATACGGTCCGTGTCTATAGGAAACACGGTTCTTTTGTTCTGAGCACACTCACGTGTCCAGCCTTATTAGGACACTAGAAAGCAAGAGAGTGCTTCTTGCTCTAAAGCAGAGTATGTTTCATGGATGAGAACTGTGCTGTGTGTTTCCCTTCTGAAACGGAGTTAAATGCCAGGCTCTGTGTCTTCCTACAAGCAAGACTTCCTTTCAGGTATATGCACTCACTTTTCAGCTCAAAGGAAGCTACATCATTCATGAAGCTCACAGGTTTCTTGCTCTTAACTGAAAAGCACTGGATTTTAGAGGACCTGTGGTTTGTATCAGTATCAGAAGCAGAGTTGAACTAGATATGGTCCCTGTGTAGGAAACACGGTTCTTTTGTTCAGAGCACACTCACGTTTCCTGAATAATTAGAGACACTAGAAAGGAAGAGAGTGCTTCTTGCTCTAAAGCAGAGTGTTTTTCTTGGAAGAGAACTGTGCTGTGTGTTTCCCTTCAGAAAAGGAGTTAAATGCCAGGCTCTGTGTCTTCCTACAAGCAAGACTTCTTTTGAGGTAATGCACTCACTTTTCAGCTCAAATGAAGCAACATCTTTCACGAAGCTCACATGTTTCTTGCTCTAACTGAAAAGCATTGGATGTTAGAGGACCTGTGGTTTGTATCAGTTTCAGAAGCAGACTTGAACTAGATATGCTCCATGTGTGTAGGAAACACGGATTTTTTGTTCTGAGCACACTCATGTTTCCTGCCTTATTAGAGACACTAGATACCAAGAGAGTGCCTCTTGCTCTAAAGCAGAGTGTGTTTCATGGATGAGAACTGTAGTGTGTGTTTCCCTTCAGAAACGGAGTTAAATGCCCGGCTCTATGTCTTCCTACAAGCAAGACTTTGTTTCAGGTTAACGCACTCACTTTTCAGCTCAAAGGAAGCTTCATCATTCACGAAGCTCACACGTTTCTTGCTCTTAACTGACAAGCACTGGAAGTTAGAGGACCTGTGGTTTGTATCAGTTTCAGAAGCAGAGTTGAACTAGATATGGTCCATGTGTGTAGGAAACACAGTTGTTTTGTTCTGAGCACACTCATGTTTCCCGCCTTATTAGAGACACTAGATACTAAGAGAGTGCCTCTTGCTCTAAAGCAGAGTGTGTTTTATGGATGAGATCTGTGCCGTGTGTTTCCCTTCAGAAACGGAGTTAAATGCCAGGCTCTGTGTCTTCCTACAAGAAAGACTTCCTTTCAGGTAAACGCACTCACTTTTCAGCTCAAAGGAAGCTACATCATCACGAAGCTCATACTTTTCACGCTATTAACTGAAAAGCATTGGATGTTAATGGACCTGTTGTTTGTATCAGTTTCAGAAGCAGAGTTGAACTGGATATGGTCACTGTGTGTAGGAAACACAGTTCTTTTGTTCTGAGCACACTCATGTTTCCCACCTTATTAGAGACACTAGATACCAAGAGAGTGCCTCTTGCTCTAAAGCAGAGTGTGTTTCATGCATGAGAACTGTAGTGTGTGTTTCCCTTCAGAAAAGGAGTTAAATGCCAGGCTCTGTGTCTTCCTACAAGCAAGACTTCATTTCAGGTAAACGCACTCAGTTTTCAGATCAAAGGAAGCTACATCGTTCAGGAAGCTCACACATTTCTAGCTCTTAACTGAAAAGCATTGGATGTTAGAGGACCTGTGGTTTGTATCAGTTTCAGAAGCAGAGTTGAACTAGATATGGTCCGGGGGTGTAGGAAACATGGTTCATTTGTTCTGAGCACACTCACGTTTCCTGCCTTTTAGAGACTCTAGAAAGCAAGAGAGTGCTTCTTGCTCTAAAGCAGAGTGTGTTTCATGGATGAGAACTGTGCTGTGTGTTTCCCTTCAGAAAAGGAGTTAAATGCCAGGCTCTATGTCTTCCTACAAGCAAGACTTCCTTTCAGGTAAACGCACTCACTTTTCAGCTCAAAAGAAGCTACATCATTCATGAAGCTCACACGTTTCCCGCTCTTAACTGAAAAGCATTGGATGTTAGAGGACCTGTGGTTTGTATCAGTTTCAGAAGCAGAGTTGAACTAGATATGGTCCCTGTGTGTAGGAAACACGGATCTTTTGTTCTGAGCACCCTCAAGTTTCCCGCCTTATTAGAGATGCTAGAAAGCAAGAGAGTGCTTCTTGCTCTAAAGCAGAGTGTGTTTCATGGATGAGAACTGTGCTGTGTGTTTCCCTTCAGAAACGGAGTTAAATGCCAGGCTCTGTGTCTTCCTACAAGCAAGACTTCATTTCAGGTAAACGCACTCACTTTTCAGCTCAAAGGAAGCTACATCATTCACGAAGCTCACACTTTTCCCGCTCATAACTGAAAAGCATTGGATGTTAATGGACCTGTTGTTTGTATCAGATTCAGAAGCAGAGTTGAACTAGATATGGTCCGGGGGTGTAGGAAACATGGTTCATTTGTTCTGAGCACACTCACGTTTCCTGCCTTTTAGAGACTCTAGAAAGCAAGAGAGTGCTTCTTGCTCTAAAGCAGAGTGTGTTTCATGGATGAGAAGTGTGCTGTGTGTTTCCCTTCAGAAAAGGAGTTAAATGCCAGGCTCTATGTCTTCCTACAAGCAAGACTTCCTTTCAGGTAAACGCACTCACTTTTCAGCTCAAAGGAAGCTACATCATTCAAGAAGCTCACAGGTTTCTTGCTCTTAACTGACAAGCACTGGATGTTAGAGGACCTGTGGTTTGTATCAGTTTCAGAAGCAGAGTTGAACTAAATATGGTTCATGTGTGCAGGAAACACGGATCTTTTGTTCTGAGCACACTCATGTTTCCCGCCTTATTAGAGATGCTAAAAAGCAAGAGAGTGCCTCTTGCTCTAAAGCAGAGTGTGTTTCATGGATGAGAACTGTAGTGTGTGTTTCCCTTCAGAAAAGGAGTTAAATGCCAGGCTCTGTGTCTTCCTACAAGCAAGACTTCATTTCAGGTAAACGCACTCACTTTTCAGCTCAAAGGAAGCTACATCATTCACGAAGCTCACACGTTTCCCGCTCTTAACTGAAAAGCATTGGATGTTAGAGGACCTGTGGTATGTATCAGTTTCAGAAGCAGAGTTGAACTAGATATGGTCTCTGTGTAGGAAACACGGTTCTTTTGTTCAGAGCACACTCACGTTTCCGGCCTTATTAGAGACTCTAGAAACCAAGAGAGTGCTTCTTGCTCTAAAGCAGAGTGTGTTTCATGGATGAGAACTGTGCTGTGGGTTTCCCTTCTGAAATGGAGTTAAATGCCAGGCTCCGTGTCTTCCTACAAGCAACACTTCGTTTCAGGTAAACGCACTCAATTTCAGCTCAAAGGAAGCTACATCATTCACAAAGCAAACACGTCACTCACTCTTAACTGAATAGCATTGGATGTTAGAGGACCTGTGGTTTGTATCAGTTTCAGAAGCAGAGTTGAAATAGATACGGTCCGTGTCTATAGGAAACACGGTTCTTTTGTTCTGAGCACACTCACGTGTCCAGCCTTATTAGGACACTAGAAAGCAAGAGAGTGCTTCTTGCTCTAAAGCAGAGTGTGTTTCATGGATGAGAACTGTGCTGTGTGTTTCCCTTCTGAAACGGAGTTAAATGCCAGGCTCTGTGTCTTCCTACAAGCAAGAATTCCTTTCAGGTAAATGCACTCACTTTTCAGCTCAAAGGAAGCTACATCATCACGAAGCTCATACTTTTCCCGCTCTTAACTGAAAAGCCTTGGATGTTAATGGACCTGTTGTTTGTATCAGTTTCAGAAGCAGAGTTAAACTGGATATGGTCCCTGTGTGTAGGAAACACAGTTCTTTTGTTCTGAGCACACTCATGTTTCCCGCCTTATTAGAGACACTAGATACCAAGAGAGTGCCTCTTGCTCTAAAGCAGAGTGTGTTTCATGGATGAGAACTGTAGTGTGTGTTTCCCTTCAGAAAAGGAGTTAAATGCCAGGCTCTGTGTCTTCCTACAAGCAAGACTTCATTTCAGGTAAACGCACTCACTTTTCAGCTCAAAGGAAGCTACATCATTCACGAAGCTCACACTTTTCCTGCTCTTAACTGAAAAGCATTGGATGTTAATGGACCTGTTGTTTGTATCCGTTTCAGAAGCAGAGTTGAACTAGATATGGTCCGGGGGTGTAGGAAACATGGTTCATTTGTTCTGAGCACACTCACGTTTCCTGCCTTTTAGAGACTCTAGAAAGCAAGAGAGTGCTTCTTGCTCTAAAGCAGAGTGTGTTTCATGGATGAGAAGTGTGCTGTGTGTTTCCCTTCAGAAAAGGAGTTAATTGCCAGGCTCTATGTCTTCCTACAAGCAAGACTTCCTTTCAGGTAAACGCACTCACTTTTCAGCTCAAAGGAAGCTACATCATTCACGAAGCTCACAGGTTTCTTGCTCTTAACTGACAAGCACTGGATGTTAGAGGACCTGTGGTTTGTATCAGTTTCAGAAGCAGAGTTGAACTAAATATGGTTCATGTGTGCAGGAAACACGGATCTTTTGTTCTGAGCACACTCATGTTTCCCGCCTTATTAGAGATGCTAAAAAGCAAGAGAGTGCCTCTTGCTCTAAAGCAGAGTGTGTTTCATGGATGAGAACTGTAGTGTGTGTTTCCCTTCAGAAAAGGAGTTAAATGCCAGGCTCTGTGTCTTCCTACAAGCAAGACTTCATTTCAGGTAAACGCACTCACTTTTCAGCTCAAAGGAAGCTACATCATTCACGAAGCTCACACTTTTCCCGCTCTTAACTGAAAAGCATTGGATGTTAATGGACCTGTTGTTTGTATCAGTTTCAGAAGCAGAGTTGAACTAGATATGGTCCGGGGGTGTAGGAAACATGGTTCATTTGTTCTGAGCACACTCACGTTTCGTGCCTTTTAGAGACTCTAGAAAGCAAGAGAGTGCTTCTTGCTCTAAAGCAGAGTGTGTTTCATGGATGAGAACTGTGCTGTGTTTTCCTTTCAGAAAAGGAGTTAAATGCCAGGCTCTATGTCTTCCTACAAGCAAGACTTCCTTTCAGGTAAACGCACTCACTTTTCAGCTCAAAGGAAGCTACATCAATCACAAAGCTCACACGTTTCCCGCTCTTAACTGAAAAGCATTGGATGTTAGAGGACCTGTGGTTTGTATCAGTTTCAGAAGCAGAGTTGAACTAGATATGGTCCGTGTGTGTAGGAAACACGGATCATTTGTTCTGAGCACCTTCAAGTTTCCAGCCTTATTAGAGATGATAGAAAGCAAGAGAGTGCTTCTTGCTCTAAAGCAGAGTGTGTTTCACGGATGAGAACTGTGCTGTGTGTTTCCCTTCAGAAATGGAGTTAAATGCCACGCTCTGTGTCTTCCTAAAAGCAAGACTTCCTTTCTGGTAAATGCACAAACTTTTCAGCTCAAATGAAGCTACATCATTCCCGAAGCTCACACGTTTCCCGCTCTTAACTGAAAAGCATTGGATGTTAGAGGACCTGTGGTATGTATCAGTTTCAGAAGCAGAGTTGAACTAGATATGGTCTCTGTGTAGGAAACACGGTTCTTTTGTTCAGAGCACACTCACGTTTCCGGCCTTATTAGAGACTCTAGAAACCAAGAGAGTGCTTCTTGCTCTAAAGCAGAGTGTGTTTCATGGATGAGAACTGTGCTGTGGGTTTCCCTTCTGAAATGGAGTTAAATGCCAGGCTCCGTGTCTTCCTACAAGCAACACTTCGTTTCAGGTAAACGCACTCAATTTCAGCTCAAAGGAAGCTACATCATTCACAAAGCAAACACGTCACTCACTCTTAACTGAATAGCATTGGATGTTAGAGGACCTGTGGTTTGTATCAGTTTCAGAAGCAGAGTTGAAATAGATACGGTCCGTGTCTATAGGAAACACGGTTCTTTTGTTCTGAGCACACTCACGTGTCCAGCCTTATTAGGACACTAGAAAGCAAGAGAGTGCTTCTTGCTCTAAAGCAGAGTGTGTTTCATGGATGAGAACTGTGCTGTGTGTTTCCCTTCTGAAACGGAGTTAAATGCCAGGCTCTGTGTCTTCCTACAAGCAAGAATTCCTTTCAGGTAAATGCACTCACTTTTCAGCTCAAAGGAAGCTACATCATCACGAAGCTCATACTTTTCCCGCTCTTAACTGAAAAGCCTTGGATGTTAATGGACCTGTTGTTTGTATCAGTTTCAGAAGCAGAGTTAAACTGGATATGGTCCCTGTGTGTAGGAAACACAGTTCTTTTGTTCTGAGCACACTCATGTTTCCCGCCTTATTAGAGACACTAGATACCAAGAGAGTGCCTCTTGCTCTAAAGCAGAGTGTGTTTCATGGATGAGAACTGTAGTGTGTGTTTCCCTTCAGAAAAGGAGTTAAATGCCAGGCTCTGTGTCTTCCTACAAGCAAGACTTCATTTCAGGTAAACGCACTCACTTTTCAGCTCAAAGGAAGCTACATCATTCACGAAGCTCACACTTTTCCTGCTCTTAACTGAAAAGCATTGGATGTTAATGGACCTGTTGTTTGTATCCGTTTCAGAAGCAGAGTTGAACTAGATATGGTCCGGGGGTGTAGGAAACATGGTTCATTTGTTCTGAGCACACTCACGTTTCCTGCCTTTTAGAGACTCTAGAAAGCAAGAGAGTGCTTCTTGCTCTAAAGCAGAGTGTGTTTCATGGATGAGAAGTGTGCTGTGTGTTTCCCTTCAGAAAAGGAGTTAATTGCCAGGCTCTATGTCTTCCTACAAGCAAGACTTCCTTTCAGGTAAACGCACTCACTTTTCAGCTCAAAGGAAGCTACATCATTCACGAAGCTCACAGGTTTCTTGCTCTTAACTGACAAGCACTGGATGTTAGAGGACCTGTGGTTTGTATCAGTTTCAGAAGCAGAGTTGAACTAAATATGGTTCATGTGTGCAGGAAACACGGATCTTTTGTTCTGAGCACACTCATGTTTCCCGCCTTATTAGAGATGCTAAAAAGCAAGAGAGTGCCTCTTGCTCTAAAGCAGAGTGTGTTTCATGGATGAGAACTGTAGTGTGTGTTTCCCTTCAGAAAAGGAGTTAAATGCCAGGCTCTGTGTCTTCCTACAAGCAAGACTTCATTTCAGGTAAACGCACTCACTTTTCAGCTCAAAGGAAGCTACATCATTCACGAAGCTCACACTTTTCCCGCTCTTAACTGAAAAGCATTGGATGTTAATGGACCTGTTGTTTGTATCAGTTTCAGAAGCAGAGTTGAACTAGATATGGTCCGGGGGTGTAGGAAACATGGTTCATTTGTTCTGAGCACACTCACGTTTCGTGCCTTTTAGAGACTCTAGAAAGCAAGAGAGTGCTTCTTGCTCTAAAGCAGAGTGTGTTTCATGGATGAGAACTGTGCTGTGTTTTCCTTTCAGAAAAGGAGTTAAATGCCAGGCTCTATGTCTTCCTACAAGCAAGACTTCCTTTCAGGTAAACGCACTCACTTTTCAGCTCAAAGGAAGCTACATCAATCACAAAGCTCACACGTTTCCCGCTCTTAACTGAAAAGCATTGGATGTTAGAGGACCTGTGGTTTGTATCAGTTTCAGAAGCAGAGTTGAACTAGATATGGTCCGTGTGTGTAGGAAACACGGATCATTTGTTCTGAGCACCTTCAAGTTTCCAGCCTTATTAGAGATGATAGAAAGCAAGAGAGTGCTTCTTGCTCTAAAGCAGAGTGTGTTTCACGGATGAGAACTGTGCTGTGTGTTTCCCTTCAGAAATGGAGTTAAATGCCACGCTCTGTGTCTTCCTAAAAGCAAGACTTCCTTTCTGGTAAATGCACAAACTTTTCAGCTCAAATGAAGCTACATCATTCCCGAAGCTCACACGTTTCCCGCTCTTAACTGAAAAGCATTGGATGTTAGAGGACCTGTGGTATGTATCAGTTTCAGAAGCAGAGTTGAACTAGATATGGTCTCTGTGTAGGAAACACGGTTCTTTTGTTCAGAGCACACTCACGTTTCCGGCCTTATTAGAGACTCTAGAAACCAAGAGAGTGCTTCTTGCTCTAAAGCAGAGTGTGTTTCATGGATGAGAACTGTGCTGTGTGTTTCCCTTCTGAAATGGAGTTAAATGCCAGGCTCTGTGTCTTCCTACAAGCAACACTTCGTTTCAGGTAAACGCACTCAATTTCAGCTCAAAGGAAGCTACATCCTTCACAAAGCTAACACGTCACTCACTCTTAACTGAATAGCATTGGATGTTAGAGGACCTGTGGTTTGTATCAGTTTCAGAAGCAGAGTTGAAATAGATACGGTCCGTGTCTATAGGAAACACGGTTCTTTTGTTCTGAGCACACTCACGTGTCCAGCCTTATTAGGACACTAGAAAGCAAGAGAGTGCTTCTTGCTCTAAAGCAGAGTATGTTTCATGGATGAGAACTGTGCTGTGTGTTTCCCTTCTGAAACGGAGTTAAATGCCAGGCTCTGTGTCTTCCTACAAGCAAGACTTCCTTTCAGGTATATGCACTCACTTTTCAGCTCAAAGGAAGCTACATCATTCATGAAGCTCACAGGTTTCTTGCTCTTAACTGAAAAGCACTGGATGTTAGAGGACCTGTGGTTTGTATCAGTATCAGAAGCAGAGTTGAACTAGATATGGTCCCTGTGTAGGAAACACGGTTCTTTTGTTCAGAGCACACTCACGTTTCCTGATTAATTAGAGACACTAGAAAGGAAGAGAGTGCTTCTTGCTCTAAAGCAGAGTGTTTTTCTTGGAAGAGAACTGTGCTGTGTGTTTCCCTTCAGAAAAGGAGTTAAATGCCAGGCTCTGTGTCTTCCTACAAGCAAGACTTCTTTTGAGGTAATGCACTCACTTTTCAGCTCAAATGAAGCAACATCTTTCACGAAGCTCACATGTTTCTTGCTCTAACTGAAAAGCATTGGATGTTAGAGGACCTGTGGTTTGTATCAGTTTCAGAAGCAGACTTGAACTAGATATGCTCCATGTGTGTAGGAAACACGGATTTTTTGTTCTGAGCACACTCATGTTTCCTGCCTTATTAGAGACACTAGATACCAAGAGAGTGCCTCTTGCTCTAAAGCAGAGTGTGTTTCATGGATGAGAACTGTAGTGTGTGTTTCCCTTCAGAAACGGAGTTAAATGCCCGGCTCTATGTCTTCCTACAAGCAAGACTTTGTTTCAGGTTAACGCACTCACTTTTCAGCTCAAAGGAAGCTTCATCATTCACGAAGCTCACACGTTTCTTGCTCTTAACTGACAAGCACTGGAAGTTAGAGGACCTGTGGTTTGTATCAGTTTCAGAAGCAGAGTTGAACTAGATATGGTCCATGTGTGTAGGAAACACAGTTGTTTTGTTCTGAGCACACTCATGTTTCCCGCCTTATTAGAGACACTAGATACTAAGAGAGTGCCTCTTGCTCTAAAGCAGAGTGTGTTTCATGGATGAGAACTGTGCTGTGTGTTTCCCTTCAGAAATGGAGTTAAATGCCAGGCTCTGTGTCTTCCTACAAGCAAGACTTCCTTTCAGGTAAACGCACTCACTTTTCAGCTCAAAGGAAGCTACATCATCAAGAAGCTAATACTTTTCCCGCTCTTAACTGAAAAGCCTTGGATGTTAATGGACCTGTTGTTTGTATCAGTTTCAGAAGCAGAGTTGAACTGGATATGGTCCCTGTGTGTAGGAAACACAGTTCTTTTGTTCTGAGCACACTCATGTTTCCGCCTTCTTAGAGACACTAGATACCAAGAGAGTGCCTCTTGCTCTAAAGCAGAGTGTGTTTCATGGATGAGAACTGTAGTGTGTGTTTCCCTTCAGAAAAGGAGTTAAATGCCAGGCTCTGTGTCTTCCTACAAGCAAGACTTCATTTCAGGTAAACGCACTCACTTTTCAGCTCAAAGGAAGCTACATCATTCAAGAAGCTCACACTTTTCCTGCTCTTAAGTGAAAAGCATTGGATGTTAATGGACCTGTTGTTTGTATCCGTTTCAGAAGCAGAGTTGAACTAGATATGGTCCGGGGGTGTAGGAAACATGGTTCATTTGTTCTGAGCACACTCATGTTTCCCGCCTTATTAGAGATGCTAAAAAGCAAGAGAGTGCCTCTTGCTCTAAAGCAGAGTGTGTTTCATGGATGAGAACTGTGCTGTGTTTTCCTTTCAGAAAAGGAGTTAAATGCCAGGCTCTATGTCTTCCTACAAGCAAGACTTCCTTTCAGGTAAACGCACTCACTTTTCAGCTCAAAGGAAGCTACATCAATCACAAAGCTCACACGTTTCCCGCTCTTAACTGAAAAGCATTGGATGTTAGAGGACCTGTGGTTTGTATCAGTTTCAGAAGCAGAGTTGAACTAGATATGGTCCGTGTGTGTAGGAACCACGGATCATTTGTTCTGAGCACCTTCAAGTTTCCAGCCTTATTAGAGATGATAGAAAGCAAGAGAGTGCTTCTTGCTCTAAAGCAGAGTGTGTTTCATGGATGAGAACTGTGCTGTGTGTTTCCCTTCAGAAATGGAGTTAAATGCCACGCTCTGTGTCTTCCTAAAAGCAAGACTTCCTTTCTGGTAAATGCACAAACTTTTCAGCTCAAATGAAGCTACATCATTCCCGAAGCTCACACGTTTCCCGCTCTTAACTGAAAAGCATTGGATGTTAGAGGACCTGTGGTATGTATCAGTTTCAGAAGCAGAGTTGAACTAGATATGGTCTCTGTGTAGGAAACACGGTTCTTTTGTTCAGAGCACACTCACGTTTCCGGCCTTATTAGAGACTCTAGAAACCAAGAGAGTGCTTCTTGCTCTAAAGCAGAGTGTGTTTCATGGATGAGAACTGTGCTGTGTGTTTCCCTTCTGAAATGGAGTTAAATGCCAGGCTCCGTGTCTTCCTACAAGCAACACTTCGTTTCAGGTAAACGCACTCAATTTCAGCTCAAAGGAAGCTACATCCTTCACAAAGCTAACACGTCACTCACTCTTAACTGAATAGCATTGGATGTTAGAGGACCTGTGGTTTGTATCAGTTTCAGAAGCAGAGTTGAAATAGATACGGTCCGTGTCTATAGGAAACACGGTTCTTTTGTTCTGAGCACACTCACGTGTCCAGCCTTATTAGGACACTAGAAAGCAAGAGAGTGCTTCTTGCTCTAAAGCAGAGTGTGTTTCATGGATGAGAACTGTGCTGTGTGTTTCCCTTCTGAAACGGAGTTAAATGCCAGGCTCTGTGTCTTCCTACAAGCAAGACTTCCTTTCAGGTATATGCACTCACTTTTCAGCTCAAAGGAAGCTACATCATTCATGAAGCTCACAGGTTTCTTGCTCTTAACTGAAAAGCACTGGATGTTAGAGGACCTGTGGTTTGTATCAGTATCAGAAGCAGAGTTGAACTAGATATGGTCCCTGTGTAGGAAACACGGTTCTTTTGTTCAGAGCACACTCACGTTTCCTGATTAATTAGAGACACTAGAAAGGAAGAGAGTGCTTCTTGCTCTAAAGCAGAGTGTTTTTCTTGGAAGAGAACTGTGCTGTGTGTTTCCCTTCAGAAAAGGAGTTAAATGCCAGGCTCTGTGTCTTCCTACAAGCAAGACTTCTTTTGAGGTAATGCACTCACTTTTCAGCTCAAATGAAGCAACATCTTTCACGAAGCTCACATGTTTCTTGCTCTAACTGAAAAGCATTGGATGTTAGAGGACCTGTGGTTTGTATCAGTTTCAGAAGCAGAGTTGAACTAGATATGCTCCATGTGTGTAGGAAACACGGATTTTTTGTTCTGAGCACACTCATGTTTCCCGCCTTATTAGAGACACTAGATACCAAGAGAGTGCCTCTTGCTCTAAAGCAGAGTGTGTTTCATGGATGAGAACTGTAGTGTGTGTTTCCCTTCAGAAACGGAGTTAAATGCCCGGCTCTATGTCTTCCTACAAGCAAGACTTTGTTTCAGGTTAACGCACTCACTTTTCAGCTCAAAGGAAGCTTCATCATTCACGAAGCTCACACGTTTCTTGCTCTTAACTGACAAGCACTGGAAGTTAGAGGACCTGTGGTTTGTATCAGTTTCAGAAGCAGAGTTGAACTAGATATGGTCCATGTGTGTAGGAAACACGGATCTTTTGTTCTGAGCACACTCATGTTTCCCGCCTTATTAGAGACTCTAGAAACCAAGAGAGTGCTTCTTGCTCTAAAGCAGAGTGTGTTTCATGGATGAGAACTGTGCTGTGTGTTTCCCTTCTGAAATGGAGTTAAATTCCAGGCTCTGTGTCTTCCTACAAGCAAGACTTCCTTTCAGGTATACGCACTCACTTTTCAGCTCAAAGGAAGCTACATCATCACGAAGCTCATACTTTTCCGCTATTAACTGGAAAGCCTTGGATGTTAATGGACATGTTGTTTCTATCAGTTTCAGAAGCAGAGTAGAACTGTATATGGTCCATGTGTGTAGGAAACACAGTTGTTTTGTTCTAGCACACTCATGTTTCCCGCCTTATTAGAGACACTAGATACTAAGAGAGTGCCTCTTGCTCTAAAGCAGAGTGTGTTTCATGGATGAGAACTGTGCTGTGTGTTTCCCTTCAGAAAAGGAGTTAAATGCCAGGCTCTATGTCTTCCTACAAGCAAGACCTCCTTTCAGGTAATCGCACTCACTTTTCAGCTCAAAGGAAGCTACATCATTCACGAAGCTCACAGGTTTCTTGCTCTTAACTGACAAGCACTGGATGTTAGAGGACCTGTGGTTTGTATCAGTTTCAGAAGCAGAGTTGAACTAAATATGGTCCATGTGTGCAGGAAACACGGATCTTTTGTTCTGAGCACACTCATGTTTCCTGATTAATTAGAGAAGCTAGAAAGCAAGAGAGTGCTTCTTGCTCTAAAGAAGAGTGTGTTTCATGGATGAGAACTGTGCTGTGTGTTTCCCTTCATAAATGGAGTTAAATGCCAGGCTCTGTGTCTTCCTACAAGCAAGACTTTGTTTCAGGTAAACGCACTCACTTTTCAGCTCAAAGGAAGCTACATCATTCACGAAGCTCACAGGTTTCTCGCTCTTAACTGACAAGCATTGGATGTTAGATGACCTGTGGTTTGTATCAGTTTCAGAAGCAGAGTTGAACTACATATGGTCCGTGTGTGTAGGAAACAGGGAGCTTTTGTTCTGAGCCCACTCCTGTTTCCCGCCTTATTAGAGATGCTAGAAAGCAAGAGAGTGCTTCTTGCTCTAAAGCAGAGTGTGTTTCATGGATGAGATCTGTGCTGTGTGTTTCCCTTCAGAAAGGGAGTTAAATGCCAGGCTCTGTGTCTTCCTACAAGAAAGACTTCCTTTCAGGTAAACGCACTCACTTTTCAGCTCAAAGGAGGCTACTTCATCACGAAGCTCATACTTTTCCCGCTCTTAACTGAAAAGCATTGGATGTTAATGGACCTCTTGTTTGTATCAGTTTCAGAAGCAGAGTTGAACTGGATATGGTCAATGTGTGTAGGAAACACAGTTCTTTTGTTCTGAGCACACTCATGTTTCCTGCCTTATTAGAAACAATAGATACCAAGAGAGTGCCTCTTGCTCTAAAGCAGAGTGTGTTTCATGGATGAGAACTGTAGTGTGTGTTTCCCTTCAGAAAAGGAGTTAAATGCCAGGCTCTGTGTCTTCCTACAAGCAAGACTTGATTTCAGGTAAACGCACTCACTTTTCAGCTCAAAGGAAGCTACATCATTCAAGAAGCTCACAGGTTTCTTGCTCTTAACTGACAAGCACTGGATGTTATAGGACCTGTGGTTTGTATCAGTTTCAGAAGCAGAGTTGAACTAGATATGGTCCATGTGTGTACGAAACACGGATCTTTTGTTCTGAGCACACTCATGTTTCCCGCCTTATTAGAGATGCTAGAAAGCAAGAGAGTGCTTCTTGCTCTAAAGCAGACTGTGTTTCATGGATGAGAACTGTGCTGTGTGTTTCCCTTCAGAAATGGAGTTAAATGCCAGGCTCTGTGTCATCCTACAAGCAAGACTTCCTTTCAGGTAAACGCACTCACTTTTCAGCTCAAAGGAAGCTACATCATCATGAAGCTCATACTTTTCCCACTCTTAACTGAAAAGCCTTGGATGTTAATGGACCTGTTGTTTGTATCAGTTTCAGAAGCAGAGTTGAACTGGATATGGTCCCTGTGTGTAGGAAACACAGTTCTTTTGTTCTGAGCACACTCATGTTTCCCGCCTTATTAGAGACACTAGATACCAAGAGAGTGCCTCTTGCTCTAAAGCAGAGTGTGTTTCATGGATGAGAACTGTAGTGTGTGTTTCCCTTCAGAAAAGGCGTTAAATGCCAGGCTCTGTGTCTTCCTACAAGCAAGACTTCATTTCAGGTAAACGCACTCACTTTTCAGCTCAAAGGAAGCTACATCATTCACGAAGCTCACACTTTTCCCGCTCTTAACTGAAAAGCATTGGATGTTAATGGACCTGTTGTTTGTATCAGATTCAGAAGCAGAGTTGAACTAGATATGGTCCGGGGGTGTAGGAAACATGGTTCATTTGTTCTGAGCACACTCACGTTTCCTGCCTTTTAGAGACTCTAGAAAGCAAGAGAGTGCTTCTTGCTCTAAAGCAGAGTGTGTTTCATAGATGAGAAGTGTGCTGTGTGTTTCCCTTCAGAAAAGGAGTTAAATGCCAGGCTCTATGTCTTCCTACAAGCAAGACTTCCTTTCAGGTAAACGCACTCACTTTTCAGCTCAAAGGAAGGTACATCATTCACGAAGCTCACAGGTTTCTTGCTCTTAACTGACAAGCACTGGATGTTAGAGGACCTGTGGTTTGTATCAGTTTCAGAAGCAGAGTTGAACTAAATATGGTCCATGTGTGCAGGAAACACGGATCTTTTGTTCTGAGCACACTCATGTTTCCCGCCTTATTAGAGATGCTAAAAAGCAAGAGAGTGCCTCTTGCTCTAAAGCAGAGTGTGTTTCATGGATGAGAACTGTAGTGTGTGTTTCCCTTCAGAAAAGGAGTTAAATGCCAGGCTCTGTGTCTTCCTACAAGCAAGACTTCATTTCAGGTAAACGCACTCACTTTTCAGCTCAAAGGAAGCTACATCATTCACGAAGCTCACACTTTTCCCGCTCTTAACTGAAAAGCATTGGAAGTTAATGGACCTGTTGTTTGTATCAGTTTCAGAAGCAGAGTTGAACTAGATATGGTCCGGGGGTGTAGGAAACATGGTTCATTTGTTCTGAGCACACTCACGTTTCGTGCTTTTAGAGACTCTAGAAAGCAAGAGAGTGCTTCTTGCTCTAAAGCAGAGTGTGTTTAATGGATGAGAACTGTGCTGTGTGTTTCCCTTCAGAAAAGGAGTTAAATGCCAGGCTCTATGTCTTCCTACAAGCAAGACTTCCTTTCAGGTAAACGCACTCACTTTTCAGCTCAAAGGAAGCTACATCATTCACGAAGCTCACAGGTTTCCCGCTCTTAACTGAAAAGCATTGGATGTTAGAGGACCTTTGGTTTTTATCAGTTTCAGAAGCAGAGTTGAACTAGATATGATCCATGTGTGTAGGAAACACGGATCTTTTGTTCTGAGCACACTCACGTTTCCGGCCTTATTAGAGACTCTAGAAACCAAGAGAGTGCTTCTTGCTCTAAAGCAGAGTGTGTTTCATGGATGAGAACTGTGCTGTGTGTTTCCCTTCAGAAAAGGAGTTAAATGCCAGGCTCTGTGTCTTCCTACAAGCAAGACTTCTTTTCAGGTAATGCACTCACTTTTCAGCTCAAATGAAGCAACATCTTTCAGGAAGCACACACGTTTCTTGCTCTAACTGAAAAGCATTGGATGTTAGAGGACCTGTGGTTTGTATCAGTTTCAGAAGCAGAGTTGAACTGGATATGGTCCCTGTGTGTAGGAAACACAGTTGTTTTGTTCTGAGCACACTCATGTTTCCCGCCTTATTAGAGACACTAGATACTAAGAGAGTGCCTCTTGCTCTAAAGCAGAGTGTGTTTCATGGATGAGAACTGTGCTGTGTGTTTCCCTTCAGAAATGGAGTTAAATGCCAGGCTCTGTGTCTTCCTACAAGCAAGACTGCCTTTCAGGTAAAGGCACTCACTTTTCAGCTCAAAGGAAGCTACATCATCAAGAAGCTCATACTTTTCCCGCTCTTAACTGAAAAGCCTTGGATGTTAATGGACCTGTTGTTTGTATCAGTTTCAGAAGCAGAGTTGAACTGGATATGGTCCGTGTGTGTAGGAAACACAGTTCTTTTGTTCTGAGCACACTCACGTTTCCTGCCTTTTAGAGACTCTAGAAAGCAAGAGAGTGCTTCTTGCTCTAAAGCAGAGTGTGTTTCATGGATGAGAACTGTGCTGTGTGTTTCCCTTCATAAATGGAGTTAAATGCCAGGCTCTGTGTCTTCCTACAAGCAAGACTTGATTTCAGGTAAACGCACTCACTTTTCAGCTCAAAGGAAGCTACATCATTCAAGAAGCTCACAGGTTTCTTGCTCTTAACTGACAAGCAGTGGATGTTAGAGGACCTGTGGTTTGTATCAGTTTCAGAAGCAGAGTTCAACTAGATATGGTCCATGTGTGTACGAAACACGGATCTTTTGTTCTGAGCACACTCATGTTTCCCGCCTTATTAGAGATGCTAGAAAGCAAGAGAGTGCTTCTTGCTCTAAAGCAGAGTGTGTTTCATGGATGAGAACTGTGCTGTGTGTTTCCCTTCAGAAACGGAGTTAAATGCCAGGCTCTGTGTCTTCCTACAAGCAAGACTTCCTTTCAGGTAAACGCACTCACTTTTCAGCTCAAAGGAAGCTACATCATCATGAAGCTCATACTTTTCCCACTCTTAACTGAAAAGCCTTGGATGTTAATGGACCTGTTGTTTGTATCAGTTTCAGAAGCAGAGTTGAACTGGATATGGTCCCTGTGTGTAGGAAACACAGTTCTTTTGTTCTGAGCACACTCATGTTTCCCGCCTTATTAGAGACACTAGATACCAAGAGAGTGCCTCTTGCTCTAAAGCAGAGTGTGTTTCATGGATGAGAACTGTAGTGTGTGTTTCCCTTCAGAAAAGGCGTTAAATGCCAGGCTCTGTGTCTTCCTACAAGCAAGACTTCATTTCAGGTAAACGCACTCACTTTTCAGCTCAAAGGAAGCTACATCATTCACGAAGCTCACACTTTTCCTGCTCTTAACTGAAAAGCATTGGATGTTAATGGACCTGTTGTTTGTATCCGTTTCAGAAGCAGAGTTGAACTAGATATGGTCCGGGGGTGTAGGAAACATGGTTCATTTGTTCTGAGCACACTCACGTTTCCTGCCTTTTAGAGACTCTAGAAAGCAAGAGAGTGCTTCTTGCTCTAAAGCAGAGTGTGTTTCATAGATGAGAAGTGTGCTGTGTGTTTCCCTTCAGAAAAGGAGTTAAATGCCAGGCTCTATGTCTTCCTACAAGCAAGACTTCCTTTCAGGTAAACGCACTCACTTTTCAGCTCAAAGGAAGCTACATCATTCACGATGCTCACACGTTTCCCGCTCTTAACTGAAAAGCATTGGATGTTAGAGGACCTGTGGTTTGTATCAGTTTCAGAAGCAGAGTTGAACTAAATATGGTCCATGTGTGCAGGAAACACGGATCTTTTGTTCTGAGCACACTCATGTTTCCTGATTAATTAGAGAAGCTAGAAAGCAAGAGAGTGCTTCTTGCTCTAAAGCAGAGTGTGTTTCATGGATGAGAACTGTGCTGTGTGTTTCCCTTCAGAAACGGAGTTAAATGCCAGGCTCTGTGTCTTTCTACAAGCAAGACTTCCTTTCAGGTAAACGCACTCACTTTTCAGCTCAAAGGAAGCTACATCATTCACTAAGCTCACAGGTTTCTCGCTCTTAACTGACAAGCATTGGATGTTAGATTACCTGTGGTTTGTATCAGTTTCAGAAGCAGAGTTGAACTACATATGGTCCATGTGTGTAGGAAACAGGGATCTTTTGTTCTGAGCCCACTCCTGTTTCCCGCCTTATTAGAGATGCTAGAAAGCAAGAGAGTGCTTCTTACTCTAAAGCAGAGTGTGTTTCATGGATGAGATCTGTGCTGTGTGTTTCCCTTCAGAAACGGAGTTAAATGCCAGGCTCTGTGTCTTCCTACAAGCAAGACTTCCTTTCAGGTAAACGCACTCACTTTTCAGCTCAAAGGAGGCTACATCATCACGAAGCTCATACTTTTCCCGCTCTTAACTGAAAAGCATTGGATGTTAATGGACCTCTTGTTTGTATCAGTTTCAGAAGCAGAGTTGAACTGGATATGGTCCCTGTGTGTAGGAAACACAGTTCTTTTATTCTGAGCACACTCATGTTTCCCGCCTTATTAGAGACACTAGATACCAAGAGAGTGCCTCTTGCTCTAAAGCAGAGTGTGTTTCATGGATGAGAACTGTAGTGTGTGTTTCCCTTCAGAAAAGGAGTTAAATGCCAGGCTCTGTGTCTTCCTACAAGCAAGACTTCATTTCAGGTAAACGCACTCACTTTTCAGCTCAAAGGAAGCTACATCGTTCAGGAAGCTCACACGTTTCTAGCTCTTAACTGAAAAGCATTGGATGTTAATGGACTTGTTGTTTGTATCAGTTTCAGAAGCAGATTTGAACTAGATATGGTCCGAGGGTGTAGGAAACATGGTTCATTTGTTCTGAGCACAGTCACCTTTCCTGCCTTTTAGAGACTCTAGAAAGCAAGAGAGTACTTCTTGCTCTAAAGCAGAGTGTGTTTCATGGATGAGAAGTGTGCTGTGTGTTTCCCTTCAGAAACGGAGTTAAATGCCTGGCTCTATGTCTTCCTACAAGCAAGACTTTGTTTCAGGTTAACGCACTCACTTTTCAGTTGAAAGGAAACTTCATCATTCACGAAGCTCACACGTTTCTTGCTCTTAACTGACAAGCACTGGAAGTTAGAGGACCTGTGGTTTGTATCAGTTTCAGAAGCAGAGTTGAACTAGATATGGTCCATGTGTGTAGGAAACACGGATCTTTTGTTCTGAGCACACTCATGTTTTCGCCTTATTAGAGACTCTAGAAACCAAGAGAGTGCTTCTTGCTCTAAAGCAGAGTGTGTTTCATGGATGAGAACTGTGCTGTGTGTTTCCCTTCTTAAATGGAGTTAAATGCCAGAATCCATGTCTTCCTACAAGCAACACTTCCTTTCATGTAAACGCACTCACTTTTCAGCTCAAAGGAAGCTACATCATCACGAAGCTCATACTTTTCCCACTCTTAACTGAAAAGCCTTGGATGTTAATGGACCTGTTGTTTGTATCAGTTTCAGAAGCAGAGTTGAACTGGATATGGTCCCTGTGTGTAGGAAACACAGTTCTTTTGTTCTGAGCACACTCATGTTTCCCGCCTTATTAGAGACACTAGATACCAAGAGAGTGCCTCTTGCTCTAATGCGAGTGTGTTTCATGGATGAGAACTGTAGTGTGTGTTTCCCTTCAGAAAAGGCGTTAAATGCCAGGCTCTGTGTCTTCCTACAAGCAAGACTTCATTTCAGGTAAACGCACTCACTTTTCAGCTCAAAGGAAGCTACATCATTCACGAAGCTCACACTTTTCCCGCTCTTAACTGAAAAGCATTGGATGTTAATGGACCTGTTGTTTGTATCCCTTTCAGAAGCAGAGTTGAACTAGATATGGTCCGGGGGTGTAGGAAACATGGTTCATTTGTTCTGAGCACACTCACGTTTCCTGCCTTTTAGAGACTCTAGAAAGCAAGAGAGTGCTTCTTGCTCTAAAGCAGAGTGTGTTTCATAGATGAGAAGTGTGCTGTGTGTTTCCCTTCAGAAAAGGAGTTAAATGCCAGGCTCTATGTCTTCCTACAAGCAAGACTTCCTTTCAGGTAAACGCACTCACTTTTCAGCTCAAAGGAAGGTACATCATTCACGAAGCTCACAGGTTTCTTGCTCTTAACTGACAAGCACTGGATGTTAGAGGACCTGTGGTTTGTATCAGTTTCAGAAGCAGAGTTGAACTAAATATGGTCCATGTGTGCAGGAAACACGGATCTTTTGTTCTGAGCACACTCATGTTTCCCGCCTTATTAGAGATGCTAAAAAGCAAGAGAGTGCCTCTTGCTCTAAAGCAGAGTGTGTTTCATGAATGAGAACTGTAGTGTGTGTTTCCCTTCAGAAAAGGAGTTAAATGCCAGGCTCTGTGTCTTCCTACAAGCAAGACTTCATTTCAGGTAAACGCACTCACTTTTCAGCTCAAAGGAAGCTACATCATTCACGAAGCTCACACTTTTCCCGCTCTTAACTGAAAAGCATTGGATGTTAATGGACCTGTTGTTTGTATCCCTTTCAGAAGCAGAGTTGAACTAGATATGGTCCGGGGGTGTAGGAAACATGGTTCATTTGTTCTGAGCACACTCACGTTTCCTGCCTTTTAGAGACTCTAGAAAGCAAGAGAGTGCTTCTTGCTCTAAAGCAGAGTGTGTTTCATAGATGAGAAGTGTGCTGTGTGTTTCCCTTCAGAAAAGGAGTTAAATGCCAGGCTCTATGTCTTCCTACAAGCAAGACTTCCTTTCAGGTAAACGCACTCACTTTTCAGCTCAAAGGAAGGTACATCATTCACGAAGCTCACAGGTTTCTTGCTCTTAACTGACAAGCACTGGATGTTAGAGGACCTGTGGTTTGTATCAGTTTCAGAAGCAGAGTTGAACTAAATATGGTCCATGTGTGCAGGAAACACGGATCTTTTGTTCTGAGCACACTCATGTTTCCCGCCTTATTAGAGATGCTAAAAAGCAAGAGAGTGCCTCTTGCTCTAAAGCAGAGTGTGTTTCATGGATGAGAACTGTAGTGTGTGTTTCCCTTCAGAAAAGGAGTTAAATGCCAGGCTCTGTGTCTTCCTACAAGCAAGACTTCATTTCAGGTAAACGCACTCACTTTTCAGCTCAAAGGAAGCTACATCATTCACGAAGCTCACACTTTTCCCGCTCTTAACTGAAAAGCATTGGATGTTAATGGACCTGTTGTTTGTATCAGTTTCAGAAGCAGAGTTGAACTAGATATGGTCTCTGTGTAGGAAACACGGTTCTTTTGTTCAGCGCACACTCACGTTTCCGGCCTTATTAGAGACTCTAGAAACCAAGAGAGTGCTTCTTGCTCTAAAGCAGAGTGTGTTTCATGGATGAGAACTGTGCTGTGTGTTTCCCTTCTGAAATGGAGTTAAATGCCAGGCTCCATGTCTTCCTACAAGCAACACTTCGTTTCAGGTAAACGCACTCAATTTCAGCTCAAAGGAAGCTACATCCTTCACAAAGCTAACTCGTCACTCACTCTTAACTGAATAGCATTGGATGTTAGAGGACCTGTGGTTTGTATCAGTTTCAGAAGCAGAGTTGAAATAGATACGGTCCGTGTCTATAGGAAACACGGTTCTTTTGTTCTGAGCACACTCTCGTGTCCAGCCTTATTAGGACACTAGAAAGCAAGAGAGTGCTTCTTGCTCTAAAGCAGAGTGTGTTTCATGGATGAGAACTGTGCTGTGTGTTTCCCTTCTGAAACGGAGTTAAATGCCAGGCTCTGTGTCTTCCTACAAGCAAGACTTCCTTTCAGGTAAACGCACTCAGTTTTCAGCTCAAAGGAAGCTACATCGTTCAGGAAGCTCACACGTTTCTAGCTCTTAACTAAAAAGCATTGGATGTTAGAGGACCTGTGGTTTGTATCAGTTTCAGAAGCAGAGTTGAACTAGATATGGTCCGGGGGTGTAGGAAACATGGTTCATTTGTTCTGAGCACACTCACGTTTCGTGCTTTTAGAGACTCTAGAAAGCAAGAGAGTGCTTCTTGCTCTAAAGCAGAGTGTGTTTCATGGATGAGAACTGTGCTGTGTGTTTCCCTTCAGAAACGGAGTTAAATGCCACGCTCTGTGTCTTCCTAAAAGCAAGACTTCCTTTCTGGTAAATGCACTCACTTTTCAGCTCAAATGAAGCTACATCATTCACGAAGCTCACACGTTTCCCGCTCTTAACTGAAAAGCATTGGATGTTAGAGGACCTGTGGTATGTATCAGTTTCAGAAGCAGAGTTGAACTAGATATGGTCTCTGTGTAGGAAACACTGTTCTTTTGTTCAGAGCACACTCACGTTTCCGGCCTTATTAGAGACTCTAGAAACCAAGAGAGTGCTTCTTGCTCTAAAGCAGAGTGTGTTTCATGGATGAGAACTGTGCTGTGTGTTTCCCTTCTGAAATGGAGTTAAATGCCAGGCTCTGTGTCTTCCTACAAGCAAGACTTCGTTTCAGGTAAACGCACTCAATTTCAGCTCAAAGGAAGCTACATCCTTCACAAAGCAAACATGTCACTCACTCTTAACTGAATAGCATTGGATGTTAGAGGACCTGTGGTTTGTATCAGTTTCAGAAGCAGAGTTGAACTGGATATGGTCACTGTGTGTAGGAAACACAGTTCTTTTGTTCTGAGCACACTCATGTTTCCCGCCTTATTAGAGACACTAGATACCAAGAGAGTGCCTCTTGCTCTAAAGCAGAGTGTGTTTCATGGATGAGAACTGTAGTGTGTGTTTCCCTTCAGAAAAGGAGTTAAATGCCAGGCTCTGTGTCTTCCTACAAGCAAGACTTCATTTCAGGTAAACGCACTCACTTTTCAGCTCAAAGGAAGCTACATCATTCAGGAAGCTCACACTTTTCCCGCTCTTAACTGAAAAGCATTGGATGTTAATGGACCTGTTGTTTGTATCCGTTTCAGAAGCAGAGTTGAACTAGATATGGTCCGGGGGTGTAGGAAACATGGTTCATTTGTTCTGAGCACACTCACGTTTCCTGCCTTTTAGAGACTCTAGAAAGCAAGAGAGTGCTTCTTGCTCTAAAGCAGAGTGTTTTTCATGGATGAGAAGTGTGCTGTGTGTTTCCCTTCAGAAAAGGAGTTAAATGCCAGGCTCTATGTCTTCCTACAAGCAAGACTTCCTTTCAGGTAAACGCACTCACTTTTCAGCTCAAAGGAAGCTACATCATTCACGAAGCTCACAGGTTTCTTGCTCTTAACTGACAAGCACTGGATGTTAGAGGACCTGTGGTTTGTATCAGTTTCAGAAGCAGAGTTGAACTAAATATGGTCCATGTGTGCAGGAAACACGGATCTTTTGTTCTGAGCACACTCATGTTTCCCGCCTTATTAGAGATGCTAAAAAGCAAGAGAGTGCCTCTTGCTCTAAAGCAGAGTGTGTTTCATGGATGAGAACTGTAGTGTGTGTTTCCCTTCAGAAAAGGAGTTAAATGCCAGGCTCTGTGTCTTCCTACAAGCAAGACTTCATTTCAGGTAAACGCACTCACTTTTCAGCTCAAAGGAAGCTACATCATTCACGAAAATCACAGGTTTCCCGCTCTTAACTGAAAAGCATTGGATGTTAGAGGACCTGTGGTATATATCAGTTTCAGAAGCAGAGTTGAACTAGATATGGTCTCTGTGTAGGAAACACGGTTCTTTTGTTCAGAGCACACTCACGTTTCCGGCCTTATTAGAGACTCTAGAAACCAAGAGAGTGCTTCTTGCTCTAAAGCAGAGTGTGTTTCATGGATGAGAACTGTGCTGTGTGTTTCCCTTCTGAAATGGAGTTAAATGCCAGGCTCCCTGTCTTCCTACAAGCAACACTTCGTTTCAGGTAAACGCACTCAATTTCAGCTCAAAGGAAGCTACATCCTTCACAAAGCTAACACGTCACTCACTCTTAACTGAATAGCATTGGATGTTAGAGGACCTGTGGTTTGTATCAGTTTCAGAAGCAGAGTTGAAATAGATACGGTCCGTGTCTATAGGAAACACGGTTCTTTTGTTCTGAGCACACTCACGTGTCCAGCCTTATTAGGACACTAGAAAGCAAGAGAGTGCTTCTTGCTCTAAAGCAGAGTTTGTTTCATGGATGAGAACTGTGCTGTGTGTTTCCCTTCTGAAACGGAGTTAAATGCCAGGCTCTGTGTCTTCCTACAAGCAAGACTTCCTTTCAGGTAAATGCACTCACTTTTCAGCTCAAAGGAAGCTACATCATTCATGAAGCTCACAGGTTTCTTGCTCTTAACTGAAAAGCACTGGATGTTAGAGGACCTGTGGTTTGTATCAGTATCAGAAGCAGAGTTGAACTAGATATGGTCCCTGTGTAGGAAACACGGTTCTTTTGTTCAGAGCACACTCACGTTTCCTGATTAATTAGAGACGCTAGAAAGGAAGAGAGTGCTTCTTGCTCTAAAGCAGAGTGTTTTTCTTGGAAGAGAACTGTGCTGTGTGTTTCCCTTCAGAAAAGGAGTTAAATGCCAGGCTCTGTGTCTTCCTACAAGCAAGACTTCTTTTCAGGTAATGCACTCACTTTTCAGCTCAAAAGAAGCAACATCTTTCACAAAGCTCACACGTTTCTTGCTCTAACTGAAAAGCATTGGATGTTAGAGGACCTGTGGTTTGTATCAGTTTCAGAAGCAGAGTTGAACTAGATATGGTCCCTGTGTAGGAAACACGGTTCTTTTGTTCAGAGCACACTCACGTTTCCCGCCTTATTAGAGATGCTAGAAAGCAAGAGAGAGCTTCTTGCTCTAAAGCAGAGTGTGTTTCATGGATGAGATCTGTGCCGTGTGTTTCCCTTCAGAAAAGGAGTTAAATGCCAGGCTCTGTGTCTTCCTACAAGCAAGACTTCATTTCAGGTAAACGCACTCAGTTTTCAGCTCAAAGGAAGCTACATCGTTCAGGAAGCTCACATGTTTCTAGCTCTTAACTGAAAAGCATTGGATGTTAGAGGACCTGTGGTTTGTATCAGTTTCAGAAGCAGAGTTGAACTAGATATGGTCTGGGGGTGTAGGAAACATGGTTCATTTGTTCTGAGCACACTCACGTTTCCTGCCATTTAGAGACTCTAGAAAGCAAGAGAGTGCTTCTTGCTCTAAAGCAGAGTGTGTTTCATGGATGAGAACTGTGCTGTGTGTTTCTCTTCAGAAAAGGAGTTAAATGCCAGGCTCTATGTCTTCCTACAAGCAAGACTTCCTTTCAGGTAAACGCACTCACTTTTCAGCTCAAAGGAAGCTACATCATTCACGAAGCTCACGGGTTTCCCGCTCTTAACTGAAAAGCATTGGATGTTAGAGGACCTGTGGTTTGTATCAGTTTCAGAAGCAGAGTTGAACTAGATATGGTCCATGTGTGTAGGAAACACGGATCTTTTGTTCTGAGCACACTCAAGTTACCCGCCTTATTAGAGATGCTAGAAAGCAAGAGAGTGCTTCTTGCTCTAAAGCAGAGTGTGTTTCATGGATGAGAACTGTGCTATGTGTTTCCCTTCAGAAACGGAGTTAAATGCCATGCTCTGTGTCTTCCTAAAAGCAAGACTTCCTTTCTGGTAAATGCACTCACTTTTCAGCTCAAAGGAAGCTACATCATCACGAAGCTCATACTTTTCCAGCTCTTAACTGAAAAGCATTGGATGTTAATGGACCTGTTGTTTGTATCAGTTTCAGAAGCAGAGTTGAACTGGATATAGTCCCTGTGTGTAGGAAACACAGTTCTTTTGTTCTGAGCACACTCATGTTTCCCGCCTTATAGAGACTCTAGAAACCAAGAGAGTGCTTCTTGCTCTAAAGCAGAGTGTGTTTCATGGATGAGATCTGTGCTGTGTGTTTCCCTTCAGAAACGGAGTTAAATGCCAGGCTCTGTGTCTTCCTACAAGCAAGACTTTGTTTCAGGTAAACGCACTCACTTTTCAGCTCAAAGGAAGCTACATCATTCATGAAGCTGACAGGTTTCTTGCTCTTAACTGAAAAGCACTGGATGTTAGAGGACCTGTGGTTTGTATCAGTCTCAGAAGCAGAGTTGAACTAGATATGGTCCCAGTGTAGGAAACAGGGTTCTTTTTTTCAGAGCACACTCATGTTTCCTGATTAATTAGAGACGCTAGAAAGGAAGAGAGTGCTTCTTGCTCTAAAGCAGAGTGTTTTTCTTGGAAGAGAACTGTGCTGTGTGTTACCCTTCAGAAAAGGAGTTAAATGCCAGGCTCTGTGTCTTCCTACAAGCAAGACTTCTTTTCAGGTAAATGCACTCACTTTTCAGCTCAAAGGAACCTACATCATCAGGTAGCTCATACTTTTCCCGCTCTTAACTGAAAAGCCTTGGATGTTAATGGACCTGTTGTTTGTATCAGTTTCAGAAGCAGAGTTGAACTGGATATGGTCCCTGTGTGTAGGAAACACAGTTCTTTTGTTCTGAGCACACTCATGTTTCCCGCCTTATTAGAGACACTAGATACCAAGAGAGTGCCTCTTGCTCTAAAGCAGAGTGTGTTTCAAGGATGAGAAGTGTGCTGTGTGTTTCCCTTCAGAAAAGGAGTTAAATGCCAGGCTCTATGTCTTCCTACAAGCAAGACTTCCTTTCAGGTAAACGCACTCACTTTTCAGCTCAAAGGAAGCTACATCATTCATGAAGCTCACACGTTTCTTGCTCTTAACTGACAACCCCTGGATGTTAGAGGACCTGTGGTTTGTATCAGTTTCAGAAGCAGAGTTGAACTAGATATGCTCCATGTGTGTAGGAAACACGGATTTTTTGTTCTGAGCACACTCATGTTTCCAGTCTTATTAGAGACACTAGATACCAAGAGAGTGCCTCTTGCTCTAAAGCAGAGTGTGTTTCATGGATGAGAAGTGTAGTGTGTGTTTCCCTTCAGAAACGGAGTTAAATGCCAGGCTCTATGTCTTCCTACAAGCAAGACTTTGTTTCAGGTTAACGCACTCACTTTTCAGCTCAAAGGAAGCTTCATCATTCAGGAAGCTCACACGTTTCTTGCTCTTAAATGACAAGCACTGGAAGTTAGAGGACCTGTGGTTTGTATCAGTTTCAGAAGCATAGTTGAACTAGATATGGTCCATGTGTGTAGGAAACACGGATCTTTTGTTCTGAGCACACTCATGTTTCCCGCATTATTAGAGACTCTAGAAACCAAGAGAGTGCTTCTTGCTCTAAAGTAGAGTGTGTTTCATGGATGAGAACTGTGCTGTGTGTTTCCCTTCTGAAATGGAGTTAAATGCCAGGCTCCATGTCTTCCTACAAGCAACACTTCCTTTCATGTAAACGCACTCAATTTCATCTCAAAGGAAGCTACATCCTTCACGAAGCTAACACATTACTCACTCTTAACCTAATAGCATTGGATGTTAGAGGACCTGTGGTTTGTATCAGTTTCAGAAGCAGAGTTGAAATGGATATGGTCACTGTGTGTAGGAAACACAGTTCTTTTGTTCTGAGCACACTCATGTTTCCTGCCTTATTAGAGACAATAGATACCAAGAGAGTGCCTCTTGCTCTAAAGCAGAGTGTGTTTCATGGATGAGAACTGTAGTGTGTGTTTCCCTTCAGAAAAGGAGTTAAATGCCAGGCTCTGTGTCTTCCTACAAGCGAGACTTGATTTCAGGTAAACGCACTCACTTTTCAGCTCAAAGGAAGCTACATCATTCATGAAACTCACAGGTTTCTTGCTCTTAACTGAAAAGCACTGGATGTTAGAGGACCTGTGGTTTGTATCAGTTTCAGAAGCAGAGTTGAACTAGATATGGTCCGGGGGTGTAGGAAACATGGTTCATTTGTTCAGAGCACACTCACGTTTCCTGCCTTTTAGAGACTCTAGAAAGCAAGAGAGTGCTTCTTGCTCTAAAGCAGAGTGTGTTTCATGGATGAGAAGTGTGCTGTGTGTTTCCCTTCAGAAAAGGAGTTAAATGCCAGGCTCTATGTCTTCCTACAAGCAAGACTTCCTTTCAGGTAATCGCACTCACTTTTCAGCTCAAAAGAAGCTACATCATTCACGAAGCTCACAGGTTTCTTGCTCTTAACTGACAAGCACTGGATGTTAGAGGACCTGTGGTTTGTATCAGTTTCAGAAGCAGAGTTGAAATAAATATGGTCCATGTGTGCAGGAAACACGGATCTTTTGTTCTGAGCACACTCATGTTTCCCGCCTTATTAGGGATGCTAAAAAGCAAGAGAGTGCCTCTTGCTCTAAAGCAGAGTGTGTTTCATGAATGAGAACTGTAGTGTGTGTTTCCCTTCAGAAAAGGAGTTAAATGCCAGGCTCTGTGTCTTCCTACAAGCAAGACTTCATTTCAGGTAAACGCACTCACTTTTCAGCTCAAAGGAAGCTACATCATTCACGAAGCTCACACTTTTCCCGCTCTTAACTGAAAAGCATTGGATGTTAATGGACCTGTTGTTTGTATCAGTTTCAGAAGCAGAGTTGAACTAGATATGGTCCGGGAGTGTAGGAAACATGGTTCATTTGTTCTGAGCACACTCACGTTTCCTGCCTTTTAGAGACTCTAGAAAGCAAGAGAGTGCTTCTTGCTCTAAAGCAGAGTGTGTTTCATGGATGAGAACTGTGCTGTGTGTTTCCCTTCAGAAAAGGAGTTAAATGCCAGGCTCTATGGCTTCCTACAAGCAAGACTTCCTTTCAGGTAAACGCACTCACTTTTCAGCTCATATGAAGCTACATCATTCACGAACCTCACACATTTCCCGCTCCTAACTGAAAAGCATTGGATGTTAGAGGACCTGTGGTTTCTATCAGTTTCAGAAGCAGAATTGAACTAGATATGGTCTCTGTGTAGGAAACACGGTTCTTTTGTTCAGAGCACACTCACGTTTCCGGCCTTATTAGAGACTCTAGAAACCAAGAGAGTGCTTCTTGCTCTAAAGCAGAGTGTGTTTCATGGATGAGAACTGTGCTGTGTGTTTCCCTTCTGAAATGGAGTGAAATGCCAGGCTCCGAGTCTTCCTACAAGCAACACTTCGTTTCAGGTAAACGCACTCAATTTCAGCTCAAAGGAAGCTACATCATTCATGAAGCTCACAGGTTTCTTGCTCTTAACTGAAAAGCACTGGATGTTAGAGGACCTGTGGTTTGTATCAGTATCAGAAGCAGAGTTGAACTAGATATGGTCCCTGTGTAGGAAACACGGTTCTTTTGTTCAGAGCACACTCACGTTTCCTGATTAATTAGAGACGCTAGAAAGGAAGAGAGTGCTTCTTGCTCTAAAGCAGAGTGTTTTTCTTGGAAGAGAACTGTGCTGTGTGTTTCCCTTCAGAAACGGAGTTAAATGCCATGCTCTGTGTCTTCCTAAAAGCAAGACTTCCTTTCTGGTAAATGCACTCACTTTTCAGCTCAAAGGAAGCTACATCATCACGAAGCTCATACTTTTCCAGCTCTTAACTGAAAAGCATTGGATGTTAATGGACCTGTTGTTTGTATCTGTTTCAGAAGCAGAGTTGAACTGGATATAGTCCCTGTGTGTAGGAAACACAGTTCTTTTGTTCTGAGCACACTCATGTTTCCCGCCTTATAGAGACTCTAGAAACCAAGAGAGTGCTTCTTGCTCTAAAGCAGAGTGTGTTTCATGGATGAGATCTGTGCTGTGTGTTTCCCTTCAGAAACGGAGTTAAATGCCAGGCTCTGTGTCTTCCTACAAGCAAGACTTTGTTTCAGGTAAACGCACTCACTTTTCAGCTCAAAGGAAGCTACATCATTCATGAAGCTGACAGGTTTCTTGCTCTTAACTGAAAAGCACTGGATGTTAGAGGACCTGTGGTTTGTATCAGTCTCAGAAGCAGAGTTGAACTAGATATGCTCCATGTGTGTAGGAAACACGGATTTTTTGTTCTGAGCACACTCATGTTTCCCGTCTTATTAGAGACACTAGATACCAAGAGAGTGCCTCTTGCTCTAAAGCAGAGTGTGTTTCATGGATGAGAAGTGTAGTGTGTGTTTCCCTTCAGAAACGGAGTTAAATGCCAGGCTCTATGTCTTCCTACAAGCAAGACTTTGTTTCAGGTTAATGCACTCATTTTCATCTCAAAGGAAGCTACATCCTTCACGAAGCTAACACATTACTCACTCTTAACCTAATAGCATTGGATGTTAGAGGACCTGTGGTTTGTATCAGTTTCAGAAGCAGAGTTGAACTGGATATGGTCACTGTGTGTAGGAAACACAGTTCTTTTGTTCTGAGCACACTCATGTTTCCTGCCTTATTAGAGACAATAGATACCAAGAGAGTGCCTCTTGCTCTAAAGCAGAGTGTGTTTCATGGATGAGAACTGTAGTGTGTGTTTCCCTTCAGAAAAGGAGTTAAATGCCAGGCTCTGTGTCTTCCTACAAGCGAGACTTGATTTCAGGTAAACGCACTCACTTTTCAGCTCAAAGGAAGCTACATCATTCATGAAACTCACAGGTTTCTTGCTCTTAACTGAAAAGCACTGGATGTTAGAGGACCTGTGGTTTGTATCAGTTTCAGAAGCAGAGTTGAACTAGATATGGTCCGGGGGTGTAGGAAACATGGTTCATTTGTTCTGAGCACACTCACGTTTCCTGCCTTTTAGAGACTCTAGAAAGCAAGAGAGTGCTTCTTGCTCTAAAGCAGAGTGTGTTTCATGGATGAGAAGTGTGCTGTGTGTTTCCCTTCAGAAAAGGAGTTAAATGCCAGGCTCTATGTCTTCCTACAAGCAAGACTTCCTTTCAGGTAATCGCACTCACTTTTCAGCTCAAAAGAAGCTACATCATTCACGAAGCTCACAGGTTTCTTGCTCTTAACTGACAAGCACTGGATGTTAGAGGACCTGTGGTTTGTATCAGTTTCAGAAGCAGAGTTGAACTAGATATGGTCTCTGTGTAGGAAACACGGTTCTTTTGTTCAGAGCACACTCACGTTTACGGCCTTATTAGAGACTCTAGAAACCAAGAGAGTGCTTCTTGCTCTAAAGCAGAGTGTGTTTCATGGATGAGAACTGTGCTGTGTGTTTCCCTTCTGAAATGGAGTTAAATGCCAGGCTCCATGTCTTCCTACAAGCAAGACTTCCTTTCAGGTAAACGCACTCACTTTTCAGCTCAAAGGAAGCTACATCATTCACGAAGCTCACAGGTTTCTTGCTCTTAACTGACAAGCACTGGATGTTAGAGGACCTGTGGTTTGTATCAGTTTCAGAAGCAGAGTTGAACTGGATATGGTCCATGTGTGCAGGAAACACGGATCTTTTGTTCTGAGCACACTCATGTTTCCCGCCTTATTAGAGATGCTAAAAAGCAAGAGAGTGCCTCTTGCTCTAAAGCAGACTGTGTTTCATGAATGAGAACTGTAGTGTGTGTTTCCCTTCAGAAAAGGAGTTAAATGCCAGGCTCTGTGTCTTCCTACAAGCAAGACTTCATTTCAGGTAAACGCACTCACTTTTCAGCTCAAAGGAAGCTACATCATTCACGAAGCTCACACTTTTCCCGCTCTTAACTGAAAAGCATTGGATGTTAATGGACCTGTTGTTTGTATCAGTTTCAGAAGCAGAGTTGAACTAGATATGGTCCGGGAGTGTAGGAAACATGGTTCATTTGTTCTGAGCACACTCACGTTTCCTGCCTTTTAGAGACTCTAGAAAGCAAGAGAGTGCTTCTTGCTCTAAAGCAGAGTGTGTTTCATGGATGAGAACTGTGCTGTGTGTTTCCCTTCAGAAAAGGAGTTAAATGCCAGGATCTATGGATTCCTACAAGCAAGACTTCCTTTCAGGTAAACGCACTCACTTTTCAGCTCAAATGAAGCTACATCATTCACGAACCTCACACATTTCCCGCTCTTAACTGAAAAGCATTGGATGTTAGAGGACCTGTGGTTTGTATCAGTTTCAGAAGCAGAGTTGAACTAGATATGGTCCGTGTGTGTAGGAAACAGGGATCATTTGTTCTGAGCCCACTTCTGTTTCCCGCCTTATTAGAGATGCTAGAAAGCTAGAGAGTGCTTCTTGCTCTAAAGCAGAGTGTGTTTCATGGATGAGATCTGTGCCCTGTCTTTCCCTTCAGAAACGGAGTTAAATGCCAGGCTCTGTGTCTTCCTACAAGCAAGACTTCCTTTCAGGTAAACGCACTCACTTTTCAGCTCAAAGGAAGCTACATCATCACGAAGCTCATACTTTTCCCGCTATTAACTGAAAAGCCTTGGATGTTAATGGACCTGTTGTTTGTATCAGTTTCAGAAGCAGATTTGAACTGGATATGGTCCCTGTGTGTAGGAAACACAGTTCTTTTGTTCAGAGCACACTCATGTTTCCTGCCTTATTAGAGACACAAGATACTAAGAGAGTGCCTCTTGCTCTAAAGCAGAGTGTGTTTCATGGATGAGAACTGTGCTGTGTGTTTCCCTTCAGAAATGGAGTTAAATGCCAGGCTCTGTGTCTTCCTACAAGCAAGACTTCCTTTCAGGTAAACGCACTCACTTTTCAGCTCAAAGGAAGCTACATCATCAAGAAGCTCATACTTTTCCCGCTCTTAACTGAAAAGCCTTGGATGTTAATGGACCTGTTGTTTGTATCAGTTTCAGAAGCAGAGTTGAACTGGATATGGTCCCTGTGTAGGAAACACAGTTCTTTTGTTCTGAGCACACTCATGTTTCCGCCTTATTAGAGACACTAGATACCAAGAGAGTGCCTCTTGCTCTAAAGCAGAGTGTGTTTCATGGATGAGAACTGTAGTGTGTGTTTCCCTTCAGAAAAGGAGTTAAATGCCAGGCTCTGTGTCTTCCTACAAGCAAGACTTCATTTCAGGTAAACGCACTCACTTTTCAGCTCAAAGGAAGCTACATCATTCACGAAGCTCACACTTTTCCTGCTCTTAACTGAAAAGCATTGGATGTTAATGGACCTGTTGTTTGTATCCGTTTCAGAAGCAGAGTTGAACTAGATATGGTCCGGGGGTGTAGGAAACATGGTTCATTTGTTCTGAGCACACTCACGTTTCCTGCCTTTTAGAGACTCTAGAAAGCAAGAGAGTGCTTCTTGCTCTAAAGCAGAGTGTGTTTCATGGATGAGAAGTGTGCTGTGTGTTTCCCTTCAGAAAAGGAGTTAAATGCCAGGCTCTATGTCTTCCTACAAGGAAGACTTCCTTTCAGGTAATCGCACTCACTTTTCAGCTCAAAGGAAGCTACATCATTCACGAAGCTCACAGGTTTCTTGCTCTTAACTGACAAGAACTGGATGTTAGAGGACCTGTGGTTTGTATCAGTTTCAGAAGCAGAGTTGAAATAAATATGGTCCATGTGTGCAGGAAACACGGATCTTTTGTTCTGAGCACACTCATGTTTCCCGCCTTATTAGAGATGCTAAAAAGCAAGAGAGTGCCTCTTGCTCTAAAGCAGAGTGTGTTTCATGGATGAGAACTGTAGTGTGTGTTTCCCTTCAGAAAAGGTGTTAAATGCCAGGCTCTGTGTCTTCCTACAAGCAAGACTTCATTTCAGGTAAACGCACTCACTTTTCAGCTCAAAGGAAGCTACATCATTCACGAAGCTCACACTTTTCCCGCTCTTAACTGAAAAGCATTGGATGTTAGAGGACCTGTGGTTTGTATCAGTTTCAGAAGCAGAATTGAACTAGATATGGTCTCTGTGTAGGAAACACGGTTCTTTTTTCAGAGTACACTCACGTTTCCGGCCTTATTAGAAACTCTAGAAACCAAGAGAGTGCTTCTTGCTCTAAAGCAGAGTGTGTTTCATGGATGAGAACTGTGCTGTGTGTTTCCCTTCTGAAATGGAGTGAAATGCCAGGCTCCGAGTCTTCCTACAAGCAACACTTCGTTTCAGGTAAACGCACTCAATTTCAGCTCAAAGGAAGCTACATCCTTCACAAAGCTAACATGTCACTCACTCTTAAATGAATAGCATTGGATGTTAGAGGACCTGTGGTTTGTATCAGTTTCAGAAGCAGAGTTGAACTAGATAAGGTCCGTGTCTATAGGAAACAGGGTTCTTTTGTTCTGAGCACACTCACGTGTCCAGCCTTATTAGGACACTAGAAAGCAAGAGAGTGCTTCTTGCTCTAAAGCAGACTGTGTTTCATGGATGAGAACTGTGCTGTGTGTTTCCCTTCTGAAATGGAGTTAAATGCCAGGCTCTGTGTCTTCCTACAAGCAAGACTTCCTTTCAGGTAAATGCACTCACTTTTCAGCTCAAAGGAAGCTACATCATTCCTGAAGCTCACAGGTTTCTTGCTCTTAACTGAAAAGCACTGGATGTTAGAGGACCTGTGGTTTGTATCAGTATCAGAAGCAGAGTTGAACTAGATATGGTCCCTGTGTAGGAAACATGGTTCTTTTGTTCAGAGCACCCTCCCCTTTCCTGATTAATTAGAGACGCTAGAAAGGAAGAGAGTGCTTATTGCTCTAAAGCAGAGTGTTTTTCTTGGAAGAGAACTGTGCTGTGTGTTTCCCTTCAGAACAGGAGTTAAATGCCAGGCTCTGTGTCTTCCTACAAGCAAGACTTCTTTTCAGGTAATGCACTCACTTTTCAGCTCAAATGAAACAACATTTTTCACGAAGCTCACACGTTTCTTGCTCTAACTGAAAAGCATTGGATGTTTGAGGACCTGTGGTTTGTATCAGTTTCAGAAGCAGAGTTGAACTAGATATGGTCCATGTGTGTAGGAAACACGGATCTTTTCTTCTGAGCACACTCAAGTTTCCTGCATTATTAGAGATGCTAGAAAGCAAGAGAGTGCTTCTTGCTCTAAAGCAGAGTGTGTTTCATGGATGAGAACTGTGCTGTGTGTTTCCCTTCAGAAACGGAGTTAAATGCCACGTTCTGTGTCTTCTTAAAAGCAAGACTTCCTTTCTGGTAAATGCACTCACTTTTCAGCTCAAAAGAAGCTACATCATTCACGAAGCTCACACGTTTCCCGCTCTTAACTGAAAAGCATTGGATGTTAGAGGACCTGTGGTTTGTATCAGTTTCAGAAGCAGAGTTGAACTAGATATGGTCTCTGTGTAGGAAACACGGTTCTTTTGTTCAGAGCACACTAACATTTACGGCCTTATTAGAGACTCTAGAAACCAAGAGAGTGCTTCTTGCTCTAAAGCAGAGTGTGTTTCATGGATGAGAACTGTGCTGTGTGTTTCCCTTCTGAAATGGAGTTAAATGCCAGGCTCCATGTCTTCCTACAAGCAAGACTTCCTTTCAGGTAAACGCACTCACTTTTCAGCTCAAAGGAAGCTACATCATTCACGAAGCTCACAGGTTTCTTGCTCTTAACTGACAAGCACTGGATGTTAGAGGACCTGTGGTTTGTATCAGTTTCAGAAGCAGAGTTGAAATAAATATGGTCCATGTGTGCAGGAAACACGGATCTTTTGTTCTGAGCACACTCATGTTTCCCGCCTTATTAGAGATGCTAAAAAGCAAGAGAGTGCCTCTTGCTCTAAAGCAGAGTGTGTTTCATGAATGAGAACTGTAGTGTGTGTTTCCCTTCAGAAAAGGAGTTAAATGCCAGGCTCTGTGTCTTCCTACAAGCAAGACTTCATTTCAGGTAAACGCACTCACTTTTCAGCTCAAAGGAAGCTACATCATTCACGAAGCTCACACTTTTCCCGCTCTTAACTGATAAGCATTGGATGTTAATGGACCTGTTGTTTGTATCAGTTTCAGAAGCAGAGTTGAACTAGATATGGTCCGGGAGTGTAGGAAACATGGTTCATTTGTTCTGAGCACACACACGTTTCCTGCCTTTTAGAGACTCTAGAAAGCAAGAGAGTGCTTCTTGCTCTAAAGCAGAGTGTGTTTCATGGATGAGAACTGTGCTGTGTGTTTCCCTTCAGAAAAGGAGTTAAATGCCAGGCTCTATGGCTTCCTACAAGCAAGACATCCTTTCAGGTAAGCGCACTCACTTTTCAGCTCAAATGAAGCTACATCATTCACGAACCTCACACATTTCCCGCTCTTAACTGAAAAGCATTGGATGTTAGAGGACCTGTGGTTTCTATCAGTTTCAGAAGCAGAATTGAACTAGATATGGTCTCTGTGTAGGAAACACGGTTCTTTTGTTCAGAGCACACTCACGTTTCCGGCCTTATTAGAGACTCTAGAAACCAAGAGAGTGCTTCTTGCTCTAAAGCAGAGTGTGTTTCATGGATGAGAACTGTGCTGTGTGTTTCCCTTCTGAAATGGAGTTAAATGCCAGGCTCCGAGTCTTCCTACAAGCAACACTTCCTTTCAGGTAAACGCACTCAATTTCAGCTCAAAGGAAGCTACATCATTCATGAAGCTCACAGGTTTCTTGCTCTTAACTGAAAAGCACTGGATGTTAGAGGACCTGTGGTTTGTATCAGTATCAGAAGCAGAGTTGAACTAGATATGGTCCCTGTGTAGGAAACACGGTTCTTTTGTTCAGAGCACACTCACGTTTCCTGATTAATTAGAGATGCTAGAAAGGAAGAGAGTGCTTCTTGCTCTAAAGCAGAGTGTTTTTCTTGGAAGAGAACTGTGCTGTGTGTTTCCCTTCAGAAAAGGAGTTAAATGCCAGGCTCTGTGTCTTCCTACAAGCAAGACTTCTTTTCAGGTAATGCACTCACTTTTCAGCTCAAATGAAGCAACATCTTTCACGAAGCTCACACGTTTCTTGCTCTAACTGAAAAGCATTGGATGTTAGAGGACCTGTGGATTGTATCAGTATCAGAAGCAGAGTTGAACTAGATATGGTCCCTGTGTAGGAAACACGGTTCTTTTGTTCAGAGCACACTCACGTTTCCTGATTAATTAGAGACGCTAGAAAGGAAGAGAGTGCTTCTTGCTCTAAAGCAGAATGTGTTTCATGGATGAGAACTGTGCTGTGTGTTTCCCTTCAGAAACGGAGTTAAATGCCAGGTTCTGTGTCTTCCTACAAGCAAGACTTTGTTTCAGGTAAACGCACTCACTTTTCAGCTCAAAGGAAGCTACATCATTCACAAAGCTCACAGGTTTCTGGCTCATAACTGACAAGCATTGGATGTTAGAGGACCTGTGGTTTGTATCAGTTTCAGAAGCAGAGTTGAACTAGATATGGTCCGTGTGTGTAGGAAACAGGGATCATTTGTTCTGAGCCCACTCCTGTTTCCCGCCTTATTAGAGATGCTAGAAAGCTAGAGAGTGCTTCTTGCTCTAAAGCAGAGTGTGTTTCATGGATGAGATCTGTGCCGTGTCTTTCCCTTCAGAAACGGAGTTAAATGCCAGGCTCTGTGTCTTCCTACAAGCAAGACTTCCTTTCAGGTAAACGCACTCACTTTTCAGCCCAAAGGAAGCTACATCATCACGAAGCTCATACTTTTCCCGCTATTAACTGAAAAGCCTTGGATGTTAATGGACCTGTTGTTTGTATCAGTTTCAGAAGCAGAGTTGAACTGGATATGGTCCCTGTGTGTAGGAAACACAGTTCTTTTGTTCAGAGCACACTCATGTTTCCTGCCTTATTAGAGACACAAGATACTAAGAGAGTGCCTCTTGCTCTAAAGCAGAGTGTGTTTCATGGATGAGAACTGTGCTGTGTGTTTCCCTTCAGAAATGGAGTTAAATGCCAGGCTCTGTGTCTTCCTACAAGCAAGACTTCCTTTCAGGTAAACGCACTCACTTTTCAGCTCAAAGGAAGCTACATCATCAAGAAGCTCATACTTTCCCGCTCTTAACTGAAAAGCCTTGGATGTTAATGGACCTGTTGTTTGTATCAGTTTCAGAAGCAGAGTTGAACTGGATATGGTCCCTGTGTAGGAAACACAGTTCTTTTGTTCTGAGCACACTCATGTTTCCGCCTTATTAGAGATGCTAAAAAGCAAGAGAGTGCCTCTTGCTCTAAAGCAGAGTGTGTTTCATGGATGAGAACTGTAGTGTGTGTTTCCCTTCAGAAAAGGAGTTAAATGCCAGGCTCTGTGTCTTCCTACAAGCAAGACTTCATTTCAGGTAAATGCACTCACTTTTCAGCTCAAAGGAAGCTACATCATTCACGAAGCTCACACTTTTCCCGCTCTTAACTGAAAAGCATTGGATGTTAATGGACCTGTGGTTTGTATCAGTTTCAGAAGCAGAGTTGAACTAGATAAGGTCCGTGTCTATAGGAAACACGGTTCTTTTGTTCTGAGCACACTCACGTGTCCAGCCTTATTAGGACACTAGAAAGCAAGAGAGTGCTTCTTGCTCTAAAGCAGAGTGTGTTTCATGGATGAGAACTGTGCTGTGTGTTTCCCTTCTGAAACGGAGTTAAATGCCAGGCTCTGTGTCTTCCTACAAGCAAGACTTCCTTTCAGGTAAATGCACTCACTTTTCAGCTCAAAGGAAGCTACATCATTCCTGAAGCTCACAGGTTTCTTGCTCTTAACTGAAAAGCACTGGATGTTAGAGGACCTGTGGTTTGTATCAGTATCAGAAGCAGAGTTGAACTAGATATGGTCCCTGTGTAGGAAACAGGGTTCTTTTGTTCAGAGCACAATCACGTTTCCTAATTAATTAGAGACGCTAGAAAGGAAGAGAGTGCTTCTTGCTCTAAAGCAGAGTGTTTTTCTTGGAAGAGAACTGTGCTGTGTGTTTCCCTTCAGAAACAGAGTTAAATGCCAGGCTCTGTGTCTTCCTACAAGCAAGACTTCCTTTCAGGTAAACGCACTCACTTTTCGGCTCAAAGGAAGCTACATCATCAAGAAGCTCATACTTTTCCCGCTATTAACTGAAAAGCCTTGGATGTTAATGGACCTGTTGTTTGTATCAGTTTCAGAAGCAGAGTTGAAATGGATATGGTCCCTGTGTGTAGGAAATACAGTTCTTTTGTTCTGAGCACACTCATGTTTCCCGCCTTATTAGAGACACTAGATACTAAGAGAGTGCCTCTTGCTCTAAAGCAGAGTGTGTTTCATGGATGAGAACTGTGCTGTGTGTTTCTCTTCAGAAAAGGAGTTAAATGCCAGGCTCTGTGTCTTCCTACAAGCAAGACTTCATTTCAGGTAAACGCACTCACTTTTCAGCTCAAAGGAAGCTACATCATTCACGAAGCTCACACTTTTCCCGCTCTTAACTGAAAAGCATTGGATGTTAATGGACCTGTTGTTTGTATCAGTTTCAGAAGCAGAGTTGAACTAGATATGGTCCGGGGGTGTAGGAAACATGGTTCATTTGTTCTGAGCACACTCACGTTTCCTGACTTTTAGAGACTCTAGAAAGCAAGAGAGTGCTTCTTGCTCTAAAGCAGAGTGTGTTTCATGGATGAGAAGTGTGCTGTGTGTTTCCCTTCAGAAAAGGAGTTAAATGCCAGGCTCTATGTCTTCCTACAAGCAAGACTTCCTTTCAGGTAAACACACTCACTTTTCAGCTCAAAGGAAGCTACATCATTCACGAAGCTCACAGGTTTCTTGCTCTTAACTGACAAGCACTGGATGTTAGAGGACCTGTGGTTTGTATCAGTTTCAGAAGCAGAGTTGAACTGGATATGGTCACTGTGTGTAGGAAACACAGTTCTTTTGTTCTGAGCACACTCATGTTTCCCTCCTTATTAGAGGCACTAGATACCAAGAGAGTGCCACTTGCTCTAAAGCAGAGTGTGTTTCATGGATGAGAACTGTAGTGTGTGTTTCCCTTCAGAAAAGGAGTTAAATGCCAGGCTCTGTGTCTTCCTACAAGCAAGACTTCATTTCAGGTAAACGCACTCAGTTTTCAGCTCAAAGGAAGCTACATCATTCACGAAGCTCACATGTTTCCCGCTCTTAACTGAAAAGCATTGGATGTTAGAGGACCTGTGGTTTGTATCAGTTTCAGAAGTAGAGTTGAACTAGATATGGTCCATGTGTGTAGGAAACACGGATCTTTTGTTCTGAGCACACTCAAGTTTCCCGCCTTATTAGAGATGCTAGAAATCAAGAGAGTGCTTCTTGCTCTAAAGCAGAGTGTGTTTCATGGATGAGAACTGTGCTGTGTGTTTCCCTTCAGAAAGGGAGTTAAATGCCAAGCTCTGTGTCTTCCTAAAAGCAAGACTTCCATTCTGGTAAATGCACTCACTTTTCAACTCAAATGAAGCTACATCATTCACGAAGCTCACACTTTTCCCGCTCTTAACTGAAAAGCATTGGATGTTAGAGGACCTGTGGTTTCTATCAGTTTCAGAAGCAGAGTTGAACTAGATATGGTCTCTGTGTAGGAAACACGGTTCTTTTGTTCAGAGCACACTCAAGTTTCCGGCCTTATTAGAGACGCTAGAAAGCAAGAGAGTGCTTCTTGCTCTAAAGCAGAGTGTGTTTCATGGATGAGAACTGTGCTGTGTGTTTCCCTTCTGAAATGGAGTTAAATGCCAGGCTCCGTGTCTTCCTACAAGCAACACTTCGTTTCAGGTAAACGCACTCAATTTCAGCTCAAAGGAAGCTACATCCTTCACAAAGCTAACACATCACTCACTCTTAACTGAATAGCATTGGATGTTAGAGGACCTGTGGTTTGTATCAGTTTCAGAAGCAGAGTTGAAATAGATACGGTCCGTGTCTATAGGAAACACGGTTCTTTTGTTCTGAGCACACTCACGTGTCCAGCCTTATTAGGACACTAGAAAGCAAGAGAGTGCTTCTTGCTCTAAAGCAGAGTGTGTTTCATGGATGAGAACTGTGCTGTGTGTTTCCCTTCTGAAATGGAGTTAAATGCCAGGCTCTGTGTCTTCCTACAAGCAAGACTTCCTTTCAGGTAAATGCACTCACTTTTCAGCTCAAAGGAAGCTACATCATTCCTGAAGCTCACAGGTTTCCTGCTCTTAACTGAAAAGCATTGGATGTTAGAGGACCTGTGGTTTGTATCAGTATCAGAAGCAGAGTTGAACTGGATATGGTCCCTGTGTGTAGGAAACACAGTTCTTTTGTTCTGAGCACACTCATGTTTCCCGCCTTATTAGAGACACTAGATACCAAGAGAGTGCCTCTTGCTCTAAAGCAGAGTGTGTTTCATGGATGAGAACTGTAGTGTGTATTTCCCTTCAGAAAAGGAGTTAAATGCCAGGCTCTGTGTCTTCCTACAAGCAAGACTTCATTTCAGGTAAACGCACTCAGTTTTCAGCTCAAAGGAAGCTACATCGTTCAGGAAGCTCACACGTTTCTAGCTCTTAACGGAAAAGCATTGGATGTTAGAGGACCTGTGGTTTGTATCAGTTTCAGAAGCAGAGTTGAACTGGATATGGTCACTGTGTGTAGGAAACACAGTTCTTTTGTTCTGAGCACACTCATGTTTCCCTCCTTATTAGAGGCACTAGATACCAAGAGAGTGCCACTTGTTCTAAAGCAGAGTGTGTTTCATGGATGAGAACTGTAGTGTGTGTTTCCCTTCAGAAAAGGAGTTAAATGCCAGGCTCTGTGTCTTCCTACAAGCAAGACTTCATTTCAGGTAAACGCACTCAGTTTTCAGCTCAAAGGAAGCTACATCATTCACGAAGCTCACATGTTTCCCGCTCTTAACTGAAAAGCATTGGATGTTAGAGGACCTGTGGTTTGTATCAGTTTCAGAAGTAGAGTTGAACTAGATATGGTCCATGTGTGTAGGAAACACGGATCTTTTGTTCTGAGCACACTCAAGTTTCCCGCCTTATTAGAGATGCTAGAAAGCAAGAGAGTGCTTCTTGCTCTAAAGCAGAGTGTGTTTCATGGATGAGAACTGTGCTGTGTGTTTCCCTTCAGAAAGGGAGTTAAATGCCACGCTCTGTGTCTTCCTAAAAGCAAGACTTCCATTCTGGTAAATGCACTCACTTTTCAACTCAAATGAAGCTACATCATTCACGAAGCTCACACTTTTCCCGCTCTTAACTGAAAAGCATTGGATGTTAGAGGACCTGTGGTTTCTATCAGTTTCAGAAGCAGAGTTGAACTAGATATGGTCTCTGTGTAGGAAACACGGTTCTTTTGTTCAGAGCACACTCAAGTTTCCGGCCTTATTAGAGACGCTAGAAAGCAAGAGAGTGCTTCTTGCTCTAAAGCAGAGTGTGTTTCATGGATGAGAACTGTGCTGTGTGTTTCCCTTCAGAAATGGAGTTAAATGCCAGGCTCTGTGTCTTCCTACAAGCAAGACTTCCTTTCAGGTAAATGCACTCACTTTTCAGCTCTAAGGAAGCTACATCATTCAGGAAGCTCACACTTTTCTTGCTCTTAACTGACAAGCACTGGATGTTAGAGGACCTGTGGTTTGTATCAGTTTCAGAAGCAGAGTTGAACTAGATATGGTCCCTGTGTAGGAAACACGGTTCTTTTGTTCAGAGCACACTCACGTTTCCTGATTAATTAGAGACGCTAGAAAGGAAGAGAGTGCTTCTTGCTCTAAAGCAGAATGTTTTTCTTGGAAGAGAACTGTGCTGTGTGTTTCCCTTCAGAAAAGGATTTAAATGCCAGGCTCTGTGTCTTCCTACAAGCAAGACTTCCTTTCAGGTAAACGCACTCACTATTCAGCTCAAAGGAAGCTACATCATCATGAAGCTCATACTTTTCCCGCTCTTAACTGAAAAGCATTGGATGTTAATGGACCTGTTCTTTGTATCAGTTTCAGAAGCAGAGTTGAACTGGATATGGTCCCTGTGTGTAGGAAACACAGTTCTTTTGTTCTGAGCACACTCATGTTTCCCGCCTTATTAGAGACACTAGATACCAAGAGAGTGCCTCTTGCTCTAAAGCAGAGTGTGTTTCATGGATGAGAACTGTAGTGTGCGTTTCCCTTCAGAAAAGGAGTTAAATGCCAGGCTCTGTGTCTTCCTACAAGCAAGACTTCATTTCAGGTAAACGCACTCAGTTTTCAGCTCAAAGGAAGCTACATCATTCACGAAGCTCACATGTTTCCCGCTCTTAACTGAAAAGCATTGGATGTTAGAGGACCTGTGGTTTGTATCAGTTTCAGAAGTAGAGTTGAACTAGATATGGTCCATGTGTGTAGGAAACACGGATCTTTTGTTCTGAGCACACTCAAGTTTCCCGCCTTATTAGAGATGCTAGAAAGCAAGAGAGTGCTTCTTGCTCTAAAGCAGAGTGTGTTTCATGGATGAGAACTGTGCTGTGTGTTTCCCTTCAGAAAGGGAGTTAAATGCCACGCTCTGTGTCTTCCTAAAAGCAAGACTTCCATTCTGGTAAATGCACTCACTTTTCAACTCAAATGAAGCTACATCATTCACGAAGCTCACACTTTTCCCGCTCTTAACTGAAAAGCATTGGATGTTAGAGGACCTGTGGTTTCTATCAGTTTCAGAAGCAGAGTTGAACTAGATATGGTCTCTGTGTAGGAAACACGGTTCTTTTGTTCAGAGCACACTCAAGTTTCCGGCCTTATTAGAGACGCTAGAAAGCAAGAGAGTGCTTCTTGCTCTAAAGCAGAGTGTGTTTCATGGATGAGAACTGTGCTGTGTGTTTCCCTTCAGAAATGGAGTTAAATGCCAGGCTCTGTGTCTTCCTACAAGCAAGACTTCCTTTCAGGTAAATGCACTCACTTTTCAGCTCTAAGGAAGCTACATCATTCAGGAAGCTCACACTTTTCTTGCTCTTAACTGACAAGCACTGGATGTTAGAGGACCTGTGGTTTGTATCAGTTTCAGAAGCAGAGTTGAACTAGATATGGTCCCTGTGTAGGAAACACGGTTCTTTTGTTCAGAGCACACTCACGTTTCCTGATTAATTAGAGACGCTAGAAAGGAAGAGAGTGCTTCTTGCTCTAAAGCAGAATGTTTTTCTTGGAAGAGAACTGTGCTGTGTGTTTCCCTTCAGAAAAGGATTTAAATGCCAGGCTCTGTGTCTTCCTACAAGCAAGACTTCCTTTCAGGTAAACGCACTCACTATTCAGCTCAAAGGAAGCTACATCATCATGAAGCTCATACTTTTCCCGCTCTTAACTGAAAAGCATTGGATGTTAATGGACCTGTTCTTTGTATCAGTTTCAGAAGCAGAGTTGAACTGGATATGGTCCCTGTGTGTAGGAAACACAGTTCTTTTGTTCTGAGCACACTCATGTTTCCCGCCTTATTAGAGACACTAGATACCAAGAGAGTGCCTCTTGCTCTAAAGCAGAGTGTGTTTCATGGATGAGAACTGTAGTGTGCGTTTCCCTTCAGAAAAGGAGTTAAATGCCAGGCTCTGTGTCTTCCTACAAGCAAGACTTCATTTCAGGTAAACGCACTCACTTTTCAGCTCAAAGGAAGCTACATCATTCACGAAGCTCACACTTTTCGTGCTCTAACTGAAAAGCATTGGATGTTAATGGACCTGTTGTTTGTATCAGTTTCAGAAGCAGAGTTGAACTAGATATGGTCCGGGGGTGTAGGAAACATGGTTCATTTGTTCTGAGCACACTCACGTTTCCTGCCTTTTAGAGACTCTAGAAAGCAAGAGAGTGCTTCTTGCTCTAAAGCAGAGTGTGTTTCATGTATGAGAAGTGTGCTGTGTGTTTCCCTTCAGAAAAGGAGTTAAATGCCAGGCTCTATGTCTTCCTACAAGCAAGACTTCCTTTCAGGTAAACACACTCACATTTCAGCTCAAAGGAAGCTACATCATTCACGAAGCTCACAGGTTTCTTGCTCTTAACTGACAAGCACTGGATGTTAGAGGACCTGTGGTTTGTATCAGTTTCAGAAGCAGAGTTGAACTAGATATGGTCCATGTGTGTAGGAAACACGGATCTTTTGTTCTGAGCACACTCAAGTTTCCCGCCTTATTAGAGATGCTAGAAAGCAAGAGAGTGCTTCTTGCTCTAAAGCAGAGTGTGTTTCATGGATGAGAACTGTGCTGTGTGTTTCCCTTCAGAAATGGAGTTAAATGCCAGGCACTGTGTCTTCCTACAAGCAAGACTTCCTTTCAGGTAAACGCACTCACTTTTCAGCTCAAAGGAAGCTACATCCTTCATGAAGCTCACACGTTTCTAGCTCTTAACTTAAAAGCACTGGATGTTAGAGGACCTGTGGTTTGTATCAGTTTCAGAAGCAGAGTTGAACTAGATATGGTCCCTGTGTAGGAAACACGGTTCTTTTGTTCAGAGCACACTCACGTTTCCTGATTAATTAGAGACACTAGAAAGGAAGAGAGTGCTTCTTGCTCTAAAGCAGAGTGTTTTTCTTGGAAGAGAACTGTGCTGTGTGTTTCCCTTCAGAAAAGGAGTTAAATGCCAGGCTCTGTGTCTTCCTACAAGCAAGACTTCTTTTCAGGTAATGCACTCACTTTTCAGCTCAAATGAAGCAACATCTTTCACGAAGCTCACACGTTTCTTGCTCTAACTGAAAAGCATTGGATGTTAGAGGACCTGTGGTTTGTATCAGTTTCAGAAGCAGAGTTGAACTAGATATGGTCCCTGTGTAGGAAACAGGGTTCTTTTGTTCAGAGCACACTCAGGTTTCCTCATTAATTAGAGACGCTAGAAAACAAGAGAGTGCTTCTTGCTCTAAAGCAGAATGTGTTTCATGGATGAGAACTGTGCTGTGTGTTTCCCTTCAGAAACGGAGTTAAATGCCAGGTTCTGTGTCTTCCTACAAGCAAGACTTTGTTTCAGGTAAACGCACTCACTTTTCAGCTCAAAGGAAGCTACATCATTCATGAAGCTCACAGGTTTCTTGCTCATAACTGACAAGCATTGGATGTTAGAGGACCTGTGGTTTGTATCAGTTTCAGAAGCAGAGTTGAACTAGATATGGTCCGTGTGTGTAGGAAACAGGGATCATTTGTTCTGAGCCCACTCCTGTTTCCCGCCTTATTAGAGATGCTAGAAAGCAAGAGAGTGCTTCTTGCTCTAAAGCAGAGTGTGTTTCATGGATGAGATCTGTGCTGTGTGTTTCCATTCAGAAATGGAGTTAAATGCCAGGCTCTGTGTCTTCCTACAAGCAAGAATTCCTTTCAGGTAAACGCACTCACTTTTCAGCTCAAAGGAAGCTCCATTGTTCAGGAACCTCACAGGTTTCTTCCTCTTAACTGAAAAGCATTGGATGTTAGAGGACCTGTGGTTTGTATCAGTTTCAGAAGCAGAGTTGAACTAGATATGATCCCTGTGTAGGAAACACGGTTCGTTTGTTCAGAGCACACTCACGTTTCCTGATTAATTAGAGACGCTAGAAAGGAAGAGAGTGCTTCTTGCTCTAAAGCAGAATGTTTTTCTTGGAAGAGAACTGTGCTGTGTGTTTCCCTTCAGAAAAGGAGTTAAATGCCAGGCTCTGTGTCTTCCTACAAGCAAGACTTCCTTTCAGGTAAACGCACTCACTATTCAGCTCAAAGGAAGCTACATCATCACGAAGATCATACTTTTCCCGCTCTTAACTGAAAAGCATTGGATGTTAATGGACCTGTTGTTTGTATCAGTTTCAGAAGCAGAGTTGAACTGGATATGGTCACTGTGTGTAGGAAACACAGTTCTTTTGTTCTGAGCACACTCATGTTTCCCGCCTTATTAGAGACACTAGATACCAAGAGAGTGCCTCTTGCTCTAAAACAGAGTGTGTTTCATGGATGAGAACTGTAGTGTGTGTTTCCCTTCAGAAAAGGAGTTAAATGCCAGGCTCTGTGTCTTCCTACAAGCAAGACTTCATTTCAGGTAAACGCACTCACTTTTCAGCTCAAAGGAAGCTACATCATTCACGAAGCTCACACTTTTCGCGCTCTAACTGAAAAGCATTGGATGTTAATGGACCTGTTGTTTGTATCACTTTCAGAAGCAGAGTTGAACTAGATATGGTCCGGGGGTGTAGGAAACATGGTTCATTTGTTCTGAGCACACTCACGTTTCCTGCCTTTTAGAGACTCTAGAAAGCAAGAGAGTGCTTCTTGCTCTAAAGCAGAGTGTGTTTCATGGATGAGAAGTGTGCTGTGTGTTTCCCTTCAGAAAAGGAGTTAAATGCCAGGCTCTATGTCTTCCTACAAGCAAGACTTCCTTTCAGGTAAACACACTCACATTTCAGCTCAAAGGAAGCTACATCATTCACGAAGCTCACAGGTTTCTTGCTCTTAACTGACAAGCACTGGATGTTAGAGGACCTGTGGTTTGTATCAGTTTCAGAAGCAGAGTTGAACTAGATATGGTCCATGTGTGTAGGAAACACGGATCTTTTGTTCTGAGCACACTCAAGTTTCCCGCCTTATTAGAGATGCTAGAAAGCAAGAGAGTGCTTCTTGCTCTAAAGCAGAGTGTGTTTCATGGATGAGAACTGTGCTGTGTGTTTCCCTTCAGAATCGGAGTTAAATGCCAGGCTCTGTGTCTTCCTACAAGCAAGACTTCCTTTCAGGTAAACGCACTCACTTTTCAGCTCAAAGGAAGCTACATCCTTCATGAAGCTCACACGTTTCTAGCTCTTAACTTAAAAGCACTGGATGTTAGAGGACCTGTGGTTTGTATCAGTTTCAGAAGCAGAGTTGAACTAGATATGGTCTCTGTGTAGGAAACACGGTTCTTTTGTTCAGAGCACACTCACGTTTCCTGATTAATTAGAGACGCTAGAAAGGAAGAGAGTGCTTCTTGCTCTAAAGCAGAGTGTTTTTCTTGGAAGAGAACTGTGCTGTGTGTTTCCCTTCAGAAAAGGAGTTAAATGCCAGGCTCTGTGTCTTCCTACATGCAAGACTTCTTTTCAGGTAAATGCACTCACTTTTCAGCTCAAAGGAAGCAACATCTTTCACGAAGCTCACACGTTTCTTGCTCTAACTGAAAAGCATTGGATGTTAGAGGACCTGTGGTTTGTATCAGTTTCAGAAGCAGAGTTGAACTAGATATGGTCCCTGTGTAGGAAACACGGTTCTTTTGTTCAGAGCACACTCACATTTCCTGATTAATTAGCGAAGCTAGAAAACAAGAGAGTGCTTCTTGCTCTAAAGCAGAGTGTGTTTCATGGATGAGAAGTGTGCTGTGTGTTTCCCTTCAGAAAAGGAGTTAAATGCCAGGCTCTATGTCTTCCTACAAGCAAGACTTCCTTTCAGGTAAACGCACTCACTATTCAGCTCAAAGGAAGCTACATCATCACGAAGATCATACTTTTCCCGCTCTTAACTGAAAAGCATTGGATGTTAATGGACCTGTTGTTTGTATCAGTTTCAGAAGCAGAGTTGAACTGGATATGGTCACTGTGTGTAGGAAACACAGTTCTTTTGTTCTGAGCACACTCATGTTTCCCGCCTTATTAGAGACACTAGATACCAAGAGAGTGCCTCTTGCTCTAAAACAGAGTGTGTTTCATGGATGAGAACTGTAGTGTGTGTTTCCCTTCAGAAAAGGAGTTAAATGCCAGGCTCTGTGTCTTCCTACAAGCAAGACTTCATTTCAGGTAAACGCACTCACTTTTCAGCTCAAAGGAAGCTACATCATTCACGAAGCTCACACTTTTCGCGCTCTAACTGAAAAGCATTGGATGTTAATGGACCTGTTGTTTGTATCACTTTCAGAAGCAGAGTTGAACTAGATATGGTCCGGGGGTGTAGGAAACATGGTTCATTTGTTCTGAGCACACTCACGTTTCCTGCCTTTTAGAGACTCTAGAAAGCAAGAGAGTGCTTCTTGCTCTAAAGCAGAGTGTGTTTCATGGATGAGAAGTGTGCTGTGTGTTTCCCTTCAGAAAAGGAGTTAAATGCCAGGCTCTATGTCTTCCTACAAGCAAGACTTCCTTTCAGGTAAACACACTCACATTTCAGCTCAAAGGAAGCTACATCATTCACGAAGCTCACAGGTTTCTTGCTCTTAACTGACAAGCACTGGATGTTAGAGGACCTGTGGTTTGTATCAGTTTCAGAAGCAGAGTTGAACTAGATATGGTCCATGTGTGTAGGAAACACGGATCTTTTGTTCTGAGCACACTCAAGTTTCCCGCCTTATTAGAGATGCTAGAAAGCAAGAGAGTGCTTCTTGCTCTAAAGCAGAGTGTGTTTCATGGATGAGAACTGTGCTGTGTGTTTCCCTTCAGAATCGGAGTTAAATGCCAGGCTCTGTGTCTTCCTACAAGCAAGACTTCCTTTCAGGTAAACGCACTCACTTTTCAGCTCAAAGGAAGCTACATCCTTCATGAAGCTCACACGTTTCTAGCTCTTAACTTAAAAGCACTGGATGTTAGAGGACCTGTGGTTTGTATCAGTTTCAGAAGCAGAGTTGAACTAGATATGGTCCCTGTGTAGGAAACACGGTTCTTTTGTTCAGAGCACACTCACGTTTCCTGATTAATTAGAGACGCTAGAAAGGAAGAGAGTGCTTCTTGCTCTAAAGCAGAGTGTTTTTCTTGGAAGAGAACTGTGCTGTGTGTTTCCCTTCAGAAAAGGAGTTAAATGCCAGGCTCTGTGTCTTCCTACATGCAAGACTTCTTTTCAGGTAAATGCACTCACTTTTCAGCTCAAAGGAAGCAACATCTTTCACGAAGCTCACACGTTTCTTGCTCTAACTGAAAAGCATTGGATGTTAGAGGACCTGTGGTTTGTATCAGTTTCAGAAGCAGAGTTGAACTAGATATGGTCCCTGTGTAGGAAACACGGTTCTTTTGTTCAGAGCACACTCACATTTCCTGATTAATTAGCGAAGCTAGAAAACAAGAGAGTGCTTCTTGCTCTAAAGCAGAGTGTGTTTCATGGATGAGAAGTGTGCTGTGTGTTTCCCTTCAGAAAAGGAGTTAAATGCCAGGTTCTGTGTCTTCCTACAAGCAAGACTTTGTTTCAGGTAAACGCACTCACTTTTCAGCTCAAAGGAAGCTACATCATTCACGAAGCTCACAGGTTTCTTGCTCATAACTGACAAGCATTGGATGTTAGAGGACCTGTGGTTTGTATCAGTTTCAGAAGCAGAGTTGAACTAGATATGGTCCGTGTGTGTAGGAAACAGGGATCATTTGTTCTGAGCCCACTCCTGTTTCCCGCCTTATTAGAGATGCTAGAAAGCAAGAGAGTGCTTCTTGCTCTAAAGCAGAGTGTGTTTCATGGATGAGATCTGTGCTGTGTGTTTCCATTCAGAAATGGAGTTAAATGCCAGGCTCTGTGTCTTCCTACAAGCAAGAATTCCTTTCAGGTAAACGCACTCACTTTTCAGCTCAAAGGAAGCTCCATTGTTCAGGAACCTCACAGGTTTCTTCCTCTTAACTGAAAAGCATTGGATGTTAGAGGACCTGTGGTTTGTATCAGTTTCAGAAGCAGAGTTGAACTAGATATGATCCCTGTGTAGGAAACACGGTTCGTTTGTTCAGAGCACACTCACGTTTCCTGATTAATTAGAGACGCTAGAAAGGAAGAGAGTGCTTCTTGCTCTAAAGCAGAATGTTTTTCTTGGAAGAGAACTGTGCTGTGTGTTTCCCTTCAGAAAAGGAGTTAAATGCCAGGCTCTGTGTCTTCCTACAAGCAAGACTTCCTTTCAGGTAAACGCACTCACTATTCAGCTCAAAGGAAGCTACATCATCACGAAGATCATACTTTTCCCGCTCTTAACTGAAAAGCATTGGATGTTAATGGACCTGTTGTTTGTATCAGTTTCAGAAGCAGAGTTGAACTGGATATGGTCACTGTGTGTAGGAAACACAGTTCTTTTGTTCTGAGCACACTCATGTTTCCCGCCTTATTAGAGACACTAGATACCAAGAGAGTGCCTCTTGCTCTAAAACAGAGTGTGTTTCATGGATGAGAACTGTAGTGTGTGTTTCCCTTCAGAAAAGGAGTTAAATGCCAGGCTCTGTGTCTTCCTACAAGCAAGACTTCATTTCAGGTAAACGCACTCACTTTTCAGCTCAAAGGAAGCTACATCATTCACGAAGCTCACACTTTTCGCGCTCTAACTGAAAAGCATTGGATGTTAATGGACCTGTTGTTTGTATCACTTTCAGAAGCAGAGTTGAACTAGATATGGTCCGGGGGTGTAGGAAACATGGTTCATTTGTTCTGAGCACACTCACGTTTCCTGCCTTTTAGAGACTCTAGAAAGCAAGAGAGTGCTTCTTGCTCTAAAGCAGAGTGTGTTTCATGGATGAGAAGTGTGCTGTGTGTTTCCCTTCAGAAAAGGAGTTAAATGCCAGGCTCTATGTCTTCCTACAAGCAAGACTTCCTTTCAGGTAAACACACTCACATTTCAGCTCAAAGGAAGCTACATCATTCACGAAGCTCACAGGTTTCTTGCTCTTAACTGACAAGCACTGGATGTTAGAGGACCTGTGGTTTGTATCAGTTTCAGAAGCAGAGTTGAACTAGATATGGTCCATGTGTGTAGGAAACACGGATCTTTTGTTCTGAGCACACTCAAGTTTCCCGCCTTATTAGAGATGCTAGAAAGCAAGAGAGTGCTTCTTGCTCTAAAGCAGAGTGTGTTTCATGGATGAGAACTGTGCTGTGTGTTTCCCTTCAGAATCGGAGTTAAATGCCAGGCTCTGTGTCTTCCTACAAGCAAGACTTCCTTTCAGGTAAACGCACTCACTTTTCAGCTCAAAGGAAGCTACATCCTTCATGAAGCTCACACGTTTCTAGCTCTTAACTTAAAAGCACTGGATGTTAGAGGACCTGTGGTTTGTATCAGTTTCAGAAGCAGAGTTGAACTAGATATGGTCCCTGTGTAGGAAACACGGTTCTTTTGTTCAGAGCACACTCACGTTTCCTGATTAATTAGAGACGCTAGAAAGGAAGAGAGTGCTTCTTGCTCTAAAGCAGAGTGTTTTTCTTGGAAGAGAACTGTGCTGTGTGTTTCCCTTCAGAAAAGGAGTTAAATGCCAGGCTCTGTGTCTTCCTACATGCAAGACTTCTTTTCAGGTAAATGCACTCACTTTTCAGCTCAAAGGAAGCAACATCTTTCACGAAGCTCACACGTTTCTTGCTCTAACTGAAAAGCATTGGATGTTAGAGGACCTGTGGTTTGTATCAGTTTCAGAAGCAGAGTTGAACTAGATATGGTCCCTGTGTAGGAAACACGGTTCTTTTGTTCAGAGCACACTCACATTTCCTGATTAATTAGCGAAGCTAGAAAACAAGAGAGTGCTTCTTGCTCTAAAGCAGAGTGTGTTTCATGGATGAGAAGTGTGCTGTGTGTTTCCCTTCAGAAAAGGAGTTAAATGCCAGGCTCTATGTCTTCCTACAAGCAAGACTTCCTTTCAGGTAAACGCACTCACTTTTCAGCTCAAAGGAAGCTACATCATTCAGGAAGCTCACAGGTTTCCTGCTCTTAACTGAAAAGCATTGGATGTTAGAGGACCTGTGGTTTGTATCAGTTTCAGAAGCAGAGTTGAACTAGATATGGTCCATGTGTGTAGGAAACACGGATCTTTTGTTCTGAGCACACTCAAGTTTCCAGCCTTATTAGAGATGCTAGAAAGCAAGAGAGTGCTTCTTGCTCTAAAGCAGAGTGTGTTTCATGGATTAGAACTGTGCTGTGTGTTTCCCTTCAGAAACAGAGTTAAATGCCAGGCTCTGTGTCTTCCTACAAGCAAGACTTCCTTTCAGGTAAACGCACTCACTTTTCAGCTCAAAGGAAGCTACATCATTCAGGAAGCTCACACTTTTCCCGCTCTTAACTGAAAAGCATTGGATGTTAATGGACCGGTTGTTTGTGTCAGTTTCAGAAGCAGAGTTGAACTGGATATGGTCACTGTGTGTAGGAAACACAGTTCTTTTGTTCTGAGCACACTCATGTTTCCCGCCTTATTAGAGACACTAGATACCAAGAGAGTGCCTCTTGCTCTAAAGCAGAGTGTGTTTCATGGATGAGAACTGTAGTGTGTGTTTCCCTTCAGAAAAGGAGTTAAATTCCAGGCTCTGTGTCTTCCTACAAGCAAGACTTCCTTTCAGGTAAATGCACTCACTTTTCAGCTCAAAGGAAGCTACATCATTAATGAAACTCACACTTTTCGCGCTCTAACTGAAAAGCATTGGATGTTAATGGACCTGTTGTTTGTATCAGATTCAGAAGCAGAGTTGAACTAGATATGGTCCCGGGTTGTAGGAAACATGGTTCATTTGTTCTGAGCACACTCACGTTTCCTGCCTTTTAGAGACTCTAGAAAGCAAGAGAGTGCTTCTTGCTCTAAAGCAGAGTGTGTTTCATGGATGAGAAGTGTGCTGTGTGTTTCCCTTCAGAAAAGGAGTTAAATGCCAGGCTCTATGTCTTCCTACAAGCAAGACTTCCTTTCAGGTAAACACACTCACATTTCAGCTCAAAGGAAGCTACATCATTCACGAAGCTCACAGGTTTCTTGCTCTTAACTGACAAGCACTGGATGTTAGAGGACCTGTGGTTTGTATCAGTTTCAGAAGCAGAGTTGAACTAGATATGGTCCATGTGTGTAGGAAACACGGATCTTTTGTTCTGAGCACACTCAAGTTTCCCGCCTTATTAGAGATGCTAGAAAGCAAGAGAGTGCTTCTTGCTCTAAAGCAGAGTGTGTTTCATGGATGACAACTGTGCTGTGTGTTTCCCTTCAGAAACGGAGTTAAATGCCAGGCACTGTGTCTTCCTACAAGCAAGACTTCCTTTCAGGTAAACGCACTCACTTTTCAGCTCAAAGGAAGCTACATCCTTCATGAAGCTCACAGGTTTCTAGCTCTTAACTGAAAAGCATTGGATGTTAGAGGACCTGTGGTTTGTATCAGTTTCAGGAGCAGAGTTGAACTAGATATGGTCCCTGTGTAGGAAACATGGTTCTTTTGTTCAGAATACACTCACGTTTCCTGATTAATTAGAGACGCTAGAAAGGAAGAGAGTGCTTCTTGCTCTAAAGCAGAGTGTTTTTCTTGGAAGAGAACTGTGCTGTGTGTTTCCCTTCAGAAAAGGAGTTAAATGCCAGGCTCTGTGTCTTCCTACAAGCAAGACTTCCTTTCAGGTAAACGCACTCACTTTTCAGCTCAAAGGAAGCTACATCATCACGAAGCTCATACTTTTCCTGCTCTTAACTGAAAAGCATTGGATGTTAATGGACCTGTTGTTTGTATCAGTTTCAGAAGCAGAGTTGAACTGGATATGGTCACTGTGTGTAGGAAACACAGTTCTTTTGTTCTGAGCACACTCATGTTTCCTGCCTTATTAGAGACACTAGATACCAAGAGAGTGCCTCTTGCTCTAAAGCAGAGTGTGTTTCATGGATGAGAACTGTGCTGTGTGTTTCCCTTCAGAAAAGGAGTTAAATGCCAGGCTCTGTTTCTTCCTACAAGCAAGACTTCCTTTCAGGTAAACGCACTCACTTTTCAGCTCAAATGAAGCAACATCTTTCACGAAGCTCACAAGTTTCTTGCTCTTACTGAAAAGCATTGGATGTTAGAGGACCTGTGGTTTGTATCAGTTTCAGAAGCAGAGTTGAACTAGATATGGTCCCTGTGTAGGAAACACGGTTCTTTTGTTCAGAGCACACTCAGGTTTCCTCATTAATTAGAGACACTAGAAAACAAGAGAGTGCTTCTTGCTCTAAAGCAGAATGTGTTTCATGGATGAGAACTGTGCTGTGTGTTTCCCTTCAGAAACGGAGTTAAATGCCAGGTTCTGTGTCTTCCTACAAGCAAGACTTTGTTTCAGGTAAACGCACTCACTTTTCAGCTCAAAGGAAGCTACATCATTCACGAAGCTCACAGGTTTCTTGCTCATAACTGACAAGCATTGGATGTTAGAGGACCTGTGGTTTGTATCAGTTTCAGAAGCAGAGTTGAACTAGATATGGTCCGTGTGTGTAGGAAACAGGGATCATTTGTTCTGAGCCCACTCCTGTTTCCCGCCTTGTTAGAGATGCTAGAAAGCAAGAGAGTGCTTCTTGCTCTAAAGCAGAGTTTGTTTCATGGATGAGATCTGTGCTGTGTGTTTCCATTCAGAAATGGAGTAAAATGCCAGGCTCTGTGTCTTCCTACAAGCAAGACTTCCTTTCAGGTAAACGCACTCACTATTCAGCTCAAAGGAAGCTACATCATCACGAAGCTCATACTTTTCCCGTTCTTAACTGAAAAGCATTGGATGTTAATGGACCTGTTGTTTGTATCAGTTTCAGAAGCAGAGTTGAACTGGATATGGTCACTGTGTGTAGGAAACACAGTTCTTTTGTTCTGAGCACACTCATGTTTCCCGCCTTATTAGAGACACTAGATACCAAGAGAGTGCCTCTTGCTCTAAAGCAGAGTGTGTTTCATGGATGAGAACTGTAGTGTGTATTTCCCTTCAGAAAAGGAGTTAAATGCCAGGCTCTGTGTCTTCCTACAAGCAAGACTTCATTACAGGTAAACGCACTCAGTTTTCAGCTCAAAGGAAGCTACATCGTTCAGGAAGCTCACACGTTTCTAGCTCTTAACTGAAAAGCATTGGATGTTAGAGGACCTGTGGTTTGTATCAGTTTCAGAAGCAGAGTTGAACTAGATATGGTCCCTGTGTAGGAAACACGGTTCTTTTGTTCAGAGCACACTCACGTTTTCCGCCATATTAGAGATGCTAGAAAGTAAGAGAGTGCTTCTTGCGCTAAAGCAGAGTGTGTTTCATGGATGAGAACTGTGCTGTGTGTTTCCCTTCAGAAATGGAGTTAAATGCCAGGCTCTGTGTCTTCCTACAAGCAAGAATTCCTTTCAGGTAAACGCACTCACTTTTCAGCTCAAAGGAAGCTACATTGTTCAGGAAGCTCACAGGTTTCTTCCTCTTAACTGAAAAGCATTGGATGTTAGAGGACCTGTGGTTTGTATCAGTTTCAGAAGCAGAGTTGAACTAGATATGATCCCTGTGTAGGAAACACGGTTCGTTTGTTCAGAGCACACTCACGTTTCCTGATTAATTAGAGACGCTAGAAAGGAAGAGAGTGCTTCTTGCTCTAAAGCAGAATGTTTTTCTTGGAAGAGAACTGTGCTGTGTGTTTCCCTTCAGAAAAGGAGTTAAATGCCAGGCTCTGTGTCTTCCTACAAGCAAGACTTCCTTTCAGGTAAACGCACTCACTATTCAGCTCAAAGGAAGCTACATCATCATGAAGCTCATACTTTTCCCGCTCTTAACTGAAAAGCATTGGATGTTAATGGACCTGTTCTTTGTATCAGTTTCAGAAGCAGAGTTGAACTGGATATGGTCCCTGTGTGTAGGAAACACAGTTCTTTTGTTCTGAGCACACTCATGTTTCCCGCCTTATTAGAGACACTAGATACCAAGAGAGTGCCTCTTGCTCCAAAGCAGAGTGTGTTTCATGGATGAGAACTGTAGTGTGCGTTTCCCTTCAGAAAAGGAGTTAAATGCCAGGCTCTGTGTCTTCCTACAAGCAAGACTTCATTTCAGGTAAACGCACTCACTTTTCAGCTCAAAGGAAGCTACATCATTCACGAAGCTCACACTTTTCGCGCTCTAACTGAAAAGCATTGGATGTTAATGGACCTGTTGTTTGTATCAGTTTCAGAAGCAGAGTTGAACTAGATATGGTCCGGGGGTGTAGGAAACATGGTTCATTTGTTCTGAGCACACTCACGTTTCCTGCCTTTTAGAGACTCTAGAAAGCAAGAGAGTGCTTCTTGCTCTAAAGCAGAGTGTGTTTCATGGATGAGAAGTGTGCTGTGTGTTTCCCTTCAGAAAAGGAGTTAAATGCCAGGCTCTATGTCTTCCTACAAGCAAGACTTCCTTTCAGGTAAACACACTCACATTTCAGCTCAAAGGAAGCTACATCATTCACGAAGCTCACAGGTTTCTTGCTCTTAACTGACAAGCACTGGATGTTAGAGGACCTGTGGTTTGTATCAGTTTCAGAAGCAGAGTTGAACTAGATATGGTCCATGTGTGTAGGAAACACGGATCTTTTGTTCTGAGCACACTCAAGTTTCCCGCCTTATTAGAGATGCTAGAAAGCAAGAGAGTGCTTCTTGCTCTAAAGCAGAGTGTGTTTCATGGATGAGAACTGTGCTGTGTGTTTCCCTTCAGAAATGGAGTTAAATGCCAGGCACTGTGTCTTCCTACAAGCAAGACTTCCTTTCAGGTAAACGCACTCACTTTTCAGCTCAAAGGAAGCTACATCCTTCATGAAGCTCACACGTTTCTAGCTCTTAACTTAAAAGCACTGGATGTTAGAGGACCTGTGGTTTGTATCAGTTTCAGAAGCAGAGTTGAACTAGATATGGTCCCTGTGTAGGAAACACGGTTCTTTTGTTCAGAGCACACTCACGTTTCCTGATTAATTAGAGACACTAGAAAGGAAGAGAGTGCTTCTTGCTCTAAAGCAGAGTGTTTTTCTTGGAAGAGAACTGTGCTGTGTGTTTCCCTTCAGAAAAGGAGTTAAATGCCAGGCTCTGTGTCTTCCTACAAGCAAGACTTCTTTTCAGGTAATGCACTCACTTTTCAGCTCAAATGAAGCAACATCTTTCACGAAGCTCACACGTTTCTTGCTCTAACTGAAAAGCATTGGATGTTAGAGGACCTGTGGTTTGTATCAGTTTCAGAAGCAGAGTTGAACTAGATATGGTCCCTGTGTAGGAAACAGGGTTCTTTTGTTCAGAGCACACTCAGGTTTCCTCATTAATTAGAGACGCTAGAAAACAAGAGAGTGCTTCTTGCTCTAAAGCAGAATGTGTTTCATGGATGAGAACTGTGCTGTGTGTTTCCCTTCAGAAAAGGAGTTAAATGCCAGGTTCTGTGTCTTCCTACAAGCAAGACTTTGTTTCAGGTAAACGCACTCACTTTTCAGCTCAAAGGAAGCTACATCATTCACGAAGCTCACAGGTTTCTTGCTCATAACTGACAAGCATTGGATGTTAGAGGACCTGTGGTTTGTATCAGTTTCAGAAGCAGAGTTGAACTAGATATGGTCCGTGTGTGTAGGAAACAGGGATCATTTGTTCTGAGCCCACTCCTGTTTCCCGCCTTATTAGAGATGCTAGAAAGCAAGAGAGTGCTTCTTGCTCTAAAGCAGAGTGTGTTTCATGGATGAGATCTGTGCTGTGTGTTTCCATTCAGAAATGGAGTAAAATGCCAGGCTCTGTGTCTTCCTACAAGCAAGAATTCCTTTCAGGTAAACGCACTCACTTTTCAGCTCAAAGGAAGCTCCATTGTTCAGGAACCTCACAGGTTTCTTCCTCTTAACTGAAAAGCATTGGATGTTAGAGGACCTGTGGTTTGTATCAGTTTCAGAAGCAGAGTTGAACTAGATATGATCCCTGTGTAGGAAACACGGTTCGTTTGTTCAGAGCACACTCACGTTTCCTGATTAATTAGAGACGCTAGAAAGGAAGAGAGTGCTTCTTGCTCTAAAGCAGAATGTTTTTCTTGGAAGAGAACTGTGCTGTGTGTTTCCCTTCAGAAAAGGAGTTAAATGCCAGGCTCTGTGTCTTCCTACAAGCAAGACTTCCTTTCAGGTAAACGCACTCACTATTCAGCTCAAAGGAAGCTACATCATCACGAAGATCATACTTTTCCCGCTCTTAACTGAAAAGCATTGGATGTTAATGGACCTGTTGTTTGTATCAGTTTCAGAAGCAGAGTTGAACTGGATATGGTCACTGTGTGTAGGAAACACAGTTCTTTTGTTCTGAGCACACTCATGTTTCCCGCCTTATTAGAGACACTAGATACCAAGAGAGTGTCTCTTGCTCTAAAACAGAGTGTGTTTCATGGATGAGAACTGTAGTGTGTGTTTCCCTTCAGAAAAGGAGTTAAATGCCAGGCTCTGTGTCTTCCTACAAGCAAGACTTCATTTCAGGTAAACGCACTCACTTTTCAGCTCAAAGGAAGCTACATCATTCACGAAGCTCACACTTTTCGCGCTCTAACTGAAAAGCATTGGATGTTAATGGACCTGTTGTTTGTATCAGTTTCAGAAGCAGAGTTGAACTAGATATGGTCCGGGGGTGTAGGAAACATGGTTCATTTGTTCTGAGCACACTCACGTTTCCTGCCTTTTAGAGACTCTAGAAAGCAAGAGAGTGCTTCTTGCTCTAAAGCAGAGTGTGTTTCATGGATGAGAAGTGTGCTGTGTGTATCCCTTCAGAAAAGGAGTTAAATGCCAGGCTCTATGTCTTCCTACAAGCAAGACTTCCTTTCAGGTAAACACACTCACATTTCAGCTCAAAGGAAGCTACATCATTCACGAAGCTCACAGGTTTCTTGCTCTTAACTGACAAGCACTGCATGTTAGAGGACCTGTGGTTTGTATCAGTTTCAGAAGCAGAGTTGAACTAGATATGGTCCATGTGTGTAGGAAACACGGATCTTTTGTTCTGAGCACACTCAAGTTTCCCGCCTTATTAGAGATGCTAGAAAGCAAGAGAGTGCTTCTTGCTCTAAAGCAGAGTGTGTTTCATGGATGAGAACTGTGCTGTGTGTTTCCCTTCAGAAACGGAGTTAAATGCCAGGCTCTGTGTCTTCCTACAAGCAAGACTTCCTTTCAGGTAAACGCACTCACTTTTCAGCTCAAAGGAAGCTACATCCTTCATGAAGCTCACACGTTTCTAGCTCTTAACTTAAAAGCACTGGATGTTAGAGGACCTGTGGTTTGTATCAGTTTCAGAAGCAGAGTTGAACTAGATATGGTCCCTGTGTAGGAAACACGGTTCTTTTGTTCAGAGCACACTCACGTTTCCTGATTAATTAGAGACGCTAGAAAGGAAGAGAGTGCTTCTTGCTCTAAAGCAGAGTGTGTTTCATGGATGAGAACTGTGCTGTGTGTTTCCCTTCAGAAACAGAGTTAAATGCCAGGCTCTGTGTCTTCCTACAAGCAAGACTTCCTTTCAGGTAAACGCACTCACTTTTCAGCTCAAAGGAAGCTACATCATTCAGGAAGCTCACACTTTTCCCGCTCTTAACTGAAAAGCATTGGATGTTAATGGACCGGTTGTTTGTGTCAGTTTCAGAAGCAGAGTTGAACTGGATATGGTCACTGTGTGTAGGAAACACAGTTCTTTTGTTCTGAGCACACTCATGTTTCCCGCCTTATTAGAGACACTAGATACCAAGAGAGTGCCTCTTGCTCTAAAGCAGAGTGTGTTTCATGGATGAGAACTGTAGTGTGTGTTTCCCTTCAGAAAAGGAGTTAAATGCCAGGCTCTGTGTCTTCCTACAAGCAAGACTTCCTTTCAGGTAAATGCACTCACTTTTCAGCTCAAAGGAAGCTACATCATTAATGAAACTCACACTTTTCGCGCTCTAACTGAAAAGCATTGGATGTTAATGGACCTGTTGTTTGTATCAGATTCAGAAGCAGAGTTGAACTAGATATGGTCCCGGGTTGTAGGAAACATGGTTCATTTGTTCTGAGCACACTCACGTTTCCTGCCTTTTAGAGACTCTAGAAAGCAAGAGAGTGCTTCTTGCTCTAAAGCAGAGTGTGTTTCATGGATGAGAAGTGTGCTGTGTGTTTCCCTTCAGAAAAGGAGTTAAATGCCAGGCTCTATGTCTTCCTACAAGCAAGACTTCCTTTCAGGTAAACACACTCACATTTCAGCTCAAAGGAAGCTACATCATTCACGAAGCTCACAGGTTTCTTGCTCTTAACTGACAAGCACTGGATGTTAGAGGACCTGTGGTTTGTATCAGTTTCAGAAGCAGAGTTGAACTAGATATGGTCCATGTGTGTAGGAAACACGGATCTTTTGTTCTGAGCACACTCAAGTTTCCCGCCTTATTAGAGATGCTAGAAAGCAAGAGAGTGCTTCTTGCTCTAAAGCAGAGTGTGTTTCATGGATGACAACTGTGCTGTGTGTTTCCCTTCAGAAACGGAGTTAAATGCCAGGCACTGTGTCTTCCTACAAGCAAGATTTCCTTTCAGGTAAACGCACTCACTTTTCAGCTCAAAGGAAGCTACATCCTTCATGAAGCTCACAGGTTTCTAGCTCTTAACTGAAAAGCATTGGATGTTAGAGGACCTGTGGTTTGTATCAGTTTCAGGAGCAGAGTTGAACTAGATATGGTCCCTGTGTAGGAAACACGGTTCTTTTGTTCAGAATACACTCACGTTTCCTGATTAATTAGAGACGCTAGAAAGGAAGAGAGTGCTTCTTGCTCTAAAGCAGAGTGTTTTTCTTGGAAGAGAACTGTGCTGTGTGTTTCCCTTCAGAGAAGGAGTTAAATGCCAGGCTCTGTGTCTTCCTACAAGCAAGACTTCCTTTCAGGTAAACGCACTCACTTTTCAGCTCAAAGGAAGCTACATCATCACGAAGCTCATACTTTTCCTGCTCTTAACTGAAAAGCATTGGATGTTAATGGACCTGTTGTTTGTATCAGTTTCAGAAGCAGAGTTGAACTGGATATGGTCACTGTGTGTAGGAAACACAGTTCTTTTGTTCTGAGCACACTCATGTTTCCTGCCTTATTAGAGACACTAGATACCAAGAGAGTGCCTCTTGCTCTAAAGCAGAGTGTGTTTCATGGATGAGAACTGTGCTGTGTGTTTCCCTTCAGAAAAGGAGTTAAATGCCAGGCTCTGTTTCTTCCTACAAGCAAGACTTCCTTTCAGGTAAACGCACTCACTTTTCAGCTCAAATGAAGCAACATCTTTCACGAAGCTCACAAGTTTCTTGCTCTTACTGAAAAGCATTGGATGTTAGAGGACCTGTGGTTTGTATCAGTTTCAGAAGCAGAGTTGAACTAGATATGGTCCCTGTGTAGGAAACCCGGTTCTTTTGTTCAGAGCACACTCACGTTTCCTGATTAATTAGAGACGCTAGAAAACAAGAGAGTGCTTCTTGCTCTAAAGCAGAATGTGTTTCATGGCTGAGAACTGTGCTGTGTGTTTCCCTTCAGAAACGGAGTTAAGTGCCAGGTTCTGTGTCTTCCTACAAGCAAGACTTTGTTTCAGGTAAACGCACTCACTTTTCAGCTCAAAGGAAGCTACATCATTCACAAAGCTCACAGGTTTCTCCCTCATAACTGACAAGCATTGGATGTTAGAGGACCTGTGGTTTGTATCAGTTTCAGAAGCAGAGTTGAACTAGATATGGTCCGTGTGTGTAGGAAACAGGGATCATTTGTTCTGAGCCCACTCCTGTTTCCCGCCTTATTAGAGATGCTAGAAAGCAAGAGAGTGCTTCTTGCTCTAAAGCAGAGTGTGTTTCATGGATGAGATCTGTGCTGTGTGTTTCCCTTCAGAAACGGAGTTAAATGCCAGGCTCTGTGTCTTCCTACAAGCAAGACTTCCTTTCAGGTAAACGCACTCACTTTTCAGCTCAAAGGAAGCTACATCATCACGAAGCTCATACTTTTCCCGCTCTTAACTGAAAAGCATTGGATGTTAATGGACCTGTTGTTTGTATCAGTTTCAGAAGCAGAGTTGAACTGGATATGGTCACTGTGTGTAGGAAACACAGTTCTTTTGTTCTGAGCACACTCATGTTTCCCGCCTTATTAGAGACACTAGATACCAAGAGAGTGCCTCTTGCTCTAAAGCAGAGTGTGTTTCATGGATGAGAACTGTAGTGTGTGTTTCCCTTCAGAAAAGGAGTTAAATGCCAGGCTCTGTGTCTTCCTACAAGCAAGACTTCATTTCAGGTAAACGCACTCACTTTTCAGCTCAAAGGAAGCTACATCATTCAGGAAGCTCACACACTTCCCGCTCATAACTGAAAAGCATTGGATGTTAATGGACCTGTTGTTTGTATCAGATTCAGAAGCAGAGTTGAACTAGATATGGTCCGGGGGTGTAGGAAACATGGTTCATTTGTTCTGAGCACACTCACGTTTCCTGCCTTTTATAGACTCTAGAAAGCAAGAGAGTGCTTCTTGCTCTAAAGCAGAGTGTGTTTCATGGATGAGAAGTGTGCTGTGTGTTTCCCTTCAGAAAAGGAGTTAAATGCCAGGCTCTATGTCTTCCTACAAGCAAGACTTCCTTTCAGGTAAACACACTCACATTTCAGCTCAAAGGAAGCTACATCATTCACGAAGCTCACAGGTTTCTTGCTCTTAACTGACAAGCACTGGATGTTAGAGGACCTGTGGTTTGTATCAGTTTCAGAAGCAGAGTTGACCTAGATATGGTCCATGTGTGTAGGAAACACGGATCTTTTGTTCTGAGCACACTCAAGTTTCCCGCCTTATTAGAGATGCTAGAAAGCAAGAGAGTGCTTCTTGCTCTAAAGCAGAGTGTGTTTCATGGATGACAACTGTGCTGTGTGTTTCCCTTCAGAAACGGAGTTAAATGCCAGGCACTGTGTCTTCCTACAAGCAAGACTTCCTTTCAGGTAAACGCACTCACTTTTCAGCTCAAAGGAAGCTACATCCTTCATGAAGCTCACAGGTTTCTAGCTCTTAACTGAAAAGCATTGGATGTTAGAGGACCTGTGGTTTGTATCAGTTTCAGGAGCAGAGTTGAACTAGATATGGTCCCTGTGTAGGAAACACGGTTCTTTTGTTCAGAATACACTCACGTTTCCTGATTAATTAGAGACGCTAGAAAGGAAGAGAGTGCTTCTTGCTCTAAAGCAGAGTGTTTTTCTTGGAAGAGAACTGTGCTGTGTGTTTCCCTTCAGAAAAGGAGTTAAATGCCAGGCTCTGTGTCTTCCTACAAGCAAGACTTCCTTTCAGGTAAACGCACTCACTTTTCAGCTCAAAGGAAGCTACATCATCACGAAGCTCATACTTTTCCTGCTCTTAACTGAAAAGCATTGGGTGTTAATGGACCTGTTGTTTGTATCAGTTTCAGAAGCAGAGTTGAACTGGATATGGTCACTGTGTGTAGGAAACACAGTTCTTTTGTTCTGAGCACACTCATGTTTCCTGCCTTATTAGAGACACTAGATACCAAGAGAGTGCCTCTTGCTCTAAAGCAGAGTGTGTTTCATGGATGAGAACTGTGCTGTGTGTTTCCCTTCAGAAAAGGAGTTAAATGCCAGGCTCTGTTTCTTCCTACAAGCAAGACTTCCTTTCAGGTAAACGCACTCACTTTTCAGCTCAAATGAAGCAACATCTTTCACGAAGCTCACAAGTTTCTTGCTCTTACTGAAAAGCATTGGATGTTAGAGGACCTGTGGTTTGTATCAGTTTCAGAAGCAGAGTTGAACTAGATATGGTCCCTGTGTAGGAAACCCGGTTCTTTTGTTCAGAGCACACTCACGTTTCCTGATTAATTAGAGACGCTAGAAAACAAGAGAGTGCTTCTTGCTCTAAAGCAGAATGTGTTTCATGGCTGAGAACTGTGCTGTGTGTTTCCCTTCAGAAACGGAGTTAAGTGCCAGGTTCTGTGTCTTCCTACAAGCAAGACTTTGTTTCAGGTAAACGCACTCACTTTTCAGCTCAAAGGAAGCTACATCATTCACAAAGCTCACAGGTTTCTCCCTCATAACTGACAAGCATTGGATGTTAGAGGACCTGTGGTTTGTATCAGTTTCAGAAGCAGAGTTGAACTAGATATGGTCCGTGTGTGTAGGAAACAGGGATCATTTGTTCTGAGCCCACTCCTGTTTCCTGCCTTATTAGAGATGCTAGAAAGCAAGAGAGTGCTTCTTGCTCTAAAGCAGAGTGTGTTTCATGGATGAGATCTGTGCTGTGTGTTTCCCTTCAGAAAAGGAGTTAAATGCCAGGCTCTGTGTCTTCCTACAAGCAAGACTTCCTTTCAGGTAAACGCACTCACTTTTCAGCTTAAAGGAAGCTACATCATCAGGAAGCTCATACTTTTCCCGCTCTTAACAGAAAAGCATTGGATGTTAATGGACCTGTTGTTTGTATCAGTTTCAGAAGCAGAGTTGAACTGGATATGGTCACTGTGTGTAGGAAACACAGTTCTTTTGTTCTGAGCACACTCATGTTTCCCGCCTTATTAGAGACACTAGATACCAAGAGAGTGCCTCTTGCTCTAAAGCAGAGTGTGTTTCATGGATGAGAACTGTAGTGTGTGTTTCCCTTCAGAAAAGGAGTTAAATGCCAGGCTCTGTGTCTTCCTACAAGCAAGACTTCATTTCAGGTAAACGCACTCACTTTTCAGCTCAAAGGAAGCTACATCATTCACGAAGCTCACACACTTCCCGCTCATAACTGAGAAGCATTGGATGTTAATGGACCTGTTGTTTGTATCAGATTCAGAAGCAGAGTTGAACTAGATATGGTCCGGGGGTGTAGGAAACATGGTTCATTTGTTCTGAGCACACTCACGTTTCCTGCCTTTTAGAGACTCTAGAAAGCAAGAGAGTGCTTCTTGCTCTAAAGCAGAGTGTGTTTCATGGATGAGAAGTGTGCTGTGTGTTTCCCTTCAGAAAAGGAGTTAAATGCCAGGCTCTATGTCTTCCTACAAGCAAGACTTCCTTTCAGGTAAACACACTCACATTTCAGCTCAAAGGAAGCTACATCATTCACGAAGCTCACAGGTTTCTTGCTCTTAACTGACAAGCACTGGATGTTAGAGGACCTGTGGTTTGTATCAGTTTCAGAAGCAGAGTTGAACTAGATATGGTCCATGTGTGTAGGAAACACGGATCTTTTGTTCTGAGCACACTCATGTTTCCCGCCTTATTAGAGATGCTAGAAAGCAAGAGAGTGCTTCTTGCTCTAAAGCAGAGTGTGTTTCATGGATGACAACTGTGCTGTGTGTTTCCCTTCAGAAACGGAGTTAAATGCCAGGCACTGTGTCTTCCTACAAGCAAGACTTCCTTTCAGGTAAACGCACTCACTTTTCAGCTCAAAGGAAGCTACATCCTTCATGAAGCTCACAGGTTTCTAGCTCTTAACTGAAAAGCATTGGATGTTAGAGGACCTGTGGTTTGTATCAGTTTCAGGAGCAGAGTTGAACTAGATATGGTCCCTGTGTAGGAAACATGGTTCTTTTGTTCAGAATACACTCACGTTTCCTGATTAATTAGAGACGCTAGAAAGGAAGAGAGTGCTTCTTGCTCTAAAGCAGAGTGTTTTTCTTGGAAGAGAACTGTGCTGTGTGTTTCCCTTCAGAAAAAGAGTTAAATGCCAGGCTCTGTGTCTTCCTACAAGCAAGACTTCCTTTCAGGTAAACGCACTCACTTTTCAGCTCAAAGGAAGCTACATCATCACGAAGCTCATACTTTTCCTGCTCTTAACTGAAAAGCATTGGATGTTAATGGACCTGTTGTTTGTATCAGTTTCAGAAGCAGAGTTGAACTGGATATGGTCACTGTGTGTAGGAAACACAGTTCTTTTGTTCTGAGCACACTCATGTTTCCTGCCTTATTAGAGACACTAGATACCAAGAGAGTGCCTCTTGCTCTAAAGCAGAGTGTGTTTCATGGATGAGAACTGTGCTGTGTGTTTCCCTTCAGAAAAGGAGTTAAATGCCAGGCTCTGTTTCTTCCTACAAGCAAGACTTCCTTTCAGGTAAACGCACTCACTTTTCAGCTCAAATGAAGCAACATCTTTCACGAAGCTCACAAGTTTCTTGCTCTTACTGAAAAGCATTGGATGTTAGAGGACCTGTGGTTTGTATCAGTTTCAGAAGCAGAGTTGAACTAGATATGGTCCGGGGTTGTAGGAAACATGGTTCATTTGTTCTGAGCACACTCACGTTTCCTGATTAATTAGAGACGCTAGAAAACAAGAGAGTGCTTCTTGCTCTAAAGCAGAGTGTGTTTCATGGATGAGAAGTGTGCTGTGTGTTTCCCTTCAGAAAAGGAGTTAAATGCCAGGCTCTATGTCTTCCTACAAGCAAGACTTCCTTTCAGGTAAACACACTCACATTTCAGCTCAAAGGAAGCTACATCATTCACGAAGCTCACAGGTTTCTTGCTCTTAACTGACAAGCACTGGATGTTACAGGACCTGTGGTTTGTATCAGTTTCAGAAGCAGAGTTGAACTAGATATGGTCCATGTGTGTAGGAAACAGGGATCTTTTGTTCTGAGCACACTCAAGTTTCCCGCCTTATTAGAGATGCTAGAAAGCAAGAGAGTGCTTCTTGCTCTAAAGCAGAGTGTGTTTCATGGATGAGAACTGTGCTGTGTGTTTCCCTTCAGAAATGGTGTTAAATGCCAGGCTCTGTGTCTTCCTACAAGCAAGACTTCCTTTCAGGTAAACGCACTCACTTTTCAGCTCAAAGGAAGCTACATCCTTCAGGAAGCTCACAGGTTTCTAGCTCTTAACTGAAAAGCATTGGATGTTAATGGACCTGTTGTTTGTATCAGTTTCAGAAGCAGAGTTGAACTAGATATGGTCCTGGAGTGTAGGAAACATGGTTCATTTGTTCTGAGCACACTCACGTTTCCTGCCTTTTAGAGACTCTAGAAAGCAAGAGAGTGCTTCTTGCTCTAAAGCAGAGTGTGTTTCATGGATGAGAAGTGTGCTGTGTGTTTCTCTTCAGAAAAGGAGTTAAATGCCAGGCTCTCTGTCTTCCTACAAGCAAGACTTCCTTTTAGGTAAACGCACTCACTTTTCAGCTCAAAGGAAGCTACATCATTCACGAAGCTCACAGGTTTCCTGCTCTTAACTGAAAAGCATTGGATGTTAGAGGACCTGTGGTTTGTATCAGTTTCAGAAGCAGAGTTGAACTAGATATGGTCCATGTGTGTAGGAAACACGGACCTTTTGTTCTGAGCACACTCAAGTTTCCCGCCTTATTAGAGATGCTAGAAAGCAAGAGAGTGCTTCTTGCTCTAAAGCAGAGTGTGTTTCATGGATGAGAACTGTGCTGTGTGTTTCCCTTCAGAAACAGAGTTAAATGCCAGGCTCTGTGTCTTCCTACAAGCAAGACTTCCTTTCAGGTAAACGCACTCACTTTTCAGCTCAAAGGAAGCTACATCATTCAGGAAGCTCACACTTTTCCTGCTCTTAACTGAAAAGCATTGGATGTTAATGGACCGGTTGTTTGTGTCAGTTTCAGAAGCAGAGTTGAACTGGATATGGTCACTGTGTGTAGGAAACACAGTTCTTTTGTTCTGAGCACACTCATGTTTCCCGCCTTATTAGAGACACTAGATACCAAGAGAGTGCCTCTTGCTCTAAAGCAGAGTGTGTTTCATGGATGAGAACTGTAGTGTGTGTTTCCCTTCAGAAAAGGAGTTAAATGCCAGGCTCTGTGTCTTCCTACAAGCAAGACTTCATTTCAGGTAAATGCACTCACTTTTCAGCTCAAAGGAAGCTACATCATTCATGAAACTCATACTTTTCGCACTCTAACTGAAAAGCATTGGATGTTAATGGACCTGTTGTTTGTATCAGATTCAGAAGCAGAGTTGAACTAGATATGGTCCCGGGTTGTAGGAAACATGGTTCATTTGTTCTGAGCACACTCACGTTTCCTGCCTTTTAGAGACTCTAGAAAGCAAGAGAGTGCTTCTTGCTCTAAAGCAGAGTGTGTTTCATGGATGAGAAGTGTGCTGTGTGTTTCCCTTCAGAAAAGGAGTTAAATGCCAGGCTCTATGTCTTCCTACAAGCAAGACTTCCTTTCAGGTAAACACACTCACATTTCAGCTCAAAGGAAGCTACATCATTCACGAAGCTCACAGGTTTCTTGCTCTTAACTGACAAGCACTGGATGTTAGAGGACCTGTGGTTTGTATCAGTTTCAGAAGCAGAGTTGAACTAGATATGGTCCATGTGTGTAGGAAACACGGATCTTTTGTTCTGAGCACACTCAAGTTTCCCGCCTTATTAGAGATGCTAGAAAGCAAGAGAGTGCTTCTTGCTCTAAAGCAGAGTGTGTTTCATGGATGACAACTGTGCTGTGTGTTTCCCTTCAGAAACGGAGTTAAATGCCAGGCACTGTGTCTTCCTACAAGCAAGATTTCCTTTCAGGTAAACGCACTCACTTTTCAGCTCAAAGGAAGCTACATCCTTCATGAAGCTCACAGGTTTCTAGCTCTTAACTGAAAAGCATTGGATGTTAGAGGACCTGTGGTTTGTATCAGTTTCAGGAGCAGAGTTGAACTAGATATGGTCCCTGTGTAGGAAACACGGTTCTTTTGTTCAGAATACACTCACGTTTCCTGATTAATTAGAGACGCTAGAAAGGAAGAGAGTGCTTCTTGCTCTAAAGCAGAGTGTTTTTCTTGGAAGAGAACTGTGCTGTGTGTTTCCCTTCAGAGAAGGAGTTAAATGCCAGGCTCTGTGTCTTCCTACAAGCAAGACTTCCTTTCAGGTAAACGCACTCACTTTTCAGCTCAAAGGAAGCTACATCATCACGAAGCTCATACTTTTCCTGCTCTTAACTGAAAAGCATTGGATGTTAATGGACCTGTTGTTTGTATCAGTTTCAGAAGCAGAGTTGAACTGGATATGGTCACTGTGTGTAGGAAACACAGTTCTTTTGTTCTGAGCACACTCATGTTTCCTGCCTTATTAGAGACACTAGATACCAAGAGAGTGCCTCTTGCTCTAAAGCAGAGTGTGTTTCATGGATGAGAACTGTGCTGTGTGTTTCCCTTCAGAAAAGGAGTTAAATGCCAGGCTCTGTTTCTTCCTACAAGCAAGACTTCCTTTCAGGTAAACGCACTCACTTTTCAGCTCAAATGAAGCAACATCTTTCACGAAGCTCACAAGTTTCTTGCTCTTACTGAAAAGCATTGGATGTTAGAGGACCTGTGGTTTGTATCAGTTTCAGAAGCAGAGTTGAACTAGATATGGTCCCTGTGTAGGAAACCCGGTTCTTTTGTTCAGAGCACACTCACGTTTCCTGATTAATTAGAGACGCTAGAAAACAAGAGAGTGCTTCTTGCTCTAAAGCAGAATGTGTTTCATGGCTAGGAACTGTGCTGTGTGTTTCCCTTCAGAAACGGAGTTAAGTGCCAGGTTCTGTGTCTTCCTACAAGCAAGACTTTGTTTCAGGTAAACGCACTCACTTTTCAGCTCAAAGGAAGCTACATCATTCACAAAGCTCACAGGTTTCTCCCTCATAACTGACAAGCATTGGATGTTAGAGGACCTGTGGTTTGTATCAGTTTCAGAAGCAGAGTTGAACTAGATATGGTCCGTGTGTGTAGGAAACAGGGATCATTTGTTCTGAGCCCACTCCTGTTTCCCGCCTTATTAGAGATGCTAGAAAGCAAGAGAGTGCTTCTTGCTCTAAAGCAGAGTGTGTTTCATGGATGAGATCTGTGCTGTGTGTTTCCCTTCAGAAACGGAGTTAAATGCCAGGCTCTGTGTCTTCCTACAAGCAAGACTTCCTTTCAGGTAAACGCACTCACTTTTCAGCTCAAAGGAAGCTACATCATCACGAAGCTCATACTTTTCCCGCTCTTAACTGAAAAGCATTGGATGTTAATGGACCTGTTGTTTGTATCAGTTTCAGAAGCAGAGTTGAACTGGATATGGTCACTGTGTGTAGGAAACACAGTTCTTTTGTTCTGAGCACACTCATGTTTCCCGCCTTATTAGAGACACTAGATACCAAGAGAGTGCCTCTTGCTCTAAAGCAGAGTGTGTTTCATGGATGAGAACTGTAGTGTGTGTTTCCCTTCAGAAAAGGAGTTAAATGCCAGGCTCTGTGTCTTCCTACAAGCAAGACTTCATTTCAGGTAAACGCACTCACTTTTCAGCTCAAAGGAAGCTACATCATTCAGGAAGCTCACACACTTCCCGCTCATAACTGAAAAGCATTGGATGTTAATGGACCTGTTGTTTGTATCAGATTCAGAAGCAGAGTTGAACTAGATATGGTCCGGGGGTGTAGGAAACATGGTTCATTTGTTCTGAGCACACTCACGTTTCCTGCCTTTTAGAGACTCTAGAAAGCAAGAGAGTGCTTCTTGCTCTAAAGCAGAGTGTGTTTCATGGATGAGAAGTGTGCTGTGTGTTTCCCTTCAGAAAAGGAGTTAAATGCCAGGCTCTATGTCTTCCTACAAGCAAGACTTCCTTTCAGGTAAACACACTCACATTTCAGCTCAAAGGAAGCTACATCATTCACGAAGCTCACAGGTTTCTTGCTCTTAACTGACAAGCACTGGATGTTAGAGGACCTGTGGTTTGTATCAGTTTCAGAAGCAGAGTTGACCTAGATATGGTCCATGTGTGTAGGAAACACGGATCTTTTGTTCTGAGCACACTCAAGTTTCCCGCCTTATTAGAGATGCTAGAAAGCAAGAGAGTGCTTCTTGCTCTAAAGCAGAGTGTGTTTCATGGATGACAACTGTGCTGTGTGTTTCCCTTCAGAAACGGAGTTAAATGCCAGGCACTGTGTCTTCCTACAAGCAAGACTTCCTTTCAGGTAAACGCACTCACTTTTCAGCTCAAAGGAAGCTACATCCTTCATGAAGCTCACAGGTTTCTAGCTCTTAACTGAAAAGCATTGGATGTTAGAGGACCTGTGGTTTGTATCAGTTTCAGGAGCAGAGTTGAACTAGATATGGTCCCTGTGTAGGAAACACGGTTCTTTTGTTCAGAATACACTCACGTTTCCTGATTAATTAGAGACGCTAGAAAGGAAGAGAGTGCTTCTTGCTCTAAAGCAGAGTGTTTTTCTTGGAAGAGAACTGTGCTGTGTGTTTCCCTTCAGAAAAGGAGTTAAATGCCAGGCTCTGTGTCTTCCTACAAGCAAGACTTCCTTTCAGGTAAACGCACTCACTTTTCAGCTCAAAGGAAGCTACATCATCACGAAGCTCATACTTTTCCTGCTCTTAACTGAAAAGCATTGGGTGTTAATGGACCTGTTGTTTGTATCAGTTTCAGAAGCAGAGTTGAACTGGATATGGTCACTGTGTGTAGGAAACACAGTTCTTTTGTTCTGAGCACACTCATGTTTCCTGCCTTATTAGAGACACTAGATACCAAGAGAGTGCCTCTTGCTCTAAAGCAGAGTGTGTTTCATGGATGAGAACTGTGCTGTGTGTTTCCCTTCAGAAAAGGAGTTAAATGCCAGGCTCTGTTTCTTCCTACAAGCAAGACTTCCTTTCAGGTAAACGCACTCACTTTTCAGCTCAAATGAAGCAACATCTTTCACGAAGCTCACAAGTTTCTTGCTCTTACTGAAAAGCATTGGATGTTAGAGGACCTGTGGTTTGTATCAGTTTCAGAAGCAGAGTTGAACTAGATATGGTCCCTGTGTAGGAAACCCGGTTCTTTTGTTCAGAGCACACTCACGTTTCCTGATTAATTAGAGACGCTAGAAAACAAGAGAGTGCTTCTTGCTCTAAAGCAGAATGTGTTTCATGGCTGAGAACTGTGCTGTGTGTTTCCCTTCAGAAACGGAGTTAAGTGCCAGGTTCTGTGTCTTCCTACAAGCAAGACTTTGTTTCAGGTAAACGCACTCACTTTTCAGCTCAAAGGAAGCTACATCATTCACAAAGCTCACAGGTTTCTCCCTCATAACTGACAAGCATTGGATGTTAGAGGACCTGTGGTTTGTATCAGTTTCAGAAGCAGAGTTGAACTAGATATGGTCCGTGTGTGTAGGAAACAGGGATCATTTGTTCTGAGCCCACTCCTGTTTCCCGCCTTATTAGAGATGCTAGAAAGCAAGAGAGTGCTTCTTGCTCTAAAGCAGAGTGTGTTTCATGGATGAGATCTGTGCTGTGTGTTTCCCTTCAGAAAAGGAGTTAAATGCCAGGCTCTGTGTCTTCCTACAAGCAAGACTTCCTTTCAGGTAAACGCACTCACTTTTCAGCTTAAAGGAAGCTACATCATCAGGAAGCTCATACTTTTCCCGCTCTTAACAGAAAAGCATTGGATGTTAATGGACCTGTTGTTTGTATCAGTTTCAGAAGCAGAGTTGAACTGGATATGGTCACTGTGTGTAGGAAACACAGTTCTTTTGTTCTGAGCACACTCATGTTTCCCGCCTTATTAGAGACACTAGATACCAAGAGAGTGCCTCTTGCTCTAAAGCAGAGTGTGTTTCATGGATGAGAACTGTAGTGTGTGTTTCCCTTCAGAAAAGGAGTTAAATGCCAGGCTCTGTGTCTTCCTACAAGCAAGACTTCATTTCAGGTAAACGCACTCACTTTTCAGCTCAAAGGAAGCTACATCATTCACGAAGCTCACACACTTCCCGCTCATAACTGAAAAGCATTGGATGTTAATGGACCTGTTGTTTGTATCAGATTCAGAAGCAGAGTTGAACTAGATATGGTCCGGGGGTGTAGGAAACATGGTTCATTTGTTCTGAGCACACTCACGTTTCCTGCCTTTTAGAGACTCTAGAAAGCAAGAGAGTGCTTCTTGCTCTAAAGCAGAGTGTGTTTCATGGATGAGAAGTGTGCTGTGTGTTTCCCTTCAGAAAAGGAGTTAAATGCCAGGCTCTATGTCTTCCTACAAGCAAGACTTCCTTTCAGGTAAACACACTCACATTTCAGCTCAAAGGAAGCTACATCATTCACGAAGCTCACAGGTTTCTTGCTCTTAACTGACAAGCACTGGATGTTAGAGGACCTGTGGTTTGTATCAGTTTCATAAGCAGAGTTGAACTAGATATGGTCCATGTGTGTAGGAAACACGGATCTTTTGTTCTGAGCACACTCATGTTTCCCGCCTTATTAGAGATGCTAGAAAGCAAGAGAGTGCTTCTTGCTCTAAAGCAGAGTGTGTTTCATGGATGACAACTGTGCTGTGTGTTTCCCTTCAGAAACGGAGTTAAATGCCAGGCACTGTGTCTTCCTACAAGCAAGACTTCCTTTCAGGTAAACGCACTCACTTTTCAGCTCAAAGGAAGCTACATCCTTCATGAAGCTCACAGGTTTCTAGCTCTTAACTGAAAAGCATTGGATGTTAGAGGACCTGTGGTTTGTATCAGTTTCAGGAGCAGAGTTGAACTAGATATGGTCCCTGTGTAGGAAACATGGTTCTTTTGTTCAGAATACACTCACGTTTCCTGATTAATTAGAGACGCTAGAAAGGAAGAGAGTGCTTCTTGCTCTAAAGCAGAGTGTTTTTCTTGGAAGAGAACTGTGCTGTGTGTTTCCCTTCAGAAAAAGAGTTAAATGCCAGGCTCTGTGTCTTCCTACAAGCAAGACTTCCTTTCAGGTAAACGCACTCACTTTTCAGCTCAAAGGAAGCTACATCATCACGAAGCTCATACTTTTCCTGCTCTTAACTGAAAAGCATTGGATGTTAATGGACCTGTTGTTTGTATCAGTTTCAGAAGCAGAGTTGAACTGGATATGGTCACTGTGTGTAGGAAACACAGTTCTTTTGTTCTGAGCACACTCATGTTTCCTGCCTTATTAGAGACACTAGATACCAAGAGAGTGCCTCTTGCTCTAAAGCAGAGTGTGTTTCATGGATGAGAACTGTGCTGTGTGTTTCCCTTCAGAAAAGGAGTTAAATGCCAGGCTCTGTTTCTTCCTACAAGCAAGACTTCCTTTCAGGTAAACGCACTCACTTTTCAGCTCAAATGAAGCAACATCTTTCACGAAGCTCACAAGTTTCTTGCTCTTACTGAAAAGCATTGGATGTTAGAGGACCTGTGGTTTGTATCAGTTTCAGAAGCAGAGTTGAACTAGATATGGTCCCTGTGTAGGAAACCCGGTTCTTTTGTTCAGAGCACACTCACGTTTCCTGATTAATTAGAGACGCTAGAAAACAAGAGAGTGCTTCTTGCTCTAAAGCAGAATGTGTTTCATGGCTGAGAACTGTGCTGTGTGTTTCCCTTCAGAAATGGTGTTAAATGCCAGGCTCTGTGTCTTCCTACAAGCAAGACTTCCTTTCAGGTAAACGCACTCACTTTTCAGCTCAAAGGAAGCTACATCATTCACAAAGCTCACACACTTCCCGCTCATAACTGAAAAGCATTGGATGTTAATGGACCTGTTGTTTGTATCAGATTCAGAAGCAGAGTTGAACTAGATATGGTCCAGGGGTGTAGGAAACATGGTTCATTTGTTCTGAGCACACTCACGTTTCCTGCCTTTTAGAGACTCTAGAAAGCAAGAGAGTGCTTCTTGCTCTAAAGCAGAGTGTGTTTCATGGATGAGAAGTGTGCTGTGTGTTTCCCTTCAGAAAAGGAGTTAAATGCCAGGCTCTATGTCTTCCTACAAGCAAGACTTCCTTTCAGGTAAACACACTCACATTTCAGCTCAAAGGAAGCTACATCATTCACGAAGCTCACAGGTTTCTTGCTCTTAACTGACAAGCACTGGATGTTACAGGACCTGTGGTTTGTATCAGTTTCAGAAGCAGAGTTGAACTAGATATGGTCCATGTGTGTAGGAAACAGGGATCTTTTGTTCTGAGCACACTCAAGTTTCCCGCCTTATTAGAGATGCTAGAAAGCAAGAGAGTGCTTCTTGCTCTAAAGCAGAGTGTGTTTCATGGATGAGAACTGTGCTGTGTGTTTCCCTTCAGAAATGGTGTTAAATGCCAGGCTCTGTGTCTTCCTACAAGCAAGACTTCCTTTCAGGTAAACGCACTCACTTTTCAGCTCAAAGGAAGCTACATCCTTCAGGAAGCTCACAGGTTTCTAGCTCTTAACTGAAAAGCATTGGATGTTAATGGACCTGTTGTTTGTATCAGTTTCAGAAGCAGAGTTGAACTAGATATGGTCCTGGAGTGTAGGAAACATGGTTCATTTGTTCTGAGCACACTCACGTTTCCTGCCTTTTAGAGACTCTAGAAAGCAAGAGAGTGCTTCTTGCTCTAAAGCAGAGTGTGTTTCATGGATGAGAAGTGTGCTGTGTGTTTCTCTTCAGAAAAGGAGTTAAATGCCAGGCTCTCTGTCTTCCTACAAGCAAGACTTCCTTTTAGGTAAACGCACTCACTTTTCAGCTCAAAGGAAGCTACATCATTCACGAAGCTCACAGGTTTCCTGCTCTTAACTGAAAAGCATTGGATGTTAGAGGACCTGTGGTTTGTATCAGTTTCAGAAGCAGAGTTGAACTAGATATGGTCCATGTGTGTAGGAAACACGGACCTTTTGTTCTGAGCACACTCAAGTTTCCCGCCTTATTAGAGATGCTAGAAAGCAAGAGAGTGCTTCTTGCTCTAAAGCAGAGTGTGTTTCATGGATGAGAACTGTGCTGTGTGTTTCCCTTCAGAAACAGAGTTAAATGCCAGGCTCTGTGTCTTCCTACAAGCAAGACTTCCTTTCAGGTAAACGCACTCACTTTTCAGCTCAAAGGAAGCTACATCCTTCAGGAAGCTCACAGGTTTCTAGCTCTTAACTGAAAAGCATTGGATGTTAATGGACCTGTTGTTTGTATCAGTTTCAGAAGCAGAGTTGAACTAGATATGGTCCTGGAGTGTAGGAAACATGGTTCATTTGTTCTGAGCACACTCACGTTTCCTGCCTTTTAGAGACTCTAGAAAGCAAGAGAGTGCTTCTTGCTCTAAAGCAGAGTGTGTTTCATGGATGAGAAGTGTGCTGTGTGTTTCTCTTCAGAAAAGGAGTTAAATGCCAGGCTCTCTGTCTTCCTACAAGCAAGACTTCCTTTTAGGTAAACGCACTCACTTTTCAGCTCAAAGGAAGCTACATCATTCACGAAGCTCACAGGTTTCCTGCTCTTAACTGAAAAGCATTGGATGTTAGAGGACCTGTGGTTTGTATCAGTTTCAGAAGCAGAGTTGAACTAGATATGGTCCATGTGTGTAGGAAACACGGACCTTTTGTTCTGAGCACACTCAAGTTTCCCGCCTTATTAGAGATGCTAGAAAGCAAGAGAGTGCTTCTTGCTCTAAAGCAGAGTGTGTTTCATGGATGAGAACTGTGCTGTGTGTTTCCCTTCAGAAACAGAGTTAAATGCCAGGCTCTGTGTCTTCCTACAAGCAAGACTTCCTTTCAGGTAAACGCACTCACTTTTCAGCTCAAAGGAAGCTACATCATTCAGGAAGCTCACACTTTTCCTGCTCTTAACTGAAAAGCATTGGATGTTAATGGACCGGTTGTTTGTGTCAGTTTCAGAAGCAGAGTTGAACTGGATATGGTCACTGTGTGTAGGAAACACAGTTCTTTTGTTCTGAGCACACTCATGTTTCCCGCCTTATTAGAGACACTAGATACCAAGAGAGTGCCTCTTGCTCTAAAGCAGAGTGTGTTTCATGGATGAGAACTGTAGTGTGTGTTTCCCTTCAGAAAAGGAGTTAAATGCCAGGCTCTGTGTCTTCCTACAAGCAAGACTTCATTTCAGGTAAATGCACTCACTTTTCAGCTCAAAGGAAGCTACATCATTCATGAAACTCATACTTTTCGCACTCTAACTGAAAAGCATTGGATGTTAATGGACCTGTTGTTTGTATCAGATTCAGAAGCAGAGTTGAACTAGATATGGTCCCGGGTTGTAGGAAACATGGTTCATTTGTTCTGAGCACACTCACGTTTCCTGCCTTTTAGAGACTCTAGAAAGCAAGAGAGTGCTTCTTGCTCTAAAGCAGAGTGTGTTTCATGGATGAGAAGTGTGCTGTGTGTTTCCCTTCAGAAAAGGAGTTAAATGCCAGGCTCTATGTCTTCCTACAAGCAAGACTTCCTTTCAGGTAAACACACTCACATTTCAGCTCAAAGGAAGCTACATCATTCACGAAGCTCACAGGTTTCTTGCTCTTAACTGACAAGCACTGGATGTTAGAGGACCTGTGGTTTGTATCAGATTCAGAAGCAGAGTTGAACTAGATATGGTCCATGTGTGTAGGAAACACGGATCTTTTGTTCTGAGCACACTCAAGTTTCCCGCCTTATTAGAGATGCTAGAAAGCAAGAGAGTGCTTCTTGCTCTAAAGCAGAGTGTGTTTCATGGATGAGAACTGTGCTGTGTGTTTCCCTTCAGAAACGGAGTTAAATGCCAGGCACTGTGTCTTCCTACAAGCAAGACTTCCTTTCAGGTAAACGCACTCACTTTTCAGCTCAAAGGAAGCTACATCCTTCATGAAGCTCACAGGTTTCTAGCTCTTAACTGAAAAGCATTGGATGTTAGAGGACCTGTGGTTTGTATCAGTTTCAGGAGCAGAGTTGAACTAGATATGGTCCCTGTGTAGGAAACACGGTTCTTTTGTTCAGAATACACTCATGTTTCCTGATTAATTAGAGACGCTAGAAAGGAAGAGAGTGCTTCTTGCTCTAAAGCAGAGTGTTTTTCTTGGAAGAGAACTGTGCTGTGTGTTTCCCTTCAGAAAAGGAGTTAAATGCCACGCTCTGTGTCTTCCTAAAAGCAAGAATTCCTTTCAGGTAAATGCACTCACTTTTCAGCTCAAAGGAAGCTACATCATTCATGAAGCTCACAGGTTTCTTCCTCATGACTTAAAAGCACTGGATTTTAGAGGACCTGTGGTTTGTATCAGTTTCAGAAGCAGAATTGAACTAGATATGGTCCCTGTGTAGGAAACAGGGTTCTTTTGTTCAGAGCACACTCACGTTTCCTGATTAATTAGAGACGCTAGAAAGGAAGAGAGTGCTTCTTGCTCTAAAGCAGAGTGTTTTTCTTGGAAGAGAACTGTGCTGTGTGTTTCCCTTCAGAAAAGGAGTTAAATGCCAGGCTCTGTGTCTTCCTACAAGCAAGACTTCCTTTCAGGTAAATGCACTCACTTTTCAGCTCAAAGGAAGCTACATCATTCACGAAGCTCACACTTTTCCTGCTCTTAACTGAAAAGCATTGGATGTTAATGGACCGGTTGTTTGTGTCAGTTTCAGAAGCAGAGTTGAACTGGATATGGTCACTGTGTGTAGGAAACACAGTTCTTTTGTTCTGAGCACACTCATGTTTCCCGCCTTATTAGAGACACTAGATACCAAGAGAGTGCCTCTTGCTCTAAAGCAGAGTGTGTTTCATGGATGAGAACTGTAGTGTGTGTTTCCCTTCAGAAAAGGAGTTAAATGCCAGGCTCTGTGTCTTCCTACAAGCAAGACTTCCTTTCAGGTAAACACACTCACATTTCAGCTCAAAGGAAGCTACATCATTCAGGAAGCTCACAGGTTTCTTGCTCTTAACTGACAAGCACTGGATGTTAGAGGACCTGTGGTTTGTATCAGTTTCAGAAGCAGAGTTGAACTAGATATGGTCCATGTGTGTAGGAAACATGGATCTTTTGTTCTGAGCACACTCAAGTTTCCCACCTTATTAGAGATGCTAGAAAGCAAGAGAGTGCTTCTTGCTCTAAAGCAGAGTGTCTTTCATGGATGAGAACTGTGCTGTGTGTTTCCCTTCAGAAGAGGAGTTAAATGCCAGGCACTGTGTCTTCCTACAAGCAAGACTTCCTTTCAGGTAAATGCACTCACTTTTCAGCTCAAAGGAAGCTACATCCTTCATGAAGCTCACAGGTTTCTAGCTCTTAACTGAAAAGCATTGGATGTTAGAGGACCTGTGGTTTGTATCAGTTTCAGGAGCAGAGTTGAACTAGATATGGTCCCTGTGTAGGAAACATGGTTCTTTTGTTCAGAATACACTCACGTTTCCTGATTAATTAGAGACGCTAGAAAGGAAGAGAGTGCTTCTTGCTCTAAAGCAGAGTGTTTTTCTTGGAAGAGAACTGTGCTGTGTGTTTCCCTTCAGAAAAGGAGTTAAATGCCAGGCTCTGTGTCTTCCTACAAGCAAGACTTCCTTTCAGGTAAACGCACTCACTTTTCAGCTCAAAGGAAGCTACATCATCATGAAGCTCATACTTTTCCTGCTCTTAACTGAAAAGCATTGGATGTTAATGGACCTGTTGTTTGTATCAGTTTCAGAAGCAGAGTTGAACTGGATATGGTCACTGTGTGTAGGAAACACAGTTCTTTTGTTCTGAGCACACTCATGTTTCCTGCCTTATTAGAGACACTAGATACCAAGAGAGTGCCTCTTGCTCTAAAGCAGAGTGTGTTTCATGGCTGAGAACTGTGCTGTGTGTTTCCCTTCAGAAAAGGAGTTAAATGCCAGGCTCTGTGTCTTCCTACAAGCAAGACTTCCTTTCAGGTAAACGCACTCACTTTTCAGCTCAAATGAAGCAACATCTTTCACGAAGCTCACAAGTTTCTTGCTCTAACTGAAAAGCATTGGATGTTAGAGGACCTGTGGTTTGTATCAGTTTCAGAAGCAGAGTTGAACTAGATATGGTCTCTGTGTAGGAAACACGGTTCTTTTGTTCAGAGCACACTCACGTTTCCTGATTAATTAGAGACGCTAGAAAACAAGAGAGTGCTTCTTGCTCTAAAGCAGAATGTGTTTCATGGCTGAGAACTGTGCTGTGTGTTTCCCTTCAGAAACGGAGTTAAATGCCAGGTTCTGTGTCTTCCTACAAGCAAGACTTTGTTTCAGGTAAACGCACTCACTTTTCAGCTCAAAGGAAGCTACATCATTCACGAAGCTCACAGGTTTCTCCCTCATAACTGACAAGCATTGGATGTTAGAGGACCTGTGGTTTGTATCAGTTTCAGAAGCAGAGTTGAACTAGATATGGTCCGTGTGTGTAGGAAACAGGGATCATTTGTTCGGAGCCCACTCCTGTTTCCCGCCTTATTAGAGATGCTAGAAAGCAAGAGAGTGCTTCTTGCTCTAAAGCAGAGTGTGTTTCATGGATGAGATCTGTGCTGTGTGTTTCCCTTCAGAAAAGGAGTTAAATGCCAGGCTCTGTGTCTTCCTACAAGCAAGACTTCCTTTCAGGTAAACGCACTCACTTTTCAGCTCAAAGGAAGCTACATCATCACGAAGCTCATACTTTTCCCGCTCTTAACTGAAAAGCATTGGATGTTAATGGACCTGTTGTTTGTATCAGTTTCAGAAGCAGAGTTGAACTGGATATGGTCACTGTGTGTAGGAAACACAGTTCTTTTGTTCTGAGCACACTCATGTTTCCCGCCTTATTAGAGACACTAGATACCAAGAGAGTGCTTCTTGCTCTAAAGCAGAGTGTGTTTCATGGATGAGAACTGTAGTGTGTGTTTCCCTTCAGAAAAGGAGTTAAATGCCAGGCTCTGTGTCTTCCTACAAGCAAGACTTCATTTCAGGTAAACGCACTCACTTTTCAGCTCAAAGGAAGCTACATCATTCACGAAGCTCACACTTTTCCCGCTCTTAACTGAAAAGCATTGGATGTTAATGGACCTGTTGTTTGTATCAGATTCAGAAGCAGAGTTGAACTAGATATGGTCCGGGGGTGTAGGAAACATGGTTCATTTGTTCTGAGCACAGTCACCTTTCCTGCCTTTTAGAGACTCTAGAAAGCAAGAGAGTGCTTCTTGCTCTAAAGCAGAGTGTGTTTCATGGATGAGAAGTGTGCTGTGTGTTTCCCTTCAGAAAAGGAGTTAAATGCCAGGCTCTGTGTCTTCCTACAAGCAAGACTTCATTTCAGGTAAACGCACTCACTTTTCAGCTCTAAGGAAGCTACATCATTCAGGAAGCTCACACTTTTCTTTCTCTTAACTGAAAAGCACTGGATGTTAGAGGACCTGTGGTTTGTATCAGTTTCAGAAGCAGAGTTGAACTAGATATGCTCCATGTGTGTAGGAAACACGGATCTTTTGTGCTGAGCACACTCACGTTTCCTGATTAATTAGAGACCCTAGAAAGGAAGAGAGTGCTTCTTGCTCTAAAGCAGAGTGTTTTTCTTGGAAGAGAACTGTGCTGTGTGTTTCCCTTCAGAAAAGGAGTTAAATGCCACGCTCTGTGTCTTCCTAAAAGCAAGAATTCCTTTCAGGTAAATGCACTCACATTTCAGCTCAAAGGAAGCTACATCATTCATGAAGCTCACAGGTTTCTTCCTCATGACTTAAAAGCACTGGATTTTAGAGGACCTGTGGTTTGTATCAGTTTCAGAAGCAGAATTGAACTAGATATGGTCCCTGTGTAGGAAACACGGTTCTTTTGTTCAGAGCACACTCACGTTTCCTGATTAATTAGAGACGCTAGAAAGGAAGAGAGTGCTTCTTGCTCTAAAGCAGAGTGTTTTTCTTGGAAGAGAACTGTGCTGTGTGTTTCCCTTCAGAAAAGGAGTTAAATGCCAGGCTCTGTGTCTTCCTACAAGCAAGACTTCCTTTCAGGTAAATGCACTCACTTTTCAGCTCAAAGGAAGCTACATCATTCAGGAAGCTCACACTTTTCCTGCTCTTAACTGAAAAGCATTGGATGTTAATGGACCGGTTGTTTGTGTCAGTTTCAGAAGCAGAGTTGAACTGGATATGGTCACTGTGTGTAGGAAACACAGTTCTTTTGTTCTGAGCACACTCATGTTTCCCGCCTTATTAGAGACACTAGATACCAAGAGAGTGCCTCTTGCTCTAAAGCAGAGTGTGTTTCATGGATGAGAACTGTAGTGTGTGTTTCCCTTCAGAAAAGGAGTTAAATGCCAGGCTCTGTGTCTTCCTACAAGCAAGACTTCCTTTCAGGTAAACACACTCACATTTCAGCTCAAAGGAAGCTACATCATTCAGGAAGCTCACACTTTTCTTTCTCTTAACTGACAAGCACTGGATGTTAGAGGACCTGTGGTTTGTATCAGTTTCAGAAGCAGAGTTGAACTAGATATGCTCCATGTGTGTAGGAAACACTGATCTTTTGTGCTGAGCACACTCACGTTTCCTGATTAATTAGAGACCCTAGAAAGGAAGAGAGTGCTTCTTGCTCTAAAGCAGAGTGTTTTTCTTGGAAGAGAACTGTGCTGTGTGTTTCCCTTCAGAAAAGGAGTTAAATGCCAAGCTCTCTGTCTTCCTAAAAGCAAGAATTCCTTTCAGGTAAATGCACTCACTTTTCAGCTCAAAGGAAGCTACATCATTCATGAAGCTCACAGGTTTCTTCCTCATGACTTAAAAGCACTGGATTTTAGAGGACCTGTGGTTTGTATCAGTTTCAGAAGCAGAATTGAACTAGATATGGTCCCTGTGTAGGAAACACGGTTCTTTTGTTCAGAGCACACTCACGTTTCCTGATTAATTAGAGACGCTAGAAAGGAAGAGAGTGCTTCTTGCTCTAAAGCAGAGTGTTTTTCTTGGAAGAGAACTGTGCTGTGTGTTTCCCTTCAGAAAAGGAGTTAAATGCCAGGCTCTGTGTCTTCCTACAAGCAAGACTTCCTTTCAGGTAAATGCACTCACTTTTCAGCTCAAAGGAAGCTACATCATTCACGAAGCTCACACTTTTCCTGCTCTTAACTGAAAAGCATTGGATGTTAATGGACCGGTTGTTTGTGTCAGTTTCAGAAGCAGAGTTGAACTGGATATGGTCACTGTGTGTAGGAAACACAGTTCTTTTGTTCTGAGCACACTCATGTTTCCCGCCTTATTAGAGACACTAGATACCAAGAGAGTGCCTCTTGCTCTAAAGCAGAGTGTGTTTCATGGATGAGAACTGTAGTGTGTGTTTCCCTTCAGAAAAGGAGTTAAATGCCAGGCTCTGTGTCTTCCTACAAGCAAGACTTCCTTTCAGGTAAACACACTCACATTTCAGCTCAAAGGAAGCTACATCATTCAGGAAGCTCACAGGTTTCTTGCTCTTAACTGACAAGCACTGGATGTTAGAGGACCTGTGGTTTGTATCAGTTTCAGAAGCAGAGTTGAACTAGATATGGTCCATGTGTGTAGGAAACATGGATCTTTTGTTCTGAGCACACTCAAGTTTCCCACCTTATTAGAGATGCTAGAAAGCAAGAGAGTGCTTCTTGCTCTAAAGCAGAGTGTCTTTCATGGATGAGAACTGTGCTGTGTGTTTCCCTTCAGAAACGGAGTTAAATGCCAGGCACTGTGTCTTCCTACAAGCAAGACTTCCTTTCAGGTAAACGCACTCACTTTTCAGCTCAAAGGAAGCTACATCCTTCATGAAGCTCACAGGTTTCTAGCTCTTAACTGAAAAGCATTGGATGTTAGAGGACCTGTGGTTTGTATCAGTTTCAGGAGCAGAGTTGAACTAGATATGGTCCCTGTGTAGGAAACATGGTTCTTTTGTTCAGAATACACTCACGTTTCCTGATTAATTAGAGACGCTAGAAAGGAAGAGAGTGCTTCTTGCTCTAAAGCAGAGTGTTTTTCTTGGAAGAGAACTGTGCTGTGTGTTTCCCTTCAGAAAAGGAGTTAAATGCCAGGCTCTGTGTCTTCCTACAAGCAAGACTTCCTTTCAGGTAAACGCACTCACTTTTCAGCTCAAAGGAAGCTACATCATCATGAAGCTCATACTTTTCCTGCTCTTAACTGAAAAGCATTGGATGTTAATGGACCTGTTGTTTGTATCAGTTTCAGAAGCAGAGTTGAACTGGATATGGTCACTGTGTGTAGGAAACACAGTTCTTTTGTTCTGAGCACACTCATGTTTCCTGCCTTATTAGAGACACTAGATACCAAGAGAGTGCCTCTTGCTCTAAAGCAGAGTGTGTTTCATGGCTGAGAACTGTGCTGTGTGTTTCCCTTCAGAAAAGGAGTTAAATGCCAGGCTCTGTGTCTTCCTACAAGCAAGACTTCCTTTCAGGTAAACGCACTCACTTTTCAGCTCAAATGAAGCAACATCTTTCACGAAGCTCACAAGTTTCTTGCTCTAACTGAAAAGCATTGGATGTTAGAGGACCTGTGGTTTGTATCAGTTTCAGAAGCAGAGTTGAACTAGATATGGTCCCTGTGTAGGAAACATGGTTCTTTTGTTCAGAGCACACTCACGTTTCCTGATTAATTAGAGACGCTAGAAAGGAAGAGAGTGCTTCTTGCTCTAAAGCAGAGTGTTTTTCTTGGAAGAGAACTGTGCTGTGTGTTTCCCTTCAGAAAAGGAGTTAAATGCCAGGCTCTGTGTCTTCCTACAAGCAAGACTTCCTTTCAGGTAAATGCACTCACTTTTCAGCTCAAAGGAAGCTACATCATTCACGAAGCTCACACTTTTCCTGCTCTTAACTGAAAAGCATTGGATGTTAATGGACCGGTTGTTTGTGTCAGTTTCAGAAGCAGAGTTGAACTGGATATGGTCACTGTGTGTAGGAAACACAGTTCTTTTGTTCTGAGCACACTCATGTTTCCCGCCTTATTAGAGACACTAGATACCAAGAGAGTGCCTCTTGCTCTAAAGCAGAGTGTGTTTCATGGATGAGAACTGTAGTGTGTGTTTCCCTTCAGAAAAGGAGTTAAATGCCAGGCTCTGTGTCTTCCTACAAGCAAGACTTCCTTTCAGGTAAACACACTCACATTTCAGCTCAAAGGAAGCTACATCATTCAGGAAGCTCACAGGTTTCTTGCTCTTAACTGACAAGCACTGGATGTTAGAGGACCTGTGGTTTGTATCAGTTTCAGAAGCAGAGTTGAACTAGATATGGTCCATGTGTGTAGGAAACATGGATCTTTTGTTCTGAGCACACTCAAGTTTCCCACCTTATTAGAGATGCTAGAAAGCAAGAGAGTGCTTCTTGCTCTAAAGCAGAGTGTCTTTCATGGATGAGAACTGTGCTGTGTGTTTCCCTTCAGAAAAGGAGTTAAATGCCAGGCACTGTGTCTTCCTACAAGCAAGACTTCCTTTCAGGTAAACGCACTCACTTTTCAGCTCAAAGGAAGCTACATCCTTCATGAAGCTCACAGGTTTCTAGCTCTTAACTGAAAAGCATTGGATGTTAGAGGACCTGTGGTTTGTATCAGTTTCAGGAGCAGAGTTGAACTAGATATGGTCCCTGTGTAGGAAACATGGTTCTTTTGTTCAGAATACACTCACGTTTCCTGATTAATTAGAGACGCTAGAAAGGAAGAGAGTGCTTCTTGCTCTAAAGCAGAGTGTTTTTCTTGGAAGAGAACTGTGCTGTGTGTTTCCCTTCAGAAAAGGAGTTAAATGCCAGGCTCTGTGTCTTCCTACAAGCAAGACTTCCTTTCAGGTAAACGCACTCACTTTTCAGCTCAAAGGAAGCTACATCATCATGAAGCTCATACTTTTCCTGCTCTTAACTGAAAAGCATTGGATGTTAATGGACCTGTTGTTTGTATCAGTTTCAGAAGCAGAGTTGAACTGGATATGGTCACTGTGTGTAGGAAACACAGTTCTTTTGTTCTGAGCACACTCATGTTTCCTGCCTTATTAGAGACACTAGATACCAAGAGAGTGCCTCTTGCTCTAAAGCAGAGTGTGTTTCATGGCTGAGAACTGTGCTGTGTGTTTCCCTTCAGAAAAGGAGTTAAATGCCAGGCTCTGTGTCTTCCTACAAGCAAGACTTCCTTTCAGGTAAACGCACTCACTTTTCAGCTCAAATGAAGCAACATCTTTCACGAAGCTCACAAGTTTCTTGCTCTAACTGAAAAGCATTGGATGTTAGAGGACCTGTGGTTTGTATCAGTTTCAGAAGCAGAGTTGAACTAGATATGGTCTCTGTGTAGGAAACACGGTTCTTTTGTTCAGAGCACACTCACGTTTCCTGATTAATTAGAGACGCTAGAAAACAAGAGAGTGCTTCTTGCTCTAAAGCAGAATGTGTTTCATGGCTGAGAACTGTGCTGTGTGTTTCCCTTCAGAAACGGAGTTAAATGCCAGGTTCTGTGTCTTCCTACAAGCAAGACTTTGTTTCAGGTAAACGCACTCACTTTTCAGCTCAAAGGAAGCTACATCATTCACGAAGCTCACAGGTTTCTCCCTCATAACTGACAAGCATTGGATGTTAGAGGACCTGTGGTTTGTATCAGTTTCAGAAGCAGAGTTGAACTAGATATGGTCCATGTGTGTAGGAAACAGGGATCATTTGTTCGGAGCCCACTCCTGTTTCCCGCCTTATTAGAGATGCTAGAAAGCAAGAGAGTGCTTCTTGCTCTAAAGCAGAGTGTGTTTCATGGATGAGATCTGTGCTGTGTGTTTCCCTTCAGAAAAGGAGTTAAATGCCAGGCTCTGTGTCTTCCTACAAGCAAGACTTCCTTTCAGGTAAACGCACTCACTTTTCAGCTCAAAGGAAGCTACATCATCACGAAGCTCATACTTTTCCCGCTCTTAACTGAAAAGCATTGGATGTTAATGGACCTGTTGTTTGTATCAGTTTCAGAAGCAGAGTTGAACTGGATATGGTCACTGTGTGTAGGAAACACAGTTCTTTTGTTCTGAGCACACTCATGTTTCCCGCCTTATTAGAGACACTAGATACCAAGAGAGTGCCTCTTGCTCTAAAGCAGAGTGTGTTTCATGGATGAGAACTGTAGTGTGTGTTTCCCTTCAGAAAAGGAGTTAAATGCCAGGCTCTGTGTCTTCCTACAAGCAAGACTTCATTTCAGGTAAACGCACTCACTTTTCAGCTCAAAGGAAGCTACATCATTCACGAAGCTCACACTTTTCCCGCTCTTAACTGAAAAGCATTGGATGTTAATGGACCTGTTGTTTGTATCAGATTCAGAAGCAGAGTTGAACTAGATATGGTCCGGGGGTGTAGGAAACATGGTTCATTTGTTCTGAGCACAGTCACCTTTCCTGCCTTTTAGAGACTCTAGAAAGCAAGAGAGTGCTTCTTGCTCTAAAGCAGAGTGTGTTTCATGGATGAGAAGTGTGCTGTGTGTTTCCCTTCAGAAAAGGAGTTAAATGCCAGGCTCTATGTCTTCCTACAAGCAAGACTTCCTTTCAGGTAAACGCACTCACTTTTCAGCTCTAAGGAAGCTACATCATTCAGGAAGCTCACACTTTTCTTTCTCTTAACTGACAAGCACTGGATGTTAGAGGACCTGTGGTTTGTATCAGTTTCAGAAGCAGAGTTGAACTAGATATGCTCCATGTGTGTAGGAAACACGGATCTTTTGTGCTGAGCACACTCACGTTTCCTGATTAATTAGAGACCCTAGAAAGGAAGAGAGTGCTTCTTGCTCTAAAGCAGAGTGTTTTTCTTGGAAGAGAACTGTGCTGTGTGTTTCCCTTCAGAAAAGGAGTTAAATGCCACGCTCTGTGTCTTCCTAAAAGCAAGAATTCCTTTCAGGTAAATGCACTCACATTTCAGCTCAAAGGAAGCTACATCATTCATGAAGCTCACAGGTTTCTTCCTCATGACTTAAAAGCACTGGATTTTAGAGGACCTGTGGTTTGTATCAGTTTCAGAAGCAGAATTGAACTAGATATGGTCCCTGTGTAGGAAACACGGTTCTTTTGTTCAGAGCACACTCACGTTTCCTGATTAATTAGAGACGCTAGAAAGGAAGAGAGTGCTTCTTGCTCTAAAGCAGAGTGTTTTTCTTGGAAGAGAACTGTGCTGTGTGTTTCCCTTCAGAAAAGGAGTTAAATGCCAGGCTCTGTGTCTTCCTACAAGCAAGACTTCCTTTCAGGTAAATGCACTCACTTTTCAGCTCAAAGGAAGCTACATCATTCACGAAGCTCACACTTTTCCTGCTCTTAACTGAAAAGCATTGGATGTTAATGGACCGGTTGTTTGTGTCAGTTTCAGAAGCAGAGTTGAACTGGATATGGTCACTGTGTGTAGGAAACACAGTTCTTTTGTTCTGAGCACACTCATGTTTCCCGCCTTATTAGAGACACTAGATACCAAGAGAGTGCCTCTTGCTCTAAAGCAGAGTGTGTTTCATGGATGAGAACTGTAGTGTGTGTTTCCCTTCAGAAAAGGAGTTAAATGCCAGGCTCTGTGTCTTCCTACAAGCAAGACTTCCTTTCAGGTAAACACACTCACATTTCAGCTCAAAGGAAGCTACATCATTCAGGAAGCTCACACTTTTCTTTCTCTTAACTGACAAGCACTGGATGTTAGAGGACCTGTGGTTTGTATCAGTTTCAGAAGCAGAGTTGAACTAGATATGCTCCATGTGTGTAGGAAACACTGATCTTTTGTGCTGAGCACACTCACGTTTCCTGATTAATTAGAGACCCTAGAAAGGAAGAGAGTGCTTCTTGCTCTAAAGCAGAGTGTTTTTCTTGGAAGAGAACTGTGCTGTGTGTTTCCCTTCAGAAAAGGAGTTAAATGCCAAGCTCTCTGTCTTCCTAAAAGCAAGAATTCCTTTCAGGTAAATGCACTCACTTTTCAGCTCAAAGGAAGCTACATCATTCATGAAGCTCACAGGTTTCTTCCTCATGACTTAAAAGCACTGGATTTTAGAGGACCTGTGGTTTGTATCAGTTTCAGAAGCAGAATTGAACTAGATATGGTCCCTGTGTAGGAAACACGGTTCTTTTGTTCAGAGCACACTCACGTTTCCTGATTAATTAGAGACGCTAGAAAGGAAGAGAGTGCTTCTTGCTCTAAAGCAGAGTGTTTTTCTTGGAAGAGAACTGTGCTGTGTGTTTCCCTTCAGAAAAGGAGTTAAATGCCAGGCTCTGTGTCTTCCTACAAGCAAGACTTCCTTTCAGGTAAATGCACTCACTTTTCAGCTCAAAGGAAGCTACATCATTCACGAAGCTCACACTTTTCCTGCTCTTAACTGAAAAGCATTGGATGTTAATGGACCGGTTGTTTGTGTCAGTTTCAGAAGCAGAGTTGAACTGGATATGGTCACTGTGTGTAGGAAACACAGTTCTTTTGTTCTGAGCACACTCATGTTTCCCGCCTTATTAGAGACACTAGATACCAAGAGAGTGCCTCTTGCTCTAAAGCAGAGTGTGTTTCATGGATGAGAACTGTAGTGTGTGTTTCCCTTCAGAAAAGGAGTTAAATGCCAGGCTCTGTGTCTTCCTACAAGCAAGACTTCCTTTCAGGTAAACACACTCACATTTCAGCTCAAAGGAAGCTACATCATTCAGGAAGCTCACAGGTTTCTTGCTCTTAACTGACAAGCACTGGATGTTAGAGGACCTGTGGTTTGTATCAGTTTCAGAAGCAGAGTTGAACTAGATATGGTCCATGTGTGTAGGAAACATGGATCTTTTGTTCTGAGCACACTCAAGTTTCCCACCTTATTAGAGATGCTAGAAAGCAAGAGAGTGCTTCTTGCTCTAAAGCAGAGTGTCTTTCATGGATGAGAACTGTGCTGTGTGTTTCCCTTCAGAAACGGAGTTAAATGCCAGGCACTGTGTCTTCCTACAAGCAAGACTTCCTTTCAGGTAAACGCACTCACTTTTCAGCTCAAAGGAAGCTACATCCTTCATGAAGCTCACAGGTTTCTAGCTCTTAACTGAAAAGCATTGGATGTTAGAGGACCTGTGGTTTGTATCAGTTTCAGGAGCAGAGTTGAACTAGATATGGTCCCTGTGTAGGAAACATGGTTCTTTTGTTCAGAATACACTCACGTTTCCTGATTAATTAGAGACGCTAGAAAGGAAGAGAGTGCTTCTTGCTCTAAAGCAGAGTGTTTTTCTTGGAAGAGAACTGTGCTGTGTGTTTCCCTTCAGAAAAGGAGTTAAATGCCAGGCTCTGTGTCTTCCTACAAGCAAGACTTCCTTTCAGGTAAACGCACTCACTTTTCAGCTCAAAGGAAGCTACATCATCATGAAGCTCATACTTTTCCTGCTCTTAACTGAAAAGCATTGGATGTTAATGGACCTGTTGTTTGTATCAGTTTCAGAAGCAGAGTTGAACTGGATATGGTCACTGTGTGTAGGAAACACAGTTCTTTTGTTCTGAGCACACTCATGTTTCCTGCCTTATTAGAGACACTAGATACCAAGAGAGTGCCTCTTGCTCTAAAGCAGAGTGTGTTTCATGGCTGAGAACTGTGCTGTGTGTTTCCCTTCAGAAAAGGAGTTAAATGCCAGGCTCTGTGTCTTCCTACAAGCAAGACTTCCTTTCAGGTAAACGCACTCACTTTTCAGCTCAAATGAAGCAACATCTTTCACGAAGCTCACAAGTTTCTTGCTCTAACTGAAAAGCATTGGATGTTAGAGGACCTGTGGTTTGTATCAGTTTCAGAAGCAGAGTTGAACTAGATATGGTCCCTGTGTAGGAAACATGGTTCTTTTGTTCAGAGCACACTCACGTTTCCTGATTAATTAGAGACGCTAGAAAGGAAGAGAGTGCTTCTTGCTCTAAAGCAGAGTGTTTTTCTTGGAAGAGAACTGTGCTGTGTGTTTCCCTTCAGAAAAGGAGTTAAATGCCAGGCTCTGTGTCTTCCTACAAGCAAGACTTCCTTTCAGGTAAATGCACTCACTTTTCAGCTCAAAGGAAGCTACATCATTCACGAAGCTCACACTTTTCCTGCTCTTAACTGAAAAGCATTGGATGTTAATGGACCGGTTGTTTGTGTCAGTTTCAGAAGCAGAGTTGAACTGGATATGGTCACTGTGTGTAGGAAACACAGTTCTTTTGTTCTGAGCACACTCATGTTTCCCGCCTTATTAGAGACACTAGATACCAAGAGAGTGCCTCTTGCTCTAAAGCAGAGTGTGTTTCATGGATGAGAACTGTAGTGTGTGTTTCCCTTCAGAAAAGGAGTTAAATGCCAGGCTCTGTGTCTTCCTACAAGCAAGACTTCCTTTCAGGTAAACACACTCACATTTCAGCTCAAAGGAAGCTACATCATTCAGGAAGCTCACAGGTTTCTTGCTCTTAACTGACAAGCACTGGATGTTAGAGGACCTGTGGTTTGTATCAGTTTCAGAAGCAGAGTTGAACTAGATATGGTCCATGTGTGTAGGAAACATGGATCTTTTGTTCTGAGCACACTCAAGTTTCCCACCTTATTAGAGATGCTAGAAAGCAAGAGAGTGCTTCTTGCTCTAAAGCAGAGTGTCTTTCATGGATGAGAACTGTGCTGTGTGTTTCCCTTCAGAAAAGGAGTTAAATGCCAGGCACTGTGTCTTCCTACAAGCAAGACTTCCTTTCAGGTAAACGCACTCACTTTTCAGCTCAAAGGAAGCTACATCCTTCATGAAGCTCACAGGTTTCTAGCTCTTAACTGAAAAGCATTGGATGTTAGAGGACCTGTGGTTTGTATCAGTTTCAGGAGCAGAGTTGAACTAGATATGGTCCCTGTGTAGGAAACATGGTTCTTTTGTTCAGAATACACTCACGTTTCCTGATTAATTAGAGACGCTAGAAAGGAAGAGAGTGCTTCTTGCTCTAAAGCAGAGTGTTTTTCTTGGAAGAGAACTGTGCTGTGTGTTTCCCTTCAGAAAAGGAGTTAAATGCCAGGCTCTGTGTCTTCCTACAAGCAAGACTTCCTTTCAGGTAAACGCACTCACTTTTCAGCTCAAAGGAAGCTACATCATCATGAAGCTCATACTTTTCCTGCTCTTAACTGAAAAGCATTGGATGTTAATGGACCTGTTGTTTGTATCAGTTTCAGAAGCAGAGTTGAACTGGATATGGTCACTGTGTGTAGGAAACACAGTTCTTTTGTTCTGAGCACACTCATGTTTCCTGCCTTATTAGAGACACTAGATACCAAGAGAGTGCCTCTTGCTCTAAAGCAGAGTGTGTTTCATGGCTGAGAACTGTGCTGTGTGTTTCCCTTCAGAAAAGGAGTTAAATGCCAGGCTCTGTGTCTTCCTACAAGCAAGACTTCCTTTCAGGTAAACGCACTCACTTTTCAGCTCAAATGAAGCAACATCTTTCACGAAGCTCACAAGTTTCTTGCTCTAACTGAAAAGCATTGGATGTTAGAGGACCTGTGGTTTGTATCAGTTTCAGAAGCAGAGTTGAACTAGATATGGTCTCTGTGTAGGAAACACGGTTCTTTTGTTCAGAGCACACTCACGTTTCCTGATTAATTAGAGACGCTAGAAAACAAGAGAGTGCTTCTTGCTCTAAAGCAGAATGTGTTTCATGGCTGAGAACTGTGCTGTGTGTTTCCCTTCAGAAACGGAGTTAAATGCCAGGTTCTGTGTCTTCCTACAAGCAAGACTTTGTTTCAGGTAAACGCACTCACTTTTCAGCTCAAAGGAAGCTACATCATTCACGAAGCTCACAGGTTTCTCCCTCATAACTGACAAGCATTGGATGTTAGAGGACCTGTGGTTTGTATCAGTTTCAGAAGCAGAGTTGAACTAGATATGGTCCATGTGTGTAGGAAACAGGGATCATTTGTTCGGAGCCCACTCCTGTTTCCCGCCTTATTAGAGATGCTAGAAAGCAAGAGAGTGCTTCTTGCTCTAAAGCAGAGTGTGTTTCATGGATGAGATCTGTGCTGTGTGTTTCCCTTCAGAAAAGGAGTTAAATGCCAGGCTCTGTGTCTTCCTACAAGCAAGACTTCCTTTCAGGTAAACGCACTCACTTTTCAGCTCAAAGGAAGCTACATCATCACGAAGCTCATACTTTTCCCGCTCTTAACTGAAAAGCATTGGATGTTAATGGACCTGTTGTTTGTATCAGTTTCAGAAGCAGAGTTGAACTGGATATGGTCACTGTGTGTAGGAAACACAGTTCTTTTGTTCTGAGCACACTCATGTTTCCCGCCTTATTAGAGACACTAGATACCAAGAGAGTGCCTCTTGCTCTAAAGCAGAGTGTGTTTCATGGATGAGAACTGTAGTGTGTGTTTCCCTTCAGAAAAGGAGTTAAATGCCAGGCTCTGTGTCTTCCTACAAGCAAGACTTCATTTCAGGTAAACGCACTCACTTTTCAGCTCAAAGGAAGCTACATCATTCACGAAGCTCACACTTTTCCCGCTCTTAACTGAAAAGCATTGGATGTTAATGGACCTGTTGTTTGTATCAGATTCAGAAGCAGAGTTGAACTAGATATGGTCCGGGGGTGTAGGAAACATGGTTCATTTGTTCTGAGCACAGTCACCTTTCCTGCCTTTTAGAGACTCTAGAAAGCAAGAGAGTGCTTCTTGCTCTAAAGCAGAGTGTGTTTCATGGATGAGAAGTGTGCTGTGTGTTTCCCTTCAGAAAAGGAGTTAAATGCCAGGCTCTATGTCTTCCTACAAGCAAGACTTCCTTTCAGGTAAACGCACTCACTTTTCAGCTCTAAGGAAGCTACATCATTCAGGAAGCTCACACTTTTCTTTCTCTTAACTGACAAGCACTGGATGTTAGAGGACCTGTGGTTTGTATCAGTTTCAGAAGCAGAGTTGAACTAGATATGCTCCATGTGTGTAGGAAACACGGATCTTTTGTGCTGAGCACACTCACGTTTCCTGATTAATTAGAGACCCTAGAAAGGAAGAGAGTGCTTCTTGCTCTAAAGCAGAGTGTTTTTCTTGGAAGAGAACTGTGCTGTGTGTTTCCCTTCAGAAAAGGAGTTAAATGCCACGCTCTGTGTCTTCCTAAAAGCAAGAATTCCTTTCAGGTAAATGCACTCACTTTTCAGCTCAAAGGAAGCTACATCATTCATGAAGCTCACAGGTTTCTTCCTCATGACTTAAAAGCACTGGATTTTAGAGGACCTGTGGTTTGTATCAGTTTCAGAAGCAGAATTGAACTAGATATGGTCCCTGTGTAGGAAACACGGTTCTTTTGTTCAGAGCACACTCACGTTTCCTGATTAATTAGAGACTCTAGAAAGGAAGAGAGTGCTTCTTGCTCTAAAGCAGAGTGTTTTTCTTGGAAGAGAACTGTGCTGTGTGTTTCCCTTCAGAAAAGGAGTTAAATGCCAGGCTCTGTGTCTTCCTACAAGCAAGACTTCCTTTCAGGTAAATGCACTCACTTTTCAGCTCAAAGGAAGCTACATCATTCACGAAGCTCACACTTTTCCTGCTCTTAACTGAAAAGCATTGGATGTTAATGGACCGGTTGTTTGTGTCAGTTTCAGAAGCAGAGTTGAACTGGATATGGTCACTGTGTGTAGGAAACACAGTTCTTTTGTTCTGAGCACACTCATGTTTCCCGCCTTATTAGAGACACTAGATACCAAGAGAGTGCCTCTTGCTCTAAAGCAGATTGTGTTTCATGGATGAGAACTGTAGTGTGTGTTTCCCTTCAGAAAAGGAGTTAAATGCCAGGCTCTGTGTCTTCCTACAAGCAAGACTTCCTTTCAGGTAAACACACTCACATTTCAGCTCAAAGGAAGCTACATCATTCAGGAAGCTCACACTTTTCTTTCTCTTAACTGACATGCACTGGATGTTAGAGGACCTGTGGTTTGTATCAGTTTCAGAAGCAGAGTTGAACTAGATATGCTCCATGTGTGTAGGAAACAGGGATCTTTTGTGCTGAGCACACTCACGTTTCCTGATTAATTAGAGACCCTAGAAAGGAAGAGAGTGCTTCTTGCTCTAAAGCAGAGTGTTTTTCTTGGAAGAGAACTGTGCTGTGTGTTTCCCTTCAGAAAAGGAGTTAAATGCCACGCTCTGTGTCTTCCTAAAAGCAAGAATTCCTTTCAGGTAAATGCACTCACTTTTCAGCTCAAAGGAAGCTACATCATTCATGAAGCTCACAGGTTTCTTCCTCATGACTTAAAAGCACTGGATTTTAGAGGACCTGTGGTTTGTATCAGTTTCAGAAGCAGAATTGAACTAGATATGGTCCCTGTGTAGGAAACACGGTTCTTTTGTTCAGAGCACACTCACGTTTCCTGATTAATTAGAGACGCTAGAAAGGAAGAGAGTGCTTCTTGCTCTAAAGCAGAGTGTTTTTCTTGGAAGAGAACTGTGCTGTGTGTTTCCCTTCAGAAAAGGAGTTAAATGCCAGGCTCTGTGTCTTCCTACAAGCAAGACTTCCTTTCAGGTAAATGCACTCACTTTTCAGCTCAAAGGAAGCTACATCATTCACGAAGCTCACACTTTTCCTGCTCTTAACTGAAAAGCATTGGATGTTAATGGACCGGTTGTTTGTGTCAGTTTCAGAAGCAGAGTTGAACTGGATATGGTCACTGTGTGTAGGAAACACAGTTCTTTTGTTCTGAGCACACTCATGTTTCCCGCCTTATTAGAGACACTAGATACCAAGAGAGTGCCTCTTGCTCTAAAGCAGAGTGTGTTTCATGGATGAGAACTGTAGTGTGTGTTTCCCTTCAGAAAAGGAGTTAAATGCCAGGCTCTGTGTCTTCCTACAAGCAAGACTTCCTTTCAGGTAAACACACTCACATTTCAGCTCAAAGGAAGCTACATCATTCAGGAAGCTCACACTTTTCTTTCTCTTAACTGACAAGCACTGGATGTTAGAGGACCTGTGGTTTGTATCAGTTTCAGAAGCAGAGTTGAACTAGATATGCTCCATGTGTGTAGGAAACACTGATCTTTTGTGCTGAGCACACTCACGTTTCCTGATTAATTAGAGACCCTAGAAAGGAAGAGAGTGCTTCTTGCTCTAAAGCAGAGTGTTTTTCTTGGAAGAGAACTGTGCTGTGTGTTTCCCTTCAGAAAAGGAGTTAAATGCCATGCTCTGTGTCTTCCTAAAAGCAAGAATTCCTTTCAGGTAAATGCACTCACTTTTCAGCTCAAAGGAAGCTACATCATTCATGAAGCTCACAGGTTTCTTCCTCATGACTTAAAAGCACTGGATTTTAGAGGACCTGTGGTTTGTATCAGTTTCAGAAGCAGAATTGAACTAGATATGGTCCCTGTGTAGGAAACACGGTTCTTTTGTTCAGAGCACACTCACGTTTCCTGATTAATTAGAGACGCTAGAAAGGAAGAGAGTGCTTCTTGCTCTAAAGCAGAGTGTTTTTCTTGGAAGAGAACTGTGCTGTGTGTTTCCCTTCAGAAAAGGAGTTAAATGCCAGGCTCTGTGTCTTCCTACAAGCAAGACTTCCTTTCAGGTAAATGCACTCACTTTTCAGCTCAAAGGAAGCTACATCATTCACGAAGCTCACACTTTTCCTGCTCTTAACTGAAAAGCATTGGATGTTAATGGACCGGTTGTTTGTGTCAGTTTCAGAAGCAGAGTTGAACTGGATATGGTCACTGTGTGTAGGAAACACAGTTCTTTTGTTCTGAGCACACTCATGTTTCCCGCCTTATTAGAGACACTAGATACCAAGAGAGTGCCTCTTGCTCTAAAGCAGAGTGTGTTTCATGGATGAGAACTGTAGTGTGTGTTTCCCTTCAGAAAAGGAGTTAAATGCCAGGCTCTGTGTCTTCCTACAAGCAAGACTTCATTTCAGGTAAACGCACTCACTTTTCAGCTCAAAGGAAGCTACATCATTCACGAAGCTCACACTTTTCCCGCTCTTAACTGAAAAGCATTGGATGTTAATGGACCTGTTGTTTGTATCAGATTCAGAAGCAGAGTTGAACTAGATATGGTCCGGGGGTGTAGGAAACATGGTTCATTTGTTCTGAGCACAGTCACCTTTCCTGCCTTTTAGAGACTCTAGAAAGCAAGAGAGTGCTTCTTGCTCTAAAGCAGAGTGTGTTTCATGGATGAGAAGTGTGCTGTGTGTTTCCCTTCAGAAAAGGAGTTAAATGCCAGGCTCTATGTCTTCCTACAAGCAAGACTTCCTTTCAGGTAAACGCACTCACTTTTCAGCTCTAAGGAAGCTACATCATTCAGGAAGCTCACACTTTTCTTTCTCTTAACTGACAAGCACTGGATGTTAGAGGACCTGTGGTTTGTATCAGTTTCAGAAGCAGAGTTGAACTAGATATGCTCCATGTGTGTAGGAAACACGGATCTTTTGTGCTGAGCACACTCACGTTTCCTGATTAATTAGAGACCCTAGAAAGGAAGAGAGTGCTTCTTGCTCTAAAGCAGAGTGTTTTTCTTGGAAGAGAACTGTGCTGTGTGTTTCCCTTCAGAAAAGGAGTTAAATGCCACGCTCTGTGTCTTCCTAAAAGCAAGAATTCCTTTCAGGTAAATGCACTCACTTTTCAGCTCAAAGGAAGCTACATCATTCATGAAGCTCACAGGTTTCTTCCTCATGACTTAAAAGCACTGGATTTTAGAGGACCTGTGGTTTGTATCAGTTTCAGAAGCAGAATTGAACTAGATATGGTCCCTGTGTAGGAAACACGGTTCTTTTGTTCAGAGCACACTCACGTTTCCTGATTAATTAGAGACTCTAGAAAGGAAGAGAGTGCTTCTTGCTCTAAAGCAGAGTGTTTTTCTTGGAAGAGAACTGTGCTGTGTGTTTCCCTTCAGAAAAGGAGTTAAATGCCAGGCTCTGTGTCTTCCTACAAGCAAGACTTCCTTTCAGGTAAATGCACTCACTTTTCAGCTCAAAGGAAGCTACATCATTCACGAAGCTCACACTTTTCCTGCTCTTAACTGAAAAGCATTGGATGTTAATGGACCGGTTGTTTGTGTCAGTTTCAGAAGCAGAGTTGAACTGGATATGGTCACTGTGTGTAGGAAACACAGTTCTTTTGTTCTGAGCACACTCATGTTTCCCGCCTTATTAGAGACACTAGATACCAAGAGAGTGCCTCTTGCTCTAAAGCAGATTGTGTTTCATGGATGAGAACTGTAGTGTGTGTTTCCCTTCAGAAAAGGAGTTAAATGCCAGGCTCTGTGTCTTCCTACAAGCAAGACTTCCTTTCAGGTAAACACACTCACATTTCAGCTCAAAGGAAGCTACATCATTCAGGAAGCTCACACTTTTCTTTCTCTTAACTGACATGCACTGGATGTTAGAGGACCTGTGGTTTGTATCAGTTTCAGAAGCAGAGTTGAACTAGATATGCTCCATGTGTGTAGGAAACAGGGATCTTTTGTGCTGAGCACACTCACGTTTCCTGATTAATTAGAGACCCTAGAAAGGAAGAGAGTGCTTCTTGCTCTAAAGCAGAGTGTTTTTCTTGGAAGAGAACTGTGCTGTGTGTTTCCCTTCAGAAAAGGAGTTAAATGCCACGCTCTGTGTCTTCCTAAAAGCAAGAATTCCTTTCAGGTAAATGCACTCACTTTTCAGCTCAAAGGAAGCTACATCATTCATGAAGCTCACAGGTTTCTTCCTCATGACTTAAAAGCACTGGATTTTAGAGGACCTGTGGTTTGTATCAGTTTCAGAAGCAGAATTGAACTAGATATGGTCCCTGTGTAGGAAACACGGTTCTTTTGTTCAGAGCACACTCACGTTTCCTGATTAATTAGAGACGCTAGAAAGGAAGAGAGTGCTTCTTGCTCTAAAGCAGAGTGTTTTTCTTGGAAGAGAACTGTGCTGTGTGTTTCCCTTCAGAAAAGGAGTTAAATGCCAGGCTCTGTGTCTTCCTACAAGCAAGACTTCCTTTCAGGTAAATGCACTCACTTTTCAGCTCAAAGGAAGCTACATCATTCACGAAGCTCACACTTTTCCTGCTCTTAACTGAAAAGCATTGGATGTTAATGGACCGGTTGTTTGTGTCAGTTTCAGAAGCAGAGTTGAACTGGATATGGTCACTGTGTGTAGGAAACACAGTTCTTTTGTTCTGAGCACACTCATGTTTCCCGCCTTATTAGAGACACTAGATACCAAGAGAGTGCCTCTTGCTCTAAAGCAGAGTGTGTTTCATGGATGAGAACTGTAGTGTGTGTTTCCCTTCAGAAAAGGAGTTAAATGCCAGGCTCTGTGTCTTCCTACAAGCAAGACTTCCTTTCAGGTAAACACACTCACATTTCAGCTCAAAGGAAGCTACATCATTCAGGAAGCTCACACTTTTCTTTCTCTTAACTGACAAGCACTGGATGTTAGAGGACCTGTGGTTTGTATCAGTTTCAGAAGCAGAGTTGAACTAGATATGCTCCATGTGTGTAGGAAACACTGATCTTTTGTGCTGAGCACACTCACGTTTCCTGATTAATTAGAGACCCTAGAAAGGAAGAGAGTGCTTCTTGCTCTAAAGCAGAGTGTTTTTCTTGGAAGAGAACTGTGCTGTGTGTTTCCCTTCAGAAAAGGAGTTAAATGCCATGCTCTGTGTCTTCCTAAAAGCAAGAATTCCTTTCAGGTAAATGCACTCACTTTTCAGCTCAAAGGAAGCTACATCATTCATGAAGCTCACAGGTTTCTTCCTCATGACTTAAAAGCACTGGATTTTAGAGGACCTGTGGTTTGTATCAGTTTCAGAAGCAGAATTGAACTAGATATGGTCCCTGTGTAGGAAACACGGTTCTTTTGTTCAGAGCACACTCACGTTTCCTGATTAATTAGAGACGCTAGAAAGGAAGAGAGTGCTTCTTGCTCTAAAGCAGAGTGTTTTTCTTGGAAGAGAACTGTGCTGTGTGTTTCCCTTCAGAAAAGGAGTTAAATGCCAGGCTCTGTGTCTTCCTACAAGCAAGACTTCCTTTCAGGTAAATGCACTCACTTTTCAGCTCAAAGGAAGCTACATCATTCACGAAGCTCACACTTTTCCTGCTCTTAACTGAAAAGCATTGGATGTTAATGGACCGGTTGTTTGTGTCAGTTTCAGAAGCAGAGTTGAACTGGATATGGTCACTGTGTGTAGGAAACACAGTTCTTTTGTTCTGAGCACACTCATGTTTCCCGCCTTATTAGAGACACTAGATACCAAGAGAGTGCCTCTTGCTCTAAAGCAGAGTGTGTTTCATGGATGAGAACTGTAGTGTGTGTTTCCCTTCAGAAAAGGAGTTAAATGCCAGGCTCTGTGTCTTCCTACAAGCAAGACTTCCTTTCAGGTAAACACACTCACATTTCAGCTCAAAGGAAGCTACATCATTCAGGAAGCTCACAGGTTTCTTGCTCTTAACTGACAAGCACTGGATGTTAGAGGACCTGTGGTTTGTATCAGTTTCAGAAGCAGAGTTGAACTAGATATGGTCCATGTGTGTAGGAAACATGGATCTTTTGTTCTGAGCACACTCAAGTTTCCCACCTTATTAGAGATGCTAGAAAGCAAGAGAGTGCTTCTTGCTCTAAAGCAGAGTGTCTTTCATGGATGAGAACTGTGCTGTGTGTTTCCCTTCAGAAACGGAGTTAAATGCCAGGCACTGTGTCTTCCTACAAGCAAGACTTCCTTTCAGGTAAACGCACTCACTTTTCAGCTCAAAGGAAGCTACATCCTTCATGAAGCTCACAGGTTTCTAGCTCTTAACTGAAAAGCATTGGATGTTAGAGGACCTGTGGTTTGTATCAGTTTCAGGAGCAGAGTTGAACTAGATATGGTCCCTGTGTAGGAAACATGGTTCTTTTGTTCAGAATACACTCACGTTTCCTGATTAATTAGAGACGCTAGAAAGGAAGAGAGTGCTTCTTGCTCTAAAGCAGAGTGTTTTTCTTGGAAGAGAACTGTGCTGTGTGTTTCCCTTCAGAAAAGGAGTTAAATGCCAGGCTCTGTGTCTTCCTACAAGCAAGACTTCCTTTCAGGTAAACGCACTCACTTTTCAGCTCAAAGGAAGCTACATCATCATGAAGCTCATACTTTTCCTGCTCTTAACTGAAAAGCATTGGATGTTAATGGACCTGTTGTTTGTATCAGTTTCAGAAGCAGAGTTGAACTGGATATGGTCACTGTGTGTAGGAAACACAGTTCTTTTGTTCTGAGCACACTCATGTTTCCTGCCTTATTAGAGACACTAGATACCAAGAGAGTGCCTCTTGCTCTAAAGCAGAGTGTGTTTCATGGCTGAGAACTGTGCTGTGTGTTTCCCTTCAGAAAAGGAGTTAAATGCCAGGCTCTGTGTCTTCCTACAAGCAAGACTTCCTTTCAGGTAAACGCACTCACTTTTCAGCTCAAATGAAGCAACATCTTTCACGAAGCTCACAAGTTTCTTGCTCTAACTGAAAAGCATTGGATGTTAGAGGACCTGTGGTTTGTATCAGTTTCAGAAGCAGAGTTGAACTAGATATGGTCCCTGTGTAGGAAACATGGTTCTTTTGTTCAGAGCACACTCATGTTTCCTGATTAATTAGAGACCCTAGAAAACAAGAGAGTGCTTCTTGCTCTAAAGCAGAATGTGTTTCATGGCTGAGAACTGTGCTGTGTGTTTCCCTTCAGAAACGGAGTTAAATGCCAGGTTCTGTGTCTTCCTACAAGCAAGACTTTGTTTCAGGTAAACGCACTCACTTTTCAGCTCAAAGGAAGCTACATCATTCACGAAGCTCACAGGTTTCTCCCTCATAACTGACAAGCATTGGATGTTAGAGGACCTGTGGTTTGTATCAGTTTCAGAAGCAGAGTTGAACTAGATATGGTCCGTGTGTGTAGGAAACAGGGATCATTTGTTCTGAGCCCACTCCTGTTTCCCGCCTTATTAGAGATGCTAGAAAGCAAGAGAGTGCTTCTTGCTCTAAAGCAGAGTGTGTTTCATGGATGAGATCTGTGCTGTGTGTTTCCCTTCAGAAAAGGAGTTAAATGCCAGGCTCTGTGTCTTCCTACAAGCAAGACTTCCTTTCAGGTAAACGCACTCCCTTTTCAGCTCAAAGGAAGCTACATCATCACGAAGCTCATACTTTTCCCGCTCTTAACTGAAAAGCATTGGATGTTAATGGACCTGTTGTTTGTATCAGTTTCAGAAGCAGAGTTGAACTGGATATGGTCACTGTGTGTAGGAAACACAGTTCTTTTGTTCTGAGCACACTCATGTTTCCCGCCTTATTAGAGACACTAGATACCAAGAGAGTGCCTCTTGCTCTAAAGCAGAGTGTGTTTCATGGATGAGAACTGTAGTGTGTGTTTCCCTTCAGAAAAGGAGTTAAATGCCAGGCTCTGTGTCTTCCTACAAGCAAGACTTCATTTCAGGTAAACGCACTCACTTTTCAGCTCAAAGGAAGCTACATCATTCACGAAGCTCACACTTTTCCCGCTCATAACTGAAAAGCATTGGATGTTAATGGACCTGTTGTTTGTATCAGATTCAGAAGCAGAGTTGAATTAGATATGGTCCGGGGTTGTAGGAAACATGGTTCATTTGTTCTGAGCACACTCACGTTTCCTGCCTTTTAGAGACTCTAGAAAGCAAGAGAGTGCTTCTTGCTCTAAAGCAGAGTGTGTTTCATGGATGAGAACTGTGCTGTGTGTTTCCCTTCAGAAATGGAGTTAAATGCCAGGCTCTGTGTCTTCCCACAAGCAAGACTTCCTTTCAGGTAAACACACTCACATTTCAGCTCAAAGGAAGCTACATCCTTCAAGAAGCTCACATGTTTCTAGCTCTTAACTGAAAAGCATTGGATGTTAATGGACCTGTTGTTTGTATCAGTTTCAGAAGCAGAGTTGAACTAGATATGGTCCCTGTGTAGGAAACACGGTTCTTTTGTTCAGAGCACACTCAGGTTTCCTGATTAATTAGAGATGCTAGAAAGGAAGAGAGTGCTTCTTGCTCTAAAGCAGAGTGTTTTTCTTGGAAGAGAACTGTGCTGTGTGTTTCCCTTCAGAAAAGGAGTTAAATGCCAGGCTCTGTGTCTTCCTACAAGCAAGACTTCCTTTCAGGTAAATGCACTCACTTTTCAGCTCAAAGGAAGCTACCTCATCACGAAGCTCATACTTTTCCTGCTCTTAACTGAAAAGCCTTGGTTGTTAATGGACCTGTTGTTTGTATCAGTTTCAGAAGCAGAGTTGAACTGGATATGGTCCCTGTGTGTAGGAAACACAGTTCTTTTGTTCTGAGCACACGCATGTTTCCTGCCTTATTAGAGACACTAGATACCAAGACAGTGCCTCTTGCTCTAAAGCAGAGTGTGTTTCATGGATGAGAACTGTAGTGTGTGTTTCCCTTCAGAAAAGGAGTTAAATGCCAGGCTCTGTGTCTTCCTACAAGCAAGACTTCATTTCAGGTAAACGCACTCACTTTTCAGCTCAAAGGAAGCTACATCATTCTCGAAGCTCACACTTTTCCTGCTCTTAACTGAAAAGCATTGGATGTTAATGGACCTGTTGTTTGTATCAGTTTCAGAAGCAGAGTTGAACTAGATATGGTCTGTGAGTGTATGAAACATGGTTCATTTGTTCTGAGCACACTCACGTTTCCTGCCTTTTAGAGACTCTAGAAAGCAACAGAGTGCTTCTTGCTCTAAAGCAGAGTGTGTTTCATGGATGAGAACTGTGCTGTGTGTTTCCCTTCAGAAACGGAGTTAAAGGCCATGCTCTGTGTCTTCCTAAAAGCAAGACTTCCTTTCAGGTAAATGCACTCACTTTTCAGCTCAAAGGAAGCTACATCATTCATGAAGCTCACAGGTTTCTTCCTCTTAACTTAAAAGCACTGGATGTTAGAGGACCTGTGGTTTGTATCAGTTTCAGAAGCAGAGTTGAACTAGATATGGTCCCTGTGTAGGAAACAGGGTTCTTTTGTTCAGAGCACACTCCCGTTTCCTGATTAATTAGAGACACTAGAAAGGAAGAGAGTGCTTCTTGCTCTAAAGCAGAGTGTTTTTCTTGGAAGAGAACTGTGCTGTGTGTTTCCCTTCAGAAAAGGAGTTAAATGCCAGGCTCTGTGTCTTCCTACAAGCAAGACTTCCTTTCAGGTAAATGCACTCACTTTTCAGCTCAAAGGAAGCAACATCTTTCATGAAGCTCACACGTTTTTTGCTCTAACTGAAAAGCATTGGATGTTAGAGGACCTGTGGTTTGTATGAGTTTCAGAAGCAGAGTTGAACTAGATATGGTCCCTGTGTAGGAAACACGGTTCTTTTGTTCAGAGCACACTCACGTTTCCTGATTAATTAGAGAAGCTAGAAAACAAGAGAGTGCTTCTTGCTCTAAAGCAGAGTGTGTTTCATGGATGAGAACTGTGCTGTGTGTTTCCCTTCAGAAATGGAGTTAAATGCCAGGCTCTGTGTCTTCCTACAAGCAAGACTTTGTTTCAGGTAAATGCACTCACTTTTCAGCTCAAAGGAAGCTATATCATTCACGTGGCTCACAGGTTTCTCGCTCTTAACTGACAAGCATTGGATGTTAGAGGACCTGTGGTTTGTATTAGTTTCAGAAGCAGAGTTGAACTGGATATGATCCCTGTGTGTAGGAAACAGGGATCTTTGGTCTGAGCCCACTCCTGTTTCCCGCCTTATTAGAGATGCTAGAAAGCAAGAGAGTGCATATTGCTCTAAAGCAGAGTGTGTTTCATGGATGAGATCTTTGCTGTGTGTTTCCCTTCAGAAAGGGAGTTAAATGCCAGGCTCTGTGTCTTCCTACAAGCAAGACTTCCTTTCAGGTAAACGCACTCACTTTTCAGCTCAAAGGAAGCTACATCATCACGAAGCTCATACTTTTCCCGCTCTTCACTGAAAAGCATTGGATGTTAATGGACCTGTTGTTTGTATCAGTTTCAGAAGCAGAGTTGAACTGGATATGGTCACTGTGTGTAGGAAACACAGTTCTTTTGTTCTGAGCACACTCATGTTTCCCGCCTTATTAGAGACACTAGATACCAAGAGAGTGCCTCTTGCTCTAAAGCAGAGTGTGTTTCATGGATGAGAACTGTAGTGTGTGTTTCCCTTCAGAAAAGGAGTTAAATGCCAGGCTCTGTGTCTTCCTACAAGCAAGACTTCATTTCAGGTAAACGCACTCACTTTTCAGCTCAAAGGAAGCTACATCATTCACGAAGCTCACACTTTTCCTGCTCTTAACTGAAAAGCATTGGATGTTAATGGACCTGTTGTTTGTATCCCTTTCAGAAGCAGAGTTGAACTAGATATGGTCCATGTGTGTAGGAAACACGTATCTTTTGTTCTGAGCACACTCAAGTTTCCCGCCTTATTAGAGATGCTAGAAAGCAAGAGAGTGCTTCTTGCTCTAAAGCAGAGTGTGTTTCATGGATGAGAACTGTGCTGTGTGTTTCCCTTCAGAAACGGAGTTAAATGCCAGGCTCTGTGTCTTCCTACAAGCAAGACTTCCTTTCAGGTAAATGCACTCACTTTTCAGCTCAAAGGAAGCTACATCCTTCAGGAAGCTCACACGTTTCTAGCTCTTAACTGAAAAGCATTGGATGTTAGAGGACCTGTGGTTTGTATCAGTTTCAGGAGCAGAGTTGAACTAGATATGGTCTCTGTGTAGGAAACATGGTTCTTTTGTTCAGAGCACACTCACGTGTCCAGCCTTATTAGGACACTAGAAAGCAAGAGAGTGCTTCTTGCTCTAAAGCAGAGTGTGTTTCATGGATGAGAACTGTGCTGTGTGTTTCCCTTCAGAAAAGGAGTTAAATGCCAGGCTCTGTGTCTTCCTACAAGCAAGACTTCCTTTCAGGTAAATGCACTCACTTTTCAGCTAAAAGGAAGCTACATCATTCACGAAGCTCACAGGTTTCTCCCTCATAACTGACAAGCATTGGATGTTAGAGGACCTGTGGTTTGTATCAGTTTCAGAAGCAGAGTTGAACTAGATATGGTCCGTGTGTGTAGGAAACAGGGATCATTTGTTCTGAGCCCACTCCTGTTTCCTGCCTTATTAGAGATGCTAGAAAGCAAGAGAGTGCTTCTTGCTCTAAAGCAGAGTGTGTTTCATGGATGAGATCTGTGCTGTGTGTTTCCCTTCAGAAACGGAGTTAAATGCCAGGCTCTGTGTCTTCCTACAAGCAAGACTTCCTTTCAGGTAAATGCACTCACTTTTCAGCTCAAAGGAAGCAACATCTTTCACGAAGCTCACACGTTTTTTGCTCTAACTGAAAAGCATTGGATGTTAGAGGACCTGTGGTTTGTATGAGTTTCAGAAGCAGAGTTGAACTAGATATGGTCCCTGTGTAGGAAACACGGTTCTTTTGTTCAGAGCACACTCACGTTTCCTGATTAATTAGAGAAGCTAGAAAACAAGAGAGTGCTTCTTGCTCTAAAGCAGAGTGTGTTTCATGGATGAGAACTGTGCTGTGTGTTTCCCTTCAGAAATGGAGTTAAATGCCAGGCTCTGTGTCTTCCTACAAGCAAGACTTTGTTTCAGGTAAATGCACTCACTTTTCAGCTCAAAGGAAGCTATATCATTCACGTGGCTCACAGGTTTCTCGCTCTTAACTGACAAGCATTGGATGTTAGAGGACCTGTGGTTTGTATTAGTTTCAGAAGCAGAGTTGAACTGGATATGATCCCTGTGTGTAGGAAACAGGGATCTTTGGTCTGAGCCCACTCCTGTTTCCCGCCTTATTAGAGATGCTAGAAAGCAAGAGAGTGCATATTGCTCTAAAGCAGAGTGTGTTTCATGGATGAGATCTTTGCTGTGTGTTTCCCTTCAGAAAGGGAGTTAAATGCCAGGCTCTGTGTCTTCCTACAAGCAAGACTTCCTTTCAGGTAAACGCACTCACTTTTCAGCTCAAAGGAAGCTACATCATCACGAAGCTCATACTTTTCCCGCTCTTCACTGAAAAGCATTGGATGTTAATGGACCTGTTGTTTGTATCAGTTTCAGAAGCAGAGTTGAACTGGATATGGTCACTGTGTGTAGGAAACACAGTTCTTTTGTTCTGAGCACACTCATGTTTCCCGCCTTATTAGAGACACTAGATACCAAGAGAGTGCCTCTTGCTCTAAAGCAGAGTGTGTTTCATGGATGAGAACTGTAGTGTGTGTTTCCCTTCAGAAAAGGAGTTAAATGCCAGGCTCTGTGTCTTCCTACAAGCAAGACTTCATTTCAGGTAAACGCACTCACTTTTCAGCTCAAAGGAAGCTACATCATTCACGAAGCTCACACTTTTCCTGCTCTTAACTGAAAAGCATTGGATGTTAATGGACCTGTTGTTTGTATCCCTTTCAGAAGCAGAGTTGAACTAGATATGGTCCATGTGTGTAGGAAACACGTATCTTTTGTTCTGAGCACACTCAAGTTTCCCGCCTTATTAGAGATGCTAGAAAGCAAGAGAGTGCTTCTTGCTCTAAAGCAGAGTGTGTTTCATGGATGAGAACTGTGCTGTGTGTTTCCCTTCAGAAACGGAGTTAAATGCCAGGCTCTGTGTCTTCCTACAAGCAAGACTTCCTTTCAGGTAAATGCACTCACTTTTCAGCTCAAAGGAAGCTACATCCTTCAGGAAGCTCACACGTTTCTAGCTCTTAACTGAAAAGCATTGGATGTTAGAGGACCTGTGGTTTGTATCAGTTTCAGGAGCAGAGTTGAACTAGATATGGTCTCTGTGTAGGAAACATGGTTCTTTTGTTCAGAGCACACTCACGTGTCCAGCCTTATTAGGACACTAGAAAGCAAGAGAGTGCTTCTTGCTCTAAAGCAGAGTGTGTTTCATGGATGAGAACTGTGCTGTGTGTTTCCCTTCAGAAAAGGAGTTAAATGCCAGGCTCTGTGTCTTCCTACAAGCAAGACTTCCTTTCAGGTAAATGCACTCACTTTTCAGCTAAAAGGAAGCTACATCATTCACGAAGCTCACAGGTTTCTCCCTCATAACTGACAAGCATTGGATGTTAGAGGACCTGTGGTTTGTATCAGTTTCAGAAGCAGAGTTGAACTAGATATGGTCCGTGTGTGTAGGAAACAGGGATCATTTGTTCTGAGCCCACTCCTGTTTCCTGCCTTATTAGAGATGCTAGAAAGCAAGAGAGTGCTTCTTGCTCTAAAGCAGAGTGTGTTTCATGGATGAGATCTGTGCTGTGTGTTTCCCTTCAGAAAAGGAGTTAAATGCCAGGCTCTGTGTCTTCCTACAAGCAAGACTTCCTTTCAGGTAAATGCACTCACTTTTCAGCTCAAAGGAAGCAACATCTTTCACGAAGCTCACACGTTTTTTGCTCTAACTGAAAAGCATTGGATGTTAGAGGACCTGTGGTTTGTATGAGTTTCAGAAGCAGAGTTGAACTAGATATGGTCCCTGTGTAGGAAACACGGTTCTTTTGTTCAGAGCACACTCACGTTTCCTGATTAATTAGAGAAGCTAGAAAACAAGAGAGTGCTTCTTGCTCTAAAGCAGAGTGTGTTTCATGGATGAGAACTGTGCTGTGTGTTTCCCTTCAGAAATGGAGTTAAATGCCAGGCTCTGTGTCTTCCTACAAGCAAGACTTTGTTTCAGGTAAATGCACTCACTTTTCAGCTCAAAGGAAGCTATATCATTCACGTGGCTCACAGGTTTCTCGCTCTTAACTGACAAGCATTGGATGTTAGAGGACCTGTGGTTTGTATTAGTTTCAGAAGCAGAGTTGAACTGGATATGATCCCTGTGTGTAGGAAACAGGGATCTTTGGTCTGAGCCCACTCCTGTTTCCCGCCTTATTAGAGATGCTAGAAAGCAAGAGAGTGCATATTGCTCTAAAGCAGAGTGTGTTTCATGGATGAGATCTTTGCTGTGTGTTTCCCTTCAGAAAGGGAGTTAAATGCCAGGCTCTGTGTCTTCCTACAAGCAAGACTTCCTTTCAGGTAAACGCACTCACTTTTCAGCTCAAAGGAAGCTACATCATCACGAAGCTCATACTTTTCCCGCTCTTCACTGAAAAGCATTGGATGTTAATGGACCTGTTGTTTGTATCAGTTTCAGAAGCAGAGTTGAACTGGATATGGTCACTGTGTGTAGGAAACACAGTTCTTTTGTTCTGAGCACACTCATGTTTCCCGCCTTATTAGAGACACTAGATACCAAGAGAGTGCCTCTTGCTCTAAAGCAGAGTGTGTTTCATGGATGAGAACTGTAGTGTGTGTTTCCCTTCAAAAAAGGAGTTAAATGCCAGGCTCTGTGTCTTCCTACAAGCAAGACTTCATTTCAGGTAAACGCACTCACTTTTCAGCTCAAAGGAAGCTACATCATTCACGAAGCTCACACTTTTCCTGCTCTTAACTGAAAAGCATTGGATGTTAATGGACCTGTTGTTTGTATCCCTTTCAGAAGCAGAGTTGAACTAGATATGGTCCATGTGTGTAGGAAACACGTATCTTTTGTTCTGAGCACACTCAAGTTTCCCGCCTTATTAGAGATGCTAGAAAGCAAGAGAGTGCTTCTTGCTCTAAAGCAGAGTGTGTTTCATGGATGAGAACTGTGCTGTGTGTTTCCCTTCAGAAACGGAGTTAAATGCCAGGCTCTGTGTCTTCCTACAAGCAAGACTTCCTTTCAGGTAAATGCACTCACTTTTCAGCTCAAAGGAAGCTACATCCTTCAGGAAGCTCACACGTTTCTAGCTCTTAACTGAAAAGCATTGGATGTTAGAGGACCTGTGGTTTGTATCAGTTTCAGGAGCAGAGTTGAACTAGATATGGTCTCTGTGTAGGAAACATGGTTCTTTTGTTCAGAGCACACTCACGTGTCCAGCCTTATTAGGACACTAGAAAGCAAGAGAGTGCTTCTTGCTCTAAAGCAGAGTGTGTTTCATGGATGAGAACTGTGCTGTGTGTTTCCCTTCAGAAAAGGAGTTAAATGCCAGGCTCTGTGTCTTCCTACAAGCAAGACTTCCTTTCAGGTAAATGCACTCACTTTTCAGCTAAAAGGAAGCTACATCATTCATGAAGCTCACAGGTTTCTTGCTCTTAACTGAAAAGCACTGGATGTTAGAGGACCTGTGGTTTGTATCAGTATCAGAAGCAGAGTTGAACTAGATATGGTCCCTGTGTAGGAAACACGATTCTTTTGTTCAGAGCACACTCAGGTTTCCTGATTAATTAGAGACGCTAGAAAGGAAGAGAGTGCTTCTTGCTCTAAAGCAGAGTGTTTTTCTTGGAAGAGAACTGTGCTGTGTGTTTCCCTTCAGAAAAGGAGTTAAATGCCAGGCTCTGTGTCTTCCTATAAGCACGACTTCTTTTCATGTAATGCACTCACTTTTCAGCTCAAATGAAGCAACATCTTTCAGGAAGCTCACAAGTTTCTTGCTCTAACTGAAAAGCATTGGATGTTAGAGGACCTGTGGTTTGTATCAGTTTCAGAAGCAGAGTTGAACTAGATATGGTCCCTGTGTAGGAAACACGGTTCTTTTGTTCAGAGCACACTCACGTTTCCTCATTAATTAGAGACACTAGAAAACAAGAGAGTGCTTCTTGCTCTAAAGCAGAATGTGTTTCATGGATGAGAACTGTGCTGTGTGTTTCCCTTCAGAAAGGGAGTTAAATGCCAGGTTCTGTGTCTTCCTACAAGCAAGACTTTGTTTCAGGTAAACGCACTCACTTTTCAGCTCAAAGGAAGCTACATCATTCACGAAGCTCACAGGTTTCTCCCTCATAACTGACAAGCATTGGATGTTAGAGGACCTGTGGTTTGTATCAGTTTCAGAAGCAGAGTTGAACTAGATATGGTCCGTGTGTGTAGGAAACAGGGATCATTTGTTCTGAGCCCACTCCTGTTTCCTGCCTTATTAGAGATGCTAGAAAGCAAGAGAGTGCTTCTTGCTCTAAAGCAGAGTGTGTTTCATGGATGAGATCTGTGCTGTGTGTTTCCCTTCAGAAATGGAGTTAAATGCCAGGCTCTGTGTCTTCCTACAAGCAAGACTTCCTTTCAGGTAAACGCACTCACTTTTCAGCTCAAAGGAAGCTACATCATCAAGAAGCTCATACTTTTCCTGCTCTTAACTGAAAAGCCTTGGATGTTAATGGACCTGTTGTTTGTATCAGTTTCAGAAGCAGAGTTGAACTGGATATGGTCACTGTGTGTAGGAAACACAGTTCTTTTGTTCTGAGCACACTCATGTTTCCCGCCTTATTAGAGACACTAGATACCAAGAGAGTGCCTCTTGCTCTAAAGCAGAGTCTGTTTCATGGATGAGAACTGTAGTGTGTGTTTCCCTTCAGAAACGGAGTTAAATGCCAGGCTCTGTGTCTTCCTACAAGCAAGACTTCATTTCAGGTAAAAGCACTCAGTTTTCAGCTCAAAGGATTCTACATCATTCAGGAAGCTCACACGTTTCTAGCTCTTAACTGAAAAGCATTGGATGTTAGAGGACCTGTGGTTTGTATCAGTTTCAGAAGCAGAGTTGAACTAGATATGCTCCATGTGTGTAGGAAACACAGTTCTTTTGTTCTGAGCACTCTCACGTTTCCCGCCTTATTAGAGACTCTAGAAAGCAAGAGCATGCTTCTTGCTCTAAAGCAGAGTGTGTTTCATGGATGAGAACTGTGCTGTGTGTTTCCCTTCAGAAATGGAGTTAAATGCCAGGCTCTGTGTCTTCCTACAAGCAAGACTTCCTTTCAGGTAAATGCACTCACTTTTCAGCTCAAAGGAAGCTACATCCTTCAGGAAGCTCACATGTTTCTAGCTCTTAACTGAAAGGCATTGGATGTTAGAGGACCTGTGGTTTGTATCAGTTTCAGAAGCAGAGTTGAACTAGATATGATCCCTTTGTAGGAAACACCGTTCTTTTGTTCAGAGCACACTCACGTTTCCTGATTAATTAGAGATGCTAGAAAGGAAGAGAGTGCTTCTTGCTCTAAAGCAGAATGTTTTTCTTGGAAGAGAAATGTGCTGTGTGTTTCCCTTCAGAAAAGGAGTTAAATGCCAGGCTCTGTGTCTTCCTACAAGCAAGACTTCCTTTCAGGTAAAGGCACTCACTTTTCAGCTCAAAGGAATCTACATCATTCACAAAGCTCACACGTTTCCCATTCTTAACTGAAAAGCATTGGATGTTAATGGACCTGTTGTTTGTATCAGTTTCAGAAGCAGAGTTGAACTGGATATAGTCCCTGTGTGTAGGAAATACAGTTCTTTTGTTCTGAGCACACTAATGTTTCCCGCCTTATTAGCGACTCTAGAAACCAAGAGAGTGCTTCTTGCTCTAAAGCAGAGTGTGTTTCATGGATGAGATCTGTGCTGTGTGTTTCCCTTCAGAAAAGGAGTTAAATGCCAGGCTCTGTGTCTTCCTACAAGCAAGACTTCATTTCAGGTAAACGCACTCACTTTTCAGCTCAAAGGAAGCTACATCATTCACGAAGATCACACTTTTCCCGCTCTTAACTGAAAAGCATTGGATGTTAATGGACCTGTTGTTTGTATCAGTTTCAGAAGCAGAGTTGAACTAGATATGGTCCGGGAGTGTAGGAAACATGGTTCATTTGTTCTGAGCACACTCACGTTTCCTGCCTTTTAGAGACTCTAGAAAGCAAGAGAGTGCTTCTTGCTCTAAAGCAGAGTGTGTTTCATGGATGAGAACTGTGCTGTGTGTTTCCCTTCAGAAAAGGAGTTAAATCCAGGCTCTTTGTCTTCCTAAAAGCAAGACTTCATTTCAGGTAAACGCACTCACTTTTCAGCTCAAAGGAAGCTACATCATTCATGAAGCTCACAGGTTTCTTCCTCTTAACTTAAAAGCACTGGATGTTAGAGGACCTGTGGTTTCTATCAGTTTCAGAAGCAGAGTTGAACTAGATATGGTCCCTGTGTAGGAAACACGGTTCTTTTGTTCAGAGCACACTCACGTTTCCTGATTAATTAGAGACGCTAGAAAGGAAGAGAGTGCTTCTTGCTCTAAAGCAGAGTGTTTTTCTTGGAAGAGAACTGTGCTGTGTGTTTCCCTTCAGAAAAGGAGTTAAATGCCAGGCTCTGTGTCTTCCTACAAGCAAGACTTCCTTTCAGGTAAATGCACTCACTTTTCAGCTCAAAGGAAGCTACATCATCACGAAGCTCACACGTTTCTAGCTCTTAACTGAAAAGCATTGGATGTTAGAGGACCTGTGGTTTGTGTCAGTTTCAGGAGCAGAGTTGAACTAGATATGGTCTCTGTGTAGGAAACATGGTTCTTTTGTTCAGAGCACACTCACGTGTCCAGCCTTATTAGGACACTAGAAAGCAAGAGAGTGCTTCTTGCTCTAAAGCAGAGTGTGTTTCATGGATGAGAACTGTGCTGTGTGTTTCCCTTCAGAAAAGGAGTTAAATGCCAGGCTCTGTGTCTTCCTACAAGCAAGACTTCCTTTCAGGTAAATGCACTCACTTTTCAGCTAAAAGGAAGCTACATCATTCATGAAGCTCACAGGTTTCTTGCTCTTAACTGAAAAGCACTGGATGTTAGAGGACCTGTGGTTTGTATCAGTATCAGAAGCAGAGTTGAACTAGATATGGTCCCTGTGTAGGAAACACGATTCTTTTGTTCAGAGCACACTCAGGTTTCCTGATTAATTAGAGACGCTAGAAAGGAAGAGAGTGCTTCTTGCTCTAAAGCAGAGTGTTTTTCTTGGAAGAGAACTGTGCTGTGTGTTTCCCTTCAGAAAAGGAGTTAAATGCCAGGCTCTGTGTCTTCCTACAAGCACGACTTCTTTTCATGTAATGCACTCACTTTTCAGCTCAAATGAAGCAACATCTTTCAGGAAGCTCACAAGTTCTTGCTCTAACTGAAAAGCATTGGATGTTAGAGGACCTGTGGTTTGTATCAGTTTCAGAAGCAGAGTTGAACTAGATATGGTCCCTGTGTAGGAAACACGGTTCTTTTGTTCAGAGCACACTCATGTTTCCTCATTAATTAGAGACGCTAGAAAGCAAGAGAGTGCTTCTTGCTCTAAAGCAGAGTGTGTTTCATGGATGAGATCTGTGCTGTGTGTTTCCCTTCAGAAATGGAGTTAAATGCCAGGCTCTGTGTCTTCCTACAAGCAAGACTTCCTTTCAGGTAAACGCACTCACTTTTCAGCTCAAAGGAAGCTACATCATCAAGAAGCTCATACTTTTCCTGCTCTTAACTGAAAAGCCTTGGATGTTAATGGACCTGTTGTTTGTATCAGTTTCAGAAGCAGAGTTGAACTGGATATGGTCACTGTGTGTAGGAAACACAGTTCTTTTGTTCTGAGCACACTCATGTTTCCCGCCTTATTAGAGACACTAGATACCAAGAGAGTGCCTCTTGCTCTAAAGCAGAGTGTGTTTCATGGATGAGAACTGTAGTGTGTGTTTCCCTTCAGAAACGGAGTTAAATGCCAGGCTCTGTGTCTTCCTACAAGCAAGACTTCATTTCAGGTAAAAGCACTCAGTTTTCAGCTCAAAGGATTCTACATCATTCAGGAAGCTCACACGTTTCTAGCTCTTAACTGAAAAGCATTGGATGTTAGAGGACCTGTGGTTTGTATCAGTTTCAGAAGCAGAGTTGAACTAGATATGCTCCATGTGTGTAGGAAACACAGTTCTTTTGTTCTGAGCACTCTCACGTTTCCCGCCTTATTAGAGACTCTAGAAAGCAAGAGCATGCTTCTTGCTCTAAAGCAGAGTGTGTTTCATGGATGAGAACTGTGCTGTGTGTTTCCCTTCAGAAATGGAGTTAAATGCCAGGCTCTGTGTCTTCCTACAAGCAAGACTTCCTTTCAGGTAAATGCACTCACTTTTCAGCTCAAAGGAAGCTACATCCTTCAGGAAGCTCACATGTTTCTAGCTCTTAACTGAAAGGCATTGGATGTTAGAGGACCTGTGGTTTGTATCAGTTTCAGAAGCAGAGTTGAACTAGATATGATCCCTGTGTAGGAAACACCGTTCTTTTGTTCAGAGCACACTCACGTTTCCTGATTAATTAGAGATGCTAGAAAGGAAGAGAGTGCTTCTTGCTCTAAAGCAGAATGTTTTTCTTGGAAGAGAAATGTGCTGTGTGTTTCCCTTCAGAAAAGGAGTTAAATGCCAGGCTCTGTGTCTTCCTACAAGCAAGACTTCCTTTCAGGTAAAGGCACTCACTTTTCAGCTCAAAGGAATCTACATCATTCACAAAGCTCACACATTTCCCATTCTTAACTGAAAAGCATTGGATGTTAATGGACCTGTTGTTTGTATCAGTTTCAGAAGCAGAGTTGAACTGGATATAGTCCCTGTGTGTAGGAAATACAGTTCTTTTGTTCTGAGCACACTAATGTTTCCCGCCTTATTAGCGACTCTAGAAACCAAGAGAGTGCTTCTTGCTCTAAAGCAGAGTGTGTTTCATGGATGAGATCTGTGCTGTGTGTTTCCCTTCAGAAAAGGAGTTAAATGCCAGGCTCTGTGTCTTCCTACAAGAAAGACTTCCTTTCAGGTAAACGCACTCACTTTTCAGCTCAAAGGAAGCTACATCATCACAAAGCTCATACTTTTCCAGCTCTTAACTGAAAAGCCTTGGATGTTAATGGACCTGTTGTTTGTATCAGTTACAGAAGCAGAGTTGAACTGGATATGGTCCCTGTGTGTAGGAAACACAGTTCTTTTGTTCTGAGCACACTCATGTTTCCCGCCTTATTAGAGACACTAGATACCAAGACAGTGCCTCTTGCTCTAAAGCAGAGTGTGTTTCATGGATGAGAACTGTAGTGTGTGTTTCCCTTCCGAAAAGGAGTTAAATGCCAGGCTCTGTGTCTTCCTACAAGCAAGACTTCATTTCAGGTAAACGCACTCACTTTTCAGCTCAAAGGAAGCTACATCATTCACGAAGATCACACTTTTCCCGCTCTTAACTGAAAAGCATTGGATGTTAATGGACCTGTTGTTTGTATCAGTTTCAGAAGCAGAGTTGAACTAGATATGGTCCGGGAGTGTAGGAAACATGGTTCATTTGTTCTGAGCACACTCACGTTTCCTGCCTTTTAGAGACTCTAGAAAGCAAGAGAGTGCTTCTTGCTCTAAAGCAGAGTGTGTTTCATGGATGAGAACTGTGCTGTGTGTTTCCCTTCAGAAAAGGAGTTAAATCCAGGCTCTTTGTCTTCCTAAAAGCAAGACTTCCTTTCAGGTAAATGCACTCACTTTTCAGCTCAAGGGAAGCTACATCATTCATGAAGCTCACAGGTTTCTTCCTCTTAACTTAAAAGCACTGGATGTTAGAGGACCTGTGGTTTCTATCAGTTTCAGAAGCAGAGTTGAACTAGATATGGTCCCTGTGTAGGAAACACGGTTCTTTTGTTCAGAGCACACTCACGTTTCCTGATTAATTAGAGACGCTAGAAAGGAAGAGAGTGCTTCTTGCTCTAAAGCAGAGTGTTTTTCTTGGAAGAGAACTGTGCTGTGTGTTTCCCTTCAGAAAAGGAGTTAAATGCCAGGCTCTGTGTCTTCCTACAAGCACGACTTCTTTTCATGTAATGCACTCACTTTTCAGCTCAAAGGAAGCAACATCTTTCAGGAAGCTCACAAGTTCTTGCTCTAACTGAAAAGCATTGGATGTTAGAGGACCTGTGGTTTGTATCAGTTTCAGAAGCAGAGTTGAACTAGATATGGTCCCTGTGTAGGAAACACGGTTCTTTTGTTCAGAGCACACTCATGTTTCCTCATTAATTAGAGACGCTAGAAAACAAGAGAGTGCTTCTTGCTCTAAAGCAGAATGTGTTTCATGGATGAGAACTGTGCTGTGTGTTTCCCTTCAGAAACGGAGTTAAATGCCAGGTTCTGTGTCTTCCTACAAGCAAGACTTTGTTTCAGGTAAACGCACTCACTTTTCAGCTCAAAGGAAGCTACATCATTCACGAAGCTCACAGGTTTCTCCCTCATAACTGACAAGCATTGGATGTTAGAGGACCTGTGGTTTGTATCAGTTTCAGAAGCAGAGTTGAACTAGATATGGTCCGTGTGTGTAGGAAACAGGGATCATTTGTTCTGAGCCCACTCCTGTTTCCTGCCTTATTAGAGATGCTAGAAAGCAAGAGAGTCCTTCTTGCTCTAAAGCAGAGTGTGTTTCATGGATGAGATCTGTGCTGTGTGTTTCCCTTCAGAAATGGAGTTAAATGCCAGGCTCTGTGTCTTCCTACAAGCAAGACTTCCTTTCAGGTAAACGCACTCACTTTTCAGCTCAAAGGAAGCTACATCATCAAGAAGCTCATACTTTTCCTGCTCTTAACTGAAAAGCCTTGGATGTTAATGGACCTGTTGTTTGTATCAGTTTCAGAAGCAGAGTTGAACTGGATATGGTCACTGTGTGTAGGAAACACAGTTCTTTTGTTCTGAGCACACTCATGTTTCCCGCCTTATTAGAGACACTAGATACCAAGAGAGTGCCTCTTGCTCTAAAGCAGAGTGTGTTTCATGGATGAGAACTGTGCTGTGTGTTTCCCTTCAGAAATGGAGTTAAATGCCAGGCTCTGTGTCTTCCTACAAGCAAGACTTCCTTTCAGGTAAATGCACTCACTTTTCAGCTCAAAGGAAGCTACATCCTTCAGGAAGCTCACATGTTTCTAGCTCTTAACTGAAAAGCATTGGATGTTAGAGGACCTGTGGTTTGTATCAGTTTCAGAAGCAGAGTTGAACTAGATATGATCCCTGTGTAGGAAACACCGTTCTTTTGTTCAGAGCACACTCACGTTTCCTGATTAATTAGAGACGCTAGAAAGGAAGAGAGTGCTTCTTGCTCTAAAGCAGAATGTTTTTCTTGGAAGAGAACTGTGCTGTGTGTTTCCCTTCAGAAAAAGAGTTAAATGCCAGGCTCTGTGTCTTCCTACAAGCAAGACTTCCTTTCAGGTAAAGGCACTCACTTTTCAGCTCAAAGGAATCTACATCATTCACAAAGCTCACACGTTTCCCATTCTTAACTGAAAAGCATTGGATGTTAATGGACCTGTTGTTTGTATCAGTTTCTGAAGCAGAGTTGAACTGGATATAGTCCCTGTGTGTAGGAAATACAGTTCTTTTGTTCTGAGCACACTAATGTTTCCTGCCTTATTAGCGACTCTAGAAACCAAGAGAGTGCTTCTTACTCTAAAGCAGAGTGTGTTTCATGGATGAGATCTGTGCTGTGTGTTTCCCTTCAGAAAAGGAGTTAAATGCCAGGCTCTGTGTCTTCCTACAAGAAAGACTTCCTTTCAGGTAAACGCACTCACTTTTCAGCTCAAAGGAAGCTACATCATCACAAAGCTCATACTTTTCCACCTCTTAACTGAAAAGCCTTGGATGTTAATGGACCTGTTGTTTGTATCAGTTACAGAAGCAGAGTTGAACTGGATATGGTCCCTGTGTGTAGGAAACACAGTTCTTTTGTTCTGAGCACACTCATGTTTCCCGCCTTATTAGAGACACTAGATACCAAGACAGTGCCTCTTGCTCTAAAGCAGAGTGTGTTTCATGGATGAGAACTGTAGTGTGTGTTTCCCTTCCGAAAAGGAGTTAAATGCCAGGCTCTGTGTCTTCCTACAAGCAAGACTTCATTTCAGGTAAACGCACTCACTTTTCAGCTCAAAGGAAGCTACATCATTCATGAAGCTCACAGGTTTCTTCCTCTTAACTTAAAAGCACTGGATGTTAGAGGACCTGTGGTTTGTATCAGTTTCAGAAGCAGAGTTGAACTAGATATGGTCCCTGTGTAGGAAACACGGTTCTTTTGTTCAGAGCACACTCACGTTTCCTGATTAATTAGAGATGCTAGAAAGGAAGAGAGTGCTTCTTGCTCTAAAGCAGAGTGTTTTTCTTGGAAGAGAACTGTGCTGTGTGTTTCCCTTCAGAAAAGGAGTTAAATGCCAGGCTCTGTGTCTTCCTACAAGCAAGACTTCCTTTCAGGTAAATGCACTCACTTTTCAGCTCAAAGGAAGCTACATCATCAGGAAGCTCATACTTTTCCCGCTCTTAACTGAAAAGCCTTGGATGTTAATGGACCTGTTGTTTGTATCAGTTTCAGAAGCAGAGTTGAACTGGATATGGTCCCTGTGTGTAGGAAACACAGTTCTTTTGTTCTGAGCACACGCATGTTTCCTGCCTTATTAGAGACACTAGATACCAAGACAGTGCCTCTTGCTCTAAAGCAGAGTGTGTTTCATGGATGAGAACTGTAGTGTGTGTTTCCCTTCAGAAACGGAGTTAAAGGCCACGCTCTGTGTCTTCCTAAAAGCAAGACTTCCTATCAGGTAAATGCACTCACTTTTCAGCTCAAAGGAAGCTACATCATTCACGAAGCTCACACTTTTCCCGCTCTTAACTGAAAAGCACTGGATGTTAGAGGACCTGTGGTTTGTATCAGTTTCAGAAGCAGAGTTGAACTAGATATGGTCCCTGTGTAGGAAACACGGTTCTTTTGTTCAGAGCACACTCAGGTTTCCTGATTAATTAGAGAGGCTAGAAAGGAAGAGAGTGCTTCTTGCTCTAAAGCAGAGTGTTTTTCTTGGAAGAGAACTGTGCTGTGTGTTTCCCTTCAGAAAAGGAGTTAAATGCCAGGCTCTGTGTCTTCCTACATGCAAGACTTCTTTTCAGGTAAATGCACTCACTTTTCAGCTCAAAGGAAGCAACATCTTTCACGAAGCTCACACGTTTTTTGCTCTAACTGAAAAGCATTGGATGTTAGAGGACCTGTGGTTTGTATCAGTTTCAGAAGCAGAGTTGAACTGGATATGGTCCCTGTGTGTAGGAAACACAGTTCTTTTGTTCTGAGCACACGCATGTTTCCTGCCTTATTAGAGACACTAGATACCAAGACAGTGCCTCTTGCTCTAAAGCAGAGTGTGTTTCATGGATGAGAACTGTAGTGTGTGTTTCCCTTCAGAAAAGGAGTTAAATGCCAGGCTCTGTGTCTTCCTACAAGCAAGACTTCATTTCAGGTAAACGCACTCACTTTTCAGCTCAAAGGAAGCTACATCATTCATGAAGCTCACAGGTTTCTTCCTCTTAACTTAAAAGCACTGGATGTTAGAGGACCTGTGGTTTGTATCAGTTTCAGAAGCAGAGTTGAACTAGATATGGTCCCTGTGTGTAGGAAACACGTATCTTTTGTTCTGAGCACACTCAAGTTTCCCGCCTTATTAGAGATGCTAGAAAGCAAGAGAGTGCTTCTTGCTCTAAAGCAGAGTGTGTTTCATGGATGAGAACTGTGCTGTGTGTTTCCCTTCAGAAACGGAGTTAAATGCCAGGCTCTGTGTCTTCCTACAAGCAAGACTTCCTTTCAGGTAAATGCACTCACTTTTCAGCTCAAAGGAAGCTACATCCTTCACGAAGCTCACATGTTTCTAGCTCTTAACTGAAAAGCATTGGATGTTAGAGGACCTGTGGTTTGTGTCAGTTTCAGGAGCAGAGTTGAACTAGATATGGTCTCTGTGTAGGAAACATGGTTCTTTTGTTCAGAGCACACTCATGTGTCCAGCCTTATTAGGACACTAGAAAGCAAGAGAGTGCTTCTTGCTCTAAAGCAGAGTGTGTTTCATGGATGAGAACTGTGCTGTGTGTTTCCCTTCAGAAAAGGAGTTAAATGCCAGGCTCTGTGTCTTCCTACAAGCAAGACTTCCTTTCAGGTAAATGCACTCACTTTTCAGCTAAAAGGAAGCTACATCATTCATGAAGCTCACAGGTTTCTTCCTCTTAACTTAAAAGCACTGGATGTTAGAGGACCTGTGGTTTGTATCAGTTTCAGAAGCAGAGTTGAACTAGATATGGTCCCTGTGTAGGAAACACGGTTCTTTTGTTCAGAGCACACTCACGTTTCCTGATTAATTAGAGACGCTAGAAAGGAAGAGAGTGCTTCTTGCTCTAAAGCAGAGTGTTTTTCTTGGAAGAGAACTGTGCTGTGTGTTTCCCTTCAGAAAAGGAGTTAAATGCCAGGCTCTGTGTCTTCCTACAAGCAAGACTTCCTTTCAGGTAAATGCACTCACTTTTCAGCTCAAAGGAAGCTACATCATCAGGAAGCTCATACTTTTCCCGCTCTTAACTGAAAAGCCTTGGATGTTAATGGACCTGTTGTTTGTATCAGTTTCAGAAGCAGAGTTGAACTGGATATGGTCCCTGTGTGTAGGAAACACAGTTCTTTTGTTCTGAGCACACGCATGTTTCCTGCCTTATTAGAGACACTAGATACCAAGACAGTGCCTCTTGCTCTAAAGCAGAGTGTGTTTCATGGATGAGAACTGTAGTGTGTGTTTCCCTTCAGAAACGGAGTTAAAGGCCACGCTCTGTGTCTTCCTAAAAGCAAGACTTCCTATCAGGTAAATGCACTCACTTTTCAGCTCAAAGGAAGCTACATCATTCACGAAGCTCACACTTTTCCCGCTCTTAACTGAAAAGCACTGGATGTTAGAGGACCTGTGGTTTGTATCAGTTTCAGAAGCAGAGTTGAACTAGATATGGTCCCTGTGTAGGAAACACGGTTCTTTTGTTCAGAGCACACTCAGGTTTCCTGATTAATTAGAGAGGCTAGAAAGGAAGAGAGTGCTTCTTGCTCTAAAGCAGAGTGTTTTTCTTGGAAGAGAACTGTGCTGTGTGTTTCCCTTCAGAAAAGGAGTTAAATGCCAGGCTCTGTGTCTTCCTACATGCAAGACTTCTTTTCAGGTAAATGCACTCACTTTTCAGCTCAAAGGAAGCAACATCTTTCACGAAGCTCACACGTTTTTTGCTCTAACTGAAAAGCATTGGATGTTAGAGGACCTGTGGTTTGTATCAGTTTCAGAAGCAGAGTTGAACTAGATATGGTCCCTGTGTGTAGGAAACACGTATCTTTTGTTCTGAGCACACTCAAGTTTCCCGCCTTATTAGAGATGCTAGAAAGCAAGAGAGTGCTTCTTGCTCTAAAGCAGAGTGTGTTTCATGGATGAGAACTGTGCTGTGTGTTTCCCTTCAGAAACGGAGTTAAATGCCAGGCTCTGTGTCTTCCTACAAGCAAGACTTCCTTTCAGGTAAATGCACTCACTTTTCAGCTCAAAGGAAGCTACATCCTTCACGAAGCTCACACGTTTCTAGCTCTTAACTGAAAAGCATTGGATGTTAGAGGACCTGTGGTTTGTGTCAGTTTCAGGAGCAGAGTTGAACTAGATATGGTCCCTGTGTAGGAAACACGGTTCTTTTGTTCAGAGCACACTCATGTTTCCTCATTAATTAGAGACGCTAGAAAACAAGAGAGTGCTTCTTGCTCTAAAGCAGAATGTGTTTCATGGATGAGAACTGTGCTGTGTGTTTCCCTTCAGAAACGGAGTTAAATGCCAGGTTCTGTGTCTTCCTACAAGCAAGACTTTGTTTCAGGTAAACGCACTCACTTTTCAGCTCAAAGGAAGCTACATCATTCACGAAGCTCACAGGTTTCTCCCTCATAACTGACAAGCATTGGATGTTAGAGGACCTGTGGTTTGTATCAGTTTCAGAAGCAGAGTTGAACTAGATATGGTCCGTGTGTGTAGGAAACAGGGATCATTTGTTCTGAGCCCACTCCTGTTTCCTGCCTTATTAGAGATGCTAGAAAGCAAGAGAGTCCTTCTTGCTCTAAAGCAGAGTGTGTTTCATGGATGAGATCTGTGCTGTGTGTTTCCCTTCAGAAACGGAGTTAAATGCCAGGCTCTGTGTCTTCCTACAAGCAAGACTTCCTTTCAGGTAAACGCACTCACTTTTCAGCTCAAAGGAAGCTACATCATCAAGAAGCTCATACTTTTCCTGCTCTTAACTGAAAAGCCTTGGATGTTAATGGACCTGTTGTTTGTATCAGTTTCAGAAGCAGAGTTGAACTGGATATGGTCCCTGTGTGTAGGAAACACAGTTCTTTTGTTCTGAGCACACTCATGTTTCCCGCCTTATTAGAGACACTAGATACCAAGACAGTGCCTCTTGCTCTAAAGCAGAGTCTGTTTCATGGATGAGAACTGTAGTGTGTGTTTCCCTTCAGAAAAGGAGTTAAATGCCAGGATCTGTGTCTTCCTACAAGCAAGACTTCATTTCAGGTAAAAGCACTCAGTTTTCAGCTCAAAGGATTCTACATCATTCAGGAAGCTCACACGTTTCTAGCTCTTAACTGAAAAGCATTGGATGTTAGAGGACCTGTGGTTTGTATCAGTTTCAGAAGCAGAGTTGAACTAGATATGCTCCATGTGTGTAGGAAACACAGTTCTTTTGTTCTGAGCACTCTCACGTTTCCCGCCTTATTAGAGACTCTAGAAAGCAAGAGCGTGCTTCTTGCTCTAAAGCAGAGTGTGTTTCATGGATGAGAACTGTGCTGTGTGTTTCCCTTCAGAAATGGAGTTAAATGCCAGGCTCTGTGTCTTCCTACAAGCAAGACTTCCTTTCAGGTAAATGCACTCACTTTTCAGCTCAAAGGAAGCTACATCCTTCAGGAAGCTCACACGTTTCTAGCTCTTAACTGAAAAGCATTGGATGTTAGAGGACCTGTGGTTTGTATCAGTTTCAGAAGCAGAGTTGAACTAGATATGATCCCTGTGTAGGAAACACCGTTCTTTTGTTCAGAGCACACTCACGTTTCCTGATTAATTAGAGACGCTAGAAAGGAAGAGAGTGCTTCTTGCTCTAAAGCAGAATGTTTTTCTTGGAAGAGAACTGTGCTGTGTGTTTCCCTTCAGAAAAGGAGTTAAATGCCAGGCTCTGTGTCTTCCTACAAGCAAGACTTCCTTTCAGGTAAAGGCACTCACTTTTCAGCTCAAAGGAATCTACATCATTCACAAAGCTCACACGTTTCCCATTCTTAACTGAAAAGCATTGGATGTTAATGGACCTGTTGTTTGTATCAGTTTCAGAAGCAGAGTTGAACTGGATATAGTCCCTGTGTGTAGGAAATACAGTTCTTTTGTTCTGAGCACACTAATGTTTCCCGCCTTATTAGCGACTCTAGAAACCAAGAGAGTGCTTCTTACTCTAAAGCAGAGTGTGTTTCATGGATGAGATCTGTGCTGTGTGTTTCCCTTCAGAAAAGGAGTTAAATGCCAGGCTCTGTGTCTTCCTACAAGAAAGACTTCCTTTCAGGTAAACGCACTCACTTTTCAGCTCAAAGGAAGCTACATCATCACAAAGCTCATACTTTTCCAGCTCTTAACTGAAAAGCCTTGGATGTTAATGGACCTGTTGTTTGTATCAGTTACAGAAGCAGAGTTGAACTGGATATGGTCCCTGTGTGTAGGAAACACAGTTCTTTTGTTCTGAGCACACTCATGTTTCCCGCCTTATTAGAGACACTAGATACCAAGACAGTGCCTCTTGCTCTAAAGCAGAGTGTGTTTCATGGATGAGAACTGTAGTGTGTGTTTCCCTTCCGAAAAGGAGTTAAATGCCAGGCTCTGTGTCTTCCTACAAGCAAGACTTCATTTCAGGTAAACGCACTCACTTTTCAGCTCAAAGGAAGCTACATCATTCATGAAGCTCACAGGTTTCTTCCTCTTAACTTAAAAGCACTGGATGTTAGAGGACCTGTGGTTTGTATCAGTTTCAGAAGCAGAGTTGAACTAGATATGGTCCCTGTGTAGGAAACACGGTTCTTTTGTTCAGAGCACACTCACGTTTCCTGATTAATTAGAGACGCTAGAAAGGAAGAGAGTGCTTCTTGCTCTAAAGCAGAGTGTTTTTCTTGGAAGAGAACTGTGCTGTGTGTTTCCCTTCAGAAAAGGAGTTAAATGCCAGGCTCTGTGTCTTCCTACAAGCAAGACTTCCTTTCAGGTAAATGCACTCACTTTTCAGCTCAAAGGAAGCTACATCATCAGGAAGCTCATACTTTTCCCGCTCTTAACTGAAAAGCCTTGGATGTTAATGGACCTGTTGTTTGTATCAGTTTCAGAAGCAGAGTTGAACTGGATATGGTCACTGTGTGTAGGAAACACAGTTCTTTTGTTCTGAGCACACTCATGTTTCCCGCCTTATTAGAGACACTAGATACCAAGAGAGTGCCTCTTGCTCTAAAGCAGAGTGTGTTTCATGGATGAGAACTGTAGTGTGTGTTTCCCTTCAGAAAAGGAGTTAAATGCCAGGCTCTGTGTCTTCCTACAAGCAAGACTTCCTTTCAGGTAAACGCACTCACTTTTCAGCTCAAAGGAAGCTACATCCTTCAAGAAGCTCACACGTTTCTAGCTCTTAACTGAAAAGCATTGGATGTTAATGGACCTGTGGTTTGTATCAGTTTCAGAAGCAGAGTTGAACTAGATATGGTCCCTGTGTAGGAAACACGTTTCTTTTGTTCAGAGCACACTCACGTTTCCTGATTAATTAGAAAAGCTAGAAAACAAGAGAGTGCTTCTTGCTCTAAAGCAGAGTGTGTTTCATGGATGAGAACTGTGCTGTGTGTTTCCCTTCAGAAATGGAGTTAAATGCCAGGCTCTGTGTCTTCCTACAAGCAAGACTTTGTTTCAGGTAAATGCACTCACTTTTCAGCTCAAAGGAAGCTATATCATTCACGAAGCTCACAGGTTTCTCGCTCTTAACTGACAAGCATTGGATGTTAGAGGACCTGTGGTTTGTATTAGTTTCAGAAGCAGAGTTGAACTGGATATGATCCGTGTGTGTAGGAAACCGGGATCTTTGGTCTGAGCCCACTCCTGTTTCCGGCCTTATTAGAGAAGCTAGAAAGCAAGAGAGTGCATCTTGCTCTAAAGCAGAGTGTGTTTCATGGATGAGATCTTTGCTGTGTGTTTCCCTTCAGAAAGGGAGTTAAATGCCAGGCTCTGTGTCTTCCTACAAGCAAGACTTCCTTTCAGGTAAACGCACTCACTTTACAGCTCAAAGGAAGCTACATCATCACGAAGCTCATACTTTTCCCGCTCTTCACTGAAAAGCATTGGATGTTAATGGACCTGTTGTTTGTATCAGTTTCAGAAGCAGTGTTGAACTGGATATGGTCACTGTGTGTAGGAAACACAGTTCTTTTGTTCTGAGCACACTCATGTTTCCGGCCTTATTAGAGACACTAGATACCAAGAGAGTGCCTCTTGCTCTAAAGCAGAGTGTGTTTCATGGATGAGAACTGTAGTGTGTGTTTCCCTTCAGAAAAGGAGTTAAATGCCAGGCTCTGTGTCTTCCTACAAGCAAGACTTCATTTCAGGTAAACGCACTCACTTTTCAGCTCAAAGGAAGCTACATCATTCACGAAGCTCACACTTTTCCCGCTCTTAACTGAAAAGCATTGGATGTTAATGGACCTGTTGTTTGTATCCATTTCAGAAGCAGAGTTGAACTAGATATGGTCCGGGGGTGTAGGAAACATGGTTCATTTGTTCTGAGCACACTCACGTTTCCTGCCTTTTAGAGACTCTATAAAGCAAGAGAGTGCATCTTGCTCTAAAGCAGAGTGTGTTTCATGGATGAGAAGTGTGCTGTGTGTTTCCCTTCAGAAAAGGAGTTAAAACCCAGGCTCTATGTCTTCCTACAAGCAAGACTTCCTTTCAGGTAAACACACTCACATTTCAGCTCAAAGGAAGCTACATCATTCACGAAGCTCACAGGTTTCTTGCTCTTAACTGACAAGCACTGGATGTTACAGGACCTGTGGTTTGTATCAGTTTCAGAAGCAGAGTTGAACTAGATATGGTCCATGTGTGTAGGAAACACGGATCTTTTGTTCTGAGCACACTCAAGTTTCCCGCCTTATTAGAGATGCTAGAAAGCAAGAGAGTGCTTCTTGCTCTAAAGCAGAGTGTGTTTCATGGATGAGAACTGTGCTGTGTGTTTCCCTTCAGAAATGGAGTTAAATGCCAGGCTCTGTGTCTTCCTACAAGCAAGACTTCCTTTCAGGTAAACGCACTCACTTTTCAGCTCAAAGGAAGCTACATCCTTCAAGAAGCTCACACGTTTCTAGCTCTTAACTGAAAAGCATTGGATGTTAGAGGACCTGTGGTTTGTATCAGTTTCAGGAGCAGAGTTGAACTAGATATGGTCTCTGTGTAGGAAACAGGGTTCTTTTGTTCAGAGCACACTCATGTTTCCTGATTAATTAGAGACGCTAGAAAGGAAGAGAGTGCTTCTTGCTCTAAAGCAGAGTGTTTTTCTTGGAAGAGAACTGTGCTGTGTGTTTCCCTCAGAAAAGGAGTTAAATGCCAGGCTCTGGGTCTTCCTACAAGCAAGACTTCTTTTCATGTAATGCACTCACTTTTCAGCTCAAATGAAGCAACATCTTTCAGGAAGCTCACAAGTTTCTTGCTCTAACTGAAAAGCATTGGATGTTAGAGGACCTGTGGTTTGTATCAGTTTCAGAAGCAGAGTTGAACTAGATATGGTCCCTGTGTAGGAAACACGGTTCTTTTGTTCAGAGCACACTCACGTTTCCTGATTAATTAGAGATGCTAGAAAACAAGAGAGTGCTTCTTGCTCTAAAGCAGAATGTGTTTCATGGATGAGAACTGTGCTGTGTGTTTCCCTTCAGAAATGGAGTTAAATGCCAGGTTCTGTGTCTTCCTACAAGCAAGACTTTGTTTCAGGTAAACGCACTCACTTTTCAGCTCAAAGGAAGCTACATCATCACAAAGCTCATACTTTTCCCGCTCTTAACTGAAAAGCATTGGATGTTAATGGACCTGTTGTTTGTATCAGTTTCAGAAGCAGAGTTGAACTGGATATGGTCACTGTGTGTAGGAAACACAGTTCTTTTGTTCTGAGCACACTCATGTTTCCCGCCTTATTAGAGACACTAGATACCAAGAGAGTGCCTCTTGCTCTAAAGCAGAGTGTGTTTCATGGATGAGAACTGTAGTGTGTGTTTCCCTTCAGAAAGGGAGTAAAATGCCAGGCTCTGTGTCTTCCTACAAGCAAGACTTCCTTTCAGGTAAAGGCACTCACTTTTCAGCTCAAAGGAAGCTACATCATTCACGAAGCTCACACTTTTCCCGCTCTTAACTGAAAAGCATTGGATGTTAATGGAGCTGTTGTTTGTATCAGATTCAGAAGCAGAGTTGAACTAGATATGGTCGGGGGGTGTAGGAAACATGGTTCATTTGTTCTGAGCACACTCACGTTTCCTGCCTTTTAGAGACTCTAGAAAGCAAGAGAGTGCTTCTTGCTCTAAAGCAGAGTGTGTTTCATGGATGAGAAGTGTGCTGTGTGTTTCCCTTCAGAAAAGGAGTTAAATGCCAGGCTCTATGTCTTCCTACAAGCAAGACTTCCTTTCAGGTAAACACACTCACATTTCAGCTCAAAGGAAGCTACATCATTCACGAAGCTCACAGGTTTCTTGCTCTTAACTGACAAGCACTGGATGTTACAGGACCTGTGGTTTGTATCAGTTTCAGAAGCAGAGTTGAACTAGATATGGTCCATGTGTGTAGGAAACACATATCTTTTGTTCTGAGCACACTCAAGTTTCCCGCCTTATTAGAGATGCTAGAAAGCAAGAGAGTGCTTCTTGCTCTAAAGCAGAGTGTGTTTCATGGATGAGAACTGTGCTGTGTGTTTCCCTTCAGAAACGGAGTTAAATGCCAGGCTCTGTGTCTTCCTACAAGCAAGACTTCCTTTCAGGTAAATGCACTCACTTTTCAGCTCAAAGGAAGCTACATCCTTCACGAAGCTCACACGTTTCTAGCTCTTAACTGAAAAGCATTGGATGTTAGAGGACCTGTGGTTTGTATCAGTTTCAGGAGCAGAGTTGAACTAGATATGGTCTCTGTGTAGGAAACATGGTTCTTTTGTTCAGAGCACACTCACGTGTCCAGCCTTATTAGGACACTAGAAAGCAAGAGAGTGCTTCTTGCTCTAAAGCAGAGTGTGTTTCATGGATGAGAACTGTGCTGTGTGTTTCCCTTCAGAAAAGGAGTTAAATGCCAGGCTCTGTGTCTTCCTACAAGCAAGACTTCCTTTCAGGTAAATGCACTCACTTTTCAGCTAAAAGGAAGCTACATCATTCATGAAGCTCACAGGTTTCTTGCTCTTAACTGAAAAGCACTGGATGCTAGAGGACCTGTGGTTTGTATCAGTATCAGAAGCAGAGTTGAACTAGATATGGTCCCTGTGTAGGAAACACGATTCTTTTGTTCAGAGCACAATCACGTTTCCTGATTAATTAGAGACGCTAGAAAGGAAGAGAGTGCTTCTTGCTCTAAAGCAGAGTGTTTTTCTTGGAAGAGAACTGTGCTGTGTGTTTCCCTTCAGAAAAGGAGTTAAATGCCAGGCTCTGTGTCTTCCTACAAGCACGACTTCTTTTCATGTAATGCACTCACTTTTCAGCTCAAATGAAGCAACATCTTTCAGGAAGCTCACAAGTTTCTTGCTCTAACTGAAAGACATTGGATGTTAGAGGACCTGTGGTTTGTATCAGTTTCAGAAGCAGAGTTGAACTAGATATGGTCCCTGTGTAGGAAACATGGTTCTTTTGTTCAGAGCACACTCACGTTTCCTGATTAATTAGAGACGCTAGAAAACAAGAGAGTGCTTCTTGCTCTAAAGCAGAATGTGTTTCATGGATGAGAACTGTGCTGTGTGTTTCCCTTCAGAAATGGAGTTAAATGCCAGGCTCTGTGTCTTCCTACAAGCAAGACTTTGTTTCAGGTAAACGCACTCACTTTTCAGCTCAAAGGAAGCTACATCATTCACGAAGCTCACAGGTTTCTCCCTCATAACTGACAAGCATTGGATGTTAGAGGACCTGTGGTTTGTATCAGTTTCAGAAGCAGAGTTGAACTAGATATGGTCCGTGTGTGTAGGAAACAGGGATCATTTGTTCTGAGCCCACTCCTGTTTCACGCCTTATTAGAGATGCTAGAAAGCAAGAGAGTGCTTCTTGCTCTAAAGCAGAGTGTGTTTCATGGATGAGATCTGTGCTGTGTGTTTCCCTTCAGAAAGGGAGTTAAATGCCAGGCTCTGTGTCTTCCTACAAGCAAGACTTCCTTTCAGGTAAAGGCACTCACTTTTCAGCTCAAAGGAAGCTACATCCTTCAAGAAGCTCACATGTTTCTAGCTCTTAACTGAAAAGCATTGGATGTTAATGGACCTGTTGTTTGTATCAGATTCAGAAGCAGAGTTGAACTAGATATGGTCCGGGGGTGTAGGAAACATGGTTCATTTGTTCTGAGCACACTCACGTTTCCTGCCTTTTAGAGACTCTAGAAAGCAAGAGAGTGCTTCTTGCTCTAAAGCAGAGTGTGTTTCATGGATGAGAAGTGTGCCATGTGTTTCCCTTCAGAAAAGGAGTTAAATGCCAGGCTCTGTGTCTTCCTACAAGCAAGACTTCCTTTCAGGTAAACGCACTCACTTTTCAGCTCAAAGGAAGCTACATCATCACGAAGCTCATACTTTTCCCGCTCTTCACTGAAAAGCATTGGATGTTAATGGACCTGTTGTTTGTATCAGTTTCAGAAGCAGAGTTGAACTGGATATGGTCACTGTGTGTAGGAAACACAGTTCTTTTGTTCTGAGCACACTCATGTTTCCCGCCTTATTAGAGACACTAGATACCAAGAGAGTGCCTCTTGCTCTAAAGCAGAGTGTGTTTCATGGATGAGAACTGTAGTGTGTGTTTCCCTTCAGAAAAGGAGTTAAATGCCAGGCTCTGTGTCTTCCTACAAGCAAGACTTCATTTCAGGTAAACGCACTCACTTTTCAGCTCAAAGGAAGCTACATCATTCACGAAGCTCACACTTTTCCCGCTCTTAACTGAAAAGCATTGGATGTTAATGGACCTGTTGTTTGTATCAGATTCAGAAGCAGAGTTGAACTAGATATGGTCCGGGGGTGTAGGAAACATGGTTCATTTGTTCTGAGCACACTCACGTTTCCTGCCTTTTAGAGACTCTAGAAAGCAAGAGAGTGCTTCTTGCTCTAAAGCAGAGTGTGTTTCATGGATGAGAAGTGTGCTGTGTGTTTCCCTTCAGAAAAGGAGTTAAATGCCAGGCTCTATGTCTTCCTACAAGCAAGACTTCCTTTCAGGTAAACGCACTCACTTTTCAGCTCTAAGGAAGCTACATCATTCAGGAAGCTCACACTTTTCTTGCTCTTAACTGACAAGCACTGGATGTTGGAGGACCTGTGGTTTGTATCAGTTTCAGAAGCAGAGTTGAACTTGATATGCTCCATGTGTGTAGGAAACACGGATCTTTTGTGCTGAGCACACTCATGTTTCCTGATTAATTAGAGACCCTAGAAAGGAAGAGAGTGCTTCTTGCTCTAAAGCAGAGTGTTTTTCTTGGAAGAGAACTGTGCTGTGTGTTTCCCTTCAGAAAAGGAGTTAAATGCCACGCTCTGTGTCTTCCTAAAAGCAAGAATTCTTTTCAGGTAAATGCACTAACTTTTCAGCTCAAAGGAAGCTACATCATTCATGAAGCTCACAGGTTTCTTCCTCTTAACTTAAAAGCACTGGATTTTAGAGGACCTGTGGTTTGTATCAGTTTCAGAAGCAGAATTGAACTAGATATGGTCCCTGTGTAGGAAACATGGTTCTTTTGTTCAGAGCACACTCATGTTTCCTGATTAATTAGAGACGCTAGAAAGGAAGAGAGTGCTTCTTGCTCTAAAGCAGAGTGTTTTTCTTGGAAGAGAACTGTGCTGTGTGTTTCCCTTCAGAAAAGGAGTTAAATGCCAGGCTCTGTGTCTTCCTACAAGCAAGACTTCCTTTCAGGTAAATGCACTCACTTTTCAGCTCAAAGGAAGCTACATCATTCACGAAGCTCACACTTTTCCCGCTCTTAACTGAAAAGCATTGGATGTTAATGGACCGGTTGTTTGTGTCAGTTTCAGAAGCAGAGTTGAACTGGATATGGTCACTGTGTGTAGGAAACACAGTTCTTTTGTTCTGAGCATACTCATGTTTCCCGCCTTATTAGAGACACTAGATACCAAGAGAGTGCCTCTTGCTCTAAAGCAGAGTGTGTTTCATGGATGAGAACTGTAGTGTGTGTTTCCCTTCAGAAAAGGAGTTAAATGCCAGGCTCTGTGTCTTCCTACAAGCAAGACTTCCTTTCAGGTAAACACACTCACATTTCAGCTCAAAGGAAGCTACATCATTCAGGAAGCTCACAGGTTTCTTGCTCTTAACTGACAAGCACTGGATGTTAGAGGACCTGTGGTTTGTATCAGTTTCAGAAGCAGAGTTGAACTAGATATGGTCCATGTGTGTAGGAAACACGGATCTTTTGTTCTGAGCACACTCAAGTTTCCCGCCTTATTAGAGATGCTAGAAAGCAAGAGAGTGCTTCTTGCTCTAAAGCAGAGTGTCTTTCATGGATGAGAACTGTGCTGTGTGTTTCCCTTCAGAAACGGAGTTAAATGCCAGGCACTGTGTCTTCCTACAAGCAAGACTTCCTTTCAGGTAAACGCACTCACTTTTCAGCTCAAAGGAAGCTACATCCTTCATGAAGCTCACAGGTTTCTAGCTCTTAACTGAAAAGCATTGGATGTTAGAGGACCTGTGGTTTGTATTAGTTTCAGGAGCAGAGTTGAACTAGATATGGTCCCTGTGTAGGAAACATGGTTCTTTTGTTCAGAATACACTCAGGTTTCCTGATTAATTAGAGATGCTAGAAAGGAAGAGAGTGCTTCTTGCTCTAAAGCAGAGTGTTTTTCTTGGAAGAGAACTGTGCTGTGTGTTTCCCTTCAGAAAAGGAGTTAAATGCCAGGCTCTGTGTCTTCCTAAAAGCAAGACTTCCTTTCAGGTAAAGGCACTCACTTTTGAGCTCAAAGGAAGCTACATCATCACGAAGCTCATACTTTTCCCGCTCTTAACTGAAAAGCATTGGATGTTAATGGACCTGGTGTTTGTATCAGTTTCAGAAGCAGAGTTGAACTGGATATGGTCACTGTGTGTAGGAAACACAGTTCTTTTGTTCTGAGCACACTCATGTTTCCTGCCTTATTAGAGACACTAGATACCAAGAGAGTGCCTCTTGCTCTAAAGCAGAGTGTGTTTCATGGCTGAGAACTGTGCTGTGTGTTTCCCTTCAGAAAAGGAGTTAAATGCCAGGCTCTGTGTCTTCCTACAAGCAAGACTTCCTTTCAGGTAAACGCACTCACTTTTCAGCTCAAATGAAGCAACATCTTTCAGGAAGCTCACAAGTTTCTTGCTCTAACTGAAAAGCATTGGATGTTAGAGGACCTGTGGTTTGTATCAGTTTCAGAAGCAGAGTTGAACTAGATATGGTCCCTGTGTAGGAAACACGGTTCTTTTGTTCAGAGCACACTCATGTTTCCTGATTAATTAGAGACGCTAGAAAACAAGAGAGTGCTTCTTGCTCTAAAGCAGAATGTGTTTCATGGATGAGAACTGTGCTGTGTGTTTCCCTTCAGAAACGGAGTTAAATGCCAGGCTCTGTGTCTTCCTACAAGCAAGACTTTGTTTCAGGTAAACGCACTCACTTTTCAGCTCAAAGGAAGCTACATCATTCACGAAGCTCACAGGTTTCTCCCTCATAACTGACAAGCATTGGATGTTAGAGGACCTGTGGTTTGTATCAGTTTCAGAAGCAGAGTTGAACTAGATATGGTCCGTGTGTGTAGGAAACAGGGATCATTTGTTCTGAGCCCACTCCTGTTTCCCGCCTTATTAGAGATGCTAGAAAGCAAGAGAGTGCTTCTTGCTCTAAAGCAGAGTGTGTTTCATGGATGAGATCTGTGCTGTGTGTTTCCCTTCAGAAAGGGAGTAAAATGCCAGGCTCTGTGTCTTCCTACAAGCAAGACTTCCTTTCAGGTAAACACACTCACTTTTCAGCTCAAAGGAAGCTACATCCTTCAAGAAGCTCACAAGTTTCTAGCTCTTAACTGAAAAGCATTGGATGTTAATGGACCTGTTGTTTGTATCAGTTTCAGAAGCAGAGTTGAACTGGATATGGTCACTGTGTGTAGGAAACACAGTTCTTTTGTTCTGAGCACACTCATGTTTCCCGCCTTATTAGAGACACTAGATACCAAGAGAGTGCCTCTTGCTCTAAAGCAGAGTGTGTTTCATGGATGAGAACTGTAGTGTGTGTTTCCCTTCAGAAAAGGAGTTAAATGCCAGGCTCTGTGTCTTCCTACAAGCAAGACTTCATTTCAGGTAAACGCACTCACTTTTCAGCTCAAAGGAAGCTACATCATTCACGAAGCTCACACTTTTCCCGCTCTTAACTGAAAAGCATTGGATGTTAATGGACCTGTTGTTTGGATCAGATTCAGAAGCAGAGTTGAACTAGATATGGTCCGGGGGTGTAGGAAACATGGTTCATTTGTTCTGAGCACACTCACGTTTCCTGCCTTTTAGAGACTCTAGAAAGCAAGAGAGTGCTTCTTGCTCTAAAGCAGAGTGTGTTTCATGGATGAGAAGTGTGCTGTGTGTTTCCCTTCAGAAAAGGAGTTAAATGCCAGGCTCTATGTCTTCCTACAAGCAAGACTTCCTTTCAGGTAAACGCACTCACTTTTCAGCTCTAAGGAAGCTACATCATTCAGGAAGCTCATACTTTTCTTGCTCTTAACTGACAAGCACTGGATGTTAGAGGACCTGTGGTTTGTATCAGTTTCAGAAGCAGAGTTGAACTTGATATGCTCCATGTGTGTAGGAAACACGGATCTTTTGTGCTGAGCACACTCATGTTTCCTGATTAATTAGAGACCCTAGAAAGGAAGAGAGTGCTTCTTGCTCTAAAGCAGAGTGTTTTTCTTGGAAGAGAACTGTGCTGTGTGTTTCCCTTCAGAAAAGGAGTTAAATGCCACGCTCTGTGTCTTCCTAAAAGCAAGAATTCCTTTCAGGTAAATGCACTCACTTTTCAGCTCAAAGGAAGCTACATCATTCATGAAGCTCACAGGTTTCTTCCTCTTAACTTAAAAGCACTGGATTTTAGAGGACCTGTGGTTTGTATCAGTTTCAGAAGCAGAATTGAACTAGATATGGTCCCTGTGTAGGAAACATGGTTCTTTTGTTCAGGGCACACTCACGTTTCCTGATTAATTAGAGACGCTAGAAAGGAAGAGAGTGCTTCTTGCTCTAAAGCAGAGTGTTTTTCTTGGAAGAGAACTGTGCTGTGTGTTTCCCTTCAGAAAAGGAGTTAAATGCCAGGCTCTGTGTCTTCCTACAAGCAAGACTTCCTTTCAGGTAAATGCACTCACTTTTCAGCTCAAAGGAAGCTACATCATTCACTAAGCTCACACTTTTCCCGCTCTTAACTGAAAAGCATTGGATGTTAATGGACCGGTTGTTTGTGTCAGTTTCAGAAGCAGAGTTGAACTGGATATGGTCACTGTGTGTAGGAAACACAGTTCTTTTGTTCTGAGCACACTCATGTTTCCCGCCTTATTAGAGACACTAGATACCAAGAGAGTGCCTCTTGCTCTAAAGCAGAGTGTGTTTCATGGATGAGAACTGTAGTGTGTGTTTCCCTTCAGAAAAGGAGTTAAATGCCAGGCTCTGTGTCTTCCTACAAGCAAGACTTCCTTTCAGGTAAACACACTCACATTTCAGCTCAAAGGAAGCTACATCATTCAGGAAGCTCACAGGTTTCTTGCTCTTAACTGACAAGCACTGGATGTTAGAGGACCTGTGGTTTGTATCAGTTTCAGAAGCAGAGTTGAACTAGATATGGTCCATGTGTGTAGGAAACAGGGATCTTTTGTTCTGAGCACACTCAAGTTTCCCGCCTTATTAGAGATGCTAGAAAGCAAGAGAGTGCTTCTTGCTCTAAAGCAGAGTGTGTTTCATGGCTGAGAACTGTGCTGTGTGTTTCCCTTCAGAAAAGTAGTTAAATGCCAGGCTCTGTGTCTTCCTACAAGCAAGACTTCCTTTCAGGTAAACGCACTCACTTTTCAGCTCAAATGAAGCAACATCTTTCACGAAGCTCACAAGATTCTTGCTCTAACTGAAAAGCATTGGATGTTAGAGGACCTGTGGTTTGTATCAGTTTCAGAAGCAGAGTTGAACTAGATATGGTCCCTGTGTAGGAAACACGGTTCTTTTGTTCAGAGCACACTCATGTTTCCTGATTAATTAGAGACGCTAGAAAACAAGAGAGTGCTTCTTGCTCTAAAGCAGAATGTGTTTCATGGCTGAGAACTGTGCTGTGTGTTTCCCTTCAGAAACGGAGTTAAATGCCAGGTTCTGTGTCTTCCTACAAGCAAGACTTTGTTTCAGGTAAACGCACTCACTTTTCAGCTCAAAGGAAGCTACATCATTCACGAAGCTCACAGGTTTCTCCCTCATAACTGACAAGCATTGGATGTTAGAGGACCTGTGGTTTGTATCAGTTTCAGAAGCAGAGTTGAACTAGATATGGTCCGTGTGTGTAGGAAACAGGGATCATTTGTTCTGAGCCCACTCCTGTTTCCCGCCTTATTAGAGATGCTAGAAAGCAAGAGAGTGCTTCTTGCTCTAAAGCAGAGTGTGTTTCATGGATGAGATCTGTGCCCTGTGTTTCCCTTCAGAAACGGAGTTAAATGCCAGGCTCTGTGTCTTCCTACAAGCAAGACTTCTTTCAGGTAAACGCACTCACTTTTCAGCTCAAAGGAAGCTACATCATCACGAAGCTCATACTTTTCCCGCTCTTAACTGAAAAGCATTGGATGTTAATGGACCTGTTGTTTGTATCAGTTTCAGAAGCAGAGTTGAACTGGATATGGTCACTGTGTGTAGGAAACACAGTTCTTTTGTTCTGAGCACACTCATGTTTCCCGCCTTATTAGAGACACTAGATACCAAGAGAGTGCCTCTTGCTCTAAAGCAGAGTGTGTTTCATGGATGAGAACTGTAGTGTGTGTTTCCCTTCAGAAAAGGAGTTAAATGCCAGGCTCTGTGTCTTCCTACAAGCAAGACTTCATTTCAGGTAAACGCACTCACTTTTCAGCTCAAAGGAAGCTACATCATTCACGAAGCTCACACTTTTCCCGCTCATAACTGAAAAGCATTGGATGTTAATGGACCTGTTGTTTGTATCAGATTCAGAAGCAGAGTTGAACTAGATATGGTCCGGGGGTGTAGGAAACATGGTTCATTTGTTCTGAGCACACTCACGTTTCCTGCCTTTTAGAGACTCTAGAAAGCAAGAGAGTGCTTCTTGCTCTAAAGCAGAGTGTGTTTCATGGATGAGAAGTGTGCTGTGTGTTTCCCTTCAGAAAAGGAGTTAAATGCCAGGCTCTATGTCTTCCTACAAGCAAGACTTCCTTTCAGGTAAACACACTCACATTTCAGCTCAAAGGAAGCTACATCATTCATGAAGCTCACAGGTTTCTTGCTCTTAACTGACAAGCACTGGATGTTACAGGACCTGTGGTTTGTATCAGTTTCAGAAGCAGAGTTGAACTAGGTATGGTCCATGTGTGTAGGAAACAGGGATCTTTTGTTCTGAGCACACTCAAGTTTCCCGCCTTATTAGAGATGCTAGAAAGCAAGAGAGTGCTTCTTGCTCTAAAGCAGAGTGTGTTTCATGGATGAGAACTGTGCTGTGTGTTTCCCTTCAGAAATGGAGTTAAATGCCAGGCTCTGTGTCTTCCTACAAGCAAGACTTCCTTTCAGGAAAACGCACTCACTTTTCAGCTCAAAGGAAGCTACATCCTTCAAGAAGCTCACACGTTTCTAGCTCTTAACTGAAAAGCATTGGATGTTAATGGACCTGTTGTTTGTATCAGATTCAGAAGCAGAGTTGAACTAGATATGGTCCTGGGGTGTAGGAAACATGGTTCATTTGTTCTGAGCACACTCACGTTTCCTGCCTTTTAGAGACTCTAGAAAGCAAGAGAGTGCTTCTTGCTCTAAAGCAGAGTGTGTTTCATGGATGAGAAGTGTGCTGTGTGTTTCCCTTCAGAAAAGGAGTTAAATGCCAGGCTCTATGTCTTCCTACAAGCAAGACTTCCTTTCAGGTAAACGCACCCACTTTTCAGCTCTAAGGAAGCTACATCATTCAGGAAGCTCACACTTTTCTTGCTCTTAACTGACAAGCACTGGATGTTAGAGGACCTGTGGTTTGTATCAGTTTCAGAAGCAGAGTTGAACTTGATATGCTCCATGTGTGTAGGAAACACGGATCTTTTCTGCTGAGCACACTCATGTTTCCTGATTAATTAGAGACCCTAGAAAGGAAGAGAGTGCTTCTTGCTCTAAAGCAGAGTGTTTTTCTTGGAAGAGAACTGTGCTGTGTGTTTCCCTTCAGAAAAGGAGTTAAATGCCACGCTCTGTGTCTTCCTAAAAGCAAGAATTCCTTTCAGGTAAATGCACTCACTTTTCAGCTCAAAGGAAGCTACATCATTCATGAAGCTCACAGGTTTCTTCCTCTTAACTTAAAAGCACTGGATTTTAGAGGCCCTGTGGTTTGTATCAGTTTCAGGAGCAGAGTTGAACTAGATATGGTCTCTGTGTAGGAAACATGGTTCTTTTGTTCAGAGCACACTCACGTGTCCAGCCTTATTAGGACACTAGAAAGCAAGAGAGTGCTTCTTGCTCTAAAGCAGAGTGTGTTTCATGGATGAGAACTGTGCTGTGTGTTTCCCTTCAGAAAAGGAGTTAAATGCCAGGCTCTGTGTCTTCCTACAAGCAAGACTTCCTTTCAGGTAAATGCACTCACTTTTCAGCTAAAAGGAAGCTACATCATTCATGAAGCTCACAGGTTTCTTGCTCTTAACTGAAAAGCACTGGATGCTAGAGGACCTGTGGTTTGTATCAGTATCAGAAGCAGAGTTGAACTAGATATGGTCCCTGTGTAGGAAACACGATTCTTTTGTTCAGAGCACAATCACGTTTCCTGATTAATTAGAGACGCTAGAAAGGAAGAGAGTGCTTCTTGCTCTAAAGCAGAGTGTTTTTCTTGGAAGAGAACTGTGCTGTGTGTTTCCCTTCAGAAAAGGAGTTAAATGCCAGGCTCTGTGTCTTCCTACAAGCACGACTTCTTTTCATGTAATGCACTCACTTTTCAGCTCAAATGAAGCAACATCTTTCAGGAAGCTCACAAGTTTCTTGCTCTAACTGAAAGACATTGGATGTTAGAGGACCTGTGGTTTGTATCAGTTTCAGAAGCAGAGTTGAACTAGATATGGTCCCTGTGTAGGAAACACGATTCTTTTGTTCAGAGCACAATCACGTTTCCTGATTAATTAGAGACGCTAGAAAACAAGAGAGTGCTTCTTGCTCTAAAGCAGAATGTGTTTCATGGATGAGAACTGTGCTGTGTGTTTCCCTTCAGAAATGGAGTTAAATGCCAGGCTCTGTGTCTTCCTACAAGCAAGACTTTGTTTCAGGTAAACACACTCACTTTTCAGCTCAAAGGAAGCTACATCATTCACGAAGCTCACAGGTTTCTCCCTCATAACTGACAAGCATTGGATGTTAGAGGACCTGTGGTTTGTATCAGTTTCAGAAGCAGAGTTGAACTAGATATGGTCCGTGTGTGTAGGAAACAGGGATCATTTGTTCTGAGCCCACTCCTGTTTCACGCCTTATTAGAGATGCTAGAAAGCAAGAGAGTGCTTCTTGCTCTAAAGCAGAGTGTGTTTCATGGATGAGATCTGTGCTGTGTGTTTCCCTTCAGAAAGGGAGTTAAATGCCAGGCTCTGTGTCTTCCTACAAGCAAGACTTCCTTTCAGGTAAAGGCACTCACTTTTCAGCTCAAAGGAAGCTACATCCTTCAAGAAGCTCACATGTTTCTAGCTCTTAACTGAAAAGCATTGGATGTTAATGGACCTGTTGTTTGTATCAGATTCAGAAGCAGAGTTGAACTAGATATGGTCCGGGGGTGTAGGAAACATGGTTCATTTGTTCTGAGCACACTCACGTTTCCTGCCTTTTAGAGACTCTAGAAAGCAAGAGAGTGCTTCTTGCTCTAAAGCAGAGTGTGTTTCATGGATGAGAAGTGTGCCATGTGTTTCCCTTCAGAAACGGAGTTAAATGCCAGGCTCTGTGTCTTCCTACAAGCAAGACTTCCTTTCAGGTAAACGCACTCACTTTTCAGCTCAAAGGAAGCTACATCATCACGAAGCTCATACTTTTCCCGCTCTTCACTGAAAAGCATTGGATGTTAATGGACCTGTTGTTTGTATCAGTTTCAGAAGCAGAGTTGAACTGGATATGGTCACTGTGTGTAGGAAACACAGTTCTTTTGTTCTGAGCACACTCATGTTTCCCGCCTTATTAGAGACACTAGATACCAAGAGAGTGCCTCTTGCTCTAAAGCAGAGTGTGTTTCATGGATGAGAACTGTAGTGTGTGTTTCCCTTCAGAAAAGGAGTTAAATGCCAGGCTCTGTGTCTTCCTACAAGCAAGACTTCATTTCAGGTAAACGCACTCACTTTTCAGCTCAAAGGAAGCTACATCATTCACGAAGCTCACACTTTTCCCGCTCTTAACTGAAAAGCATTGGATGTTAATGGACCTGTTGTTTGTATCAGATTCAGAAGCAGAGTTGAACTAGATATGGTCCGGGGGTGTAGGAAACATGGTTCATTTGTTCTGAGCACACTCACGTTTCCTGCCTTTTAGAGACTCTAGAAAGCAAGAGAGTGCTTCTTGCTCTAAAGCAGAGTGTGTTTCATGGATGAGAAGTGTGCTGTGTGTTTCCCTTCAGAAAAGGAGTTAAATGCCAGGCTCTATGTCTTCCTACAAGCAAGACTTCCTTTCAGGTAAACGCACTCACTTTTCAGCTCTAAGGAAGCTACATCATTCAGGAAGCTCACACTTTTCTTGCTCTTAACTGACAAGCACTGGATGTTGGAGGACCTGTGGTTTGTATCAGTTTCAGAAGCAGAGTTGAACTTGATATGCTCCATGTGTGTAGGAAACACGGATCTTTTGTGCTGAGCACACTCATGTTTCCTGATTAATTAGAGACCCTAGAAAGGAAGAGAGTGCTTCTTGCTCTAAAGCAGAGTGTTTTTCGTGGAAGAGAACTGTGCTGTGTGTTTCCCTTCAGAAAAGGAGTTAAATGCCACGCTCTGTGTCTTCCTAAAAGCAAGAATTCCTTTCAGGTAAATGCACTAACTTTTCAGCTCAAAGGAAGCTACATCATTCATGAAGCTCACAGGTTTCTTCCTCTTAACTTAAAAGCACTGGATTTTAGAGGACCTGTGGTTTGTATCAGTTTCAGAAGCAGAATTGAACTAGATATGGTCCCTGTGTAGGAAACATGGTTCTTTTGTTCAGAGCACACTCATGTTTCCTGATTAATTAGAGACGCTAGAAAGGAAGAGAGTGCTTCTTGCTCTAAAGCAGAGTGTTTTTCTTGGAAGAGAACTGTGCTGTGTGTTTCCCTTCAGAAAAGGAGTTAAATGCCAGGCTCTGTGTCTTCCTACAAGCAAGACTTCCTTTCAGGTAAATGCACTCACTTTTCAGCTCAAAGGAAGCTACATCATTCACGAAGCTCACACTTTTCCCGCTCTTAACTGAAAAGCATTGGATGTTAATGGACCGGTTGTTTGTGTCAGTTTCAGAAGCAGAGTTGAACTGGATATGGTCACTGTGTGTAGGAAACACAGTTCTTTTGTTCTGAGCATACTCATGTTTCCCGCCTTATTAGAGACACTAGATACCAAGAGAGTGCCTCTTGCTCTAAAGCAGAGTGTGTTTCATGGATGAGAACTGTAGTGTGTGTTTCCCTTCAGAAAAGGAGTTAAATGCCAGGCTCTGTGTCTTCCTACAAGCAAGACTTCCTTTCAGGTAAACACACTCACATTTCAGCTCAAAGGAAGCTACATCATTCAGGAAGCTCACAGGTTTCTTGCTCTTAACTGACAAGCAATGGATGTTAGAGGACCTGTGGTTTGTATCAGTTTCAGAAGCAGAGTTGAACTGGATATGGTCCATGTGTGTAGGAAACACGGATCTTTTGTTCTGAGCACACTCAAGTTTCCCGCCTTATTAGAGATGCTAGAAAGCAAGAGAGTGCTTCTTGCTCTAAAGCAGAGTGTCTTTCATGGATGAGAACTGTGCTGTGTGTTTCCCTTCAGAAACGGAGTTAAATGCCAGGCACTGTGTCTTCCTACAAGCAAGACTTCCTTTCAGGTAAACGCACTCACTTTTCAGCTCAAAGGAAGCTACATCCTTCATGAAGCTCACAGGTTTCTAGCTCTTAACTGAAAAGCATTGGATGTTAGAGGACCTGTGGTTTGTATTAGTTTCAGGAGCAGAGTTGAACTAGATATGGTCCCTGTGTAGGAAACATGGTTCTTTTGTTCAGAATACACTCAGGTTTCCTGATTAATTAGAGATGCTAGAAAGGAAGAGAGTGCTTCTTGCTCTAAAGCAGAGTGTTTTTCTTGGAAGAGAACTGTGCTGTGTGTTTCCCTTCAGAAAAGGAGTTAAATGCCAGGCTCTGTGTCTTCCTAAAAGCAAGACTTCCTTTCAGGTAAAGGCACTCACTTTTGAGCTAAAGGAAGCTACATCATCACGAAGCTCATACTTTTCCCGCTCTTAACTGAAAAGCATTGGATGTTAATGGACCTGGTGTTTGTATCAGTTTCAGAAGCAGAGTTGAACTAGATATGGTCCCTGTGTAGGAAACACGGTTCTTTTGTTCAGAGCACACTCATGTTTCCTGATTAATTAGAGACGCTAGAAAACAAGAGAGTGCTTCTTGCTCTAAAGCAGAATGTGTTTCATGGATGAGAACTGTGCTGTGTGTTTCCCTTCAGAAACGGAGTTAAATGCCAGGCTCTGTGTCTTCCTACAAGCAAGACTTTGTTTCAGGTAAACGCACTCACTTTTCAGCTCAAAGGAAGCTACATCATTCACGAAGCTCACAGGTTTCTCCCTCATAACTGACAAGCATTGGATGTTAGAGGACCTGTGGTTTGTATCAGTTTCAGAAGCAGAGTTGAACTAGATATGGTCCCTGTGTGTAGGAAACAGGGATCATTTGTTCTGAGCCCACTCCTGTTTCCCGCCTTATTAGAGATGCTAGAAAGCAAGAGAGTGCTTCTTGCTCTAAAGCAGAGTGTGTTTCATGGATGAGATCTGTGCTGTGTGTTTCCCTTCAGAAAGGGAGTAAAATGCCAGGCTCTGTGTCTTCCTACAAGCAAGACTTCCTTTCAGGTAAACGCACTCACTTTTCAGCTCAAAGGAAGCTACATCCTTCAAGAAGCTCACAAGTTTCTAGCTCTTAACTGAAAAGCATTGGATGTTAATGGACCTGTTGTTTGTATCAGTTTCAGAAGCAGAGTTGAACTGGATATGGTCACTGTGTGTAGGAAACACAGTTCTTTTGTTCTGAGCACACTCATGTTTCCCGCCTTATTAGAGACACTAGATACCAAGAGAGTGCCTCTTGCTCTAAAGCAGAGTGTGTTTCATGGATGAGAACTGTAGTGTGTGTTTCCCTTCAGAAAAGGAGTTAAATGCCAGGCTCTGTGTCTTCCTACAAGCAAGACTTCATTTCAGGTAAACGCACTCACTTTTCAGCTCAAAGGAAGCTACATCATTCACGAAGCTCACACTTTTCCCGCTCTTAACTGAAAAGCATTGGATGTTAATGGACCTGTTGTTTGGATCAGATTCAGAAGCAGAGTTGAACTAGATATGGTCCGGGGGTGTAGGAAACATGGTTCATTTGTTCTGAGCACACTCACGTTTCCTGCCTTTTAGAGACTCTAGAAAGCAAGAGAGTGCTTCTTGCTCTAAAGCAGAGTGTGTTTCATGGATGAGAAGTGTGCTGTGTGTTTCCCTTCAGAAAAGGAGTTAAATGCCAGGCTCTATGTCTTCCTACAAGCAAGACTTCCTTTCAGGTAAACGCACTCACTTTTCAGCTCTAAGGAAGCTACATCATTCAGGAAGCTCATACTTTTCTTGCTCTTAACTGACAAGCACTGGATGTTAGAGGACCTGTGGTTTGTATCAGTTTCAGAAGCAGAGTTGAACTTGATATGCTCCATGTGTGTAGGAAACACGGATCTTTTGTGCTGAGCACACTCATGTTTCCTGATTAATTAGAGACCCTAGAAAGGAAGAGAGTGCTTCTTGCTCTAAAGCAGAGTGTTTTTCTTGGAAGAGAACTGTGCTGTGTGTTTCCCTTCAGAAAAGGAGTTAAATGCCACGCTCTGTGTCTTCCTAAAAGCAAGAATTCCTTTCAGGTAAATGCACTCACTTTTCAGCTCAAAGGAAGCTACATCATTCATGAAGCTCACAGGTTTCTTCCTCTTAACTTAAAAGCACTGGATTTTAGAGGACCTGTGGTTTGTATCAGTTTCAGAAGCAGAATTGAACTAGATATGGTCCCTGTGTAGGAAACATGGTTCTTTTGTTCAGGGCACACTCACGTTTCCTGATTAATTAGAGACGCTAGAAAGGAAGAGAGTGCTTCTTGCTCTAAAGCAGAGTGTTTTTCTTGGAAGAGAACTGTGCTGTGTGTTTCCCTTCAGAAAAGGAGTTAAATGCCAGGCTCTGTGTCTTCCTACAAGCAAGACTTCCTTTCAGGTAAATGCACTCACTTTTCAGCTCAAAGGAAGCTACATCATTCACTAAGCTCACACTTTTCCCGCTCTTAACTGAAAAGCATTGGATGTTAATGGACCGGTTGTTTGTGTCAGTTTCAGAAGCAGAGTTGAACTGGATATGGTCACTGTGTGTAGGAAACACAGTTCTTTTGTTCTGAGCACACTCATGTTTCCCGCCTTATTAGAGACACTAGATACCAAGAGAGTGCCTCTTGCTCTAAAGCAGAGTGTGTTTCATGGATGAGAACTGTAGTGTGTGTTTCCCTTCAGAAAAGGAGTTAAATGCCAGGCTCTGTGTCTTCCTACAAGCAAGACTTCCTTTCAGGTAAACACACTCACATTTCAGCTCAAAGGAAGCTACATCATTCAGGAAGCTCACAGGTTTCTTGCTCTTAACTGACAAGCACTGGATGTTAGAGGACCTGTGGTTTGTATCAGTTTCAGAAGCAGAGTTGAACTAGATATGGTCCATGTGTGTAGGAAACAGGGATCTTTTGTTCTGAGCACACTCAAGTTTCCCGCCTTATTAGAGATGCTAGAAAGCAAGAGAGTGCTTCTTGCTCTAAAGCAGAGTGTGTTTCATGGCTGAGAACTGTGCTGTGTGTTTCCCTTCAGAAAAGTAGTTAAATGCCAGGCTCTGTGTCTTCCTACAAGCAAGACTTCCTTTCAGGTAAACGCACTCACTTTTCAGCTCAAATGAAGCAACATCTTTCATGAAGCTCACAAGATTCTTGCTCTAACTGAAAAGCATTGGATGTTAGAGGACCTGTGGTTTGTATCAGTTTCAGAAGCAGAGTTGAACTAGATATGGTCCCTGTGTAGGAAACACGGTTCTTTTGTTCAGAGCACACTCATGTTTCCTGATTAATTAGAGACGCTAGAAAACAAGAGAGTGCTTCTTGCTCTAAAGCAGAATGTGTTTCATGGCTGAGAACTGTGCTGTGTGTTTCCCTTCAGAAACGGAGTTAAATGCCAGGTTCTGTGTCTTCCTACAAGCAAGACTTTGTTTCAGGTAAACGCACTCACTTTTCAGCTCAAAGGAAGCTACATCATTCACGAAGCTCACAGGTTTCTCCCTCATAACTGACAAGCATTGGATGTTAGAGGACCTGTGGTTTGTATCAGTTTCAGAAGCAGAGTTGAACTAGATATGGTCCATGTGTGTAGGAAACAGGGATCATTTGTTCTGAGCCCACTCCTGTTTCCCGCCTTATTAGAGATGCTAGAAAGCAAGAGAGTGCTTCTTGCTCTAAAGCAGAGTGTGTTTCATGGATGAGATCTGTGCTGTGTGTTTCCCTTCAGAAAGGGAGTTAAATGCCAGGCTCTGTGTCTTCCTACAAGCAAGACTTCTTTCAGGTAAACGCACTCACTTTTCAGCTCAAAGGAAGCTACATCATCACGAAGCTCATACTTTTCCCGCTCTTAACTGAAAAGCATTGGATGTTAATGGACCTGTTGTTTGTATCAGTTTCAGAAGCAGAGTTGAACTGGATATGGTCACTGTGTGTAGGAAACACAATTCTTTTGTTCTGAGCACACTCATGTTTCCCGCCTTATTAGAGACACTAGATACCAAGAGAGTGCCTCTTGCTCTAAAGCAGAGTGTGTTTCATGGATGAGAACTGTAGTGTGTGTTTCCCTTCAGAAAAGGAGTTAAATGCCAGGCTCTGTGTCTTCCTACAAGCAAGACTTCATTTCAGGTAAACGCACTCACTTTTCAGCTCAAAGGAAGCTACATCATTCACGAAGCTCACACTTTTCCCGCTCATAACTGAAAAGCATTGGATGTTAATGGACCTGTTGTTTGTATCAGATTCAGAAGCAGAGTTGAACTAGATATGGTCCGGGGGTGTAGGAAACATGGTTCATTTGTTCTGAGCACACTCACGTTTCCTGCCTTTTAGAGACTCTAGAAAGCAAGAGAGTGCTTCTTGCTCTAAAGCAGAGTGTGTTTCATGGATGAGAAGTGTGCTGTGTGTTTCCCTTCAGAAAAGGAGTTAAATGCCAGGCTCTATGTCTTCCTACAAGCAAGACTTCCTTTCAGGTAAACACACTCACATTTCAGCTCAAAGGAAGCTACATCATTCATGAAGCTCACAGGTTTCTTGCTCTTAACTGACAAGCACTGGATGTTACAGGACCTGTGGTTTGTATCAGTTTCAGAAGCAGAGTTGAACTAGGTATGGTCCATGTGTGTAGGAAACAGGGATCTTTTGTTCTGAGCACACTCAAGTTTCCCGCCTTATTAGAGATGCTAGAAAGCAAGAGAGTGCTTCTTGCTCTAAAGCAGAGTGTGTTTCATGGATGAGAACTGTGCTGTGTGTTTCCCTTCAGAAATGGAGTTAAATGCCAGGCTCTGTGTCTTCCTACAAGCAAGACTACCTTTCAGGAAAACGCACTCACTTTTCAGCTCAAAGGAAGCTACATCCTTCAAGAAGCTCACACGTTTCTAGCTCTTAACTGAAAAGCATTGGATGTTAATGGACCTGTTGTTTGTATCAGATTCAGAAGCAGAGTTGAACTAGATATGGTCCGGGGGTGTAGGAAACATGGTTCATTTGTTCTGAGCACACTCACGTTTCCTGCCTTTTAGAGACTCTAGAAAGCAAGAGAGTGCTTCTTGCTCTAAAGCAGAGTGTGTTTCATGGATGAGAAGTGTGCTGTGTGTTTCCCTTCAGAAAAGGAGTTAAATGCCAGGCTCTATGTCTTCCTACAAGCAAGACTTCCTTTCAGGTAAACGCACCCACTTTTCAGCTCTAAGGAAGCTACATCATTCAGGAAGCTCACACTTTTCTTGCTCTTAACTGACAAGCACTGGATGTTAGAGGACCTGTGGTTTGTATCAGTTTCAGAAGCAGAGTTGAACTTGATATGCTCCATGTGTGTAGGAAACACGGATCTTTTCTGCTGAGCACACTCATGTTTCCTGATTAATTAGAGACCCTAGAAAGGAAGAGAGTGCTTCTTGCTCTAAAGCAGAGTGTTTTTCTTGGAAGAGAACTGTGCTGTGTGTTTCCCTTCAGAAAAGGAGTTAAATGCCACGCTCTGTGTCTTCCTAAAAGCAAGAATTCCTTTCAGGTAAATGCACTCACTTTTCAGCTCAAAGGAAGCTACATCATTCATGAAGCTCACAGGTTTCTTCCTCTTAACTTAAAAGCACTGGATTTTAGAGGACCTGTGGTTTGTATCAGTTTCAGAAGCAGAATTGAACTAGATATGGTCCCTGTGTAGGAAACATGGTTCTTTTGTTCAGAGCACACTCACGTTTCCTGATTAATTAGAGACACTAGAAAGGAAGAGAGTGCTTCTTGCTCTAAAGCAGAGTGTTTTTCTTGGAAGAGAACTGTGCTGTGTGTTTCCCTTCAGAAAAGGAGTTAAATGCCAGGCTCTGTGTCTTCCTACAAGCAAGACTTCCTTTCAGGTAAATGCACTCACTTTTCAGCTCAAATGAAGCTACATCATTCACGAAGCTCACACTTTTCCCCGCTCTTAACTGAAAAGCATTGGATGTTAATGGACCGGTTGTTTGTGTCAGTTTCAGAAGCAGAGTTGAACTGGATATGGTCACTGTGTGTAGGAAACACAGTTCTTTTGTTCTGAGCACCCTCATGTTTCCCGCCTTATTAGAGACACTAGATACCAAGAGAGTGCCTCTTGCTCTAAAGCAGAGTGTGTTTCATGGATGAGAACTGTAGTGTGTGTTTCCCTTCAGAAAAGGAGTTAAATGCCAGGCTCTGTGTCTTCCTACAAGCAAGACTTCCTTTCAGGTAAACACACTCACATTTCAGCTCAAAGGAAGCTACATCATTCAGGAAGCTCACAGGTTTCTTGCTCTTAACTGACAAGCACTGGATGTTAGAGGACCTGTGGTTTGTATCAGTTTCAGAAGCAGAGTTGAACTAGATATGGTCCATGTGTGTAGGAAACAGGGATCTTTTGTTCTGAGCACACTCAAGTTTCCCGCCTTATTAGAGATGCTAGAAAGCAAGAGAGTGCTTCTTGCTCTAAAGCAGAGTGTGTTTCATGGATGAGAACTGTGCTGTGTGTTTCCCTTCAGAAACGGAGTTAAATGCCAGGCACTGTGTCTTCCTACAAGCAAGACTTCCTTTCAGGTAAACGCACTCACTTTTCAGCTCAAAGGAAGCTACATCCTTCATGAAGCTCACAGGTTTCTAGCTCTTAACTGAAAAGCATTGGATGTTAGAGGACCTGTGGTTTGTATTAGTTTCAGGAGCAGAGTTGAACTAGATATGGTCCCTGTGTAGGAAACATGGTTCTTTTGTTCAGAATACACTCACGTTTCCTGATTAATTAGAGACGCTAGAAAGGAAGAGAGTGCTTCTTGCTCTAAAGCAGAGTGTTTTTCTTGGAAGAGAACTGTGCTGTGTGTTTCCCTTCAGAAAAGGAGTTAAATGCCAGGCTCTGTGTCTTCCTACAAGCAAGACTTCCTTTCAGGTAAATGCACTCACTTTTCAGCTCAAAGGAAGCTACATCATCAGGAAGCTCATACTTTTCCCGCTCTTAACTGAAAAGCCTTGGTTGTTAATGGACCTGTTGTTTGTATCAGTTTCAGAAGCAGAGTTGAACTGGATATGGTCCCTGTGTGTAGGAAACACAGTTCTTTTGTTCTGAGCACACGCATGTTTCCTGCCTTATTAGAGACACTAGATACCAAGACAGTGCCTCTTGCTCTAAAGCAGAGTGTGTTTCATGGATGAGAACTGTAGTGTGTGTTTCCCTTCAGAAAAGGAGTTAAATGCCAGGCTCTGTGTCTTCCTACAAGCAAGACTTCCTTTCAGGTAAACGCACTCACTTTTCAGCTCAAAGGAAGCTACATCATTGACGAAGCTCACACTTTTCCCGCTCTTAACTGAAAAGCATTGGATGTTAATGGACCTGTTGTTTGTATCAGTTTCAGAAGCAGAGTTGAACTAGATATGGTCCGGGAGTGTAGGAAACATGGTTCATTTGTTCTGAGCACACTCACCTTTCCTGCCTTTTAGAGACTCTAGAAAGCAACAGAGTGCTTCTTGCTCTAAAGCAGAGTGTGTTTCATGGATGAGAACTGTGCTGTGTGTTTCCCTTCAGAAATGGAGTTAAATGCCAGGCTCTGTGTCTTCCTACAAGCAAGACTTTGTTTCAGGTAAATGCACTCACTTTTCAGCTCAAAGGAAGCTATATCATTCACGAAGCTCACAGGTTTCTCGCTCTTAACTGACAAGCATTGGATGTTAGAGGACCTGTGGTTTGTATTAGTTTCAGAAGCAGAGTTGAACTGGATATGATCCATGTGTGTAGGAAACAGGGATCTTTGGTCTGAGACCACTCCTGTTTCCCGCCTTATTAGAGATGCTAGAAAGCAAGAGAGTGCATATTGCTCTAAAGCAGAGTGTGTTTCATGGATGAGATCTTTGCTGTGTGTTTCCCTTCAGAAACGGAGTTAAATGCCAGGCTCTGTGTCTTCCTACAAGCAAGACTTCCTTTCAGGTAAAGGCACTCACTTTTCAGCTCAAAGGAAGCTACATCATCACGAAGCTCATACTTTTCCCGCTCTTAACTGAAAAGCATTGGATGTTAATGGACCTGTTGTTTGTATCAGTTTCAGAAGCAGAGTTGAACTGGATATGGTCACTGTGTGTAGGAAACACAGTTCTTTTGTTCTGAGCACACTCATGTTTCCAGCCTTATTAGAGACACTAGATACCAAGACAGTACCTCTTGCTCTAAAGCAGAGTGTGTTTCATGGATGAGAACTGTAGTGTGTGTTTCCCTTCAGAAAAGGAGTTAAATGCCAGGCTCTGTGTCTTCCTACAAGCAAGACTTCATTTCAGGTAAACGCACTCACTTTTCAGCTCAAAGGAAGCTACATCATTCACGAAGCTCACACTTTTCCCGCTCATAACTGAAAAGCATTGGATGTTAATGGACCTGTTGTTTGTATCAGATTCAGAAGCAGAGTTGAACTAGATATGGTCCGGGGGTGTAGGAAACATGGTTCATTTGTTCTGAGCACACTCACGTTTCCTGCCTTTTAGAGACTCTAGAAAGCAAGAGAGTGCTTCTTGCTCTAAAGCAGAGTGTGTTTCATGGATGAGAAGTGTGCTGTGTGTTTCCCTTCAGAAAAGGAGTTAAATGCCAGGCTCTATGTCTTCCTACAAGCAAGACTTCCTTTCAGGTAAACACACTCACATTTCAGCTCAAAGGAAGCTACATCATTCATGAAGCTCACAGGTTTCTTGCTCTTAACTGACAAGCACTGGATGTTACAGGACCTGTGGTTTGTATCAGTTTCAGAAGCAGAGTTGAACTAGATATGGTCCATATGTGTAGGAAACAGGGATCTTTTGTTCTGAGCACACTCATGTTTCCCGCCTTATTAGAGATGCTAGAAAGCAAGAGAGTGCTTCTTGCTCTAAAGCAGAGTGTGTTTCATGGATGAGAACTGTGCTGTGTGTTTCCCTTCAGAAATGGAGTTAAATGCCAGGCTCTGTGTCTTCCTACAAGCAAGACTTCCTTTCAGGAAAACGCACTCACTTTTCAGCTCAAAGGAAGCTACATCCTTCAAGAAGCTCACACGTTTCTAGCTCTTAACTGAAAAGCATTGGATGTTAATGGACCTGTTGTTTGTATCAGTTTCAGAAGCAGAGTTGAACTAGATATGGTCCGGGAGTGTAGGAAACATGGTTCATTTGTTCTGAGCACACTCACGTTTCCTGCCTTTTAGAGACTCTAGAAAGCAAGAGAGTGCTTCTTGCTCTAAAGCAGAGTGTGTTTCATGGATGAGAATTGTGCTGTGTGTTTCCCTTCAGAAAAGGAGTTAAATGCCAGGCTCTATGTCTTCCTACAAGCAAGACTTCCTTTCAGGTAAATGCACTCACTTTTCAGCTCTAAGGAAGCTACATCATTCAGGAAGCTCACACTTTTCTTGCTCTTAACTGACAAGCACTGGATGTTAGAGGACCTGTGGTTTGTATCAGTTTCAGAAGCAGAGTTGAACTAGATATGCTCCATGTGTGTAGGAAACAGGGATCTTTTGTGCTGAGCACACTCACGTTTCCTGATTAATTAGAGACGCTAGAAAGGAAGAGAGTGCTTCTTGCTCTAAAGCAGAGTGTTTTTCTTGGAAGAGAACTGTGCTGTGTGTTTCCCTTCAGAAAAGGAGTTAAATGCCAGGCTCTGTGTCTTCCTAAAAGCAAGACTTCCTTTCAGGTAAATGCACTCACTTTTCAGCTCAAAGGAAGCTACATCATTCATGAAGCTCACAGGTTTCTTCCTCTTAACTTAAAAGCACTGGATTTTAGAGGACCTGTGGTTTGTATCAGTTTCAGAAGCAGAATTGAACTAGATATGGTCCCTGTGTAGGAAACACGGTTCTTTTGTTCAGAGCACACTCACGTTTCCTGATTAATTAGAGACGCTAGAAAGGAAGAGAGTGCTTCTTGCTCTAAAGCAGAGTGTTTTTCTTGGAAGAGAACTGTGCTGTGTGTTTCCCTTCAGAAAAGGAGTTAAATGCCAGGCTCTGTGTCTTCCTACAAGCAAGACTTCCTTTCAGGTAAATGCACTCACTTTTCAGCTCAAAGGAAGCTACATCATCAGGAAGCTCATACTTTTCCCGCTCTTAACTGAAAAGCCTTGGTTGTTAATGGACCTGTTGTTTGTATCAGTTTCAGAAGCAGAGTTGAACTGGATATGGTCCCTGTGTGTAGGAAACACAGTTCTTTTGTTCTGAGCACACGCATGTTTCCTGCCTTATTAGAGACACTAGATACCAAGACAGTGCCTCTTGCTCTAAAGCAGAGTGTGTTTCATGGATGAGAACTGTAGTGTGTGTTTCCCTTCAGAAAAGGAGTTAAATGCCAGGCTCTGTGTCTTCCTACAAGCAAGACTTCCTTTCAGGTAAACGCACTCACTTTTCAGCTCAAAGGAAGCTACATCATTCACGAAGCTCACACTTTTCCCGCTCTTAACTGAAAAGCATTGGATGTTAATGGACCTGTTGTTTGTATCAGTTTCAGAAGCAGAGTTGAACTAGATATGGTCCGGGAGTGTAGGAAACATGGTTCATTTGTTCTGAGCACACTCACGTTTCCTGCCTTTTAGAGACTCTAGAAAGCAACAGAGTGCTTCTTGCTCTAAAGCAGAGTGTGTTTCATGGATGAGAACTGTGCTGTGTGTTTCCCTTCAGAAAAGGAGTTAAATGCCAGGCTCTGTGTCTTCCTAAAAGCAAGACTTCCTTTCAGGTAAACACACTCACATTTCAGCTCAAAGGAAGCTACATCATTCACGAAGCTCACAGGTTTCTTGCTCTTAACTGACAAGCACTGGATGTTACAGGACCTGTGGTTTGTATCAGTTTCAGAAGCAGAGTTGAACTAGATATGGTCCCTGTGTAGGAAACAGGGATCATTTGTTCTGAGCCCACTCCTGTTTCCTGCCTTATTAGAGATGCTAGAAAGCAAGAGAGTGCTTCTTGCTCTAAAGCAGAGTGTGTTTCATGGATGAGATCTGTGCTGTGTGTTTCCCTTCAGAAAAGTAGTTAAATGCCAGGCTCTGTGTCTTCCTACAAGCAAGACTTCCTTTCAGGTAAACGCACTCACTTTTCAGCTCAAAGGAAGCTACATCATTCATGAAGCTCACAGGTTTCTTCCTCTTAACTTAAAAGCACTGGATTTTAGAGGACCTGTGGTTTGTATCAGTTTCAGAAGCAGAGTTGAACTAGATATGGTCCCTGTGTAGGAAACACGGTTCTTTTGTTCAGAGCACACTCATGTTTCCTGATTAATTAGAGACGCTAGAAAACAAGAGAGTGCTTCTTGCTCTAAAGCAGAATGTGTTTCATGGCTGAGAACTGTGCTGTGTGTTTCCCTTCAGAAACAGAGTTAAATGCCAGGTTCTGTGTCTTCCTACAAGCAAGACTTTGTTTCAGGTAAACGCACTCACTTTTCAGCTCAAAGGAAGCTAAATCATTCACGAAGCTCACAGGTTTCTCCCTCATAACTGACAAGCATTGGATGTTAGAGGACCTGTGGTTTGTATCAGTTTCAGAAGCAGAGTTGAACTAGATATGGTCCGTGTGTGTAGGAAACAGGGATCATTTGTTCTGAGCCCACTCCTGTTTCCCGCCTTATTAGAGATGCTAGAAAGCAAGAGAGTGCTTCTTGCTCTAAAGCAGAGTGTGTTTCATGGATGAGATCTGTGCCCTGTGTTTCCCTTCAGAAACGGAGTTAAATGCCAGGCTCTGTGTCTTCCTACAAGCAAGACTTCCTTTCAGGTAAACGCACTCACTTTTCAGCTCAAAGGAAGCTACATCATCACGAAGCTCATACTTTTCCCGCTCTTAACTGAAAAGCATTGGATGTTAATGGACCTGTTGTTTGTATCAGTTTCAGAAGCAGAGTTGAACTGGATATGGTCACTGTGTGTAGGAAACACAGTTCTTTTGTTCTGAGCACACTCATGTTTCCCGCCTTATTAGAGACACTAGATACCAAGAGAGTGCCTCTTGCTCTAAAGCAGAGTGTGTTTCATGGATGAGAACTGTAGTGTGTGTTTCCCTTCAGAAAAGGAGTTAAATGCCAGGCTCTGTGTCTTCCTACAAGCAAGACTTCATTTCAGGTAAACGCACTCACTTTTCAGCTCAAAGGAAGCTACATCATTCACGAAGCTCACACTTTTTCCACTCATAACTGAAAAGCATTGGATGTTAATGGACCTGTTGTTTGTATCAGATTCAGAAGCAGAGTTGAACTAGATATGGTCCGGGGGTGTAGGAAACATGGTTCATTTGTTCTGAGCACACTCACGTTTCCTGCCTTTTAGAGACTCTAGAAAGCAAGAGAGTGCTTCTTGCTCTAAAGCAGAGTGTGTTTCATGGATGAGAAGTGTGCTGTGTGTTTCCCTTCAGAAAAGGAGTTAAATGCCAGGCTCTATGTCTTCCTACAAGCAAGACTTCCTTTCAGGTAAACACACTCACATTTCAGCTCAAAGGAAGCTACATCATTCATGAAGCTCACAGGTTTCTTGCTCTTAACTGACAAGCACTGGATGTTACAGGACCTGTGGTTTGTATCAGTTTCAGAAGCAGAGTTGAACTAGATATGGTCCATGTGTGTAGGAAACAGGGATCTTTTGTTCTGAGCACACTCAAGTTTCCCGCCTTATTAGAGATGCTAGAAAGCAAGAGAGTGCTTCTTGCTCCAAAGCAGAGTGTGTTTCATGGATGAGAACTGTGCTGTGTGTTTCCCTTCAGAAATGGAGTTAAATGCCAGGCTCTGTGTCTTCCTACAAGCAAGACTTCCTTTCAGGAAAACGCACTCACTTTTCAGCTCAAAGGAAGCTACATCATTCACGAAGCTCACAGGTTTCTCCCTCATAACTGACAAGCATTGGATGTTAGAGGACCTGTGGTTTGTATCAGTTTCAGAAGCAGAGTTGAACTAGATATGGTCTGTGTGTGTAGGAAACAGGGATCATTTGTTCTGAGCCCACTCCTGTTTCCCGCCTTATTAGAGATGCTAGAAAGCAAGAGAGTGCTTCTTGCTCTAAAGCAGAGTGTGTTTCATGGATGAGATCTGTGCTGTGTGTTTCCCTTCAGAAAGGGAGTAAAATGCCAGGCTCTGTGTCTTCCTACAAGCAAGACTTCCTTTCAGGTAAACGCACTCACTTTTCAGCTCAAAGGAAGCTACATCCTTCAAGAAGCTCACAAGTTTCTAGCTCTTAACTGAAAAGCATTGGATGTTAATGGACCTGTTGTTTGTATCAGTTTCAGAAGCAGAGTTGAACTGGATATGGTCACTGTGTGTAGGAAACACAGTTCTTTTGTTCTGAGCACACTCATGTTTCCCGCCTTATTAGAGACACTAGATACCAAGAGAGTGCCTCTTGCTCTAAAGCAGAGTGTGTTTCATGGATGAGAACTGTAGTGTGTGTTTCCCTTCAGAAAAGGAGTTAAATGCCAGGCTCTGTGTCTTCCTACAAGCAAGACTTCCTTTCAGGTAAACGCACTCACTTTTCAGCTCAAAGGAAGCTACATCATTCACGAAGCTCACACTTTTCCCGCTCTTAACTGAAAAGCATTGGATGTTAATGGACCTGTTGTTTGGATCAGATTCAGAAGCAGAGTTGAACTAGATATGGTCCGGGGGTGTAGGAAACATGGTTCATTTGTTCTGAGCACACTCACGTTTCCTGCCTTTTAGAGACTCTAGAAAGCAAGAGAGTGCTTCTTGCTCTAAAGCAGAGTGTGTTTCATGGATGAGAAGTGTGCTGTGTGTTTCCCTTCAGAAAAGGAGTTAAATGCCAGGCTCTATGTCTTCCTACAAGCAAGACTTCCTTTCAGGTAAACGCACTCACTTTTCAGCTCTAAGGAAGCTACATCATTCAGGAAGCTCATACTTTTCTTGCTCTTAACTGACAAGCACTGGATGTTAGAGGACCTGTGGTTTGTATCAGTTTCAGAAGCAGAGTTGAACTTGATATGCTCCATGTGTGTAGGAAACACGGATCTTTTGTGCTGAGCACACTCATGTTTCCTGATTAATTAGAGACCCTAGAAAGGAAGAGAGTGCTTCTTGCTCTAAAGCAGAGTGTTTTTCTTGGAAGAGAACTGTGCTGTGTGTTTCCCTTCAGAAAAGGAGTTAAATGCCACGCTCTGTGTCTTCCTAAAAGCAAGAATTCCTTTCAGGTAAATGCACTCACTTTTCAGCTCAAAGGAAGCTACATCATTCATGAAGCTCACAGGTTTCTTCCTCTTAACTTAAAAGCACTGGATTTTAGAGGACCTGTGGTTTGTATCAGTTTCAGAAGCAGAATTGAACTAGATATGGTCCCTGTGTAGGAAACATGGTTCTTTTGTTCAGGGCACACTCACGTTTCCTGATTAATTAGAGACGCTAGAAAGGAAGAGAGTGCTTCTTGCTCTAAAGCAGAGTGTTTTTCTTGGAAGAGAACTGTGCTGTGTGTTTCCCTTCAGAAAAGGAGTTAAATGCCAGGCTCTGTGTCTTCCTACAAGCAAGAATTCCTTTCAGGTAAATGCACTCACTTTTCAGCTCAAAGGAAGCTACATCATTCACTAAGCTCACACTTTTCCCGCTCTTAACTGAAAAGCATTGGATGTTAATGGACCGGTTGTTTGTGTCAGTTTCAGAAGCAGAGTTGAACTGGATATGGTCACTGTGTGTAGGAAACACAGTTCTTTTGTTCTGAGCACACTCATGTTTCCCGCCTTATTAGAGACACTAGATACCAAGAGAGTGCCTCTTGCTCTAAAGCAGAGTGTGTTTCATGGATGAGAACTGTAGTGTGTGTTTCCCTTCAGAAAAGGAGTTAAATGCCAGGCTCTGTGTCTTCCTACAAGCAAGACTTCCTTTCAGGTAAACACACTCACATTTCAGCTCAAAGGAAGCTACATCATTCAGGAAGCTCACAGGTTTCTTGCTCTTAACTGACAAGCACTGGATGTTAGAGGACCTGTGGTTTGTATCAGTTTCAGAAGCAGAGTTGAACTAGATATGGTCCATGTGTGTAGGAAACAGGGATCTTTTGTTCTGAGCACACTCAAGTTTCCCGCCTTATTAGAGATGCTAGAAAGCAAGAGAGTGCTTCTTGCTCTAAAGCAGAGTGTGTTTCATGGCTGAGAACTGTGCTGTGTGTTTCCCTTCAGAAAAGTAGTTAAATGCCAGGCTCTGTGTCTTCCTACAAGCAAGACTTCCTTTCAGGTAAACGCACTCACTTTTCAGCTCAAATGAAGCAACATCTTTCACGAAGCTCACAAGATTCTTGCTCTAACTGAAAAGCATTGGATGTTAGAGGACCTGTGGTTTGTATCAGTTTCAGAAGCAGAGTTGAACTAGATATGGTCCCTGTGTAGGAAACACGGTTCTTTTGTTCAGAGCACACTCATGTTTCCTGATTAATTAGAGACGCTAGAAAACAAGAGAGTGCTTCTTGCTCTAAAGCAGAATGTGTTTCATGGCTGAGAACTGTGCTGTGTGTTTCCCTTCAGAAACGGAGTTAAATGCCAGGTTCTGTGTCTTCCTACAAGCAAGACTTTGTTTCAGGTAAACGCACTCACTTTTCAGCTCAAAGGAAGCTACATCATTCACGAAGCTCACAGGTTTCTCCCTCATAACTGACAAGCATTGGATGTTAGAGGACCTGTGGTTTGTATCAGTTTCAGAAGCAGAGTTGAACTAGATATGGTCCGTGTGTGTAGGAAACAGGGATCATTTGTTCTGAGCCCACTCCTGTTTCCCGCCTTATTAGAGATGCTAGAAAGCAAGAGAGTGCTTCTTGCTCTAAAGCAGAGTGTGTTTCATGGATGAGATCTGTGCCCTGTGTTTCCCTTCAGAAACGGAGTTAAATGACAGGCTCTGTGTCTTCCTACAAGCAAGACTTCTTTCAGGTAAACGCACTCACTTTTCAGCTCAAAGGAAGCTACATCATCACGAAGCTCATACTTTTCCCGCTCTTAACTGAAAAGCATTGGATGTTAATGGACCTGTTGTTTGTATCAGTTTCAGAAGCAGAGTTGAACTGGATATGGTCACTGTGTGTAGGAAACACAGTTCTTTTGTTCTGAGCACACTCATGTTTCCCGCCTTATTAGAGACACTAGATACCAAGAGAGTGCCTCTTGCTCTAAAGCAGAGTGTGTTTCATGGATGAGAACTGTAGTGTGTGTTTCCCTTCAGAAAAGGAGTTAAATGCCAGGCTCTGTGTCTTCCTACAAGCAAGACTTCATTTCAGGTAAACGCACTCACTTTTCAGCTCAAAGGAAGCTACATCATTCACGAAGCTCACACTTTTCCCGCTCATAACTGAAAAGCATTGGATGTTAATGGACCTGTTGTTTGTATCAGATTCAGAAGCAGAGTTGAACTAGATATGGTCCGGGGGTGTAGGAAACATGGTTCATTTGTTCTGAGCACACTCACGTTTCCTGCCTTTTAGAGACTCTAGAAAGCAAGAGAGGGCTTCTTGCTCTAAAGCAGAGTGTGTTTCATGGATGAGAAGTGTGCTGTGTGTTTCCCTTCAGAAAAGGAGTTAAATGCCAGGCTCTATGTCTTCCTACAAGCAAGACTTCCTTTCAGGTAAACACACTCACATTTCAGCTCAAAGGAAGCTACATCATTCATGAAGCTCACAGGTTTCTTGCTCTTAACTGACAAGCACTGGATGTTACAGGACCTGTGGTTTGTATCAGTTTCAGAAGCAGAGTTGAACTAGGTATGGTCCATGTGTGTAGGAAACAGGGATCTTTTGTTCTGAGCACACTCAAGTTTCCCGCCTTATTAGAGATGCTAGAAAGCAAGAGAGTGCTTCTTGCTCTAAAGCAGAGTGTGTTTCATGGATGAGAACTGTGCTGTGTGTTTCCCTTCAGAAATGGAGTTAAATGCCAGGCTCTGTGTCTTCCTACAAGCAAGACTTCCTTTCAGGAAAACGCACTCACTTTTCAGCTCAAAGGAAGCTACATCCTTCAAGAAGCTCACACGTTTCTAGCTCTTAACTGAAAAGCATTGGATGTTAATGGACCTGTTGTTTGTATCAGATTCAGAAGCAGAGTTGAACTAGATATGGTCCGGGGGTGTAGGAAACATGGTTCATTTGTTCTGAGCACACTCACGTTTCCTGCCTTTTAGAGACTCTAGAAAGCAAGAGAGTGCTTCTTGCTCTAAAGCAGAGTGTGTTTCATGGATGAGAAGTGTGCTGTGTGTTTCCCTTCAGAAAAGGAGTTAAAAGCCAGGCTCTATGTCTTCCTACAAGCAAGACTTCCTTTCAGGTAAACGCACCCACTTTTCAGCTCTAAGGAAGCTACATCATTCAGGAAGCTCACACTTTTCTTGCTCTTAACTGACAAGCACTGGATGTTAGAGGACCTGTGGTTTGTATCAGTTTCAGAAGCAGAGTTGAACTTGATATGCTCCATGTGTGTAGGAAACACGGATCTTTTCTGCTGAGCACACTCATGTTTCCTGATTAATTAGAGACCCTAGAAAGGAAGAGAGTGCTTCTTGCTCTAAAGCAGAGTGTTTTTCTTGGAAGAGAACTGTGCTGTGTGTTTCCCTTCAGAAAAGGAGTTAAATGCCACGCTCTGTGTCTTCCTAAAAGCAAGAATTCCTTTCAGGTAAATGCACTCACTTTTCAGCTCAAAGGAAGCTACATCATTCATGAAGCTCACAGGTTTCTTCCTCTTAACTTAAAAGCACTGGATTTTAGAGGACCTGTGGTTTGTATCAGTTTCAGAAGCAGAATTGAACTAGATATGGTCCCTGTGTAGGAAACATGGTTCTTTTGTTCAGAGCACACTCACGTTTCCTGATTAATTAGAGACACTAGAAAGGAAGAGAGTGCTTCTTGCTCTAAAGCAGAGTGTTTTTCTTGGAAGAGAACTGTGCTGTGTGTTTCCCTTCAGAAAAGGAGTTAAATGCCAGGCTCTGTGTCTTCCTACAAGCAAGACTTCCTTTCAGGTAAATGCACTCACTTTTCAGCTCAAATGAAGCTACATCATTCACGAAGCTCACACTTTTCCCCGCTCTTAACTGAAAAGCATTGGATGTTAATGGACCGGTTGTTTGTGTCAGTTTCAGAAGCAGAGTTGAACTGGATATGGTCACTGTGTGTAGGAAACACAGTTCTTTTGTTCTGAGCACCCTCATGTTTCCCGCCTTATTAGAGACACTAGATACCAAGAGAGTGCCTCTTGCTCTAAAGCAGAGTGTGTTTCATGGATGAGAACTGTAGTGTGTGTTTCCCTTCAGAAAAGGAGTTAAATGCCAGGCTCTGTGTCTTCCTACAAGCAAGACTTCCTTTCAGGTAAACACACTCACATTTCAGCTCAAAGGAAGCTACATCATTCAGGAAGCTCACAGGTTTCTTGCTCTTAACTGACAAGCACTGGATGTTAGAGGACCTGTGGTTTGTATCAGTTTCAGAAGCAGAGTTGAACTAGATATGGTCCATGTGTGTAGGAAACAGGGATCTTTTGTTCTGAGCACACTCAAGTTTCCCGCCTTATTAGAGATGCTAGAAAGCAAGAGAGTGCTTCTTGCTCTAAAGCAGAGTGTGTTTCATGGATGAGAACTGTGCTGTGTGTTTCCCTTCAGAAACGGAGTTAAATGCCAGGCACTGTGTCTTCCTACAAGCAAGACTTCCTTTCAGGTAAACGCACTCACTTTTCAGCTCAAAGGAAGCTACATCCTTCATGAAGCTCACAGGTTTCTAGCTCTTAACTGAAAAGCATTGGATGTTAGAGGACCTGTGGTTTGTATTAGTTTCAGGAGCAGAGTTGAACTAGATATGGTCCCTGTGTAGGAAACATGGTTCTTTTGTTCAGAATACACTCACGTTTCCTGATTAATTAGAGACGCTAGAAAGGAAGAGAGTGCTTCTTGCTCTAAAGCAGAGTGTTTTTCTTGGAAGAGAACTGTGCTGTGTGTTTCCCTTCAGAAAAGGAGTTAAATGCCAGGCTCTGTGTCTTCCTACAAGCAAGACTTCCTTTCAGGTAAATGCACTCACTTTTCAGCTCAAAGGAAGCTACATCATCAGGAAGCTCATACTTTTCCCGCTCTTAACTGAAAAGCCTTGGTTGTTAATGGACCTGTTGTTTGTATCAGTTTCAGAAGCAGAGTTGAACTGGATATGGTCCCTGTGTGTAGGAAACACAGTTCTTTTGTTCTGAGCACACGCATGTTTCCTGCCTTATTAGAGACACTAGATACCAAGAGAGTGCCTCTTGCTCTAAAGCAGAGTGTGTTTCATGGATGAGAACTGTAGTGTGTGTTTCCCTTCAGAAAAGGAGTTAAATGCCAGGCTCTGTGTCTTCCTACAAGCAAGACTTCCTTTCAGGTAAACGCACTCACTTTTCAGCTCAAAGGAAGCTACATCATTGACGAAGCTCACACTTTTCCCGCTCTTAACTGAAAAGCATTGGATGTTAATGGACCTGTTGTTTGTATCAGTTTCAGAAGCAGAGTTGAACTAGATATGGTCCGGGAGTGTAGGAAACATGGTTCATTTGTTCTGAGCACACTCACCTTTCCTGCCTTTTAGAGACTCTAGAAAGCAACAGAGTGCTTCTTGCTCTAAAGCAGAGTGTGTTTCATGGATGAGAACTGTGCTGTGTGTTTCCCTTCAGAAATGGAGTTAAATGCCAGGCTCTGTGTCTTCCTACAAGCAAGACTTTGTTTCAGGTAAATGCACTCACTTTTCAGCTCAAAGGAAGCTATATCATTCACGAAGCTCACAGGTTTCTCGCTCTTAACTGACAAGCATTGGATGTTAGAGGACCTGTGGTTTGTATTAGTTTCAGAAGCAGAGTTGAACTGGATATGATCCATGTGTGTAGGAAACAGGGATCTTTGGTCTGAGACCACTCCTGTTTCCCGCCTTATTAGAGATGCTAGAAAGCAAGAGAGTGCATATTGCTCTAAAGCAGAGTGTGTTTCATGGATGAGATCTTTGCTGTGTGTTTCCCTTCAGAAACGGAGTTAAATGCCAGGCTCTGTGTCTTCGTACAAGCAAGACTTCCTTTCAGGTAAAGGCACTCACTTTTCAGCTCAAAGGAAGCTACATCATCACGAAGCTCATACTTTTCCCGCTCTTAACTGAAAAGCATTGGATGTTAATGGACCTGTTGTTTGTATCAGTTTCAGAAGCAGAGTTGAACTGGATATGGTCACTGTGTGTAGGAAACACAGTTCTTTTGTTCTGAGCACACTCATGTTTCCAGCCTTATTAGAGACACTAGATACCAAGACAGTACCTCTTGCTCTAAAGCAGAGTGTGTTTCATGGATGAGAACTGTAGTGTGTGTTTCCCTTCAGAAAAGGAGTTAAATGCCAGGCTCTGTGTCTTCCTACAAGCAAGACTTCATTTCAGGTAAACGCACTCACTTTTCAGCTCAAAGGAAGCTACATCATTCACGAAGCTCACACTTTTCCCGCTCATAACTGAAAAGCATTGGATGTTAATGGACCTGTTGTTTGTATCAGATTCAGAAGCAGAGTTGAACTAGATATGGTCCGGGGGTGTAGGAAACATGGTTCATTTGTTCTGAGCACACTCACGTTTCCTGCCTTTTAGAGACTCTAGAAAGCAAGAGAGTGCTTCTTGCTCTAAAGCAGAGTGTGTTTCATGGATGAGAAGTGTGCTGTGTGTTTCCCTTCAGAAAAGGAGTTAAATGCCAGGCTCTATGTCTTCCTACAAGCAAGACTTCCTTTCAGGTAAACACACTCACATTTCAGCTCAAAGGAAGCTACATCATTCATGAAGCTCACAGGTTTCTTGCTCTTAACTGACAAGCACTGGATGTTACAGGACCTGTGGTTTGTATCAGTTTCAGAAGCAGAGTTGAACTAGATATGGTCCATATGTGTAGGAAACAGGGATCTTTTGTTCTGAGCACACTCATGTTTCCCGCCTTATTAGAGATGCTAGAAAGCAAGAGAGTGCTTCTTGCTCTAAAGCAGAGTGTGTTTCATGGATGAGAACTGTGCTGTGTGTTTCCCTTCAGAAATGGAGTTAAATGCCAGGCTCTGTGTCTTCCTACAAGCAAGACTTCCTTTCAGGAAAACGCACTCACTTTTCAGCTCAAAGGAAGCTACATCCTTCAAGAAGCTCACACGTTTCTAGCTCTTAACTGAAAAGCATTGGATGTTAATGGACCTGTTGTTTGTATCAGTTTCAGAAGCAGAGTTGAACTAGATATGGTCCGGGAGTGTAGGAAACATGGTTCATTTGTTCTGAGCACACTCACGTTTCCTGCCTTTTAGAGACTCTAGAAAGCAAGAGAGTGCTTCTTGCTCTAAAGCAGAGTGTGTTTCATGGATGAGAATTGTGCTGTGTGTTTCCCTTCAGAAAAGGAGTTAAATGCCAGGCTCTGTCTTCCTACAAGCAAGACTTCCTTTCAGGTAAATGCACTCACTTTTCAGCTCTAAGGAAGCTACATCATTCAGGAAGCTCACACTTTTCTTGCTCTTAACTGACAAGCACTGGATGTTAGAGGACCTGTGGTTTGTATCAGTTTCAGAAGCAGAGTTGAACTAGATATGCTCCATGTGTGTAGGAAACAGGGATCTTTTGTGCTGAGCACACTCACGTTTCCTGATTAATTAGAGACGCTAGAAAGGAAGAGAGTGCTTCTTGCTCTAAAGCAGAGTGTTTTTCTTGGAAGAGAACTGTGCTGTGTGTTTCCCTTCAGAAAAGGAGTTAAATGCCAGGCTCTGTGTCTTCCTAAAAGCAAGACTTCCTTTCAGGTAAATGCACTCACTTTTCAGCTCAAAGGAAGCTACATCATTCATGAAGCTCACAGGTTTCTTCCTCTTAACTTAAAAGCACTGGATTTTAGAGGACCTGTGGTTTGTATCAGTTTCAGAAGCAGAATTGAACTAGATATGGTCCCTGTGTAGGAAACACGGTTCTTTTGTTCAGAGCACACTCACGTTTCCTGATTAATTAGAGACGCTAGAAAGGAAGAGAGTGCTTCTTGCTCTAAAGCAGAGTGTTTTTCATGGAAGAGAACTGTGCTGTGTGTTTCCCTTCAGAAAAGGAGTTAAATGCCAGGCTCTGTGTCTTCCTACAAGCAAGACTTCCTTTCAGGTAAATGCACTCACTTTTCAGCTCAAAGGAAGCTACATCATCAGGAAGCTCATACTTTTCCCGCTCTTAACTGAAAAGCCTTGGTTGTTAATGGACCTGTTGTTTGTATCAGTTTCAGAAGCAGAGTTGAACTGGATATGGTCCCTGTGTGTAGGAAACACAGTTCTTTTGTTCTGAGCACACGCATGTTTCCTGCCTTATTAGAGACACTAGATACCAAGACAGTGCCTCTTGCTCTAAAGCAGAGTGTGTTTCATGGATGAGAACTGTAGTGTGTGTTTCCCTTCAGAAAAGGAGTTAAATGCCAGGCTCTGTGTCTTCCTACAAGCAAGACTTCCTTTCAGGTAAACGCACTCACTTTTCAGCTCAAAGGAAGCTACATCATTCACGAAGCTCACACTTTTCCCGCTCTTAACTGAAAAGCATTGGATGTTAATGGACCTGTTGTTTGTATCAGTTTCAGAAGCAGAGTTGAACTAGATATGGTCCGGGAGTGTAGGAAACATGGTTCATTTGTTCTGAGCACACTCACGTTTCCTGCCTTTTAGAGACTCTAGAAAGCAACAGAGTGCTTCTTGCTCTAAAGCAGAGTGTGTTTCATGGATGAGAACTGTGCTGTGTGTTTCCCTTCAGAAAAGGAGTTAAATGCCAGGCTCTGTGTCTTCCTAAAAGCAAGACTTCCTTTCAGGTAAACACACTCACATTTCAGCTCAAAGGAAGCTACATCATTCACGAAGCTCACAGGTTTCTTGCTCTTAACTGACAAGCACTGGATGTTACAGGACCTGTGGTTTGTATCAGTTTCAGAAGCAGAGTTGAACTAGATATGGTCCCTGTGTAGGAAACAGGGATCATTTGTTCTGAGCCCACTCCTGTTTCCTGCCTTATTAGAGATGCTAGAAAGCAAGAGAGTGCTTCTTGCTCTAAAGCAGAGTGTGTTTCATGGATGAGATCTGTGCTGTGTGTTTCCCTTCAGAAAAGTAGTTAAATGCCAGGCTCTGTGTCTTCCTACAAGCAAGACTTCCTTTCAGGTAAACGCACTCACTTTTCAGCTCAAAGGAAGCTACATCATTCATGAAGCTCACAGGTTTCTTCCTCTTAACTTAAAAGCACTGGATTTTAGAGGACCTGTGGTTTGTATCAGTTTCAGAAGCAGAGTTGAACTAGATATGGTCCCTGTGTAGGAAACACGGTTCTTTTGTTCAGAGCACACTCATGTTTCCTGATTAATTAGAGACGCTAGAAAACAAGAGAGTGCTTCTTGCTCTAAAGCAGAATGTGTTTCATGGCTGAGAACTGTGCTGTGTGTTTCCCTTCAGAAACGGAGTTAAATGCCAGGTTCTGTGTCTTCCTACAAGCAAGACTTTGTTTCAGGTAAACGCACTCACTTTTCAGCTCAAAGGAAGCTACATCATTCACGAAGCTCACAGGTTTCTCCCTCATAACTGACAAGCATTGGATGTTAGAGGACCTGTGGTTTGTATCAGTTTCAGAAGCAGAGTTGAACTAGATATGGTCCGTGTGTGTAGGAAACAGGGATCATTTGTTCTGAGCCCACTCCTGTTTCCCGCCTTATTAGAGATGCTAGAAAGCAAGAGAGTGCTTCTTGCTCTAAAGCAGAGTGTGTTTCATGGATGAGATCTGTGCCCTGTGTTTCCCTTCAGAAACGGAGTTAAATGCCAGGCTCTGTGTCTTCCTACAAGCAAGACTTCCTTTCAGGTAAACGCACTCACTTTTCAGCTCAAAGGAAGCTACATCATCACGAAGCTCATACTTTTCCCGCTCTTAACTGAAAAGCATTGGATGTTAATGGACCTGTTGTTTGTATCAGTTTCAGAAGCAGAGTTGAACTGGATATGGTCACTGTGTGTAGGAAACACAGTTCTTTTGTTCTGAGCACACTCATGTTTCCCGCCTTATTAGAGACACTAGATACCAAGAGAGTGCCTCTTGCTCTAAAGCAGAGTGTGTTTCATGGATGAGAACTGTAGTGTGTGTTTCCCTTCAGAAAAGGAGTTAAATGCCAGGCTCTGTGTCTTCCTACAAGCAAGACTTCATTTCAGGTAAACGCACTCACTTTTCAGCTCAAAGGAAGCTACATCATTCACGAAGCTCACACTTTTTCCACTCATAACTGAAAAGCATTGGATGTTAATGGACCTGTTGTTTGTATCAGATTCAGAAGCAGAGTTGAACTAGATATGGTCCGGGGGTGTAGGAAACATGGTTCATTTGTTCTGAGCACACTCACGTTTCCTGCCTTTTAGAGACTCTAGAAAGCAAGAGAGTGCTTCTTGCTCTAAAGCAGAGTGTGTTTCATGGATGAGAAGTGTGCTGTGTGTTTCCCTTCAGAAAAGGAGTTAAATGCCAGGCTCTATGTCTTCCTACAAGCAAGACTTCCTTTCAGGTAAACACACTCACATTTCAGCTCAAAGGAAGCTACATCATTCATGAAGCTCACAGGTTTCTTGCTCTTAACTGACAAGCACTGGATGTTACAGGACCTGTGGTTTGTATCAGTTTCAGAAGCAGAGTTGAACTAGATATGGTCCATGTGTGTAGGAAACAGGGATCTTTTGTTCTGAGCACACTCAAGTTTCCCGCCTTATTAGAGATGCTAGAAAGCAAGAGAGTGCTTCTTGCTCTAAAGCAGAGTGTGTTTCATGGATGAGAACTGTGCTGTGTGTTTCCCTTCAGAAATGGAGTTAAATGCCAGGCTCTGTGTCTTCCTACAAGCAAGACTTCCTTTCAGGAAAACGCACTCACTTTTCAGCTCAAAGGAAGCTACATCCTTCAAGAAGCTCACACGTTTCTAGCTCTTAACTGAAAAGCATTGGATGTTAATGGACCTGTTGTTTGTATCAGATTCAGAAGCAGAGTTGAACTAGATATGGTCCGGGGGTGTAGGAAACATGGTTCATTTGTTCTGAGCACACTCACGTTTCCTGCCTTTTAGAGACTCTAGAAAGCAAGAGAGTGCTTCTTGCTCTAAAGCAGAGTGTGTTTCATGGATGAGAAGTGTGCTGTGTGTTTCCCTTCAGAAAAGGAGTTAAATGCCAGGCTCTATGTCTTCCTACAAGCAAGACTTCCTTTCAGGTAAACGCACCCACTTTTCAGCTCTAAGGAAGCTACATCATTCAGGAAGCTCACACTTTTCTTGCTCTTAACTGACAAGCACTGGATGTTAGAGGACCTGTGGTTTGTATCAGTTTCAGAAGCAGAGTTGAACTTGATATGCTCCATGTGTGTAGGAAACACGGATCTTTTCTGCTGAGCACACTCATGTTTCCTGATTAATTAGAGACCCTAGAAAGGAAGAGAGTGCTTCTTGCTCTAAAGGAGAGTGTTTTTCTTGGAAGAGAACTGTGCTGTGTGTTTCCCTTCAGAAAAGGAGTTAAATGCCACGCTCTGTGTCTTCCTAAAAGCAAGAATTCCTTTCAGGTAAATGCACTCACTTTTCAGCTCAAAGGAAGCTACATCATTCATGAAGCTCACAGGTTTCTTCCTCTTAACTTAAAAGCACTGGATTTTAGAGGACCTGTGGTTTGTATCAGTTTCAGAAGCAGAATTGAACTAGATATGGTCCCTGTGTAGGAAACATGGTTCTTTTGTTCAGAGCACACTCACGTTTCCTGATTAATTAGAGACGCTAGAAAGGAAGAGAGTGCTTCTTGCTCTAAAGCAGAGTGTTTTTCTTGGAAGAGAACTGTGCTGTGTGTTTCCCTTCAGAAAAGGAGTTAAATGCCAGGCTCTGTGTCTTCCTACAAGCAAGACTTCCTTTCAGGTAAATGCACTCACTTTTCAGCTCAAATGAAGCTACATCATTCACGAAGCTCACACTTTTCCCCGCTCTTAACTGAAAAGCATTGGATGTTAATGGACCGGTTGTTTGTGTCAGTTTCAGAAGCAGAGTTGAACTGGATATGGTCACTGTGTGTAGGAAACACAGTTCTTTTGTTCTGAGCACCCTCATGTTTCCCGCCTTATTAGAGACACTAGATACCAAGAGAGTGCCTCTTGCTCTAAAGCAGAGTGTGTTTCATGGATGAGAACTGTAGTGTGTGTTTCCCTTCAGAAAAGGAGTTAAATGCCAGGCTCTGTGTCTTCCTACAAGCAAGACTTCCTTTCAGGTAAACACACTCACATTTCAGCTCAAAGGAAGCTACATCATTCAGGAAGCTCACAGGTTTCTTGCTCTTAACTGACAAGCACTGGATGTTAGAGGACCTGTGGTTTGTATCAGTTTCAGAAGCAGAGTTGAACTAGATATGGTCCATGTGTGTAGGAAACAGGGATCTTTTGTTCTGAGCACACTCAAGTTTCCCGCCTTATTAGAGATGCTAGAAAGCAAGAGAGTGCTTCTTGCTCTAAAGCAGAGTGTCTTTCATGGATGAGAACTGTGCTGTGTGTTTCCCTTCAGAAACGGAGTTAAATGCCAGGCACTGTGTCTTCCTACAAGCAAGACTTCCTTTCAGGTAAACGCACTCACTTTTCAGCTCAAAGGAAGCTACATCCTTCATGAAGCTCACAGGTTTCTAGCTCTTAACTGAAAAGCATTGGATGTTAGAGGACCTGTGGTTTGTATTAGTTTCAGGAGCAGAGTTGAACTAGATATGGTCCCTGTGTAGGAAACATGGTTCTTTTGTTCAGAATACACTCACGTTTCCTGATTAATTAGAGACGCTAGAAAGGAAGAGAGTGCTTCTTGCTCTAAAGCAGAGTGTTTTTCTTGGAAGAGAACTGTGCTGTGTGTTTCCCTTCAGAAAAGGAGTTAAATGCCAGGCTCTGTGTCTTCCTACAAGCAAGACTTCCTTTCAGGTAAATGCACTCACTTTTCAGCTCAAAGGAAGCTACATCATCAGGAAGCTCATACTTTTCCCGCTCTTAACTGAAAAGCCTTGGTTGTTAATGGACCTGTTGTTTGTATCAGTTTCAGAAGCAGAGTTGAACTGGATATGGTCCCTGTGTGTAGGAAACACAGTTCTTTTGTTCTGAGCACACGCATGTTTCCTGCCTTATTAGAGACACTAGATACCAAGACAGTGCCTCTTGCTCTAAAGCAGAGTGTGTTTCATGGATGAGAACTGTGCTGTGTGTTTCCCTTCAGAAATGGAGTTAAATGCCAGGCTCTGTGTCTTCCTACAAGCAAGACTTTGTTTCAGGTAAATGCACTCACTTTTCAGATCAAAGGAAGCTATATCATTCACGAAGCTCACAGGTTTCTCGCTCTTAACTGACAAGCATTGGATGTTAGAGGACCTGTGGTTTGTATTAGTTTCAGAAGCAGAGTTGAACTGGATATGATCCATGTGTGTAGGAAACAGGGATCTTTGGTCTGAGACCACTCCTGTTTCCCGCCTTATTAGAGATGCTAGAAAGCAAGAGAGTGCATATTGCTCTAAAGCAGAGTGTGTTTCATGGATGAGATCTTTGCTGTGTGTTTCCCTTCAGAAACGGAGTTAAATGCCAGGCTCTGTGTCTTCCTACAAGCAAGACTTCCTTTCAGGTAAAGGCACTCACTTTTCAGCTCAAAGGAAGCTACATCATCACGAAGCTCATACTTTTCCCGCTCTTAACTGAAAAGCATTGGATGTTAATGGACCTGTTGTTTGTATCAGTTTCAGAAGCAGAGTTGAACTGGATATGGTCACTGTGTGTAGGAAACACAGTTCTTTTGTTCTGAGCACACTCATGTTTCCAGCCTTATTAGAGACACTAGATACCAAGACAGTACCTCTTGCTCTAAAGCAGAGTGTGTTTCATGGATGAGAACTGTAGTGTGTGTTTCCCTTCAGAAAAGGAGTTAAATGCCAGGCTCTGTGTCTTCCTACAAGCAAGACTTCATTTCAGGTAAACGCACTCACTTTTCAGCTCAAAGGAAGCTACATCATTCACGAAGCTCACACTTTTCCCGCTCATAACTGAAAAGCATTGGATGTTAATGGACCTGTTGTTTGTATCAGATTCAGAAGCAGAGTTGAACTAGATATGGTCCGGGGGTGTAGGAAACATGGTTCATTTGTTCTGAGCACACTCACGTTTCCTGCCTTTTAGAGACTCTAGAAAGCAAGAGAGTGCTTCTTGCTCTAAAGCAGAGTGTGTTTCATGGATGAGAAGTGTGCTGTGTGTTTCCCTTCAGAAAAGGAGTTAAATGCCAGGCTCTATGTCTTCCTACAAGCAAGACTTCCTTTCAGGTAAACACACTCACATTTCAGCTCAAAGGAAGCTACATCATTCATGAAGCTCACAGGTTTCTTGCTCTTAACTGACAAGCACTGGATGTTACAGGACCTGTGGTTTGTATCAGTTTCAGAAGCAGAGTTGAACTAGATATGGTCCATATGTGTAGGAAACAGGGATCTTTTGTTCTGAGCACACTCATGTTTCCCGCCTTATTAGAGATGCTAGAAAGCAAGAGAGTGCTTCTTGCTCTAAAGCAGAGTGTGTTTCATGGATGAGAACTGTGCTGTGTGTTTCCCTTCAGAAATGGAGTTAAATGCCAGGCTCTGTGTCTTCCTACAAGCAAGACTTCCTTTCAGGAAAACGCACTCACTTTTCAGCTCAAAGGAAGCTACATCCTTCAAGAAGCTCACACGTTTCTAGCTCTTAACTGAAAAGCATTGGATGTTAATGGACCTGTTGTTTGTATCAGTTTCAGAAGCAGAGTTGAACTAGATATGGTCCGGGAGTGTAGGAAACATGGTTCATTTGTTCTGAGCACACTCACGTTTCCTGCCTTTTAGAGACTCTAGAAAGCAAGAGAGTGCTTCTTGCTCTAAAGCAGAGTGTGTTTCATGGATGAGAATTGTGCTGTGTGTTTCCCTTCAGAAAAGGAGTTAAATGCCAGGCTCTATGTCTTCCTACAAGCAAGACTTCCTTTCAGGTAAATGCACTCACTTTTCAGCTCTAAGGAAGCTACATCATTCAGGAAGCTCACACTTTTCTTGCTCTTAACTGACAAGCACTGGATGTTAGAGGACCTGTGGTTTGTATCAGTTTCAGAAGCAGAGTTGAACTAGATATGCTCCATGTGTGTAGGAAACAGGGATCTTTTGTGCTGAGCACACTCACGTTTCCTGATTAATTAGAGACGCTAGAAAGGAAGAGAGTGCTTCTTGCTCTAAAGCAGAGTGTTTTTCTTGGAAGAGAACTGTGCTGTGTGTTTCCCTTCAGAAAAGGAGTTAAATGCCAGGCTCTGTGTCTTCCTAAAAGCAAGACTTCCTTTCAGGTAAATGCACTCACTTTTCAGCTCAAAGGAAGCTACATCATTCATGAAGCTCACAGGTTTCTTCCTCTTAACTTAAAAGCACTGGATTTTAGAGGACCTGTGGTTTGTATCAGTTTCAGAAGCAGAATTGAACTAGATATGGTCCCTGTGTAGGAAACACGGTTCTTTTGTTCAGAGCACACTCACGTTTCCTGATTAATTAGAGACGCTAGAAAGGAAGAGAGTGCTTCTTGCTCTAAAGCAGAGTGTTTTTCTTGGAAGAGAACTGTGCTGTGTGTTTCCCTTCAGAAAAGGAGTTAAATGCCAGGCTCTGTGTCTTCCTACAAGCAAGACTTCCTTTCAGGTAAATGCACTCACTTTTCAGCTCAAAGGAAGCTACATCATCAGGAAGCTCATACTTTTCCCGCTCTTAACTGAAAAGCCTTGGTTGTTAATGGACCTGTTGTTTGTATCAGTTTCAGAAGCAGAGTTGAACTGGATATGGTCCCTGTGTGTAGGAAACACAGTTCTTTTGTTCTGAGCACACGCATGTTTCCTGCCTTATTAGAGACACTAGATACCAAGACAGTGCCTCTTGCTCTAAAGCAGAGTGTGTTTCATGGATGAGAACTGTAGTGTGTGTTTCCCTTCAGAAAAGGAGTTAAATGCCAGGCTCTGTGTCTTCCTACAAGCAAGACTTCCTTTCAGGTAAACGCACTCACTTTTCAGCTCAAAGGAAGCTACATCATTCACGAAGCTCACACTTTTCCTGCTCTTAACTGAAAAGCATTGGATGTTAATGGACCTGTTGTTTGTATCAGTTTCAGAAGCAGAGTTGAACTAGATATGGTCCGGGAGTGTAGGAAACATGGTTCATTTGTTCTGAGCACACTCACGTTTCCTGCCTTTTAGAGACTCTAGAAAGCAACAGAGTGCTTCTTGCTCTAAAGCAGAGTGTGTTTCATGGATGAGAACTGTGCTGTGTGTTTCCCTTCAGAAAAGGAGTTAAATGCCAGGCTCTGTGTCTTCCTAAAAGCAAGACTTCCTTTCAGGTAAACACACTCACATTTCAGCTCAAAGGAAGCTACATCATTCACGAAGCTCACAGGTTTCTTGCTCTTAACTGACAAGCACTGGATGTTACAGGACCTGTGGTTTGTATCAGTTTCAGAAGCAGAGTTGAACTAGATATGGTCCCTGTGTAGGAAACAGGGATCATTTGTTCTGAGCCCACTCCTGTTTCCTGCCTTATTAGAGATGCTAGAAAGCAAGAGAGTGCTTCTTGCTCTAAAGCAGAGTGTGTTTCATGGATGAGATCTGTGCTGTGTGTTTCCCTTCAGAAATGGAGTTAAATGCCAGGCTCTGTGTCTTCCTACAAGCAAGACTTCCTTTCAGGTAAATGCACTCACTTTTCAGCTCAAAGGAAGCTACATCATTCATGAAGCTCACAGGTTTCTTCCTCTTAACTTAAAAGCACTGGATTTTAGAGGACCTGTGGTTTGTATCAGTTTCAGAAGCAGAGTTGAACTAGATATGGTCCCTGTGTAGGAAACACGGTTCTTTTGTTCAGAGCACACTCATGTTTCCTGATTATTTAGAGACGCTAGAAAACAAGAGAGTGCTTCTTGCTCTAAAGCAGAATGTGTTTCATGGCTGAGAACTGTGCTGTGTGTTTCCCTTCAGAAACGGAGTTAAATGCCAGGTTCTGTGTCTTCCTACAAGCAAGACTTTGTTTCAGGTAAACGCACTCACTTTTCAGCTCAAAGGAAGCTACATCATTCACGAAGCTCACAGGTTTCTCCCTCATAACTGACAAGCATTGGATGTTAGAGGACCTGTGGTTTGTATCAGTTTCAGAAGCAGAGTTGAACTAGATATGGTCCGTGTGTGTAGGAAACAGGGATCATTTGTTCTGAGCCCACTCCTGTTTCCCGCCTTATTAGAGATGCTAGAAAGCAAGAGAGTGCTTCTTGCTCTAAAGCAGAGTGTGTTTCATGGATGAGATCTGTGCCCTGTGTTTCCCTTCAGAAACGGAGTTAAATGCCAGGCTCTGTGTCTTCCTACAAGCAAGACTTCCTTTCAGGTAAACGCACTCACTTTTCAGCTCAAAGGAAGCTACATCATCACGAAGCTCATACTTTTCCCGCTCTTAACTGAAAAGCATTGGATGTTAATGGACCTGTTGTTTGTATCAGTTTCAGAAGCAGAGTTGAACTGGATATGGTCACTGTGTGTAGGAAACACAGTTCTTTTGTTCTGAGCACACTCATGTTTCCCGCCTTATTAGAGACACTAGATACCAAGAGAGTGCCTCTTGCTCTAAAGCAGAGTGTGTTTCATGGATGAGAACTGTAGTGTGTGTTTCCCTTCAGAAAAGGAGTTAAATGCCAGGCTCTGTGTCTTCCTACAAGCAAGACTTCATTTCAGGTAAACGCACTCACTTTTCAGCTCAAAGGAAGCTACATCATTCACGAAGCTCACACTTTTTCCACTCATAACTGAAAAGCATTGGATGTTAATGGACCTGTTGTTTGTATCAGATTCAGAAGCAGAGTTGAACTAGATATGGTCCGGGGGTGTAGGAAACATGGTTCATTTGTTCTGAGCACACTCACGTTTCCTGCCTTTTAGAGACTCTAGAAAGCAAGAGAGTGCTTCTTGCTCTAAAGCAGAGTGTGTTTCATGGATGAGAAGTGTGCTGTGTGTTTCCCTTCAGAAAAGGAGTTAAATGCCAGGCTCTATGTCTTCCTACAAGCAAGACTTCCTTTCAGGTAAACACACTCACATTTCAGCTCAAAGGAAGCTACATCATTCATGAAGCTCACAGGTTTCTTGCTCTTAACTGACAAGCACTGGATGTTACAGGACCTGTGGTTTGTATCAGTTTCAGAAGCAGAGTTGAACTAGATATGGTCCATGTGTGTAGGAAACAGGGATCTTTTGTTCTGAGCACACTCAAGTTTCCCGCCTTATTAGAGATGCTAGAAAGCAAGAGAGTGCTTCTTGCTCTAAAGCAGAGTGTGTTTCATGGATGAGAACTGTGCTGTGTGTTTCCCTTCAGAAATGGAGTTAAATGCCAGGCTCTGTGTCTTCCTACAAGCAAGACTTCCTTTCAGGAAAACGCACTCACTTTTCAGCTCAAAGGAAGCTACATCCTTCAAGAAGCTCACACGTTTCTAGCTCTTAACTGAAAAGCATTGGATGTTAATGGACCTGTTGTTTGTATCAGATTCAGAAGCAGAGTTGAACTAGATATGGTCCGGGGGTGTAGGAAACATGGTTCATTTGTTCTGAGCACACTCACGTTTCCTGCCTTTTAGAGACTCTAGAAAGCAAGAGAGTGCTTCTTGCTCTAAAGCAGAGTGTGTTTCATGGATGAGAAGTGTGCTGTGTGTTTCCCTTCAGAAAAGGAGTTAAATGCCAGGCTCTATGTCTTCCTACAAGCAAGACTTCCTTTCAGGTAAACGCACCCACTTTTCAGCTCTAAGGAAGCTACATCATTCAGGAAGCTCACACTTTTCTTGCTCTTAACTGACAAGCACTGGATGTTAGAGGACCTGTGGTTTGTATCAGTTTCAGAAGCAGAGTTGAACTTGATATGCTCCATGTGTGTAGGAAACACGGATCTTTTCTGCTGAGCACACTCATGTTTCCTGATTAATTAGAGACCCTAGAAAGGAAGAGAGTGCTTCTTGCTCTAAAGCAGAGTGTTTTTCTTGGAAGAGAACTGTGCTGTGTGTTTCCCTTCAGAAAAGGAGTTAAATGCCACGCTCTGTGTCTTCCTAAAAGCAAGAATTCCTTTCAGGTAAATGCACTCACTTTTCAGCTCAAAGGAAGCTACATCATTCATGAAGCTCACAGGTTTCTTCCTCTTAACTTAAAAGCACTGGATTTTAGAGGACCTGTGGTTTGTATCAGTTTCAGAAGCAGAATTGAACTAGATATGGTCCCTGTGTAGGAAACATGGTTCTTTTGTTCAGAGCACACTCACGTTTCCTGATTAATTAGAGACGCTAGAAAGGAAGAGAGTGCTTCTTGCTCTAAAGCAGAGTGTTTTTCTTGGAAGAGAACTGTGCTGTGTGTTTCCCTTCAGAAAAGGAGTTAAATGCCAGGCTCTGTGTCTTCCTACAAGCAAGACTTCCTTTCAGGTAAATGCACTCACTTTTCAGCTCAAATGAAGCTACATCATTCACGAAGCTCACACTTTTCCCCGCTCTTAACTGAAAAGCATTGGATGTTAATGGACCGGTTGTTTGTGTCAGTTTCAGAAGCAGAGTTGAACTGGATATGGTCACTGTGTGTAGGAAACACAGTTCTTTTGTTCTGAGCACCCTCATGTTTCCCGCCTTATTAGAGACACTAGATACCAAGAGAGTGCCTCTTGCTCTAAAGCAGAGTGTGTTTCATGGATGAGAACTGTAGTGTGTGTTTCCCTTCAGAAAAGGAGTTAAATGCCAGGCTCTGTGTCTTCCTACAAGCAAGACTTCCTTTCAGGTAAACACACTCACATTTCAGCTCAAAGGAAGCTACATCATTCAGGAAGCTCACAGGTTTCTTGCTCTTAACTGACAAGCACTGGATGTTAGAGGACCTGTGGTTTGTATCAGTTTCAGAAGCAGAGTTGAACTAGATATGGTCCATGTGTGTAGGAAACAGGGATCTTTTGTTCTGAGCACACTCAAGTTTCCCGCCTTATTAGAGATGCTAGAAAGCAAGAGAGTGCTTCTTGCTCTAAAGCAGAGTGTCTTTCATGGATGAGAACTGTGCTGTGTGTTTCCCTTCAGAAACGGAGTTAAATGCCAGGCACTGTGTCTTCCTACAAGCAAGACTTCCTTTCAGGTAAACGCACTCACTTTTCAGCTCAAAGGAAGCTACATCCTTCATGAAGCTCACAGGTTTCTAGCTCTTAACTGAAAAGCATTGGATGTTAGAGGACCTGTGGTTTGTATTAGTTTCAGGAGCAGAGTTGAACTAGATATGGTCCCTGTGTAGGAAACATGGTTCTTTTGTTCAGAATACACTCACGTTTCCTGATTAATTAGAGACGCTAGAAAGGAAGAGAGTGCTTCTTGCTCTAAAGCAGAGTGTTTTTCTTGGAAGAGAACTGTGCTGTGTGTTTCCCTTCAGAAAAGGAGTTAAATGCCAGGCTCTGTGTCTTCCTACAAGCAAGACTTCCTTTCAGGTAAATGCACTCACTTTTCAGCTCAAAGGAAGCTACATCATCAGGAAGCTCATACTTTTCCCGCTCTTAACTGAAAAGCCTTGGTTGTTAATGGACCTGTTGTTTGTATCAGTTTCAGAAGCAGAGTTGAACTGGATATGGTCCCTGTGTGTAGGAAACACAGTTCTTTTGTTCTGAGCACACGCATGTTTCCTGCCTTATTAGAGACACTAGATACCAAGACAGTGCCTCTTGCTCTAAAGCAGAGTGTGTTTCATGGATGAGAACTGTAGTGTGTGTTTCCCTTCAGAAAAGGAGTTAAATGCCAGGCTCTGTGTCTTCCTACAAGCAAGACTTCCTTTCAGGTAAACGCACTCACTTTTCAGCTCAAAGGAAGCTACATCATTGACAAAGCTCACACTTTTCCCGCTCTTAACTGAAAAGCATTGGATGTTAATGGACCTGTTGTTTGTATCAGTTTCAGAAGCAGAGTTGAACTAGATATGGTCCGGGAGTGTAGGAAACATGGTTCATTTGTTCTGAGCACACTCACCTTTCCTGCCTTTTAGAGACTCTAGAAAGCAACAGAGTGCTTCTTGCTCTAAAGCAGAGTGTGTTTCATGGATGAGAACTGTGCTGTGTGTTTCCCTTCAGAAATGGAGTTAAATGCCAGGCTCTGTGTCTTCCTACAAGCAAGACTTTGTTTCAGGTAAATGCACTCACTTTTCAGCTCAAAGGAAGCTATATCATTCACGAAGCTCACAGGTTTCTCGCTCTTAACTGACAAGCATTGGATGTTAGAGGACCTGTGGTTTGTATTAGTTTCAGAAGCAGAGTTGAACTGGATATGATCCATGTGTGTAGGAAACAGGGATCTTTGGTCTGAGACCACTCCTGTTTCCCGCCTTATTAGAGATGCTAGAAAGCAAGAGAGTGCATATTGCTCTAAAGCAGAGTGTGTTTCATGGATGAGATCTTTGCTGTGTGTTTCCCTTCAGAAACGGAGTTAAATGCCAGGCTCTGTGTCTTCCTACAAGCAAGACTTCCTTTCAGGTAAAGGCACTCACTTTTCAGCTCAAAGGAAGCTACATCATCACGAAGCTCATACTTTTCCCGCTCTTAACTGAAAAGCATTGGATGTTAATGGACCTGTTGTTTGTATCAGTTTCAGAAGCAGAGTTGAACTGGATATGGTCACTGTGTGTAGGAAACACAGTTCTTTTGTTCTGAGCACACTCATGTTTCCAGCCTTATTAGAGACACTAGATACCAAGACAGTACCTCTTGCTCTAAAGCAGAGTGTGTTTCATGGATGAGAACTGTAGTGTGTGTTTCCCTTCAGAAAAGGAGTTAAATGCCAGGCTCTGTGTCTTCCTACAAGCAAGACTTCATTTCAGGTAAACGCACTGACTTTTCAGCTCAAAGGAAGCTACATCATTCACGAAGCTCACACTTTTCCCGCTCATAACTGAAAAGCATTGGATGTTAATGGACCTGTTGTTTGTATCAGATTCAGAAGCAGAGTTGAACTAGATATGGTCCGGGGGTGTAGGAAACATGGTTCATTTGTTCTGAGCACACTCACGTTTCCTGCCTTTTAGAGACTCTAGAAAGCAAGAGAGTGCTTCTTGCTCTAAAGCAGAGTGTGTTTCATGGATGAGAAGTGTGCTGTGTGTTTCCCTTCAGAAAAGGAGTTAAATGCCAGGCTCTATGTCTTCCTACAAGCAAGACTTCCTTTCAGGTAAACACACTCACATTTCAGCTCAAAGGAAGCTACATCATTCATGAAGCTCACAGGTTTCTTGCTCTTAACTGACAAGCACTGGATGTTACAGGACCTGTGGTTTGTATCAGTTTCAGAAGCAGAGTTGAACTAGATATGGTCCATATGTGTAGGAAACTGGGATCTTTTGTTCTGAGCACACTCATGTTTCCCGCCTTATTAGAGATGCTAGAAAGCAAGAGAGTGCTTCTTGCTCTAAAGCAGAGTGTGTTTCATGGATGAGAACTGTGCTGTGTGTTTCCCTTCAGAAATGGAGTTAAATGCCAGGCTCTGTGTCTTCCTACAAGCAAGACTTCCTTTCAGGAAAACGCACTCACTTTTCAGCTCAAAGGAAGCTACATCCTTCAAGAAGCTCACACGTTTCTAGCTCTTAACTGAAAAGCATTGGATGTTAATGGACCTGTTGTTTGTATCAGTTTCAGAAGCAGAGTTGAACTAGATATGGTCCGGGAGTGTAGGAAACATGGTTCATTTGTTCTGAGCACACTCACGTTTCCTGCCTTTTAGAGACTCTAGAAAGCAAGAGAGTGCTTCTTGCTCTAAAGCAGAGTGTGTTTCATGGATGAGAATTGTGCTGTGTGTTTCCCTTCAGAAAAGGAGTTAAATGCCAGGCTCTATGTCTTCCTACAAGCAAGACTTCCTTTCAGGTAAATGCACTCACTTTTCAGCTCTAAGGAAGCTACATCATTCAGGAAGCTCACACTTTTCTTGCTCTTAACTGACAAGCACTGGATGTTAGAGGACCTGTGGTTTGTATCAGTTTCAGAAGCAGAGTTGAACTAGATATGCTCCATGTGTGTAGGAAACAGGGATCTTTTGTGCTGAGCACACTCACGTTTCCTGATTAATTAGAGACCCTAGAAAGGAAGAGAGTGCTTCTTGCTCTAAAGCAGAGTGTTTTTCTTGGAAGAGAACTGTGCTGTGTGTTTCCCTTCAGAAAAGGAGTTAAATGCCAGGCTCTGTGTCTTCCTAAAAGCAAGACTTCCTTTCAGGTAAATGCACTCACTTTTCAGCTCAAAGGAAGCTACATCATTCATGAAGCTCACAGGTTTCTTCCTCTTAACTTAAAAGCACTGGATTTTAGAGGACCTGTGGTTTGTATCAGTTTCAGAAGCAGAATTGAACTAGATATGGTCCCTGTGTAGGAAACACGGTTCTTTTGTTCAGAGCACACTCACGTTTCCTGATTAATTAGAGACGCTAGAAAGGAAGAGAGTGCTTCTTGCTCTAAAGCAGAGTGTTTTTCTTGGAAGAGAACTGTGCTGTGTGTTTCCCTTCAGAAAAGGAGTTAAATGCCAGGCTCTGTGTCTTCCTACAAGCAAGACTTCCTTTCAGGTAAATGTACTCACTTTTCAGCTCAAAGGAAGCTACATCATCAGGAAGCTCATACTTTTCCCGCTCTTAACTGAAAAGCCTTGGTTGTTAATGGACCTGTTGTTTGTATCAGTTTCAGAAGCAGAGTTGAACTGGATATGGTCCCTGTGTGTAGGAAACACAGTTCTTTTGTTCTGAGCACACGCATGTTTCCTGCCTTATTAGAGACACTAGATACCAAGACAGTGCCTCTTGCTCTAAAGCAGAGTGTGTTTCATGGATGAGAACTGTAGTGTGTGTTTCCCTTCAGAAAAGGAGTTAAATGCCAGGCTCTGTGTCTTCCTACAAGCAAGACTTCCTTTCAGGTAAACGCACTCACTTTTCAGCTCAAAGGAAGCTACATCATTCACGAAGCTCACACTTTTCCTGCTCTTAACTGAAAAGCATTGGATGTTAATGGACCTGTTGTTTGTATCAGTTTCAGAAGCAGAGTTGAACTAGATATGGTCCGGGAGTGTAGGAAACATGGTTCATTTGTTCTGAGCACACTCACGTTTCCTGCCTTTTAGAGACTCTAGAAAGCAACAGAGTGCTTCTTGCTCTAAAGCAGAGTGTGTTTCATGGATGAGAACTGTGCTGTGTGTTTCCCTTCAGAAAAGGAGTTAAATGCCAGGCTCTGTGTCTTCCTAAAAGCAAGACTTCCTTTCAGGTAAACACACTCACATTTCAGCTCAAAGGAAGCTACATCATTCACGAAGCTCACAGGTTTCTTGCTCTTAACTGACAAGCACTGGATGTTACAGGACCTGTGGTTTGTATCAGTTTCAGAAGCAGAGTTGAACTAGATATGGTCCCTGTGTAGGAAACAGGGATCATTTGTTCTGAGCCCACTCCTGTTTCCTGCCTTATTAGAGATGCTAGAAAGCAAGAGAGTGCTTCTTGCTCTAAAGCAGAGTGTGTTTCATGGATGAGATCTGTGCTGTGTGTTTCCCTTCAGAAACGGAGTTAAATGCCAGGCTCTGTGTCTTCCTACAAGCAAGACTTCCTTTCAGGTAAACGCACTCACTTTTCAGCTCAAAGGAAGCTACATCATTCATGAAGCTCACAGGTTTCTTCCTCTTAACTTAAAAGCACTGGATTTTAGAGGACCTGTGGTTTGTATCAGTTTCAGAAGCAGAGTTGAACTAGATATGGTCCCTGTGTAGGAAACACGGTTCTTTTGTTCAGAGCACACTCATGTTTCCTGATTATTTAGAGACGCTAGAAAACAAGAGAGTGCTTCTTGCTCTAAAGCAGAATGTGTTTCATGGCTGAGAACTGTGCTGTGTGTTTCCCTTCAGAAACGGAGTTAAATGCCAGGTTCTGTGTCTTCCTACAAGCAAGACTTTGTTTCAGGTAAACGCACTCACTTTTCAGCTCAAAGGAAGCTACATCATTCACGAAGCTCACAGGTTTCTCCCTCATAACTGACAAGCATTGGATGTTAGAGGACCTGTGGTTTGTATCAGTTTCAGAAGCAGAGTTGAACTAGATATGGTCCGTGTGTGTAGGAAACAGGGATCATTTGTTCTGAGCCCACTCCTGTTTCCCGCCTTATTAGAGATGCTAGAAAGCAAGAGAGTGCTTCTTGCTCTAAAGCAGAGTGTGTTTCATGGATGAGATCTGTGCCCTGTGTTTCCCTTCAGAAACGGAGTTAAATGCCAGGCTCTGTGTCTTCCTACAAGCAAGACTTCCTTTCAGGTAAACGCACTCACTTTTCAGCTCAAAGGAAGCTACATCATCACGAAGCTCATACTTTTCCCGCTCTTAACTGAAAAGCATTGGATGTTAATGGACCTGTTGTTTGTATCAGTTTCAGAAGCAGAGTTGAACTGGATATGGTCACTGTGTGTAGGAAACACAGTTCTTTTGTTCTGAGCACACTCATGTTTCCCGCCTTATTAGAGACACTAGATACAAAGAGAGTGCCTCTTGCTCTAAAGCAGAGTGTGTTTCATGGATGAGAACTGTAGTGTGTGTTTCCCTTCAGAAAAGGAGTTAAATGCCAGGCTCTGTGTCTTCCTACAAGCAAGACTTCATTTCAGGTAAACGCACTCACTTTTCAGCTCAAAGGAAGCTACATCATTCACGAAGCTCACACTTTTTCCACTCATAACTGAAAAGCATTGGATGTTAATGGACCTGTTGTTTGTATCAGATTCAGAAGCAGAGTTGAACTAGATATGGTCCGGGGGTGTAGGAAACATGGTTCATTTGTTCTGAGCACACTCACGTTTCCTGCCTTTTAGAGACTCTAGAAAGCAAGAGAGTGCTTCTTGCTCTAAAGCAGAGTGTGTTTCATGGATGAGAAGTGTGCTGTGTGTTTCCCTTCAGAAAAGGAGTTAAATGCCAGGCTCTATGTCTTCCTACAAGCAAGACTTCCTTTCAGGTAAACACACTCACATTTCAGCTCAAAGGAAGCTACATCATTCATGAAGCTCACAGGTTTCTTGCTCTTAACTGACAAGCACTGGATGTTACAGGACCTGTGGTTTGTATCAGTTTCAGAAGCAGAGTTGAACTAGATATGGTCCATGTGTGTAGGAAACAGGGATCTTTTGTTCTGAGCACACTCAAGTTTCCCGCCTTATTAGAGATGCTAGAAAGCAAGAGAGTGCTTCTTGCTCTAAAGCAGAGTGTGTTTCATGGATGAGAACTGTGCTGTGTGTTTCCCTTCAGAAATGGAGTTAAATGCCAGGCTCTGTGTCTTCCTACAAGCAAGACTTCCTTTCAGGAAAACGCACTCACTTTTCAGCTCAAAGGAAGCTACATCCTTCAAGAAGCTCACACGTTTCTAGCTCTTAACTGAAAATCATTGGATGTTAATGGACCTGTTGTTTGTATCAGATTCAGAAGCAGAGTTGAACTAGATATGGTCCGGGGGTGTAGGAAACATGGTTCATTTGTTCTGAGCACACTCACGTTTCCTGCCTTTTAGAGACTCTAGAAAGCAAGAGAGTGCTTCTTGCTCTAAAGCAGAGTGTGTTTCATGGATGAGAAGTGTGCTGTGTGTTTCCCTTCAGAAAAGGAGTTAAATGCCAGGCTCTATGTCTTCCTACAAGCAAGACTTCCTTTCAGGTAAACGCACCCACTTTTCAGCTCTAAGGAAGCTACATCATTCAGGAAGCTCACACTTTTCTTGCTCTTAACTGACAAGCACTGGATGTTAGAGGACCTGTGGTTTGTATCAGTTTCAGAAGCAGAGTTGAACTTGATATGCTCCATGTGTGTAGGAAACACGGATCTTTTCTGCTGAGCACACTCATGTTTCCTGATTAATTAGAGACCCTAGAAAGGAAGAGAGTGCTTCTTGCTCTAAAGCAGAGTGTTTTTCTTGGAAGAGAACTGTGCTGTGTGTTTCCCTTCAGAAAAGGAGTTAAATGCCACGCTCTGTGTCTTCCTAAAAGCAAGAATTCCTTTCAGGTAAATGCACTCACTTTTCAGCTCAAAGGAAGCTACATCATTCATGAAGCTCACAGGTTTCTTCCTCTTAACTTAAAAGCACTGGATTTTAGAGGACCTGTGGTTTGTATCAGTTTCAGAAGCAGAATTGAACTAGATATGGTCCCTGTGTAGGAAACATGGTTCTTTTGTTCAGAGCACACTCACGTTTCCTGATTAATTAGAGACGCTAGAAAGGAAGAGAGTGCTTCTTGCTCTAAAGCAGAGTGTTTTTCTTGGAAGAGAACTGTGCTGTGTGTTTCCCTTCAGAAAAGGAGTTAAATGCCAGGCTCTGTGTCTTCCTACAAGCAAGACTTCCTTTCAGGTAAATGCACTCACTTTTCAGCTCAAATGAAGCTACATCATTCACGAAGCTCACACTTTTCCCCGCTCTTAACTGAAAAGCATTGGATGTTAATGGACCGGTTGTTTGTGTCAGTTTCAGAAGCAGAGTTGAACTGGATATGGTCACTGTGTGTAGGAAACACAGTTCTTTTGTTCTGAGCACACTCATGTTTCCCGCCTTATTAGAGACACTAGATACCAAGAGAGTGCCTCTTGCTCTAAAGCAGAGTGTGTTTCATGGATGAGAACTGTAGTGTGTGTTTCCCTTCAGAAAAGGAGTTAAATGCCAGGCTCTGTGTCTTCCTACAAGCAAGACTTCCTTTCAGGTAAACACACTCACATTTCAGCTCAAAGGAAGCTACATCATTCAGGAAGCTCACAGGTTTCTTGCTCTTAACTGACAAGCACTGGATGTTAGAGGACCTGTGGTTTGTATCAGTTTCAGAAGCAGAGTTGAACTAGATATGGTCCATGTGTGTAGGAAACAGGGATCTTTTGTTCTGAGCACACTCAAGTTTCCCGCCTTATTAGAGATGCTAGAAAGCAAGAGAGTGCTTCTTGCTCTAAAGCAGAGTGTCTTTCATGGATGAGAACTGTGCTGTGTGTTTCCCTTCAGAAACGGAGTTAAATGCCAGGCACTGTGTCTTCCTACAAGCAAGACTTCCTTTCAGGTAAACGCACTCACTTTTCAGCTCAAAGGAAGCTACATCCTTCATGAAGCTCACAGGTTTCTAGCTCTTAACTGAAAAGCATTGGATGTTAGAGGACCTGTGGTTTGTATTAGTTTCAGGAGCAGAGTTGAACTAGATATGGTCCCTGTGTAGGAAACATGGTTCTTTTGTTCAGAATACACTCACGTTTCCTGATTAATTAGAGACACTAGAAAGGAAGAGAGTGCTTCTTGCTCTAAAGCAGAGTGTTTTTCTTGGAAGAGAACTGTGCTGTGTGTTTCCCTTCAGAAAAGGAGTTAAATGCCAGGCTCTGTGTCTTCCTACAAGCAAGACTTCCTTTCATGTAAAGGCACTCACTTTTCAGCTCAAAGGAAGCTACATCATCACGAAGCTCATACTTTTCCCGCTCTTAACTGAAAAGCATTGGATGTTAATGGACCTGTTGTTTGTATCAGTTTCAGAAGCAGAGTTGAACTGGATATGGTCACTGTGTTTAGGAAACACAGTTCTTTTGTTCTGAGCACACTCATGTTTCCTGCCTTATTAGAGACACTAGATACCAAGAGAGTGCCTCTTGCTCTAAAGCAGAGTGTGTTTCATGGCTGAGAACTGTGCTGTGTGTTTCCCTTCAGAAAAGGAGTTAAATGCCAGGCTCTGTGTCTTCCTACAAGCAAGACTTCCTTTCAGGTAAACGCACTCACTTTTCAGCTCAAATGAAGCAACATCTTTCAGGAAGCTCACAAGTTTCTTGCTCTAACTGAAAAGCATTGGATGTTAGAGGACCTGTGGTTTGTATCAGTTTCAGAAGCAGAGTTGAACTAGATATGGTCCCTGTGTAGGAAACACGGTTCTTTTGTTCAGAGCACACTCATGTTTCCTGATTAATTAGAGACGCTAGAAAACAAGAGAGTGCTTCTTGCTCTAAAGCAGAATGTGTTTCATGGCTGAGAACTGTGCTGTGTGTTTCCCTTCAGAAACGGAGTTAAATGCCAGGTTCTGTGTCTTCCTACAAGCAAGACTTTGTTTCAGGTAAACGCACTCACTTTTCAGCTCAAAGGAAGCTACATCATTCACGAAGCTCACAGGTTTCTCCCTCATAACTGACAAGCATTGGATGTTAGAGGACCTGTGGTTTGTATCAGTTTCAGAAGCAGAGTTGAACTAGATATGGTCCGTGTGTGTAGGAAACAGGGATCATTTGTTCTGAGCCCACTCCTGTTTCCCGCCTTATTAGAGATGCTAGAAAGCAAGAGAGTGCTTCTTGCTCTAAAGCAGAGTGTGTTTCATGGATGAGATCTGTGCCATGTGTTTCCCTTCAGAAACGGAGTTAAATGCCAGGCTCTGTGTCTTCCTACAAGCAAGACTTCCTTTCAGAAAAACGCACTCACTTTTCAGCTCAAAGGAAGCTACATCATCACGAAGCTCATACTTTTCCCGCTCTTAACTGAAAAGCATTGGATGTTAATGGACCTGTTGTTTGTATCAGTTTCAGAAGCAGAGTTGAACTGGATATGGTCACTGTGTGTAGGAAACACAGTTCTTTTGTTCTGAGCACACTCATGTTTCCCGCCTTATTAGAGACACTAGATACCAAGAGAGTGCCTCTTTCTCTAAAGCAGAGTGTGTTTCATGGATGAGAACTGTAGTGTGTGTTTCCCTTCAGAAAAGGAGTTAAATGCCAGGCTCTGTGTCTTCCTACAAGCAAGACTTCATTTCAGGTAAACGCACTCACTTTTCAGCTCAAAGGAAGCTACATCATTCACGAAGCTCACACTTTTCCCGCTCATAACTGAAAAGCATTGGATGTTAATGGACCTGTTGTTTGTATCAGATTCAGAAGCAGAGTTGAACTAGATATGGTCCGGGGGTGTAGGAAACATGGTTCATTTGTTCTGAGCACACTCACGTTTCCTGCCTTTTAGAGACTCTAGAAAGCAAGAGAGTGCTTCTTGCTCTAAAGCAGAGTGTGTTTCATGGATGAGAAGTGTGCTGTGTGTTTCCCTTCAGAAAAGGAGTTAAATGCCAGGCTCTATGTCTTCCTACAAGCAAGACTTCCTTTCAGGTAAACACACTCACATTTCAGCTCAAAGGAAGCTACATCATTCATGAAGCTCACAGGTTTCTTGCTCTTAACTGACAAGCACTGGATGTTACAGGACCTGTGGTTTGTATCAGTTTCAGAAGCAGAGTTGAACTAGATATGGTCCATGTGTGTAGGAAACAGGGATCTTTTGTTCTGAGCACACTCATGTTTCCCGCCTTATTAGAGATGCTAGAAAGCAAGAGAGTGCTTCTTGCTCTAAAGCAGAGTGTGTTTCATGGATGAGAACTGTGCTGTGTGTTTCCATTCAGAAATGGAGTTAAATGCCAGGCTCTGTGTCTTCCTACAAGCAAGACTTCCTTTCAGGAAAACGCACTCACTTTTCAGCTCAAAGTAAGCTACATCCTTCAAGAAGCTCACACGTTTCTAGCTCTTAACTGAAAAGCATTGGATGTTAATGGACCTGTTGTTTGTATCAGTTTCAGAAGCAGAGTTGAACTAGATATGGTCCGGGAGTGTAGGAAACATGGTTCATTTGTTCTGAGCACACTCACGTTTCCTGCCTTTTAGAGACTCTAGAAAGCAAGAGAGTGCTTCTTGCTCTAAAGCAGAGTGTGTTTCATGGATGAGAATTGTGCTGTGTGTTTCCCTTCAGAAAAGGAGTTAAATGCCAGGCTCTATGTCTTCCTACAAGCAAGACTTCCTTTCAGGTAAATGCACTCACTTTTCAGCTCTAAGGAAGCTACATCATTCAGGAAGCTCACACTTTTCTTGCTCTTAACTGACAAGCACTGGATGTTAGAGGACCTGTGGTTTGTATCAGTTTCAGAAGCAGAGTTGAACTAGATATGCTCCATGTGTGTAGGAAACAGGGATCTTTTGTGCTGAGCACACTCACGTTTCCTGATTAATTAGAGACGCTAGAAAGGAAGAGAGTGCTTCTTGCTCTAAAGCAGAGTGTTTTTCTTGGAAGAGAACTGTGCTGTGTGTTTCCCTTCAGAAAAGGAGTTAAATGCCAGGCTCTGTGTCTTCCTAAAAGCAAGACTTCCTTTCAGGTAAATGCACTCACTTTTCAGCTCAAAGGAAGCTACATCATTCATGAAGCTCACAGGTTTCTTCCTCTTAACTTAAAAGCACTGGATTTTAGAGGACCTGTGGTTTGTATCAGTTTCAGAAGCAGAATTGAACTAGATATGGTCCCTGTGTAGGAAACACGGTTCTTTTGTTCAGAGCACACTCACGTTTCCTGATTAATTAGAGACGCTAGAAAGGAAGAGAGTGCTTCTTGCTCTAAAGCAGAGTGTTTTTCTTGGAAGAGAACTGTGCTGTGTGTTTCCCTTCAGAAAAGGAGTTAAATGCCAGGCTCTGTGTCTTCCTACAAGCAAGACTTCCTTTCAGGTAAACGCACTCACTTTTCAGCTCAAAGGAAGCTACATCATCACGAAGCTCATACTTTTCCCGCTCTTAACTGAAAAGCATTGGATGTTAATGGACCTGTTGTTTGTATCAGTTTCAGAAGCAGAGTTGAACTGGATATGGTCACTGTGTGTAGGAAACACAGTTCTTTTGTTCTGAGCACACTCATGTTTCCCGCCTTATTAGAGACACTAGATACCAAGAGAGTGCCTCTTGCTCTAAAGCAGAGTGTGTTTCATGGATGAGAACTGTAGTGTGTGTTTCCCTTCAGAAAAGGAGTTAAATGCCAGGCTCTGTGTCTTCCTACAAGCAAGACTTCATTTCAGGTAAACGCACTCACTTTTCAGCTCAAAGGAAGCTACATCATTCACGAAGCTCACACTTTTCCCGCTCATAACTGAAAAGCATTGGATGTTAATGGACCTGTTGTTTGTATCAGATTCAGAAGCAGAGTTGAACTAGATATGGTCCGGGGGTGTAGGAAACATGGTTCATTTGTTCTGAGCACACTCACGTTTCCTGCCTTTTAGAGACTCTAGAAAGCAAGAGAGTGCTTCTTGCTCTAAAGCAGAGTGTGTTTCATGGATGAGAAGTGTGCTGTGTGTTTCCCTTCAGAAAAGGAGTTAAATGCCAGGCTCTATGTCTTCCTACAAGCAAGACTTCCTTTCAGGTAAACACACTCACATTTCAGCTCAAAGGAAGCTACATCATTCATGAAGCTCACAGGTTTCTTGCTCTTAACTGACAAGCACTGGATGTTACAGGACCTGTGGTTTGTATCAGTTTCAGAAGCAGAGTTGAACTAGATATGGTCCATGTGTGTAGGAAACAGGGATCTTTTGTTCTGAGCACACTCAAGTTTCCCGCCCTATTAGAGATGCTAGAAAGCAAGAGAGTGCTTCTTGCTCTAAAGCAGAGTGTGTTTCATGGATGAGAACTGTGCTGTGTGTTTCCCTTCAGAAATGGAGTTAAATGCCAGGCTCTGTGTCTTCCTACAAGCAAGACTTCCTTTCAGGAAAACGCACTCACTTTTCAGCTCAAAGGAAGCTACATCCTTCAAGAAGCTCACACGTTTCTAGCTCTTAACTGAAAAGCATTGGATGTTAATGGACCTGTTGTTTGTATCAGATTCAGAAGCAGAGTTGAACTAGATATGGTCCGGGGGGGGTAGGAAACATGGTTCATTTGTTCTGAGCACACTCACGTTTCCTGCCTTTTAGAGACTCTAGAAATCAAGAGAGTGCTTCTTGCTCTAAAGCAGAGTGTGTTTCATGGATGAGAAGTGTGCTGTGTGTTTCCCTTCAGAAAAGGAGTTAAATGCCAGGCTCTATGTCTTCCTACAAGCAAGACTTCCTTTCAGGTAAACGCACTCACTTTTCAGCTCTAAGGAAGCTACATCATTCAGGAAGCTCACACTTTTCTTGCTCTTAACTGACAAGCACTGGATGTTAGAGGACCTGTGGTTTGTATCAGTTTCAGAAGCAGAGTTGAACTTGATATGCTCCATGTGTGTAGGAAACACGGATCTTTTGTGCTGAGCACACTCATGTTTCCTGATTAATTAGAGACCCTAGAAAGGAAGAGAGTGCTTCTTGCTCTAAAGCAGAGTGTTTTTCTTGGAAGAGAACTGTGCTGTGTGTTTCCCTTCAGAAAAGGAGTTAAATGCCACGCTCTGTGTCTTCCTAAAAGCAAGAATTCCTTTCAGGTAAATGCACTCACTTTTCAGCTCAAAGGAAGCTACATCATTCATGAAGCTCACAGGTTTCTTCCTCTTAACTTAAAAGCACTGGATTTTAGAGGACCTGTGGTTTGTATCAGTTTCAGAAGCAGAATTGAACTAGATATGGTCCCTGTGTAGGAAACATGGTTCTTTTTTTCAGAGCACACTCACGTTTCCTGATTAATTAGAGACGCTAGAAAGGAAGAGAGTGCTTCTTGCTCTAAAGCAGAGTGTTTTTCTTGGAAGAGAACTGTGCTGTGTGTTTCCCTTCAGAAAAGGAGTTAAATGCCAGGATCTGTGTCTTCCTACAAGCAAGACTTCCTTTCAGGTAAACGCACTCACTTTTCAGCTCAAAGGAAGCTACATCATCACGAAGCTCATACTTTTCCCGCTCTTAACTGAAAAGCATTGGATGTTAATGGACCTGTTGTTTGTATCAGTTTCAGAAGCAGAGTTGAACTGGATATGGTCACTGTGTGTAGGAAACACAGTTCTTTTGTTCTGAGCACACTCATGTTTCCCGCCTTATTAGAGACACTAGATACCAAGAGAGTGCCTCTTGCTCTAAAGCAGAGTGTGTTTCATGGATGAGAACTGTAGTGTGTGTTTCCCTTCAGAAAAGGAGTTAAATGCCAGGCTCTGTGTCTTCCTACAAGCAAGACTTCATTTCAGGTAAACGCACTCACTTTTCAGCTCAAAGGAAGCTACATCATTCACGAAGCTCACACTTTTCCCGCTCATAACTGAAAAGCATTGGATGTTAATGGACCTGTTGTTTGTATCAGATTCAGAAGCAGAGTTGAACTAGATATGGTCCGGGGGTGTAGGAAACATGGTTCATTTGTTCTGAGCACACTCACGTTTCCTGCCTTTTAGAGACTCTAGAAAGCAAGAGAGTGCTTCTTGCTCTAAAGCAGAGTGTGTTTCATGGATGAGAAGTGTGCTGTGTGTTTCCCTTCAGAAAAGGAGTTAAATGCCAGGCTCTATGTCTTCCTACAAGCAAGACTTCCTTTCAGGTAAACACACTCACATTTCAGCTCAAAGGAAGCTACATCATTCATGAAGCTCACAGGTTTCTTGCTCTTAACTGACAAGCACTGGATGTTACAGGACCTGTGGTTTGTATCAGTTTCAGAAGCAGAGTTGAACTAGATATGGTCCATGTGTGTAGGAAACAGGGATCTTTTGTTCTGAGCACACTCAAGTTTCCCGCCTTATTAGAGATGCTAGAAAGCAAGAGAGTGCTTCTTGCTCTAAAGCAGAGTGTGTTTCATGGATGAGAACTGTGCTGTGTGTTTCCCTTCAGAAATGGAGTTAAATGCCAGGCTCTGTGTCTTCCTACAAGCAAGACTTCCTTTCAGGAAAACGCACTCACTTTTCAGCTCAAAGGAAGCTACATCCTTCAAGAAGCTCACACGTTTCTAGCTCTTAACTGAAAAGCATTGGATGTTAATGGACCTGTTGTTTGTATCAGATTCAGAAGCAGAGTTGAACTAGATATGGTCCGGGGGTGTAGGAAACATGGTTCATTTGTTCTGAGCACACTCACGTTTCCTGCCTTTTAGAGACTCTAGAAAGCAAGAGAGTGCTTCTTGCTCTAAAGCAGAGTGTGTTTCATGGATGAGAAGTGTGCTGTGTGTTTCCCTTCAGAAAAGGAGTTAAATGCCAGGCTCTATGTCTTCCTACAAGCAAGACTTCCTTTCAGGTAAACGCACTCACTTTTCAGCTCTAAGGAAGCTACATCATTCAGGAAGCTCACACTTTTCTTGCTCTTAACTGACAAGCACTGGATGTTAGAGGACCTGTGGTTTGTATCAGTTTCAGAAGCAGAGTTGAACTTGATATGCTCCATGTGTGTAGGAAACACGGATCTTTTGTGCTGAGCACACTCATGTTTCCTGATTAATTAGAGACCCTAGAAAGGAAGAGAGTGCTTCTTGCTCTAAAGCAGAGTGTTTTTCTTGGAAGAGAACTGTGCTGTGTGTTTCCCTTCAGAAAAGGAGTTAAATGCCACGCTCTGTGTCTTCCTAAAAGCAAGAATTCCTTTCAGGTAAATGCACTCACTTTTCAGCTCAAAGGAAGCTACATCATTCACGAAGCTCACAGGTTTCTTCCTCTTAACTTAAAAGCACTGGATTTTAGAGGACCTGTGGTTTGTATCAGTTTCAGAAGCAGAATTGAACTAGATATGGTCCCTGTGTAGGAAACATGGTTCTTTTGTTCAGAGCACACTCATGTTTCCTGCCTTATTAGAGACACTAGATACCAAGAGAGTGCCTCTTGCTCTAAAGCAGAGTGTGTTTCATGGCTGAGAACTGTGCTGTGTGTTTCCCTTCAGAAAAGGAGTTAAATGCCAGGCTCTGTGTCTTCCTACAAGCAAGACTTCCTTTCAGGTAAATGCACTCACTTTTCAGCTCAAATGAAGCAACATCTTTCACGAAGCTCACAAGTTTCTTGCTCTAACTGAAAAGCATTGGATGTTAGAGGACCTGTGGTTTGTATCAGTTTCAGAAGCAGAGTTGAACTAGATATGGTCCCTGTGTAGGAAACAGGGTTCTTTTGTTCAGAGCACACTCATGTTTCCTGATTAATTAGAGACGCTAGAAAACAAGAGAGTGCTTCTTGCTCTAAAGCAGAATGTGTTTCATGGCTGGAACTGTGCTGTGTGTTTCCCTTCAGAAACGGAGTTAAATGCCAGGTTCTGTGTCTTCCTACAAGCAAGACTTTGTTTCAGGTAAACGCACTCACTTTTCAGCTCAAAGGAAGCTACATCATTCACGAAGCTCACAGGTTTCTCCCTCATAACTGACAAGCATTGGATGTTAGAGGACCTGTGGTTTGTATCAGTTTCAGAAGCAGAGTTGAACTAGATATGGTCCGGGGGTGTAGGAAACAGGGATCATTTGTTCTGAGCCCACTCCTGTTTCCCGCCTTATTAGAGATGCTAGAAAGCAAGAGAGTGCTTCTTGCTCTAAAGCAGAGTGTGTTTCATGGATGAGATCTGTGCCGTGTGTTTCCCTTCAGAAATGGAGTTAAATGCCAGGCTCTGTGTCTTCCTACAAGCAAGACTTCCTTTCAGGTAAACGCACTCACTTTTCAGCTCAAAGGAAGCTACATCATCACGAAGCTCATACTTTTCCCGCTCTTAACTGAAAAGCATTGGATGTTAATGGACCTGTTGTTTGTATCAGTTTCAGAAGCAGAGTTGAACTGGATATGGTCACTGTGTGTAGGAAACACAGTTCTTTTGTTCTGAGCACCCTCATGTTTCCCGCCTTATTAGAGACACTAGATACCAAGAGAGTGCCTCTTGCTCTAAAGCAGAGTGTGTTTCATGGATGAGAACTGTAGTGTGTGTTTCCCTTCAGAAAAGGAGTTAAATGCCAGGCTCTGTGTCTTCCTACAAGCAAGACTTCATTTCAGGTAAACACACTCACATTTCAGCTCAAAGGAAGCTACATCATTCATGAAGCTCACAGGTTTCTTGCTCTTAACTGACAAGCACTGGATGTTACAGGACCTGTGGTTTGTATCAGTTTCAGAAGCAGAGTTGAACTAGATATGGTCCATGTGTGTAGGAAACAGGGATCTTTTGTTCTGAGCACACTCAAGTTTCCCGCCTTATTAGAGATGCTAGAAAGCAAGAGAGTGCTTCTTGCTCTAAAGCAGAGTGTGTTTCATGGATGAGAACTGTGCTGTGTGTTTCCCTTCAGAAATGGAGTTAAATGCCAGGCTCTGTGTCTTCCTACAAGCAAGACTTCCTTTCAGGAAAACGCACTCACTTTTCAGCTGTAAGGAAGCTACATCCTTCAAGAAGCTCACACGTTTCTAGCTCTTAACTGAAAAGCATTGGATGTTAATGGACCTGTTGTTTGTATCAGATTCAGAAGCAGAGTTGAACTAGATATGGTCCGGGGGTGTAGGAAACATGGTTCATTTGTTCTGAGCACACTCACGTTTCCTGCCTTTTAGAGACTCTAGAAAGCAAGAGAGTGCTTCTTGCTCTAAAGCAGAGTGTGTTTCATGGATGAGAAGTGTGCTGTGTGTTTCCCTTCAGAAAAGGAGTTAAATGCCAGGCTCTATGTCTTCCTACAAGCAAGACTTCCTTTCAGGTAAACGCACTCACTTTTCAGCTCTAAGGAAGCTACATCATTCAGGAAGCTCACACTTTTCTTGCTCTTAACTGACAAGCACTGGATGTTAGAGGACCTGTGGTTTGTATCAGTTTCAGAAGCAGAGTTGAACTTGATATGCTCCATGTGTGTAGGAAACACGGATCTTTTCTGCTGAGCACACTCATGTTTCCTGATTAATTAGAGACCCTAGAAAGGAAGAGAGTGCTTCTTGCTCTAAAGCAGAGTGTTTTTCTTGGAAGAGAACTGTGCTGTGTGTTTCCCTTCAGAAAAGGAGTTAAATGCCACGCTCTGTGTCTTCCTAAAAGCAAGAATTCCGTTCAGGTAAATGCACTCACTTTTCAGCTCAAAGGAAGCTACATCATTCATGAAGCTCACAGGTTTCTTCCTCTTAACTTAAAAGCACTGGATTTTAGAGGACCTGTGGTTTGTATCAGTTTCAGAAGCAGAGTTGAACTAGATATGGTCCCTGTGTAGGAAACACGGTTCTTTTGTTCAGAGCACACTCATGTTTCCTGATTAATTAGAGACGCTAGAAAACAAGAGAGTGCTTCTTGCTCTAAAGCAGAATGTGTTTCATGGCTGGAACTGTGCTGTGTGTTTCCCTTCAGAAACGGAGTTAAATGCCAGGTTCTGTGTCTTCCTACAAGCAAGACTTTGTTTCAGGTAAACGCACTCACTTTTCAGCTCAAAGGAAGCTACATCATTCACGAAGCTCACACTTTTCCCGCTCTTAACTGAAAAGCATTGGATGTTAATGGACCTGTTGTTTGTATCAGATTCAGAAGCAGAGTTGAACTAGATATGGTCCGGGGGTGTAGGAAACACGGTTCATTTGTTCTGAGCACACTCACGTTTCCTGCCTTTTAGAGACTCTAGAAAGCAAGAGAGTGCTTCTTGCTCTAAAGCAGAGTGTGTTTCATGGATGAGAACTGTGCTGTGTGTTTCCCTTCAGAAATGGAGTTAAATGCCAGGCTCTGTGTCTTTCTACAAGCAAGACTTCCTTTCAGGTAAACGCACTCACTTTTCAGCTCTAAGGAAGCTACATCATTCAGGAAGCTCACACTTTTCTTGCTCTTAACTGACAAGCACTGGATGTTAGAGGACCTGTGGTTTGTATCAGTTTCAGAAGCAGAGTTGAACTTGATATGCTCCATGTGTGTAGGAAACACGGATCTTTTCTGCTGAGCACACTCATGTTTCCTGATTAATTAGAGACCCTAGAAAGGAAGAGAGTGCTTCTTGCTCTAAAGCAGAGTGTTTTTCTTGGAAGAGAACTGTGCTGTGTGTTTCCCTTCAGAAAAGGAGTTAAATGCCAAGCTCTGTGTCTTCCTAAAAGCAAGAATTCCTTTCAGGTAAATGCACTCACTTTTCAGCTCAAAGGAAGCTACATCATTCATGAAGCTCACAGGTTTCTTCCTCTTAACTTAAAAGCACTGGATTTTAGAGGACCTGTGGTTTGTATCAGTTTCAGAAGCAGAATTGAACTAGATATGGTCCCTGTGTAGGAAACATGGTTCTTTTGTTCAGAGCACACTCACGTTTCCTGATTAATTAGAGACGCTAGAAAGGAAGAGAGTGCTTCTTGCTCTAAAGCAGAGTGTTTTTCTTGGAAGAGAACTGTGCTGTGTGTTTCCCTTCAGAAAAGGAGTTAAATGCCAGGCTCTGTGTCTTCCTACAAGCAAGACTTCCTTTCAGGTAAATGCACTCACTTTTCAGCTCAAAGGAAGCTACATCATCAAGAAGCTCATACTTTTCCTGCTCTTAACTGAAAAGCCTTGGATGTTAATGGACCTGTTGTTTGTATCAGTTTCAGAAGCAGAGTTGAACTGGATATGGTCACTGTGTGTAGGAAACACAGTTCTTTTGTTCTGAGCACACTCATGTTTCCCGCCTTATTAGAGACTCTAGAAAGCAAGAGCGTGCTTCTTGCTCTAAAGCAGAGTGTGTTTCATGGATGAGAACTGTGCTGTGTGTTTCCCTTCAGAAATGGAGTTAAATGCCAGGCTCTGTGTCTTCCTACAAGCAAGACTTCCTTTCAGGTAAATGCACTCACTTTTCAGCTCAAAGGAAGCTACATCATCACGAAGCTCATACTTTTCCCGCTCTTAACTGAAAAGCATTGGATGTTAATGGACCTGTTGTTTGTATCAGTTTCAGAAGCAGAGTTGAACTGGATATGGTCACTGTGTGTAGGAAACACAGTTCTTTTGTTCGGAGCACACTCATGTTTCCCGCCTTATTAGAGACTCTAGATACCAAGAGAGTGCCTCTTGCTCTAAAGCAGAGTGTGTTTCATGGATGAGAACTGTAGTGTGTGTTTCCCTTCAGAAAAGGAGTTAAATGCCAGGCTCTGTGTCTTCCTACAAGCAAGACTTCATTTCAGGTAAACGCACTCACTTTTCAGCTCAAAGGAAGCTACATCATTCACGAAGCTCACACTTTTCCCGCTCTTAACTGAAAAGCATTGGATGTTAATGGACCTGTTGTTTGTATCAGATTCAGAAGCAGAGTTGAACTAGATATGGTCCGGGGGTGTAGGAAACATGGTTCATTTGTTCTGAGCACACTCACGTTTCCTGCCTTTTAGAGACTCTAGAAAGCAAGAGAGTGCATCTTGCTCTAAAGCAGAGTGTGTTTCATGGATGAGAAGTGTGCTGTGTGTTTCCCTTCAGAAAAGGAGTTAAAACCCAGGCTCTATGTCTTCCCACAAGCAAGACTTCCTTTCAGGTAAACACACTCACATTTCAGCTCAAAGGAAGCTACATCATTCACGAAGCTCACAGGTTTCTTGCTCTTAACTGACAAGCACTGGATGTTACAGGACCTGTGGTTTGTATCAGTTTCAGAAGCAGAGTTGAACTAGATATGGTCCATGTGTGTAGGAAACACGGATCTTTTGTTCTGAGCACACTCAAGTTTCCCGACTTATTAGAGATGCTAGAAAGCAAGAGAGTGCTTCTTGCTCTAAAGCAGAGTGTGTTTCATGGATGAGAACTGTGCTGTGTGTTTCCCTTCAGAAATGGAGTTAAATGCCAGGCTCTGTGTCTTCCTACAAGCAAGACTTCCTTTCAGGTAAACGCACTCACTTTTCAGCTCAAAGGAAGCTACATCCTTCAAGAAGCTCACAAGTTTCTAGCTCTTAACTGAAAAGCATTGGATGTTAGAGGACCTGTGGTTTGTATCAGTTTCAGGAGCAGAGTTGAACTAGATATGGTCTCTGTGTAGGAAACACGGTTCTTTTGTTCAGAGCACACTCACGTTTCCTGATTAATTAGAGACGCTAGAAAGGAAGAGAGTGCTTCTTGCTCTAAAGCAGAGTGTTTTTCTTGGAAGAGAACTGTGCTGTGTGTTTCCCTTCAGAAAAGGAGTTAAATGCCAGGCTCTGGGTCTTCCTACAAGCAAGACTTCTTTTCATGTAATGCACTCACTTTTCAGCTCAAATGAAGCAACATCTTTCAGGAAGCTCACAAGTTTCTTGCTCTAACTGAAAAGCATTGGATGTTAGAGGACCTGTGGTTTGTATCAGTTTCAGAAGCAGAGTTGAACTAGATATGGTCCCTGTGTAGGAAACAGGGATCATTTGTTCTGAGCCCACTCCTGTTTCCTGCCTTATTAGAGATGCTAGAAAGCAAGAGAGTGCTTCTTGCTCTAAAGCAGAGTGTGTTTCATGGATGAGATCTGTGCTGTGTGTTTCCCTTCAGAAACGGAGTTAAATGCCAGGCTCTGTGTCTTCCTACAAGCAAGACTTCCTTTCAGGTAAACGCACTCACTTTTCAGCTCAAAGGAAGCTACATCATCAAGAAGCTCATACTTTTCCTGCTCTTAACTGAAAAGCCTTGGATGTTAATGGACCTGTTGTTTGTATCAGTTTCAGAAGCAGAGTTGAACTGGATATGGTCACTGTGTGTAGGAAACACAGTTCTTTTGTTCTGAGCACACTCATGTTTCCCGCCTTATTAGAGACTCTAGAAAGCAAGAGCGTGCTTCTTGCTCTAAAGCAGAGTGTGTTTCATGGATGAGAACTGTGCTGTGTGTTTCCCTTCAGAAATGGAGTTAAATGCCAGGCTCTGTGTCTTCCTACAAGCAAGACTTCCTTTCAGGTAAATGCACTCACTTTTCAGCTCAAAGGAAGCTACATCATCACGAAGCTCATACTTTTCCCGCTCTTAACTGAAAAGCATTGGATGTTAATGGACCTGTTGTTTGTATCAGTTTCAGAAGCAGAGTTGAACTGGATATGGTCACTGTGTGTAGGAAACACAGTTCTTTTGTTCGGAGCACACTCATGTTTCCCGCCTTATTAGAGACTCTAGATACCAAGAGAATGCCTCTTGCTCTAAAGCAGAGTGTGTTTCATGGATGAGAACTGTAGTGTGTGTTTCCCTTCAGAAAAGGAGTTAAATGCCAGGCTCTGTGTCTTCCTACAAGCAAGACTTCATTTCAGGTAAACGCACTCACTTTTCAGCTCAAAGGAAGCTACATCATTCACGAAGCTCACACTTTTCCCGCTCTTAACTGAAAAGCATTGGATGTTAATGGACCTGTTGTTTGTATCAGATTCAGAAGCAGAGTTGAACTAGATATGGTCCGGGGGTGTAGGAAACATGGTTCATTTGTTCTGAGCACACTCACGTTTCCTGCCTTTTAGAGACTCTAGAAAGCAAGAGAGTGCTTCTTGCTCTAAAGCAGAGTGTGTTTCATGGATGAGAAGTGTGCTGTGTGTTTCCCTTCAGAAAAGGAGTTAAATGCCAGGCTCTATGTCTTCCTACAAGCAAGACTTCCTTTCAGGTAAACACACTCACATTTCAGCTCAAAGGAAGCTACATCATTCACGAAGCTCACAGGTTTCTTGCTCTTAACTGACAAGCACTGGATGTTACAGGACCTGTGGTTTGTATCAGTTTCAGAAGCAGAGTTGAACTAGATATGGTCCATGTGTGTAGGAAACACGTATCTTTTGTTCTGAGCACACTCAAGTTTCCCGCCTTATTAGAGATGCTAGAAAGCAAGAGAGTGCTTCTTGCTCTAAAGCAGAGTGTGTTTCATGGATGAGAACTGTGCTGTGTGTTTCCCTTCAGAAAGGGAGTTAAATGCCAGGCTCTGTGTCTTCCTACAAGCAAGACTTCCTTTCAGGTAAATGCACTCACTTTTCAGCTCAAAGGAAGCTACATCCTTCACGAAGCTCACATGTTTCTAGCTCTTAACTGAAAAGCATTGGATGTTAGAGGACCTGTGGTTTGTATCAGATTCAGGAGCAGAGTTGAACTAGATATGGTCTCTGTGTAGGAAACATGGTTCTTTTGTACAGAGCACACTCACATGTCCAGCCTTATTAGGACACTAGAAAGCAAGAGAGTGCTTCTTGCTCTAAAGCAGAGTGTGTTTCATGGATGAGAACTGTGCTGTGTGTTTCCCTTCAGAAAGGGAGTTAAATGCCAGGCTCTGTGTCTTCCTACAAGCAAGACTTCCTTTCAGGTAAATGCACTCACTTTTCAGCTCAAAGGAAGCTACATCCTTCACGAAGCTCACATGTTTCTAGCTCTTAACTGAAAAGCATTGGATGTTAGAGGACCTGTGGTTTGTATCAGATTCAGGAGCAGAGTTGAACTAGATATGGTCTCTGTGTAGGAAACATGGTTCTTTTGTACAGAGCACACTCACATGTCCAGCCTTATTAGGACACTAGAAAGCAAGAGAGTGCTTCTTGCTCTAAAGCAGAGTGTGTTTCATGGATGAGAACTGTGCTGTGTGTTTCCCTTCAGAAAAGGAGTTAAATGCCAGGCTCTGTGTCTTCCTACAAGCAAGACTTCCTTTCAGGTAAATGCACTCACTTTTCAGCTAAAAGGAAGCTACATCATTCATGAAGCTCACAGGTTTCTTGCTCTTAACTGAAAAGCACTGGATGTTAGAGGACCTGTGGTTTGTATCAGTATCAGAAGCAGAGTTGAACTAGATATGGTCCCTGTGTAGGAAACACGATTCTTTTGTTCAGAGCACAATCACGTTTCCTGATTAATTAGAGACGCTAGAAAGGAAGAGAGTGCTTCTTGCTCTAAAGCAGAGTGTTTTTCTTGGAAGAGAACTGTGCTGTGTGTTTCCCTTCAGAAAAGGAGTTAAATGCCAGGCTCTGTGTCTTCCTACAAGCAAGACTTCTTTTCATGTAATGCACTCACTTTTCAGCTCAAATGAAGCAACATCTTTCAGGAAGCTCACAAGTTTCTTGCTCTAACTGAAAAGCATTGGATGTTAGAGGACCTGTGGTTTGTATCAGTTTCAGAAGCAGAGTTGAACTAGATATGGTCCCTGTGTAGGAAACACGGTTCTTTTGTTCAGAGCACACTCACGTTTCCTCATTAATTAGAGACGCTAGAAAACAAGAGAGTGCTTCTTGCTCTAAAGCAGAATGTGTTTCATGGATGAGAACTGTGCTGTGTGTTTCCCTTCAGAAACGGAGTTAAATGCCAGGTTCTGTGTCTTCCTACAAGCAAGACTTTGTTTCAGGTAAACGCACTCACTTTTCAGCTCAAAGGAAGTTACATCATTCACGAAGCTCACAGGTTTCTCCCTCATAACTGACAAGCATTGGATGTTAGAGGACCTGTGGTTTGTATCAGTTTCAGAAGCAGAGTTGAACTAGATATGGTCCGTGTGTGTAGGAAACAGGGATCATTTGTTCTGAGCCCACTCCTGTTTCCTGCCTTATTAGAGATGCTAGAAAGCAAGAGAGTGCTTCTTGCTCTAAAGCAGAGTGTGTTTCATGGATGAGATCTGTGCTGTGTGTTTCCCTTCAGAAACGGAGTTAAATGCCAGGCTCTGTGTCTTCCTACAAGCAAGACTTATTTCAGGTAAACGCACTCACTTTTCAGCTCAAAGGAAGCTACATCATCAAGAAGCTCATACTTTTCCTGCTCTTAACTGAAAAGCCTTGGATGTTAATGGACCTGTTGTTTGTATCAGTTTCAGAAGCAGAGTTGAACTGGATATGGTCACTGTGTGTAGGAAACACAGTTCTTTTGTTCTGAGCACACTCATGTTTCCCGCCTTATTAGAGACTCTAGAAAGCAAGAGCGTGCTTCTTGCTCTAAAGCAGAGTGTGTTTCATGGATGAGAACTGTGCTGTGTGTTTCCCTTCAGAAATGGAGTTAAATGCCAGGCTCTGTGTCTTCCTACAAGCAAGACTTCCTTTCAGGTAAATGCACTCACTTTTCAGCTCAAAGGAAGCTACATCCTTCAGGAAGCTCACACGTTTCTAGCTCTTAACTGAAAAGCATTGGATGTTAGAGGACCTGTGGTTTGTATCAGTTTCAGAAGCAGAGTTGAACTAGATATGATCCCTGTGTAGGAAACACCGTTCTTTTGTTCAGAGCACACTCACGTTTCCTGATTAATTAGAGACGCTAGAAAGGAAGAGAGTGCTTCTTGCTCTAAAGCAGAATGTTTTTCTTGGAAGAGAACTGTGCTGTGTGTTTCCCTTCAGAAAAGGAGTTAAATGCCAGGCTCTGTGTCTTCCTACAAGCAAGACTTCCTTTCAGGTAAAGGCACTCACTTTTCAGCTCAAAGGAAGCAACATCTTTCACGAAGCTCACACGTTTCCCATTCTTAACTGAAAAGCATTGGATGTTAATGGACCTGTTGTTTGTATCAGTTTCAGAAGCAGAGTTGAACTGGATATAGTCCCTGTGTGTAGGAAATACAGTTCTTTTGTTCTGAGCACACTAATGTTTCCCGCCTTATTAGCAACTCTAGAAACCAAGAGAGTGCTTCTTGCTCTAAAGCAGAGTGTGTTTCATGGATGAGAACTGTAGTGTGTGTTTCCCTTCAGAAAAGGAGTTAAATGCCAGGCTCTGTGTCTTCCTACAAGCAAGACTTCATTTCAGGTAAACGCACTCACTTTTCAGCTCAAAGGAAGCTACATCATTCACGAAGGTCACACTTTTCCCGCTCTTAACTGAAAAGCATTGGATGTTAATGGACCTGTTGTTTGTATCAGTTTCAGAAGCAGAGTTGAACTAGATATGGTCCGGGAGTGTAGGAAACATGGTTCATTTGTTCTGAGCACACTCACGTTTCCTGCCTTTTAGAGACTCTAGAAAGCAAGAGAGTGCTTCTTGCTCTAAAGCAGAGTGTGTTTCATGGATGAGAAGTGTGCTGTGTGTTTCCCTTCAGAAAAGGAGTTAAATGCCAGGCTCTGTGTCTTCCTAAAAGCAAGACTTCCTTTCAGGTAAATGCACTCACTTTTCAGCTCAAAGGAAGCTACATCATTCATGAAGCTCACAGGTTTCTTCCTCTTAACTTAAAAGAACTGGATGTTAGAGGACCTGTGGTTTGTATCAGTTTCAGAAGCAGAGTTGAACTAGATATGGTCCCTGTGTAGGAAACACGGTTCTTTTGTTCAGAGCACACTCACGTTTCCTGATTAATTAGAGAGGCTAGAAAGGAAGAGAGTGCTTCTTGCTCTAAAGCAGAGTGTTTTTCTTGGAAGAGAACTGTGCTGTGTGTTTCCCTTCAGAAATGGAGTTAAATGCCAGGCTCTGTGTCTTCCTACAAGCAAGACTTCCTTTCAGGTAAACGCACTCACTTTTCTGCTCAAAGGAAGCTACATCCTTCAAGAAGCTCACAGGTTTCTAGCTCTTAACTGAAAAGCATTGGATGTTAGAGGACCTGTGGTTTGTATCAGTTTCAGGAGCAGAGTTGAACTAGATATGGTCTCTGTGTAGGAAACACGGTTCTTTTGTTCAGAGCACACTCACGTTTCCTGATTAATTAGAGACGCTAGAAAGGAAGAGAGTTCCTCTTGCTCTAAAGCAGAGTGTTTTTCTTGGAAGAGAACTGTGCTGTGTGTTTCCCTTCAGAAAAGGAGTTAAATGCCAGGCTCTGGGTCTTCCTACAAGCAAGACTTCTTTTCATGTAATGCACTCACTTTTCAGCTCAAATGAAGCAACATCTTTCAGGAAGCTCACAAGTTTCTTGCTCTAACTGAAAAGCATTGGATGTTAGAGGACCTGTGGTTTGTATCAGTTTCAGAAGCAGAGTTGAACTAGATATGGTCCGTGTGTGTAGGAAACAGGGATCATTTGTTCTGAGCCCACTCCTGTTTCCCGCCTTATTAGAGATGCTAGAAAGCAAGAGAGTGCTTCTTGCTCTAAAGCAGAGTGTGTTTCATGGATGAGATCTGTGCCATGTGTTTCCCTTCAGAAACGGAGTTAAATGCCAGGCTCTGTGTCTTCCTACAAGCAAGACTTCCTTTCAGGTAAACGCACTCACTTTTCAGCTCAAAGGAAGCTACATCATCACGAAGCTCATACTTTTCCCGCTCTTAACTGAAAAGCATTGGATGTTAATGGACCTGTCGTTTGTATCAGTTTCAGAAGCAGAGTTGAACTGGATATGGTCACTGTGTGTAGGAAACACAGTTCTTTTGTTCTGAGCACACTCATGTTTCCTGCCTTATTAGAGACACTAGATACCAAGAGAGTGCCTCTTGCTCTAAAGCAGAGTGTGTTTCATGGATGAGAACTGTAGTGTGTGTTTCCCTTCAGAAAAGGAGTTAAATGCCAGGCTCTGTGTCTTCCTACAAGCAAGACTTCATTTCAGGTAAACGCACTCACTTTTCAGCTCAAAGGAAGCTACATCATTCACGAAGCTCACACTTTTCCCGCTCTTAACTGAAAAGCATTGGATGTTAATGGACCTGTTGTTTGTATCAGATTCAGAAGCAGAGTTGAACTAGATATGGTCCGGGGGTGTAGGAAACATGGTTCATTTGTTCTGAGCACACTCACGTTTCCTGCCTTTTAGAGACTCTAGAAAGCAAGAGAGTGCTTCTTGCTCTAAAGCAGAGTGTGTTTCATGGATGAGAAGTGTGCTGTGTGTTTCCCTTCAGAAAAGGAGTTAAATGCCAGGCTCTATGTCTTCCTACAAGCAAGACTTCCTTTCAGGTAAACACACTCACATTTCAGCTCAAAGGAAGCTACATCATTCACGAAGCTCACAGGTTTCTTGCTCTTAACTGACAAGCACTGGATGTTAGAGGACCTGTGGTTTGTATCAGTTTCAGAAGCAGAGTTGAACTAGATATGGTAAATGTGTGTAGGAAACACGTATCTTTTGTTCTGAGCACACTCAAGTTTCCCGCCTTATTAGAGATGCTAGAAAGCAAGAGAGTGCTTCTTGCTCTAAAGCAGAGTGTGTTTCATGGATGAGATCTGTGCCATGTGTTTCCCTTCAGAAACGGAGTTAAATGCCAGGCTCTGTGTCTTCCTACAAGCAAGACTTCCTTTCAGGTAAACGCACTCACTTTTCAGCTCAAAGGAAGCTACATCATACTTTTCCCGCTCTTAACTGAAAAGCATTGGATGTTAATGGACCTGTCGTTTGTATCAGTTTCAGAAGCAGAGTTGAACTGGATATGGTCACTGTGTGTAGGAAACACAGTTCTTTTGTTCTGAGCACACTCATGTTTCCTGCCTTATTAGAGACACTAGATACCAAGAGAGTGCCTCTTGCTCTAAAGCAGAGTGTGTTTCATGGATGAGAACTGTAGTGTGTGTTTCCCTTCAGAAAAGGAGTTAAATGCCAGGCTCTGTGTCTTCCTACAAGCAAGACTTCCTTTCAGGTAAACGCACTCACTTTTCAGCTCAAAGGAAGCTACATCATTCACGAAGCTCACACTTTTCCCGCTCTTAACTGAAAAGCATTGGATGTTAATGGACCTGTTGTTTGTATCAGATTCAGAAGCAGAGTTGAACTAGATATGGTCCGGGGGTATAGGAAACATGGTTCATTTGTTCTGAGCACACTCACGTTTCCTGCCTTTTAGAGACTCTAGAAAGCAAGAGAGTGCTTCTTGCTCTAAAGCAGAGTGTGTTTCATGGATGAGAAGTGTGCTGTGTGTTTCCCTTCAGAAAAGGAGTTAAATGCCAGGCTCTATGTCTTCCTACAAGCAAGACTTCCTTTCAGGTAAACACACTCACATTTCAGCTCAAAGGAAGCTACATCATTCACGAAGCTCACAGGTTTCTTGCTCTTAACTGACAAGCACTGGATGTTAGAGGACCTGTGGTTTGTATCAGTTTCAGAAGCAGAGTTGAACTAGATATGGTAAATGTGTGTAGGAAACACGTATCTTTTGTTCTGAGCACACTCAAGTTTCCCGCCTTATTAGAGATGCTAGAAAGCAAGAGAGTGCTTCTTGCTCTAAAGCAGAGTGTGTTTCATGGATGAGATCTGTGCCATGTGTTTCCCTTCAGAAACGGAGTTAAATGCCAGGCTCTGTGTCTTCCTACAAGCAAGACTTCCTTTCAGGTAAACGCACTCACTTTTCAGCTCAAAGGAAGCTACATCATCACGAAGCTCATACTTTTCCCGCTCTTAACTGAAAAGCATTGGATGTTAATGGACCTGTCGTTTGTATCAGTTTCAGAAGCAGAGTTGAACTGGATATGGTCACTGTGTGTAGGAAACACAGTTCTTTTGTTCTGAGCACACTCATGTTTCCCGCCTTATTAGAGACACTAGATACAAAGAGAGTGCCTCTTGCTCTAAAGCAGAGTGTGTTTCATGGATGAGAACTGTAGTGTGTGTTTCCCTTCAGAAAAGGAGTTAAATGCCAGGCTCTGTGTCTTCCTACAAGCAAGACTTCATTTCAGGTAAACGCACTCACTTTTCAGCTCAAAGGAAGCTACATCATTCATGAAGCTCACACTTTTCCCGCTCTTAACTGAAAAGCATTGGATGTTAATGGACCTGTTGTTTGTATCAGATTCAGAAGCAGAGTTGAACTAGATATGGTCCGGGGGTATAGGAAACATGGTTCATTTGTTCTGAGCACACTCACGTTTCCTGCCTTTTAGAGACTCTAGAAAGCAAGAGAGTGCTTCTTGCTCTAAAGCAGAGTGTGTTTCATGGATGAGAAGTGTGCTGTGTGTTTCCCTTCAGAAAAGGAGTTAAATGCCAGGCTCTATGTCTTCCTACAAGCAAGACTTCCTTTCAGGTAAACACACTCACATTTCAGCTCAAAGGAAGCTACATCATTCACGAAGCTCACAGGTTTCTTGCTCTTAACTGACAAGCACTGGATGTTAGAGGACCTGTGGTTTGTATCAGTTTCAGAAGCAGAGTTGAACTAGATATGGTAAATGTGTGTAGGAAACACGTATCTTTTGTTCTGAGCACACTCAAGTTTCCCGCCTTATTAGAGATGCTAGAAAGCAAGAGAGTGCTTCTTGCTCTAAAGCAGAGTGTGTTTCATGGATGAGATCTGTGCCATGTGTTTCCCTTCAGAAACGGAGTTAAATGCCAGGCTCTGTGTCTTCCTACAAGCAAGACTTCCTTTCAGGTAAACGCACTCACTTTTCAGCTCAAAGGAAGCTACATCATCACGAAGCTCATACTTTTCCCGCTCTTAACTGAAAAGCATTGGATGTTAATGGACCTGTCGTTTGTATCAGTTTCAGAAGCAGAGTTGAACTGGATATGGTCACTGTGTGTAGGAAACACAGTTCTTTTGTTCTGAGCACACTCATGTTTCCCGCCTTATTAGAGACACTAGATACCAAGAGAGTGCCTCTTGCTCTAAAGCAGAGTGTGTTTCATGGATGAGAACTGTAGTGTGTGTTTCCCTTCAGAAAAGGAGTTAAATGCCAGGCTCTGTGTCTTCCTACAAGCAAGACTTCATTTCAGGTAAACGCACTCACTTTTCAGCTCAAAGGAAGCTACATCATTCACGAAGCTCACACTTTTCCCGCTCTTAACTGAAAAGCATTGGATGTTAATGGACCTGTTGTTTGTATCAGATTAAGAAGCAGAGTTGAACTAGATATGGTCCGGGGGTGTAGGAAACATGGTTCCTTTGTTCTGAGCACACTCACGTTTCCTGCCTTTTAGAGACTCTAGAAAGCAAGAGAGTGCTTCTTGCTCTAAAGCAGAGTGTGTTTCATGGATGAGAAGTGTGCTGTGTGTTTCCCTTCAGAAAAGGAGTTAAATGCCAGGCTCTAAGTCTTCCTACAAGCAAGACTTCCTTTCAGGTAAACACACTCACATTTCAGCTCAAAGGAAGCTACATCATTCACGAAGCTCACAGGTTTCTTGCTCTTAACTGACAAGCACTGGATGTTACAGGACCTGTGGTTTGTATCAGTTTCAGAAGCAGAGTTGAACTAGATATGGTAAATGTGTGTAGGAAACACGTATCTTTTGTTCTGAGCACACTCAAGTTTCCCGCCTTATTAGAGATGCTAGAAAGCAAGAGAGTGCTTCTTGCTCTAAAGCAGAGTGTGTTTCATGGATGAGAACTGTGCTGTGTGTTTCCCTTCAGAAAAGGAGTTAAATGCCAGGCTCTGTGTCTTCCTACAAGCAAGACTTCCTTTCAGGTAAATGCACTCACTTTTCAGCTCAAAGGAAGCAACATCTTTCACGAAGCTCACACGTTTTTTGCTCTAACTGAAAAGCATTGGATGTTAGAGGACCTGTGGTTTGTATCAGTTTCAGAAGCAGAGTTGAACTAGATATGGTCCCTGTGTAGGAAACACGGTTCTTTTGTTCAGAGCACACTCATGTTTCCTGATTAATTAGAGAAGCTAGAAAACAAGAGAGTGCTTCTTGCTCTAAAGCAGAGTGTGTTTCATGGATGAGAACTGTAGTGTGTGTTTCCCTTCAGAAAAGGAGTTAAATGCCAGGTTCTGTGTCTTCCTACAAGCAAGACTTTGTCTCAGCTAAACGCACTCACTTTTCAGCTCAAAGGAAGCTACATCATTCACGAAGCTCACAGGTTTCTCCCTCATAACTGACAAGCATTGGATGTTAGAGGACCTGTGGTTTGTATCAGTTTCAGAAGCAGAGTTGAACTAGATATGGTCCGTGTGTGTAGGAAACAGGGATCATTTGTTCTGAGCCCACTCCTGTTTCCCGCCTTATTAGAGATGCTAGAAAGCAAGAGAGTGCTTCTTGCTCTAAAGCAGAGTGTGTTTCATGGATGAGATCTGTGCCATGTGTTTCCCTTCAGAAACGGAGTTAAATGCCAGGCTCTGTGTCTTCCTACAAGCAAGACTTCCTTTCAGGTAAACGCACTCACTTTTCAGCTCAAAGGAAGCTACATCATCACGAAGCTCATAATTTTCCCGCTCTTAACTGAAAAGCATTGGATGTTAATGGACCTGTTGTTTGTATCAGTTTCAGAAGCAGAGTTGAACTGGATATGGTCACTGTGTGTAGGAAACACAGTTCTTTTGTTCTGAGCACACTCATGTTTCCCGCCTTATTAGAGACACTAGATACCAAGAGAGTGCCTCTTGCTCTAAAGCAGAGTGTGTTTCATGGATGAGAACTGTAGTGTGTGTTTCCCTTCAGAAAAGGAGTTAAATGCCAGGCTCTGTGTCTTCCTACAAGCAAGACTTCCTTTCAGGTAAACGCACTCACTTTTCAGCTCAAAGGAAGCTACATCCTTCACGAAGCTCACACGTTTCTAGCTCTTAACTGAAAAGCATTGGATGTTCGAGGACCTGTGGTTTGTATCAGTCTCAGAAGCAGAGTTGAACTAGATATGGTCCCTGTGTAGGAAACACGGTTCTTTTGTTCAGAGCACACTCATGTTTCCTGATTAATTAGAGACGCTAGAAAGGAAGAGAGTGCTTCTTGCTCTAAAGCAGAGTGTGTTTCATGGATGAGAACTGTAGTGTGTGTTTCCCTTCAGAAAAGGAGATAAATGCCAGGCTCTGTGTCTTCCTACAAGCAAGACTTCATTTCAGGTAAACGCACTCACTTTTCAGCTCAAAGGAAGCTACATCATTCACGAAGCTCACACTTTTCCCTCTCTTAACTGAAAAGCATTGGATGTTAATGGACCTGTTGTTTGTATCAGTTTCAGAAGCAGAGTTGAACTAGATATGGTCCGGGAGTGTAGGAAACATGGTTCATTTGTTCTGAGCACACTCATGTTTCCTGCCTTTTAGAGACCCTAGAAAGCAAGAGAGTGCTTCTTGCTCTAAAGCACAGTGTGTTTCATGGATGAGAAGTGTGCTGTGTGTTTCCCTTCAGAAAAGGAGTTAAATGCCAGGCTCTGTGTCTTCCTACATGCAAGACTTCTTTTCAGGTAAATGCACTCACTTTTCAGCTCAAAGGAAGCAACATCTTTCACGAAGCTCACACGTTTTTTGCTCTAACTGAAAAGCATTGGATGTTAGATGACCTGTGGTTTGTATCAGTTTCAGAAGCAGAGTTGAACTGGATATGGTCACTGTGTGTAGGAAACACAGTTCTTTTGTTCTGAGCACACTCATGTTTCCAGCCTTATTAGAGACACTAGATACCAAGAGAGTGCCTCTTGCTCTAAAGCAGAGTGTGTTTCATGGATGAGAACTGTAGTGTGTGTTTCCCTTCAGAAAAGGAGATAAATGCCAGGCTCTGTGTCTTCCTACAAGCAAGACTTCATTTCAGGTAAACGCACTCACTTTTCAGCTAAAAGGAAGCTACATCATTCATGAAGCTCACAGGTTTCTTGCTCTTAACTGAAAAGCACTGGATGTTAGAGGACCTGTGGTTTGTATCAGTATCAGAAGCAGAGTTGAACTAGATATGGTCCCTGTGAAGGAAACAAGATTCTTTTGTTCAGAGCACAATCACGTTTCCTGATTAATTAGAGACGCTAGAAAGGAAGAGAGTGCTTCTTGCTCTAAAGCAGAGTGTTTTTCTTGGAAGAGAACTGTGCTGTGTGTTTCCCTTCAGAAAAGGAGTTAAATGCCAGGCTCTGTGTCTTCCTACAAGCACGACTTCTTTTCATGTAATGCACTCACTTTTCAGCTCAAGTGAAGCAACATCTTTCAGGAAGCTCACAAGTTTCTTGCTCTAACTGAAAAGCATTGGATGTTAGAGGACCTGTGGTTTGTATCAGTTTCAGAAGCAGAGTTGAACTAGATATGGTCCCTGTGTAGGAAACACGGTTCTTTTGTTCAGAGCACACTCACGTTTCCTGATTAATTAGAGACGCTAGAAAACAAGAGAGTGCTTCTTGCTCTAAAGCAGAATGTGTTTCATGGATGAGAACTGTGCTGTGTGTTTCCCTTCAGAAATGGAGTTAAATGCCAGGTTCTGTGTCTTCCTACAAGCAAGACTTTGTTTCAGGTAAACGCACTCACTTTTCAGCTCAAAGGAAGCTACATCATCAAGAAGCTCATACTTTTCCTGCTCTAAACTGAAAAGCCTTGGATGTTAATGGACCTGTTGTTTGTATCAGTTTCAGAAGCAGAGTTGAACTGGATATGGTCACTGTGTGTAGGAAACACAGTTCTTTTGTTCTGAGCACACTCATGTTTCCCGCCTTATTAGAGACACTAGATACCAAGAGAGTGCCTCTTGCTCTAAAGCAGAGTGTGTTTCATGGATGAGAACTGTAGTGTGTGTTTCCCTTCAGAAACGGAGTTAAATGCCAGGCTCTGTGTCTTCCTACAAGCAAGACTTCATTTCAGGTAAAAGCACTCAGTTTTCAGCTAAAAGGATTCTACATCATTCAGGAAGCTCACACGTTTCTAGCTCTTAACTGAAAAGCATTGGATGTTAGAGGACCTGTGGTTTGTATCAGTTTCAGAAGCAGAGTTGAACTAGATATGGTCCGTGTGTGTAGGAAACACAGTTCTTTTGTTCTGAGCACTCTCACGTTTCCCACCTTATTAGAGACTCTAGAAAGCAAGAGAGTGCTTCTTGCTCTAAAGCAGAGTGTGTTTCATGGATGAGAACTGTGCTGTGTGTTTCCCTTCAGAAATGGAGTTAAATGCCAGGCTCTGTGTCTTCCTACAAGCAAGACTTCCTTTCAGGTAAATGCACTCACTTTTCAGCTCAAAGGAAGCTACATCCTTCAGGAAGCTCACACGTTTCTAGCTCTTAACTGAAAAGCATTGGATGTTAGAGGACCTGTGGTTTGTATCAGTTTCAGAAGCAGAGTTGAACTAGATATGATCCCTGTGTAGGAAACACCGTTCTTTTGTTCAGAGCACACTCACGTTTCCTGATTAATTAGAGAAGCTAGAAAACAAGAGAGTGCTTCTTACTCTAAAGCAGAGTGTGTTTCATGGATGAGAACTGTGCTGTGTGTTTCCCTTCAGAAATGGAGTTAAATGCCAGGCTCTGTGTCTTCCTACAAGCAAGACTTTGTTTCAGGTAAATGCACTCACTTTTCAGCTCAAAGGAAGCTATATCATTCACGAAGCTCACAGGTTTCTCGCTCTTAACTGACAAGCATTGGATGTTAGAGGACCTGTTGTTTGTATCAGTTTCAGAAGCAGAGTTGAACTGGATATGGTCCCTGTGTGTAGGAAACATAGTTCTTTTGTTCTGAGCACACTCATGTTTCCCGACTTATTAGAGACACTAGATACCAAGAGAGTGCCTCTTGCTCTAAGGCAGAGTGTGTTTCATGGATGAGATCTGTGCTGTGTGTTTCCCTTCAGAAATGGAGTTAAATGCCCGGCTCTGTGTCTTCCTACAAGCAAGACTTCCTTTCAGGTAAACGCACTCACTTTTCAGCTCAAAGGAAGCTACATCATCAGGAAGCTCATACTTTTCCCGCTATTAACTGAAAAGCCTTGGATGTTAATGGACCTGTTGTTTGTATCAGTTTCAGAAGCAGAGTTGAACTGGATATGGTCACTGTGTGTAGGAAACACAGTTCTTTTGTTCTGAGCACACTCATGTTTCCCGCCTTATTAGAGACACTAGATACCAAGAGAGTGCCTCTTGCTCTAAAGCAGAGTGTGTTTCATGGATGAGAACTGTAGTGTGTGTTTCCCTTCAGAAACGGAGTTAAATGCCAGGCTCTGTGTCTTCCTACAAGCAAGACTTCATTTCAGGTAAAAGCACTCAGTTTTCAGCTAAAAGGATTCTACATCATTCAGGAAGCTCACACGTTTCTAGCTCTTAACTGAAAAGCATTGGATGTTAGAGGACCTGTGGTTTGTATCAGTTTCAGAAGCAGAGTTGAACTAGATATGGTCCGTGTGTGTAGGAAACACAGTTCTTTTGTTCTGAGCACTCTCACGTTTCCCACCTTATTAGAGACTCTAGAAAGCAAGAGAGTGCTTCTTGCTCTAAAGCAGAGTGTGTTTCATGGATGAGAACTGTGCTGTGTGTTTCCCTTCAGAAATGGAGTTAAATGCCAGGCTCTGTGTCTTCCTACAAGCAAGACTTCCTTTCAGGTAAATGCACTCACTTTTCAGCTCAAAGGAAGCTACATCCTTCAGGAAGCTCACACGTTTCTAGCTCTTAACTGAAAAGCATTGGATGTTAGAGGACCTGTGGTTTGTATCAGTTTCAGAAGCAGAGTTGAACTAGATATGATCCCTGTGTAGGAAACACCGTTCTTTTGTTCAGAGCACACTCACGTTTCCTGATTAATTAGAGAAGCTAGAAAACAAGAGAGTGCTTCTTACTCTAAAGCAGAGTGTGTTTCATGGATGAGAACTGTGCTGTGTGTTTCCCTTCAGAAATGGAGTTAAATGCCAGGCTCTGTGTCTTCCTACAAGCAAGACTTTGTTTCAGGTAAATGCACTCACTTTTCAGCTCAAAGGAAGCTATATCATTCACGAAGCTCACAGGTTTCTCGCTCTTAACTGACAAGCATTGGATGTTAGAGGACCTGTTGTTTGTATCAGTTTCAGAAGCAGAGTTGAACTGGATATGGTCCCTGTGTGTAGGAAACATAGTTCTTTTGTTCTGAGCACACTCATGTTTCCCGACTTATTAGAGACACTAGATACCAAGAGAGTGCCTCTTGCTCTAAGGCAGAGTGTGTTTCATGGATGAGATCTGTGCTGTGTGTTTCCCTTCAGAAATGGAGTTAAATGCCCGGCTCTGTGTCTTCCTACAAGCAAGACTTCCTTTCAGGTAAACGCACTCACTTTTCAGCTCAAAGGAAGCTACATCATCAGGAAGCTCATACTTTTCCCGCTATTAACTGAAAAGCCTTGGATGTTAATGGACCTGTTGTTTGTATCAGTTTCAGAAGCAGAGTTGAACTGGATATGGTCCCTGTGTGTAGGAAAGACAGTTCTTTTGTTCTGAGCACACTCATGTTTCCCGCCTTATTAGAGACACTAGATACCAAGAGAGTGCCTCTTGCTCTAAAGCAGAGTGTGTTTCATGGATGAGAACTGTAGTGTGTGTTTCCCTTCAGAAAAGGAGATAAATGCCAGGCTCTGTGTCTTCCTACAAGCAAGACTTCATTTCAGGTAAAGGCACTCACTTTTCAGCTCAAAGGAAGCTACATCATTCACGAAGCTCACACTTTTCCCGCTCTTAACTGAAAAGCATTGGATGTTAATGGACCTGTTGTTTGTATCAGTTTCAGAAGCAGATTTGAACTAGATATGGTCCGGGGGTGTATGAAACATGGTTCATTTGTTCTGAGCACACTCACGTTTCCTGCCTTTTAGAGACTCTAGAAAGCAAGAGAGTGCTTCTTGCTCTAAAGCAGAGTGTGTTTCATGGATGAGAAGTGTGCTGTGTGTTTCCCTTCAGAAAAGGAGTTAAATGCCAGGCTCTATGTCTTCCTACAAGCAAGACTTCCTTTCAGGTAAACACACTCACTTTTCAGCTCTAAGGAAGCAACATCATTCAGGAAGCTCACAGGTTTCTTCCTCTTAACTTAAAAGCACTGGATGTTAGAGGACCTGCGGTTTGTATCAGTTTCAGAAGCAGAGTTGAACTAGATATGGTCCATGTGTGTAGGAAACACGGTTCTTTTGTTCAGAGCACACTCACGTTTCCTGATTAATTAGAGATGCTAGAAAGGAAGAGAGTGCTTCTTGCTCTAAAGCAGAGTGTTTTTCTTGGAAGAGAACTGTGCTGTGTGTTTCCCTTCAGAAAAGGAGTTAAATGCCAGGCTCTGTGTCTTCCTACATGCAAGACTTCTTTTCAGGTAAATGCACTCACTTTTCAGCTCAAAGGAAGCAACATCTTTCACGAAGCTCACACGTTTTTTGCTCTAACTGAAAAGCATTGGATGTTAGAGGACCTGTGGTTTGTATCAGTTTCAGAAGCAGAGTTGAACTAGATATGGTCCCTGTGTAGGAACCACGGGTCTTTTGTTCAGAGCACACTCACGTTTCCTGATTAATTAGAGAAGCTAGAAAACAAGAGAGTGCTTCTTGCTCTAAAGCAGAGTGTGTTTCATGGATGAGAACTGTGCTGTGTGTTTCCCTTCAGAAATGGAGTTAAATGCCAGGCTCTGTGTCTTCCTACAAGCAAGACTTTGTTTCAGGTAAATGCACTCACTTTTCAGCTCAAAGGAAGCTATATCATTCACGAAGCTCACAGGTTTCTGGCTCTTAACTGACAAGCATTGGATGTTAGAGGACCTGTGGTTTGTATTAGTTTCAGAAGCAGAGTTGAACTGGATATGGTCCCTGTGTGTAGGAAACAGGTATCTTTGGTCTGAGCCCACTCCTGTTTCCCGCCTTATTAGAGATGCTAGAAAGCAAGAGAGTGCATCTTGCTCTAAAGCAGAGTGTGTTTCATGGATGAGATCTTTGCTGTGTGTTTCCCTTCAGAAAGGGAGTTAAATGCCAGGCTCTGTGTCTTCCTACAAGCAAGACTTCCTTTCAGGTAAATGCACTCACTTTTCAGCTCAAAGGAAGCTACATCCTTCAGGAAGCTCACACGTTTCTAGCTCTTAACTGAAAAGCATTGGATGTTAGAGGACCTGTGGTTTGTATCAGTTTCAGAAGCAGAGTTGAACTAGATATGATCCCTGTGTAGGAAACACCGTTCTTTTGTTCAGAGCACACTCACGTTTCCTGATTAATTAGAGAAGCTAGAAAACAAGAGAGTGCTTCTTGCTCTAAAGCAGAGTGTGTTTCATGGATGAGAACTGTGCTGTGTGTTTCCCTTCAGAAATGGAGTTAAATGCCAGGCTCTGTGTCTTCCTACAAGCAAGACTTTGTTTCAGGTAAATGCACTCACTTTTCAGCTCAAAGGAAGCTATATCATTCACGAAGCTCACAGGTTTCTCGCTCTTAACTGACAAGCATTGGATGTTAGAGGACCTGTGGTTTGTATTAGTTTCAGAAGCAGAGTTGAACTGGATATGGTCCGTGTGTGTAGGAAACAGGGATCTTTGGTCTGAGCCCACTCCTGTTTCCCGCCTTATTAGAGATGCTAGAAAGCAAGAGAGTGCATCTTGCTCTAAAGCAGAGTGTGTTTCATGGATGAGATCTTTGCTGTGTGTTTCCCTTCAGAAAGGGAGTTAAATGCCAGGCTCTGTGTCTTCCTACAAGCAAGACTTCCTTTCAGGTAAACGCACTCACTTTTCAGCTCAAAGGAAGCTACATCCTTCACGAAGCTCACATGTTTCTAGCTCTTAACTGAAAAGCATTGGATGTTAGAGGACCTGTGGTTTGTATCAGTTTCAGGAGCAGAGTTGAACTAGATATGGTCACTGTGTAGGAAACACGGTTCTTTTGTTCAGAGCACACTCATGTTTCCTGATTAATTAGAGACGCTAGAAAGGAAGAGAGTGCTTCTTGCTCTAAAGCAGAGTGTTTTTCTTGGAAGAGAACTGTGCTGTGTGTTTCCCTTCAGAAAAGGAGTTAAATGCCAGGCTCTGTGTCTTCCTACAAGCAAGACTTCTTTTCAGGTAAATGCACTCACTTTTCAGCTCAAAGGAAGCAACATCTTTCACGAAGCTCACAGGTTTCTTGCTCTAACTGAAAAGCATTGGATGTTAGAGGACCTGTTGTTTGTATCAGTTTCAGAAGCAGAGTTGAACTGGATATGGTCCCTGTGTGTAGGAAACATAGTTCTTTTGTTCTGAGCACACTCATGTTTCCCGACTTATTAGAGACACTAGATACCAAGAGAGTGCCTCTTGCTCTAAGGCAGAGTGTGTTTCATGGATGAGATCTGTGCTGTGTGTTTCCCTTCAGAAATGGAGTTAAATGCCCGGCTCTGTGTCTTCCTACAAGCAAGACTTCCTTTCAGGTAAACGCACTCACTTTTCAGCTCAAAGGAAGCTACATCATCAGGAAGCTCATACTTTTCCCGCTCTTAACTGAAAAGCCTTGGATGTTAATGGACCTGTTGTTTGTATCAGTTTCAGAAGCAGAGTTGAACTGGATATGGTCCCTGTGTGTAGGAAAGACAGTTCTTTTGTTCTGAGCACACTCATGTTTCCCGCCTTATTAGAGACACTAGATACCAAGAGAGTGCCTCTTGCTCTAAAGCAGAGTGTGTTTCATGGATGAGAACTGTAGTGTGTGTTTCCCTTCAGAAAAGGAGATAAATGCCAGGCTCTGTGTCTTCCTACAAGCAAGACTTCATTTCAGGTAAACGCACTCACTTTTCAGCTCAAAGGAAGCTACATCATTCACGAAGCTCACACTTTTCCCGCTCTTAACTGAAAAGCATTGGATGTTAATGGACCTGTTGTTTGTATCAGTTTCAGAAGCAGATTTGAACTAGATATGGTCCGGGGGTGTATGAAACATGGTTCATTTGTTCTGAGCACACTCACGTTTCCTGCCTTTTAGAGACTCTAGAAAGCAAGAGAGTGCTTCTTGCTCTAAAGCAGAGTGTGTTTCATGGATGAGAAGTGTGCTGTGTGTTTCCCTTCAGAAAAGGAGTTAAATGCCAGGCTCTATGTCTTCCTACAAGCAAGACTTCCTTTCAGGTAAACGCACTCACTTTTCAGCTCTAAGGAAGCAACATCATTCAGGAAGCTCACAGGTTTCTTCCTCTTAACTTAAAAGCACTGGATGTTAGAGGACCTGCGGTTTGTATCAGTTTCAGAAGCAGAGTTGAACTAGATATGGTCCCTGTGTAGGAAACAAGGTTCTTTTGTTCAGAGCACACTCAAGTTTCCTGATTAATTAGAGATGCTAGAAAGGAAGAGAGTGCTTCTTGCTCTAAAGCAGAGTGTTTTTCTTGGAAGAGAACTGTGCTGTGTGTTTCCCTTCAGAAAAGGAGTTAAATGCCAGGCTCTGTGTCTTCCTACATGCAAGACTTCTTTTCAGGTAAATGCACTCACTTTTCAGCTCAAAGGAAGCAACATCTTTCACGAAGCTCACACGTTTTTTGCTCTAACTGAAAAGCATTGGATGTTAGAGGACCTGTGGTTTGTATCAGTTTCAGAAGCAGAGTTGAACTAGATATGGTCCCTGTGTAGGAACCACGGGTCTTTTGTTCAGAGCACACTCACGTTTCCTGATTAATTAGAGAAGCTAGAAAACAAGAGAGTGCTTCTTGCTCTAAAGCAGAGTGTGTTTCATGGATGAGAACTGTGCTGTGTGTTTCCCTTCAGAAATGGAGTTAAATGCCAGGCTCTGTGTCTTCCTACAAGCAAGACTTTGTTTCAGGTAAATGCACTCACTTTTCAGCTCAAAGGAAGCTATATCATTCACGAAGCTCACAGGTTTCTCGCTCTTAACTGACAAGCATTGGATGTTAGAGGACCTGTGGTTTGTATTAGTTTCAGAAGCAGAGTTGAACTGGATATGGTCCCTGTGTGTAGGAAACAGGGATCTTTGGTCTGAGCCCACTCCTGTTTCCCGCCTTATTAGAGATGCTAGAAAGCAAGAGAGTGCATCTTGCTCTAAAGCAGAGTGTGTTTCATGGATGAGATCTTTGCTGTGTGTTTCCCTTCAGAAAGGGAGTTAAATGCCAGGCTCTGTGTCTTCCTACAAGCAAGACTTCCTTTCAGGTAAACGCACTCACTTTTCAGCTCAAAGGAAGCTACATCATCAGGAAGCTCATACTTTTCCTGCTCTTAACTGAAAAGCATTGGAGGTTAATGGACCTGTTGTTTGTATCAGTTTCAGAAGCAGAGTTGAACTGGATATGGTCCCTGTGTGTAGGAAACACAGTTCTTTTGTTCTGAGCACACTCATGTTTCCCGCCTTATTAGAGACACTAGATACCAAGAGAGTGCCTCTTGCTCTAAAGCAGAGTGTGTTTCATGGATGAGAACTGTAGTGTGTTTCCCTTCAGAAAAGGAGTTAAATGCCAGGCTCTGTGTCTTCCTACAAGCAAGACTTCATTTCAGGTAAAGGCACTCACTTTTCAGCTCAAAGGAAGCTACATCATTCATGAAGCTCACACTTTTCCCGCTCTTAACTGAAAAGCATTGGATGTTAATGGACCTGTTGTTTGTATCCGTTTCAGATGCAGAGTTGAAATAGATATGGTCCGGGGGTGTAGGAAACATGGTTCATTTGTTCTGAGCACACTCACGTTTCCTGCCTTTTAGAGACTCTAGAAAGCAAGAGAGTGCTTCTTGCTCTAAAGCAGAGTGTGTTTCATGGATGAGAAGTGTGCTGTGTGTTTCCCTTCAGAAAAGGAGTTAAATGCCAGGCTCTATGTCTTCCTACAAGCAAGACTTCCTTTCAGATAAACACACTCACATTTCAGCTCAAAGGAAGCTACATCATTCACGAAGCTCACAGGTTTCTTGCTCTTAACTGACAAGCACTGGATGTTAGAGGACCTGTGGTTTGTATCAGTTTCAGAAGCAGAGTTGAACTAGATATGGTCCATGTGTGTAGGAAACACGGATCTTTTGTTCTGAGCACACTCAAGTTTCCCGCCTTATTAGAGATGCTAGAAAGCAAGAGAGTGCTTCTTGCTCTAAAGCAGAGTGTGTTTCATGGATGAGAACTGTGCTGTGTGTTTCCCTTCAGAAAAGGAGTTAAATGCCAGGCTCTGTGTCTTCCTACATGCAAGACTTCTTTTCAGGTAAATGCACTCACTTTTCAGCTCAAAGGAAGCAACATCTTTCACGAAGCTCACACGTTTTTTGCTCTAACTGAAAAGCATTGGATGTTAGAGGACCTGGGGTTTGTATCAGTTTCAGAAGCAGAGTTGAACTAGATATGGTCCCTGTGTAGGAACCACGGTTCTTTTGTTCAGAGCACACTCACGTTTCCTGATTAATTAGAGAAGCTAGAAAACAAGAGAGTGCTTCTTGCTCTAAAGCAGAGTGTGTTTCATGGATGAGAACTGTGCTGTGTGTTTCCCTTCAGAAATGGAGTTAAATGCCAGGCTCTGTGTCTTCCTACAAGCAAGACTTTGTTTCAGGTAAATGCACTCACTTTTCAGCTCAAAGGAAGCTATATCATTCACGAAGCTCACAGGTTTCTCGCTCTTAACTGACAAGCATTGGATGTTAGAGGACCTGTGGTTTGTATTAGTTTCAGAAGCAGAGTTGAACTGGATATGGTCCCTGTGTGTAGGAAACAGGGATCTTTGGTCTGAGCCCACTCCTGTTTCCCGCCTTATTAGAGATGCTAGAAAGCAAGAGAGTGCATCTTGCTCTAAAGCAGAGTGTGTTTCATGGATGAGATCTTTGCTGTGTGTTTCCTTTCAGAAAGGGAGTTAAATGCCAGGCTCTGTGTCTTCCTACAAGCAAGACTTCCTTTCAGGTAAACGCACTCACTTTTCAGCTCAAAGGAAGCTACATCATCAGGAAGCTCATACTTTTCCTGCTCTTAACTGAAAAGCATTGGAGGTTAATGGACCTGTTGTTTGTATCAGTTTCAGAAGCAGAGTTGAACTGGATATGGTCCCTGTGTGTAGGAAACACAGTTCTTTTGTTCTGAGCACACTCATGTTTCCCGCCTTATTAGAGACACTAGATACCAAGAGAGTGCCTCTTGCTCTAAAGCAGAGTGTGTTTCATGGATGAGAACTGTAGTGTGTTTCCCTTCAGAAAAGGAGTTAAATGCCAGGCTCTGTGTCTTCCTACAAGCAAGACTTCATTTCAGGTAAAGGCACTCACTTTTCAGCTCAAAGGAAGCTACATCATTCATGAAGCTCACACTTTTCCCGCTCTTAACTGAAAAGCATTGGATGTTAATGGACCTGTTGTTTGTATCCGTTTCAGATGCAGAGTTGAAATAGATATGGTCCGGGGGTGTAGGAAACATGGTTCATTTGTTCTGAGCACACTCACGTTTCCTGCCTTTTAGAGACTCTAGAAAGCAAGAGAGTGCTTCTTGCTCTAAAGCAGAGTGTGTTTCATGGATGAGAAGTGTGCTGTGTGTTTCCCTTCAGAAAAGGAGTTAAATGCCAGGCTCTATGTCTTCCTACAAGCAAGACTTCCTTTCAGATAAACACACTCACATTTCAGCTCAAAGGAAGCTACATCATTCACGAAGCTCACAGGTTTCTTGCTCTTAACTGACAAGCACTGGATGTTAGAGGACCTGTGGTTTGTATCAGTTTCAGAAGCAGAGTTGAACTAGATATGGTCCATGTGTGTAGGAAACACGGATCTTTTGTTCTGAGCACACTCAAGTTTCCCGCCTTATTAGAGATGCTAGAAAGCAAGAGAGTGCTTCTTGCTCTAAAGCAGAGTGTGTTTCATGGATGAGAACTGTGCTGTGTGTTTCCCTTCAGAAAAGGAGTTAAATGCCAGGCTCTGTGTCTTCCTACATGCAAGACTTCTTTTCAGGTAAATGCACTCACTTTTCAGCTCAAAGGAAGCAACATCTTTCACGAAGCTCACACGTTTTTTGCTCTAACTGAAAAGCATTGGATGTTAGAGGACCTGGGGTTTGTATCAGTTTCAGAAGCAGAGTTGAACTAGATATGGTCCCTGTGTAGGAACCACGGTTCTTTTGTTCAGAGCACACTCACGTTTCCTGATTAATTAGAGAAGCTAGAAAACAAGAGAGTGCTTCTTGCTCTAAAGCAGAGTGTGTTTCATGGATGAGAACTGTGCTGTGTGTTTCCCTTCAGAAATGGAGTTAAATGCCAGGCTCTGTGTCTTCCTACAAGCAAGACTTTGTTTCAGGTAAATGCACTCACTTTTCAGCTCAAAGGAAGCTATATCATTCACGAAGCTCACAGGTTTCTCGCTCTTAACTGACAAGCATTGGATGTTAGAGGACCTGTGGTTTGTATTAGTTTCAGAAGCAGAGTTGAACTGGATATGGTCCCTGTGTGTAGGAAACAGGGATCTTTGGTCTGAGCCCACTCCTGTTTCCCGCCTTATTAGAGATGCTAGAAAGCAAGAGAGTGCATCTTGCTCTAAAGCAGAGTGTGTTTCATGGATGAGATCTTTGCTGTGTGTTTCCTTTCAGAAAGGGAGTTAAATGCCAGGCTCTGTGTCTTCCTACAAGCAAGACTTCCTTTCAGGTAAACGCACTCACTTTTCAGCTCAAAGGAAGCTACATCATCAGGAAGCTCATACTTTTCCTGCTCTTAACTGAAAAGCATTGGAGGTTAATGGACCTGTTGTTTGTATCAGTTTCAGAAGCAGAGTTGAACTGGATATGGTCCCTGTGTGTAGGAAACACAGTTCTTTTGTTCTGAGCACACTCATGTTTCCCGCCTTATTAGAGACACTAGATACCAAGAGAGTGCCTCTTGCTCTAAAGCAGAGTGTGTTTCATGGATGAGAACTGTAGTGTGTGTTTCCCTTCAGAAAAGGAGTTAAATGCCAGGCTCTGTGTCTTCCTACAAGCAAGACTTCATTTCAGGTAAAGGCACTCACTTTTCAGCTCAAAGGAAGCTACATCATTCATGAAGCTCACACTTTTCCCGCTCTTAACTGAAAAGCATTGGATGTTAATGGACCTGTTGTTTGTATCCGTTTCAGATGCAGAGTTGAAATAGATATGGTCCGGGGGTGTAGGAAACATGGTTCATTTGTTCTGAGCACACTCACGTTTCCTGCCTTTTAGAGACTCTAGAAAGCAAGAGAGTGCTTCTTGCTCTAAAGCAGAGTGTGTTTCATGGATGAGAAGTGTGCTGTGTGTTTCCCTTCAGAAAAGGAGTTAAATGCCAGGCTCTATGTCTTCCTACAAGCAAGACTTCCTTTCAGGTAAACACACTCACATTTCAGCTCAAAGGAAGCTACATCATTCAAGAAGCTCACAGGTTTCTTGCTCTTAAATGACAAGCACTGGATGTTAGAGGACCTGTGGTTTGTATCAGTTTCAGAAGCAGAGTTGAACTAGATATGGTCCATGTGTGTAGGAAACACGGATCTTTTGTTCTGAGCACACTCAAGTTTCCCGCCTTATTAGAGATGCTAGAAAGCAAGAGAGTGCTTCTTGCTCTAAAGCAGAGTGTGTTTCATGGATGAGAACTGTGCTGTGTGTTTCCCTTCAGAAAAGGAGTTAAATGCCAGGCTCTGTGTCTTCCTACATGCAAGACTTCTTTTCAGGTAAATGCACTCATTTTTCAGCTCAAAGGAAGCAACATCTTTCACGAAGCTCACACGTTTTTTGCTCTAACTGAAAAGCATTGGATGTTAGAGGATCTGGGGTTTGTATCAGTTTCAGAAGCAGAGTTGAACTAGATATGGTCCCTGTGTAGGAACCACGGTTCTTTTGTTCAGAGCACACTCACGTTTCCTGATTAATTAGAGAAGCTAGAAAACAAGAGAGTGCTTCTTGCTCTAAAGCAGAGTGTGTTTCATGGATGAGAACTGTGCTGTGTGTTTCCCTTCAGAAATGGAGTTAAATGCCAGGCTCTGTGTCTTCCTACAAGCAAGACTTTGTTTCAGGTAAATGCACTCACTTTTCAGCTCAAAGGAAGCTATATCATTCACGAATCTCACAGGTTTCTCGCTCTTAACTGACAAGCATTGGATGTTAGAGGACCTGTGGTTTGTATTAGTTTCAGAAGCAGAGTTGAACTGGATATGGTCCCTGTGTGTAGGAAACAGGGATCTTTGGTCTGAGCCCACTCCTGTTTCCCGCCTTATTAGAGATGCTAGAAAGCAAGAGAGTGCATCTTGCTCTAAAGCAGAGTGTGTTTCATGGATGAGATCTTTGCTGTGTGTTTCCCTTCAGAAAGGGAGTTAAATGCCAGGCTCTGTGTCTTCCTACAAGCAAGACTTCCTTTCACGTAAATGCACACACTTTTCAGCTCAAAGGAAGCTACATCATTCATGAAGCTGACAGGTTTCTTGCTCTTAACTGAAAAGCACTGGATGTTAGAGGACCTGTGGTTTGTATCAGTCTCAGAAGCAGAGTTGAACTAGATATGGTCCCTGTGTAGGAAACACGGTTCTTTTGTTCAGAGCACACTCATGTTTCCTGATTAATTAGAGACGCTAGAAAGGAAGAGAGTGCTTCTTGCTCTAAAGCAGAGTGTTTTTCTTGGAAGAGAACTGTGCTGTGTGTTTCCCTTCAGAAAAGGAGTTAAATGCCAGGCTCTGTGTCTTCCTACAAGCAAGACTTCTTTTCAGGTAAATGCACTCACTTTTCAGCTCAAAGGAAGCAACATCTTTCACGAAGCTCACACGTTTCTTGCTCTAACTGAAAAGCATTGGATGTTAGAGGACCTGTTGTTTGTATCAGTTTCAGAAGCAGAGTTGAACTGGATATGGTCCCTGTGTGTATGAAACATAGTTCTTTTGTTCTGAGCACACTCATGTATCCCGACTTATTAGAGACACTAGATACCAAGAGAGTGCCTCTTGCTCTAAGGCAGAGTGTGTTTCATGGATGAGATCTGTGCTGTGTGTTTCCCTTCAGAAACAGAGTTAAATGCCAGGCTCTGTGTCTTCCTACAAGCAAGACTTCCTTTCAGGTAAACGCACTCACTTTTCAGCTCAAAGGAAGCTACATCATCACGAAGCTCATAATTTTCCCGCTCTTAACTGAAAAGCCTTGGATGTTAATGGACCTGTTGTTTGTATCAGTTTCAGAAGCAGAGTTGAACTGGATATGGTCCCTGTGTGTAGGAAAGACAGTTCTTTTGTTCTGAGCACACTCATGTTTCCCGCCTTATTAGAGACACTAGATACCAAGAGAGTGCCTCTTGCTCTAAAGCAGAGTGTGTTTCATGGATGAGAACTGTAGTGTGTGTTTCCCTTCAGAAAAGGAGATAAATGCCAGGCTCTGTGTCTTCCTACAAGCAAGACTTCATTTCAGGTAAACGCACTCACATTTCAGCTCAAAGGAAGCTACATCATTCACGAAGCTCACACTTTTCCCTCTCTTAACTGAAAAGCATTGGATGTTAATGGACCTGTTGTTTGTATCAGTTTCAGAAGCAGAGTTGAACTGGATATGGTCCCTGTGTGTAGGAAACAGGGATCTTTGGTCTGAGCCCACTCCTGTTTCCCGCCTTATTAGAGATGCTAGAAAGCAAGAGAGTGCATCTTGCTCTAAAGCAGAGTGTGTTTCATGGATGAGATCTTTGCTGTGTGTTTCCCTTCAGAAAGGGAGTTAAATGCCAGGCTCTGTGTCTTCCTACAAGCAAGACTTCCTTTCACGTAAATGCACACACTTTTCAGCTCAAAGGAAGCTACATCATTCATGAAGCTGACAGGTTTCTTGCTCTTAACTGAAAAGCACTGGATGTTAGAGGACCTGTGGTTTGTATCAGTCTCAGAAGCAGAGTTGAACTAGATATGGTCCCTGTGTAGGAAACACGGTTCTTTTGTTCAGAGCACACTCATGTTTCCTGATTAATTAGAGACGCTAGAAAGGAAGAGAGTGCTTCTTGCTCTAAAGCAGAGTGTTTTTCTTGGAAGAGAACTGTGCTGTGTGTTTCCCTTCAGAAAAGGAGTTAAATGCCAGGCTCTGTGTCTTCCTACAAGCAAGACTTCTTTTCAGGTAAATGCACTCACTTTTCAGCTCAAAGGAAGCAACATCTTTCACGAAGCTCACACGTTTCTTGCTCTAACTGAAAAGCATTGGATGTTAGAGGACCTGTTGTTTGTATCAGTTTCAGAAGCAGAGTTGAACTGGATATGGTCCCTGTGTGTATGAAACATAGTTCTTTTGTTCTGAGCACACTCATGTATCCCGACTTATTAGAGACACTAGATACCAAGAGAGTGCCTCTTGCTCTAAGGCAGAGTGTGTTTCATGGATGAGATCTGTGCTGTGTGTTTCCCTTCAGAAACAGAGTTAAATGCCAGGCTCTGTGTCTTCCTACAAGCAAGACTTCCTTTCAGGTAAACGCACTCACTTTTCAGCTCAAAGGAAGCTACATCATCACGAAGCTCATACTTTTCCCGCTCTTAACTGAAAAGCCTTGGATGTTAATGGACCTGTTGTTTGTATCAGTTTCAGAAGCAGAGTTGAACTGGATATGGTCCCTGTGTGTAGGAAAGACAGTTCTTTTGTTCTGAGCACACTCATGTTTCCCGCCTTATTAGAGACACTAGATACCAAGAGAGTGCCTCTTGCTCTAAAGCAGAGTGTGTTTCATGGATGAGAACTGTAGTGTGTGTTTCCCTTCAGAAAAGGAGATAAATGCCAGGCTCTGTGTCTTCCTACAAGCAAGACTTCATTTCAGGTAAACGCACTCACATTTCAGCTCAAAGGAAGCTACATCATTCACGAAGCTCACACTTTTCCCTCTCTTAACTGAAAAGCATTGGATGTTAATGGACCTGTTGTTTGTATCAGTTTCAGAAGCAGAGTTGAACTAGATATGGTCCGAGAGTGTAGGAAACATGGTTCATTTGTTCTGAGCACACTCACGTTTCCTGCCTTTTAGAGACTCTATAAAGCAAGAGAGTGCTTCTGGCTCTAAAGCAGAGTGTGTTTCATGGATGAGAAGTGTGCTGTGTGTTTCCCTTCAGAAAAGGAGTTAAATGCCAGGCTCTATGTCTTCCTACAAGCAAGAATTCGTTTCAGGTAAACGCACTCACTTTTCAGCTCTAAGGAAGCAACATCATTCAGGAAGCTCACAGGTTTCTTCCTCTTAACTTAAAAGCACTGGATGTTAGAGGACCTGTGGTTTGTATCAGTTTCAGAAGCAGAGTTGAACTAGATATGGTCCCTGTGTAGGAAACACGGTTCTTTTGTTCAGAGCACACTCACGTTTCCTGATTAATTAGAGATGCTAGAAAGGAAGAGAGTGCTTCTTGCTCTAAAGCAGAGTGTTTTTCTTGGAAGAGAACTGTGCTGTGTGTTTCCCTTCAGAAAAGGAGTTAAATGCCAGGCTCTGTGTCTTCCTACAAGCAAGACTTCCTTTCAGGTAAACGCACTCACTTTTCAGCTCAAAGGAAGCTACATCATCACGAAGCTCATACTTTTCCCGCTCTTAACTGAAAAGCCTTGGATGTTAATGGACCTGTTGTTTGTATCAGTTTCAGAAGCAGAGTTGAATTGGATATGGTCACTGTGTGTAGGAAACACAGTTCTTTTGTTCTGAGCACACTCATGTTTCCTGCCTTATTAGAGACACTAGATACCAAGAGAGTGCCTCTTCCTCTAAAGCAGAGTGTGTTTCATGGATGAGAACTGTAGTGTGTGTTTCCCTTCAGAAAAGGAGATAAATGCCAGGCTCTGTGTCTTCCTACAAGCAAGACTTCATTTCAGGTAAACGCACTCACTTTTCAGCTCAAAGGAAGCTACATCATTCACGAAGCTCACACTTTTCCCTCTCTTAACTGAAAAGCATTGGATGTTAATGGACCTGTTGTTTGTATCAGTTTCAGAAGCAGAGTTGAACTAGATATGGTCCGGGAGTGTAGGAAACATGGTTCATTTGTTCTGAGCACACTCACGTTTCCTGCCTTTTAGAGACTCTAGAAAGCAAGAGAGTGCTTCTTGCTCTAAAGCAGAGTGTGTTTCATGGATGAGAAGTGTGCTGTGTGTTTCCCTTCAGAAAAGGAGTTAAATGCCAGGCTCTATGTCTTCCTACAAGCAAGACTTCCTTTCAGGTAAACGCACTCACTTTTCAGCTCTAAGGAAGCTACATCATTCAGGAAGCTCACACTTTTCTTGCTCTTAACTGACAAGCACTGGATGTTAGAGGACCTGTGGTTTGTATCAGTTTCAGAAGCAGAGTTGAACTAGATATGCTCCATGTGTGTAGGAAACACGGATCTTTTGTGCTGAGCACACTCACGTTTCCCGCCTTATTAGAGATGCTAGAAAGCAAGAGAGTGCTTCTTGCTCTAAAGCAGAGTGTGTTTCATGGATGAGATCTGTGCTGTGTGTTTCCCTTCAGAAATGGAGTTAAATGCCACGCTCTGTGTCTTCCTAAAAGCAAGACTTCCTTTCAGGTAAATTCACTCACTTTTCAGCTCAAAGGAAGCTACATCATTCATGAAGCTCACAGGTTTCTTCCTCTTAACTTAAAAGCACTGTATTTTAGAGGACCTGTGGTTTGTATCAGTTTCAGAAGCAGAATTGTACTAGATATGGTCCCTGTGTAGGAAACACGGTTCTTTTGTTCAGAGCACACTCACGTTTCCTGATTAATTAGAGACGCTAGAAAGGAAGAGAGTGCTTCTTGCTCTAAAGCAGAGTGTTTTTCTTGGAAGAGAACTGTGCTGTGTGTTTCCCTTCAGAAAAGGAGTTAAATGCCAGGCTCTGTGTCTTCCTACAAGCAAGACTTCCTTTCAGGTAAACGCACTCACTTTTCAGCTCAAAGGAAGCTACATCATTCACGAACCTCACAGGTTTCCTGCTCTTAACTGAAAAGCATTGGATGTTAATGGACCTGTTGTTTGTATCAGTTTCAGAAGCAGAGTTGAACTGGATATAGTCCCTGTGTGTAGGAAACACAGTTCTTTTGTTCTGAGCACACTAATGTTTTCCGCCTTATTAGAGACTCTAGAAACCAAGAGAGTGCTTCTTGCTCTAAAGCAGAGTGTGTTTCATGGATGAGATCTGTGCTGTGTGTTTCCCTTCAGAAAGGGAGTTAAATGCCAGGCTCTGTGTCTTCCTACAAGCAAGACTTCCTTTCAGGTAAACGCACTCACTTTTCAGCTCAAAGGAAGCTACATCATCAGGAAGCTCATACTTTTCCCGCTATTAACTGAAAAGCATTGGATGTTAATGGACCTGTTGTTTGTATCAGTTTCAGAAGCAGCATTGAACTGGATATCGTCACTGTGTGTAGGAAACACAGTTCTTTTGTTCTGAGCACACTCATGTTTCCCGCCTTATTAGAGACACTAGATACCAAGAGAGTGCCTCTTGCGCTAAAGCAGAGTGTGTTTCATGGATGAGAACTGTAGTGTGTGTTTCCCTTCAGAAAAGGAGTTAAATGCCAGGCTCTGTGTCTTCCTACAAGCAAGACTTCATTTCAGGTAAACGCACTCACTTTTCAGCTCAAAGGAAGCTACATCATTCACGAAGCTCACACTTTTCCCTCTCTTAACTGAAAAGCATTGGATGTTAATGGACCTGTTGTTTGTATCAGTTTCAGAAGCAGAGTTGAACTAGATATGGTCCGGGGGGTGTAGCAAACATGGTTCATTTGTTCTGAGCACACTCACGTTTCCTGCCTTTTAGAGACTCTAGAAAGCAAGAGAGTGCTTCTTGCTCTAAAGCAGAGTGTGTTTCATGGATGAGAAGTGTTCTGTGTGTTTCCCTTCAGAAAAGGAGTTAAATGCCAGGCTCTATGTCTTCCTACAAGCTGACTTCCTTTCAGGTAAACACACTCACATTTCAGCTCAAAGGAAGCTACATCATTCACGAAGCTCACAGGTTTCTTGCTCTTAACTGACAAGCACTGGATGTTAGAGGACCTGTGGTTTGTATCAGTTTCAGAAGCAGAGTTGAACTAGATATGGTCCATGTGTGTAGGAAACACGGATCTTTTGTTCTGAGCACACTCAAGTTTCCCGCCTTATTAGAGATGCTAGAAAGCAAGAGAGTGCTTCTTGCTCTAAAGCAGAGTGTGTTTCATGGATGAGAACTGTGCTGTGTGTTTCCCTTCAGAAAAGGAGTTAAATGCCAAGCTCTGTGTCTTCCTAAATGCAAGACTTCCTTTCTGGTAAATGCACTCACTTTTCAGCTCAAATGAAGCTACATCATTCAAGAAGCTCACACGTTTCCCGCTCTTAACTGAAATGCATTGGATGGTAGAGGACCTGTGGTTTGTATCAGTTTCAGAAGCAGAGTTGAACTAGATATGGTCTCTGTGTAGGAAACACGGTTCTTTTGTTCAGAAAACACTCACGTTTTCCGCCTTATTAGAGATGCTAGAAAGTAAGAGAGTGCTTCTTGCTCTAAAGTAGAGTGTGTTTCATGGATGAGAACTGTGCTGTGTGTTTCCCTTCTGAAACGGAGTTAAATGCCAGGCTCTGTGTCTTCCTACAAGCAAGACTTCCTTTCAGGTAAATGCACACACTTTTCAGCTCAAAGGAAGCTACATCATTCATGAAGCTGACAGGTTTCTTGCTCTTAACTGAAAAGCACTGGATGTTAGAGGACCTGTGGTTTGTATCAGTCTCAGAAGCAGAGTTGAACTAGATATGGTCCTTGAGTAGGAAACACGGTTCTTTTGTTCAGAGCACACTCACGTTTCCTGATTAATTAGAGACGCTAGAAAGGAAGAGAGTGCTTCTTGCTCTAAAGCAGAGTGTGTTTCATGGATGAGAAGTGTGCTGTGTGTTTCCCTTCAGAAACGGAGTTAAATGCCAGGCTCTATGTCTTCCTACAAGCAAGACTTCGTTTCAGGTAAACGCACTCACTTTTCAGCTCAAATGAAGCTACATCATTCACGAAGCTCACATGTTTCCCGTTCTTAACTGAAAAGCATTGGATGTTAATGGACCTGTTGTTTGTATCAGTTTCAGAAACAGAGTTGAACTGGATATAGTCCCTGTGTGTAGGAAACACAGTTCTTTTGTTCTGAGCACACTCATGTTTCCCGCCTTATTAGAGACTCTAGAAACCAAGAGAGTGCTTCTTGCTCTAAAGCAGAGTGTGTTTCATGGATGAGAACTGTGCTGTGTGTTTCCCTTCTGAAATGGAGTTAAATGCCAGGCTCCGTGTCTTCCTACAAGCAACACTTTGTTTCAGGTAAACGCACTCAATTTCACCTCAAAGGAAGCTACATCCTTCACGAAGCTAACATGTTACACACTCTTAACTGAATAGCATTGGATGTTAGAGGACCTGTGGTTTGTATCAGTTTCAGAAGCAGAGTTGAACTAGATATGGTCCCTGTGTAGGAAACACGGTTCTTTTGTTCAGAGCACACTCACGTGTCCAGCCTTATTAGGACACTAGAAAGCAAGAGAGTGCTTCTTGCTCTAAAGCATAATGTTTTTCTTGGAAGAGAACTGTGCTGTGTGTTTCCCTTCAGAAAAGGAGTTAAATGCCAGGCTCTGTGTCTTCCTACAAGCAAGACTTCCTTTCAGGTAAACGCACTCACTTTTCAGCTCAAAGGAAGCTACATCATTCACGAAGCTCACAGGTTTCTTGCTCTTAACTGACAAGCACTGGATGTTAGAGGACCTGTGGTTTGTATCAGTTTCAGAAGCAGAGTTGAACTAGATATGGTCCATGTGTGTAGGAAACACGGATCTTTTGTTCTGAGCACACTCACGTTTCCCGCCTTATTAGAGATGCTAGAAAGCAAGAGAGTGCTTCTTGCTCTAAAGCAGAGTGTGTTTCATGGATGAGAACTGTGCTGTGTGTTTCCCTTCAGAATCGGAGTTAAATGCCAGGCTCTTTGTCTTCCTAAAAGCAAGACTTGTTTTGGGGTAAACCCAGTCACTTTTTAGCTCTAATGAAGCTACATCGTTCATGAAGCTTACATCTTTCTCAGTTTTAACTAAAATGCATTGGATGAAAGAAGTGCTGTAGTTTCCATCAGTTTCATAAGCAGTGTTGAACTGGATATGGTCCATATGTGTAGGAAACACAGTTTTTTGTTCTGAGCACGCTCATGTTTCCTGATGTATTAGAGACTCGGGAAACCAGGGCCATGCTTCTTACTCTAAATCAGAGTGTGTTTCATGGATGAGAACTCTGCAGTGAATTTCCTTTCAGAAACGAAGTTAAATCCCAGGCTTCTTGTCTTCCTACAAGCAAGAGTTCATTTCTGGTAAACCCAGTCACCTGTGGGCTCAAGTGGAGATACACATTTCACGAAGCTCACATGTTTCTCGCTATTAACTAAAAAGCTTTGGATGTAAGAGGAGCGGTGTTTTGTATCAGTTTCATAAATAGAGTTGAGCTAGATATGGTCCCTATGTACAGGAAACATGGTTCTTTATTTCTGAGAATGCTCGCATTTCCTGCTGTATTGGTAACTCTGGAAAGCACAGATATGTTTCTTGCTCTAAAGCAGAGTATGTTTCATGAATGAGAACTCTCGTTTTAATTTCCCTTCAGTAAAGGAGTTAAACCCGGTTCTCTGTGTCTTCCTACAAGCAAGAGTTCATTTCTGGTAAACACGGTCACTCCTGGGCTCAAATGAAGATACACAGTGCAGGAAGCCCACGTGTTTTCTCACCAGCAACTGCAGAGCACTGGATTTAAGAGGAGCTGTGGTTTGTATCAGTTCCATAACCATAGCTGAACTAGATGTGGTCCGTATGAGTTGGAAATACAGTTCTTTTCTTCTGAGCATATTCACGTTTCCCGCTGTGTTCAAAACTCTGGAAAGAAGGAGGGTGCTTCTTGCTCTAAAGCAGAATGTGTTTCATGGATGAGAACTGTGCTGTGTGTTTCCCTTCAGAAATGGAGTTAAATCCCCGGCTCTGGTTCTTCCTACAAGCACGACTTCACTTAAGGTAAACCCAGTCAATTTTCAGCTCAAATGAAGATACCAGTACACGAAGCTCAAACGTTTCTCACCAGCAACTGCAGAGCATTGGATGTAAGAGGACCTGTGGTTTGTATCAGTTTTATAAGCAGAGTTGAGCTAGATATGGTCTGTATGTTTAGACAACCCAGTTCTTTTTTTTCTGAGCATGCTCATCTTTCCTGAAGCATTGGAAACTCGAGAAAGCAGGAGCGTGCTTCTTGCTCAGCAGCAGTGTGTGTTTAATATACAAGAACTCTGTTCTGATTTTCCCTTCAGAAATGGAGTTACATCCCAGGATCTGTGTCTTCCTACAAGCATATCTTCATTTCTGGTAAACCCAGACACTCTTTGGCTCACATGAGGATACACAGTACACTAAATTCACACGTTTCTAACCAGCTCGTGCAGAGCTTTGTATGTAAGAAGTGCTGTGGTTTGTATCAGTTGCATAAGCAGAGTTGAACTAGATATGGTCTGTATGTGTAGGAAACACAGTTCTTTTGGTCTGAGCATGCTCACATTTCCTGCTGTTTTAGCGACTCTGGAAAGCAGGAGCGTACTTCTTGCTCTAAAGCAGAGTGTGTTTCTTGGATGAGAATGCTGTTGTGAATTTCCCTTCAGAAATGGAGTTAAATTCCATGCTCTGTGTCTTCCTACAAGCAACAGTTCATTTCTGGCAAACCAGCAAGTGCAGAGGATTGGATGTAAGAGGAGCTGTCGTTTGTTTCAGTTTCAGAAGCAGAGTTGAACTAGATATGGTCCGTGTGTGCATGAAACACAGTCTTTTGTTCTGAGCATGCTAATGTTTCCTGCTGTATAGGAAACTCTGGAAAGCAGGGGCATGCTTCTTGCACTAATGCAGAGTGTTTCATATATGAGAACTCAACTATGAATATTTCTTCAGAAACAGAGTTTAACCCCATGATCTGTATCTTCCTACAAGCAATGTTTCATTTTTGTAAACCCAGTCACTTTGGGCTCAAATGAAGATACTCAGTGCACTAAGGTCACAAGGTTCTAACAAACAACTGCATTGAACTGAATGTATGAGGAGCTATGGTTTGTATTAGTTTCATAAGCATTGTTGAACAAGATATGGTCCATGATTGTAGGAAACACAGTTGTTTGTTCTGAGCACGATCATGTTTCATGCTGTATTGGAAACTCTGGAAAGCAGGAGCATGATTCTTGCTCTAAAGCAGAGTGTGTTTCATATATTATAACTCTGGTCTGAATTTCCTTTCAGGAATGGAGTTAAATGCCTGGCTCTGTGTCTTCCTACAAGCAACAGTTTCTTTCTGGTAAACCCAGTCACTCTTCTGCTAAAATGAAGATACACAGTCCATTAAGCTCTCACGTTCCTAACCAGTAACTGCAGAGGACTGGTTGTAAGAGGAGATGTGGTTTGTTTCTGTTTCATAAGCAGAGTCGAACTAGATATGGTCCGTATGTTTAGGATACAAAGTTATTTTTTTCTGAGCATGCTTACATTTCCTTCTTCATTGGATAATCTGGAAATCAAGAGCGTGCTTCTTGCTCTAATGCACAATGTGTGTCATCTATGAGACCTCTGGTCTGAATATCCCTTAAGAAGCAGTGTTAAATGCGAGCATTTGTGTTTTCATACAAGGAACAGTTCATTTCTGGTAAACCCAGTCACTCTTGGACCCAAATGAAGATACACAGTACACTCAGTTCACACGTTTCTAACCAGCAATTGCAGATCATTGGATGTAAGAGGTGCTGTGGTTTGTATCAGTTTAAGAAGCAGACTTGAAGTAGATATGGTCCATCTTGTAAGAAACACATTTCTTTTGTTCCAAGTATGCTCGTGTTTCCTGCTGCAATGGCAACTCTTGAACCAGGGACGTTCTTCTTGTTCTAAATCAGAATGTGTTTCATGTATGAGAATCTATTCTGAATTTCCCTTCAGATATGGAGTTAAATACTGGGCTCTGTGTCTTCCTAAAGGTAAAACTTCATTTCTGGTAAACCCAGTGTCTTTGGGGTCAAAGGAAGATACACAGTGCACTAAGCTCATACGTTTCTAACCAGCAATGGCAGAGCATTGGATGTAAGAGGAGCTGTGGTTTGTATCAGTTTAAGAAGCATACTTGAAGTAGATATGGTCCCTTTTGTAGGAAACACAGTTCTTTTGTTCCAAGTAATTGGATGTAAGAGGAGCTGTGGTTTCTTGCCGCGGACTGGATCTCAGCTGGACCACCAGACCGAGGGAGAATGGAGTGAAGGTACTCAGGATAAGTGGGATTCGGCGAGTGACAGACAGCTACAGACACAAGAGTATGTTGTGAAGCTGCTGCAATTTTACTCAGACCAAGCAGTGAACTTTATACAGTTACTTGAGGAAACATGTCAATTGGCCAGTAGTGTGATAGACATAGAATTAACAATGCAGTCACACACTTTTCTCTGAATGTTTAACAGATCTCATGAGTATAGCATTTACTTTTTTCTTTTGTGGTTCCTCATCCAGATAGAGAACATTACGGCCCTAGATGTAGTTTTCCTTGTACACAATTATTAAAACTTTATTTATAATTAACCCCTTACCATCATTGTTCTAACCATGGTCTCATGTGTGTGAAAATATTTTAACCTTTGCCTGCGTGTGAGAAGGCACCAGGTGGGTTGGTACCTAGCTAATCTTTCCATGAACTGTAACTTATGCCATTCTGTTTTCATACCATTATGATTCACCCATCGGTTTCCATGTACGTCATAAGCTCCCATAAAAGGCAATGGTTCTAAATAATTATTATGTCTAGGATTAAAGTTAGGGGGTTGCCACCATCCACCCTTGATGAGAAACTCTATTTGTCTCTGGACAATTCTTGTAGGAATGGCTAATTCCTGTAACTGCTTCCTCACAGCTGCTGTCGGCTGCGCGTGTGAATTGCCTATGAGTGCCTGTACCTTTACTTTCATTTTCTCCTCGCTAGAATCTTCATCCTTCTGAATCATAAGTTCTTTCTGCTCTAAATCATTCATGAATTCGCCCAAACTTTAGGGACCCTCTTGAACTGTTTGCCTAAGAGCTTGAATCATTGGTGGAGGTATTGAAGCCACTTTTAAGGAATCATTACTCTCTTTATGGGGCACACCAGGAACATTAAGAGTTAACTTCCTGGAATTAATACACAAGGAAATAACAATAGTCACACCTGCCAAGAGAAGAAGGCAGAGTGCCAGCCAGCCTCTGCAAGCAGATCTGCGTGGTTCCGTGTAGCCTGGCATGTTGATTCGGGCAGATTGATGAGGGGTCGCCAGGAGCATAGACCCGAGTGCCACGAGCCACCCTTTCCCACGTAACTACCTCATCCAAGGCATTTGTCACACGGGCAACACCATCGTGGACGTGGCAGTTTCTCTCAGTTTCATAAGCAGAGTCGAACTAGATATGGTCTGTATGTGTAGCATACAAAGTTCTTTTTTTTTTGAGCAATCTTATGTTTCCTGCTGCTTTGCATAATCTGAAAAGCAGGAGCGAGCTTCTTGCTCTAAAGCAGAATGTGTTTCATGTGTGAGAACTCGGGTCTGAATTTCCTGTCATAAATGGATTTAAATCCCAGGCTCTGTGTCTTTCTACAAGCAGCAGTTCATTCCTGGTAAACCCAGTCACTCTTCTGCTAAAATGAAGATACACAGTCCACTAAGCTCACACGTTCCTAACCAGTAACTGCAGAGGATTGGATGTAAGAGGAGCTGTCGTTTGTTTCAGTTTCATAAGCGGGGTTGAACTAGATATGGTCCATATGTGCATGAAACACAGTCTTTTGTTCTGAGCATGCTCACGTTTCTTGCTGTATTGGAAACTGGAAAGCAGGGGCATGCTTCTTGCACTAATGCAGAGTGTGTTTCATATATGAGAACTCAACTATGAATATTTCTTCAGAAACAGAGTTTAACCCCATGATCTGTATCTTCCTACAAGTAATAATTCATTTCTGCTAAACCCAGTCACTTTGGGCTCAAATGAAGATACTCAGTGCACTAAGGTCACAAGTTTCTAAACAACAGCTGCATTGCACTGAATGTAAGAGGAGCTGTGGTTTGTATTAGTTTCATAAGCATTGTTGAACAAGATATGGTCCATGATTGTAGGAAACACAGTTCTTTGTTCTGAGCATGATCATGTTTCATGCTGTATTGGAAACTCTGGAAAGCAGGAGCGTGATTCTTGCTCTAAAGCAGAGTGTGTTTCATATATCATAACTCTGGTCTGAATTTCCTTTCACAAATGGAGTTAAAACCCGGGCTCTGTGTCCTCCTACAAGCAACAGTTTCTTTCTGGTAAACCCAGTCACTCTTCTGCTAAAATGAAGATACAGAGTCCACTACGCTCACAAGTTCCTAACCAGTAACTGCAGAGGACTGGTTGTAAGAGGAGCTGTGGTTTGTTTTTGTTTCATAAGCCGAGTTGAACTAGATATGGTACATATGTGAAGGATACAAAGTTATTTTTTTCTGAGCATGCTTACGTTTCCTGCTCCATTGGAAACCCAGGAAAACAAGAGTGTGCTTCTTGCTCTAATGCACAATGTATGTCATGTATGAGAACTCTGGCCTGAATATCCCTTAAGAAACAGTGTTAAATCCGAGCATTTGTATTTTCATACAAGGAACAGTTCATTTCTGGTAAACCCAGTCACTCTTGGACCCAAATGAAGATACACAGTACACTCAGTTCACACGTTTCTAACCAGCAATTGCAGATCATTGGATGTAAGAGGTGCTGTGCTTTGTATCGGTTTAAGAAGCAGACTTGAACTAGATATGGTCCCTATTGTAGGAAACACAGTTCTTTTGTTCCAAGTATGCTCGTGTTTCCTGCTGCAATGGCAACTCTTGAACCAGGAACGTTCTTCTTGTTCTAAATCAGAATGTGTTTCATGTATGAGAATCTGTTCTGAATTTCCCTTCAGATATGGAGTTAAATACTGGGCTCTGTGTCTTCCTACCAGTAAAATTGCATTTCTGGTAAACCCAGTCAATTTGGGCTCATATGAAGATACACAGTCCACTAAGCTCATACGTTTCTAACCAGCAACTGCAGAGCACTGAGTGTAAGAGGAGCTGTGGTTTGTATCAGTTTCATAAGCAGAGTTGAACTAGATATGGTCTGTATGTGTAGACAACCCAGTTCTTTTGTTCTGAGCACGTTCATCTTTCCTGAAGCATTGGAAACTAAAGAAAGCAGGATCATGCGTCTTGCTGAGCAGCAGAGTGTGTTTCATGTACTAGAACTCTGGTCTGAATTTTCCTTCAGAAATGGAGTTAAATCCCATGATCTGAGTCTTCCTACAAGCATCTCTTCATTTCTGGTAAACCCAGTCACTCTTTGGCTCACAAGAAGATACACAATAGAATAAATTCACACATTTCTAATCAGCAATTGCAGAGCATTGGATGTAAGAAGTGTTGTGGTTTGTATCAGTTTCATAAGCTGAGCTGTACTAGATATGATCTGTATGTGTAGGAAAAACATTTCTTTTGTTCTGAGCACGCTCATGTTTCCTACTGTATTAGAGACTCTGGAAAGCAGGAGCGTGCTTCTTGCTCTAAAGCAGAGTGTGTTTCATGCATGAGAAAGCTACTGTGAATTTCCCTTCAGAAATGGAGTTAAATCCCTGGCACTGTGTCTTCCTGTAAGCAACTTTACATTTCTGGTAAATCCAGTGACTCTTAGGTTCAAATGAAGATACCCAGTGTACTAAGCTGACACTTTTCTAAAGAGGAGGTTCAGAGCACTGCATGTAATAGTAGCTATGGTTTGTATCAGTTTCATAAACAGAGTTGAACTAGATATGGTCCGTATGAGAAGGAAGCACTGTACTTTTGTTCTGAGCATGCTTACGTTTCCTGCTTCATTGCATACTCTGGAAAGCAGGAGCGTGCTTCTTGCTCTAAAGCACAGTGTGTTTCATGGATGAGAACTCTGGTCTGAATTTCCCTTCAGAAACGGAGTTAAATCCCAGGCTCTGTGTCTTCCAACAAGCAACAGTTCATTTCTGGTAAACCGAGTCACTCTTGGGCTCAAATGAAGATACACAGTGCAATAAGTTCACACGTTCCAACCATCAACTGCCAAGGATTGGATATAAGAGGAGCTGTGGTTTGTTTCAGTTTCATAAGCGGAGTTGAAATAGATGTGGTCCATATGTGCATGAAACACAGTCTTTTCTTCTGAGAATGCTTGCATTTCATCATGTATTGCAAACTCTGGAAAGAAGGTGAGTGCTTCTTGCTCTCAAGCAGAGTGTGTTTCATATATGAGAACTCAGGTCTGAATATTCCTTCAGAAATGGATTTCAATCCTGGGTTCTCTTTCCTCCTACAAGCAATAGTTAATTTCTGGTATACCCAGTCACTTTGGGCTAAAAGAAACATACACAGTGCACTAAGTTCACAGGTTTCTAACCAGCAACTTTAGAATATTGGACGTAAGAGGTGCAGTGGTTTGTATCAGTTTAATAAGCAGACTTGAACTAGATATGGTCCATATTGTAGGCAACACAATTCTTTTGTTCTCAGTATGCTCATGTTTCCTACTGCATTTGCAAATCTCAAAAGCAAGAGCATGCTTATTGCTCTAAAGCAGAATGTGTTTCATTTATGAGAACTCTGGTCTGAATTTCCCTTCAGATATGGAGTTAAATCCCGGGATCTGTGTCTTCCTACAAGTATCATTTCATTTCTGATAAACCCAGTCACTCTTGGACTCAAATGAAGATACACAGTGCACTAACCTCACACATTTCTAACCAGCAATGGCAGAGCATTGGATGTAAGAGGAGCTGTGGTTTCTCTCAGTTTCATAAGCAGAGTCTAAGTAGATATGGTCTGTATGTGTAGCATACAAAGTTCTTTTTTTTTTTTTTTTTTTTTTGAGCAAGCTTACGTTTCCGGCTGCACTGCATAATCTGGAAAGCAGGAGCATGCTTCTTGCTCTAAAGCAGAATGTGTTTCATGTATGAGAACTCGGGTCTGAATTTCCCATCTTAAATGGATTTAAATCCCGGGCTCTGTGTCTTCCTACAAGCAACAGTTCATTTCTGGTGAACCCAGTAACTCTTGGTCTCAAAAGAAGATACACAGTGCAAAAAGCTCACACGTTTCCAAACAGCAACTGCAGAGCTTTGGATGAAAGAAAAGCTGTGGTTTTTATCAGTTACATTAGCAGAGTAGAAGTAGATATGGTCCGTTTTTGAAGGAAACACAGTTCTTTTGTTTTGAGCATCCTTATGTTTCCTGTGGCATTGGATACTCTGGAAAGCAGGAGAGTGCTTCTTTCTCTCAAACAGAGTGTGTTTCATGAATGAGAATTCTGCTCTAAATATTCCTTCAGAAACGGAGTTAAATCTCAGTATCTGAGTTTTCCTACAAGCAACTCTTCCTTTCTTGTAAACCCAGTCACTCAAGGTCTCAAATGAAGATACACAGTACACTAAATTCACACGTTTCCAACCAGCAACTGCAGAGCATTGGATGTAAGAGGAGCTGTGGTTTGTATCAGTTTCATAAGCAGAGTTGAACCAGATGTGGTCCATTTGTGTGGAAACACAGTTCTTTGTTCTTAGCATCTTTATGTTTCCTGCTGCATTGGAAATTCTGGAAAACAAGAGCGTGCTTCTTGCTTTAATGCACAATGTGTGTCATGTATGAGAACTCGGGTCTGAATTTACCTCCAGAAACAGTGTTAAATCCAAGGATCTTTGTCTACCTACAAGCAACTCTTCATTTCTGGTAAACCCAGTCACTCTTTGGCTCAAATGAAGATACACAGTACACTAAATTCACACGTTTCCAACCAGCAACTGCAGAGTATTGGATGTAAGAGGAGCTGTGGTTTGTATCAGTTTCATAAGCATTGTTGAATAAGATATGGTCCGTATGTGTAGGAAACAGAGTTCTTTTGTTCTGTGCAAGATCACATTTCATGCTGTCTTGGAAAATCTGAAAAGCAGGAGCATGCATCTAGCTCTAAAGCAGAGTGTGTTGCATATATGAGAATTCTGGTCTGCATTTCATTTCAGAAATGGAGTTAAATCCCGAGGTCTGTGTCTTCCTACAACCATCCATTCATTTCTGGTAAACCAGTCACTCTTGGGCTAATATGAAGATACACAGTCCACTAAGCTCACACGTTTCTAACCAGGAACTACAGAGCATGGGATGTAAGATGAGCTGTGGTTTCTATCAGTTTCATAAGCAGAGTGGAAATAGATATGGTCCATATGTTTAGGATACAAAGTTCTTTTTTTCTGAGCACGCTTACTTTTCCTGCTGCATTGCATAATCTGGAAAGCAGGAGTGTGCTTCCTGCTCTTAAGCAGAGTGTGTTTCATTTATGTGAACTCGGGTCTGAATTTCCCTTCAGAATCTGAGTTGAATCCCGGGCTCTGTGTCTTTTAGAAGCAACAGTTCATTTCAGGTAAACTCTTGGACTCAAATGAAGATACACAGTGCACGAAGCTCACACATTTCTAACCAGCTACTGCAGAGCATTGGATGTAAGAGGAGCTGTGGTTTGTATCAGTTCCATAAGCAGAGTTGAAGTAGATATGGTCTGTATGTGTAGACAACACAGTTCTTTTGTTCTGAACATGCTCACATTTCCTGAAGCATTGGAAACTCTGGATATCAGGAGCATGCTTCTTGCTCAACAGCAAAGTGTGTTTCATGTATGAGAACTCTGTTCTCAATTTCCCTTCAGAAACGGAGTTAAATCCCAGGATCTGTGTCTTCCTACAAGCAACTCTTAATTTCTGGTAAACCCAGCCACTCTTGGGCTCAAATGAAGATACACAGTGCACTAAGCTCACACGTTTCCAACCAGCAACTTCAGAGCATTGGATGTAAGAGGAGCTGTGGTTTGTACTAGTTTCTTAAGCAGAGTTGAACTAGATATGGTCCCTATGTGTAGGAAACACAGTTCTTTTGTTTGGAGAAAGCTCACATTTCCTGCTTCATTGGAAACTCTGGAAAGCAGGAGCATGCTTCTTGCTCTAAAGCAGAGTGTGTTTCATGTATGAGAACTCTGGTCTGAATTTCCCCTCAGAAACGTAGTTAAATCCCAGGCTCTGTGACTTCTTTCAATTAACAGTTCATTCCTGGTAAATCCAGTCACTCTTGGCCTCAAATGAAGATACACAGTACATGAAGCTCACACGTTTCTAACCAGCAACTGCAGAGCATTGGATGTAAGAGGAGCTGTGGTTTGTATCAGTTTCATAAGCAGAGTTGAACTAGATGTTGTCCATATGTTTATGAAACACAGTTCTTTTGTTCTGGGAATGGTAACTTTTCTTGCTGCATTGGAAAATCTGGAAAGCAGGAGCATGCTTCTTGCTCTAAAGCAGAGTGTGTTTCATGTATGAGAACTCGGGTCTCAATTTCCCTTCAGAATCTGAGTTTAGTCCTGGGCTCTGTGTCTTTCTACAAGCAACAGTTCATTTCAGGTAAACTCTTGGACCCAAATGAAGTTACACAGTGCATGAAGCTCACACCTTTCTAACCAGCAACTTCAGAGCATTGGATGTAAGAGGAGCTGTTGTTTTTATCAGTTTCATAAGCAGAGTTGAACTGGATATGGTCTGTATGTGTAGGAAACACAATTCTTTTGTTCTGAGCATGCTCACGTTTCCTGCTGCATTGGAAACTCTGGATAGGAGGACCGTGCTTCTTCCTCTAAAGCAGAGTGTTTTTCATGGATGAGAACTCTGGTCTCTATTTCCCTTCAGAAAGGGAGTTATTTCCCAGGCTTTGTGTCTTCCTACAAACAACATTTCATTTCTGGTAAACCCAGTCACTCTTGGGCTCAAATGAAGATACGTAGTGCACTAAGCTCACTCATTTCTAACCAGCAACTACAGAGCTTTGGACATAAGAGGAGCTGTGGTTTGTATCAGTTTCATAAGCAGAATTGAACTAGATATGGTCCGTATGTGTAGGAATCCCAATTCTTTTTTTCTGAGCATGTTCATGTTTTATGCTGTATTGTTAACTCTGGAAAGCAGGAGCATGCTTTATGCTCTCAGAGAAAGAGAGTCATCCTTGTCTGTATTTTCACTGCAAGACCCATCTAGTTAAGGAAAATGATTAAATTTATTGTCCTGTCAACTCTGGGTGTAGCAGAGGTGGTGTGTGTCCCACCAATCCACCTTCACTTCCTGGAGCACAAAGAGGATCTGCATTCTCCCCTGACCTGAGATCACTGACACTAGACACTGGGAGTAATATTTTCAACTAATATCAATACTCTCCTTGGTCCATGGCCATTTGGCTCCTGAGGAAGCACCTCCATGGAAGCTGATGCTCAGAGTGTGGTGACTGCTGACCTCCTGACAACTGCTGTCATGCTAGCTGAATGACATGCATGCTAAATCTTCCAGCATACTTCCCTTAATTAACAAAAGAAGAAAAGGAAAAAAAAGTTCCAGGAGCTGCAGCTCCTGAGGAAGGAAGAGTATTAGAGGCACTTGGAGAACCAAGCTGCCTCATCTAGCAGGTAGTGCTGCCCTACTCACACCTCCCGGTGAGGCTGAGCGGCCATCCATGCTGGTAGTGGGGGGCTGGGGGAAGCTTCAGGGAGCTGGGCCACCAGGGTACAAACACCAAGGTTCAAAGGAATGGCTGTTGGGACACCTGCTCCAGTGGACAACAGCTCACCATTCTTGGTGTGGCACCATCAGGCCATTGGCCTGCATTGCCATGCTGGAGCCAGGCATAGGGGAGCAGAGGTTAGGGAGAGCCTGTACACACATATTTCCCTCTTGGAGGTCAAGCCTCAGACTCTGGCCTTGTTTGATGGAATTCAGTGTCCCATTAGACCTTGCTGGCCAGTCAGGCTGCAGTTGGGATCTTGGGACAACTGCCCCTCACCTCCCAGAGTGTGGTCTACAGAGACATGCCTCTGAGAGACCACCCCTCAAGATACCTATAGTCAAAGAGATGAGTGGAAGCCCTGAAGTTGTCCCCTTGTTATGTGAGACACTGGGTGGACAGAAGCTAGGCTTTGGTCGGGATACTCCTGCCCACCCCCAAACTCTAGCCTTCACTTTGGCTGAAGCTGAGCAAGAACTGTCCTGGAGGCCTTGGAAACCAACAAAAGACACTTCTGGTCAACAATGGGAATTAGGAAAACTCAGCAAATGGTCCTCCTGAATGCTTAGGCTGAGGAACTCAGTGGCTCCCTGCCAATGTGAACCACCACCTGGGTTGCCTCACACTTGGGTAGTGGCACCAAGACCCCAGACACCTCATATACTACCACATCACAATCTGTTGATTTGGAGAGAAAACCGAACTCACTGTTCCCCATGGTGCTACTCAACCTAACAACCCCTACTCACTCAGGGGCTGTTTGCCATTCCCAAAGCCTCTGATGGCCACCACCATACCCCCAACACATACCACCCTGCTGCCAGAAATCTTGAGTCAGTCCATACCTGCTACTCCCCTCACCAGCTCTGTGTTGGGAGGCTGGGATGCAGCTCTGGCCCCAACCACTATGCACAGCACTGGCAAGCTGGCCAGGCCTCTCATGACTGGATATGGTAGTGGAATCCTCAAGCACCAGGTGTGAGCATGTTATATCCCCAAGGCCTGGCTCCTTGGCTAATGGGAGGGTTCTACTCCGGAGTCTGTTGGAGGAGAGTCATCAAGTATTTACTTGAGCAAGCAGTAGGGGGTAGGGGAGCACAAGTACCTGCCCCAGGGCACCAGACCATCCCTCCTTCTGTGGACCCTCCCTCCTCTTCCCCTCCCTGGCTGCAGAGCCCTCCTAGCTGGCAAATGTATTTTCCCTAAGTTGTGTTTTTTCTTTTGACTCCAACTGGTAAAATTGAGGGAAATTTAATTATGGTGTTTGGAATCCATTTACTCTTAAACCCTGTCCACCGTTTTTTCTAGGATGTTTGTGTAGTTAGTTAAGCAGGCTTTGGAAGACTTTTAACTGAATGTTTCATTGTATTTTTTTAGTCCTCCCAACCCACAGGACTAGACTTCCTGACAAGAATAAACAAGTTGTTACTCTTCAAACTCCTGCAAAACTAAGAATCCGGATTTCAGGGCCCATCAGCCCTTGCCACACAGAATTGTGCACCCTGGGGACTCTTATTCCTGTGTGTCCCTTCTCAGTCCACTGTCCCCTCCAGACATCACTGTGGCAGTGTTGCTCTGTCTCCCTCTGATGGTTGGCCCCTGTGCCCATCTTCCATGAGTGACCTTCAGCCAAGTGCTGCAGAGTTTCAGACCACCAGGCCAGGAGAGACCACCAGACAAAACTTTTTTTTAATTTAAAAGATTGATACAATACAAATTTATTTATAGCAACATTGCCACAAGAGCCTTCTTTGACAATCTGAGAGCTGCTGCAAAAGGGGAAGAGAGAAGATAGAAAATTTAAAGACAGAAACCACAGTTGTCTCAACTCTTGTGTTTTTTTTGCTATATGAGGCATTATCCTGGTTTTTTGTTTGTTTTTGTTTGTTTCGGAGCAAGTGAAGGTCAAGTGAGATTACAGAATCAGAATGAGCAGATGGTTAGTATTTTAGGATAACAAATACACAATATGGGGAACAGGGAACAATTTTGAGAAATGAACCAGGTGCCTCTGAGATCCATCTTCCCTTTAGATTGCTGTCAAGACTCAGCTACTGACAGAAATGACTTATGGTTGTAAACCAGACATCCTGTGGTTAATTCTTAGGCTGAGAATAAGGGCTTGCTGATGCCTAGATTTTTCTTTTTTACACAGTAACTTAGTTTGAATGGAGCTAGTTTTTAACCATTATGAAAGTATTCAGACCCATCTCTGATTTTAGAGTAGGGTAAGGGTTAGGGTTAGGGTTAGGGTTAGGCTGTGGGTGGGGGTGGGGCTCAACATCTGCACACAGGAAGCTGCAGACAACCTGCAGCATAGGCTACCCCTCCCACGCATGTTTGGGCAGGGAAATCCAGGTCCTGTGTGGCCTGGATAATGTGAAGTTGGTAGTCTTGGTACCTTCTGACAGAACCCTAACTAGTCAGTAGTACTGGAATCTGTAGTTCAGCTCAATTTCTACATGTTTGATGAGTTAAGTACATGAAGACTTAACTGTATGGTATCTTCAGGAATTGAATCTTACTGTCATGTTGAACAACAGCATAAGTAATAGCCTGTGATATTTGGGGGCTGTACTGTGTGACTCCTTAGCTATCAACTCAACAAGATATAACACATTTCTAGTCCTGGAAGTTTTATTTTATAACATAGGATGTCTAGTTGTCTCCCCTATTATGTAGTAACCCCATTTAAACAAACTTTATATATGTGTATGTTTCAGAAAGCATCTACAGTTCTGGGCATCCATACAGCTTTTCAACCTCCCAGGTTTAGATAATGTTCTATTGCTGTGAAAAGACACTATGACCATAACAACTCTTATAAAAGAAAAATTTAATTGGGCCTGGATTACACTTTCTGAGGTTTAGTATCTGTTATCATCATGGCAGGAAGCATAGCAGAATGCAATCAGACATGGTACTGGAAGATGAGTTGAGAGTTTTATATCCATATCAGCAGGCTACAGGAAGAGAGAGCCACTGGGCCTGGTTTGGGCTTCTGAAACCCCAAAGCCCACTCTCAGTGACACACTTCTTCCAACAAGCCTAAACCTACTTTAACAAGGCTACTCCTCCTAATGATTTCAAATAGTGAGCCAATGGGGGCCATTCTTATTCAAATCACCTCACTCAGAATGATTGTTTCCAACTCCATCATTTATTGGAAAATTTTATAATTTCACTTTTTTAAAACAATTGAATAATATTCCATTGTGTAAATGTACCACATTTCTATTATCTATTCCTCTCTTGATAGACATCTAAACTGTTTCCAATTTCTGGCTATTCTGAAGAAAGCAACAATAAATATTGATGAGCTAGTATTTATGTAGTAGGAGGTGGAGTCCTCTGTGTATATGTCCAAGAGTGTTAGAACTGTGTCTTGAAGTATATCTATTTTCAGCCTTGAGAAACCGCCACACTGATTTCAATAGTTTCTGGACTAGTTTGCACTCCCACCAGCAATGAAGAAGTGTTCTTCTTTCCCCACACCTTCACCAGCATGTGCTGTCATTTCTTTCATTGATCTTGGCCATTCTGGATGGGCCATTCTACTCAAAGTAGTTTCCATTTTCATTTCCCTGGTGGTCAAGGATGTTTAAATACAGCCATTTTTATTTCATCGTTTGAGAGCTCTTTGTTTAGTTATATGCCCCATTTTTGTTGCTGGTGTTGTTGTTGTTTTGAGACAGGATTTCTCTGTGTAACAGCCCTAGATGTCCTGGAACTAGCTCTGTAGACTAGGCTGGCCTCGAACTCACAGAGAACTGGTTGCCTCTGCCTCTCAAGTGTTGGGATGAAAGGTGTGCACCACTGTCTCCTGGCTTATATGCTCTCTTTTTAAATTAGGTTATTTCATTTGCTGTTCAGTTTATCTTTAGGTCTTTATATATAACTTGGTACTAATAACCTTATGTTAGAAGAATAATTCCCATGGGAAAAGGAACTGACTCTGGGAGTCTCTCAAGTGTGTTTTAGAGCCTGGCTCCATGTGGTCTTGTTCCTGGGGCCAGTCCTGGTTGGAGGGCTATCTATAAATGTGGAGTGAGAGATGAAAAAATTGGCTCTAGGTATCTCTGCCTAAAGTTTGAACTCTGAACAGACCCAGAAAAGCAGAGTGATGTGTACTAAATGCATTAGTAATTAACTCTGAGTCACCAATAATGCATCAGTGCCACTTTAAGGAAAAAGTAAAGCCACTTCTCCTTACAGTCATTTAACCAAGAGAATTCCAAATTTAAATCATTTATCTCATGCTCCATGTGTCTTCTATCTTCCGCACAAAGAGCCTCTCATTCTGTAGTTATTAAACTGCACAGAAAGTATCACATAGAGAAGGAATGGGGTACTTTGCAGAAATCTCCAGCAGAGTGTTACAAGGGATTAAGTCACTGGTGCCACCTGAACCAGATGAACCATAATATAACACATTTTATCACCCATCATCCAGAAATGTTGCGTTCAACTTTCCTGGTGGATTTTAGAAGGTTGCTTTTAAACTCTGTGTTTACTGTTTTCAGCAAATTATACACATGCATTATCTAGGTCAGGAGCATAGAGGAGTACATAACTTAAGATTGTAGACACACTTAGGATGGAAAAGCTGATTGAATGGAAAATCTAAGGCAAATAAGGTCCATCATTGACTGTTATTGTAAAGACTGGTTAAACAGGCTGAATAGACAGTAGGGTAGCAATATTAAGTGACTGCATACTCATCTTCATCTTCATATCTACATTGTATCACCACACACCATGGGAGGTGTGGGTGGTGTACAAACAGGGAAAGTAGGGTGATAGAGCTTTTAAATCCAATCTGCTAGCTCTATCTTTCAATCATCAATTGATTGATGGGACTTTAAACCATCAATATGCAAAAGAATTGTGCTAATTCTTGTCATTCTGTTGATTTTGACATTTTTTAATTACTCTTCCAGTGTAGTTCATTCTTCCTTGTCATTCAATGGTGTGGAAGGAGTGAAGAAGCCCTTTGCCAAGCAGAGCAAGGTGGGAGGACATGAGGCAAATCTGTCCTGCAGGAGTCACAAGTGACTCACACTGAGCAAGAGCCATGTGGGTTGGGGATGGATTTCAGGTCCCATCAGATGGCCACCAGGGACAGTCAAGCCTGCTCAGAAAATATCCAGTTTGAGTTCCCTCCCACCTCCAACTGTAGCAGTAGAACTTAACAGCAATACCTCCCTGCCATGGAGGATGGCTGCCTAATTGTGGGGTTACCCCCATTCAAATCTTGACCCAATGGTGTGAATGGTACTACCATACCCCCATTTTTCTAAGAGGAAGGCTGTGGCATATGGATTTGGGAGTAGTGGGCAATGTAATATGGTCTACAGTGACCGAGGCTATACACACACAAGTCCTCAGCAGTAACGGAATCATGGCTTACTGGTCTCTGAGATTTCTCCCAGCTCCCTTCTAGAATGTTCTCTCAGAAGCTACAGAGATTTTTAGGAGCTCTAAGGGCCACATGCTCCCTGACCAGGTCTCTCACCTCCAATCAATCTGGCTTCTATGCATGAGAGGCCACTATCATCCCTTCAGCCCAAAGAGGGACCTGAGATCCCTGATAAGTTACTTCTTCCTCACCCTTCAACCCTTGGCTCTCCTGGCTCCTGATGGGAGTCCACACACCCTCTTGAGTTGTGGGGCCTCAACCAATGCTTTGTTGTGTCTCACTATATAGTCAAAAATGGCCTGGAACTTTCTATGTAGTCTGTCCTTAAGTGTAGAGATTTTACCTGCTTCTGCCTCCTGAGTGCTGGAATGGACAAAGTGTGCCACCATGCAGAGCCCAGTGCTTGCATTTTATTTATGATATGTCACTATTCACAAATCTGCTACCTCTGCCTCATCTTTTTTTCAATTTTTTTAAGACAGGATTTCTTTGTATAGTCCTGGCTGACCTGGAACTATCTATGTAGACCAAGTAGGCCTTAGACTCCCAGAGATTCACCTGATTCTGCCTCTCGGGTTCTGGGATTAAAAATGTGAAGCACTAGGCCCATCTTCTGTGTCATTTAAAAAAAACGAATTTGAATATATATGTACACGTGTGAGAGTAAACATGCTGTGCATGGACAGAGGCCAGTGGAGATATCACATCCCTTAGAACTGGAATTCTGGGTATTTGAGAGACAGCCAATTGCACTTTTGGCTTCACAAAAACTATTTCAAAGAGCTGGAACAAGTGTAGGGTGAAGGGGGTGGGGAAGGATGTGCCTCTCAGAAGCTGGATCCCTAGTGAGTTTCCTCAGGCAGGGGCACAGAGAAAGGAGCAGGCTACCAGTCTATGGGAATCAGCTTTCCATGCACATGCATAGCAAGCCAGCAGTTCCTCACACATAAACACAGACACAGTAACGAAAAATACTACATCATATTCACAAGGAATTTTAAAAGTCTCAAATATGTACAGCAAAGAGTCTAGGGTAGCCAGAGCTAGTGTGGGACCACCAGAGATGACACAGACCAAGGTTGGATCAGAGGAAAAGAAGGCCTGAATGACTACCTGGCATGTACCTCAAGGTCATAGGTAGTTTTAACAGTTGCATGCTACCTCACTAGGGTCGATGCTTCAGGGCATGGCTCAAACAACAATCCACTATAACTGGGTAGCACAGGTCTATGCAGGCCTCCTCACCATGTGGACCAGTCTCTCCTTCCTGCCCTTCTCTCATCAGGCAACTACTTTAAACTAATTCAGCTTGTACACAGTTACAGAGCACAGCCATGAATAGGGGAGGTAGTTGCTTAATATGCAGTGTAATGACCTGTAAACCCTCAAGGGAAGAATATAAAACACATTTCATGTGGTGATTAAGTAATCTTATGTACATTTGTAAGATTATTACAATAAGAACAACATCTAAGATGTTTAAAAAACAACAAACAAAAAATACACAAGACTACTGCTTTTACAACCTATAAATTCTATAATAAAATGTGATTTGAAAAAAAAAAGACCATTTGAGTGGCACCATCTCAAAGCATCTTTTCATGTTTTTGTTGCTGGTTGACATCTTTATGTATCTAAAATGTTAAAAGTCTTATTTCTCTAGCATAGTGTAAGAGTATATCAGAAAAGCCTGTTCTCAGCAGCAGTGCTGCTCTCTATACAAACTGGGACAAGTTACGCAGCTGCTGCAACCCTAAGTGCTTCATCTGTAAAACTGGAATTCTTCATACTTGACAAAAATATTTAAATAGATCAGACAGGCATAACAATTAGCAAAGAATCAGTAAATGAAAGCTATCATTACTTCTCTTTTTTTCTGGTTTTGGAGACAGGGTTTCTCTGTGTAGCTCAGGCTGGCCTTGAACTCCCTCACAAATTCCACATGCCTCCACCTCTTGAATGCTAGGATTAAAGTTATGTACCACCACCACCCAGGTTACCATTAATTCTCAATGCCAACTTCCATATTCAACTAAAACCTAACTGTAATGGTGAATAACTACAAATGATTTAATATTATTTATGCCAAATACAAGGAGAAAACTTTGCCTAATCCTCAATTGTTCCTTCATTTCACTGTACTCCTCTTGACCTACTGAATTAAGAATACCCAAGAGACAGGTTTCTCTATCAATTATTATTTATTTCCTATAGGAATTCTATGAAGACAGAAACATGGTCTGGTTATAACAGTGCATGTTTTAAATGGTGGACATACACAATTCAGCAACAGATGATACCATCCAAAACAGGCAAAGAACTTCAGATAATCTCCAAAGCAGACAAGTAGCCAATAAGCACTTAAAGAGATCATTAGAGAAATACAAATCAAAACCATGAGACAGTAAGCAGCACCCCTTCATGGCCTCTACATCAGCTGCTGCCTCCAGGTTCCTCCCCTGTTTGAGTTCCTGTGCTGACTCCTTTAGATGAGTAATAATATGGAAGTATAAGCCAAATAAACCTATTCCTCCCCAACTTGTTTTAGGTCATCGTGTTTCATCATAGCAATAGAAACCCTAAGTAAGAAAATTGGTACCAAGAGCGGGGATATTGCTCTTACAAACCTGACCATGTTGTTTTGATGAAATTTTATGGAAAGACTTTGCAACTTTGTGCAAGAAAAGCCATTGAATGTTCAGTGCTTGATGAGCTGTTCTGTAGGAACTTGGAAAACAAGAATGTTGAGGGCAATGTAGAAGAGGGATGGATGGCTTGTGAAGTTTCAGGGGCAGTTTAAAGACTCTATCAAGGCCATTTAATATTTTGGACTAATATTCTGTGGTTCTGGTTAGATGGAGTGAAGAATCAGCTGTGATTTTAAAAGATATCTTAACTACTAAAGGGAAACCTTTGCTTTCCTGGGATACTTGATGCTGGTCAGGTAAAGCTAAGAAATTAGCAATGATTAAGAAGAGACCAAATGATTTCGCTGAGGTGAAATCATCTGGGAAGTGTTTCCTGAGAGCACAGAAAAGCTGAATTCCAGGGGCAGCCAAGGTTATACACATGCACAAGCACTGAAAAAAATTTAATGAATTTTAAAATGATGTATAAATACTAAATATTTTGCATCAATGTAGCACCTATCTAAAGAGGAGATTTTAATAAGAAGCTCAACACACTTCTCCACAGGCCATGCTCTATCTTGCCCACTGTTTTATATGCTCCAAGGACTTGTTTTAACTCTTGTAAATGATTCTGAAATCAACAACTCAGTGTCTCCAAAGATGGTATGACAAAGACCCATATAGAAAGACCCTTACAGAAAAATCTACCCATCCCTGTGGGTAAACCAGTAAAATAACTTGATAAATTTTAAATATCTGAAACACTCAGGCCACAGCTTCTTCTCCCTCATGAGCCAGATCTCCAGCACTGCCTTCCCTTGTCTTTGTATTTGTTGGTTCCAAGTGAAGTGTATTTATGTTTATATTTATTTCCTTTTTAATTAATTTATGTATTTATTTTTAAAGCAGGATCTCTTTACATAACCCAGGCTGCCCTTGAACTGGCTGTGTAGAATAGGCCAACTTAGATCTCTGAGAGTTGTTCCAGGACAGCCAGAGCTTCACAAAATATAAATAATAATAAAATAAAACAGTAGCTGAAGAGACATCTCAGCTGTGAAGAGCACCAGCTGCTATGTGTACAAATTCCAACACCCACATGGCTGACAAACACTTGTCACTCTAGTTAGAGAGACCCAAACCCCTTTTCTGCCTTCTGGGGGCACCAGGCAGACATGCACATGGTTCATTTCACTGACAGGCAGGCAGGCAAGCAGGAAGTCACACACAAAACAAGTCATAAAATCAAGATCAAACAACCTGGAGAGAGGGGAGCTGGTTAGAGCAGACAGAGTGCCTGTTGCACATTCCTGAGAACAGGGGTTCATAACTGAGCAACCATTTTGCCTTTGTATGTCCCCACCAGAGGACAGAGGAAAGAGGAGGTTTCAGCAAGGCAGGGACACACCTGGAGTCTGAGAGCATGCTCGAGCACCTAAAAGACAGAGTACGGTGTTCCCTCAGAAAGCTGAAAAGGGCTGGCCGACTCTGGACAGCAGCCTCTCCCCACCATGGGCTTATTCCCAGCACCTGAGTTGAGTGCTGGGGTTACAGACCTGCCTGGGCCAGCATGCTGAGTTTCTGCAGTCCAGAGGATGGAGCCCAGGGCTTTGGGCACCTAAGCCAGGGCTCTCTCCTCCCCCTACGAGCCAGGTCCCCAGCCTTCCTTTGTTTCTCTGTTCATTTGTTTATTTGTTCTACTCAAAGTTAATTATATTTATTTGTTTATTCTATTCAATGACTTAGTTGGAACAGAGTGTGTGTGGGGGGGGAGGGGGGGACCTTGACTCATAGCCTGGGAAATCACTACCTAGATCAGATCTACCTCCAATTCACAGTTTTCCACCTGCCTCTATCTCCTGAGTGATGGGATTAAAGGCATGCACCATAACACCTGGTTTCCTTTTATTTATTATTATTATTATTATTATTATTATTATTATTATTATTATTATTATTATTTAGCTCCAGGAAGGTTTTCTGTATGTCTGTTTTTGTTGTTGCTATTGTTTGTTTGTTTTTTGAGATAAGGTTTCTCCGTGTAGTTTTGGTGCCTATCCTGGATCTGGCTATGTAGACCAGGCTGGCCTCGAACTCACAGAGATCTTCCTGGCTCTGCCTCCTGAGTGCTGGACTTAAAGGTGTGTGCCACCGTTGCCTGGCTGTATGTCTGTTTTAAATTTCTTGTTCTCTTATATTATTGTACATTTAGTTTAATTTCAAAATGTATTTATGTGTCTCTGGGTATGTGTATATAGTGTGTAGGGGGGTCACAGTTAAAAATTTTTTAGTAACTGTGGTTAGCCCATAGTATAGCTGTTGACCTCAACAAGATGAAAGCAATGATGTGCCATACTTTTCAAGGTCCTTTTTTTCTCTGTATTTCCTAGCTAGAATTTAAAACCAATTTGCTTGTGCAGAATTGTGAGGAGACTTTCCTGACTAAGACAGTACACTCTACATTAAAAGGAAAACACCAGAAAGGTTTAACTTCCTATCTGGAGTGAGGAGGAAAAAAGAGAGAAAAGAGATACGGATTTAAAGACAGGGGGAAAAAACAGAAAAACTTAAGGTCACAGAGACCCTAAAGCAGAGCAACAACTGATTCCCAAGTTTAGCCACCAATGATCACTCAGACCTATGTTCTCAGCACTCTGGAGGCTAAGGCTGAGAGTTGGAGGCCCACCTGGGCTACAGAGTGAGTTCTAGGACAGACAGAGCTACACAGAGAAACCCTGAAAAAAGGAAGAAAAAAGAATGAAAGACAGATAAACCTACAACCAGCATCCAGATTCTTCTCATCCTACATCCACCCTCCAACAACCACTAGGAATGGCTTGGCTCTGTGTGTGCTGTGGCAACACCACAGTTTATGCAGAGCTGAGGATAGAAGCCAGTGCTTGGGGCAGCCTAGACCAAATCAGTTCCTGACCCAACACCCCTGGGAGCCTCAGAACATCCCCAGCCCTGTTTTCCTTTGCTTTAATTTACTTTTTTAAATGCCACTTTAACTGATTGTTTTAATTTTTATTATTTTTAATTGTTCACATGTATGTGTGTGGGTTTGCTTACATGAGTGCAGGTTCCCAGAGAGGCCAGAGGCACTGGCTTTCTTGGAGTGGGCAAGCATAATAGATAGATGTCAGATAGATAGATAGATAGATAGATAGATAGATAGATAACAATAAATAAACAAACAAATAAAGTTAAACAAAGAAATATAAACATGAATATAATTAACTTGGAGTAAAATAAATAAGGGACAGCAGTGCTAGGGATCTGACTTATGAGAAAAGGGTAAAGCCCTGGGCTCCAGGGAGCTCCATGCCATTCAGGTCTCTTTTTTATTTTATTTATTATTATTTTATTTTATTTACACTCTCACGACCTTCTGATTTGGGATCCAGGGTAAGAGGCCAGCCACTTATCTCAGTCAGTCATTGGCTGTGTTTGTCTCTTGCCCAGCACCTGGCTAGCCATGTGGAGCAGTGGGGAGTAAGGGTGCATCCAACTAGCCCATGGAGGGCTCCCTGCTGAAGTCTGTGCTCCTGCAGAGGTCCCACTTGTGCTGCTTGCCAGTGAGATACAATGTGGGGTGGGGATGCTGGAGGGGTAGTGTAACCTTAGGGAGCAGGAGACCACCCCACTCCCCAGGGAGCAGAAAGGGTAATCACCAGCCTTGCTTGGAGAAGCTTCCAGAAATGGGCGTTGGGGGGTGAGGTGTCACATATGCTAGGCTCTGGTTGGGCCTCCAGCACCATTTTCCTGGCTTTGAGCCTGCAAGTCCTATCCCCAGGCCTGGTCCCTGAAGGAACCTGAAAAAATTCTGGAACTGGCAGGTGAGGCCAAGAGCTTATGGAAGTGGCTCATGGGAGTGGAGAGAACACTGCAGGATACTGTGCTGGGCAAGCAGATGCCATATCTGTGACCGCTGTGGGAGCCCTTAGCATTTGAGCTCTGCACCCTGAACCCATGAGCCCTGTACTGTGATTTCCCACAGCCTGGCCACAGGAACACACACACACACACACACACACACACACACACACACACACACACACACACACACCAGGTGTTGCTGAGTCACCACCTGCACATCGAGAATGGCAAGGCCGCTGACTGGAGATGTAACTGTGGCAGCTAGAGTAGGCAGGGGCTGGTTCAGGACTGGCTGATGGGTGAGAAGGAGAAGGACATGGTGCCCTGCAAGGCTGCAAAACTGTGCATGTACAAGGCTGCTGGTGACTAGCTACCCCATAAGGTACAGCTGCCACCTGCCTCATCCTAAGTATCTGTTGAAAGACTCAGCACATGAACCTCCCCCATCCCACTCATCCTGACCCCCAAGAGGGTTTTTGCCTCTTTGAGCCTAGGGTCCCACCTTGACCTCAAGCAAACAGGAGCTGTATGTAGCTCTTGGCAGTGCAGACCAGACCCTGGACGACTGCAGGGACTGCCTCCTCAAGGGCCAATAAACAGATAAGTTTTTATTCCTTCTGGAGCTCCTAGTGGTCATGACTTCCTCAGCAGCAGCTTCCCTGACTTCCCAAGGGTGAGACTTCCCCATGAGCCTGCTAACCACCCACCATCCCACAACTGCCCTCCACAGGGGCCACATCACTGTGCCATATCAAAGGTTCCTGAGGGGTCTTGTCTCCCAAGGTTCCTGAGCCTCCTTTTTTTCCCCCTGGCCTGGGCACTGGGGAGCAGTTGTGCCTGCTCAGGTTCTGCTGTGTGCATCTCAAAGGATCCAAAGGTGCTTTGGTCAAATCCTAATTTACTGAGAAGGGCATTTGCACATGGGGACCCTGAGCCACCCAGGATCCTCTGGACCTCTCTTCCCCAGCAAGGACTGTGGGCACCTTCACATGCTTCTGAGGCCCTCTTCCTTAACGTCTTTGAGGAATTTCTCAATAACCTCTCTTTGCAGCTGATTTTGAATTTTTTTCTTTTTCTATTTATTTGCACATTACAGTTAAATATTAATTCCATACCTCAGGGTCCACCTCACATTTCCTACAAGAGTCCTGGGCTGGTCTCTCTCAGGGCTGAATTTCAAGGGGCCTCAGCAGCCCACTCCAGAATGTTTCCCGGTAGGTGAGGTTTTCTGTTCCTCCTGCCAGCTCCCAAATCATGACAAGGAGACTTAATTATGAAAGTTCAGTCCATAGCTTAGGCTTGTCGTGCTAGCTTGTGTAACTTAAATGAACACTTTTCTGTTCCTCTTTGCATTGTCACATGACTCATGACACCCACCTGTTCTTCTGCATGTTTTGCTCCCTCTCTCTCTGACTGTGGACTCTGCCTTTCTTCTTCTCAGTGACTTCTGTCCCACCTATACCTCCTGCCTACCTAATGGCCATTTGGTTTTTTTATTAAACCAATAAGAAGGCACCTTGGAAAAGGCACATCTTCATAGTGCACAAAAAGATTATTCCACAACACTTCTCCAGAGGAGCAGAAACTGCCCAAATTGACAGCAGCTTCCCCAACCTGGGGATGCTTTCTAGAATATTCTTCCCAATGATCTCATATCCAATAGACCAATCTCCTTTCTACACTTTGGCTGTATATAAAACCAGTTTGGAGTGTGGGCGGCATATTGCTTAAAGCCATGACAACCTGAGTTTGATTGCCCAGGCCCCACATGATGGAAGGAGAGAATTGAGTCTCATGCACTGTAGTTCACACACCAACATACAAAACGACTTAAATTGTAACAAATTTCTTTTTAAAAATTGTGATGTTTAGCCTGGCGAGTAGTGGTGCATACCTCAATGCCGCGGACTAGGTCTCAGCTGGACCACCAGACCGAGGGAGAATGGGGTGAAGGTACTCAGGAAAAGTGGGATTCGGCGAGTGACAGACAGACACAGACACGAGAGTATGCTGTGAAGCTGCTGCAATTTTACTCAGACCAAGCAGTGAATTTTATACAGTTATTTGAGGAAACATGGCAATCGGCCAGTAGGGTGACAGACATAGAATCAACACAATTTTTCTCAGAATGACTAACAGATCTCATGAGTACAGCCTTTATTTCCCCTTTTGTGGTTTCGCATCCAGACAGAGAACATTACGGCCCTAGCTGTAGCTTTCCTTCTACATAATCATTAAACATTTGTTCTGTATCAAAATTAAACCTATCCCACCATAGTTCTAACCATGGTCTTATATGTGTGAAAATATTTAACCTTTGCCTGTGGGTGAGAAGGCACCAGGGGGGTTGGGACCTAGCTAATCTTTCCCTAAACTGTAACTTATGTCATTCTGTTTTCATACCATTATGATTCACCTATCAGTTCCCATGTTTATCATAAGCTCCCGTGAAAGGTAATGGTTCTAAATAGTTATTATGTCTAGGAATAAAGTTAGGGGGTTGCCACCATCACCCCTTGATGAGAAACTCTATTTGTCTCTGGATAATTCTTGTAGGAATGGCTAATTCCTGTAACTGCTTCCTGGCAGCTGCTGTTGGCTGCCCATGTGGATTGCCTATGAGTGCCTGAACCTTTACTTTCATTCTCTCTGTGTTAGAGTCTTCGTCCTTCTGAATCATAAGTTCTTTTTGTTCTAAATCATTATGAATTTCCCTAAACTTTTGGGACCCTCTTGAACTGTTTGCCTAAGAGCTTAAGTCATAGGTGGGGGTATTGAAGCCACTTTTGAGGAATCACACCTCTTTATGGGGCATCTCGGGAACATTAAGGGTTAACTTCCTGGAATCAATACACAAGGAAACAGCAATAACCACAGCTGCAAAGAGAAGAAGGCAGAGTGTCAGCCAGCCTCTGCAAGCAGATCTGCATGGTTCCATGTAGCCTGGGACCATGAGTCGGGCAGATTGATGGGGGGTTGCCAGGGGCATAGACCCGAGGGCCACGAGCCCCCCTTTCCCACGTAACTACCTCATCCAAGGCATTTGTCACGCGGGCAACACTGTCGTGGGTGTGGCACCTCAACACTTGGAAGGCAGAGGCATGCTGATCTTTGTGAGGTGGAGGCTTCCCTGGTCTACATAGCCAGGTAAGGTCAGCCAGATCTGCACAGTGAGTCCCTGTCTCTAAAATCAAACAAACAAAACCCACCAACTCCATGACACCACACTAGCTGTCTGCCTCTCAGGCTGTCCAGCTCTGCCCCTACCAGACCACCCTCCTTACTTCCTGGTCCTTGCTTTCACTGTACCACGCTGGCATGTCTCCAAGACAGCCCTACCCACGCTGCCCCCATTCCCTGGGAAACGCTCCTCATCCACTCAGGAGATGCTTTCCAGGGCTCCCTCTATGTGTCCTCAGCCCTGGCTATGGCTATCCTTAATATACCCAGGAGAGGCTAGTGGCCAAGGCTGGTGCTGCTTTGTCTACTTCCTGGATGTCAGGCTGAGCATCTCCCAGGCTTCCCAAGAGAGCAGGTGCCATGAAGTGGTCTGAGGATTCTCCATGGAATGTGTGACAGTGAACTTCTGGTGACCTGTAGTTGCTAAAGTCAAAACCTCACACCACAGCCACAGCCTGTCAGAGTTTGCCCCTGCCCCACAGAACCATGCTGTAAGGACTATAAGGACTTGTCCATCTTCAGTCTTGGGAATTCATGACACAGTAACAGCAGAACACCCCTGGAGAACAGTGGTGTCTCCCTGGTCCATGGTCATCATGCAGGGTGGAGGTTCTTTGAGGCCATCAGACTCATGCTGTGCTATAAGACCTGGCAAGCTCCTGTCCTCACCCCTGGAGCTTGGGACAATAGGGTGGAATGTCAGACCTTGAAGAAGAAATGGGGGGTATTATGAGAAATCTACGGAGTCTGCTTAAAGGGTAAACAAATTTATTAGGGAGGAAGACTTACTCCAGTACAGGAGATTTATTGTAGGGTCCTGGAAGGCCGAGGTACAGTCTCACACTGTTCTTTTGCCTGAATCCATCCCAGCATTCAAGCCCACAATGAAGAGAAGAGGATCAGTGTGGTCTCAGGTCTTAAGGGTAGCCCCTGGGACCACGCCCCAAGGGCAGGTACTTCAAGGTCATAGGTAGGTAGGACATTACCTGCTACATCTCTAGGGGTGGTGATTCAAGGTAATAGATAGAACATATATCCACTACAGGGAAGTCTCACATGACCTCATGAGTGTCAACTCTATCTGGTGCAATGTTTACTTTACCACACACCTATGTAGTCCCTGAGAATGGGTCTAATGGTGGAGGTGCAGTCTGGTCATCCCAACTTTCAAGATGTGATGTTAGCAAGAGCAGGAAGTTGATGCTAGGCCATGCTACGTGCAAGACCCTGTACACAATTATTTCAATTGTGATAAGTACACAGATAAACTCTCACCTACTTGTTAAAGAACCCTTCAGTGCCATAAAAAAAGTTCATATTCAGCTGGGCAGTGGTGGTGCATGCCTTTAATCCCAATACTCATGAGGCAGAGTCGGGCAGATCTCTGAGTTCCAGGCCAGCCTGGTCTACATGAATTACAGGACAGCAAAGGCTACAGAGAGGGAAAAAACATTCATATTGAGGGACTAGAGAGAAGGCTAAATGGTTAAGCACATTGACTGCTCTAGAAGAGGATTCAGGTTAAGTTCCCAGAACCTACATGGAGGCTCACACCCATTTAACTCCAGTTCCAGAGATCCAACTCCCTCTTCTGATCTCATGGACACCAAGCAATCATGAGGTCCACATTCAGGGTGTGTGTGTGTGTGTGTGTGTGTTCATAGTGGGCCAGAAACATGAGAAACATGGCTTGTCAGGTAAAAGTGTTCATCACCAAGGCTGGTGACTTAAGTTCAATGTCCCCAGGATCCACATGGTGGAATCTGAGAACCAACCAACTCCCACAAGTCCTCGGACCTCCACACTCATACTGGGTCACACACACCCCACACCCAGAACAATGTAAAACTAACTTAAAATTGGAAGGCCATCTTGGACTACATACTGAGCTCTAGTCCAGCCTAATATATGTATGGACATATATGTCCAACCATCACCATCAGCTCTCTTTAGAGTTCTCCCAACTTGTAGACACGCCCCCAACTCCTCATTGTTGTGCCCAGGTTTCAAGTCCCCCAAGCAAGACCACCACAGAGCTAATATCTGATGCAAGCACACAGAGGTTTTTAAAACAAAACAAGCAAGCTTGGTCTGCCATCCACTATCTGACACAGCAGGTAGAGGAGGACAGCCCTGAGCACTCACTTTAAGGGATTTATATAGGAAAAGTTTACATGCAGTTTGGGATTGCAAGGGGGCTAGGGGTGAGGCAGTTCTTTGAAGTTACTGGTTAAACTACAAGCATGAGATTACTCATGGCTAACAGGATTCATGGTATCTACCGAGACATAAGTTTTTACTTTTTACTTTTGTTGAACCCAAGATATATATATATATATATATATATATACATACACACACACATATATACAGATTTATTGTTCCTTTCCTATTCTCCTCTAAGTTCAACTTCTGGTCAGTTGAGCCCATTACTCCCTATATCTTGTTTTGCCAAGTCCAGGATACATAGATTTATTGTCCTAGCCTTACAAGTTCAATTTTTGGTCACTTCTAAAATTGATGGTCAGCAAATACCTTTAGAGGAGGGGAGGGGGAAGCATCTCTCAACATGGCTACTGGTATCCTTTCCCTCATCAACTGGTACCCACTGTCTGTTGCCAAATATTCCTTTACACTGTATGAAGAAGTGTTGCTGTGATTGGTTTAATAAAGAGTTGAATAGCCAGTAGCTCGGCTGGTAGAGGTTAGGTGGGACTTCTGGGGTCAGAGAGGGAAGAAGAAATGTGGGGTTACCAGCTAGATTCAGAGAAAGTATCATGAGCAGGATGGAAAGACAAGGTAACTAGCCTTGCAACAGAACATAGATTAAAATAAATGGGTTAATTTAAGTTATAAGAGCTAGTGGGACAAGCCTAACCTAAGGCCAAGCTTTCATAATTAATAATAAGTCTCAGTATTATTATTTGGGAGCTGGCAGTATATAGAAAGGCTTGCTACAACTGTCCTACTGTTTGTAGGTCCTTATCAATAACCTTGGTGTCTCCAGGACCTCATTTATATGAAATCCCACAGTTTCTGACTGTCTGTGACAGGCTTAGTTCAGTCAACATGAAGGTGGTAGATGTGCCTGAATGCCCTTGTTTATATCTGGAACCTGGGACCATCCTGTACCCAACTTGTCATGAGGGTTCTATAGGCATCCCTCCAGTATGCCTTCCAAGTCACAAAGCTATTCCTGTTGGTAGGCACATTGCCTTGCCATCTGCTCCTCCACAACCCCCACCCTAGCCACAAGCATCGTGGTCCAGACATCTTCCTGTGTATGTGATTCTGCCCTCTACTCCAGACACAGAAGCCTTGAATGTAAATGGGTCACATTTTGAACACATAATTACCAACCTCCTTGCCCTGTCTATCCCAAGAAGCCTGGGTTCCTCACATACCTCTGGATGCCAATTCCAGGCCTTGATTTCTCCTTCCAGTGAAGAGATTAACCCAAGGGACTGCTCAATCACATCCTGCTAGATTAGGGATTGTGAGTCATGAAAAGACCATGTTGGCCTCTTCCCCATGCATCTCAAACTGTTTTTATGTTTCCAAACTTTGGGCATCTCATGCTGGGTTCTGCTGTTCACAGAAATGAGTACATTGTTTGAGGCTAGCCCTGTCCCCAAGGACAGGATGGAGGAAGGGTCCCTGCAGACAGAATTTTTTTATGTTGCTGAGCATGTAACCTAGGGTGTTCAGCATGTGATGTGGACCTGAGCTACATCCCCTCAGAGTTGTGTGTACTTGCCTCTCTGAACCTCAGTTTCTTCTTTTTTTCTATTCCTCTTCTCCATACCCCTTTTCAGAAAGTTTTGTGTGTGTGCATGTGCAGAAAACATCTATGCCATGTCTTCCTCTAGCACTCTCCACCTTACTTTTAAGACAGGATCTCTCTCTGAACCTGAAGCTCACTGATGGTGTATGTGCACTGACCAGTGAACCCCAAGATCCAACCTGTCCTAGAAATTGCAATCTTTCTGCCTTAGCCTCCAAATGCTTGGGGTGACAGGCATGCCAACTACTACATCTCAAGAGTGGGTCTCCACTGAGCAGAGCCTGTGAAAACTCCCCAGCGTGTTTAGGATACCAAGGCAGCTCACAGGCACCCTGCAGAGGCCTGGTCACCTCCCTCATAACTCACACCTAGAGCTTTGAGGACCAGTGACCAGTACCTCCAAGGGTCCATGGACCTTATCTTACAGCAGGTACTCAATGTCAGGTCTTAGGGAGGGCACATACCCCTCAGAAATCCCCAGATGACCCTATACTTACAGGGAGGTTTTATTTCTGTACCCCACTTTACTCCATGCCAGGCAAGGAGCTGGGAGAAGGGAGGCATCCATATGGCAGGGTGGCTCCCCCAAGAGGACTTGGGGTATGCTGGGAAGCAACAAGTGTTGATGTGGCCTTTATAAGATTTTGTTACAATAAACAATTACTTATTTATGTTTTATTTATTTGAGACAGGGTCTCACTAAGTAACCCTGGATGTCCTCGAACTCACTATTAAGATCACCTGTCTTTGAACTCACAGAGATCAGCCTTGTGCTTCTTGGAATGCTAGGATTAAATTCTTGGACCACCATTCATAGCCTTTTGTGTGTGTGTGTGTGTGTGTGTGTGTGTGTGTGTGTGTGTGTGTGTGTGTGCCTGTGCACATACACAGATGCCAACGTACACATATAGAAGACAGATGACAACTTGTAGGAGTTCATTCTCTCTTCCACCATGTGGGTCCTGCAGAATGAACTCAGGCCATCAGGGTTGGTGGTGAGCACCTTCATCTTGCTGGCACTTTCTGGCCTATTCTGACAGAGCTAGGAATCCCTGGGATGGACTATTGTCCTACCAAACACAGAGAAGAAGTAGTGGGTGGCTTCAGGAAGGGCTAAGAGCTCCATGTGGAGGTGATGTGAAGGAGGGCTGGACCCTCATCCAAATGAGTTTTGTGACTAGCCAGCAGGAAACAGCTACTGGGTACACAGATGTTTCCTGGGCTGGGAGGGGTGGGGCACTAGAGGTAGGTGTAGGGCTAAAGCCCAGGACCATCTCTTCTCCATCTTTGCCACAGTTCTTGGTGAGGCATCTTGGAGAGACAGAGAGACATGGACAGGGTACTCAGACTTCCTGAGCACACACGGAGACCTCTCATGGGCACCAGGGTAAGCAAAGAGAAACTAGTGGGGCTGTGGGGATGGGAGCTCTGCTGTAGGTATAGTCTTCTCTTTGGCAAAGCTCTGGCAGCCAGGGGTAGGGATGACAGTGCAGGAAACCTCAAGCTGCAGCCCAGAATGGAGCCTAACCCTGGTAGCATGTGCTGGCTATGGTTGTGTCCATTGGTGCTGCGGCAGAGGGCAACCAGACCCCCAGTGTCTGTGATGATGGAGAAAGTATGGGGGAAGACATGGTGTGTGACTCTGTTCCTTGAAAGGGTGGATCAGAAATGGAGCTACAGCTGGGCAGTCTTCCAGCCTTAGGTGCATAAGCCCTGATCCTTTGGGGCTGGGCTATATCCTTCCTGGGTGCTGCAGTGGGGACACTGAGGCACCCACAATGCCCGAGACTCAAAAGGTTACCCTTCCTTTGTCTTGTGTCCCCATAGCAGGGCAGGCATTGGTTGACTGGTGCCCTCTCTCTCCCATAAAGGCACTCTAGGTCCCACAGATGGACTCAAAGAGTCAAAGCCCCAGCCCAGCTTCATCCCTAGGGACTTCTGGGCATGTTCTGACAGTGACTGGCCCTTTGGGAAAGGCCTATTGACTGCCTGCCCAGTGGACACAGCTGCTCTCTATGGCCATGTGTTGCTGCAGTCAGCCTGGACAGGTGCCTGGCCCTGGTGCATCCTCTGCTGGCTGCCAGGTCTGTTTGGTGGCCTGACTCTCCTCAGCCACCCTGATCTTGCCTCTCACTCTGCAGCAGCAGACCTTCTGGTTGGTTGGCTCCAATCACATGCTGGGTCACAATGATGCTCTACCCTGGCTAAGTAGACATGCCTCTGGCAACCAAAAGCAACCTGTGTGCACTGGCAGCCATGAACTCAGAGTTACATCACTGATACTGGCCTTGGTGCTGGCCTCTTTCCCAGCCTGCAATGTGCTGATGATGCTGCACTACTTGAACGCCAGCCCCTATGTGCCTAGCCTGACACTCAGCACACTCAACAGCTGTATGCACACTTTCAGTTACTACTCCATGTCCCAAGAGTACAGGGACAAGGTACAGGCCATATTGTGTTGCCAGCCTGAGGCCAGGAGCTCCTCTCAGGCATCCGGGGAGCACAGAAGCCAAGGGACTGCCATTTGCTACTCTACACTTCTGTGACAGGTGGTCAAGGAGAGAAGGAGGTGTTCAGGGTTGATAGGATATCCCCTCAAACCACATCCCTACTGAACCTTAACGACATAGTCTTATTTGGAAAACAGTTGGCATGACCATCATTAGTGGAGCTGAGGTCCACAGGAGAAAGGCTGATGGCCAATGTCCTTGTAAAGGGAGAGCAAAGGGCCCGGGTTCTGTACACTTGTCACCACAGCACTAGGGAGAGGCAAAGGAAAGAGCATCAGGAGCTCAGGGTTATCCTTGACTACATAGTGAATTTGAATTCGGAGCTAGCATGAGCTCTGTAAGACACTGTCTAAAAACAAACAAAAAACCACACAGGATACAGTAACAGAGGGGAAGAATGTGTGAGTACGGAGGCAGAAAAGAGTAAAGAGTCTACAAGCTAAGGGATGCTGATGGTGACTGGGCTCACTAGAAACCAGAAATGAAGCAGTTTCTCCCTCAGAGCATCAGAGGAACTCAACCCTGGTCACTGATCTTGTCAAGGTGCCTCTCAGAACTTTGAGATGATAAACCTCAAAACATTTGTGCTTTGTATATTTGTGCTTGCTAGGTGTGTTTGCATGCATGCATAAGCCTGTGGGTGCAGAGGATGCCAGGAGTCTTCCTCAAGTCCTTCTCCACCTTTAAAACTTTTTAAATTTATTTTGTGTGTGTTCTGCCTGCATATATGTCTGTTCACTACATGTGTGCATGGTGCCCAAAAAAAGTCATAAGAGAGTGTCAGATCCCCTGGAACTGGAGTTACAGAAGGTTGTGAGCTATCATGTGGAGGCTGGGGATAGAATCCTGTTCCTCAACCAGAGCAGCAGATGCTCTTAACTGCCTAGCTATGTCTACAGCCTCCACCTTGATTTTTGAGATTGGGTTACTCAGTGGATCTGAAACTCATTGCCTATGGCTAGGCTGGCCCAACAGCAAGTTCCTGGATTCTGCTGTCTCTGTGTAACATTCCTGTCTTTTACATGACTTCTGGGTATTCAGACTCAGGTCCTCATGCGTGCACAGTAAGTACTATCCACTGAGCCATCTTGTCTGCTCTCTGTGCTTACTTTTTAAAAGCCACCTGGGTCCTTCATGGTACTCTGCTATGATTGTCCTAAAATGCTACAAGAGGTGAATGAAGACTCCTGAACCTACCTGGCCAATCAGCTCTGCTCTTGGTGTCCCTGCACTTAACAAGGTCTCTCCCAGACTGGCAAGATGGCTCAGTGAGTAAAGGCACCTGCTGCCAAGCCTGAGGACCCGAGTTTGATTCCATGGATTCAAATGGCAGAAGGAGACAACCCACTCCTTGCAACTTGTTCTCTGACCTTCACGAATGTGCTGTGGCATGCATATGCATAACAGTCCCTTGTGTCCTAGATTAAAGTCCTGTCCTCCCTGGGCCCCAAAGACAAGCTGCAGATGGAGCAATGGCATCTCAGGGACCTGGACCACCTGTCACCAGGCGCTACTCATAAACAGGCTTGTGTCCTCTGGACTAGACCTACATTCCATTGTTTTCCAAAGGCAGAAGATTGTGACTTCAGGGGTCAGTTATACTTACCAGTGACCTCTACAGCAGCAGGCACAGGACTAGGCCCTGCTATGTAGATAACATAGACTTTCCAGTCTGTAGCAACCTTGGGCCTCATCTTTCAAGTGTATGGGGTCTCTACAGATTTCTCTTAGATCTGCTAGGAAGGAGAGCATCTTCCAGGTGCCAGGAGAAGGTAACTCAAGTAGGGGAGGGGGGTCTACGAGTATCCCAGCCCATAGCATTAAGTTGGAGTGTGTTGTGAGGGGATTCTGTTGACCATACCATACACCACATTATTCTTGGACCACCACAGAGAGTGCAGGCACTATGACAGCTTTGGGTACAACCTGACATCTTGCTCTAGGACATCATTGCAGGTGCTTAAGGTGGAAGCTATTGGCCCCCTATCTGGGGTACAGTGGCTGAGTAGGACAGCTACTAGACATGATGACCCACACTGCTTAGATTGGATGCTATCTCTAGGACAAGCCTTCATCAATTGCCACCTCTCAGGTACATTTTGGGGTGGTATTTCAAGCCCCACTCTGTGCAGTGCTGTGTGGCCTAAGCAAGTTGTTGTAGTTTTCCAGTCCAGTCTTGGAGAGCCCAGGCACAGAGGTGAGCAACCTTCCTTGTGGAAACAGCTTAACAACTTTGTTGTTGACTGACTGTATGATCATCATAGACACCAGCCCCTACAGGCTCCCCCCACTGCAATTAAAACCCACCCCTATTCCTCAGCCTCCACCAGCTCTCTACTTTCTGCCACTTACACCTTGACCACTGCCCACAGTGGATTCCATGGTTCCATGAGTCCCCACCAACCATCATCACACTGACTCACAAGCACCAACCCTAAGGATCACTTGGGATATTGCTTCACTGGCACCTTGAGCTGCTCCCCTCCTTAGTTAACATGTTGTGATTGAGCCTCTCAGGACCTCCCAAATCTCATCTCCATTTCACCTAGTCTCCCTCAGTTTCCCCTTAGTATCAGCTGGGAAGTGTACAGTCAGCTAATGGCATCCTGAGTTGGAAATAGTGGCCTCCAGCCCCTTGAAATTCACCATTGTCCTCTCCACTGAGAGTGACATTCTTTGGCATCTATGAGAGAAATTCACAAAGACACCAAAGTCTTGGGTGCTACAGTTCCCTCTAGACCTCCGCTCAGGATCTGTAGGCAATCTGCCCATACCTTCCCTGTGACCTTGGCCCATCTCTACACCCAGGATGTCTGACCCAGCAAAAGTGCTATGTGCTCAATTATCCACTGAAAGGACACTAGCCTATTTGAGCATGTGGCTCTGGCAGGCCTTGTCCTTCTCCCTCTTCTCCCGATTACCTCTGTAGGAAGGCCTTGTCTTTCTCCAGATTCTGTCTTGCTAAAAATCATTAGATTACATTCCTGAAGCTAGCCCCCAAGGTCCATTCCCTTATTTGGCCATATCCTTTTCCTGAGGCTGACTACCATGATCCAGCGATCAAAAGTCCCCTTTGACTCACCTAATTAACATTCCCAATTAAAATTAAGTACCTAATTCCAAGGAAAGATTTCCCATTTTACCTTTAAAAATCACTGTTGTACCCAGGTCTCAAGACCCCCAAGCAAGACCACCACAGAGCCAATATCCAATGCAAGCACACAGAGGTTTTTTAATAACAAAGGAAGCCCTGGGCTTGGTCCCTATTCCAAACACATAGCAGGTGGAGAAGGACAGCCCCAGCACTCATTGAAGGGGTTTATGTAGGAAAAGTTTATATCCAGAGAGTTACATATCTTGGGATTGGATGAGGGGGCTAAGGTAGGTAGTTCTTCATGAAGTTACTGATGGCTAACAGGATTTAAGGTATCTACAGAGACATTTACTCCCTATGTCCTGCTTTTGCTGAACCCAGCATATATACATTCAGATTTATTGTTCCAGTCCTATTTTCCCATGAGTTCAATTTCTGGTGAGTTGAGTCCATTACTCCCAATATCCTGTTTTACCAAGTCCAGGATATATTGATTTATTGTTTCAACCTTATCTTCCCATGAGTTCAACTTCTGGTCAGTTCTAAAACTGCTGGTCAGCAAATACCTTTAGAGAAAGGGGAAGGGGACGCCTCTTAAGATGGCTACTGATTTTTCCCTTTCAATACCATTTGCCTATGGGGCACATCTATCTTCCCTCTATCCAGAGGCATCCTTTGTCCCTCTAGGACAAATATCCCTGTCCCTTTCTCTGGTCCCATTCTCCTTCTCTCTTGTCTTCTGTCCCTTATGTTTGTTCCTTATTCTCTCTCCTCTGTCCCTCTGGGGCAAAGAAATCTCCCTTGTACTGAGAACTTGTCTTGAGGGTCCTGAAAAGATACTTTTTCTTTCTTTCATACAATGTGACTTTTTTGAGACAAAGTCTCCCCAAGTATCCCTCGCTGTCCTGGAACTCGCTATGTAGACAACCAGGCTGGCACCAAGTTCATAGAGATCTACCTGCCTCTGCCTCTGGAGCACTGGGATTAAAGGAGTGTGCCCTCAAGCCCAGCCTAATACACTGTATATGTTAGGAAATTGTAACAAGAAAGACTACATGTCAAACCTTGGAATTAAATATGAGGCCTTGCAACATGCTAGGCAAGCCTACCTGAGCAATATCCCAGCCTCTCACTTTTTCAGGGCTTCTACCTCTGATTACTCTTCTTACATTCATTTATATATGCATTTATTCAGTGGGTATATCAGAGGAAGGTTTGAGGACAACTTGCAGGAGTCAGTTCTACCTTTCACCATGTGCATGTGGGTCCAGGGATAAAACTCAGGTTATCAGGTAAGGCAGCCAATGCTGTTATCCACTGAACAGGCTTGCTGACCCTGTATAACATAGTGTCTTCAGAATTTCTCTGATGACACCTTGACATTTCACTCTGTGAATCCCAGGGATGTTCAATCACTGTCCACATCCTCCTGGTCTCTCCACACAAGGGCCTCTCCTGCCACATGTGTGGACCATGACAATGCCTTTGGTTTGTGTCCCTGTGACCTCTGCACCCCTCACTGACACTTCAGGGCTGCACACAGCTGTCCTGCCAATCAGAGGCAAGATTCCCCAGAGAGCTTGAAGCCACAGGCACATACTGACATGGGCTTTCAGTTGAGCTTTGTATCTTGAGAGTGATTTTGTAAAGACAATACACTACATTGGCTACACTAAGCAAGCCAGCAAGCACTCCTTGGGGGATCTGGGAGCTGATGGACAGGCCCCTCTAACCCTTTTTGTTTTCTGAGATCCTCAAACATCTGCCTTTTGTAAAAATCAGGAGGTTGTTAAGCTGTTATGTCTGAGGCCACAGGGGAAGTGATTGTAGGGAGAAGGACTGGTGGTCACTGGCTACTTCAATCTCAATGTTCAGAGGCTCCCAAGTGGAAAGTGTGGAAAAGGTGCATGAAATTATTCATAATACTTCCTCAGCCAAACTTCCTTCAGTCTACATGAGCAAGACTCAGAGGAAATTTAAATGGACTGGAAAGGCAGATGGGAAGTGCTTACAATGTGGCAGGACAGGCTGCCTGGAGACACTCAGGGGTCAGGCCTGAATTGTGATTAGTCCTATGGTGGGAGGGGGCTGTGGTCCCTGAGGGCATCTGGACTGAAGTACCACTGGCTGCAGGTGGGGGTGCCTGGGTCCTCTTTTAAGACTTCCTGGTTTATCAAAGCTGCTTCTTTACTCGGCTGGAAGAAAGATCCAACACCTATCTGACATCTGTGGACAAATGAGAAGGGGAAACACTTTTGCCTGTGGACAAGAACTCTAAAGGAGCCCTGAGAAAAAACAAATTTAAATAAATTATTTTGTTGTGTGCAGTTTACCTGTGGAGGTCAAAGATAATTTACAGAGGTCAGTTCTCTCCTTACATGTAGGCCCTGTGGACTGAACTCAGATCATCAGCCTTTACTTACTGAACGATTTCATGATCCTAATAGTGTCTCAGTGGCCAGGCAAAAGTGTAGGCGTTGGTACAGGCCAGAGGTGGTGGATCCTCTGGAGCCAGAATTGCAGTAGTTGTGCTGCCAGATGTTTGTACTGGGAACAGAAATCAGGTCCTAGGTAAGAGCAGCATGTGCTTTTCACTGTTGAGCCATCTCTAACTCTGATAAATCTCCTTGTAGAAGACTAAATTACCACCAAGCATTGTGGCATGCACCTTTAGTCCAGCACTCAGGAGGCAGAGGCAGGGGGATCTCTATGAGTTCGAGGCCAGTTTGCCTGGTCTACAAAGCAAGTTCCAGGACAGCTGGGTTGTTACACAGAGAAACCAAGAAACTTCATTTTCTACAAAGTCAGGTGGAATGATGACAGCAGCCCCTCCAGGCTCCTGGAGCTGTGAAGTTAGTAGCTCCTGTGCTCTAGGACCAACCCAGCACTCAGGAGTTCAGGGCTATCCTCAGCTACATAGCAACTTCATGGCTAGTCTGGGATACATGAGACCCAGTGTCTAAAACAATGAGGGATGGTTTGGCTGGCTAGCTGGCTGAGTCCATAAAGGTGCTTGCCTGGCAAGCCGGATGATTTTCTGGATCCCTGGAACTTGCAGGAAGATGAAAGGAAAGAATGGACTCCACAGAGCTGCCAGGAACAACTACCAACAATGACAAAATTAAATTTAGAAAACAGTTCCTTAACTTGAATACTGCTGCCTCTGGACTAGCCAGGTCTTCTCTAGGATATCCTGTGTACCCAGGGCCCAACCAGAAACTATGTCCCCCACTGTGCAACTCCAGACCAACTAAAGGCCATGTTGGGTCTGGAGTTGCACAGTGGGGGACAGATCACCAAAGTCTATCAAACCAAAAGCAGATTTTATTTCAAAAACCAAAGAGAAAAAAAAAACGGAAAACCACCATGGGGCACAGACACAGGAAACTAATGTATGTCTGCTGAACCACTTTCAATACTGAGACATCTTGATGGGCCTGTCCTTCTGTGTGCTGTGGCTTCTTATGGCATACTCAGGACATGCTTCTCTACTACAACTATTACTTTGGGCTTAAGGAGACACCAAATGTGGTGATATATTGTGTAACCTAATAAAGTCTGCCTGAAAATCAGAGGACAAAACAAGCCACTACATTAAACATAGATGTCAAACGGTGGAATCTTCAGCTTTTCGGCTGAAGACTCTGTAGGAAATCAGACTCTGTAGGCAGCAGGATGGAGCATGAACTCTACTTGCAGAAAACACCCAAACATATTCAGAATAGAGTGAAGAAGATTGCCAAGTATACGCGTCACTCTGTGCATCCACATACAATGACCCTGGCTGTCTAGGTCAGCATCAGAGCCAGCAGACTGCAGACTCCAAGCCTGTATAGGTGGTGCCAGCCAGGGCCTCAAGGGCATGAAGAGAATCAGCTATGAAGAACAGAGTACAATCTCTGCTTCTTGCCTGTCTGACAGCTGGGCTTATGTCTACCCTGGCCATGGTCACACTGGGACTCACACTGCACTGCCACAGCCTTGGCTCTGGAACTTGGTGCCACCTTGCTCCAACACTGATTGTGCCTGTGCCCTCCCCACCAAGCTAATGGCTATTCTACCTAGGAAATATATCTGAGTTTTTCCCACATGTAAGTATGCACACCCTCAAGGAGATCTGGCTCCCTGCTCTGGTGGTACACTAATAGCAGAGCTGTAGGACTTAGGGTCAGTCCAACTATAGGAACCTTTTATGAAAGTCACTGCACTGTGCGAACAAGGAATTGAAGAGCTGGCTTGGTGGATAAGAGTACTTACTGCTCTTATGAAAGACCTGGGTTCAACACCCAGCACCCACATGGTAACTCCAGCTCCAGGGGATGCAATGCACTCTTCTGACCACCAAAGGCAGCAAGACTGCACATGATGCACAGACATACATGCAGCTGAAACATTCATGTACAGAAAACAAAGAAATCATAAAAATGAAGCAAAGAAAGAAAGTGGAAAATGTCACCATGAGGCTGTCTCAACAAAGTGAAGGGTTGGGTGGAAGAGAGCTTGCCGTGCATGTGTGAGCCCTATAATTCAACTTTAGCATGAAAAGCTAAAAACAAAAGTTAGGCCAGAAAGACTGAGCAGTGGGTAAAGGTGCTGGCCACAAAGCCTGACAAGCTGAGTTTTATCTGCAGGGCCCATGTGGTAGAGAGTGAGAATGAATTCTCACAAGTTATCCTCTGACAGCTATATAAACATGTGGCCTGAACCCAGCCCCTAATGCAATAAAAATGTAAAAAGTCTTTAAAAGTGACCAAAAAAAGTATTATTTGCACAATCAACGCTAATGAAAATGTTTCAGCCAGGTGTTGGTGGCACATGTCTTTAATCCCAGTGCTCAGGAGACAGAGGCAGGCACATCTTTGAGTTCAAGGCCAGCCTAGTCTACAGAGCAAGTTCAGGATAGTCAGAGCTACAAGGGGAGACTTGTCTAAAAGAAAAGAAAAATATTAAATAAAAAAATAAAATAAATGTTTATGAAGCACATCCTTCACAATTTCAGAGTAAAAAAGCTATGTTTTGAAACCAGATAACACTCCCAAATGTCATATATGAAACTCTGTGGGGAAACCATAGAGGAGCCATATGGTAAAGCAGGTCATGATGTTTAGGGTCTTGATGACCCTCAACACCAGCACACCCTTGACACTGATTCAGGATTCCACAAAGTCAAACCCTTAGCAGGTTGTACACTCTTACCTGGAATATGGAAGGCCTGGGTTCCATCTTCACCATGACACAGGCCTGGGCACACACATGACCAACAAGTGGGGTTGGATGTGGAAGTCCAAGCTTTAATCCCAGCCTTCAGGAGGCAGAAGCAGGTGGATCTCTGTGAGTTCCAGGCCTGTAAAAGATACGTAGACACCCAGTCTGGAAAAAAAAGAAAAGAAAAAGAAAACTCCATAATGGAATATTGGTCCTTTAAAATCAAATCTAGACATTCTGCTCAACAAAACACAAGAGCTGCTGGCTGTAGCTGCTGACAACTAGCTATTTAAAAAACCCTCAGACTCAGTAGTGAGAAAATATCCAACTTAGAAAATATTTGAACAGAAATGTCAGCAATGATATGAGACTTTTATGACCAACAAGTAAGGCTGTGGAGACACTGGAAGGGTCTGAGCAGTTGCTCTGAAAGCCTGAGGACCTAAGTCTGAATCTTCAGGAACTACATAAAAACAAGTCCTGGAATGCCATGGGAGCCTCCAACCCCAGGAAGGGGTGAGGGACACACAAGGATCCTGAGAACTGGTAGTTCATGGGACCCTATTACAAAGGGAAAATATGTAATATTTCACTCTGTTACCCACCACACACACACACACACACACACACACACACACACACACACACACACACCATTAAATAAAACAAACAACAGGTATAGAGCAATGACTACAATCAACTGATGTGGAGAGGCCTGCTGCTCCCCTTCACTTGCACCCCAATTCCCAGCTCTGCATCATAGAATCACTATAAGGTCTCTCATTTGTTGCCTGTTCTCCTCTGGTCCTTGTCTGCCCTTCAGATGCTCTGCTGCACCCTCTGATCACAGCAGTACCCCAGCATGGCCCTGCTCTTGAACCCAGCAGCCACCAGCAGCTTTGTGTCCAGGACTCAGGACTCCTTCCTCCTTAAATGGTCACTCCAGGCTGACACAGGCTGGCCTGCCTCTGGGTCATTAGGCCCTCTGTGTCTCTGAGTACCCCAGGTCTGGTCCCTCACTGCAAAGGAGCAGCTGCTGCCTTCATTGACCTGCCTCTTCAGGTCAATGCTCCCCACTGGAGCAGCCTGGGTTCTGGGTTTGTGGTGTGCCATGTAGCTTTCCTCCCCAGGGCTGGGGGTGTCTGCATGCTTGGCTTCTGTCTGCAGCTGGACATGGAGGCAACATCTGACTGAATTGACCAGGATGGCCTTACACACTTGGTCTCAGGTGATTCTCCTGCCTCCCAAGTGCTTGAATAACAGGTATGTGCCACCATGCTGGTTAGAAAGTAGGTTGGATCAAAGACAGGGATCTGAGGTCCTGGCTTCTTCCAACAGTGGGGACACCAACGTTCTGAGTGTCCAGTCATCATGGACTATGTCTAACATTGTGGGGCACTCCACAAAGACACTGTCACCCTGAGGACATGGCTGTGTTAACAAAACCAGGAAGTATGCAAACATGTCTGAGGTTACAGCCAAAAGTGCCAGGCTGGGGCCACTCAAAGGCATAGTGAGGGCTCTAGTTCCATCCCTGCTACTTCAGTAACAAATATCTGCTGGGGATGTAGCTCAGCGGTTGGGTGATTGACTAGCATATGTGAAGACATGGGTTCCATCCCCAGGACTAAACCCCAACACCCACAAAACACCACCAGGTCAAGGGATCATGGTCAACACTGAGGGCTTCAGTTCAATCCTGAGGACCCCTATGGAGCAAGTTGTCCTTGATACCCTCCCCACACACACAAGGTGCAATTTAAAAAACAGGAAGGGCAGTTGCTAGCGCACACTTTTAAACTCAGCATGTGAGAGGCAAAGGCAGATGGATCTCTCAACTGAGACCAGCCTGGTTTACAGAGCAAGTTGCAGCATACCCAGGGCTGCACAGAAACCCTGTCTCAAAAACAATACAAAACAAAAAATTGTGTCTGAAGAGCACTAGCTGCTCTTCCAGGCATCTGAGAGTCTTTCCCAGCACCCACACTGGGAGGCTTCCTAGGGAAACTTGGATATATGGCCCTGTCCTGCTGGTGCCCATCCACAGTGGGAACTGCAGCTTCCTAAGAGGAATGCAGGTCTGACCTCAGGACCTACACCTTCAAGGGGCCTGTCCTGCCTTCACTCAAAGGCAAGTTTCTCAGGGCAAGCTTGTCAAAAAGGAGGAAGTACCACTTAGAGTAGAAACCGGAGGAGGGTGTTCTTCCACATGCAGCAGACAAGGAAAGCTCAGAGCTTCTGGTTAGTTTCTTCCGGCAAGGGATGGCATAAGTGGGAGTGGCTTCATTAGTCCCTAAAACCCAGGTGGGCTTCTACCCCTCTCAGAGCAAGTTAAATGTTAGAGGTTCCAGCTGGGAAGTGGCTATGGTTAGCACAGCACCCCTCCTCTCCCAGCTCTAAGGATCTTCACAGAAGGGAATGCACTCCCTTTCAGGGGCATCCTCACAGAGCCCTCAGATGGGGTGTGCCCTTAATGTGCCCCACCTCTCCATCAGGCTAGCATCCTGTCCATCAGCCCCACTGAAAACCCTGAAGAGCTTAAGAAATGCCTCAGGCAAGATTCATCTAGGTGGAACAATACTGAGCAGCCAGCAGGCTAGCTAGTGTTTGGAAGTGGAGGGCGCCCAAGATAGCAGCGCAAGGAGCCCGATGTCTAGGTGAGCCAGCCAGGGATGCCCACAATGTTGGTGCTGGGGACCCAGAGCGCTAGGGCAGGAGGGAGTGTTGGGTGGGGAAGCTGGTGAGCTTGCAGAGCTCAATGGCAGCTGCAGAGAGGACTTGGGTGAGGTGGCAGCTGGGGGAGTCAGTCTCAGGAAACCAGGGAGGCCAAGAGTGGAACTTGCAAAAGCTGGGCCTGGAAAGCCACACAATAGCTCATAACAGGGCCAGAGAAGGGGAAAGGAGTTGGAAAGAGCTCTAACCACACAGGTCCAGCCTCTGGAGACTCGCCCCTCCAACCTTTCATCCTGTGTTTTGTTTTTTTGTTTGTTTGTTTGTTTAGGTTTTTTGTTTGGTTGTTTTTCTGAAACAGGGTTTCTCTGTTTAGTTTTGGTGCCTGTCCTGGATCTTGCCCTGTAGACCAGGCTGACCTCGAACTCACAGAGATCCACTGGCTCTGACTCCCAAGGCCTGGAATTAAGACACATGCCACCACTGCCCAGCTCCTCCTTTGGTATTATACAGCCCCTACATTGACTTTTCTCTGTCTCCTGCCCTGCAATTCTGGGGATGGAACTTAGATCCTTGTGCATGCATGCTTGGTAAGTGTTCCACTATGGAGCCAGATTCCCAGACAGGTATCCACAATGTTTTCTCAGCAAAGTGCAAAGCTCTGACTTTGATCTCCTTGTTAGGCAAAACCCTTTCTCAAGTCCAGCTGGTGACTGTGTGGCTCAGGTGGGGACTCAAGACTGCTGATTTGACTCCCTTCCTGACAAGAGACCAAGCTTCCTGACAAGAGACCATGAACTGTGGCTCACCTTCCCTCATCTCTCTGAAGTAGCCTGTGCTGGTTGTGTCCAAAGTCTAATGCAGCAAGAGTCTGTTGTGCCAAGTGCTTGGCCACCTCCCAAGAGCAAAGTTGAGATGTCCTTGTGCCTCAGAGGGACATCTACTGTCCTGTTACATGGAAAGAATGACATTACCATCAGACAGGTCCTCATAGCGACAGATGGCATGGGTTATAGCTGAGGCAGACTTGGTGACACAGGGAGGAAGACTTGGGGTGAGGGGAGTCTATTATGTATTCTCTGGAGGTGGCTGACACCAGCCAAACTTGGAAAGCCATGTCAGTGATAGACACATGGTGACAGAAGAGACCACATTTCTATGCTCTTTGGGGCACCTTCTGTGGCCCCTGCTTTTGTTTGTCTCAGCTGACTTGCAGTCAACCACCAGGAGAGGGTCCTTGTTCCTATTTTCCCAAAATGGACTCAGGCAGGTACTGACTTTGGAGATGAACCAAGGCTTTCTAGGACAAAAGTTTGTGGGCAGGATGCTAGGTTCATGCTCTAGATCTTAACATGCAATGCCCAGGCTTACACAGCCCCCAAGAGATCAAAAAGACAACAAGTGCTTGTCTAGAACCACACCCTCTACAATAGCTCTTAATCCAAATTTGGCTGTCAAACTGTCCTGATGTCTGGTGCTGGGTCCTTCTTTGCTCCCAGGGCTACCATGTGCACTATGTGATGCTGTAGTGTCCCCGGCTTGCATCATCATGAGTGTGGTGACCAAAGATGATGACAGGTGGTATCATGTGGAGTGGACCACATGGAAAGGACCCAAGGTGAGAATAGATGCTGTGTGCGAAAATCTGGCTACAATCCCTGCTGACCTCAGTGTGGCATCTGCAGGAGCCAGTGGAGAGGTGGGGAGACTTTGGTTGTTAGATTCTGCTGGCTGCTTGGTGGTAGAAGGGATCACCCATGAGGGACCAGGGCATGTGGGCCAGCTGAGGAAGCCTGAGGGGCAGAGCAGGACGATTGTCTTTCTAGGTCTTGTATCACCACTGGGTTTCTGGAGACTCTGTCCCCATCTGGAACAAATTGTCACTTTTCTTTCAGGGTTAGCTGTACCAGACTATGTCTTCAGAGGTTGCCTCCTTGCCATGCCTTCATTAAACTTCATTAGTTTCTCCACAATCCTAGTCCCCGAAGGTACCTATCCTTTCCCAAATGCATACTGTTGTGGTTCTGTGTGTGTATGTGTGTGTGTGTGTGTGTGTGAGTGCGTGTGCCCACATGTATTGGTGCATATGTGTACAGGCCACACACATACCCACCACTTTCATCTCCATTGCAATCCCTCCTCTGCCTGTTCCTTTTGACCCCTCCCTCACCAGTATCTATGATTTTGCTACTTCTGATGATCTTCTCTTAGATGAGCTCCCCATGTCCCACCTGTCAGGCCTTTGTGTCTTTGAGGTCCCCAAACCACCTGTGCCAGGCTGTTGCTGCCAGGGCCCAGGCACTTCTCAGAACAAGACAGGCTCTTCTCTTCTGCCTGTGTGGTCCTTCAATGCCTACAGATAAGAAGGTTGCCTATGACCAGCATGGAGTGCAAATACTCCAGAACTAAGAACTTTGCTCCTCTAAGTGTGCTCCTGTGCCCTCCCTGAACCTAGGGCTGTTGGGACTGTGTCTTTCAGATGTTGAAGTCCAAATTCAGTAAAGTAGAGCCTGATTTGGAGTAGGATCTTGTAGAAATCAGAAGTTGAAGCCAAACTGGAGATTGTTGATCACCCCAGGGACAGCAAGGTGTGGATAAAAGAATTTTCCAAAGACCTGGTTAGGATACCAGGGAAATCAAGGCTTTGGAGATTGAAAGTAGTACAGACAGACATTTCTCATTTTTATTACTAATGTACCCTCTGATGGCTATCCTTGGTTATTAACTTGACTATATCAGGAATTAACTAAAATAAAAAAAATGACTGGGTACAGCTGTAAGAGATATTTTTCTTAATTTATTTGAAGTGGGAAGACACAATTCTATTCTGGGCCACAGGAACTCTTGGTCTCACTTTCTCCTCACCAGAACTCTCAGTGTGAGCCAGAAGCTCCTTTAACCACCTCACTCTTCTATTGCCACTTGTTCCTAGCCTGTATCAACATCTTCCTCTAGCACAAACACTGCCTGGCCCTCTGCTATTTCCATCCTAGTCTAAACACACTCTAGATACTTTCTTTTAAACGCAGTAACCAGAAGTCTGTAACCAGTACCTTTGCTGGCCTTTTCTTTGGTGCATCATTTCCCCTTCTGTGCCTTTTCCTGTACGGCACACATGGAGACAGGCTCTGAAGAAGGTGCATTCCAGGCACAAACCATGAGCTGCCCAGGCACCTAGATGACAGCAGAGACTTTTCCAAGCAAGCCTCCAAGGACATCACCCTGGGTGTGCTTCTAATCAAAGAGATTGTTGATGCTTCCAAGACCACCTGGTAATTGCTTCCTTATATGTATCTTGTGCTCATGAATGCTTGTGATTTGTTAACAGAGCAGTGTCTAGTGACCAGAGGGGAAATTTGCTGTGATGGTCAGTGTTTGGATTTTTAGAAAGTCTCTAAATTCAAAACTGGATATACTTGAAATTGCATCTGTGGTCTGTCTTTTCTAAACCAGTTTCATGAAAGAGAACATATGAAATGAACTAGCAGTATTGAATGTTAGCTCAGTAGACATGTCTTCCCTTGGATGTGATTACTCTGTGCCTAAATAGCCCTGAGGGTTGATGTTTTTCCTGCTTGGTTTGTGCCTATTCTCTGTAAACCTCTCTTGATTCAGTCAGGTTTTCAAGAGAACTGAGAGTAGAAGAACTGGAGATATATCACATTGTTTTAGACATTAAAAAATCATGTTGCCTATTGTCTAAATCTTGTGAAACAAATAACATCAAATGAAAAACAGCTGCTCCTGATTGTAGATAAGCAATTGTAGACAACCAGGGGTTTGGAAGTATGCATGCCTCCTACAGGGTGGTTAGATCAGTCCCAAGTGACTTTGTTAAGGGTATGCTGTCCCCTGTGAAGATAAAGGGTGATAGTGTTGGTCAGAGGAGCAAGGGTATTGCTGGAGAGAAGCAGCAGGAGGAGAAATGCACAAGGAGTCAGTTCCCTGGGGAGAAAATGTCAAGAACTGTTTCTCAGGTTCAGAGAGGAAGAGGTAGGACTCCCTCTGTTGGGAAAATTGCTTTTAAATATTGTCTTGGCCAGAGTGGGTTCTCTTTGAAGCTAGTAAGCCTCAGTGAGATGTCTGTGAAGTCCTTTGTTGCACTGAGTTCTAGTAAAATACTCATGCCTAGAAGTAGCACTTAGATTTAATGAAGCATTAGCATGTATACAGTCCTGCACCCTTCCCTGTATCCTTCTTGCAGCCCTCCAGGTATCCCTACCCAGCTAGACAAGGCTGATGATACAGATTAAGCCAGTGTTGGAAAGGGGAGGGAAGGGAATCTTTTTGATGACAGGAAATGAATTTCCTCACATGGGGTTGAGGCAGTGGCATAGCAGCTGCTGTGGATTTATTCAACAGCAGGCTGCTTGTGCCATGTTGGAAAGTGTGCCTTCTACAGGTCTGGGATGGTAGAGGGGACACAAGAGTGGAGGATAAAGCTCTCTTCTGCCATGCGGATTTCAGAGCATATTGTGTATGTGTTTCTTCCTAATGACTGGTTTGTTGTTATCAAGCTGTTCCTGGAATGGATCTGACTTCTGAGACTGTAGGTGAGTCAGACAGTCAATATGTGGAGGATGTGATCCTGTATGTCCTTAGATGGGTGAGGAACCAGGCCTTGTTAAACTTGACATCTGAAGCAGTGGAGTAGTTTTGGATAGTCTTTGCATCTCTCTGACTTGTTGTTTTTGCATGCTGGGGGTTAAACCTAGGCTTTGTGATTGTTAGATAAGTGCTCTCCCACTAAGCTATTCGCAGGCCTCCACAGGAACTCTATAAACATATTTTCAACTATTGCAATCTGAATTCTTTGTCTCTGCATGTGTGGTGGTTTGAGAATGGTCCACATAGGTTCATATATTTCAATGCTAGGTCCCTAGTTGTGCAACTGTTTGGGAATGTGTGACCCGTGGGAGAAGGTGTGTCATTGAGGCAGGCTCTGAGGTGTCAAAAGCTCATGTCAATCTCAGTCAGTTCTCTTTGCCTCATTCTGTGAACTCAGTTGATACAAGACTTAAGTTGCTGCTCCAGCACATGCCTACCTGCAGCCTTGGTCACCATGATTGTCATGGAACCATGAGCCCAGAATTAAATGGTTTATTTTATAACTAGTGTTGGTGCCAGAGTCTTATCACAGCAAAAGAAAAGAACCTAAGGCAGCAGGTAAAGCACTTGTTACCAAGCTTGTTGTCCTGAGTTTGATTCCAAAAGCTCAGAGGTGGAAAAAGAGAATCAAATTCCACCTCTACCTGTTGTCCTTGGACCTCCACACATGCCCCATGACATACATGCACTTATACGTTAAATAAATAAATTTAAACCAGAAATATAAAAGAGTCTTATGGCCTTTAGGGAATTAGAATGTTAAAAATTAACATTTATATAATTAATCTTTTAACCTTAGAACAAAGCATGTAACTATTTACTAACATATGATTCATTTGGACTTATCAGTTATAGCTGTAGGTTTTAGATTATGGATCTTTATCTGTTTAACAAATTTATCTGTATGAAGGATATATGATTAAGTACAGTTTTAAATTCTGTTTTTTCATTTCTATGTTTAAATGATTTATGGTTGTGTGTATCATGTGGTCCAATATGACATCTCCATGCATGTGTCCAACATGGATGAACAAAATGGATTGATCAAATATGAGTGGTTGTCATATCTATCAACTCATATATTTACCATTTAGAGGACTTTTAGAAACTGAAGGTTTGGTAAATATCCCTGAGGATGAATGCCCAGCTGATCTTGACCAACATCACCAGAAATACAAGGTGGTGGTCCTGAGGTATCCACCAGTCAAGACCCTCTGTTCTCCCACAAGGACTCTTAATGGTTGGTGCCAGCCAACAGGCGGTTTCTGGTGTGAATGAAGAGAAAACAGTGCTTCTCACTGAACACAGCAAACATCAGTGATATGTAGGTGTGTGCGTGCATGTGCGCGTATATGTTCAGCACATTGCCCTGGACTTATTTACCAACCCCAGGCTCTCTACCTGGCTCCTCACTATTCACCCTATCAGTTTTCACCCTTTTTCACTTAACACCTGCACTTCTATGTCATGAGTGCACAGCCCTTTCACCCCAGGTCTATGGGTCCATGTGTGGGTAGGTGGCCCACAAGACCACCTACCTGACTTGTAGTGTAACACCCGCACCTGAGACCCCCAGTAAGACTGCCAAGGAGTCGAATTCCTATGTAAGAACAAAGGTTTTGTTTATTCTAGCCTAGCCAGGGATCTCCCTGCCATCACTCTACAGTAGGTGAAAAGAAGGATGTAGCAGGAATCTTAGAGGTACTTATTAATTAAATCAAACCTGGAACCAGGTATTGGGGTGAATGTTGGGAGAGTGGAGAAGCAGAACACGCCACAGCTACCTCACCTCGCCAATTCCTCAGCTGGTCTTATTTCCTCAGATTGGAATCCTCTGAATCCTCACCCAGAATGGGTCTCAGCTAAACTGTGGCTGCTCAAAAGCCTGAATGCTTAACCAGCCAACTGCTTAACCAGCCAAACACTTCCAGTTTCTGGTCTTCATGCCTTATATATCTTTCTACTTTCTACCATCACTCCCTAGGATTAAAGGCTCACTTCTTGGGATTAAAGGCATGTGTTACCATGCCTGGCTGTTTCTAATGTGGCCTTGAACTCACAAGAGATGCACAGGGATTTCTGTCTCTGGAATGCTAGGATTAAAGGCATGTGCTACCACTGCTGTTCCTCGTGTTTAATATTGTGGCCATCCTGTTCTCTGACCCCAGATAAGTTTATTAGCCTGCACAATATTTCAGGGAACACAATACCACCACAGAGGGAAGGTCCCAAGCACTCACTTTAAGGAGTTTATATAGGAATGGCTTACATGAAGAATGTTACATATCTCAGGATTAGACAAGTGGGGCACTGGAAAGAGTTGACACTCACGTGAGACCCCCTATAATGGAAATATCTTTTCTATCTATGAACTTGAAACACCACCCCTAGAGATGTATCAGGTAACTGTGGAACCTACATATGTCCTTGTAGTATGCCCTGGGAAGTGGCCTCGGGGCTACTCTTAAGACCTGAGAGGCATGTACACCACTCCTCTTCTCTCCCTTGTGGGCTTGGATGCTGGGACAGACTCAGGTGGAAGAACAATGTGGGACTGTACCTCAGTGTTCCAGGACAATATGATAAATCTCCTGTACTGGAGTGAATCTTCCTCCTTAATAAATTCCTTTACCTTTAAAGCAGACCCTGTGGATTTCTCATAATACCCTCCATTTCTTCTACAAGGTCTGAATATCCACCCTATTGTCCCAAGCTCCAGTGGTGAGGACAGGAGCTTGCCAGGTCTTATAGCATAGCATGGGTCTGAAGGCCCCACAGAACCTCCACCCTGAATAATGACTATGGGCCAGGGAGATACCTCTGTCTACCAGGGGTGTTCTGATGTTGCTGTTTTGAATTCCCAACACACTGAAGATGGATGAATCCTTATAGTCCTTACAGCATGGTTCTGTGGGGGCAGGGGCAGGCTCTAGCAGGCTGTGGCTGTGGTGTGAGGTTTTGACATCAGCAACTACAGGTCACCAGAAGTTCACTGTCACACATTCCATGGAGAATCATCAGACCACTTCATGGCACCTGCTCTCTTGGGAAGCCTGGGAGATGCTCAGCCTAACATCCAGGAAGTAGACAAAGCAACACCAGCCTTGGCCACTAGCCTCTCCTGGGTATATTAAGGATAGCCACAGCCAGGGCAGTCCAGGGGATGAGGACACATAGAGGGAGCCCTGGAAAGCAGCTCCTGAGAGGATGAGGAGTGTCACCTGGAGGCAGGGTGCAGGGTGGGTAGGGCTGTCTTGGAGACATGCCAGCATGGTACAGTGAAAGCAAGGACCAGGAAGTAAGGAGGGTGGTCTGGTGGGGGCAGAGCTGGACAGCCTGAGAGGCAGACAGATGGTGCAGTGGTCATGGAATTGGTGGGGTTTGTTTGTTTGATTTTAGAGACAGGGTCTCACTGTGCAGCTCTGGTTAACCTTACTTGGCTATGTAGACCAGGGAAGCCTCCACCTCACAGAGATCTGCATGCCTCTGCCTTCCGAGTGAGTATGAGAAGGTTGTAGCTATTTTAGAGAAGGGTCAGACTGGGGGCAGCAGGCCTTTGGAAACTCACCAGAGGTTGTGCTGCCCCTAGACCCAGACAACTATGAGTCACACAAATGACGAGTTCCAGACATGTCCTGGCATAACCTAAATGATACGATAGGTTGTATACCATAGCTGTCAGAGGGAACAAGTTTTCTGCAGATAACAAATCTGTCTTATGTCAAAGAAAATGGGTCTGCTGATGGTATAGATTGCTAGAGGATATGGCCATTTCCTTGCAGCTGCAACTCTCCAATCATTTCAAACCAAGCATCTCTAATCTAAAGCTGCTGCATCAGAAGGATGCATAGACCTGGCTTTAAACTCATAAATAAAGACTCTGGTTTTGCATTCAGATTGGTCTCTTGGTGTTCTTTGGGGGACTCTAGGTACATCATTTTGAAGTCCTACAAGCTTTATATTGAGGGATAAACAGGTTTCAAACATAATTTGCAATGATTGTTCTTACATAATAACTGTTTATATTTCTAGTAAATAATAAATTATAAGGACCTAAAAGATATAAAGATTTGAAGATGACATATAGAAGATATTATGAAATTTCTTTCCTTTACTATACTGTCGTTGCATTAAAACTTCAATAGTTCAGATATTTAACATTAATAGAATTCTGAATAGCTAATAGAGCAATGATTGCTTACTGTTTGGATTATGAGCACCAGATTTTAGATTTCTTTTAGTTAACTTATGAATATAGACTTACAGATGCTTTTCATCTGACCAAAGACATTGAAATCCAATTTATAACTGGCTCTCTGGACAGAAGGAAAACATACATTTTTAAAAAAAACCCAAAACTATAGTTTTTTCTAAGACTCAAAGATATGAGTCTACTCTAGCTGTTTTACAGATACCACTTACTTGCTTTTTCTACAATATGGATTTCACTACTGATTGTTAATATATTTAAAACTTTTGTGTCCATTTATAAAATAAGAATTCATATAAGCCTGAGGATCAAAAGAAGCTACTAGATCCACTTCACAGAGGTCAAAGGACCCCAGCTAAGTACAACAGTACACCTTGAGTTTTCAAACTCCTCTGCTTCCTAATTACTAAGGCTGTGGCTTAAAAATTCCAAATAAGTTCATAAATTTTAACTATTGAAATGCAATTCAACAAATGATATTTAATGCAGTGATGAGTCTACACAATGTTTGTCAGTAATATTTCATATGAGAACAGAGGAAGGCACAGCACTTCCATTCCTGCTCTGGAAGAATATGAAAGGTCAAGAATGGACAGCTCCTGTCTGGCCTAGAGGAACATGAAGGGTACACCCTGTGGGAAGAAGTGGCATCCTCATGCCAAGCAAAGGAAGAACTGATGTCTGGAAGGTGAACAGGAGTTGGGCTAAAGTCACGGATGACCAAAACAAATGAGAGGAGAAGCTGGAATTAAAATTGGGGCTATAGTGCCAGAAATTTTATATACTATGTAAACAAGGCTTAACATTATCACAGAGGGTTTAGCAGCCATTTGATACATGTAAAAAGAACTATGGCAATCTCTCTCTCTCTCTCTCTCTCTCTCTCTCTCTCTCTCTCTCTCTCTCTCTCTCGCTTTCTTTCTTTTTTCCTTTTTAGTGTTTCAAGACAGGCAGACATATGATGTTGAGTGCTTTGGATTGTTCTTTTTTCCTTTTTAGTGTTTCAAGACAGGCAGACATATGATGTTGAGTGCTTTGGATTGTTGCCAGTGAACTAAGAAAGTAAGTTTTTTCTTGTTATTAGCTTAAACTAAAAATTAAAATAGTCACGAATGGCTACTAACCATCTGGTTGGACAGTTCAAATCTAAATCTTTTTGTTGTAGTTTCTAGCAACTTGATCTCTGAGTTTCCAAGAAAGATATCTTCCAGTCCGTCCATTTTTATGGAGTTACTTAATTTTATGCTTCTTCTAGTTTCTGCTTTCCATACTACAAAGCTGCATTAAGTGCAAAAGGGTAATGTTTCTTCATCAGAGTTTGGGTGGTGATGGGAACAATCTGGCTGGCTGTGGCACAGTGGAATCTTTTGGGAGAACAGCAGTTCACAGACTAGAGAGCTGAGGCCAGAGTGCCAGCACTGCCCCTCACTATCACTGCTGTGTCCTCTTCTAAGTGGAGAAGATGCCTGACCCAACCCTGGCACTGTGAGATGGATGCTGGAAAAGAGGTTGGGCTTTGAGTTGACCTACTTATGATGAAGTTTCATCACACCAGCAGAAGGAGCAGAAGTCTGAACCTCATGTCAGAACTTTTCAGTTCAGCTAGTCAACCACAGTCTTGCCTGACACCTCTGAGCTGACTCCTGGTCATTAGTGTAAGTTCACACCTTCTTGGATGATGCCCCATCTCATTGATTGAAGTCACTGATCATTTGCTCCTGATCAATGGATTCTCTCAGCCATAATCATCATCTCTGGTGTCTTTGGGTCTCCTGAATGCAGTCTGCACTTTTGCTGTTAACATCCTTGCTCCTCAACAGCACAAACCCAGATCTGGAAGTTTTCTCTTGAATCAAACTGCTGGGCCATCACATACAGTAGGAGGCCAGACTCTTCCCAAGGACCAGCACCTCATCCAAAGTGCCACAGTCTGTCAGGTTGTAGTGAAGTAGTATTTCCAGGGTTTTGGCCTCAGGATAAGGACCTGGCACTGTTCCTGCAAAATGGACACATGGGCCATACAGGAACTAAGCTGAAGCTTAGTTGGACTGCTGTGCCTCCTCAAGGGTGCACTGCTGAGTTGGCTCCACAGGACCACCTCACTGGCTTTCTGGACTCCTGCTAGCTGCAGCCACAACAAAGGCAAGAACAGCTCTCTTTCTTGTCTCCAGGTTTCACTACAGAGCTCTGTGTCTGATAATGGATGGATTCTGGAGCAGGTATGCATGTATGCTAGTGTGTGTGTGTGTGTGTGTGTGTGTGTGTGTGTGTGTGTGTGTGTGAGAGAGAGAGAGAGAGAGAGAGAGAGAGAGAGAGAGATGGTGGTATTGAGTTCCCCAAAATATTGTGCTCTCTAATAAACCTATCTGGGGTCAGAGAATAGAACAGCCACAATATTAAACATAGAGGTTAGGCAGTGGTAGCACACGCCTTTAATCCCAGCACTCTGGAAGCAGAGCCAGGCAGATCTCTGTGAGTTTAAAGCCACACTGGAAACAGCAAGGCATGGTGACTCACACCTTTAATCCCAAGAAGTGAACCTTTAATCCCAGGAAGTGATGTCAGAAAGCAGAAATGCATATAAGGTGTGAAAACCAGAACTAGAAGCTTTTGCCTGCTTAAGCTTTTAGGCTTTGAGCAGCACAGTTCAGCTGAGATTGATTTGGACAAGGACACAGAAGCTTCCAATCTGAGGAAGCAGGATCAGCTGAGGAATTGGTGAGATTCTTTAAGATTCATGCTACATCTGGCGTCCAATGTTTGTGGTACGAATTCATGAAAAAGCTGCTCGCCTGTAGCCTTGTGTGCCCCAGCTCAGACCTGAGCCACCCTCAGCAGGTCGTGGTGGAGCACACTGGTAGGATTTGCTGAGGGAGGGAGAGGTAGGAAGGTCCTGAGTTTGAGGCCAGCCTGGGAGACTTGCTAAGGAGAAGCATTGGCCAAGCCACATGCGGTGGCAGTGGGACCATGGAGGCAGCGGCTGTTGCGAGTTGCTGGCTGCTTCTCATCGTGTTGGTAATGCTGCTACCTGGGATGAAGGGTTTACTGCTGCTTGTTCAAAGAACAATTGCCAGGACCACCATGTTACAAGAAAGCATTGTCAAAGTATCTTATTACAAAGAAAGCATGGAAAAGTTTGGCAAGACAAATGGTGGAGAGAAATTGCTGTGAAATTTTTCTCTTCTAGAGAAGAATGTTCATGGTTCTGAGAGACAGACATTTATCAGACTGTGATTGCTCCAAACCACAGAGGAGGCATACACACACACACACACACACACACACACACACACACACACACACACACATCTGCAGGGAACTATGACCATGCCTAACAGCAACTTTGAAATCTTCAAAAAGATGACAGGAGCCCACAATGAGGATTCCACGTGGACTATGATGAAGCTATTAAGCTGATTAATACCAAGGAAAGATCAGCTTTGGACTAGAAACTGCTCAAGACAATTTCAAGATGGTTAGCTGAGATGATCCAGATTCACAGACAACTCTAGCAAGGACTTGAGACAAGTCCTACATTTTTCCATTATGCAGAGACTGGACAACAAATGATAAAGCTATCTCTCCCAGGACTTGACAATTAACTCAAAATTTTTCTTTTCAGGATTCCCTAAAGATGACTTCACCCCAGAAAGCAGGAAGTAATTTTAAGAAAATGACTCCCACATTCCCAAGAGGTGGGATGGGAGGTTTTTGGTCATTTAATGAGTTTTGGATATTGTCATTGTTTACAATGGTTGGTTAAAAGTTGTTAATTGTTAATGGTCAGGAAAAAAGCTGAACATGGAGATTAGATTCAGAGGTTTTGTTTTAAAGGAAAAAGAAAGAGTAGAATATAGATATGAGGTAGATCATTGAATCTACTACTCTGAGAAAAAAAGATAAAGAAATAATATGATACATGGGTAGATCTTTGAATCTACTCTAAAAAGAAAAAGGGGAAGTTATAAAAATGACAAAAGGTAGATTAATGAATCTATTATTAAAAGAAAATATATGGATATGATAAGATAAGGTCAATTATTAAATCTACTTTTAAGAAGGAACTACTTGTTCCAAATAGAATAAGTAATAAATTTTTTTTGTCTGAGTTTATCAGATATTACTGGACTGGACATTGTTATATATTAATGGAGTTTATTGTCTGAATCTGTCAAATGTTAGATCATTAAGACATTGTTGATGTAATCTTGACTGTATATATTGTATATACTTATTGGATATGGTTTTTTGTAGTAGTTATTTTTAATAGTAGCTTTTTAAATGTTTAGACAAAAGAGGGGAAATGTGGTATTGTGTTCCCCCCAAAATTGTGCACTCTAATAAGCTTATCTGGGGTCAGAGAATAGAACAACCACAGTATTAAACATAGAGGTTAGGCAGTGGTAGCACACACCTTTAATCCCAGCACTCGGGAGGTAGAGGCAGGCAGATCTTTGTGAGTTCGAGGCCAGCCTGGTCTACAGAGTGAGATCCAGGAAAGGCACAAAGCTACACAGAGGAAACCCTATCCCTCCCCCCCCCAAAAAAAAAACAAACAAAAAAAGGGAAGAAGTAAGGCAAAACTGACACATGATAATGTATGTGCCTCATGGTAAAAATAATAAGCCAGTCCATGACAGTGTGGTGACCCACAAGTCTGAAGTCTCCAGAACCCAGAGTTCACATACAGACAGAGCAACATGGTGGGCACTGACAGTTGTAGGGGAGGTTTAGTGCTGGATTGGGGCAAACTTTTGTTGGGGAAGATAATGTTTTGAAAATTTGTATTATTTTAGATGGGAGCTCATGTAGCCCTTCATGGCCTTGGAATTCCTGGTACTCCTGTCTATCTTTTAAGTGCAAGGTCCCAGATGGACCCAGCTGGTGGGGGCAGCTTTGGGGCACTATAAATGAGCTTCACATCACTTTGCTATACTCACAATGACTCCCATGGGAAGAATCTTCCCTGAATGCTAACAAAGAGTAATAATCTATGGGATGGGAATTTGCCTTCTCTCTCCCAAAGTTCCATAAATTGTGGCTAAATAACTTCAGCAGTAGAAAGATTAATGTTTAAAATTAATTAATGCTTAAAATGTTTACAGAATGGGAGATAAGTTTGCAACATATGTAAAGATCCAGAACACAAAACTAGAATGAGAATGATAGTGCCAGATGTGGCAGCACATGCCTTTAAACCTAGCACTCAGAAGGCAGAGACAGGCAAATCTCTGTGCATGTGAGTTCCAGACCAGCCAGGGATACACAACTGTACCTACACTGTTAATTACATGTGCTATTTCTATGTCTTTATCTGAGCCAAGATGTAATTTCAATTACAAAGTAAAATATATATGTTGGGCTTCAGATGCAGCACATGCTGGAGTGCTTACCTACCACTGGTGAGTCCAACCATCTGTTATACAACAGTTTCCTCTGAGACAGAAATATTCCATCCTGTAGGGAAGCTCCTAAAGCAGGAACAACTCAAATGTGTCCAGAAAGGCCCTAAAACTGACCAGATTCATTAGGTTCTTTGCTGCCAGAGTAAACAATAAAAGCTGAGCGTGCCTCTGAGGGGCAAAACCTTCGGAGGCTGAGACCAGAGCAGCTGACTGAAAGAAACAGGATCCAGCTGAGGGGCCTGGAAGAGGTTTCCAACGCTGAAGGAAGACCCTAGAATCAAATAGTATGTAAGAACAAAGAGCGTTTATTACTATACCAGCAAACACCTGGTCATTCACCTGTACAACATGGCGAAGACCTGAGAGAAGCATGCAGGTTAAGCATAGCTAAGGGGATTATAGGGATGGTTAGGTCATCTCAAACATCATTGGTTAAGCAAGCAGCAGTGAATTAGTATACTTTTAACTGGCTGAGGTTTTATCTTTGACAAGCTTGGGTAAGATTCAAGGGTTTTGCAGGAACTGTCCTTGAGACATTGTAGGGCTGACTCAGGCTTGCTTTTGCTCTCTCCCTCATCCCTGAATGTAATTTGTTGATAAATGGAGCTTTGTTGGAAGAGACATCTGTTTGCTTCTTTCAGAGCACTGAAACCTAAATTCTGTTATAAAAATGGGAAAGTTTAAACCTTTCAGTTTAAACCCACTGAGGCACCCAGAAAGTACAGAGTCCAACCTGCTGAGCTGCCTGCAGGCTATGCAGTGTGCGCCAGGTTCCCAGCTTTGTGAGCTGTCACCCATGCTGGGGTGGGCTTGAGTGATGCAGCCATCTTTGAGTCAGTTCTGCTCCTGTAAGTAATCCCTCACCCATATTCCTGTATTAACCCCAATAAAACTCACTGGTTCAAAAAGTTGGACTTTGGTGGTCCCTGTACTTTGGTCTGTCCTGGAGTCCCTATCTGGACTGAGTAGATGTGTGTGTGTGTGATGTCTTCCCATGAAAGTTTTGTCACATAACACTCTCAGCATCACACATACACACAAATAAAAGTAGAATGATGTAGCCAGGCAGAACAGTGGTTCACTGAGAAATATGACTCTGCATCTGCTCTGGGAAGGGCCCTTTTACTTCACAAACATCCTGATACTTTGATATGTTTTGAGCTCTTAACATTTCTGTCATTTAAATAATAAGAGTATTGTGAGTCACTTGAGGCCCTGGGAAATTACCTTCCTCCAGGTCCTTTCCTACTGGACTAAAGGCTGCCTATGAAATGCAGTGGGATGGTCCTTGGCATTCAGTAAGCATGTCTCATCCTCCTATTCCTGCCTGCTCCAACTTAAGATTGGTTCATGAAGGTTGGAAACTGAAGCTAATGGGGAAAATGGGTAAGCTAACTCAACTCTTGGAGGACAGAATGAGATGACCATGGGAGGGTTGCTCCATGGAGATGGAGCCCCCTGCCAGCTGCTGACCTAGCCCATCTGTCCTACCAGTGCAGTGCACATTGGGACACTCCAGGGGACTCTGGGAAAATGCTGCTCTCCACTCCCCCATCTCCTTTCAGCCTCTAACTCTGAAAGGGCTCTTTGTGACATTAACACAAGGTTACAAAAACACATTGTAGAGACTGGCCAGGAGAGCTTAAGGAGGAAGAGGGCACAGAGCTCTGGTCAGTGACCACCAATGGCAAGGAGCACCTGAAGTGAATAAGTGAGAGCCACCCAGCCTGGCCCTGAGCCAGCGCCCATCACAAGAACAGTTAACACATAAATCAGAAGGATAATACATGTGATAACTGAGTTCTTGTAGACACCCCTCCCATCCTTAGGGATGGTGTGTGTTATTGCATGTCTACTGGGTCAATCCATCCAGTCCCTTCCACCACAAAAAACAGGCTAAGACTAATTGCTGGGTGTGCAGTCAAATGCTTCCCAGGAAATTAATGAAACCTATTGCAAATTGGCTTTGAGCTGGCACCACAAAGAGAATCCTGTAAACAGAGAAGAGGCAGAGAAATTCAGAGAGGTGTCTGAGTCAGATGCTAAAAGTGATAGTCCCAAGTCTCAGTATAATTACAGCCATAGCAAAAAGACCTGACCAGGATGCCTCAGCTCCCCCTCCCCCACTGCACCTGACCTTAACCCTAGTTACAGAGAGAACCATGAACAACTACCCCACAAAGGGAAAGACTACTCAGAAAGTAACAAACAACTCCACTTGTTCTTCTCCTGAGACTAAAATGTTGTAACCCCCTTAGAACCAAAATAGCCAGCTAGCTCAGACCAGATACCCCAAACTAGGGCTTGATACAATCCCTAGTCTGTAAACTATGAAGTTTTGGGGTACTGCAACCCCCTTTGCTCTAGCCAATGTTAAAGCCCTCACCCCATGCTGCTCAGGATTTCTCCTGCTTTGTTTCAGCCTCAAATGGAGGGAGAAGCCTGAGTTAACGCATAATTAAGGCTCTTTGTTTCTGCATCAGATTTGGTCTCTTGGTAGTCTTTTAGGGGGTCCAGACTTTGGGAACAACAATAGATGTATGACAGTGAAGTCTATGAGAGAGCCTACTGCAGCCATGGCCCATTCCCTGGTTACATGGGACCTTCTCTTTGGGCTTCAGTAACTTTTAGGCATTCATGAAGGCTTTCCTGTTCTCTGATATCCTTGGGTATGATGGAAGCAATCTGCATCATCTTCTTTTCTATTTCCTCTTATCTGTTGAATCTGCCTTCAATTAGACCTGCAAACAATAAAAATAGTGAATGTTCAGTCTCTAACTCTGGACAAATGGCTGAGGGGCCCAACTGACATATCAAAGCAGATGCTGCCACCAGGTTCTCCCTGCATCCCTCAGTCCTACCTGTTACAGGGTATGGTTGTCACACCTTGCAGCCTACCCTAAACTTCTCTAGCCCAGGGGCTGGGCTGACATTCCCCCAGATGACCTTCCCTATGTAGTCCATCCATTTTGCTTATTCCTCTTTTAGGCCTTCTAGATCTGCATCTGGTTCCCTCCTCTTCCTCTCTCTCCCACTTCCCTCCTCACATGGCCAGGATCAGAGTCATGTCCACCCTGGACTCTCTCAGATGTCCCTGCCTCTGGTTATGCTCTCCCTGTTAGCTACAATAAACTCTCTCCTCCACCATGCTTAGGAATGGTCATGTCTTTCCTTTTTAATGGATCTTTTTCATTCAGCCGCAAGGTCACAAAAACACATTGTGGACACTGACCAGGAAAGAATATGGAAAAGGATGCGGAGCTCTGTCAGTGATGTCAGTGGCAAAACTGTCAATGGCAAGGAGCACCTGAAGTAAAGTAAACAAGTGAGAACCACCCAGCCCAGCCCTGGCCAGCCACCATCACAAGGGGCCACAATTAACTTACGATTAAGGGTAATAAATGTAGCAATTGAGTTCATTTAGACACCTCTCCCATCCTTAGCCATGGGGTGTGTTACTGCAGGCCCACTGTGTGGCTGGCACCATCCACACACAATCAGTAGCTTGTGATTTCCATGTCCAGCACCAACCATTTCCCACAGGAAGGAAACCAGGGCCAGGTCTTTAGGTGGTTGTTGATCTGTCATCTGCACCACCCTGTCATCCTCATGTCCTACCTGCTCTTCCCATGAGCCTTCTCCAGGATGACCATCACCCTCATGGACTCTCCTGCTCAACTTCCAACTCTCCCACTTCTTACTCATTATTGAACAGTGGGTAATTGACAGCTGTCTCAGACCTAGGTTCCCATTGTTGGCTACTCATTCTGCTACAGAGGTGGCTTTCTCTGCTGCACAGAGACTCTCCTTGTAGGCCCTGCCCCTGGAGACCTCTGACAACTGGGCTCCACCCCCAGACTACTGTGGTGGCCAGGCCTGTTCCCTTGAGGCACATTGAACCCTCCTCCCAGCTTCACAGTCAGACCCCATCCCCAACAATTCTCTAACAAGCACTCTACACACTGAACCATATCTCCAAGCTCCCCCAGCTCATTTTTTTTTTTAAATCAGCCAATGAACAAGATAACAGTTTCCACTGAGATGCCTATAACTAGAAGACACAGACACGAATACACACTGGGGCTAAAAAGCTGGTACAGCATTTAAGAGCACATGTTGCTCTTTTACAGGAACCAGGTTTGACTCATAGAACCCACCACGTTAGTTCATGACTGTCTTTAGCTCCAGTCACAGAAAATCCAAAACTTTCTTCTGACCTTCATGAACAAAAGGCATATATGTGGTGCATAAACACATATGCAGGCAAAACACTCATGTGCATAAAATAGTAAAATAAATTTAAAAATATTTTAAATAATAAGCACTGACTTATTATTTAAATAATAATAAGCACATCAATATGATGATGTTATCTACATAAAAAGATGCAGCTGCATTGAGAAGTAGGCAACCATTTAAACAAAATAGTAGAACACAGAACTATAGTGTGACCCAGCAATTCTACTCAGAGATATATTCCCAATGGAACCTAGTTTACAAATATCTGTCGTCTTGTTCATCATAAATAAATAGTAAAAATAACCCAAATGTTTATCATATGATGAAAAAAATAAAATGTAGTCCATCCACAAGGTGGAAGAGCACCCCCATAAAATGAAATGAAGTACTGGTTCACACCAAAGGGTGGTTGAGACCTGAAAACACTGTAAGAGGGAGAAGTCAAACACAAAAGGCCACAAATGTGTGGCCCCATTTATAAGAGAGATTTACAACATTCAAACATATAAAGTAGAGTGCTAGCTGCCAGACTAAGGGAAAGAAGAATGGGAACAGGGTTTCAAGGTGACTGACACATTCTATAGTCAGGCAGTGAAGGGCATAACCCTGTGAATGTTCTTAAACAACACTAAGCTTTACATATAAAATGGTGGATGTTATGGTTTAGGAAAAACAACAATTATGTAAAATTTTTCAGAAATACTATATTTCTGAAAAAATTCAGCTATTCCACTAATCTAAAAACAGGTGGTAAAGAATTTGGGTGTAAGCCGGCTGGTGGTGGTGCACACCTTTTATCCTAGCAAAGGTGGCAGATTGGGCAGATCTCTGTGAGTTTGAGGCCAGCCTGGTATACAGAGCAAAATCTAGGACAGGCACCAAAACTACACAGAGAAAGCTTGTCTTGAAAAAACAAACAAACAAACAAACAAAAAAACCTTGGGTATAAATAAAGAAACAAAAGTGCCAGAATTACTGGAATAGATAGATAGATAGATGATAGATAGATAGATAGATAGATAGATAGATAGATAGATAGATAGATAGATAGATAAGTGAAGCTCTTTTAAGATACTATAATGTGAAAGTTTATAGAAAACTATGCAAGTGTATTATCCACACCATTCCATATTCTGAAATAAGCAACGGCAACAGTAACACCAAGGAAGAGAGGATAGACAGAGGTATAATTTTACATTGTTAATTGATTAAATAATTATATATGTATATGAAGTACAATGAGATAATTTCATATACACAATAGGTAATGACTGTGGCTGCATTCCAGCTGGGCTACACTGGTCTGGCTCCAGAGAGTAGCACCTAGCCCCAATCCATCCTGTTTAACCAAAACCTTTTGTTTCTCTAGCTGCCTTATGTGATTCTTATCTGAGAGTCTCCTAAGGATACAAAACCTATGAAAACTTGGTTCAGGAAACCGGGAAAATTGTGGTACCCGAGAAATCCAGGACTTTGCACTTGGCATTGTATTTTAGGGAGCCTCTTTCAGGTTGTTTTGAGCATATGGAAATTAACTGCCTAAACTGTAATAGAGAGAAATGAAAATGCCCTAGGTGGCGCACGCCTTTAATCCCAGCACTCAGGAGGCAGAGCCAGGTGGATCTCTGTGAGTTTGAGGCCAGCCTGGGCTACCAAGTGAGTTCCAGGAAAGGCACAAAGCTACAAAGAGAAACCCTGTCTTGAAAAAAAATAAAATAAAACATAAAAAATAAAAAATAAATTCCCTAGGTGAAGGGAAAGTGCTTCAGTCCTTTGAGGCTGGACTCCCCTGCAGCCATTAAAGGCTAGATTCATTCTTAAGATGCCTCTAAGTCCTCTTTCCATGGATCCGAGGGAACCCACACACCCAATCAAAACAAACAGCAACAAGTGATTGAATTTATAAAGTATTTTCATTTAGATGCAAGTTACTATTACTAGAAACTTGTATTATATGTAATTTGCCATAACTATTCAAAGATACACTCTAAATTAAAGATGACTATTTTCAGCTTAGAAGCAACCATTTCAAAGAAATTAAGATGTATGGATTATTAGGCTTTAGTGCAGATAAGATAGAGTCCTAAAATCTAGTTAATTGAGATGAAAGCAGATGCACAGAGGAAGAACAAGTAGCAGTGAGGACAAATTGAAAATAATTTAGACAGAAAGCCATATACAAATAACTGTATCAGACATAAAAGATATAAAGAGCTCAACCAAAACAGATTGTCATATGTGACCTTTTGAAAAACAGCAAGATCAAGCCATGCATGGTAGAACATACTGAAAATCACTTCTCTCCAAAAGAAAAAGAAAACACTAAAATAACAGGCCTAAACTCCTCAAACGTGATGAGGTTACAGGAGTCAAGGAAAGACTAAAGACAGCTCAATGCAAATGGGACACCAGAGAGACAAGGTGATGGTTGAGAGCACTGTTGCTCTCCTAGAGGACCCAAGTTCAGACCTCAGCACCCACATCAGACAACATACAAATGCCTTTAACTCCAGCACCAGGGGATTCAATGCCTTCTTCTGGCCTCTGTGGGCACCCCCCACCCTCACACACATAGCAAACACACACACACACACACACACACACACACACAAATAAATAAATCTTTTTAAGTGTTGTAAATTAAAGAAATTTTATATAGCAAAAACTGTTCAATTAAGAAGTCTCACCTTTTGCTTTTCATCTGGTCCCTCAGTTTGCTGTACATCTCTAGGACTTGATAAGGAAAACAGATCACACAGGCATTATTAGACAAAATAATCAACTAAGCTTAAGGAATACATCAAGAATCCTATTCCCTTCCCATTTCCTCACCTGGAAGACACAGCATTAAACTCAGCAGCAGTGGCAGGAATATTTCTCTGTTGCTGCAGCTCTTCCATTGCTATTACCAGCTTGGTAAAAAGAAAAAATGGAATGACATCAAGACCTGTAAATAAAAAGTTTTCAGATACATTTTTCTTTCTGCATTTGATTCATCCAAGAATCCCAGTTTCCTGGTAAGACCTTCCTGTACAGTCTTTTTCTTTTTGGCCAATATCCAGCTCCCAAATCATGACCCAGAGATGACTTATTAGTTTAGAGTGCTTGGCCCAGCCATAAACATATATGATAAGGTCATAATGATCCATGGTATGTGTAATTAGTACATGCTAATAAAACATTTGAAAAATGGGTCGGTGCCTCATGATGAACAGCACCCAAATTTGACCTCTGGTCTACATACACATGCATAGGAACCTACAAAAATATGCACCCACATGTGCATACAACAAACAAATAGAAATAAAACCTTTATGGCAAATGCAGTAAAATGGCATATACAAACAAAATACAAACACCCAGGCCAGTGGAACACCAACTTGCAGATATCCTCTCCTTCAGGGCTGCTACTGTCACACATGGTCTAGTTTACTTTTTTGTGCCGTCTCTGAGCCTAGGGCCTCAGGGATCTTGACCCATCTCTATACCCAGGATGTCTGACCCATCAAAAGTTGTATGTTCACAGCTACACACTGAAAGGACACTAGCCCATTTGAGCATGTGGCTCTGGCAGGCCTTGTCTATCTCCTGATTCCCTCTGTTGTTAGCCCTTGTCCTTCTCAGATACTCTCTGTCATATAAAAATTATTAGATTATATTCCTGAAGCTAGTCCCCAACATCCATTCCCATATTTGGCCATTTTCTCTGCCCTAGGCTGTCTGTCAAGATCCAGTTATCAAAGTATTGAAATCCAGCAATCAAAAGTCTCCTTTGGCTCACCTAATTAACATTCCAAATTAAAATGAAATACCTCAACCCAAGGCAAGATTTCCCATTTTACCTTTATAAACCACCATTTTCCTATGGGCCACGTCTATCTCCCCTCTCTCCAGAGGCATTCCTTTGTCTCTCTGTGACAAATATTTCTGTCTCCTTCCCTCTTGTCTCCTGTGTTTTTTTTCTTATTCCCTGCCCTCTGTCCTTCTGGGGCAAAGAAATCTCCTTTATGCTGAGAACTTTGTCTTGGGGATCCTGGGTAGATACTTTTTCTTTCCTACACTGTGCTATACATTTATTCATTTATTCATTTATTTATTTATTTATTTATTTATTTAATTTTTGAGACAAGATCTCCTCATGTATTGCTGGCTGTACTAGAACTTACTATGTAGATTACCAGGCTGGCAGCAAGTTTATAGAGATGCATCTGCCTCTGCCTCTGGTTAAAGGAGTGTGCTGTCAAGCCTGGCTAATACGCTGTATATGTTAGGAAATTGTAACAAGAAAGACTGCATGTTTGATTCAAATACAATTTATTTTTCAATCCTTGGGATTTATTATGAGGCCTTGCAACATGCTAGGCAAGCCTACCTGAGCAATACCCCAGCCCCTCACTTCTAGGCAAAGCCTTGACCTCTGAGCCATGCACTATTACTCTTTTTATATATGCATTTATTCAGTGGGTGAGAGAGAGAGACAGAGAGAGAGAGAGAGAGAGAGAGAGAGAGAGAGAGAGAGAGAGAGCCAAAGTATGAAGGTTTGGGAACAACTTGCAGGAGTCAGTTCTACCTTTCACCATGTGCATGTGAGTTCCAGGGATGAAACTCAGGTCATCAGGTAAGGCAGCCAACACCAAAACCCAATGAGCAGGCTTGCTGGCCCTGTATAACATAGTGTCTTCAGAATTTCTCTGATGACACCTTGACATTTCACTCTGTGAATCCCAGGGATGTTCAGTCACTGTCCACATCCTCCTGGTCTCTCCACACAAGGGCCTCTCCTGCCACATGTGTGGACCATGACAATGCCTTTGGTTTGTGTCCCTGTGACCTCTGCACCCCTCACTGACACTTCAGGGCTGCACACAGCTGTCCTGCCAACCAGAGGCAAGATTCCCCAGAGAGCTTGAAGCCACAGGCACATACTGACATGGGCTTTCAGTTGAGCTTTGTATCTTGAGAGTGATTTTGTAAAGACAATAAAGGGATAATCACTACATTGGCTACACTAAGCAAGCCAGCAAGCACTCTTTGGGGGATCTGGGAGCTGATGGACAGGCCCCCCCAACCCGTTTTGTTTTCTGACATCTTCAAACATCTGCCTTTTGTAAAAATCAGGAGGTTGTTAAGCTGTTATGTCTGAGGCCACAGGGGAAGTGATTGCAGGGAGAAGGACTGGTGGTCACTGGCTACTTCAATCTCAATGCTCAGAGGCTCCCAAGTGGAAAGTGTGGAAAAAGAAAGTGCAAGTATTATTCATAATACTTCCTCAGCCAAACTTCCTTCAGTCTACATGAACAAGGCTCAGAGGAAATTTAAATGGACTGGAAAGGCAGATGGGAAGTGCTTACAATGTGGCAGGAGAGGCTGCCTGGAGACACTCAGGGGTCAGGCCTGAATTGTGATTAGTCCTATGGTGGGAGGGGGCTGTGGTCCCTGAGGACATCTGGACTGAAGTACCACTGGCTGCAGGTGGGGGTGCCTGGAGCCTCTTCTAAGACTTCCTGGTTTATCAAAGCTGCTTCTTTACTTGGCTGGGAGGAAAGTTCCAGCACCTAGCTGACATCTGTGCACAGATGAGAAGGGGCAAAAATTTTGCATGTGGAAGACAGAAAAAAAAATATGCATATTAATTAAAAAAATTATATATATATATATATATATATATATATATATATATATATATATATATATATATATATATATTGTGTCCAGCTTGCCCATGGAGGTCAAAGGACAACTTACTGGGATCGTGGGATCGGTCTCTCCTTACATGTAGGTCCTGTGTACTGAACTCAGGTCATAAGGCTTTACTTGCTGAACAATCTCATGATCCTAACGGTGTCTCAATGGTCAGGCAAAACTGTAGGTGCTGCCACAGTACAGAGGTGGTCAGGTGTGTGGGTACAAGGGGCTCAGTGGATAGAATGCTAAGAGGCACTTTAAAAATGAATTTAGCCCTTGGTGGCTGCAGGGAATTCATCCTTGAGGTACTGAAGCATCTTCCCTTTGCCTAGGGCATTGTTATTTCTCTCTAATTACAATTTAGCCAGTTAATTTCCATACCTTCAAAGCAACCTGAAAGGAGCTCCTAGCCATAAAATGCCAAGTGCATTTTATTTGATTTCTCAGGTACTATGGTTTTCCTGGTTTCCTGAACCAAGTGTTGTCTAGGCCTTGATCCTTTGGAGACTCTCTGATCCTTGACTCTCAGACAAGATTCACATAGGGGGATAAGAGAAACAAAGGTGGGGTTAAACAAAAGAAGGATTAGGGCTAGGTGCTACTCTCTGGCACCAGGCCAGGTGCTCAGCAGGAATCCAGCTACAGTAGTGGATCCTTTGGAGCCAGAATTGCAGCAGCTGTGCTGCCAGATGTTTGTACTGGGAACAGAACTCAGGTCCTAGGTAAGAGCAGCATGTGCTTTTCACTGTTGAGCCATCTCTAACTCTGATAAATCTCCCTGTAGAAGACTAAATTCCTGCCAAGCATTGTGGCATGAACCTTTAGTCCAGCACTCAGGAGGCAGAGGCAGGGGGATCTCTATGAGTTTCAGGCCAGCTTGCCTGGTCTACAAAGCAAGTTCCAGGACAGCTGGGTTGTTACACAGAGAAACCAAGAAACTTCATTTTCTACAAAGTCAGGGGGAATGATGACAGCAGCTCCTCCAGGCTCCTGGAGCTATGAAGTTAGTAGCTCCTGTGCTCTAGGCCCAACCCAGCACTCAGGAGTTCAGGGCAGTCCTCAGCTACATAGAACCCTTGGAAGATTGTATTGGGATTCTGGTCATTTCCAGGGATGGTTAGTTAATCATGCAGGGGTTTCAGTTTCTACATGGCCCATCAGTGAACTCTCAGGCAGCGGTGCTAAGGTTGTGGGGGTGGGGGTCTCACAGATGCCACTGAGCTTTTATACCTATTGGACTGCTTCCTGACTGCACTTGTCTGTCTGTGGGTTGACTTCTGAGCACCCTCCTTCCTGTTCTTGTTTTGAAGGTGGATGAGTTGTTTTCTTAGCGATCAGTCAGACTGTGTAGCCTTGGTTAGTCTGGAACTCACTGTGTAAACCAGGGTGGCCTCAAACGTGCAGAGATTTGCCTGTCTCTGCCTTCTGGTTTAAAGGCATTACCACCAGATCTGGCCCTATCATTCTCATTATAGTTTTGTATTCTGGATCTTTACATATCTTGCAAACTTCTCTCCCATTCTGTAAACATTCTAAGCATTAATTAATTTCAAACATTAATCTTTCTACTGTTGAAGTTATTTAACCACATTATGGAACATTGGAGAGATTGATGGCAAATTCCCATCCCATAGATTATTACTCTTTGTTAGCATTCAGGGAAGATTCTTCCCATGGGAGTCATTGTGAGTGTGGTAAAGTGATGTGAAGCTCATTTACAGTGCCCAAAGCTGTCCCTACCAGCTGGATCCAGAACTTCCCAGACAGGTATGGTATGCACACCTTGCACTCAGAAGATAGAGACAGGAGGATCAGGAATTCCAAGGCCATGCAAGGCTACATGAGCTCCCATCTGAAATAATACAAATTTCCCAAACATTCCCATGTTCCCCAACAAAAGCTTTTGGAAATCCAGCACTAACCCTCCCTCAGAACTCCTGGTGCCTACCATGTTGCTCTGTCTCTATGTCTTGGTTCTGGAGACTTAAGACTTGTGGGTCACCACACTGTCATAGACTGGCTTATTTTTCTCGGTATGATGCTCATACATTATCACGTGTCAGCTTTGCTTTACTTCTTAAAGCTTAGTTACCACCATTGCCCATACAGCCCAGCTTCTCCTCTCACTCTTTAGTGGACCCACCTCTTAGCTGCAGTGAAATGTCACTGTGAATGAGGTAGGCAGACACATGCCTGAGTCCCTACTTTCCTTCCTTTTTGTGTCTACTCTTGACATTCCCCTAAAACACATATGTTCAAATATCTGTAGTGCCTAAGGAGGATAGAAAAGGGCATCAGGCATCCTGCAGCTGGAGTTACAGGCAGCTGTGAGCAACCATGTTGTTGTGCAAGGTTAGTAAGTGCTCTTAACCTCTGAGACACTGTGGCTGCTAAACAAGTTTGCTCTGCTCAAGAAGTATCATACCTCATGCCTAGAATATTACCTTCTCTGAAGAGGTTCCTGTTTGTTCTCACTGATGCTTCCAGCACCTACAACAGTATGTGGCAAAAGTGGGTTGTTAATAACACACACACACACACACACACACACACACACACACACACACACACACACAAACCTGCTCCAGAATCCATCCATTATCAATTAAATACAGAACTCTGCAGTTGAAACCTTGGGACAAGAAAGAGAACTGTTCTTGCCTTTGCTATGGCTGCAGCTAGCAGGAGACCAAAAGGCCATTGTTGTGGTCCTGTGTGACCTGTGCAGCAATGCAACCAAGTGGAGTCACAGCAGTTTAACTAAGCTTTAGCTTGGCTCCTGTATTACCCATATGTCCATTCTGTAGGGAAGGATGAGGACAGGGTAATGGTGGCATGCCAGGGCCTTATTCTGAAGCTAAGCCCTGGAAATACTACTTCACTACACCCTGACAGACTGTGGCACTTTGGATGAGGTCCTTGCAAAGAGTCTAGCCTTCTGTATGTGATGGCCCAGCAGTCTGATTCAGGAGGTCAACTCAAATGCCAGCCTCTTTTCCTGCATCCATATGCTACTGTCCCAGGGTTGGGCCAGACATCCTCTCTTTTCTGCCACTCAGAAGGGGACACAGCAGTGATAGTGAGTAGCAGTGCTGGCATTCTGGCCTCAGCTCTCTAGAGATTCCACTGTACCACAGCAAGCCATATTTTTCCCATCACCACCCAAACTCTGATGAACATTACCCTTTTTCACTTAATGCAGCTTTGTAGTATAGAAAGCAGAAACTAGTAGAAGCATAAAATTAAGTAACTCCAAAATATGGATGGACTTGGAGATGTCTTTCTCAGAAACTCAGAGATCAAGTTGCTAGAATCTAGAGAAAAAAGAATTAGATTTGGCTGGGTGGTGGTGGTGCATGCCTTTAATCCCAGCCAGCACTCGCCAGGCAGAGCCAGGTGGATCTGGCCAGCCTGGGCTCCCAAGTGAGTCCCAGGAAAGGCGCAAAGCTACACAGAGAAACCCTGTCTCGAAAAAAAAAAGAAAAAGAATTAGATTTGAAATATCCAACCAGTAGCCATGTGTGACTATTTTAATTTTTAGTTTAAGCTAACAACAAAACAACAACAACAAAAAAGAACTCACTTTCTCAGTTCACTAGCAAGAATCCACAGCACTCAACATCACACATGTGCCTGTGTTGGCCAGCACAGATTGCAGAATGCATCCTTCAGTAGGGAAAATCTCTGTGGGCCACTGCTACAAAGATAATTGGCATAAGTTTAAGTCATAGAAACGTAGAACTCCAGCCTTTAATTCCAGCACTTGGGAGGCAGAATCACTCAGATTTCTGTGAGTTCTAGAACAGCCTGATCTACATAGTAGCTGTAGCTATGAGTTCTAGAACAGCTATAGCTACACAGTGAGACCCTCTCTCAAAACAAAACTATAGAACCCTACACTGAACAAATAAGGGACACATTCCTCTTGGTCACTTTAAGAATATACATGGTAACCAACTATAAACACAGCAAAAGAAAATTTCAGTGTATTTTCCAGAGTAGAAGTTATAGAAACTGTATACCTGTTCATAATGCAATTAAGTTAAACATGTGAAAAAAGTTAGATGGCTCAGGGGCTAATGAAGCTTGTTCTTGTCATCAAGACTAGAAGCCCCAAAGTGGAGGGAGAAATTCAATTTCTCACACACAAACAATAAATATGTTTTGTTAAAAAACAAATTATTGCCAGGCAGTGGTGGCACATGCCTGTAATCCCAGCATGTGGGAGGCAGAGGCAAGTGGATCTCTGTGAGTTTGAGGCCAGCCTGGTCTACAGAGATAGTCCAGGACAGGCTCCAAAGCTACAGAGAAACCCTGTCTTGAAAAAAAAATATTATCAAAGGGTAAACAATCACCAATACATTCATACTTACAACTCAGCTTAATATTTTTTTGTTTGTTTTTGAGATGAGTCTTTCACTATGTACCTCTGGCTCACTGTGTAGACCAGGCTGACCTTGAACTCACAGATATCTGATTGCCTCTGCCTCCTGAGTGCTAGGGTTAAAGGCATGAACCACCACACATGACTATCAGCTTAATGTTAAGATTTATTTTAGGGCTAGAGACATGGCTCAGAGGTTAAGAGCACTGGTTATTCTTCCGGAGATCCTGAGTTCAATTTCAGCAACCACATGGTGGCTCACAAAAATCTATCATGAGATCTCGTGCCCTCTCCTTGTGTGCAGGTGATCACTGTATACATAGTACATATACATTTATTTTTAAGTGTGTGTGTGTGTGTGTGTGTGTGTGTGTGTGTGTGTGTGTGTGTGTGTGTACATGTATGATTGCAATACCCATAGAGGCAGAAGAGGGTGCCAGACCCCTGGTGCTGAAGTTACAAGCAGTTGTGAGCCTCCTAACTTGAGTGCTAGAAACTGAACTTGAGTCTTCCCCAAGAACAGTATATGCTCTTAACAGCTAAGCTATCTCTCCAGCTCTTAGCTGAAACCTTAAACATTCTAAAGAAGTCTAGAGATAAAACCATTTTCAACTTTGAAAAGACATACTATGGAGAAATTTGAGTCATACTGGAAATCTTCCCAATGGTGGTAGGACACACAGAAGAGACACAACTTTGAAGTCATATGTGAGAAGACATGAATATTTAAAGAAATGAATCCAGCACCCAGAGCACAGAGAAGGACCTGCAAATAGAGTAGGAGAAACTCTCAGAAACAGTTTTCAGCTAGGTGCCAATGTCACACTTGAAAGTACTTATTTGGAGGACATCAGGTGCTTATGAACACAAGTGTAGGTGGAGATGAAACCAAAGAAGTTTGATTGCTTAAGCTGCTGGAGCCATGTGCCCAACCCCAGCAGGTGATCACTGGCCTCCAGAACCCATAGAGCAGCTCACAACCATCTGAAACTGAAAGAACTAGAGGGCCCAGCCAGGGCCCTAACATGTTCCCCTAGCAGCCCTGGCATGGACCAGACCTTAGTTTCTGTTCACTAGAACAGGCTGGAGCTGAGCAAGCAATTCTCAGGAAAACCACATCTTAGGAGCAATCAATCAACAGGTGCCCCCCCAACCTCCTGCCAGCTCAGTAGGCCCCCAAGGCCCTTCTGCTGGCTCAGCAGGTCCCCAAGCTCCTTCTGCTGGCTGAGCAGATATTCCCCAGACTTCTGCTAGCTAAAGACAGCTTTCTCTACCCTCTTTTCAACAATCCCCTAGACACTAGACCCCACACACCCCCACCACCTATTGGCCCCTAACCACTACAGCCTCCCACCAATCAACTCCCAGACTAATCTTTCCTCCACCAATCATCACCAGATTAATCCCTCCTCTCTGGAATTCCCTTAACTCTTTACCAAAGGAGCTTGAGACTCCCCCACCCCCCCATTTTGTGTTGCTATTTGCCACCCCATCATGTTGGAAATAAAAGCTCTTGCTAAATTACATATATGACTGTTGGTCTTTCTTCGGGACTTCTCTCGGACTTGAACAGTAACTGTAGTTCCATCACCTTCTGACCTCCATACACACAAGACAAACATAAAATAATACAATGAATACATTCTTAAGCATCAGAAAAAGAACATAAATTTTGTGTGTGCTGTTGGGAGCCATTTGGCCTAGTTTTGGAGCAGTGTATGGGTGTTTGTCCAATGTGTCTTCAGATGAGGCAAAAGCCCACAGGGACAGTCTCACTAGCAAGGACCAGTGGACTTCAGGAAGGTACAGAAGACTTCTGGAGTGGTGCGGCCTGCATGCATTCTTCTCTTGTAATAGTGATGATTCTCTGGGTGGTTTCAGTGTCACTTTGTCAATCATGCATGTGACAGATGTGAGTTTTCTGGAGACTCCATTTTTCTTGAATATTTTTCCGTAAAATCCTTTGGGAGCTGATGCTTCTCAGGTTTCTTGTCTGGGGGTGCCAGCTGTCACTTCAGACCCTGGAGATGTTCTGACTCATGCTGACAGGATTAGAGGCAGATCACACCTATTGTTGTTCTTGAAAATGTGTGAGATCCTTGCTGCATAAAAACACGTGTTTGATACCTAGAGTCTAAAGAAACAAAAGCTCCAGGGAAACAAAACATGAGACTTGTCATGCTGTCACACACTTGTCACCCAGAGCTGGGGAGGTGGGTGTTGACTAACATATCCCTGGTGTTCACCGACCAGCCAGTCCAGCAGGATCAGTGAGCCCTGGCCAACCAGAGACTCTATCTAAAAGAGAAAACTATGGGGAGAGGGTGTAGATGGCTCCAGAGGAATGACATCTGAAGGTACCAGAATACACAGCTGCATGTGCACACAAACCCATGCTACATGCAAGCACACACACACACACACACACACACACACACACATACACACTGTGAGATAGTGTATGCGTATGTGTGTGTGAGCAGGGGGGGAGAACAAATCTTTGAATATGAGACACTTCTTTCAGGGTTCATTCAACACTCTTATGTACCCCTTATATCCATTCAAAACACTTGATCTTTTTTGATAACCCCTTCTTATTAGAGTGAAGAAAATGAAAGAATATAGAAGTGTTCATCTTCTGTTATCAGAAGGAAACTCCCATGCTCTCTAATTATATTCTTACATTGTTGCTGTTAATTCTACAGTGGTCAACTGCAGTTCAGGTTCTGATCTCAGGTGAGAGTCACAAACTCCGTCATTGAATTTGGAGCCTTCTTTATGTAGAGGATTTCAGTGTCTTTAGCTGATATTAAGCTGAAACTAGTGGTACAGATGGCTGAGCTGTTTAGGGGACCTCTGTGTCAGTGTGACTTTCTTCCTGTCATTGCTGAAGCAGTAGTCAAAAAGACACAAATGTATGTTTTTTTTGTGTGTGTTTTTTGTTTTGTGTGTGTGTGTGTGTGTGTGTGTGTGTGTGTGTGTGTGTGTGTGTGTGTCTGTGTGTGGAAAAATAGGAACACCTCAAATCATAGACAGCATGAGATCTGGAAAATAATGGCTCTACAGAAACATGATTTCCCAAAGGCTTAGAGATTGTCACAGTGGCTACAGAGGTAGGAAAGCATGGGCATTTTATTCTGACACAGGGGCCCTAACTTGTACATTACTGGTCCAAATAACACATGCATGCTTTCACAGCTGAATGGGTCCCTATGTGCCTCAGCTCCTGCTCTATGAAGCATGTCAATCTGATCCCCAGGAATTTAATGGGGGCCTCATTTGCTGTTCTCACTTGAAGTATTTAAAGATCAACCTTATTTTCTCACCAGAAATAGAAGGGAACTATTGTCCAATGTGGGAAAATGAATGTTGTCTGCTCATGCTTACTCCTTTCCTGGACTAGAATGTCAGCATTTTGGTTTGGTCATAAGGATATTACTCTACAGAAAAGTCTAGTTTAACAACTGTGTTATAGAATATCAATGTGAAGTCAATGACTGAAAGGACAAGTTCCATTTCTTTGTGATCGTGCTGGGAAGAGACAAATGGCATGGATCTGGGGTTACAGATGCAGCACTTGCCTTCTTTTACCATAGTCTGTTCCTCCCTTATGGTTGATAGTCATCATCCTTTGGGAGCTAAACATGGACAGGAGCAGCCCTAGGCAGTCTCAACACTATTGTTCCCACACAGCAAGCCCAGAGGTGTCAAACGAGGCTTCTCCTGATACCTGATTAGAAATCTCACAGCTTTTCTCCTGGGTGACAATGACTGAGTCAGTGACTGATGTTGCATCAAGAACCCATGGCCCCAGAGGACACAAACGCCTCCCTACTGTGCACACTAAGGTGTTTATAATCAACAAGAACTTGTCCTGTGATGCTTCTTAGAAAACTTCACATTCATAAAGTGATTCCTCCTTCTAAATTCAAAACTGCCCAAAAATGCAGCGATTGTTCAGTAGGATAGGCTTAATGTTACTCTATCCTTTTCAACTTTGCATATGGTGAGTGAGAAAGCTGATTTAGGGGACTATGGTTCCTGTACATGCTTGATAGCTGCATACATCTTTTATCACCTCTGGGCCTTTTGAATAGTTCCCACCAGATGCAGTCACTTATAAAAAACTGACCAAAACATCCAATTGGGTGACACAAGGAAGGATCACAGCAGTAATGTGATAGCGTGAACAGTTGTCATTACTTCTTATGTTATCAAAAAACCTTTTCAAAGACTATTAAAATCTATATTTTTGTCAAAAATCTTTATACACTTTATGTATATAAAAGGCAGAACACTTTGTACATAATAAATAAATGCTAAAAAAAATGAGAAAAGGCACATGTCACGAGTTATGTCATGAGCCTCAGAACTGTGACATCACAGTGGTCAGTTTTACTTCAAATTTAACTTTATGAAAAGCTACTCATGTTAATAATGCTAAATGCCGTTGCCTAAAAAAAGGAGACTACACTGTCAGGGGAGGGGTGTTCTGAAGTACATGGTAAGAAAATGTCTGTGAGTCTCTCAAAATGGCTGTTGGAGTTATGAGGAAGTTTTCCATTCACTCCATCTAGTTGTTTAAATTTCAGAAGAGTGGTCACATTTCATCCATCTCATAGTGTATTGTTTTTAGGCATGTTTTGATGTTTCCAAACATATTTGCCATTCTTCAGCACCCATTTCCCAAAATTTGAACAATGATTATTGCCAGAATGACTTTCCAAGAATCCTAATACACTTTTTTATTCTACAACGTAATTGAATTGGAACTACTTTTCCACATAACTTCCCAACTTTTTCACATTCTTTTCTACTTGTCCCTTTTGCTTCAGTGGATGTTTAGTCATTACTCAGGAAGTGTATTATATTTATGGGAGTCTTTTTTGAGCAATGTAGCATAGTAAATTATCTAAATATGTGTGTATGAAAACTGACAATTTAAATCAGAACATATATGCATATATGTGTCTACAAACATACTATATAGGTAGCTATACTGAATAGATTAATGGGATTTCTAATAATAATTCATCCCTTTCAAAGCTGTGTGACTACATTTTCATTCCTTGATTTTAATGATGGCTGTAAATATTGAATAGTGTACTTGATTGAAGCATTTTCTTAGTTTCAGCCTCTTTCTGCATTTTAAACTTATTTCACTCTAGTAGCCTTTACACAGATATTAATGTTGAAGTAACTGTGAATAACAGTATGATCATATACTCTATACACTAGAAGTTGGTCGTTTTCATGCTCCCACCAATAATGGCATGCTATTGTACTTATGGAAAGGGTTCTAAATACTTTTAGAATAACTTGCTTTTTAAAAACTGGAACAGTTGTTTTTCAAATAACAGTTCTGTTTATTTTTAAACAGAGAAGTAACACTGTGACCCATGTTACTGTGTTTGGATTCTAGTGTCCCCTGTTTTGTAGTATTCCTAGTATTTTATGTCATTCTAATAAATGTTTTTCTAATTTCTCTTTTATTCAAATAGGTTTTCCTCACATAATATATTCTGTTTATGTTTTTCCCTTCCTCTACTACTCTCAACTCCTTCCTACCTCTCCTCCCTTCCAAATATACTCCCTCTCTGTTGGTCATTAGAAAACAGTCTTTCTATAGGATAATAATAAAATAAAATATTTTTATGTTTTTAAGTCGACAGAGTCTGCAATGAAAGACTATTCTAAATCAGAGTCTCACCTGAAATAAACTAAAACATGGGGCTAGTATCCTTTTTTAAAATAAAAAAGGGGTTGGGGATTTAGCTCAGTGGTAGAGCACTTGCCTACCAAGTGCAAGGCCCTGGGTTCGGTCCTCAGCTCTGAAAAAAAAGGCAAAATATTAAAATAAAAAACAAAGATTTTTTTCATCTATTAATTATATGCATACATCTGTGCATGTGTATGAGAATGTGCATTTGAATACAGTTGTCCATAGAAGCCAGAAAAGGCATCAGATTTCCTAGAATTAGAGTTCCAAGCATTTGTGAGCAGTCTCTGCTCTTAGGCACTGAGCCATCTTTCCAGCCTCTTTTAACCTTTCTTGGATAAATTTTCCACTGTATGAAATGTTTCTATACTAATTCTACAATGTAGAAAATCATCATCAGGAAAAACAAGAAATTCATTCTACCCCTTTTTTGTGATTTACCTACTCAATGAGAAACATTTGGCTTCAAATGGGCAGTTATTTACTGGATATAAACCAAATTTTTTAAACATTTCATCAATAAGAATGATTCCTCCATCATGTTTACAGTAGAACCATTGCCAGAGAAAATTATTTTCCCACAGGATTCTTCTCTATTTTATCAGGGCCTGTTACTCCAGAAGAGTGGCTCACTCTCACTTTAGTCATAAAATCCATGTAGCTAATGGCAGCGGTCTCATTGATCTATATTGGATGTGCAATCACAACTGCCAGGAACTATGTTTGATATCTACATAGACAAAGGTTTTGTTTACATTCTGAAAGTTGAAATTCTATATATGTGTTTGCTTGTTCAGTGTTTAATGCAACAGATGTTTCCAGCTTTAACTCTGTTCTATGCCTAGGAGGCTAGGGCTAAGGTCAGTTAATATGATCAACAGAGATCAAGTTAAATGCTGTGTATTTACTGAGTGACTGACTGTTCAAAACTTATCAGATCTACACGTTGGAAATGTAACAGGCTGCAGTCACACCCGCCAAGGCTGAAGCTTATGTCAAGCCCATGTTAGTCAATGACCTCAGCAGCACTACACCCTGTGAAATATTTTTATCAGTTTTCTATAGGAAAGCAACTGAGAAGAGAGAATTAGAAACACAAAGGCAAATTTTTCTCTTGTTCCATTACTGTTTTCCAAAAGCAGAAGAGACATGTCAAACAATGGTTCACAGAAAATGATTTCACTTAAGTCCTGTATGCAAATCCTTGCATAGGATGGTCCCCTCACCTGTTATATATGCAGCTATGTGAGATACCGGGTTTCTTAACCATTAAAACTTGTGTATAACTATGATAAGCATGCCAGAAGAGGGCACCAGATCTCATTATAGATGTTTATGATCCACCATGTGGTTGCTGAGAATTGAACTCAGGACCTCTGGAAGAACAGCCAGTGCTCTTAACCTCTGAGCTATCTCAACAGCCCCCCCACCTCTTTTTATCAAGATATAATTTCAATTCAAAAATAGTTTCAGGAATAAACAGAGATGCTATGTCTACACAGATTTCTACAATAGAATATTACTACTGATTCATATCTAAATTATGATATATATCCTCAAGCCCTAGTGCACTAGATCTAAATGTACTAGATTATTTTCTGTTGCTCACTGTTTTGAACTTTGAAAGTGTATGAGTAGTCTACCAATTTGGCCTCTGGCCACTGGGACCTTGGTTATGTCACATCATATCAAACAGCATCATGTCAGGGACATGAATGGCAGACTACAAACCTCATAAGGTTTCCCTTTCTTCTCTACACAAACAAAACACCAGTGTTATTGAGTTGTTGTGACATGTACATTCTTTATTCAGACCCCCAAACACTGACTCTAATAACTAATGGGTTTTTGTATTTATACCATATAGACATTCAAAATTGTTGCCATGAAGTAATTTTATGAATTATAATTTGATTCACTGCAAATTTACTTTAAATGTAAGATATTTTACATTATAGCATATTGGTGGCCCCCCCTTTCTACCATTATACTAACAATCTCTACAGGTAGGCAATTTTTTTGGTCTAATGACTCTGTCAAAGAATTCACAAGCACACCAATTAGATATATGAACGCAGGAGATTCCAAATAATACTTACAGGAACAGTGTAGCTAGTCTCTTCCAGAATTGCACCATTTGCCTACCAGCATCAAATCCCACAGTGAAGTTGTGTGTGATGGGAAATTGAAACCCTCTCTCCATTGCTGTCAGTCTCAGATGTTCAGAGTTAGTGAAAGGAGAATATTTGATTATGCACATTTGTCCCACATGAGTCAAAAGTGAATACTCCGGGATTTTATCAGACATCACCATTCACTTTATGAAATACGAGGGATGAAAAAATATCAGATTGTTCTTATAGATTGCAATTTTTCTATATTTTCTAGGAGTTGATGGAATGTGATAGATTATTTTATAAACCAGGTAAGATATTTTCCATTAATACTTTTCAGACTGTTGCTTAATCAAACTTAGATCTTAGAACTAGCTTAATGCTTATCATCTTCCTCATATGGTAGTTGTGTTCTGTACCCGTCAGCTTTCAAGTGCAGCAGATTCTGAAGGACATACAGTTCACTAACCCCATTGAATATCCTCTGAATAGAGATCATAAATAAAATATAGATGCAGAATATCAGGTTTTCTATATTTTAATTTTACACAAAACCCTTTGCTGAGGGCTAGAGAGATGGCTCAGGGGTTAAGAACACTGGCTGTTTTTCTGGAGGTCCTGAGTTCAATTCCCAGCACCCATATGGTGGCTCACAATCATCTGTAATGAGATCTGGCGCCCTCTTCTGGCCTGCAGGGATACATGCAAACAAAACACTGCATACATAATAAATAAATCTTTAAAAACAATTTCTCCATATTTTCAGCAGTTTGCACAGCTGTATTTATCTGAAGACATGCTAGAGAGACCCACAGGGAATATCCAGGACAGTTGTACCCAAGAGTAATTATTTACATAGACATATACAACCAAAATCTTGTGATGCAGTGTGTTTCTCATGGGGCCTCGTAAAGTGAAATATGTTGCTTTTAAATTTTTGAAATATCTCCAATTGTTCCTAATATTTTTCTATTTAGCAAGCAAGGTGTTATCATTATTTTTAGAAATATTTATGTATGTAACTTGCTAGTGTATTCAATGGAAAATGACCATTTGATACAAACATAATTGTAGAAAATTATCAGTGGCAAACGCGCTAAATAGAATAGTATTGAAAAAAATGTTGAACAACTTTCTTGCAAATACATATGTTATTCTCTTCAGACCCTGAAGTGTGTGCAGTGTGTCCTGCAGTCCTGGTTTCAGAATATCTCCTCAGGAGGGAAGGAAAGGCTGAGTGCTACTTTCATTGCCCCCATACTCCAGAGAATGAGACTTCTTGTGGAACATGTGAGTGGAAGCCTCAGAAGACAGTCCTCCCACTGATTATCCTGCTTCCCATGGTCTCATGTTCAAGGGGCTTGTAGAGAAATTAAGCTATTAAATATTTTATGTCTCGATTTATTCATTAAATCAGGGTGATCAATACTTTTATCTCTGGAAATGAAGTATCATCATCCCTAAACTCTATTTTATTTACCCATAAGAACACTAATCTGGAACCCATAATATGTACTTGGAGGACCTAGTGCAGACCCGTGCAGGCCCTGTCTGTGCTGCTTCCATCTCTAAGAGTCCATAAAAGCTTTACTCGTGTTTATTTAGAGGGCCTTATTTCCTTGGTGTCCATTATTCCCTCAGGCTCATAAACTATTTTTCAACTCCTCTTCCATGGTATTCCAAAGTCTGAGGGCATGGATTTCATGGAGACATCCCATTTTTAGGGCTAAGAGTTCCACATGCTCTCACTCTGTGCACTGTCTGTGGGACTTTGTATTTGTTCCTATCTGCTGCAGGAGAAAGCTTCTCTGATCATGACTGACCAAGGAATTGATATATGAGTACATCACAATTTCATAAGGAGTCATTTTTCAATATGTTTCTTTCTTATTTTTCTTATAGACCAGTATTACTTCGTTTTCCAACAAGTTCCTAGGCTATTGGTTGGTGGAGGGGAAGTATATGATCATTATATACAAGGAAACAGAAGGGTGTTGTTGTTGTGCCCTCTTGTGGCCAAAGGTAGTCATGTGCTTGTCTGCATAAATAAAGATGTGAATACTAGATGTTAGAGTGCCACCTTGTGGAACTGAGAATCTAGTGCACCTGAGTAGTGTCTTCTCTCATAGTTCTTGATCTGCAAGCACATTTTCTCTCTCAAAAAGAAACCCAACCTTAGTAATAACGGAAAGTTACGCTTATTCTTTGGTGAGATTCATGATCACCCCTCTACCTGGCAAAAGTCCAAAGGTCTTTCAGACCAATGAAAATGCTAGGGAACCAGGTTACTGAATGTCATTGGATAATCCAGACCAGTGTCTTCTGTCTAGTGCAATGGGACACTCTTCTCCCAATACCCAGCTAAAAGTTCATATTCTAGAAGCCATGTCAGGTGTGGTAGAAATCTAGTCATTATCCTGAATCCCACAAACAAATGGTATATTTTATAATACACTAATAGGAACTCGATTGTTTGTGGTTGTAGGACATCAAGAAGAAACTGCCTTCCATGGTGGTTCCCACTATTAGCTTGCAAACTCCAGGAGGATGGCAGAGGTAGGCAGATATCAAGGAATGGAATATCTCGGTCCCCATAAATATGCTAAATACACATGAAAGAAAACCTGTTCCAAAATATGATTTTCTGGTAATTGAAAACCAAGATGAACTTGCCATTGCAGATATGCTGTGTATCCCTTCTGCACACAGAGTGTAAGATCAAACTTTATCATGCCAAGAGAACATTCATGACAAACTCAGAAACCTGAGCAACCAGGAAGATAAGAACAGAAGTGAATGAATTTAGAAATGTAGCCAGGTGCTGGGTGGTGTGCTCTTCTTTCCCTTCCTTCCTTCCTTCCTTCCTTCCTTCCTTCCTTCCTTCCTTCCTTCCTTCCTTCCTTTCTTCCTTCCTTCCTTCCTTCCTTCCATCTGCAAGTATGACCTATGGAAGGGCAGTCAGTGCTCTTAACCACTGAGCCATGTCTCCTGCTCCCCAGTGTGCTATTTTTCTTTTTTTCTGGATCTGAGGATCAAAGCCAGGGCTTTGCTCTTGCTAGGCAAATGCTCTACCACTGAGCTGAATCCCCAACACCCAGTGTGTTACTTCTAAAGGAAACAAAACACATTTGTTAAAAAGCCCACTATTTCTGTTCTTCAACACCTTCCTGTTTGTAATGTACTGTCAAATCTGTTTTTTAAGACCAGTATTTGTAAAGCAAAACCCTAAATTGTGCCTTGTATTACTCAAAACTGGGGAATAAGACATTCAGAGAGAAAAAATTCTTTGTCAAGGCTTTCCGTTCTCTGAGTATCCATGCCAAAAAGTTCTCTTTTGGTTATGGTGAGCAACTTTGCCTACGATTTCCCAGCAAGCAATTCTTTTCATGCAAATGAAGCCGTTTCTATGATGTCTGGTGTAGATAATTCTGATTGGCTGCCTGATTCTGATCTTTTGTGGCTCTAGTTGAGTAAAGATCAATCCAGGGTTTTCAGCATGAGGAACACTTTTTGTAACTTGTTAGAACTTGAATATATACCCCATCTGTGCTTTCTCTTCCTCCTTCCCACCCCCTCCCTCTCACTTCATTTATGTTTATGACTGTTATTCCTGTTTGTATATGTAGGTGCCCCAAGTGCTTGCGAGGTGTGGGCAGTGTCCAGAAGAATATCAAGTGCCTCCAACTGCTGAGTTATCTTTCCAGCCTCCACCCCACGCTGCTCTCTAACACCCTCCTTTCTGTAACCTCTTGGACTCCACTTAACAAAACAAAATGACTTCCAGGGTCACACCATCTGATTAAATAAATAAATAAATAAATAATAACAAGCAAACAAGCAAGCAAACAAACAAAGGAACTGTCTGATAGGAAATCACAACATGTCCACGCAGTTGGGCTTGCCTGTCGGACCGCCTAGTTATTTCCGGTTCAAAATAGCCATTTCCGGGTCAAACATCTCAGGTGGCTAGGACTCTGTGGCTTTACATGGTTGCTTAAAGCATGCACGCGGCCATGTAATCTATGCGCATGTGTGGAGTAGCCACACAAGTTCCTGTACGTATGCACGGCCCAACCTTTATAAAGCTGGCGCCATCTTGCATGACCCTCTTCTTGTCCCCTTAACCACGTGTGTGTTTCACACAGGCCAGTCACGTTTCCCTCTATCCTCTCTCAATAAAAATTCTTTTGTGGTCTTGTCATGTGTGGGATGTGTTCCTTGTGGGGTAAGAATGCCAAAATAACTAACACTGTCCTGTAACCCTGGGGCTCCCTCCAGACATAACTATGGCTGCCCACCTATACCCCTTTCTTTGTTTTTATTGTGGTCTTCTTACTTCAATTGACAGGAGGGATGCAAGTGGAAATAGTGTTGCTTTGTCACTGGTTATTATACACCTAGGAACCATCCTCAGGTTGTCTTTTTTTTTTTTTTTTCAGGTGACCAATGACATTTGACAAAAGGACAGAAGGACACTAGCATGTCCCACCCTCTGTGAACCACTGTATTTCACTGTTAAAATGCATAAAGACTGATTTGCCAGAAGAGGTCGCCAAAACACTGTCTTTAATTGACTTATGACCTTCTTTTGTCTATTTTAGTATGTTGAGATTCAACTTCTTTGTATAGCTTTAGCTGTCCTGGAACTGGTACTCTGTAGATCAGACAGACCTTAAACTCAGAGTTCCTGCCTAGCCTCCCAAGTGCAGAGGTCAAAGTCATGTACCACACCCAACTCTGAATAGGGAATGTCTTTACATATGAATCATGGCTGTTGCGAATGCATATGTATTCTGGGACTCCTTAATCATTTAATTAGTGATATGAGTGCGGGTTTGGGAGGAGGGGTCCTCATAGGCCTGTATGTGAAGGTCAGAGGACAAATGCGGGTGTCTTTTGTCTTCTAATATATGGGGTGTAGGGACACAAATAAGTTGCTAGGCTCAGTAGCAAGCACTTTTATCCCAAGAACCATCTGTGCTCCCTTGCTCTCCCTGTGTGATTTTTTTTTTCAATTTGTTTACTTGTTTGTTTAAGACACTGATGAGGCTGGGGCAGTGGTACCCCATGCTTTTAATCCTAGAGCTCAGATGGCACAGGCAGGCAGATCTGTGTGAGTTCGAGGTCAGCCTGATCTACAGAGTGAGTTGCAAGACAGCTTACACAGAGAAACTCTTTCTCAACAAAAAAATAAACACATTGTTTAGTTGAGTGTTCATGTCTGTCCTAGAACTTACTGTGTATAACAATCAGGTGTTGAACTCATAACATAGCTGTCTCCTTAATACCATGGTAGTGGTATTAAAAGCCTGCATCAGGGCTGGAGAGATGCCTCAGAGGTTAAGAGCACTGGCTGCTCTTCCATAGTTCCTGAGTTCAAATCTCAGCAACCACATAGTGGCTCACACCATCTGTAGTTAGATCTGGTGCCCTCTTCTGGCCTGCCTGCATACATGAAGGTGGACAGAACACTTGTATATGTAATAAATAATTTTTTAAAAAAGCTGGCATCACCATGTGAAGCCCACAAGCCTTTTTTTCTTTTCTTCTTTTTGACTCAGGGTCTTTCTATGTAGCACCAGCATTCCTGGAATTCACCAAGTACACCAGGCTGGCCTAAGCCCTGCCTGCCTCAGCCTCCTCAGTGCTTGGATTAGGCATGGACACCACACCAAGCCCAGGAGATAATTTTTAAAGGACTATCAGTAAACTCAGGAAAACCCTTCCCTCCTCTATTGATGGAATGGGACTAAGCAATCACAGTGAGAACTGCTTTGCCTTTCAGGTCACTGTTAACAAGAGATAGTCACCGGTCAGTAACATTTGGCAGAAGTGTTCAGGGGCATCTGGTAGGTTCTACCCAAAGTTTCCTGATCCACTGAAGGCTCACAGAAGGGGTATGCAGGTCTGTCAGGAACCATCCTACAGTCACACAGTACCCTCACCAAAGATGTCTTCCAGGACAATATAGAAGGTAGGATACATGGATGTTCTGCTGTAACTACTCAAAATTTCAGAAGCAGGTGAGGTGGCTCAGATGGCGAAGCGGCTGGCCAACCTACCTGATGGCTTAATTTTATCATTTGTTTGTGTGTGGGTATTTTGCCTGCCTGCCTGCCTGTCTGCAAACACTTGGAATGTCGAGTTCCTGGTTCCTCCGGCAGCCAGCAGAAGTGGGAGGATCTGCTGAAATTATAGATGGCTGTTAGCTGTCTCAGTGCTGTTGATGTTATATTCAGGAACTGGTCTCCTGTACCAGCACGTTCAAAGCTCCTTCCCACGTTCTCTTATATCAGGTTCAGTGTAACACATTTTTTTTGTTTTTTATGTTGAAGTCTTTGACTTGAGTTTTGTTCAGATATGGATCTCTGTAGAACATGCAGTGTTCTACATGTTGACATAGAGTTATGCCAATGACATTTGTTGAAAATGCTTTCCCATATTCATTGTATAATTTTGGCTTCTTTCTCAAAAAAATCATATGTTCATAGATGTGTGGATTATGTCGGTGTTTGATTTGATTCCATTGATCCATGTGTCTGTTTTTATGTTAATACTAAGCTGCTTTTATTACTCGAGTAGAGATTGAAGCCAGGGATGGTGATGCCTCTGGAAGTCCCTTTATTGTACAGAATTGTTTTAGCTATCCTGGGTTTCTTGTTTTTCCATATGAAGTTATTATGGATCTTTTGAGGTCTATGAAGAATTGTGTTGGGGTCTTGATGGTGATTGTATTGAATGGTAAGATTGCTACTTTAGTATGTTAAACCTACCTGTCTGTGAACATGGCAGATATATCCGTTTTCTCATATTTTTTTAAACTTCTTTCTTTAAAGATTTAAAATTCTTGTCACTGTAAGACACTGTGTGGTTATTGGGAATTGAACTCAAGAAAGACCTCTGGGAAAGCAGCCAGTGATCTCAAGCTACCTCCCCAGCAACTTGGTGGATCTCTGGGCTTTAAAAAAACTGGCCCGAATGGCATACAGTTTCCTGAGCCCGGGGCTTACCCTTCCCCTCATAAATCAGTTCCCCAGCACTACTGTGTGTTGTTTATTTGAACCCAAGCGAATTGTATTTGTGTTTATGTTTATTTATTTAATTTTAACTTTTTTCTTGTTGTTGCTGTTTTTTTGAGAGACAGGGTCTATCTGTGTCATCATGCTTCTCCTGGAAGTCTGTGTGTGTGTGTGTGTGTGTGTGTGCATGTAAGTACCTTTCCAGTGACCTCTGAGGTCATTGGTGTAATGACTGGGTCCCTGTACTTTCACTGCTCTGGCCCTTTGTTCAAGGCTCTCCTCCTCCTTCTCCTCCTTTTCGGTTTTCAAGTTTTTTTCAAGACAGGTTTTCTCTGTGTAGTCAGTCCTGGCACTCAATCTGTAGACCAGCAAGAGATCCTCTTGCCTCCAGAGTGCTGGGATTAAAGGCTTGTGCCACCATCATCCAGCCACACTGCAGTTTTAAATCTCTACCACAGGTGTCCTTTCTGCAGCATTTCTTTTTCTTTTTAATACTTGGTTAACTCAGTGGGGTGTTTTTGGTTTTGGTTTTGGTTTTGGTTTTTGGAGACAGGGTTTCTCTATAGCTTTGAAGCCTGTCCTGGACTATCTCTGTGGATCAGGCTGGCCTCGAACTCACAGAGATCCACCTACCTGTGCCTCCCGAGTGCTGGGATTACAGGCGTGCACCACCACCGCCCAGCAACTCAGTGTTTTAATGTGATTTTCTGTTCTTTCTTTTAAGTTCTGGTCCTCTCTAGGCTAAGAAAACACAGAGAACAAAAAGGACCTTGAAAAAGTATGTCACATGGTGGCTTACATGTTGGTGAGATAAGGACAGTTCTTGAAAAGTTTAGAACTGTGATACCCCCACCCCCAGGCAGGCAGGCACACACACACACACACACACACACACACACACACACACACACACACACATAAACACACACACACACACACACACACACACAGGACAGTTGGCGTGGTGGGTGGGAGAGTGGAGCATTGTGGTGAGGAGGGTACTGGCTGTCCCTAAGACTTCGAAGTGTTCAAATAAAATAATTCATTTCATTTGTTTTTTTTTTTTTTTCTTCTGTATCCAGGCTGGATCCACTTGCCTCTGAGACTAACTAAAAAACAGCTGGTCTGGATTGACTGCAACTGCTCTCCTTCCCCAAGTCAGGAATTACACATATAAAAGAAGAAATTTAGGAAGATATCTCTTCCCCTACAACCCTTGCCCCCTTTCCCTCTTGTCCTCTTTCATGGCATGCATGCATACATACATACATACATACATACATACATACATACATACATAAAATTTTAACCCTAAACCCAGTTGTTTGTTGACTTTTCATTTCATTGGTCCCTCAAATCCCCATGTGTTAGTGGGTGTGTTTTAGAACTCACTGTCCTGTACACTTTCAGAAAGAGTGTTATCAGGAAGAGAATCATTCCTGAATAACAGATGTCCAAGCAAGTAACATCTCAGATGATTTCTTTTGGAATCTTGTCCCTCTTTCCAGACCAGACATTGGTTGGTTAGAGTCCATCTGCACAACCACAGATTTCCTGGGATTTGGTTGACCTGGGAGGTGGAGGGTGGGGCTGGTGTGGGGTGGAGACAGTCTCTCTGAGAGTGGTTATGAAACACCTACCACCAGTTTGGTTTTTCATCTCCTGGTAATGCTTGGCCAGGCAGCAGAAATGAAGCACTTTGCCACGTGGTGGTAGCGCATGCCTGTAAACTCTGCACTTGGGAGGCAGAGGCAGGTAGATCTCTGTGAGTTCAAGGCCAGCCTGGTCTACAGAGATAGTCCAGGACAGGCTCCAAAGCTACAGAGAAACAGAGAAACCCTGTCTCAAAAAAAAAAAAAAAAAAAAAAAAAAAAAAAAAAAAAAAAAAAAAAAACAGAAAAAGAAAAAGAAAAAAAAAGAAAGGAAGGAAGGAAGGAAGCACTTTAATTAAAGTCCCATAACTGTATTATCTGGAGCCACCTTTTCCTAACCTCAACATGTTGCCTTGGTTCAGCCACAGCAGCCTGGGGGAAGGGACTGCTGCAGCGGTTTGAAGAAATGAAGTGTCTGACCACCAGATGAGTTACTTTCATACAAGTGTACCTACTGATACATGTCAAAAGTGAGCATATTTTTCCATATTCACAAACAAACAAGTTTTTTCTCCCATCCTCCAACATTAACCTCCACCTAAAACAAGTATGTCAGGTATGTTTCTTTCCCAAATTTTACATCAAGACAAAACTATGATTATCATTTTGTGAGCTTAGCCAAATGTCGAGCTGGCATCTCCAGACAAGACACCTGAGATGCATCAGCTAGCTGCCTAATAATGTATGTCCCCATTGTTAGTTATTTGGTGCTCTTACCCCGCAAGGAAACGACCTGAACACAACAAAACCACAGAAGAGTTTTTATTGAGAGAGGATAGAAAGAGATGTGACAGGCCTGTGGGAAACACACATGTGGTCAAGAGAAGAAGGGGAGAAGAGAAGAGGAGAAGAGACTGGTGCAAAATTGGCACGGGTTTTTTAAAGAGTGGGCCACGCATGCATATAGAAATGCATGTGGCTACTCCATGTATGCGCATAGATTACATGGCTGCACGCGCTTTACGCAACCATGCAAAGCCATGGAGTCCTAGTCACACGAGATGTTTTGACCAAGAAATGGCTATTTTAAACCAGAAATAACTAGGAGGTCCACTGGGCAAGCCCAACCGTGTGGGCATGTTGTGACTTCATATCATTCCTGACTTGTTTTTCTCTAAAAAAGAAAAAAAAAAAATGGGGATGAGTGGGCATGGGGCGCCATTTCTCTCAAAGACTGCTTCAGGCTGAATGGTGGGTGTTGATTGGTTCTTGGGGGGAAATGGGGAAGCTGGCTCCTGATGTCCTGGGATGAAGTCCTGCAGCTGTGTCCATCCTTCATGGTGTGGTTGGTCCTGGGATGAAGTTCTGTCATGCCTTGTCCTGCAGATGTCCGTTCTTCATGGTGTGGCTGGGAACCTTCTGTCTGACAAGATACTGGTGACATAAAAAGCTTAGAGAAAAGACTCATTATTATTTTATTTTTTGGAGTAGACACTTATCTGAGGTAGATCTGGTCTGTCTGGATGGAGACATGTTAAAAAGGTGGCTCTGATGTTTTAGTACTCTGCTTAATTTTTATCTGAGACAAGTCTTATTCAAGGTAGTTAACTTAAGGCACCAGTTCGTTTTATTAGTTTTGCATTTGGGAAACACAGGTGATCAGTTGCTGAGTATTGAATAGTGATAGCCTGGATATTTTGATGGTCCTTTTGCCTCTGGCCCTGTGTGGCCCTAGTTGGGAAAGGAAGGGGTGATACCTTATTCCTCTGGAATTGGTGACAAGGCAGTGGATCTTGATGTCCTCTGGAGCTTGAGAATGCATGAGAACTTATTTTTTGAATTAGGGACAAAGCAAAAATCATGGTCTTGTCTGTATGTACATGAGAAACACAGGCAGTAACTTCGAAGTGAAACAATGAGCTCTTGTCTTAGTTGGAAATCTTTTTCATTAAGTAACTCTGAAAGTACAATGAAATTTGGTGAGGTGCAATTAAATTTGGTGAGATAAGTAAGGCTGTCCTCTGTACCCAACAATAGAAAGGGGCAGTGACATCCTAAAACTCGCAGCACTGAGTCAATGGCTCTGGTGTCCAGAAGGAAAGAAACGGATCATTTCCCTGCTGAGTTCTGGGTTCCCTGCTGTGCCTGTAGCCAAGCCTAGGTTTGCTGGTGGTCTTAGCTTAATGTACCCATGCGTCTTGGCACCTGGGGGCAATCAGCTGACTGGTTGTCTTTCTAGGCAGCACCTTTAACAAGGCTGTTGATGGCCTGGCAGGGCATTCACTAGCCCATGGCCTTTTTTCACTTAAAACAGGGACTTTGGGAGTCAGTGAGTGCCAGCACTTGGCAACTTTGTTTTCGGGCTTTTATCTCTTCCCTGGCACACCTTAAATGCCACAGATGACTCTTTTGCCTATGGGGTCAGGAGCCTTGCTCTCCAGATACTTAACTTTTAGTCAGGAACAAGAGATGGATTTTACTCCATGTCCTGAAATTTTTTTCTTTCCTGATGATTGGTGGCTTAAGGACAGCTTTTGGAAGATCTGCCATTAGGCAGACTGTAAACCGATCCTTCTGGAGGTGCATGCTGGTTAGTGGAAGAATCAGAAGCCATGGTTCCCTTTCTAGAGCTTTATTGAGAGAGAGAGGGAGAGACAGAGACAGAGAGACCACGTGGAGGGAAGAGAGAAGGGGGAATGAAAATTGGAGCCAGAGCAGGGCCTTTGGAAACGGCTGCTGCTGAGGAAGAAGAATCCAAAAGAGGAGCTGAAGGAGCAGATGCCTAGGAGTAGGTGTGGGAGCCAGAGGTCAGATATGTGGAGGTTCATTAGCAGCATCTAGAGTCAGAGATTCCAGAGTCAGAGAATCTTCCAGTTTAGGCATAGCTAGGAGCACATGAGCAGGAGAGAAGGAATCCAGAAGAGACAGTTTAACACTGAGAAAGAAGAAAGCAATGATGTAGAACAACTCTTTCCATTTGCCTGTTCACTGGCCAAAATTAGATAACTACCATAAAATAATGGGATTTTTGTTATTTTTTAAAGCATACCTGGGCCATCTCTCAGTACAGAGATGGATAAGCTTAGGAATCTTTAAGTAAAGCTTCAAGAAGACAGCATAAGGGAGAGGAAGGACTGATCGGGTTGGAATCTTTATTTCCCATGTCTGCAGCAGAGGTCAGAAAAATAAGAAAACAAATGTGATCCGGAGCCTAGACCCACAGGTGTCCCTGAGGCCAAGGATGGATCCCAGGCACAAGCTGCTTTGTCACTCATCAGCTGAGAAGCAGAGGCCCCGCTGTGTGAAGCACAGATTCCCCAGGAATCCTTAACGTCTAACCGTCCAGTCGAGCATGCAAAACGTGCCAGCTTCACACAGCCCCAGGACACACCCGACGGTGGTGGTCCAATTGTGAGAAATATCTCAAGCTGCAGATGTGGGAGATGGCTGGAAATTTAGGCCTGTGATAGGGGCAGACTCTAGCCAGTGAAGACCATGGCTGTGGATTCCCCCAGTTTCAAGAATAACCAGTGAGGCGCCGGACGCTCAACAGTCATTCTCATGGATTCAGGAAACTGTTTATGCTAGCCAAAAAGTGGAAAACTCACCAATCAGAGGAGCGGTGTTGGGTGCAAGTTCATGCGGCCAGGCGAATGGACAGTGGTCTGTCACATATGGAACAGAGTCCCTGGTCTGTGCTGAGCAGAGTCCCCAGTTCCCGGGATTCCAGGCACAGGGCACCTGGAAGCACCCATTCCATCACAGCATGAGAATGTTAGTTATTTGACACTCTTACCCTTCGAGGAAACATCTCAAACATGACAAAACAACAGAAGAGTTTTTATTGAGAGAAGGCTGTTCCTTCTAATATTATACAAGAAAAGACAAGGCAAGGTGTGGCAAATTGTGTGGTAAGATACAGCTCAAAATAGTACAAGGCAAGAAAGGGAAAGTCACAAGGCACTTTAAACCATGCTACAAGTTAGGGCAAGGTTAGGCACTTTGCTTAGCAAGGCTAACAACAAGGCATGGTAAAGTGAGTAGCAATACTCAGCATGGTGCTCAGCAAGGTTCAACAATGAATAAGGCATGACAAGGTACAACAAAAAAGGCTTAAAGAGCAAGGGGCTAGGCAAAGGCCTGATAAAGCATGGAAAAATGGGCAACATGGTAAAAGCTGCTGCTAAGATGTGAATTTAGGGATGAGGCAAGACACAAAGAAAGGCAAGGTACAGCAAGGCTAGGAGCAAGGTGTACAAAAGAATAGTAAGGCTCAAGGCCCAGCAAGGTGAACATCAAGGCACATGACAAGGTACAGCAAGTCATACTATATGGCATGGTAAGGTGTGCCACAGGTGTGTGGCAAGGCACAGCAAGGTGTAGGGCAAAGTGCTCAAGGTGCTGCCAGGCAATCTGCAAGGCACAGCAAGACAAAATGCAAATCACAGTAAGGTACTGGGTAAGGCATGATTAAGGCACAGCAAGGAAAGGTACAAGTCACAGCAAAGTGAGTGGCAGGACAAGGGGTAAAACAAGCAGCAAGGCAAGAAGCAAAGCAAGCAGCAAGGTACCTGGAAAAGTACATAATGCACTTCAAGACAATCTGTAAGGTAACAGGCATTGTAAGTCAAAAAATAAGTTGTGTCAAGTCACAACTATCCATAGCAAGGGAGGCAAGATGAGTGCGTGGTTCATCAAGGGGCAAGGTGCTGTGGGGAATGCAGAAAGTCTCAAGAAGGTACAGAAATTCAACGCGTAAGGCTCACAAAGGCATACAGCAAGGTGTGTGACAAGACATGAGACAAACTGCATCGAGGCCAGATGCAAGGTGTGGCAATGTGTGGGATAAGGGTCAGGACATAATGACTGGCAAGGCAGAGCAAGGCTATGCTTGGCAAGGGAAGGTGCAATATGATGCTGTAAGCAGTGACAAGCAAGGTGCAAGTTATGGCAGGGCAAAGCACAGTCATGCAAAGTTCAAGGTGTAGCTAGGTGCACAAGAATGCAATACATAGCAAGGTGAGGACAGGACAGGCACAAAGTATGGCAAGGTGCTGGAAAAGATGCATCAAAGTACAGGAAAATGTGTAACAAGGCTCACAAGTTGTGGGAATATAAAATGCAAGGTGGATCAATACAAAATATGCACTAAAGCACACAGAAATATCTAGGAAGGTGTAGGAAGGAAAAATGTAAGGTGCAGCAATGTTCAAGAGTGGTAAGGGGTAATGCATTGCCAGGTGATCAGCAAGACACATGTCTAGTTGTGTCAAGGCCTTTGGAAGGTATGACAATATGTGTAAAGTGTGCAAAATGCTGTGTGACAATCTGCTAGGTGTAGCCAGACTAGGTGCAAGGGGCTACAAAGCAAAGGACAAGGAAAGTCAAGGTGAAAGGTGCTGTAAAGCATGCTGAAACATAAAGAAAGGCCCATGGAAAATAAGGTGGAAAACATGGCAGTACACACAGGAAGGCATGTGCCGAGTCTTGGCAAGACCCATGGTAAGGTTCATAAGGCAACACAAGGTAATTTATAAGATATAGTGAGGCAAAACATAAGGCATAGACGTTAGTTATTTTGGCATTCTTACCCTGTGAGGAACACATCCCGAACACGACAAGACCACAGAAGAGTTTTTATTAATATAGGATAGAGGTGACAGGCCTGTGTGAAGCACACACGTGAGTGAGGAGAGGAGAGAAGAGGAGAGAGAGGAGAGAGGAGAGAAGAGAAGAAGAGGAGAGAGAACAGGAGGAGAGGAGAGAGAGAAGAGAGGAGAGAGGGGAGAAGAGAGGAGAGAGAGAGAGAGAAGAGGAGAGAGACCTGTGCAAAATGGTGCCGGCTTTTTAAAGAGTGAGCCACGCATGCATACAGGACCACATGTGGCTACTCCACACATGCGCGTAGATTGCATGGCCGTGCACGCTTTATGCAACCATATAAAGCCACAGAGTCCTAGCCACACGAGATGTTCTGACCTGGAAATGGCTATTTTGAACTGGAAATAACTAGGCAGTCCGCTGGGAAAGCCCATCAATGTGGACATGTTGTGATTTCCTATCAATAGACAGCAAGGCACAATGTACAGCAAGGCACACCGTAAGGCATGGAAAGGTGCCCATCAAAGAACAGCAAACCAGGGTGCAAGGAATAAAAAGGTACAGCAACACACTGAAAAGCAAACTGTAAGGCATATATAATTGTGCAAGGCATGTCATGGCACAAGGTACAGTAAAGTGTGCAATGAAGGCATTGCCTGGAGAGGAGCAAGATGCAGCAGGGCACAGGGCAAGGAACAATAAGGAGCATGGTAAGGCATGGTATGGTAAGCACAAGGCAAATAGCAATGTTCATCAAGGAACACATCAAGGAGCAAAGCAAAGTATTCAGGAAAGAATGGCCAGACAAGACACAAGGTGCAGCAAGGCACAAAGCAAGAGGTGCAAGGTAGGGCAAGGAAAGGCTAGCGAAGGTGAGAAACAAGGCAAGGAAAAGCGAGCATGGCAAAGCACAAGCACAGCAAGACACACTGTAAATCACATTGATTCAAATAGAGCTAAGATATAACAGAAATTGAGTATTCGAAAGCTCTGGCATCTTTGAGTCTTTTTCTAAAGAATGTTGCTGAAGAACCAGTTTCAAATGTTCATGACAGAAACAATTTACTATCTCTCAAAAAAGGTGGGCTTATGGATTTCAACCCGAGGACAATCTTTAAAAGCTTTTTTCTTTCCTAACTATACCAAAGGAAATATTTTATATCAACCAATGAGGAAAGGAGTTAGATGTGGTAGTGTTGTGTTCCCCAAAATATTGTGCTCCCTAATAAACTTATCTGGGGTCAGAGAACAGAAAAGCCACAATATTAAGCATAGAGGTTAGGCAGTGACACTTAGAGACAGAAATCCCTCTGGATCTCTGAGTTCAGGGCCACATTAGAAATAGCTAGGCATGGTGATACACATCTTTAATCCCAGGGAGTGACAGCAGAAAGAGAAAGATATATAAGGTATGAAGTCCAGAAACTAGAAGCATTTGGCTGGTTAAGCTTTTAGGCTTTGGAGCAGAACAATTCAGCAGAGATCCATTCGAATGAGGACACAGAAGCTTCCAGTCTGAAGAAACAGGATCAGCTGAGGAACTGGGAAGGTGAGGTGGCTGTGGCTTGTTCTGGTTCTCTGATCTTTCAGCATTCACCCCAATAACTGGCCTCGGGTTTGATTTTATTAATAATATCCTTTAAGATTCATGCTACAGTTAGATAATGAACATCCATGAGTTAGAGAACTATTTACACTTTGTACCCTTAAATAAATACAAACTTCAATGAAAAGAGAGCTATTTTTGATGATGCTTAATAACTTGAAAGGAGTCACTGTTATTAAAATGCAGACAGTGGTTTCTGCCACTGGCTGTTTGCAGAATAAAACTAAAGTTCTAAATAAAGCACTTAAATTATGAAATCATTCCTTTCAGACTTAAGAAAAAGCAAAAGATGGTCCTTGGCAGCAACCTAAGACCTGACTACACCATGTCCCCAGATAGCAAGCAGGTCTCCTAAATCAGTCTGCTCTTCAAGGCCCCTACCTCTTCAGGTACATCTGTCTTCATAGGACAAGAACCTAACTGTGTCTCTCTTTCCCTCCCATACATCACCACATATTTGCTCACCATAATGGTTCTGTTGCTGCTGAAGGCTGTACAGATGCCTAGGATCTAGACAGCCACCTGAGTCTAGGTTGGTGACCAAGGGCTTTGTTGCCACTGGGGCCATATTGGTCTGTGTGACCTGTTTTGCCACCAGGTCCAAAGTGTTATCTGGGCCCAAACTGCTGCTTAAGGCCATGTCTGGGTCAGTGGTCCTGCTGTAGCTAGGGTCTGTGATGATGTCCATGGCCTGTGTTGCCACAGGGGGTCATAAGAACCACACATGTTACATAACACTTTTGGTGGCAAGTTTAAACTTACTCTTTAGGTAGACCCTGGAACTCTGGTTATATTTTTATAAAACCATTAATACTTTCAGCATTTATAATAAAACAACACTCAAATAACATTGTTAAGCCATGTATTTTGAAAGCAAGCTTTATTTAGCCATATTTTAATACCCTATGCCTGAGTGTGGTAGGTTTCAAGTCTTTGAGTCCCTGTTATATATCTTGGGTATCTAAATTGTTCTTTTAACAAATAAATGAAAATAAGGCAAAAGCTTACCACATGGAATTCTTATTTTGTTGAAACACTTCCCAAGTGTAGCATAAAATTAAAATACAGCAGACCAAAATCAAGAATAAAGGAAAAAAGGAAGTTACGATTATCAAAATAAAGTGTATACCTACATGAGAAAGAAACGACAGGAGGAAGAGAGAGAATATTAATCAATACTATCATTGTAATAACTTGGTTTTTACTATTTCTGACATTTTATTGTCTAGATTTTCAAGAATAAAATTCTGCTAGCATGCCTGAGGCTGTTTGGATGGGTTCTTATCTTCCTTTTTATTGTTTACTGATTATGATGAAAACATCAATTGTACTGAGTGGAACATAAAGGCTACTTATAATCATTATTATTAATATTATCAAGAGTACTGGCATCTTTTGTTTTGTAAACAGTTGGGCCCCAGAGCATTTGTTTATAAAATTAAGGCTCCAGATGTCTACTCCATCCATCAAATGAATAAACAGTATAGGCTGTTGTAAAATCAGACAATGTCTCCTCCAGCAAGAATTACATGTGAACAATCTAAACCCTATATAGACATCAGACATACATCACAGGATTAGGATTAATCACCATACATTAGATTGCAACTGTAATGTACCATTATGGGGGTCACATCTCAAACAAAACACAGATACATATGGATATAGTTTATATCTGGCTAATACTTAGACTCTGGCTAACTCTTAGACTCTTTCAGGAAATTCTCTCAATAGCTATTACTGCCACATATGACTGCCATGGATCACTGTATGCATATTTTTATATATTTGTTACCACTATATCAAAATATTTTTCTTTTTTTGTGTGTGGAGCTGAGGATCAAATCCAGAGCCTTGTGCTTGCTAGGCAAACGCTCTACCACTGAGCTAAATCTATTTTTCTAAAGTCTACCCTCTCTTTCAAATCAAACCACTACCTGGATTGTGCAAAGAAGAAACCTAAAAAGGAAGGCTGGGAAGAAGAGGATCCCCAGGGACACTCCCCAGGCTACTTACATATTGACAAGATCTCAACCCTCTCCCTATAGCTCAAAAAGAAAATCTCTTTCATCTTTGCTGGGAACATAGAAGGTGCAGTTACCATTCTAACTGGAATTAAATAATAATGAAATCATAGCATAAATAAATTAGAAAATCTGTTTTGATTGAATCTTTACTCATAGAAAACTCCATAGGTGGCTTTCTCTGTCTTCCAGACACAGAATCTTCCATAGCCAGGTGTCTTTATCTCATTGTCTTACTTACCAATTGAGTGGGAATTCTGAATGAGTAATTTTTCCAGTACTGATACCTGAGAGAATCAGCTTCTAAAGAGAAAAATATTGATTTTTGCTTATGGTTGCAGAGGTCCTGGTTCATGATCAGTCGACCCTATTGTTTGAGACCTGTGGTAAGACTTCACATCATGGCAGAGATCACATAGCAGAAAGAATGCTTACCTTGTTATACTTAGTCCATTATGTGCCACAAGGAAGGAGAGAAACAACACTTATGGGGTCCAAAGATTTTATTGAATCACCACATAAATGGGTCACTTATCAATCAGGGCTATAGAACAAGGACTTGAGAGCCTTGTTTCACCTGACAGCTCTGAGCAGCAGCAGAAGCAGGGTTTATAAGCAAAAGAGTCACAAACATTTGTTGTCAAGTTACAACTGCAATTTTCACCAATCAGATTTAGAGATTACAAGCTTCCTTGAGAACTCCATCATTGTCAACTGATATACAATGCAAGCCTTTCAGTCCAATCAATTAAATTAATGTGTTCTTTCTGTTGTTATGAACAGCCATAATGTTTCTAAAGAAGTAAGAATGTATAATGACTATTTATATGGTTTTTGGGAAGAGGTTGATCAGTCATTGGGAAGTTCTCAGCTCCCCTAAGGTTTGGGAAACTGAACTTTATTTCACCTTGTAGGTAAAAGGGAGTCTGAATTCAAAATGGCAGTAATCAAGGCAAGGTGCTTTTACCTGTTCCCTTCATCCTCATGATCTGGAGGTAAAAGAGAGAAGAAGAAAGCTAAGTCCAATAAACCCTTCAAGAGTTGTTGAGGAGTAGATGGGGTTGGTGATAGATGGGGGATAGGTACAGATAACTGGAGGAGAAGAGGGGAATCTGAGTTTGGTACGTAACATAAATGAAAACAATTGTTTAATGACCTAGAAATTTCCTGTTAATCTTTACCTCTTCATAGGTTCTATCACCTCTGCAAAGCATCAAACTAGGCAACAATATTTTAACATATGGACTTTGGGGGGACATTCCAGAGAAGAACTGCATTTTCTCCAAATCATTCCACCTTCCAGGAGAGTGAACACACTATTCTATCTGCCTGGCAGTATTTTTCTTAGTTTCATCATTTCATTGTCTTCCTCTCAAAGAAGCCATTTCTGACAAATTACTCCAAACAGGGCCCCATGACTATCAATGCTTACCTTGAGAGAAACCTACCTTTCCTTCCTTCTACTTTGCTGAAATTTTAGGGTTACTTAAGCATATTATCATACCATCTAAAAACAAAGATTCTTTGAACTTTTCCTTTCCAATATGTAGCCCTTTGATCTCTTTTAATTGTCTTACTGCTGCTGTGGACATCTTTATGCTGTGAATGTGTTGCTCTGATTGGTCAATAAAAAAAGTGCTGATTGGCCAGTAGCCAGGCAGGAAGTACAGGTGGGACAAAGAGAGAGGAGAATGCTGGGAACAAGAGGGCTGAGTGAGGAGATGCTGCCAGCTGTCGCTATGAGAAGCAACATGTAAAGATAATAGTAAGTCACAAGCCATGTGGCAAGGTATAGATTTATAGAAATGGGTTAATTTAAGATATATGAATTAGATAGCAAGAAGCCTGAGACATTAGGTCAAACAGTTTAAATAATATAAGCATCTATGTGTTTATTTGGGTCTGAGTAGCTGCAGGCCTAGGTGGGATTGGATAAAACTTCAGCTACATATTGATTTAGCTAAGACTTAAGGTACTATAATGAATAGGTTTGGAGAGAGGGGACAACTTTATCTGTTCCTGATTTTAGGAAAATTGCTTTGTAAGTTTCTCTCCATTTAAGTTGATGTTGGCTATGGGCTTTCTGTGTACTGCCTACATTATGTTGAGGTATATCTCTTGTATGCCTAATCTTCTCAGGACTTTTAACATGAAGGAGTGTTAGATTGTGTAAGCCAGAGGGGATAAAGAACACCAAGAAAACTTTGTCCTCTAAATCAACATGATAAAAGCACATATGAATTCACAGAGACTGAGGCAGTGTTCACTGGGCCTTCACATGTCTACAATCAAATCATTTGTGTATATAGTACTTCTTCCAGATGAGTGTTTATATAGGATTCTTGAGTGTTTCAACAAGAGAGTCTCTACTTTTTGTGCCTTCTCTTGGGCTCTATTTCTTCTGTTTTTGTTGTTGTTGTTGTTGTTCTATTTCATGTGTTATTTTTGTTTTATATTATTTTATTTTGTTATTATCCCATAGAAGCCTGTTTGGTTTTTAATAAGACACAGAAAGGAAATGGCTCCAGATGGAAGCAGAGGTTGGAGAAACTAGGAAGAGTGACAGGGAATTATAACCATGCTATATAATGTGCAAAAAATCTATTTTCAGTAAAAGTGAAACAAATAATCAAAGATAAGATTAACATTGGCATAGAAGACAATTGATAAGTCTGTAATCATGTGTACCTCTGGGGTAAATCCACTTGCTTTTATGCTTTACTAAAAAAGAACATAAGACTGTAGAGATGGCTTGCAATAAAAATCACTTCTTCATGCAGAGAACCCAGGTTCAGTTTCCAATCCTCACATGGTGGCTAAACTATCAAACTTCCAGATTTCAGTAGGATCTGACGACACATCTGTCCTTTATGAACATCATTAATACACATTTTATTTTACACATACACATATCCAGGAAACATTGATGCCCATATAATAAAATAAATGAATTTTTAGAAAGGAAAGGAAAAAGTGATTTTAAAACTTTTGTAAGCATAAAAAGGTTTGTTTTACAAGTTTCAAGTTTTGACACTTATTTGGACTATGAGGCAAGAATTTGGTCTTAAAAATTGATACTAATTCTGTATGTGTGTTTGGAAAGATTTTTTTTCTTAAAAGAGAAGAAAATTTATGCTTGTGAGACTGGTGTTGAAAGAAGACTGACATTGTCAGTTTAATGTATTCTGATTCACATTGTTCATCTGTTTACACTGAAATCTTCATACATATACAATTAATTCATGTTTATCAGAACCAGCAAAAGCAGGAATAAATTGAAATAAAATTAGACTACTTTTTTTTAAAAAGCTGTTAAGAAGTCTAAAAAGTGCTAAGAAAATGTGTGTGGCAAAGAAGAGCATGTTGTAAAGAATAAATCAAAAGAACCAGCAGATGATGTGTTTGTATATTTTAAAGTTCTATATTTTAAAAAATAAAGTCTAAAATAATTTGTTCTCAGCTTTTTTTTAGTGAACACTGTTGTGATGATATTAGCAATCAGTTAACAAAATTTAACACTATTTATCTTATGGCTATTTTCAAGTGCAATATATTTAGAAAACCACTCATCTAAAAAGTCTTACTGTATTTCTCCTCATAAGTCATGGGTTTTGAAAGAGAAGTATTAGCGCCGGGTATGGAATACTTCCCTACGAGTTAGTTGGCAGTCAGGGCCCCCAAACTCTTGAAACAATATTGGCTATTGCAATTACTTTTGATTGCCCACTAGAGTGGGCAGAGGATGACCCTATTGCTTAGCACACTTCATATTCTGGGTACAGAAAAATCAAGCTGTACTTATAATGAAGGCTTTTTAATTACTGGCTAATGTTCACAGTGCTAGTAGGTGCTAGGTATGCTGCTGAAAAAAAAAAAAAAAACAAGAATAATCTTACCCAGGTATAGACCCTATGTGTTACAATACCAATCTGCTAGATATGATATTCCTCACTGATACAATAGCATGACTGTTTGGGGTAAGCTAACTGCTTTCCATTTGGATTAAAGCTTTTTTACAGGTTATAATTCATGCCTAGTACTATGAACCTGATCAAAAGTCTATAGCTAGGGAGGTTGTAGTCCCTAAGGGGGACACCACTACTGATTATTTGCTAAGCAGTCATAATTGTCTTCTGTATTTATTTATATTTATATTGACAGACAGATTCTTGCCCTTGGTCAGAGGAACTTCTTTTTGGTAGCAGATCCCTGATAATGAACAGACTCCTAACTACTCAAAACACTGGAATATCAGTGACTGTTGACTACTCAACCCTAAATTGGACATCTACAGCACCTCCTCCACTGCAGGCTACAGGAATATATTAAAAGAAGTCATCTGGTTATGGCAAAGTCACTACCTGGAGGGATCAAGGAATTCCTCCAAAGAAAGACAAATTCCAAGGAGCTTTTGCTATTTGTCTTGTTTTGTATCAGCTGTATTCTGTTATGAAAATCATGTGTGCCTTCATTCCTAATTGATTTTTCCCTAATAAGGGCTAATAGTGTGGACTGATCACTCTCTAGACATTCAAGGTATTTGGAGAAGAGCCTCAGAAAAGGCTTAAATTCTACAAAGAGACACCGCCTAGGTCAGGTGGACCTTAAATAATAGCTTTACACAATTTAGCTTGGACCCTCCTTTTTACAGCCTTACTAACTTTATAGACCTCTAACTCCTTACCTAACCACTTCTAGGAATATTTAGATAACCTTCTGTGCTAACAGGTATTCACAGCCAGAATCCCAGTTCAAGCTTCCCTGTAATTATCATCATTGGCACCATCCAGACAGATCCATCCCCAGGCAGAGGAAAGTGCCTTACCAGAGATAGCTCTGTACTCTCTAAGTACAGACCTAAGCATCCAGACTACCCATTTGAGAATGCCTGGTGAATATGCCAATTAAGCTTAACTTTCTCCTTTCATAAATCTTACCTCCAGTTCCATATCTCCCTTTAAATATTAGTAGAGGCATCTAGCTCTACACAGGTTGCCTAGTGACAGAGCACACTTTCCCCCACCCTGCAGATAGCTAGGAGCCACAGGAAAAAAGAAGGCAGTTTTGTTTTCTCCCATTGACCTAGCAACTTATAGAGTCTTAACATTTTCTACCAATCATATTTAAGACTATAGTGGATCACATAAGATCCCTCTTCTTAGATATCACCAAAATTTACCTTTAGTTAATTCATTTCCCCATTAGTCACTTCTCTTTTGGGTTGCAAATGATAATTAACAATTACTGCCCCTCCTTGTGACCCACCTCAGGAGAGCTCAGCATAATGGACTATGCCTGCCTTAGGTTGGCTTGCCAAGCAAGCTCATACCCATTATTGACTACAAGCCCAGGAAGAGTGCTGTCTGGGTGCTGGGCTTTAGGCAGTAGCTTTCTGTATCTCAGTGAGCTATGCATGCATTATTTCTCAAGGAGGACTTTGATCTAGGTGTCTGAGAGCCAATAAAACCTGTAGCATCACCTTTGTGGCTGCCTTCTGTTGTTGATCCTGTTGTAGAAGACATTTGAACAAGAGAAGGATCAGTCAAAAATTTCAGTCTCAAGGACATGGATGGGACCCTAGTCATATTTATTGGGTCAATTGAAGTCCTTTTGATGATGCATTAGCCACCTTGTAGAGGTTGAGGCAATTGCTTGTTATCTAGGGTTGCATGTCAGTAATGAAATGATCTTTACTAATGCCACAGTAGCAGAGCAAATAATACATTACCCCTCTGAAACTTCTTCTTTGGCCAAAGTCTCTTGGTTTGTTGTCAGATGCATGTTTGTGGAGGGTATCCATATCAGCAGAGTAGTATTCTGGGGGGAAAATGCAAGCATACCCTCACCCCTGGGTTAATAGGGGAGCAGAGAATTACCATTGAAGGGTGACAGGATACCTCCAATGCACCGATGGCAATGGTGTCTTCTGAGGCAGGTAAATAAGTATGCTGTCCAATTTGGGCTTGTGTGACAGGGTTAACATGTGGTTAACCTTGGCCTGTGAGCATCTCAAGAGAAACAGCAGTGTTGTGCTGTATGTTAAAATGAGCCTAAGCCTTGACTTGATCATCACTGTCAGCTTGCCAGCTAAGGAAGACCATAGGCTCCAACACAGCCTTCATCAAAGTTACCAGTCATAATAAGTCTGTAAATACATTGCCCATTTCTGTAGGACTTGCTCAAAATATGGTGTCAGGATCTTATTCATTAGCAGCTTTACAGAGCAAGGACAGGTCTGCAAATGGGGTAGGTATCCATGTCTAGTTGGCTGCATTGGGGCCCATATTAACTGGTAATGTCATGGTGGGTGTATGTGGTACCATAGGTGGAATAGGCTGAGAACTATTCTGAGCAGATAGCTTGGTGGGCAGACATCCAGGCAAATCACTCCATGGATATTATAGCCGGGGTTGAGTTATGGAGGGAGTAGAGAGAGGGGCTGCTGGTTGCAATCATTTCCTCTCTTTCCATCCCTTTCCTTTACTTTGTACCTATTCACATGCCTCTCCTTGTCAGCAGAGGCAGAGGAAATATCAGTCATGGATGGAATGAAGGCAATAGATACATTGGTGTTACATTGTTCCTGGCAGTGCTTATTGTGGGCCTTAATGACCTCTTCAGTAGAGGAGGACTTTGGGCCAGCAATTACAGTCAACAAAATGTGCATAAAAAACAATTGGAGGATTACTCCTGAGGCCATTTCCCTTTTTCTGGCCAGGAACAGAACTCTCATCCAAAGGTCAGGATGTTCTCCTCCACATGTTCTCTGGAGGATCAGCAATCACTCTTAACTGCTGAGCCATCTCTCTAGGCATCACAACCCAAAATTACACACACACACACACACACACACACACACACACACACACACTAAAAATACTCAGACCATGGCTCCATTTCCTGAGGGTACAGCTCTTATATGGAAGCACCAGGGAAGCCTTAACAAAAGTGTTTGGCACCCTATTGTACAGACAGACTCACAAAAAAGACAAACAAAAAGAAGAGGGGGAGGGTCCCAGCACTTACCTACTGAAGGGACCAAAAGTACACAACATGGAGGGGCCTACTCACTGAAATACACCACTCAAGGGTGCTGTTCAACCAGTGTCACACATAAGAAAAGGGAGACAAACAGTCCCTATTGCCAAGCATCAGATGTCCCAGGTTTCAGTACCAGATGTGGCAGGGTCCTATACTGTTGTTACCTTTGGAGGAGGGGGCCAAGTAGGCACAGAGTCAACAACACAGACTCTGGGAAAATGTCAAAACAACAAGCTCAGTTTATTCAGGAAGAGGCAAGTCTTATATACCCTCTAATCCATCTTGGGGGAAGGTCTGATGAATATGTATCTGCTGGTGTGATATAGCTGCTTCTCATTGGTCCAGGTCATCTCCAGATCATGTCTCAACTGCTGTTGCTAAGGCCCTTAGGCAGACCAAGGTTGGCTCTTAGAAAGTATCTGTTTTACTTGATTGGGCCAGGTAGCCCTCAAGCCTGTTAGGGATGAGTCATCCCACACCAAATGCCCATGTAAACCTTATTTTGGTAAATAATCTGGAAGCACACACTGAAAAAAGCCACAATATCTTCAACAAATGGGGATGGTTAAATTGGATGGCTATTTAGAAGAATCCAAATCAATTCATACTTAACACACTTCACAAAATTCAACTCCAATGGATCAAAGACAAAACCAGATAAACTGAACCTCTTAGAAGTCAAAGTGGGAAATACCCTTGACTCATTATAGGAAATAACTTTATAAAGAAACACCTTTAGCACAAAAAAATAGGATCAATAATTAATAAATGGGACCTCAAGAAACCAAAGGTCTCTACATGGCAAGGGACAAATTGCAAGCCTACAGAGTGGAAAAAATATTTTTACTAACTATATATCTAATAGGAGGATATCAAATTATATAAAGATCTCAGAAAACTGGATAGCAAGAAACAAAAAAATTAAAAATGGGGTACAGATCTAAATAGAGAATCTCAAAATTAAATGGCTGAGAAACAAAGAAATGTTCACAATCCTTACCATCAGGGCAATGCAAACCAAAGCTACTTTGATATTTCTTCTTAAAACTATCAGAATGGCTAAGTTATTCCAAGCAAGTGATAGCACATGCTGGCAAACTTTTGGAGTAGGGGACCACTAACCATTGCTGACAGGGGTCCAAACTTGTATGGCCACTATGTAAATCATTATTGAGTTTCCTCTGGAAGATGGAAATTTATCTACCCCAAGATCCATCTATATCATTCTTCAGCATATTCTCAAAAGATGTTTCATCCTACAAGATACTTGCTCTGTCATGTTCATTGCTGCTCTGTTTCTAATTCCAAGATATCAGAAACAACCTAGATGTCCCTCAATAAAAGAATTGATTAAGAAAATGTGGTACTCAGTCATTTAAAAAAAATGAAATCATGAAATTTGCTAGTAAATGGATAGAAGTAGGAAAAATCATCCCAAATGTGGTGGTATTCCAGACCCAGAAATACAAATATAGTAAATATTTGCTTATATCTGGATATTAGCTATTAAGCCAATAATAACTAAGGTATAATTCTTAGGACTACAGAGGGCAGATATAGAGGAAAGGTCTGGTGGAGGGCTGACACACATATAACTAATTGAGAGAGGAAAATAGAATAGATAGTTATGGATGGATAGGAGATCAGAACAGGAGGATCAAGTGAAGAAGGGGAGTAAAGAGAGGCCTCAGGGAGAAAATAGAGGAAAAGACAGCTAAATTAAGGACCATTTGAGGGGTAGTATGGAAACCTAATACAATAGAAGCTTCCTAAAATATACGTATGTGAAGGCAGTCTATATAAAATTCCAAATAATGGGGGGGGGGGACAGAGTCCCAACTGCCCATCTCTCATTATCAAATGAAGCTTCCAATGCAGGGACTAGGCAATTCTAATTGAGTTGATGTTCAAAATGATCCAATAGTAATCCCCAAAGAACCAAAGCTGTTGCAAAAATTATAGATTGCTCTCCACAAACTGATGGCATGGTTACCAAAAGAGAAAAGTAAATACCAAGCCAGCCACAAACGTTTTGACCTATAAATGATGTCCTTCCTGCAAGGTATACTAGTACAATGGTACCAGAAAGCATGTGGGAATAATTAACCTATATCTGATTTTACTTCATGAGATGGAACCCTGTTGTAGGATGACATTCTGTATGATGTGAATATGTTTTGCTCTGATTGGTTTACAATAACTGAGCACTCATGGTTCAAGTACTATGGAAGCTATTGACTATAACCAAATACTCATGCTGCATATAATGTGGGAGGCTCACTGATGCAAGTCAGCACTTCTGGTGCATTTACTGTGTGAGCTTCACACTTATCACCTCACACTCATACTGTATATTCTGTGAGAAAATCACATCTGTAACCCAGTACTCCATGAATTGTTAGAAGCTCATTGCTGTAGAGCTTATGGTATATATACTCTGATGACTTATGCCTGTAATGCAATATCCATAATGGATGTTATGAGGGAGGTTCTTGCCTGTAACCAAGAACTAACTATGCATGTACTGTGAGAACATCATACCTATAATACTCATGGAGTATGTAATGTAGGATGCTCACTGCTGTAACCTAGCACTCATGGTACATGTACTTAAAGACTCGTACTTGTAATGAAACACTTATGGTGCATTTACTGTTGGAACCCATACCTGTAACTGCTGTGGAATAATGCTTTGTACACTGGTTTAATAAAATGCTGGTTGGCCTGTAGCTGGGGAGGAAGTATAAGCAGGGTAAGTAGACAAGGAGAATTCTGGGAAGAGGAAGGCTGAGTCAGGAGATGCCAGCCCACCATCCAGGGAGCAGCATGTAATGGGACACAGGTAAAGCCATGGAATACATGGTAACATATAGATCAACAGAAATGGACTGAGTTTAAGTGTAAGAGTTAGTCAGTAGTAAGCCTCAACTAATGGAAAAGCAGCTTTAATTAATATAAGCCTCTGTGTGTTTACTTGGTTCTGAGCAGCTGCAGACTGGGTGGGACACAGGAAAACTTCCAACTACATGTAACCAAGTCCTAATGGTGCAGAAACTCTAGAGACTCTTATGTGTAACACAATAGTCATGGTACATGTACTGTGGAAGGCTCATTCCTGGAAACCATAATGAATGTTGCATTCATGGTTTATATATTGAGGGGGGCTTATGGCTTTCTAGATGCAGATACTGTGGAAGCCTTTTACTTCATGGTATGTGTACTGTGGGAAATTTACTGCTGGAACCTAGTGCTCATAGTGTATGTATTATGAGAGGTGACTCAGAAAACACATGTATCATCAATGTGTGTTATAGTCATGAACTCACTGCAGTATACGCACCATAAGTTCTAGATTACTGGTTTGAGTCTCAAATAGTACATTCCAATGAGTACAGGGCTATAGGCATGAGACTTCACAATGAGTGCATGCACCATGAATGCTGGTTTATAGTTATGAGCCTCCTGCTGTACAATCTCAAGAGTTTTTTAATGAGCCTCACACACTACAAGCATATGGAGTGCTCGGCCGCAGCATCATTAATCTCATAGTATGTGTTCTTTGAATGTCTTGTTACAGGCATGAGCTTTCCAGAGTACACAGACCATGAGTTCTGGGTTATAGGATTAACCTCTTACAGTACATGCATAATAATGACAGCTGAAATACAGTTGTCAGCCTCACTGTAAATACACCATGAGGGCTGATTAAGCCATGATTCCACCAAAAAATATGCACCATAAATGTTGAGTTCTATACATGAGCATCAACAGTATATATACTATGCTGGGTTACAGGCTTGAGACTCCCAAATTATGTGCCCCATGAATGCCAGGTTATAGACATGACCATTTCACAGTATATGCATCATGATTTCTGAGTAAAAGTGATTCTCACACAGTACCTAAACTGTGAGTGTTTGGTTACAGCACTGAGCTGTAACCATGAGTGGTGCGTTATAGCCATGATCCACCTAAAGCAATATAAGAGTGCTGGGTTACAGGCATGAGTCTCTCACTGTACATGCACCATGAATTTTGCATTATAGTCATGCATATCCAGAATACATGCATCATAAGTGATAGGTTACAGGCATGAGCCTCCCATAGTACATGCACCATGAGTGCTGGGATACAGGTATGAGCCCACATGCATAGTGAGTATTGGGTTATAGGAACACTCTTCCCAGAGTATATGCAACATACTTAGTTCTTAGTTACTCTTTTGAGTCTTGCATACTACAGTTACAATGAGTGCTGAATCTTAGTCATCAGCCTCCCACAGTACATGCACCATGAAGGCTGGGTTGCTGGTTTGACTCTAGCATAATAGTTTCAAAATGAGTGCTGTATTATAGGCTTGAGTCTCCCACAGTACATGCACCATGATTCTTGAGTTGCATGTATAACTTCCAAATATAGGTATCATGAGTACTGTGTAAACCTCCCACAGTACATGAACCATGAATGCTGCTTTATAGGTGTGAGCCTCCCAGTGTACAGTCTCAATGAGTGTTAGGTTGAGCCTCACACACTACAAGCAGATGAAATGCTGGAGCACCCTACCTATGAGTGTCCTTTTATAAGTGTGGGCTTCCAAGAGTACATGGACTGTAGATGAGCCTCCCATTGTACACACACTATGATGTCTGCAGGAATATAGTTGTCAGCTCCACACAGTATATATACCTTGTGGCTAGTTTGGTGATTTGAGTCTCACACAGTACCTTCACAATAAGTGCTGAGTTATAGGTATAGGCAAGCCAAGTGCAGGCATCATTATTTCCAAAATACAGAAATGAATCTCATATAGTATAAAAACCATGAGTACATAATTCCTATGGTGGATAAACCATGAGTGCTAGAATAGAGGCCCTAGATTACCAGATTACAGGCACTACAAACGCTTTGTTGTATGCATGAGCTTACCACAGTACGTGCACAATGATCCTCAAATTAAAGACATGAGTCTCACATAGTACATGAAACATGAGGCCTTGGTTACAGCCATGAGCCCATTCTCCACAGTATATGCACCATGAGTACATAGCCATGATCCACCACCCACAGCACATACATGAATGCTGGGCTACTCATGTCAATCTTCCAAACAAAATAAAATATAATCAGATTAAAAAAAGAACAAACATTAGAGTTGGACAAAACAAACAAATAGAAGGTAAAGAGCCCAAGAGAAGGTACAAGAATCAGATATTAAGCATGGTTCCCTGAGTCCTGAGGGGAGGGATTTCATTAGATATTCCATTTAAGGGTGAGTGTTCCAAGGTCTCTCACTCTGCATAATGTCTAGCTATAGTTCTATGTACCTTTTCAAGTCTCCTACAAAAAGAAGCTTCTCTGAAGGCTGGACAATACACTGATAAGTAAATATAGCAGAATGTCATTAGGAATCATTTTTGCCACTTTCTCTTTCAGAACAATAATATTTGGTTTTGTTTTAGGTCCCTTGTAGCTGAAAGTTATTTATTTATTTTTTGTCTTGCCAGACAGCAAGGTCCCACAGCAATTTGTAAAATTCCTGTGTCCCACCTGGTCCTGCAACTTCATTAATTGTGAACCATATGGCCACTTGCACAGGCTCATTACTGACTAGCTCTTACACTTAATTTAACACATAATTCTTATCTATGTTAAGCCATGTGGCTTGGTACATTTTCTCAGTTTTGCCTTGTCATCTTGCCTCCTCTGTGTCTGGCTGGAGACTCCTGACTCAGCCTTCTTCTTCCAAGAATTCTCCTCATCTGCTTATCATACCTATACTTCCTGCTTGGCTGCTGGCCAATGACCATTTTATTTATCAACCAATTTGAGCAATACACATTCACAGTGTACTGAATGACATACCACAGTAGTCCCTTAGCTATCTAGTCTATTGTTCTTGGTGAAAAAAAAAATGAGAGTGTTGAGTATGGCTTCTGTAGTCAGATATTTCTTGGGTCCTGCCAAGCCCCTGCAGTCCCATGGCCTGCTTATAAAATAATTACTCAGAAGCTTATATTAATTATAACTGCTTGGCCATTAGCTCAGGCCTATTACTGACTGGATCTTACACTTAAATTAATTAATTCTTTTTGTTTGTTTGTTTTTCATTTTTCTTTATTAAGAAATTTTCTACTCACTCTACATAACACCCACAGATCCCACCTCCTCCCACATCCCCCCAGTGCTCCCTCCCAAGCCACCCCACATCCCCACATCTCCCCAAACCTGGTTTCCCATGGGGAGTCAACAGAGCCCAGCACACTGAGCCTAGGCAGATCCAAGCCCCTTACCACTGAACCAAGCTGTGCAAGGTGTCACACCACAAGCACCGGATTCCTAAAGGCCTGCCCATGCACCAGGGACAGATCCTGATCCCCCTACCTGGGTGCCTCTCCAACAGTTCAAGCCAAACAACCATCTTCCATATCTAGAGGGCCTAGTTCAGTCCCATGGGGGGGGGAGGGCTCCACAGCCACTAGTCTACAGTTTATGGGCTTACAATAGTGTGGCTGGTCATCTCTGCACGTCTTCCCATTGTGATCTTGAGGTCACCAGCCAGCAGAATCCATCCTCTCTCTTATCAATTGGATTCCCAGAGCTCAGACTGGTACCTGGCTGTGGATCTCTGCATCTGCCTCCATCAGTCAGTGGACAAAGGCTCTATTATTTCCTAGACCAGTCACTAGAGTAGACCAGACCAGGCACCCTCTGGACCACTGCCAGCAGTCCAAGGTGGGGTCATCCTTGTGGATTCCTGAGACCCCCAGAACCCTGCAACTTCCTTTTCCCATGATGTCCTGATCTATCATGGTATCTCCTTCCCTGCCCACCCACTCTGTCCCTTTTCCAGCAAGACCCTCCCATTTCCCTATGTTCTCATCCCCCACTCCTTACCCTGTGCCTACCCCCCAATTCCAGTCTGCTCATGTGGATCTCATCTACTTCTCCTTTGCTGGGTCATCCATGTGTCCCTCCTAGGGTCTTTCCCTGCTAGCTAGCCTCTCTGGAGCTGTGGGTTGCACTCTGGCCATCCCTTCCCTCACATCTAGTATCTAATTATGAGTGAGTACATACTATGTTCATCCTCTGAGTCTGGGTTACCTCACTCAGGATGATTTTTTCTAGTTCCATCCATTTGCCTGAAAATTTCATGATATCATTGTTCTTTACTGCTGAGTGGTACCCCATTGTGTATATGTGCCACAATTATCCATTCTTCAGTTGAGGGGCATCTAGGTTGTTTCCAAGTTCTTGCTATTATGAATAATGCTGATATGAAATTACATGAGCATGTGTCCTTGTGGTAAGATTGAGCATTCCTTGGGTATATGCCCAAGAGTGGTATAGCTGGGTCTTGAGGAAGACTTACTCCCAATTTTCTGAGAAACCGCCATACTGATTTCCAGAGTGGCTACACAAGATTGCATTCCCACCAACAGTGGAAGAGTGTTCCCCTTGATCCATATCCTCTCCAACATAGACTGTCTTCAGTTTTGTTGATTTTAGCCACTCTGACAGGTATAAGGTGGTATCTCAGAGTTGTTTTGATTTGCATTTCCCTGATGACTAAGGATATTGAGCAATTCCTTAAATGTCTTTCAGCCATTTGAGATTCTTCTGTTGAGAATTCTCTGTTAAGCACTGTAGCCCATTTTTTTTTAATTGGACTGTTGAGTATTTTGATGTCTAATTTCTTGAGTTCTTTATATGTTCTGGATATCAGCCCTCTGTCAGATGTGGGTTTGGTGAAGATCTTTTCCCATTCTGAAGGTTGTCCTTTTGTCTTTTTGACCATGTCCTTTGATCTACAGAGCTTTTCTTCAGAGACTTAAAGTTCTTATTGTACAGGTCTTTCACTTGCTTAGTTAGAGTTACCCCAAGGTATTTTATATTACTTGTGGCTACTGTAAAGGGTGATGTTTCTCTGATTTCTTTCTCATCCCATTTATCATATGTATATAGGAGGGCTACTGACTTTTTTGACTTAATCTTGTATCCTGCTACCTTACTGAAGGAGTTGATCAGCTATAGGAGTTACGTGGTAGAATTTTGGGGGTCACTTATGTATACTATCTTATAGTCTGCAAATAGTGAAAGTTTAACTTCTTCCTTTCCAAATTATATTCCCATGATCTCCTTTTGTTGTCTTATTGCTCTAGCTAGAACTTCAAGTACTATGTTCAATAAGTATGGAGAGAGTGGACAGCCTTGTCTTGTTCCTGATTTTAGTGGAATCACTTTGATTTTCTCTCCATTTAAATTGATTTTGGCTGTTGGCATGCTGTAAATTGCCTTTATTATGTTTAGGTATGTTCCTTTTATTCCTGACCTCTCTAAAACCTTTATCATGAAGGGTTGTTGGATTTTGTCAAAGGCTTTTTCAGCATCCAAAGAGATGATCTTGTGGGTTTTTTCTTTCAGTTTGTTTATATGGTGCATTACATTGACAGATTTTCATATGTTGAACCATCTTTGCATCCCTGGGATGATGCCTACTTGGTCATGATGAATATTTTTTTTATATGTTCATGGATTCAGTTACCCAGTATTTTATTGAAGATTTTTGCATCAATGGTCATGAGGGAGACTGGTTTGTAATTCTCTTTCTTTGTTGCATCTTTGTGTGGTTTGGGTATCAGGATAGCTGTAGCCTCATAAAATGAATTTTGTAATGTTCCTTCTGCTTGTATTGTGTGGAACAATTTGAAGATTATTGGAATTAGTTCTTCTTTGCAAATCTGGTAGAATTCTGCACTGAAACCATCTGGCCCTGGGTTTTTTTTTGGTTGGGAGAATTTTAATGACCTATTTCCTTAGGGGTTATTGTTCTATTTAAATAGTTTATCTGGTCTTAATTTAACTTTGGTATGGGGTACCTATCTAGAAAATCATCCATTTATTTCAGATTTTTCCAATTTTGTCCAGTATAGGTTTTTGAAGTATGATCTGATGATTCTCTGAATTTCTGCATTGTTTATTGTTGTGTCTCCCTTTTCATTTCTGATTTTGTTAATTTGGATGCTTTCTCTCTGCTTTTTGGTTAATTTGGATAAGGGCTAGTCTATCTTGTTGCTTTTCTCAAAGAACCAACTCTTTGTTTCATTGATTCTTTGTATTGTTCTCTTTGTTTCTATTTTATTGATTTCAGCCCTCAATTCAATTATTTCCTGACATCTCTCCTGGGTGAATTTGCTTCTTCTTGTTCTAGAGCTTTCAGTTGTGCTGTTAAGTCACTAGTGTGAAACTTCCAACTTCTTTATGTGGGCACTTAGAGTTATGAATTTTCCTCCACACTGCTTTCATAGTGTCCCATAGGTTTGGGAATCTTGTACTTTAATTTTCATTGAATTCTAGAAATCTTTAATTTCTTTCTTTATTTCTTTCTTGACTCATTGGTGATTCAATTGGGCATTATTCAGTTTCCGTGAGATTGTAGACTTTCTGTAATTTTTGTTGTTGTTGAAATCTAATGTTAAGCCATGGTGGTCTGATAAGATACAGGAAGTTATTTCAATTTTTTTGTGTGTGTCTGTTGAGATTTGCTTTGTGATGAAGCATGTGGTCGATTTTGGAGAACATTCCATGGGGTGCTGAAAAGAAGGTATATTCTTTTGTGTTAGGGTGGAATATTCTGTAGATATCTATTAAATCAATTTGAGTCATAATGTCTGTTGATTGTCTGTTGATTTCCTTATTTCTCTGTTAAGTTTCTGTCTGGCAGACATGTCCATTGGTGAGAGTGGGGTGATGAAGTCTCCTACTACTAGTGTATGGGGTTTGATGTGTGATTTAGGCTTTAGTAATGTTACTTTTATGAATGTAGGTGCCCTTGTATTTGGGGCATAAATATTCAGAATTGAGACGTCATCTTGTCAGATTTTCCCTGTCATAAATATGTAATGTTCTTCCTGATTTCTTTTGATTGATTTTAGTTTGAAGTCTATTTTGTTAGATATTAGGATAGCTACGCCAGTTTTTTTTTTTTTTGTTTTTTTTTTTTTTGCTTGCAATCACAAAACTTTATTTTAAACTGCTGTTAAGTACCCAAAGATTAAAGTTCAAAACTGAAAATGAAACAGAAAGAGAACATAAACAGCCACAGCTGTGCACATCCTGGTTGTTCTAGTGGCCCAAGACGATTTCTATTGCTGGCAAAAAGGGCAGCAAGGGCAAAGGGAAATGAAAGTGCCTGGCACTATTGTGGTACTTGGTTACCTCTGTAGGACCCATCTGTGCCTTTCCCATTGATGGGCCTCTGGTCTAAACTACCACAGCATTACTCATCCCAGAATTACTAAATAACAAGGTGAACTGCTCACTAGAATAGTGCCTGTCAGTAGTAACTCAATAATGACTTGTTAAGTGAGAAATGGTTTTATCTTCATTTGTTACTCTCCTGTCTCCAAAACTCATAAGCAGCCTGACCAAACCCCACTGGCTACTAGTCTGTGAACTTGATTCAAACAGGAGTAGCAGAAGATTTAACTTAGGCTTAAGCTGAAAGCTCTTCAGTATCCTAAGGTCATGATAAATTACCTAGTTATCTACACACTCTACCACACAGCAGAGCCTTGGGGAGAATGGGGAGAATGGGGGAAAGAGAAACCCACATGGCATACACTGAACTCCACTCTGGCCACACTGGGGAAGTTTTATTTTTTGCCTTGTTTCACTTTGCCTTGATCATTCACTTTCTTGATGGCCGCCCGGAAGGACTCCTGGTCACCCAGGAGCCCAACAGCACACAGGTTCTTATCAAACTCCAGCAGAATGGGTACTCCGGTGGGAAGAGTGATGTTGATGATGTCATCGTCTGAGATACCTTCTGATATTTCAGGAGGGCTTGACTGCTGTTTCTGTGAGCAGATATCAGAACGGTTTTGCCCTTTGGTATTTCAGGAGCAATCCTGTCCTTACAGTAGGGAAGAAGTCTTTCCAGAACATCCTTCAAGCTTTCTGAACGTGGCAGCTGATTCAGGGGCACATCGCACACTGTATACCCCCCGGTCATTGTAGATCTCATGGAAGTAAGGATGAGACTCATCAATGGGAGGAGGAGTCACATTGTAGCTTCTCCAGAGTCTCACCTGCTCTTCACCATGATTCAGAGCCTTTTTCTCCCTGTTGAGACCAAACAAGGCTCCATAGTGACACTCATTGAGACGCCAGGAGCTCTCCACAGGAACCCACTCCTGCTCCAGCTCTTCGAGGATCAGCCAGGCTGTGTGACTAGAGCGGTTAAGCATGGGCATGAAGACGAGATCAAACTCAAAGTTCAGGGCTTTAAGCTGCCTCCCACAGTTCCGAGCTTCCTTCAGTCCTTTGCTGTTAAGTTTTTGGTCCACCCAGCTACAAAATCGATTCTCCTTATTCCATTCCCCCATCTCCATATCTCTGTATAACAAGTCTGTGCTTGGACATGCAGGTGGCTGAACTTCGCTGGTGTTCTCAGTGGGATGATGTTCAAGAACAGGAGTTTATCTGCAAAGAATCAGGAGCAGCGGCCGCTCCTCGGCGACCCTGGGCTCTGGGAACCAGCAAGGACTTATCTCTACCACCAGCACCAACGCTCTTTTCTCACCAGCTTGCTTCTTAAATCAATTTGATTGGAAAGTCTTTTCCCAGCCTTTTATTGTGAGGTAGTATCTGTCTTTGAAGTTGAGGTGTGTTTCCTGTATACAGCAAATGGATGGATCTTGTTTTCATATCCATTCTGTTAGCCAGTGATTTTATATAGGTGAGTTGAGACCACTGATATTAATGGATATTAATGACCAGTTATTGATAATTCCTGTTTGTTTGGGTTTTTTTTTTTTTTTTTTTTTTTTTTTGGTGGTAGTGTTGTATGTTACCCTTCTTTGATATTTGTTGGTGTGGGACTATCTATTGCCTGTGTTTTCATTGGGTGTATCTAACTTCCTTAGGGTGAATTTTTCCTTCAAGTGTTTTCTGTAGGGCTGGGTTTTTGGAGAGATATTGTTTAAAACTGGTTTTATTATGAAATATTTTGTTTACTTTGTCTATGCTGATTGAGAGTTTTGGTGGGTATAATAGTCTGGGTTGGCATCCATGGTCTCTTAGTATCTGCATAATGTCTGTCCAGGACCTTCTGGCTTTTAGAGTCTCCACTGAGAAGTCAGGTGTTATTCTTATGGGTCTGCCTTTGTATGTTACTTGGATTTTTTTCTTTGCAGCTCTTAATATTTTTTCTCTATTCTGTATGTTTAGTGGTTTGTTAATCATGTGGTAAGGGGACTTTTTTTTGGATCCAGTCTATTTGGTGTTCTGTAACCTTCTTATATCTTTATAAGCATTTCCTTCTTTCGGTTGGGAAAGTTTTCTTCTATCATTTTGTTGAATATATTTTCTGTGCCTTTTAGTTGGTATTCTTCTCCTTCTCCTATCCCTATTATTATTAGGTTTGGTCTTTTCATGGTGTCCCAAATTTCTTGGACATTTTGAGTCATGATTTTGTTGGCTTTAGTGTTTTCTTTGATGAATCTATTTCCTCTATCATATCTTCAATGCCAGAGATCCACTCTTCCATCTCTTATATTCAGTTGGTTATGTTTGCATCTTTAGCTCCTGTTCATTTACTCAGATTTTCCACTTTCAGCATTCCCTCAGTTTGTGTCTTCTTTATTGTCTCAATTTTAGTTTTTAAATCTTGTACTTTTTCCCATACTTGTTTAAGTGCTTTCTCTAAAGGATTTACTGATTTATTCTAATTTTTTGTTTGACTTTTTCTTGACTTCTTTAAGGGAATTTTAATTTCCTCTTTAAAGATCTCTATCATCTTCTTAAGGTCATTTTAAAGGTTGATTTCTTCTGTTTTTTTTCTGTGTTGGGATGTTCAGGTCTTGCTGATATAGGTTATGATGGAGTCATATTGGTTATTTTGTTGTTGACTGTATTTTTGTACTGGTGTCTACCCATCTCTTTCTCCACTTGGTGCAAGTGGTCTCTGTGTGTGAGGAAGGTTCTCTTAGTCTGATCAGCACCCTTGGTCCAGTGGGAGCTCTTGGTCTAGTTGGTGCTGATGAACTCTTTGTCTCAGAGAGCAGCTCTTAGTCCAATTGCTGCTCATAGGCTCTGTCTCAAGGAGTAGTTGCAATCTTGGCACTTGGGTGGGTTGGGAGGAGTGGGCCTTGTGGGTTACAGGACCTGGTGGGGGATGGTGGGAGTCTGACCTGTCTGCTCTAGGTCTGCCTGCTGACTGGCCTGAAACTGGGACTGCAATGGGTGGTGGTGTAGGAGTGTAGAGTTGTGCTCTGGGCCAAAAGCCTAGGGGCCAGGATGTTTGGGTATGAGGATAAAAACTCACCACTTAGTCCAAACGAGTGCTCTATAATTCTTATCTATGTTTAGCCACTTTGGCTTGGTACCTTTTCTCATTTCTGTCTTGACATCTTGCTTCCTCTATGTCTGGCTGGTGACCCCTGACTCAGCTTTCCTCTTCCCAGAATTCTCCTTGTCTACTTACCCTGCCTATACTTCCTTCCTGGCTACTGGCCAACCAGTGTTTTATTAAATCAGTGTACAAAGCATTATTCCACAGCAGTTACAGGTATGGGTTCCAACAGTAAATGCACCATAAGTGTTTTATTACAAGTACTAGTCTTTAAGTACATGTACCATGAGTGCTAGGTTACAGCAGTGAGCATCCTACATTACATACACCATGAGTATTATAGGTATGATGTTCTCACAATACATGCATAGTTAGTTCTTGGTTACAGGCAAGAACCTCCCTCATAACATCCACTATGTATACTGCATACAGGCATAAGTCATTACACCATAAGTTCATCTACAGCAATGAGCTTCTAACAATTCATGGAGTACTGAGTTACAGATGTGATTTTTCCCACAGAATATACAGTATGCATGTGAACCTCACAAAGTAAATGCACCAGAAGTGCTGGCTCGCAGCAGTGAGCCTCCCACATTATATGCAGCATGAGTATTTGGTTATAGTCAATAGCTCCCATGGTACTTAAACCATGAGTGCTGGGTTATTGTCACGAGCAGTATACATGCACAGTACACCTGCACCATGAGTATTGGTTTATAGGCATGAGCCTCCCACATTATATGCTCCATGAGTGCTGGTTTGCAGGCATAAAGCTCCCCCTTAACATGTACCAGAAATGCTGGGTGATAAATGTTAGATTCCAACAGTTCATGCACCATGAGCACTGGATTGCAGCTGTGAGCTTCCCAGAGTACAAAAACTGTGAGTTCTGATTTACAGGCTTGAGCATCCAACAACACATGAATCATTAGTGCCAATTATGGCCTGATCCTCCCACAGTACATCCACTATGAGTGCTATATTATAGCAGTGAGCCTTCCACAGTACATGCTCATTGTTATAGGCCTGATAACTCCCAGAATACATGCAACATAAGTATTGTATTATAGGGGTGAGTATCCCAAATATATGCACCATGAATGATGAGTTATAGGAATTATTCTCCCACATACATACACCATGAGTCCTAGGTTATAGTAGTTAACTTCCCACAATATATGAACTATAAGTTCTGGGTTACAACCATGAGCCTGCTATAGTACACACACCATGAGTATTATGTTACAGACAAGTATCTCCCACTACCTGCACCATAAGTACAGGCATGAGTCTGCCATAGTACATGCTCCATGAGTTCTGAGTTTCACATATGAACCTTCCACAGTTCATGCAACATGACAGTACATGAACCACAAGTGCTGAATTGCAGGAATGTGCTACCACAAATCAAGCACCATAAGTGCTGCATTACAGGACTGAGCCTCCCAGAATACATGAGCCATGAGTGCTGGATTGCATCAGTGAGCCTCCCAGAGTGTGTGGCCTGCCGATAAGTGCTGGGTTACAGACATGAAAATCCCACAATATATTCAGGCCTGAGACTCCCAGAGTACCTTCACCATGAGCTCTAGACTGCAAGCATGAGCCCTCCACTGTACATTCACCATGAACTCTAGGTTATGCATGTGAGACTCCAACAGTTTATGAACTCTGCAAGCACAATACAAGCACCATGAGTGCTGTGTTACAGGCATAAACTTCCCATAGTACATACCCAGGAGTGTAGGGTCACTGTCATGAATCTTCAATAGTACATATACCATGTGTTCTGGATTATAGGTATTAGCCTACAAGAATGCATATGCCATGAGAGTGAGTTATAGGTAGGAGCCTCTCACAGTATACAAACTATTACTGCTGGTTTATAAACATGGGCTTACTCCAGTACATGCACCATGAGGGCTGGAATACAGATGGTAGCCTACAACAGGATATACACTATGAGTGCAGGGTTATCACCATAAGCTCTCACAGTCCATGCACCATGGGGGCTTTGTTATAGGTGTGAGCCTACTTTAAACATGCATAATGCTGCATTATAGGTATGCATTTCCCTCAGTTATTCCCCATGAGTATTGGTTTACAGGAAATGGCATCCCACAGAAAATGCACCATGAATACTGAATCAATGGCATGATTCTCCAGACTCATCTGTGAATAACATTAACATGGATTTCAAAATTGTTTTCAGTCAGTTGTCTATTAGCCTGTAACTGACAGTGATAGCTGTCTTGTCAGAAGAATGTTTTCATGTTTCAGTGTTTTGAGGATGTTCATATGCATCTCTCATTCAGTTGCCTTTCTACCACCTGAATGGGGATGACATGGGAAGCATTATAGGTATGCATGAGGCCAGGTAGGGGTAGGGCCAGCTGAACAGGAAGCAGAGAGAGCTGTTGGGAAGAGGAATGGATTTTTTTCATGGTATAATGCATTAGGGTTGGGCAGAATGAAGTCTGTTCTGTTGCTATGTGAGTTACAGGAGGAGCATTTGTGATGCTTAAAATAGCATTAAGGGAACCCCTTATTTTTTATTTCACATTCTTTTCTGGGAAATTCATCAATTGGTGAAATGTCTTTGATTGACCAATTTCTGACAAATTTATTTTGATAGATTTCCTTTTGGTTAACTAATGTAAAGATACATGTCTACTCTGAGCACCTAGACCCAATCTACTCAACTTAGGCTGTTTATCCAACCTCAAAATAGTATGTTTATTTGATACTACAGAGACAGCAGAAGGGTACTCTAGAAACACTTAAAACACACACTAAAGAAAAATTCAGTGCAGCAGTGTGCTAGAGAGTTAAATGTAGCAAAATTACCACAAATGTACAATTTGTAGCCAGATGGATGAGACAAGTGACTCTGCTCAGCTATTGTCCTGATTTTGATTTTTTTCAGCATTCTATTTCTCCTTTTCCTGGGTATCCTCCTCTGTGCACAAAGTGACTTACAATTTATTCTACAGTGTAAACATCCTTATAAACAGACATCACTACAGTCATGATTATCAATTTTCTTTTTGTAAGAATTCACAGATAAATTTCCATGTTTCAAGCACTTGCTCAAAATCCAAACTTTAAGTTCTGAGTGTTTTATGGTTGGAGTATGTCCCTAAAAGTTCCTGTTACAAAGTATCTCCAGGTACTCAGACCATTAACTTTTTGGGAAGTTATTTATGGTCAGATGAAGTTGTGAGGGTGAGTCTTCCATGAGAGGAGTAGTGGCTTGACAAGAAGAGAGAACTGAGCTTGTACAATTACTAAGATGAGTTTTGTGGTTAAATGATGCTGTTACAGAAATTAGGATGGAAAAAAACCAACTGAGAGAGGTTGAAAACTCAGATTTGATATGCTGGCCTCAGACCAAACTATTATTCTGAAAAGCTAGGCTCTTATCTGCAGTTTTTTACAGCTTTGATAGGTTAACAATAGTATTATTTTGTCCCTTTGCCACTGGTGGATTTAAATTTTCTGCCTAAATATCTGTGGGATTAAGCAAACATTTTTTACATGTTATTTTGCAAGTATCTTGTTTCCTCAAGATAAAGGGAAAAAGGGGTTTGGCTGATGATAAAGCCTCATTTTCAACTTTATTTGGTTTAGACTCTTTGGTTATTGACTATTTCCAGAAAGACTTAACTTAAAAGGGAACAACCACCCTGAATATGATTGGCACCATCTCATGGTACTGAATAAAAAGGAGAAAGCATGCTGAGTACCTGTTCATCTTCTGCTTCACACCTGCAGATACAATGTTACCAGCTGCCTCAAACTCCCCATGCAATGACTTTCCCACCATGATGAACCATGCCCTTAAACTATGAGCCAAAATAAGCCCTTTATTCTTTAAGTTGCTTTTGTAACATGTTTTGTCACAGCAGCAAGATAAGTAACTAATACAGTGACTTATCATAAGTCCACTGTTATGTTACAATAAGGTTTGAAACAAGAATACTTGAGAAAATGTTCTAACAGTAAGTATTCCCAAAAGTCAACCTATGGGCAGAGTCAGCATCTCAGTTGGAAGAAACAATACCAAGATCCCAGCATTTGGACATTCAATCTATCCCTAGATGAGCTGATTCTCTGTGTCCTCAGTATTTGAATGTACAAATTGCAGCACCTATCTCTGTGCTATCAGACATACTGTAATGCATGGCTCTTGTTCATAGGACCATGTTTTAAAGGGGCATTGAAGAAGACCCTCCACATCTCAGAACATTGATTTATTGAAAAACACACAGAAATTCCAGATTTTTAGTATCAATACAAAGAGAGGAAAGAGAAAGTTATCCAGCATTGACTGCATAAAACCATGAAGCTGAAAGACCCTCATTAAAAGCTAATTTCAAACACCCTAGAATATTAATCCATTTTTAATGAATCTCAAAAATACTGTGAATGCAGTCGTATATCCTTCATGTGTGCACATTAATTCTAAATACAGTTTTGGCTTTCCAGGGGGAAATTTTCCACTTTCAATATTGGAGAAATAGATGTCAGGACCCAGGAATATATCTGCTTTTAAATAATTATTCATTCTTTCTGTATCAATTACACTGGGAAAAAATAGACAAAAAAAATTGACTCAATGTTAATTATACCATTTGTTTCTAAACACTGATGAAAAATAAAACCAAAAAATGTCTTTCCAAAGTAGAACATTCATTTTGACCATTGATAAAGAAAAATGAAATGATACTTGTTAAATAATAGGAAGGCAGACTTTGTTCAGGACTTGCAAGGTATGGAGCTTTGTGGTGCAGGGGGAGAAATTGGGCTCAACATTGGCAAGTGGGAATTTATAACAAAAAAACCCAGTGTAATGGTAAATGAGTAAGAAATCATCAGGGACTCAAGGAATTCTTGCCGAATAGTTTTGCTAAAGACAGGTGTGGGAGAATGAACAACCATGTCACATATCAAAAGGGGGAATGTGCCAAACTGCCTTTGTGTTCTGTATAAAAGCATATTTTACAAACAGTAAATATATATATGGGATAGTATAGACTTAGAAAGGAGACCAAAAAATGAAATAGGGATGCAAAACTATTTTTTCTGGTTTCAACTACAGGGTGTGTATGTGTGTGGGGGGGGTGGGGGGGTTGGATAAGTATGTAAAAATATAAAGAAAGGCGCTCTAGCCAAGGAAGCAGATAGGCTAACCTAAGATCTTCACCTCTCCCTCAGTTCCTCTCAAACCAATCTCCAAGCCTTGTCCCCAGATCTGTATCAAAACACCTGCTCCAGCCTCCCTTCTCCACACCTCCTTATGAGTGGATCACACAGATATTGCCTTTCAAACTTCCTTGCCCTCCACTCATTGCTTTATCCCAGATCACAACTCCAGTAGGCACTCTCTGGGAACCCACAGACCATTCTGGGCCCTCATGAAACTGAAATGCTTCCCTATGGCAAAGGATACCATCATTTGAACAAAGCAGCTGCCTACACAATGGAAAATAGTTGTTTGTTTTTTTTTTTTTTTACCAACTACAATTCTTATGGAAGGCTAATATTCAAAATATATACAGAACTAAAAAAATGATATCAAGAAAATAAAATAAGTCAATTAAAAAAACGGGTACATATCTAAACAGAGAATTTCAAGAGAGAAAATTCAAATGGTTGAGAAAACTTAAATAAATCTTCAATATTCTTAGCCATCAGAGAAATACAAATCAAAACTACTTTAATATTTCATCTTACACCCATCTGAATGCCAAGATCAGTTAAACAAGTGACAACTCATACTGGTGAAGATGTAGAGCAAGCAGAACATTCATCCAGTGCTGGGGTGTGTGCAAACTTGTACAACCACTATAAAAATCAGTGTGGTGGTTCATCAGGAAGATGGGAATTAATATAACTCAGCTATACTACTTAAGCATACACACAAAAAGCGCACAATCCAACCAGAAAATGACACATTTTTTTCAACCATGTTCATTGCTGCCTATTCATAATAACCAGAAATTGGAAACAACCTAGATGTCCCTCAACAGAAGAATGAATAAAGAAAATGTGGACTATTACTATGCTGATAAAAATAAAAGGAATCATGGAATTCACAGGTCAATACCTGAGTGAAATATTTCAGACCCAGAAAGACAAATATTTGCTTATATATGAATATTATCTGTGAAGTCAATGATAACCAACCAAAGTATAATCTATAGAACCACATAGGTATGTAGTAAAGAATTAGTGAGGACAGATGGATCTCCCCAAGAAAGGGAAACAGAACCAATAGTTATGGATGGTTTGGGGGCTAGAATGGGATGAATAAGTGGAAAGGGGAGCAGAGAGAGGAATGAGGAAGGGAATATGAGGAGAGATAGCTAAAATTAAGGTCTATTTGAAGGGTATTATGGGAATCTAATATAGTAAAAGCATCCTTAAATAGATACGTATATGAAGGCAAGCTAAATGGCATCCCCAAATAATGACAGAGACAGAGTCCCAAATGCCACCAAATAAAGCTTCCACTTACTAGAATTGGCTTATATCTAATTGAGTTGCTGGCAAAAGAGATCCATAGAAATACCCAAATAACCTAGACTGTTGACAAACTATAGGTTTCTCTTTACAAAATGATGGAAAGACCCCATTGCTGAAGACAATGGCTACACAATTCATTGAACATTGTCTTAAGGTTTCTATTGCTGTGAAGAGACACCATGACCACACAATGCTCATAAAGGAAAACATTTAATTGGGGTAGCTCGCTTAAAGTTCAGAGATCTAGTCCATTATCATCTTGGTAGGACATGGTAGCATACAGGTAGACATTGTGCTGGAGAAGTAGCTGAGAGTCCTACATCTTATAGGCAACAGGGAGTAGTCTGTCTCACTGGAATAGTTTGAGCATAGGAGACTTCAAAGCCCACTCTCATATACTTCCTTCAATAAGGCCACACATACTCCAATAAAGCCACATCTCTTAATAGTGCCACTCTCTTTGGGGGCCATATTCATTCAAACCACCACAAATATGGAGAAGTTGAGATGATGCCAACATAGTACGTTCACCCTTATGTTCTAGTGTCTTTGATACAAGAAAGTACCACTCTACAAAAAGAGAAATGTAAATGCCAACCCAACCACAAACCTTTTGATCTAAAATCTGTCCTGCCTGCAAAGTATGCTATTGAAATAGTAGCAACAAGCTTGTGTGAGTAACCAATTAATATCTGATTTGACATAAGTCCCATTGCATGAGATGGAACATATACACACATTTCTTAATTGACCAATATAGCCCATTGTCAGTAAAACCAAATACTACTAGTCTAAAAATAAAAAAATAAAAATAAAATGATTCCTAATCATAGTCTGCTATACTCATAGATCAATGACTTGTTCAGTCATTTTCAGAGAAGCCTCCTCCTGATGCATCTGGTAATAACTGCAGAGACCCACAGCTGGATATTATGCAAAGTGTGAGAAACCTTGGAACACTAATCCCCGAATGGGATATCTCCATGAAATCCCTCCCATCAGGGTTCAGGTAACCACTTGGAAGAAGAGGAAGAAAGATTTTAACAGTCAGAGGAGATAGAGGACACCAAGAAAACATGGCCCTCTAAATCAACATGAGCAAAGCTCATATGAACTCACAGAGACCAGGGCAACATGCACAGGATATGCACAGGTCTGCACCAGGTCCTCTGCTAAGTGTTTTTATGGGATTCTTGAGTGTGTGAATGAATGGGTCTCTGATTCTTGTACCTTCTCTAGGGTTCTTTTCCTTCTGTTTGTTTGTCTGGTCTAACTCATGTGTTAGTTCTTGTTTTGTTTTATTATATTTTATTATTATCCAGTATAAACCTGGTTACCAGTTTTTCTTCCAATGAAAGACACTGAGGGAGTAGACCCAGATGGAAGGGGATGTGGAGAGGAACTGGAAGCAATAGAGGGAGGGGAAAATATAATAAAGATATATTATGTGAAAAAATCTATCTTCAATAAAAGGGAAAGAAATCAGGGTTTTTTTTTTAAAGAAAAGGAGAAAGCATTGGACTCTTTCCCATTACTAAGCTTACATAAAAAGAGATAATATATGTACAGAGCCAAAGGTGAGTATCTGCAATTCAAGAAAAGACTTCCTACCCAAGTCAGCCATGCTGGCACCCTGATCTCAAACTTCCAGACTTTGGGTTAAGAAAATAAACTTCTATGGTTTAAGTATATGGTTCAGTTGATTTTTTATGGCCACCAGCCCATGAGACCAAGGAATGAATCACTCTTTCTTTGAAATAGCACAGATAATGCCTAAGTATTTTCTTTTCATTGCTTTTCATTACTCTCTCCATCCCACCCCAACCTTTCTTCTTCAGTTGAATATCTGTAATAATTACCAGCAATGGAAGTAAAAGAAAAAATGCTTTTTCATTCTTCATCTTGTTCCTCTATAACTTGTCACTAAATAAAAAATTATCAGTGCTATCCAATCAAGTATAAACATTCTTTGTATGCAAATTCCTTCTTTTTTTATGATTTAGTTTATTTTTATTTTGTTTATATAGATGTTTTGCCTGCATGTATGTCTACATGTACATAGTGCCCACAGGGACCTGAAGGGAGCACTGGATCTTATGAAACTGGAGTTACAGAATGCTGTTAGCTGTCATATAGGTAATGGAATTAGATGTGGGTACTCTGGAGGAGCAGCTGGTACTCTTAATCCCTGAGCCATCTTTCCATCCCTTTGCTTGCAATTCTATGTTCACATTTGTTAACACTGAAAGTACCTACAAGATAACTTCCTGTTACTCTTGACATGCCCATCATAGACTCTGGGCGCATCTTTACATTCTGGTGCATGAAGAATTGTGATTTAGTTTATACTTTTCCAATACCAGATCTGGTATTAATCATTTTTTCAAAGATCTTTTTAGTAAGGAAACTGTGATCTAATTGTCAAATGTTTTAATTTCTAATTCTCTGTTATGTGTGCTATCCAAGCATCCCTGGACTTCTACCCAATAGATACTACTGCACCTTCCCACTTGCAACAACAGAAGTGTCTCCAGGCATTTTTTAATATCCCTATAGGACAAAGTCACATCCAGTGGAGAACCAGCAGTTTATATGAACTTTACAGTTCCCTTCATAATATAACTCCTCCCCCCCCCCCCAAAAAAAAAAAACAAAGGAGCACACAGAAGTTTTTTCTCATCATGTTCTAAGGTCTTCTGGCACATTACTATTGCAGCAGAATAAAAAGCTCATTTGATGCTGCTTATTGCTGGACAGAATTGTATAATTGTTCTTATGTTCCTTCAGGTACCTGGAGATGTATCTTCAAGATAATTCCTCAAAATGAGACTTCTATAATTAAAAGGAAAAGCACTGTGAAATATTGTTTTATGTTGTGAATTTCTTCTCCAAAATGTTTATATCACTTTTTATTTCCTCCAGGATGGGTGAGAATGGTGTTTCCTAAAAGATTTGCTCATATAATTTATTTCATTTTAGGACTTGAAGTTGGAAACAGAGTAAGTAAAACTGGTTTCGCTAATTTAATAGCAGAGGTGTAAAATTTCCAAGGAGTCTTTTGCATTTCTTTTATCTGATTGAAATAAAGAAGATATAAGTGTGTGTGTGTGTGTGTGTGTGTGTGTGTGTGTGTAAAGCCAAGGGCAAAGAGTGTAAATCAGTGATAGAACACATGCCTAGATTGCACAAGGCCCTAGGTTTCATCCACAGACACACCAACAAATAAAGTTCTTATCTCTTAGTACAGTTATGATGAATAATATGGCACCAAGAAGGGTTAAGGAACATGTGTCTTTAGTAAGCAATTAGATGCTTCCAATCTTTGTCAAACTCATCATTGTGATCATCATTAGGCACTAGAGTTTGGAATGCATTTATGCTATAAACTACCAAGGTGGGAATGGAGCTTTGAATGGAGACAAGACTGAAGACGTTCATTTTCAAATCTCAACCACAGTGAATGGGTTTAGAACCAAGGACCAATTCTTACTTCTAAGCACATAAGACAGTGATTAGGTCCAGAGGTAACTTGATCATTCTACTGGCTCCATCTCTTTATGTTATAGATCTAAACATAGGAATACTAGATTTCTGTCCATTATAACAGATAGAAAAACTTCAATGGTCAGTACATCTCCCTTCTCTCTAATCCACTTCCCACAAATCACCAAGATACAAAAAGGAGTTGGTCAGAGGACATCTAAGTGGTGTCTATATTATGAATTGGTCATGATGCTGGAAAAAGTATGCCCAGATTGTCTGAAATGTCTTTGAAGTGTATCTTCTTCAGTTCAATTTTCTGCCCATATCCTCAATTACACTTGGTGTTCAAACACCATAATTAATGTAGCCTAAATAACTTTATGCACACCCTTGATTGACAGAAAAAAATTGAGTCTATTAAAATATTTTTAGATTCTTTATCTTTAAAAATATTTTTTACTAATGCTTTAAGATTTATTAATATTATTATTATTAGTGTGTTTTTCCTTATTATGAATGTATACCATGTTTGTGCCTGGTGCCTGTTGAGGTTGGAAGAGAACATTGGGTCACTCTTATGCAGATATTATGAAACTGGAGTCATCATGTTGGTGCTGAGAGTTGAACCTGGATGCTCTGCAAGAGTGACCACTTAACCACTGAGTCTTCTTTCCAGCCCTTATTTTTATTAGTTCTTGAGAATTTCATACATGGTATATTTTGATCATATTCACCTCCTACTTCTTCCTCTATCTCCTTCCAGATTTACTCTCCAGCTCCCTACCACTTCCATCTTTGTGTCATTTTCTTTATAACCCACCAATCAAATTTATATAGCTTATATACTTATAGGTGTACGACCATCCACTAGAATGTGGTTTTCCTACCAAGGATAATGCTGTCAAGAAGCTCTTATAAAAGAAAGCATTTAATTGAGGGCTTGCTAACAGTTTCAGAGGTTTAGTCCATTATTATCATGACAGGGAGTATGGTAGTAAGCATGGCAGGCATGATGCTAGAGCAATAGTTGAGAGAGCTATATCCTGATCCATAGGCCCAGACAGAGATACTGGTTCTGCCAGTTTTTGAAAAAACACAGAGCCCACCCCCAGTGACATACTTCCTCCAACAAGGTTATACCTCCTAATTCTCCTAATTCTGTAAAAAAGTAAGTATTTTTGAATATATGAGTCTATAGAAACCATTCTTTTTCTTCTTATTATTTTTTCATTTACTTTACATAGCAACCACAGTTTCCCCTCCCTCTTCTCCTTCCTTTCCCTCCACTAATCTCCCTTCTTATAGGGGGCTATCCTCTCATCCTCTGTCTTCATTCAGAAAGCGGTGGGTTATCTCATGGAAGTCAACAAAGCATGGCTTCTCCACCTGCGTCAAGGCTGGGCAAGGCAACCCAGCATGGGGAATAGGTTCCCAAAAGCCAGATCAATTGCCAGGGACAGGTCCTAATCCCACTGCTAGGAGCCCCACCAACAGACCAAATTACACAAGGGTTACATACCCACAAAGCACCAAGGTCAGTCCCAAGCAGGCTCCCTAAGCTGTCATTCTTGAGTCCATGAATTCCCACAGCTTGGGTCAGATGGCTCTGTGGGTTCCCCTGTCATGACTTTGACCCACTTGCTCCTTTCAGTCCCATCTCCCTCTCTTCAATGAGGTTCCCAGAGCTGGGACCAGTGCTAGGCTCTGAATCTCTACATCTGCTTCTGTCAGTTCCTGGATGAAGGCTCTCTGATAGTCACCAATCTAATTACAGGAGAAGGCCTGTTCAGGCACCCTCTCCACTATTGCTAGGAATCTTAGCTATGGTTATCCTTGTGGATTCCTGAGAGTTCCCCTGTCACTAGGTTTCTCCCTAACCTCAAAATGCACCCCCCCATTAAGACATCATTTTCATTACTCTTCCTTCATGCTCCCAACCTGTACAAGATCCTTCATGTTCCAGCTGCCCCACCCCCGTCTTCCTCTACCCCCAGTTTACCTGGGGGATCTCTTCTATTTCCCCTTCCCAGGGAAATCCATGAGTCCTTCTTTGGGTACTATAGGAACCATTCTTATTCAAAACAAATCTCATGAGCTCCTCCTGCCATCATGCTAAAATGTTGGCTGGCTTGGCCTCATACAGATCTTGAACAGACAACCACAATTGCTTTGCAGTTCTGAAAGCAATGGTCTTGCTGTGTACTGAAAATATTGTTTTGATTTGTTTCTCACTAGTCTCTAGATTTTATAATCTTTCTACCCCCTCTTCTTAAATGGTCTCTGAGCCTGCCTTGGAAGGAACAGGAGTGATTTAGAGGTTGAATTTAGGGCTTAGCACTCCACAAACACTCATTCTCTACACTTTAACAGGTTGTGAGTTTATGCGTTTTCATCAACACAAACTTTTCTAGTGAAGCCTGAGAGCTGCACTAATCTATGAGTGTAAAGACACAAATTCAGTGGCTAGTTTGATACTATGTCCATTTATCAAAATAATAGTAATAGGTTTACCCATGGGGCCTGTGAATTCTCCAACTGTGGGTTCTTGGCCAGATTTATAGTATCATGCATGAGCTTCTTTGTATGCCTTAAATCCAATGAGAAAACAGCTGCTTACGTGCATAACATATGTGCCACCATCACAATCATGGTTGTATCTCATCACATAGTCAGTATTACAGTTCACACAGTTCATAGCTGGAAAGGCTACTGACTTTTTCCCCAGAAGTTCCTTTGCTACTATAAAATCTAGCCATCAGGGAACATCTTACTCATTACCAACTCGATTTTTCCATGTCTTGTGTCCAGTTTGTGTGTCTTCAGAAGTAGTGTCTTTGCATCAAGTAATGGTGTGCAATTAAGAACAATAACAATAGCCTTTTATTTTCTTTGGGTGGGCACTCTCCTAGACTTATTTGATGAATAACTTGAGGGGGGTATCCCACAACAACATACTATTTGTTTGGCAAACTGTGGCTTCTTTGAAGTGACTCCAACTAAACTCTTTTATATGAATGTGTGTGTGTGTGTGTGTGTGTGTGTGTGTGTGTGTTTTGCATATTATTTCAATTATTTTTCTACATTACTGCTGTGATGTACAAATTGGATCTCACAACTGGGTATGAACATGCAGACAAGAGTGGACAGATACAGGCTTTGTGGGACCTGCAGCTTACCCAATAAATGTGTCTTTTTGTTGTTGTTTCAGTTTGGCTTCTTTTTTTAATTTAAAAGTTTTTTTTTTCCATTTTACATACCAACCACAGTTCTCCCTCCTTTCCCTTCCCTCACTCACCCACCACCTTTCCACCACCCAGCCCCCCTTCCATTCCTCAGAGGAGTCAACAAAATCTGGAATGTCAAGTTGAGGCAGCACCAATCCCCTCCCCCACCCCTGTATCCAGGCTAAGCAAGGTATCCCTCCATGGGGAACTCTAAAAGCCAGTTAATACATTAGGGATAAATATTGGTCGTACTGCTAGTAGTCCCACAAACAGCCCAAGACACAAAACTGTCACTCACATTCAGAGGGCCTAGTTTGTTCCCATACAGGTTTCCCTGCTGCCAGTCCAAAGTCAATGAACTCCAACTACCTCAGAACAGCTCTCTCTGTGGGTTTCCCTATCATGATATAATCTCTCCTCTCTTCACCTGGACCCCAGGAGTCCCACCCAGTGCTTAGTTGTGGATCTCTGCTTCTGCTTCCATCAGTTATTGGATGAAGGTTCTATGATGAAAATTGAAGTAGTCGTCACTCTAATTACAGGGGAAGGTTAGTTCAGGCACCACTTCCACTAGTGGTTAGAGTCTGAGCTGGGGTTATCCTTGTGGATTCCTGAGAACTTTCCTAGCACCTGATTTCTCCATAACTCCATGATTATTCCTCTATCATGATATTTCTTTCCTTCCTCTCCCTCTCTGCCTCTGACCCAACTCGAGCATATTATTCCCTCATGTTCTTTTCCCACCTCCCTTTACATCCTACTTTCTTCCTACCCACCCCCACTCTCCCAGTTTACTCAGGATATCTTATCTATTTCCCCTTCCTAGGGGGATCCATGCCAATCTCGCTTAGATCCTCCTTGTTACCTAGCTTGTCTGTCTGGGATTATGGATTGTAGTCTGATGATCCTTTGCTTTACATCTAATATCCACTTATGAGTGAGTGCATATCATGTCTTTCTTTCTGAGTCTGGGTTATCTCACTCAGGGTGTTTTTTTCTAGTTCCATCCATTTGTCTGCAAATTCCATGATGCCATTGTTTTGTGCTGCTGAGTAATACTCCATTGTGTAAATGTACCACATTTTCTTTATCCATTCTTCAGTTGATGCACATCTAGGGTGTTTCTAGAATCTGGCTGTTATGAATACTGCTGCTATGAACATAGTTGAGCAAATGTCCTTCTGGTATGAATGTGCAGTCTTTGGGTATATGCCAAAGAAAGATATTGCTGAATAATGAGGTAAATTGATTCCCAATTTTCTGAGAAACTGCCATACTTATTTCCAAAGCAGCTATACAACTTTTCACTCCCACCAGCAATACAGGAGTGTTCCCCTTATTCCTCATCCTCTCCAACATAGGCTTTCATCAGTGATTTTGATCTTAGCCATGTAGACAGATGTAAGATGGTATCTCAGAGTTGTTTTGATTTTCATTTCCTTGACAGCTAATGATGTTAAGCAATTCTTTAAAGGTCTTTGGGCCATTTGAGATTCTTCTGTTAATAATTCTGTGTTTAGATCTCTTCTCCAATTTTGATTGGATTATTTAGTATTTTGATGTCTAGTTTCTTGAGTTCTTTATATATTTTGGATATCAGCCTTCTGTCAGATGTGGGGTTGGTGAAGGTCTTTTCCCATTCTGTAGGCTGTTGTTTTGTCTTGTTGACCATGTGCTTTGCCTTACAGAAGCTTTTCAGTTTCAGGAAGTCCCATTTATTAATTGTCACTCTCAGTGTTATAGTGACATTTTATTTGTATTGAAATGTGGTTTTATTTGTATGTCAATAAAGTTGCCTTGAGATCAGAGCAAGCCAGAGCAGAAGCTGAGCAGAAGTGGGGCACACCTTTAATCCCAGCACTTGGGAGGCAGAGCTAGGCGGATCTCTGTGTGTTCAAGGACACAGCCAGCATGGCAGACACATGCCTTTAATCTCAATACCAACCATAGAAGACCTGAAGGTCTGTACAAACAGGCAGTGACAAGGTCATATGGCCAGGTTCACAACCAATGAGAAAACAGAACAGAAAGTCTTTAAATAGACAGGACGCACAGAAGTAGGTCTCTTGTGGAGAGGAAGAACAGCAGAAGCAGTGAAGCGTAAGGTTTTCTGCTCTTGCTCTGACCTCATGGTTTTTAACTCTGCAATCGGTTCTATGTTTCTTATTTAACAAGCCGGTTACATCTACATTTGGCACCCAACATGGGGCATGAACCCACGACCCTGAGATTAAGAGTCTCATGCTCTGCCGACTAACACCATTACCAGCAGGATGTAACCCAAAGGGTATTCAGAGGAATGAAATCTGGCAGATGGATGTGTTTCACTTTGCAGAATTTGGAAAATTGAAATATGTACACCATACTATCGATACTTATTCAGGATTTCAATGGGCAACTGCTTTGACTTCTGAAAAAGCTGATTCTGTAATCACTCATTTGCTAGAAGTTATGGCCATCATGGGTATACCTGCGGAAATTAAAACTGACAATGCTCCAGCATATGTCTCTATTAAAATGAAACAGTTTTTTGCTTATTATAATATAAAGCATATTACAGGTATACCACATAATCCTACAGGCCAAGCAGTTATAGAAAGATCCAACAGAACTCTAAAGGACATGATAAATAAACAGAAAGGGGTAACAAAAACCCCCAGAAATAGACTGCACAATGCTCTATTAACTTTGAATTTTCTCAATGTTAATGGAACAACAGCTGCAGAGAGACATTGGTTAATAGAAAAAAACAACAGAATTAAATCAGCCTATATACTTCAAGGATGTGCTGACCTCAGAATGGAAACCGGGGTATGTGTTATGTTGGGGACGAGGTTTTGCTTTTGTTTCTGCAGGAGATGATAAGCTGTGGATACCATCAAAACTGGTAAAGGTTCGATTTGAACAAGAGAGACCTCTTAATTAGAGGAGGTGATAGTTCAACAACCAACATGACCATCCAGTTTAAACTCACTTATGCCATTAATACATGCCTTTTCATTTAATCAGATGTAACTTGCCAAAAGGGGATCTCCCCAAAATTAGTCTTGGGGAAGGGTTTTTGTTTTTGTCTTTTAGGAGAATGAAGGATAAGGAATCTGAAGAACACTGGACAAATGAGACAACTGAAGAAACAGGACAAATCATCTGTCCCAGGAAAAAGAGTATGACCTATTGGTATGTCATCTACAAAATTTCATAAATCTTTCTAAATGTTTGTTTCTGCTCTTCTCTAAAAATTAATACTATTGGTCTTCTTGTAGTCCCAGTTCAATTAAAGCTTCACGCTGATTTTGGAGTTGGAGAATGGCTCTCTCCTCCTTTAAACTCAAGCATGTTGTTAAAAGGAAAATGAAAACTCCCTGTACCATACCAGAAGAAAGAGCCATCTTCTGACATGGGACAGGAGAAAAACCAAATTAATTAAGGGACTATTCTATTACTAATCTCAATTTTTTGATTCTATTTTTATTCTTTAAACTTTTCTTAAAGTATGAATTTTATATCAAAATTTACAAGATATATATATATATTAAACTTTGTTAAGATAATAATGGTCATATAGAGTACTAATTAATTCTAGAGAAAAGGCTTCAATTAGCTGCCTATACATGTCTTTGTGTTCGAGTCTCTTTTCAGTTTTCTGAAGAAAATCACGGCTAGGCCTAACTTCAACTGATATCTCCAGGAAGAAGATGGAGCCCCACTAAGCTGACAAACATCATCTACAGATCACTTTGGACTACAAAGTGCTTAGAGCAATTCTGAGATGGCTAGCTGAGATGATCCAGTTTCAAAGACTACTTGAATAAGGACTTGAGATAAACCCTGAACTTTGGCATTATGTATAACAAAGAATATAGTTACCTTTCCTAGAATTTGTCAATTAACCCAAAATTTTTCTTTTCAGAATAAAGATAACTTTGCCCATACCCAGCAGGAAGCAATTTTAAGAATATGACGTCCACATTCCCAAAGGGGTGGTGTGGGGTAGGTGGTTTTTTGGTCTTTTTATGGGCATTGGGTCTGGGATAGTTTTCATTGTTTAGGAGGGTTGGTTACAAGTTGTTGTTAAGGGTTAGGAAAAGGGCTAGGCAAAAGGTGTTTGTTTAAAAAAAAAGAAAGAAAAAGAAAAATGAAAAAGACAATTACTAGTTTTAAATACTTTACATTTGATTGGATTGTTTTATATTGTATACAAATTATTATTGTTGAGATTGAGATTGTTAGAATATACCATACATGTATTTCTAATCTTGCTTGAGATATTGTATTTATACTATTCATTTAACAATGTAATGCAATTTGCTAATCTTTTAATGTTAGTATTACCAACTATTAGGATATATAGAAATGAAAATTAGTGGTTAGACATTACAATTGAACTTGTAGTCATATTAGGTGTGTTTTCAAGATCAAACAGATATATTTTAGATAGACAGGTCATCTTCAAACCCTACAGAGATCTACAGAATATGGCATTTAAAATGTTTTAGTAACTTAAGAATTTTTCTTTTTTGCTATGACTATGAGACATGTTGGCTCCTGGCAGTACCAATCTACTTCAGAGAAAATATGGACATTGAAGAAACTGCATATGGAGTTAACTTTCATTGTGGCAAAAGTTAGCCACTGGACAACAAAGTATCCTTGAATCAACTGCTGACAAACAGGACAGACAGGACATGAAACAAAGGACTACCAATTCTTGCCAAAGCAAGTGTGGTTGTGGCTTTAACAAAAGGCATCTTCTGAAGCCAGGACAATATGGCACCATCCCTGAAGTGAGTAGCCTTTGCAATCTGTAAAAGGTACCGTGCCCTTTTCTTCGAAGGCAGCTGAACAGGGAGTGGGCCAATGGCTTCTGATGTGCAATGGAACAGCAGATGAAACAGTTATTCTTGAAGAATAACTAAGCTCACCCCTCTCAATAGTAGACTGGCATTTAATAGAGGGATGTGGAGAAGAACGGGATGCTGAGATGAAGCCACATATACACAGCCAAGAAAAATGGACAGCTGAATTGAAAAAAAACATCAATAATTTCCAGAATTTAAAATCCTGAATCATGACATGACACTAATGGAATTCAGGTGTTTCTGGTACATGGACTGCTCTCACCAAATGTGAGCTCAAACTGTTGACCTTGTATACATCCTAGTTCACAAAAGAGTCTGTCAGATACGCTAAGCCTATAGGCTGAAGATGATGCCCCAACACTGCAGAGAAACCTCAGGTGACTGTCCAGGCAGCTGGCTGTTTCTGTTAACTCCCATTTTTTTTTGGAAGCTGCTTGCATGCACTTCCTGTTTTTATTTTTTATTGGGTAGTATTATTTCCTTCTTGGGTCTCTGAGGGAGTTGAAGATCAGTTAGTTATAGTTATAATTATCTTTGTTAAGGATTTCAGAAAAACTCACTAAGAGCTGTAAGTGTATAAATTTGAAAGACGTTATAAGACAGTTCCGTTAGCAATATAAGTTAGGATAAAAAGTGAATCAGGTACATTCTGGACTTACCAAAATAGGATAGATAATGGAATTATTTTCTCTGAATTTGTCAAATACAAATGGACTAGACATTGTTTAGGTATTTATTGTTTGTATATATGGTATATAGTTATTGTACTTTTGTATATAGTTTTTCTTATATTAGTTATAACTTTTTCCTTTTTTCTTTTTATTAAAATAGAAAGGGGGAAATACAGTGATATTTTATTTGTATTGAAATGTGGTTTTATTTGTATGTCAATAAAGTTGCCTTGAGGTCAGAGCAAGCCAGAGCAGAAGCTGAGCAGAAGTGGGGCACACCTTTAATCCCAGCACTTGGGAGGCAGAGCTAGGCGGATCTCTGTGTGTTCAAGGACACAGCCAGCATGGCAGACACATGCCTTTAATCTCAATACCAACCATAGAAGACCTGGAGGTCTGTACAAACAGGCAGTGACAAGGTCATATGGCCAGGTTCACAACCAATGAGAAAACAGAACAGAAAGTCTTTAAATAGACAGGACGCACAGAAGTAGGTCTCTTGTGGAGAGGAAGAACAGCAGAAGCAGTGAAGGGTAAGGTTTTCTGCTCTTGCTCTGACCTCATGGTATTTAACTCTGTGTTAATAACAGTTCTGTGTTTCTTATTTAACAAGCTGGTTATATCTACACAGTGTCTGTGCTACTGGTGTTATATTTAGGAAGTGGTTTCCTGTGCCAATGTATTCAAGGCTACTTCCCACTTTGTCTTCTATCAGGTTCAGTGCAACTGGATTTATGTTGAGGTCTGTTATGCACTTGGACTCGAGTTTTGTGCAGGATGATAGATAGGAATCTATTTGCACTCTTCTACATGCCACTATCCAGTAATGCCTGCACCACTTGTTGAAGATGCTTTCTTTTTTCCATTGTATATTTTTGGCTTCTTTGCCAAAAATCAGGTGTTCATAAGTGTGTGGATTAATGTCCAGGTCTTTGATTCAATTCCATTGATCCACATGTCTGTTTTTAAGCCAATACCAAGCTGTTTTTATTACTACAGCTCTATAGTAGAGTTTGAAGTCTACTTGATGGTATGAAGTCTTCTTGGCTTGAAGTCTACTTGATGGGTGATTTATCTTGAGATTCCTTTATTGTACAGAATTGTTTTGGCTATCCTGGGATTTTTGTTTTTCCATATGAAGTTGAATATTGCTCTTTCCAGGTCTGTTAAGATTTGGGTTGAAATTTTGATGGGAATTTCATTGAATTTGTAGATTGCTTTTGGTAAGATTGACATTTTTACTATTTTAATTCAACCTATCCAAGAGTGTGGGAAATCTTTCCATTTTCTGATATCCTCTTCAGTTTCTTTCTTTAAAGACTTAAAATCTTGTCATACAGGTCTTTTACGTGTTTAGTTAGAGTTACCTCAAGATACTTTATGTTATTTGTTGCTATTGTAAAGGGTGATGTTTCTCTGATTTCTTTTTCAGTACATTTATCATTTGTATACGGGAGGGGTATAGTTTTTTTTTTTTGTTTTTTTTTTTAGTTAATCTTATATCCTGCAACATTGCTGAAGGTGTTTATCAGCTGTGGGAGGAGTTCCATGGGAGAATTTTTGGGGTCACTTATGTATACTATCATCTGAAAATAGGGAAAGTTTGACTTCTCCCTTTCTAGTTGGTATCCCCTTGATCTTCTTTTGTTGTCTTATTGCTCTAGCTAGAACTTCAAATACTAAATTAAATAGATAAGGAGAGAATGGACAGCCTTGTCTTGTTCCTGATTTTAGTGGGATTGCCTTGAGTTTCTTTCTATTATTTTCATGTTGGCTGTTTGATTTCTGCCTTTATTATGTTTAGGTATGTTCCTTGTATCTCTGATCTCTCCAAGACCTTTATCATGAGGGGTTGTTGGATTTTGTCAAAAGCTTTTTCAGCACTAAAATCATGATCATGTGGGTTTTTTCTTTCAATTTGTTTATATGGTGGATTACACTGACAGATTTTCATATGTTGAAACATCTTTGCATCTCTGGGATGAAGCTTACTCGAACATGGTGGATGATTTTTTTAATGTGTTTTTGGAAGTTGTTTTGCTAGTATTTTACCAAGTATTTTTGCATGTTCATGAAAGAGATTGGTCAATAATGCTCATTCTGTTGCATCTTTGTGTGGTTTGTAGCCTCCTAAAAGGAGTTTGGCAGTGTTTCTCCTGTTTCTATTGTGTGGAACAATTTGAGAAGTATTGGTATGAGTTCTTTGAAATTCTAGTAGAATTCTGCACTTAAACCATTAGGCTCTGGGTTTTTGTTTGTTTGTTTGTTTTTTGTGTTGTTTTGTTCTGGTTTTTGTTTTTTTGTTTTTTGATTGATAGACTTTTAATAACTGCTTCTATTTCCTTAGGGGTTATAGGTCTATTTAAGTTGTTTATCTGGTCTTGATTTAACTTTGGTATGTGCTAACTATCCAGAAAATTGTTTATTTCTTTTAGATTTTCCAATTTTGAGGAGCATAGGTTTTTGAAGTATGACTTGATGATTCTCTGGTTTTACTCAGTGTCTGTTGTTATGCCACCTTTTCATTTCTAATTTTGTTAATTTAGATAGTCTCTCTCTCTCTCTCTCTCTCTCTCTCTCTCTCTCTCTCTCTCTCTCTCTGACTTTTGGTTAGATTGGATAAGGGTTTGTCTATCTTGTTTATTTTCTCAAAGAACCAACTCTTTATTTCATTGATTCTTTATATTGTTCTCTTTGTTTCTATTTTATTTATGTCAGCCCTGAGTATGCTTATTTCCTGCCCTCTACTCCACCTGGGTAAGTTTCTTTCTTTTTGTTCTAGAGCTGTCAGCTGTGCTGTTAAGTCACTAGTGTGAGATTTCTCCAACTTCTTTATGTAGGCATTTAGTGCTATGAATTTTCCTCTTAGCATTCCTCTCATAGTGTCCCATAAGTTTGGATATGTTATGGATTCATTTTCATTTAATTCTAGGAAGTCTTTAATTTCTTTATTTCTTCCTTGACTCAGAAGTGGTTCAGTTGAGAGTTGTTCAGTTTCCATGAGTTTGTAGGCTTTCTGTAGTTTGTAATGTTGTTGAACTCTAACTAAAGTAACCATGGTGGTCCAATAAGATATAAGGTGTTATTCCATTTTTGTATCTAATGATATTTACTTTATGACTAGTATGAGGTCAATATTAAAAAAGGTTCCATGAGGTGCTGAGAAGAAGGTATATTTTTTTTGTGTAGGTGAAATGTTTTGTAGATGTCTATTAGATTCATAACATCTGTTAATTCTTTTATTTCTCTGTTAAGACCCATCCATTGGTGAAAGTGCAGTGTTGAAGTCTCCCACTATTAATGTGTGTGGTTTGAAGTGTAATTTAAGCTTTAGTAATATTTATTTTACACATGTGGCTGTCCTTGTATTTTGGACATAGATGGTCAGAACTGAGACTTCATCTTGATGGATTTTTCCTTTGATGAATATGCAATGTTCTTCCCAACCTCTTTTGATTAATTTTAGTTTGAAGTCTATTTTGTTAGATATTAGGATAGCTACACTGGCTTGCTTCTTAGGTTCATTTGATTGGAAAGACTTTTCACAACCTTTTACTCTGAGGTAATGTCTATCTTTGAAGTTGCGGTGTGTTTCTTATATGTAGCAGAAGGATGGATCCTGTTTTCATACCCATTCTTTTTCCCTGTCTTATTATTGGCAAATTGAGTCCATTGATATTAAGAGATGTAACTGACCAGTGATTATTAATTCCTGTAATTTTTTTGGTTTGTGTTGTGGTGGTGATAGTGTGTGTGTTTCCCTTCTTTGGGTTTTTCTGTAGTAAAATTATCTATTGTCTGTGTTTTTATGGATGTAACTGAGTTCCTTGGGTTGGAGTTTACCTTCTAGTACTTACTGTAGTAATAGATTTCTGGATATGTATTGTTTAGATTTGATTTTGTCATAAAATATTTTGTATTCTCCATCTATATTGAGGGCAAGGTTTTCTGAGTATAGTAGTCTAGCCTGGGGACCATGGTCCTTTAGTGTCTGTAAACCATCTGTCTAGGACCTTCTTGCTTTTACAGTCTCTACTGAGAAGTCAAGTGTAATTCTATCAGGTCTGCCTTTATATATTACTTGGCCTTTTTCCTTTGCAGCTCTTAAAACTCTTTTTCATTATGTATGTTTAGTGTTTATTTTTATTTCAAATTTTATTTTTTATACGGAAATTTGTATTTTAATTTTACATATCAACCTTGGGTTCCCCTGTCCTCCCCCTACCGCCCCAGCCCTCACTTTCCCCCCAACACCTCCCCCCCCCATTCTCATCTCCTCCAGGACAAAGACTCCCCTGGGGAGTCAGCTCAACCTGGTAGATTCAGTACAGGCAAGTCCAGACCACTCATTCCAGGCTGAGCAAAGTGTCCCCAAATAAACCCCAGGTTCCAAACAGCCAGCTCATGCACTAAGGACAGATCCCAGTCCCACTGCCTGGGTGTCTCCCAAACAATTCAATCTATTTAATTGTCTCACTTATCCAGAACGCCTGATCCAGTTGGGGGCTCTATAGCTTTTGGTTCATAATTCATGTGTTTCTATTAGTTTGTCTGTTTGTCCCTGTGCTTTTTCCAATCTTGATCTCAACAATTCCCACTCATGCAATACCTTCTCGTTCTCAACAATTGGATTCCTGGAGCTCCATCTGGGGCCTGGCTGAGGATATCTGTATCCACTTCCATCAGTTATTGGATGAGAGTTCCAGCAGGACAGTTAGGATGTTTGGCCATTCGATCACCAGACTAGATCAGATGGGGCTTTATCTTGACCATTGCCAGTAGTCTACAATGGAGGAATCATTGTGGATTTCTGGGGGTCTCTCTAGCATTTTGATTCTTCCTGTTCTCATGTGGTCTTCATTTATCATAGTCTGTTATTCCTTGTTCTCTCTTTCTGTTCTTGATCCAGCTGGGATCTCCTGCTCCTCTAAACTCTTTCCCTCGAACCTTGTCCTTTATTACCCCCACTCATGTCCAGGTTGTTCATGTAGATCTTATCCATTTCTCTGTCATTGGGTGATCCTTGTGTCTTTCTTAGGGGCCTGTTTTCTAGGTAGCCTCCCTGGAGTTGTGAGTAGCAGTCTAGTCATCTTTGTTTAACATCTAGTATCCACCTATGAGTGTATACATACCATGTTTGTCTTTCTGAGTCTGGGTTACCTCACTCAGGATGATTTTTTGTAGATCTATCCATTTGCCTGCAAACTTCATGATGTCATTGTTTTTCTCTGCTGAGTAGTACACCATTGTGTATATGTACCACATTTTATTTATCCATTCTTTAGTTGAAGGGCATCTAGGTTGTTTCCAGGTTCTGGCTATTACAAACAATGCTGATATGAACATAGCTGAGCAAATGCTCTTGTGGTATGATTGAGCATTCCTTGGGTATATGCCCAAGAGTGCTACAGTTGGGTCTTGGGGGAGATGGATTCCCAATTTTCTAAGGAAGCACCATATCGATTTCCAAAGTGGCTGTTCAAGCTCGCATTCCCACCAGCAGTGGAGGAGAGTTCCCCTTGCTCCACATCCTCTCCAGCATAAGCTGTCTTCTGTGTTTTTTATCTTAGCCATTCTGACAGGTATAAGGTGGTATCTCAGAGTCATTTTGATTTGCATTTCCCAGATAATAAGGGATGTTGAGCAATTCCTTAAATGTCTTTCAGCAATTTGAACTTCCTCTGTTGAGAATTCTCTGTTTAGTTCTATAGCATATTTCTTAATTGGACTGTTAGGCATTTTGATGTCTAATTTGTAGTTGGAGTTTTTCTGCCTGGCCCAGTCAGGACAAATCTCTCTTACCCGCCAGTCCCACAGTTGCTCAGACACAACCAAGAAAGCACACAAAAACTTATATTGTTTACAAACTGTATGGCGGTGGCAGGCTTCTTGTTATCTACTTTTTCTATCTTAAATTAACCCATTTCTGCTTATCTATACTTTGCCACATGGCTTGTGCCTTACCAGTGTCTTTACATGTTGCTTCTCATGGCGGCAGCTGGCGGTGTCTCCCTCAACCTTCTACTTCCCAGAATTCTCTTCTCTCTTGTCCTGCCTATACTTCAAGCCTGGCCACTGGCCAATCAGAACTTTATTTACACAGAGCGATATCCACAGATTAATGAACTTACCTCTAAAGAGCAACAACTCATTTAAAATGTTTTACATTGGTATAGATTTTAGTCTTGATACAAACTTAAAGTTAATTTTGTTATACTATGTGTATATTTCTACTCTTGTTTAAGGTATTATGTTGGTACAGCTCATTTTAAATTGAAATGGATAATTACAAATAGATTAATAATTAGTCATCTATGATAATCATACTCATAGCCATGTTAGTTAAGTCTTCTAGACATACATAGAGATATTTCAGATAGATAGGTAATCTTCAAATACTTCAAAGACCTACAGAATATGGCATTTAAAATACTTTTAAAATTTATACTTTCTGGACAGTGAGACATGTCTGCTCCTGGCAGCACCAATTTACTTCAGAGAGGAGGATGGGCATTAAAGACACTTCATATGGAGTTTATCTTCACCTTGGCAAAAATAGCCATTTGGGCAAGAAACTGTTCTTGCCTGGACTGCTCGATCAACTGGACATGCAGGATCCATAGAAAGGTGACCACTGAACTTTGCTTGACAAAATGGTCCTTCAGGTTCCTGCTTCTCAGAGGAAACTGCCAGACATTGTACAGGACACTAAGAGAAGTGACCAAGAGACTCTAGCCCTGTGGGCTGAAGACAAATGCCCCAACTTTACAAAGGAACATTAGGTGACTGTCCAGGCTGCCAGCTGTCACTGTCTACCCTGCAAGACTCCCGAAAGTTGCTTGCATCCTTCTCCCGGTTCTCAGGTAATATATCCTTCTGAGGTCTTTGATGTGGTTGAAGACTAGATAGTTATAATTTCCTCAGTTATGATAAAAGATAAGTTAGATATAAAACCTTAGACTCACAAATATAAGATAGATAGGTTATCTTATTTAATATTGTAACTGTAATTCTTGCTTGATAATTGTTTTGTTATTTGTAATTGTACTATGTAAAAGTTAAAACCTTCCTTAAAAAAAAAGAAAAGGGGAAGTGCTGTGGATATCGCTCTGTGTAAATAAAGTTCTGATTGGCCAGTGGCCAGGCAGGAAGTATAGGCGGGACAAGAGAGAAGAGAATTCTGGGAAGTAGAAGGCTGGAGAGAGACACTGCCAGCTGCCGCCATGAGAAGCAACATGTAAAGACACTGGTAAGCCACAAGCCATGTGGCAAAGTATAGACTAACAGAAATGGGTTAATTTAAGATAGAAGTAGATAACAAGAAGCCTGCCATAGCCATACAGTTTCTAAACAATGTAAGTTTCTGTGTGCTTTCTTGGTTGTGTCTGAGCGACTGTGGGACTGGCGGGTAAGAGAGATTTGTCTTGACTGTGGGCCAGGCAGGAAAACTCCAACTACAAATGGCGCCCAATGTGTTGGCAAGAGTTTCCACCTAAAAACTGAGAAAAAAGATTCTAAGACAGAGCTAAGAACAGCTTCCTAGTTCTCTCCCTCAAGTTAGCAACAGCCTGCCGGTTTGAGCTACTATGGCGGGTTCCTGGCATGTGCGTCTGACCTGCAGTGTGGCAGGAATAAGGAGTCTACAAGCGGCACTTTACTCTGCTGCATGGTGGATTTAACCTTGCTAGTTAAAAAAAAAAAAAAAAAGTTTCTGGGCTATGCGCTGCTTTGATAGAAGTGCTTCTGATAGTTGATGGTACATATGGCTCCAGACCCAGAGCTGGCGGTAAACTGTACCACCGCCATGATGGAAAACTGAGGTGGGCGGAGCCAACAGCCATAGGCGTTTCTGTCTTACAAAGATGGATATTACACAGAGAATCTGGTTTATGTTGTCTTTGGGATTTTTAACTGCAGAAAAAGATTTGATCGTAAAAGCTGTTGAGTTAAACAAATATGTAAATTTTAAAGGTACCTTGACTTCAAAATTTGGATATAAGGATATGTTGCTTTGGAAAGGAGTCTCTGCTTTTGTTTCCACAGAAAGCCAGAGGCTGTGGATTTGTTCCAGATTAAGATATATCAGGTTTGATCAGCCAAGACCACCTGAAAGGTCTCTGATGACACCATGGCCCAGATGATCTGACATCCAGAATGGTTTCAAGGCAACTGGCTCAGAGGTTCACCCTAATGGACTACTCTATAATCCTAAAATTTTCTTTGTGTCCCCATAAGATACAGCGCCCCCCTCCAGCAGGAAGTAGTAAGAAAAACTACGCCCACATTCCCAAAATTATCAAGCTGGCTTTGGAGATGGAATTGGCTCACTCCTTCTCTAAACCCAGACATATTACTAAAAGAAAATGTTAAGAGATTCTTATGTCCCAAATCAGAAGAGCCCTCTGGTGTGGGACAGAGAAAAACCAATATTTTTCTTTAAAGTAGATTGGTTATAAACACGATCTCTTTCTAAAGAAGAAAAGGGGATATGATATAGATATAATAGGATAAAAGGGTAGTTTAAGGAACTTACTTCTAAAAGAGCAACAACTTATTTAAAATGTTTTACATTGGTATAGATTTTAGTCTATTGATACAAACTTAAAGTTAATTTTGTTGTACTGTGTGTATATTTCTTCTCTTGTTTAAAGTATTATGTTTGTACAGCTCATTTAAAATTATAATGGATAATTAAAAATAGATTAATAATTAGTCATCTATGATAATCATACTTATAGCCCATGTTAGGTAAGTCTTCTAGGTATACACAGAGATATTTCAGATAGATAGGTAATCTTCAAACACTTCAAAGGTCTACAGAATATGGCATTTAAACTATTTTTAAGATTTAGACTTTCTGGACAGTGAGACATGTCTGCTCCTGGCAGCACCAATTTACTTCAGGATGGGCATTGAAGATGCTTCATATGGAGTTTATCTTCACCTTGGCAAAAATAGCCATTTGGGCAAGAAACTGTTCTTGCCTGGACTACTTGATCAACTGGACATGCAGGATCCATAGAAAGGTGACCACTGAACTTTGCTTGACAAAATGGTCCTTCAGGTTCCTGCTTCACAGAGGAAACTGCCAGTTATTCTACAGGACACTAAGAAAAGTGACCAAGAGACTCTAGCCCTGTGGGCTGAAGACAAATGCCCCAACTTTACAAAGGAACATTAGGTGACTGTCCAGGCTGCCAGCTGTCTCTGTCTACTCTTGCAAGACTCCCGAAAAATGCTTGCATCCTTCTTCCGGTTCTCAGGTAATATTATATCCTTCTGAGGTCTTTGATGTGGTTGAAGACTAGATAGTTATAATTTCCTCAGTTATGATACAAGATAAGTTAGATATAAAACCTTAGACTCACAAATATAAGATAGATAGGATATCTTCTTTAATATTGTAACTGTAATTCTTGCTTGATAATTGTTTTGTTATATGTAATTGTACTATGTAAAAGTTAAAACCTTCCTTAAAAAAAGAAAAAAGAAAAGGGGAGGTGCTGTGGATATCGCTCTGTGTAAATAAAGTTCTGATTGACCAGTGGCCAGGCAGGAAGTATAGGCGGGACAAGAGAGAAGAGAATTCTGGGAAGTAGAAGGTTGAGGGAGACACCGCCAGCCGTCGCCATGAAAAGCAACATGTAAAGACACTGGTAAGCCACAAGCCATGTGGCAAAGTATAGACTAACAGAAATGGGTTAATTTAAGATAGAAGAGTAGATAACAAGAAGCCTGCCACGGCCATACTGTTTGTAAACAATATAAGCTTTTGTGTGCTTTCTTGGTTGGGTCTGAGCGACTGTGGGACTGGCGGATAAGAGAGATTTGTCCTGACTGGACCAGGCAGGAAAACTATAACTACACTAATTTCTTGAGTTCTTTATATATTCTGGATATCAGCCCTCTTTCAGATGTGGGGTTGGTGAAGACCTTTTCCCATTCTGTAGGCTTTGTCTTGTTGACCATGTCCTTTGCTTTACAAAAGCTTCTCATTTTCAACAGGTCCCATTGATTGATTGTTTCTCTCAGTGTCTGTGCTACTGGTGTTCTATTTAGGAAGTGATCTCCTATGCCAATGTGTTCAAGAGTACTTCCTACTTTCTCTTCTGTCTGGTCCAGAGTAACTGGATTTATGTTGAGGTCTTTGATCCACTTGGACTTAAGTTTTGTGCACGGTGACAGATATGGATCTATTTGCAGCCTTCTACACGTTGATATCCAGTTATGCCAGCACCATTTGTTGAAGATGTTTTCTTTTTTCCATTGCACAGTTTTGTGTTCTTTGTCAAAAATTATATGTTCATAGGTATGTGGGTTAATGTCAGGGTCTTCAATTCTATTCTGTTGGTCCACATGTCAGTACCAAGCTGGTTTTATTATTGCAGTAGCTCTATAGTAGAACTTGAGTTTGGGGATTGTGATGCCTCCAGAGGTGTTTTTTTTTTTTTTTTTTTTTTTTTTACTGTACGGGATTCTTTTGGCTATCCTGGGTTTTTTGTTTTTCCATATGAAGTTGATTATTATTCTTTCAAGTTCTGTGAAGAATTGTGTTGGTATTTTGATGGGGATTGCATTGAATCTATAGATTGCTTTTGGTAAGATCGCCATTTTTACTATGTTAATCCTGCCTATCCATGAGCATGGGAGATCTTTCCATTTTCTGACATCTTCAATTTCTTTTTTCAGGTTCTTAAAGTTCTTGTCATATAGGTCCTTCACATGCTTAGTTAGAGTAACTCCAAGGTATTTTATATCATTTGTGGTTATTGTAAAGGGTGATGTATCTCTGATTTCCTTCTCAGCCTGTTTGTCTATTTTATATAGGAGGGCTACTGACTTTTTTGAGTTGATCTTGTATCCTGCTATGTTGAAGGTGTTTACAAGCTGTATCAGTTCCTTGGTTGAATTTTTGGGGTCACTCATGTATACTATCATGTCATCTGCAAATAGGGAAAGCTTGACTTCTTCCTTTCCAGTTTGTATCCCCTTAATCTCCTTATGTTGTCTTATTGCTCTGGCTAGAACTTCAAGTACTATATTGAATAAGCATGGGGAGAGGGCACAACCTCTTGTTCCTGATTTTAGTACTATTGCTTTGAGTTTCTCTCCATTTAATTTGATGTTAGCAGTTGGCTTACTGTAGATTGCCTTTATTATGTTTAGGTATGTTCCCTGTATTTCTGATCGCTCCAAGACCTTTATCATGAAGGGGTGTTGGATTTTGTCAAATGCCTTTTCTGCATCTAGTGAGATGATCATGTGTTTTGTTTTGTTTTTTTTCTTTGAGTTTGTTTATATGGTGTATTACATTGACGGACTTTCGTATGTTGAACCACCCTTGCATCCCTGGGAGGAAGCCTCCTTGATCATGGTGGATAATTGTTTTGATGTGTTCTTGGAGTCTGTTTGCCAGTATTTTATTGAGTATTTTTGCATCAATGTTCATGAGGGAGATTGGTCTGTAGTTCTCTTTCTTTGTTGCATCTTTGCTTGGTTTAGGAATCAGGGTAATTGTAGCTTCATAGAAGGAATTTGGAAACAAATTGTTGGGTGGAACAATATAAAGGGTATTGGTATTAAGTCTTCTTTGAACATCTGGTAGAATTCTGCAGTGAAACCATCTGGTCCTGGGCATTTTTTGGTTGGGAGACTTTAATGACTGATTCTATTTCCTTAGGGGTTATTGGACTATTTACATGGTTTACCTGGTCTTGATTTAACCTATCCAGAAAATTGTCCATTTCTTTTAGACTTTCCAGTTTTGTGGAGTAGAAGTTTTTGAAGTATGACCTGATGATTCTCTGGATTTCCTCATTGTCTCTTGTTATGTCCCCCTTTTCATTTCTGATTTTATGAATTTGGATGCTCTTTCTCTCTCTTTCTTTTGGTTATTTTGAATAAGGGCTTGTCTATCTTGTTGATTTTCTCAAAGAACCAACTCTTTGTTTCATTAATTTTTTTGTGTTGTTCTCTTTGTTTCTATTTTATTGGTTTCAGCTTTCAATTTGATAATTTTCTGGTGTCTATTCTTCCTGGGAGACTTTGCTTCTTCTTGTTCTAGAGCTTTCAGGTGCATTGTGAAGTCACTAGTGTGAGATTTCTGCAACTTCTTTATGTGGGCATTTAGTGCTATGAATTTCCTTCTTTGCACTGCTTTCATAGTGCCCCATAAGTTTGGGTATGTGGTATATTCATTTTCATTGATCTCTAATAAGCCTTTAATTTCTTTCTTTATTTCTTCCTTAACTCATTGGTGATTCAGTTGAGCATTATTCAGTTTCCATGAGATTGTAGGTTTTCTGTAGTTTTTGTTGTTGTTGAAATCTAACTTTAAGCCATGGTGGTCTGATAGAACACAGGAGGTTATTCCAATTGTTTTGAATCTGTTGAGATTTGCTTTGTGGTCAAGTATGTGTTGGATTTTAGAGAAGGTTTCATGGGGTGCTGAGAAGAAGGTATATTCTTTTTTGTTTGGATGGAATATTCTGTAGATATCAATTAAATCCTTTTGAGTCATAACATCAGTTAAGTTCTTTATTTCTCTGTTAAGTTTCTACTTAGGTGATCTGTCCATTGATGAGAGGGGGGTGTTGAAGTCTTCCACTATTAATGTGTGGGGTTTTATATGTGATTTAAGCTTTAGCAATGTTTCTCTTACATATGTAGCTGCCCTTGTATTTGGGGCATAAATGTTCAGAATTAAAATTTCATCTTGGTGGATCTTTCCTCTGATGAGTATGTAATGTCCTTCATCATCTCTTCTGAATGATTTTAGTTTGAAGTCTATTTTGCTGGATGATAGCTACACCAGCTTTTTTCTTAAGACCATTTGATTGGAAAGTCTTTTCCAAGCCTTTTATTCTTAGGTAGTGTCTATCTTTGAATCTGAGGTGTGTTTCTTGTATACAGCTGAAAAATGGGTCCTGCTTTCATATCCATTCTGTTAGCCTGTGTCTTTTAATAGGTTAATTAAGCCCATTGATATTAAGGGATATTAATAACCAGTGATTGTTCATTCCTGTTGTTATTTTTTCTTTTTTTGGTGGTAGTGTGTGTATACTTATCTTCTTTTTGGTTTACTGCTGTGGTATTATCTATTGCCTGTGTTTTTGAGGGTGTATCTGATTTCCTTAGGTTGGAATTTTCTTTCTAGTGCTTTCTGTAGGGCTGGGTTTGTGGATAAGTATTGTTTAAATCTGGTTTTGTCTTGGAAGGTCTTGTTCACTCCATCTATGATAATTGAAAGTTTTGCTGGGTATATTAGTCTAGGCTGGCATCCATGGTCTCTTAGTGTCTGCATTATATCTGTCCAGGTCCTTCTGGCTTTCAAAGTCTCCATTGAATAATCAGGTGTTATTCTGATGGGTTTGCCTTTATAAGTCACTTGGCCTTTTCCTTTGCTGCTCTTAGTATTCTTTCTTTATTCTGTAAGTTTAGTTGTTTAATTATTATGGCAAGGGGACTCTTTGGGGGGGGGTTCTAGTCTCTTTGGTGTTCTATAGGCTTCTTGTATCTTGTATCATAGGTATTTCCTTCTTTAAGTTGGGAAAGTTTTCTTCTCTGATCTTGTTGAATATATTTTCTGTGCCTTTGAGTTGGTATTCTTCTCCTTCCTCTATCCCTATTATTCATAGGTTTGGTCTTTTCAGGGTGTCCCAAATTTCTTGGACATTTTGGGTCGATTTTGTTGGCTTTAGTGTTTTCTTTGACTGATGAATCTATTTCTTTTACTGTATCTTCAACACCAGATGTCTTCTGCAGCCAGTAAAGGGCACCAGATCTCATTGTAGATGGCTGTGAGCCACCATGTGGTTGCTGGGAATTGAACTCAGGACCTCTGGAAGAATAGCCAGTGCTCTTAACCTCTGAGCCATCTCTCCAGCCCTGAATGTATTCCTATACCAGCGTTTACCTATCTTTTCTTCCACTGGTGTGGCTTGTGCTTCTGCCTGTTCTTCCATCTGCTGTGGTTTGAATCTTGCCTGTTTTCCCAACTTGTGTGGTTTGTGCCTATGCCTCTGTAGTCTGCTGGGGTTTCAGGGGAGGGCTGGCCATGGGGTGGGTTTTCTAGTCCTTGGGGTTGAACCTTAGAGTGGGTCTTGGTGGGACAGAGACCACTGGGTGGTGTGGTTGGTGGCATAGCCTGTAGCCTACAGGCTCAAGGGGACTGCACCAAAGCAGTGGAGTTCTACCAGAGGTGAGGACAGGTTCCAGCTGCCTTGCTGGTGCTGGGATGGGAGTGGGTGCACAGAATCTGCCCTGGGGTTTAGTTAGGCTCTGGACTTTGGGGCAGTCCATTTGAGAGGCCAGTCACTCACTTGTTTTTCCAGCTGGTGTGGTTTGTGCCTGTGCCTATGTAGTCTGCTGAGGTTGAGGGAGAGGGCTGGCCACGGGAAGCTAAATGAGCTTTTAAGAAAAAAAAATATAGTTACCACCAAAAATTACATGATGGATATTTTTCAAAATGAAAAAAAAATCTATGACTATTCATTGTGCATTTTTAGATGCTAAAAAGTTCAAGAGGGAAATAATGTAGTGTTTTCATAAATTACTTAGTAAATACATTTTAGTAATCTGCTCAAATGACAATGACTAAATAACATCTATCCTATCTCATAACTCACACCACTATCAACATCTCACATTGCTAAGATAACTGTGCTTTTGTGGAGTTTCAACCTTTACTCTCCATAAAAGTGTATCTATTAGTTATAACTCTGCACCATTCTGAGGTATATCCAGATAGCCTGAGTGCCTGAGGAGGTGATGTCTTAAGTGATGGAGTCAATAAACAAGGCAGCTGTAGGTTCCATGTGCATAGCCATAGCTACTCCAATTTGTTCAATCCCTCAAACAACTGCAACCTCCATTCTTGTCCAAAACCATCACCAGAGGAATGGCTGCCATAAAGCATCCAAGTCTGCCAATTTCTTGGAGCCTCTTTTGTAGCTTTGTGTCAGTACTCCCTGGCTACCTCCTGTTTGTCAGTGCACCTACCTGAGCTTCAGGTTGTCTCCAAACTCTATGCCTCATGTTAGAATAGACTCTTGCAGCTTCTTTTATAATGTACCATTATAAAAGTATCTGCATATAAACTGTCTAGGTCTCAAAGTAAGAGTTGCTAGTTAGGATATGGGGATGCTAATTTAAATATTTAAATTCTAATTTTGCCTTTAATAAGGCAAATGTCTTATTAACTAAGATTGTTGCCTTAAGTACTTGCTGGTCCCTTGCCATGGGATTGCATTATTGGTAAAGTTACACATTTCATAATATCAAAGGAATCTTGAGCCTGCAGAGGTCACAATACAAATACTTTTTGATTTGATGATTTTGTTTAAGCTTTGACTTCACTTTTATAGTGAAGCTGTATTTTAATAGCTTTGGTGTGATATAAACAAATGCTTAACTTTTGATGAGTTGGGCTCTAAGTTACAATCTGACATTTCATCCCACTTGTGCATGAATCATTCTCAGAATGAATAAAACTTAAATTTATTCAGATTAAGTGATATATAAATTTTAATTAACATGTCCTCAAATCATCTTTGACATTGAACTGTATAATTTTAGAACAGAATCTTCTTTGAGGATGTGAAATTAGCTTAGAATATCCTGTTCCTTCTGTTTCAAAGGCCCATTGGCAAAACTCATATGGAATCACAAAGACTGAAGCAACATGCTTTGTGCCTCCACAGGTCTGCTCCAGATCATTTGTGTATATATTATGGGTTCTATTTTAGTGAGTTTTTTTATGTAATTACTGAGTATAAAAATTAGTGAGTCTCTGATCCTTTTGCATTTTCCTGGGCTCTTTTCCTTCTGTTTATTTGTCATCTCCAATGCTGATGTAATAGTCTTTGTTCTATCTTTTTAAAAATAAATTTATTTATTTGTTAATTTATTTATTTTAGGTCCTGGCAGCAGATTCCCTTCCCTCCAGACCTTCTTCCTCCCAATCCCTTCTGCTCTCACCCTCCTCTGTTCCCACCACCCTATCCATTCCTATTATGTGTCTGTTTAGAAAAGGGCAGGTTTCCCATGAGTATCAATAAAACATAGCATATCAAGTTGTAATAAGACTAAGCAGCTCTCCATGTATTTATCTTACTATATTTTATTTTGTTATATTTTACTATGTTCCTTTGGAGTTTGTTTGTTTTCTAATGAAAAAGAGTGGATCCAGATGGGAGTGAAGTTGGGGAGAAAATGGAGTAGACAGAGGGAAAATCATGGTCTAGATATATTTTGTAAGAAAAATCATTTTCAATACAAGAAAAAATCAAATTGAATTGAGAAATTGTAATTAAGTGTATTGGTTTTAATAAAATCACATACTTAGTATTTGCTTTATAAATTTTTAGGAATACATGATGGTTTAAAAATAAGAATGAATAACTTAAATATTACTCAATATAGTTTTCTCTTCAGTTTTGAGAACTGGATGATGCACTCAGGGGAAGCCTTTTTTTATATTTAATCACTATGCCAAAGATTGGGAATATTGCCCAAAATATAAGAATTATAAGAGACATTTAGGAAGAAAAGTTTTTCATTTTGGTGTAGGGGATGGAACCCAGGGTTTTATATGTGCTAGGCAAGTATGCTACCACAGAGCCCAATGCTTTCAAAAACATTTTTAAAAATTTAATGTATGTAGCTATGAATCATTGTTGTTATGTATTTATGTTATATAATGTCCTTGACATATTTTTCATTTCATTTCCAGGTGCTAATATTTAAAATACAGAACTAGCAATAATATCTGCATAACTTACACTTAGTTTCTTTCCAAATTGTTGACTATAAGATCATTTCATAAAGTTTCCCAGTAACTACAAATCATTATAGCTTCAAATGTTATAAAATGAAGTGAAAAATCAACCTGCCTTTCATACATATAGATGTATATCATTCTAGATGTCTGGACTATGGTAAAGTAATATCTGTTGAGTAAGATGTAAGTAATGTCTCATTATTATCTTAATTTATAATTTTCAAATAGAAAACATTTTATTTTAACACTTTTAGTTTCTAAATAAAACATTAAAATTTCATGTATTAATGGAATACTGTCTTAATTAGTGCTTGCTGCAATAAAATATAAAATCTATCACTGAAGGAAGTCAGAGAAGGACTCTGGAGGCAGAAATTGAAACAGAAGCTATAGAGAAATGCTGGCAACTGGCTGGCTCCCCATGGCTTGCTCTGCTTCATGGGTAGCCTCTTCCACACCAATCATTAATAAAGAAAATGTCTCCCACAAACTTGTCTGTAGGCCAACCCAATGGAGGCAATTGTCAATTAATATGAACTCTTCTCAGATATGTCTAGGTTTGTGTCAGGTTGACAAAACCCAACCAGCACTGACACTGCATGATGTTTTGATGTGTGTACTCAATGAGAAATGTTTCATCTGTTTTGTAAACAGGTAGTAATATATATTATATATCATATAGTCATCTTACTATGCAACAGTGCATAAATGAACAACATAAAACTTATCCTGCCTACAAATGTAATTAAATACAAGGAAGTCTTTTATCAGCTGAAGTGCATCACATGAAGCAGAGTTCTCAAAGTAAAGAGAAGGGATCCATTTGAAACAGGAGTGTTCTGCGTCTGTCTTTCTGTCTTTTAATGTTCTCTCCCTCCACTGTGTGTGTGTGTGTGTGTGTGTGTGTGAATGTGCATATCTGTCTGTCTGTTTCTCCATCTCTCTTATTTTAAATAAAAAATCAAATTAGTTTAGTACAATCATACTTCATCAAGAATCCAGAGCCCTATAGACTGGATTAGAAGTGGGCAGAGGATGCTATTCATTAGACTTCTAAGGTGTATACCTTTGCAAATGATTACAACACTAGTTTCCACTCTTGTAAGAGCTGAAACTTTGTGTTAGCTACAAATATAAGAATGACATACTTTCTGGCCATGGCAACACACAATCCAGTTACTGAGAAAGGGGATACTTGTGAGTCAATTTCAATACTGTGTAGCATACTAAAGGCAATATTCTAAAGACAGTCAAGAAGATGTAGAGATGCTTAACTAAGCATGTCACTCTCACAATGTTTAAACAGACACTGTAGGTATTAAGTCTATTGTGCAGGTAATAAAGTACAATGACAAAAGCTGAAACCCGAAAGAGGATAGAAGTTACACCTCCATGCTGTAGCATGAAAACAACAGATGCAAATTTTGTTATACGATAGAGCAGTGCCTCAAATTTCACATTTCTAGCTACTCTCTCCATTTCTGAGCTTACCTTGTCTATCTGTAACACATAAGTGATAGTATTTACCTCAGTCTACTAAGATATAAGTTTTGTAAGACAGGAAGTTGGGCCTATTGTGTATTTTTGTATTTCCATCTTTCAGAGCAATTTCCATGTTATAGCTCTTGCCTTGTAGAATAAGTAGTCATAGGATCAGTAATCAGTGTTTAGTAAATAATTGTTGAAAGTTTGCTATCATCTTTGATTTTTAAATTTTTTTCTGGTGTTTTAGGGGAAAAATACTGCAATTAAGTCAGAGTGATATTGGGGAGAAAGGGAACCCTGGCTTATTTATTTCTCAATTCTAACCCATTTTAGTACTTTTTCTTGCAAATAGATTTTTCAAAGATAATCAGTATTTTTATATATTGAATAAAAATGGACCCATTATTTAAGACAGAGGAAGATCCTGAAAAGCCACTCATAATTGGCAACTATCAAATATCTGAGGGCTCATACATATCTGTTGAGATAACATCAATAGACATTCTTGCTTTTATGCCTTCAGTGTCTTTTTTCCTCATAACTGAACTGTTTTCTGAAAACAATTTTTACCTAAATTGTCAGAGTGTGAATTGCAAATGTGTCAGAGTAGATCATCCAACAAGGCACATATTATAGAAACATTCTCAATGCAGATGCACTCTTGCCTGGAATGCTGCTGCACAAATATTCTATTCGAGAATTAGTACAACTCTAAAGTTGGAGCATACAAAATAAATGCCTCAGATAGTCAATTCTAAATGCAGTTCTTAGTACTGACCACTTGGTGGCAGTGACATCTAAGTGACCAACTCAGATGGTCCAAATTCACTTCCTTTTATTCATTAAAATTTTATGGACTGCAAAAATCTGTTGTTGCTCATTGCATGGAGTAAGAAAAATTTTCATAATTGATAAATGAGTTAGAAGAAAAGAATACACTTCTGGAAGTTGTCCTCTGACTTTCACATATCCAACACCCCAAATGAATAAATAAATGTAATGAAAGTTTGAATCAACAAAAAATTGAAAGAATAGTATAACACTTGTATTTCCTTTACTTATGAAAATTAATAACGCAGTATTGGCAAATATGAACTCAAAATTTCCCAATGGTCCCATAACTGTGTTCTTTTGAGTCTGTTACAAAAATCCTGAAGTTAAAGAGAAATTGCATTTCTCTGTCTTTTTAAAATCTTTTTAAATCTAGAACAGTTCACTACATTTTTTCATTTACATTATTGACTATTTACCACTCTTTCAGAATGATGTGTATTATGGAATTGTCTACCCTTTCATTTTCAAAGTGTTTGAATTAAGAACATGTCTCTAGGGTCTCCTTTATTAGACAAGGATGTTTTAGGGAACTAAAATTTTGGCAAAAACTGTCAGTCATGAAAAAAAGGAGAAATTCTATTTAACACACAGGACAATGAAGAATCTCTCCATATGAGAAAGGGACAAAATGGCTATTTCAATGAAGAAGTATTATTCTGAATTTGTTGATAGTTTCTTCATTCCAAACACATTAGACATAATTTCCATCAGGTAATTTCTGAAGCATGGTAACTATATTGAAAAGAAATATTTTGTATAGGTAAAACATTATTTTATTTAAGTTTATAACCAACAGTATGAGTTTGTGTCTTTGAGATAAAATTTCCTATCATCACTTATTATTTTTACTAATAGCCAAAGGATGATGAAGAGATTTTTAATCTTCTTTTCAATTTTGTTATAAAATGAAATCTTTTTTTTTTGCTTGATAGAAAATTTACTGCATTATTTTGGCAGTGATTAAAACAGATACAGGCATCAATTCAAATCAAATCTCTTGTCATTTAAACAAACTTATTTGTTCTAGCCTACCAAGGATAAGCATTTACCTGGTTTTACAACATGTAGTACAATAAAAAGAGTTTAAAAAACAAAACAGTTCATACTTTACAGGATATTTTATAATGTTGTAAATAAGAAAATATACTGTCTTGTAATTTTTTTACTTTTTGATATCATGTGTTAAGCTCTGCGGATATTTGCATTTATGTTAAATGTTCTATTATCCATGGACTTAAATCAACCATCTTTCAGCATTTTGTGCAGAAAATGCTGAGCACTTAATAAGTGTCTTTTGTGCAAATTAACTTGAATTTGTTCCATGAATATTGATAATTTGAAATTGTAGTCACACATGGTGTGGGTGAGTTTATCTGCATTGAAATTTGGAGAAAGCTATTGACAGATGACATTGTGGGGCCCTGCAGGGTGAGAAGAGATGCAGTGCCAGCCTGATAGAAAACAATGTGACCTTAAGGAAGCCCTTGCATAATAGAAGGAGTGTGTGGCTCGCATGGCTTCCTTAGCACATCCACATGGCAGTGGGTGTCAGGATGTTTATGGGCAGAGAAAACAATAACCTTATTAGCATTCAGCACCAGCCACATCAAAATGCTGCCTTCTCCAATGCCATTGGCAAGTGAGAAATCTGGGGATCTTTAGATGGTTTTAATGGTAATTATAATGCCTCTTTATATGCTTACTCTTCTCCAAAATGCTACTTATGAAGTGACTACCTAACCTATTATGCTGTTTTTAGATGAGGAAAAAAAATTCGAGTTACCCATTTTCTTTGTTGCATAGAAGTCTCACCCTGTAGCATATATTTACATATATTTAGATAAAATGTATTTCTCCTGTCACCAAACAGTATCCCTTCAACTTTTTGAGATTTAGTTTCCCTAGAAATAGAGTGGGAATAAAAGTATCTACTATGTTTATCTCTATCTAAGGCTTGCTAAAATATCAAACAGAAAAATGAATAGATTTTTTAAAAAGCTGCAAAATGCATTTTTTTAAAATCACAGTGACTTCTCTCTTCCACCCATATCTGTGTATGTGGCTTAATATGTGCTCCTCAAGTATCTACACTGAAGAAAAGACAACCACAAAGACTTAGAGTAAGCAAAACAAAGAATGAGATCAGAAATTCTGTCAAGAAAGATGCCAACTTCCCCAAAGAAAGGAAGGAAGGTTGTTCTATTAACTTCCTAGATAGGTTTCCTTAGTTTCTCTACCTCCACCCAAGCCTTCCCTGATCTGGGCCTATGGTGGGCACTCATACTGGGAAAGACATGATGAAAAGACTTTGAATCTGAAAGAAAATGAAACAAATCAGTGCAAGAACCCTGACTATCTCTAATACAGTGTGTTCCCTTGTACACAATGATGGCTCTAAGACAGGTCTTGCTTGTATTATGTAGCTATCTTTATATTGTTGTGTTAGTTATGTATGAGAAGCTAGACATGTTACACATCCCACTTGCATTGCAAGTCTCTATCCCATACACCTTCAAGTTTGGAATGGCAATAATACTAATCAATCCATGTAAACCCAAGCACAGAGGAATGCAGTTCATTTACTGAGCCTTCAGGTCTGAAAAAGGTCTAGGGAAGGAGATGAGAGGAGTCTTTGACAGATCTTGGGTCACAAGATCTCTATGAAAGAAGGTTAAATTATAATGAAGAATTTTTAGAAAACCTTCTTCCTTGCAACAAATGCCAGTCCATGCTATTTCTGTGCCTCACTGGACATTAATGCCCCAAAGGGATTTGCACTGAAACATCCAGAAGACCATTGCCTATTTTAAACTGGTTGGGGTTCAGCTTTACATTCATAGTGCTTTCCTGATTTCCATTTGGCCCTTGTTTGTAGCAACTATAATGGCAACTAGTATGTCTAACTGCAGAGTATGCATAGAATTGCAAACACTGTATTTCATTTCAAAAGATAAACTCCCAGAGCTTTCATTTCTCCAATAAAAACAAACATTTAAAGTGGGTATCAGTTGCAAAGGTCAAGATGAATATGGATTGTTGGTCTGTAGTAATACTTTCCCTATCTTCCTCAAGTCCCAGGTCCTTACCTAAGGACAATAAGGGTTGTACCTTAGCTCTGTATTCATAGTAAACACAAGTCTTAGGAGGAGGTAGAGGATAAAGAAGTGAAGGTTCCAGGGACTCAATGAAACATTAATTTTAATGGGTTCATAGGCCTGAGATACGTAGGTCATAGTCCATTTGGCAGCATCCATGGCTTCTACTCTCTTGATCTGGGTGTAATAGATCCATGGTATAATTCTAGCTACCATCATAGCCCAGCCATAGAAGTAGAGGTCCTTCCCAAGTCAGTTTCAGTGCCCCTGCTTGACCCAGACAGTATCACAAGACTGAAACAAGGAGAAATTGGTAGTAGATACAGAGATCAGCTGGGTCCCTCAAGTAGTCCAATGAATAGTCTTATGGAAGACTGGAGTGCCTGTAGAGACTTGACAAAAGAATGGTTAGAGAGTTTTGACAATGGGTGGTCTCTCTGCCTAGGAAGTAGTGGGGAAGATCTTACAAACATAATCTTATAGGAAGTAAATCCTGTCCTATATGGAGTGTAGCAAGCCTGAAACAAAGCAAGGAGGAAAAAGTCTATCCATCCTTTGCTAGACTGTAGTGAGAGTTTTGTTTTGTTTATTTATTTTTTTATTTACCCAGAACTCTTGAGCACACACCTGGCATCTGGCTGAGACATCCCATGAGAGGCTGTCAAGTTTAGGTATAACATACCTTGGTCTGAGTAACTCAGAAAGTTTTGTGGCTCCTAGAAGAATATCCTGGTGAAGATGAGTTACCAGAATCCTGCCAGTTGTTTCTGGGAGAATAATCTTCCTTCTGGTGTCCTCCACCAACCTGTGGGTTTTAGCTGTCTATTTCTTCTTCATCACAGAATCTCAGGCAGCACCAGGTCAGGGTATGTCATCAGAATATCAATAGACCCCACTTTTCTTAGAACCTGTCAGGTTGTCAGGTCAGGGTCCCAGCAGTGCAGACTAATAATGGGTATGGGAAGTCAAATAACCTCTAGAAAGACCAAGGTTTTATATATAACAAATTATTTAATACTTTAATCTGAGATCAAGAAAATCATATGACCTTATAAAATGTTATCATTTAGGAAAAGAAGCAACACTGAAGAAGAAAATGAGATGTTGTGTAATCTAAAATGTCAATCATTTCAAACTTCTCTTGGCACTAGAGCTTATAAATGTCTTTTTATCTGGTCCTTAACTTTTAAATGCTCCTGTCATTCATTTTTATTTCTGTCATCATAGAGATTAGTTACATATTTTATTTACATATTTTAGTACCATGTTTTAGATTTGTTAAAGTAGCAATAAGTTTTATTAAGGTAAACTCCTTATGGTCAAAAGAATACATTTTATGGCCTTGGTGGAGACCTAAAATCCCAATTAGAACAGTCAATCATCTATCCAATGTCAACCTCAAGGAGGGAAGATTCACCTTGAGCCCTGCTAAAGATATAGATGGTACAATTAGTCATTTAATGATATACTGTACTTTTTCTTTCCAGAGTTCCCTGCCCATACTACAGTAGCTTACTAGGCTAAAGCCATTCACTATTGTCTGCTTGCTCTTCTAAATTACTCAGAAAAGCATAATTTCTCCTTTTTCTCTTTTCAAAGTATGCTTTCTCTAACACTTTGTAATTAACCAACAATTCCTTATTGTTTTTGTAAATTCTCTTTATCACATTTGGCTGCTTGTTTACCATGTATCTGAGCTCCATTCTTAAATGGTATGACTTTTTTTCCTATTCCCCTTTAATCCGCTTCCTCCCAACAACTGCCAAGATTTATTGCCTTCCTTCCCTGTTTTTTTTTCCTTTGAAATGTTAGTGAAATTGTCCTTGCGCTTCTGTTGAAAGCCATTCTTAAATTCTTTTTTAAATAATATTTATTTTATTTTTATGTGCATTTGTGTTTTTGCCAGGGGTTTCAGGATCCCCTGAAACTGAAGTTTCAGACAGGTGTGAGCTGCCATATGAGTTCTGGGAATTGAATTCAGGTCCTCTGGAAGAAGAGTCAGCACTCTTAACCTCTGAGCCATTTCTCCAGCCCCTTAAATTCTTTTAATGAGACTAAGAACTCTCTTTATCATACTAACTAAAACCATCCAAGAAAACAGGTTTGTAAAAGGTGGCATCACTTTAAATCTCTGGACTCTGCCTGCTGTAGTGAAGTATGCTTTTCATTCCAGAAGTCCTCCAGAGGGAAAGGAAACTCTGTGAGGATGAGGCCAGCCTGGTCTATATAGCAAGTTCAGGACAAACAAAGATCTATTCTAAGACTCTCTCTCAAATGAACATTCCCTCCAAAAAACGAACAAAGAAACAAACCACATAACCTCCATCAAGCAAAAGAAGACAAAACATTCTTGAGTCATCTCATTGGAATGACAATGCTTGTAAAAGATGTTGTCTGGAGTTTCTTTCTCATATATCCCAGGTGGCACTCATTCTGTTTCTTTGAGCCTCCCTATACATATTTATGAACCAAACTGAACAAGAATAACTTCCTGTGATTCCGATTCTGTAAGGCTCTATTGAGGAGTCAATTTGAAACCATGGTGGTATCACTAATACCTTTTTGTTTATTTCCTACCAAAATGGTGGAATGTGAATCGATATTTAGTCTGAAATTATGTTTTTATTTGAGTATTCATTATTGCTAATGAAGTTTCAAAAGTCAGATTTTCCAATGGAATTTTTAATACCCTGGTTCTATTATTTTCTGCATTTTAATTAGTCTCTAGGTAAAGTATATTCACACTTTACTCAGATGCAGGAAAAGTCGATAATAAATTACAAAAAGATGATTAAATATTATAACTGCCTATTTTTACAAGAGAATAATTAATATTCAACCAAGAGATTGGCAAGCAGTCAAGGTATATCATGGAAAAACAAAGGTTTAAAGTTTAAAAAAAGAAAAAAATCATGCTTGTCCATGAGCTGTGCAGATGGATAGTGTACCTTTTAATCTCCAGTCACTGCTGGTCACACTGTCTGTCTGTGACCTATGGTGTGTACATAAGTTAAGACTACCTGTACTACTCCAAGTAATGTGGTATGTTCTATAAGTATAACTGATGATAACCAGATCCATAGTTTTTATTCTAATAATATAGATTATTCATGACAGAGACTATTTAAATTAGCATTGTGTAACAATGCCTCCTAAAGTAAAACATTAAATCTGGAGAGAGACCCTTAAGACTCTGGAAGTACATAAAACTTGTATACTAGAAACTTTAGTACATAAAACTCCAGAACTAAAAAATTCACAAGTCTCAGGAAGTTACTTAAATTTACATGATTCACATATAACCCCTCCTCAAGATTATATAAAAAGTAATAATACTAACCAGCTGAGCTGCCTATAAGTCATACAGAAAACTCCAGGGATGCAAATGCTATAAGTCATTTCACATGCTAGAGTTGGCTTTTGGATGGTGTAACTTTGGGTCATTCATGCTCCTGTATGTAACCCCTTACCCACATTCCTGTAGGTAAATTCCTATAATTTTATTAATTTACCAAGTTAGACTCTGGTGGAATTGTTACTGTTGCCATTCTGCTGGTTCCTTATCAGGTATGAGTAGAGATTTGTTCATGCTTCTCCAGGAAAAGTCACACAACCATAAATTTTAATGTCAAGCAAATTCATTTTACTAATGACTTCTTGGAGATCTGAAATATTTAGAGCACAGAAATAATTGAGGCAGAATAAGGCCTATATAAATACAGTGTTTAAACTATGTGAGCAGAGTTGTATACATAAGAAAGTCCTTCACATATATGCATGTAATTCTATATGCGTAGAATAATGGTTTATAGATGAGTCACAAAATTAGGTAATCACAGGCTCAGATTTTCACAAATTTTTGAACATTTCTAGTTCTACATATTGTTTTATGTGAAAACATTGAAATCTCAGTTTAATCCAATTACCAAACTATGAACAGAGAATGAAAGACACTCTGAGAAGGGATACTTCTAGATGACACTGAGTCTATATTTGCCTGAAGTTAACGTAGCCCTGCTTGTGAGCCATTTGTTAAACTAAGAGTCAAAAGACTTCAGCATGAAGTACAGGGTTTGTCATAGAATGCCTTAAAAGCCAAGACACATTAGAGATTATGTGACTTTTAGAAAAATCTTGATGAAAAATGAACAGATTTTAAATAATGTCTAAATGGAATAAGCACAACTTTCCTGGATTTGCTAAAATGAAGTTTATAACCTCCAGCACTGTCCTTTTTCTTCAGGGTTGCTTTCTTTATTTGGTGTCTTTTGTGCTTTCATAGAAACTTTTTGACTAGTTTTTATGTTTCTGTGAATAATGACATTAAATTTGATTGGTGCTGCATTGAATTTATAGGTTGATTTGGTAGTAGTATAGCCATGTTCATGATACTTATTCTTCAACCTATGAGCATGTGAAGAGTTTTGTAGATGAAATTCTAAACAGTCTTAAGTAATTAAGAAACTGAGCCAAATACAGAGGAAATAGACAAAGAGATCAGAGCAATAGTCATGACTAGCTTTAGCTTACAACTATTAGTAGCTTCCCCAGAGAGAGATATTTCTTCCTGCCTGACTTGTGTTTTTAATTGCCTCGCTGTTCTGAATTCTCATTGGCTCAAATCCCAGCCACATGACTTTGTCATCACTGCCTGTCTATACAGACCTCCAGGTCTCTATGGTTGGTACTGGGATTAAAGGCTCTTGTCACCACGCTTGGCTGTGTCCTTGACCACATAGAGACTCTGCCTGCCATGTGATTGGATTAAGGGCATGTGCTACCACTACCAAACGTTTGCTTAATGCCTATTTGACCTCTGATATCCAGGCAACTTTATTTATTAACATACAAATAAAATATCACATTTCATCACAAATAAAATATCACCACATGTCCCCCTTTTTATTCTAATGAAAAGAAAAAAAGAAAAAGTTATAACTAATATAAGAAAAACTATATTCAATAAGTAAAATAACTATATACAATATATACAAGCAATTAATATCTTAACAATGTCTAATCCTTTTACATTTGACAAACTCAGAGAAAATATTCCATTATTTATCCTATTTTGGTAAGTTCAAAATGTACCTGATTCACTTTTTATCCTAACTTATATTACTAAGAGAGAACTATCTTATAATGTCTTTCAAATTTATACACTTACACCTCTTTAGTGAGTTTCTTTTCTGAAATTCTTAACAAGGAAAATTATAACTATCTAATCTTCAACTAACTATAACTATCTAATCTTCAATTCCCTCAGAGACCCAAGAAGAAAATAATATTACCTAATAAAACAGGAAGTGCAAACAAGTGACTTCCAAAAAAAATGTGAGTTGACAGAAACAGCCAGCTGCCTGGACAGTCACCAGAGGTTTCTCCACAATGTTGGGGCATCATCTTCAGTCAATAGGCTTAGCATATCTGACAGAAACATTTGTGAAGTAGCATGTACAGTTTGACGTCACATTCAGTGAGAGTAGTCCATGTACCAAAAACACTTAAATTCCACCAGTGTCCTGTCATGATTCAGGATTTTAAGTTCTGGAAATTGTTGGTGTTTTTGGAATTCAGCTGTCAATTTTTCTTGGCTGTGGGTGGCTTCATCTCTTTTATTAAATTCCAGTCTACCATTGAAAGGTTAGACTCAGTCTAGTTAATCTTTCAAGAATAACTATTTCAGTTACTGTTCCACTGCACATCAGAAGCCATCAGTCCACAGCCTGTTCAGCTGCCTTTGAAGAAAGGGGTACTGTACATTTCTGGATTGCAAAGCCACTTCAGCAATAGTGCCATATTGTCCTGGCCTCAGAGGATGCCTATTGTTAAAGTCACAATGACACTTGTCTTGGAAAGAATTGGTAGTCCTTTGTTTCATGTCCTGTCTGTTTATTTTGTCCTGTTTGTCAGCAGTTGATTAGAGGACAATTTGTTGTCCAGTTAACTTTTGCCACAATGAAAGTTACCTGCATATGCAGTTTTTTCAATGCCCATATCTTCTTTGAAGTATATTGGTGCTGCCAGGAGCCTACATGTCTCATATCATAAAACAATTTCTAAGTTATTAAAACACTTAAAATGCCATATATGGTGATATTTTATTTGTACTGAAATGTGATTTTTTTATTATTATATTGTTTTAATTTTACACATCAGCCATGGGTTCCCCTGTCCTCCCATTCCAGCAACCCCCACACCCACATTCCCCCCATCCCCTCCCCTCCATTCCTATCTCTTCCAGGGCCAAGACTCCCTGGGGATTCATGTAAACCTGGTGGATTCTGTACAGGCAGGTCCAGTCCCCTCCTTCCAGGCTAAGCAAAGTGACCCTGTATAAGCCCAAGGTTCCAAACAGCCAGCTCATGAACCAAGGACAGGTCTGGGTCCCACAGCCTGGATGCCTACCAAGCAGTTCAAGTCACTCAATTGTCTCACTCATCCAGAGGGCCTGAGCCAGCCAGGGGCTCCACAGCCCCCAGTCCACAATCTATGTGCTTCCATTCGTCTGGCCATCCATCCCTGTGCTTTTTTCAATCCTGGTCTCAACAACTCATACCCTCACTGTCCCTCCTCTCTCACAAAAACCAGACACCCAGAACTCCATCTGGGGCTTGGCCTAGGATCTCTGCAGCCACCTCCATCAGCCATTGGATGAGAGTTCCAACACGACTGTTAGGGTGTTTGGCCACCTGATCACCAGAACAGGCCAGACCAGGACAACTCGCGACCACTGCCAGCAGTCCACAGAGGATGCATCACTGTGGATCTTTGGAGACCTTTCCAGCACCCCACCCATTCCTGTTCTCATCTGGTCCTCATTCACAATAGTCTGTCATTCCTTGTTTTCCCACTCTGCCCTTGATCCAGCTGGGATCTCCTGCTCCCCTAAGCTTTCTTTCCCTCAAATATTGTTCTTCAGTACTTCCACTGCCGTCCAGGTTATTTATCTAGATCTCATCCATTTCTCTCTCATTGGGTGATCCCTGTGTCTTTCCTAGGATCCCGTTTTCTAGGTAGCCTCCCTGGAGTTGTGTAGCAGCCTAGTCATCTTTGTTTTACATCTAGTATCCTCCTATGAGTGAGTACATACCATGTTTGTCCTTCTGAGTCTGGGTTACCTCACTCAGGATGATTTTTTCTAGATCCATCCATTTGCCTGCAAACCTCATGATGTCATTGTTTTTCTCTGCTGAGTAGTACTCCAGTGTGTATATGTACAATATTTTCTTTATCCATTCTTCAGTTGAAGGGCATCTAGGTTGTTTCCAGGTTCTGGCTATTACAAACAATGCTGATATGAACATAGCTGAGCAAATGCCCTTGTGGTATGATTGAGCATTCCTTGGGTATATGCCCAAGAGTGCTACAGCTGGGTCTTGGGGGAGATGGATTCCCAATTTTCTTAGGAAGCACCATATTGATTTCCAAAGTGGCTGTACAAGCTTGCATTCCCACCAGCAGTGGAGGAGAGTTCCTCTTGCTCCACATCCACTCCAGTATAAGCTGTCTTCTGTGCTTTTGATCTTAGCCATTCTGACAGGTGTAAGGTGGTATCTCGGAGTCATTTTGATTTGCATTTCCTTGATGATTACGGATGTTGAGCAATTCCTTAAATATCTTTCAGACATTTGAACTTCCTCTGTTGAGAATTCTCTGTTTAGTTATATAGCCCATTTCTTAATTGGACTGTTGGGCATTTTGATGTCTAATTTCTTGAATTCTATATATTTTCTGGATATCAGCCCTCTGTCAGATGCAGGGTTGGTGAAGACTTTCCCCATTCTGTAGGCTGTCGCTTTGTCTTGTTGACTGTGTCCTTTGCTCTACAAAAGCTTATCAGTTTCAACAGGTCCCATTGATTGATTGTTTCTCTCAGTGTCTGTGCTACTGGTATTATATTTAGAAAGTGCTCTCCAGTGACAATGCATTCAATACTACTTCCTAGTTTCTCTTCTATCAGGTTCAGAGTAATTGGATTTATGTTGAGGTCTTTGATCCACTTGGACTTAAATTTTGTGCACGGTGACAGATATGGATCTATTTGCAGCCTTCTACACATTGACATCCAGTTATGCCAGCACTATTTGTTGAAGATGCTTTCCTTTTTCCATTGTACATTTTTGGCTTCTTTGTCAAAAATTATATGTTCATAGGTGTGCAGGTTAATGTCAGTGTCTTCAATTCTATTCCATTGGTCCACATTTCAGTTTTTATGCCAGTACCAAGCTGTTTTTATTACAGTAGCTCTATAGTAGAGCTTGAGGTGGAGAATTGTGATGCCTCAAGAGGTTGTTTTATTGTACAGGATTCTTTTGGCTATCTTGGGTTTTTTGTTTTTCCATATGAAGTTGAGTATTATTCTTTCCAGATGCATGAAGAATTGTGTTGGTAATTTGATGGGGATTGCATTGAATCTATAGATTGCTTTTGGTAAGATCGCCATTTTTACTATGTTAATCCTCCCTATCCATGAGCATGGGAGGTCTTTCCATTTTCTGACATCTTCTTCAATTTCTTTTTTCAGGGACTTAAAGTTCTTGTCATATGCTTCACATGCTTAGTTAAAGTAACCCCAAGGTATTCTATATCATTTGTGGCTATTGTAAAGGGTGATTTCCTTCTCAGCCTGTTTGTCTATTGTATATAGGAGGGCTACTGATTTTTTTGAGTTGATCTTGTATTCTGCTATGTTGCTGAAGGCTTTTATTAGCTGTATCAGTTCCTTGGTTGAATTTTTGGGGTCACTTATGTATACTATCATGTCATCTGCAAATAGGGAAAGCTTGACTTCTTCCTTTCCAGTTTGTATCCCCTTAATCTCCTTATGTTGTCTTATAGCTCTGTCTAGAACTTCAAGTACTATATTGAATACGTATGGGGAGAGGGGACAGCCTTACCTTGTTCCTGATATTAGTGGTATTGCTTTGGGTTTCTCTCTGTTTAATTTGATGTTGGCAGTTGGCTTGCTGTAGATTGTCTTTATTATGTTTAGGTATGTTCCCTGTATTCCTGATCGCTCCAAGAACTTTTTCGTGAAGGGGTGTTGGATTTTGTCAAATGCCTTTCTGCATCTAGTGAGATGATCATGTGGTTTTTCCCTTTGAGTTTGTAGATACGATGTATTACATTGATCGACTTTTGTATGTTGAACCACCCTTGCATCCCTGGGATGAAGCCTACTTGATCATGGTGGATAATTGTTTGATGTGTTCTTGGAGTCTGTTTGCCAGTATTTTATTGAGTATTTTTGCATCAATGTTCATAAGGGAGATTGGTCTGTAGTTCTCTTTCTTTGTTGCATCTTTGTTTGGTTTAGGAATCAGGGTAATTGTAGCCTCATAGGAGGAGTTTGGTAATATACCTTCTGCTTCTATTGTGTGGAACAATTTAAAGAGTATTGGTATTAACTCTTCTTTGAAGATCTGACAGAATTCTGCAGTGAAACTATCTGGTCCTGGGCTTTTTTTGGTTAGGAGACTTTTAATGACTGATTCTATTTCCTTAGGGGTTGATGGGCTATTTAAATGGTTTATCTGGTCTTGATTTAACTTAGGTATGTGGTACCTATCCAGAAAATTATCCATTTCTTTTAGATTTTCCAGTTTTGTGGAGTAGAGGTTTTTGAAGTATGACCTGATGATTCTTTGGATTTCCTCATTGTCTGTTGTTATGTCCCCCTTTTCATTTCTGATTTTGTTAATTTGGATTCGCTCTCTCTGTCTTTTGGTTAGTTTGGATAAGGGTTTGTCTATCTTGTTGATCTTCTCAAAGAACCAACTTTTCGTTTCATTAATCCTTTGTATTGTTCTCTTTATTTCTAATCTATTGATTTCAGCTCTCAATTTGATAATTTCCTGGTGTCTGTTCCTCCTGGGAGACTGTGCTTCTTCCTGTTCAAGGGCTTTCAGGTGTGCTGTGAAGTCACTAGCGTGAGATTTCTCTATCTTCTTCATGTGGGCAATGAATTTCCCTCTTAGCACTGCTTTCATAGTGTCCCATAAGTTTTGGTATGTGGTATATTCATTTCCATTGATCTCTAGGAAGTCTTTAATTTCTTTATTTTTTCCTTAATCCATTGGTGATTTAGTTGAGCATTATTCAGTTTCCATGAGATTGTAGGATTTCTGTAGTTTTGTTGTTGTTGTTGTTGTTGAAATCTAACTTTAAACCATGGTGGTCTGATAGAACACAGGAGGTTTTTCCAATTGTTTTGTATGTGTTGAGATTTGCTTTGTGGCCAAGTATGTGGTTGATTTTTAGAGAAGGTTCCATGGGGTGCTGAGAAGAAGGTATATTCTTTTGTGTTCGGTGGAATGTTCTGTAGATATTGATTAAGTCCATTTGAGCCATAACATCAGTTAAGACCATTATGTCTCTCTTAAGTTTCAATTTGGCTGATCTGTCCAGAGGTGAAAGCGGGGTGTTGAAGTCTCCCACTATTAATGTGTGGGGTTTTATATGTGATTTAAGCTTTAGTAATGTTTCTTTTACATATGTGGGTGCCCTTGTGTTTGGGGCATAAATGTTCAGAATTGAGACTTCATCTTGGTCGATCTTTCCTCTGATGAGTATGTAATATCCTTCATCATCTTTTTTGATTGATTTTAGTATGAAGTCCATTTTGCTGGATATTAGTATGGCTACACCAACTTTTTTCTTAAGACCATTTGATTGGAAAGTCTATTCCCAGCCTTTTATTCTTAGGAGGTGTCTGTCTTTGAATTTGAGGTGTGTTTCTTGTATGCAGCAGAAAGATGGGTCCTGTTTTCATATCCATTTGGTTAGTCTGTATCTTTTTATAGCTGAATTAAGTCCATTGATATTAAGGGATATTAATGACCAGTGATTATTCATTCCTGTTATTGTTTTTATTTTTTGGTGGTAGTGTGTATGTACTTCTCTTCTTTGGAGTTTACTGCTGTGGTGTTATCTATTGCCTGTGTTTTCATGGGTGTATCTGCCCTCCTTAGGTTGGAATTTTCCTTCTAGTGCTTTCTGTAGGACTGGGTTTGTGAATAAGTATTGTTTAAATCTGGTTTTGTCTTGGATGGTCTTGTTCACTCCATCTATGATGATTGAAAGTTTTGCTGGGTATATTAGTCTAGGCTGGCATCCATGGTCTCTTAGTGTCTGCATTATATCTGTCCAGGTCCTTCTGTCTTTCAAAGTCTCCATTGAGAAATTGGGTGTTATTCTGATGGGATTGCCTTTATAAGTCACTTGGCCTTTTTCCTTTGCTGCCCTTAATATTCTTTCTTTATTCTGTCCATTTAGTTGTTTAATTATTATGTGGCATGGGGACTTTTTGGGGTAGTCTAGTCTGTTTGGTGTTCTATAGGCTTCTTGTATCTTCATAGGCATTTCCTTCTTTAAGTTGGGAAAGTTTTCTTCTATGATCTTGTTAAATATATTTTCTGTGCCTTTGAGTTGGTATTCTTCTCCTTATTATTTGTAGGTTTGGTCTTTTCTTGGACATTTTGGGTCATGACTTTGTTGGTTTTAGTGTTTCCTTTGACTGATGAATCTATTTCTTCTACCAGAGATCCTTTCTTCCATCTCTTGCCTTCTGTTGGTTATACTTGCATCTGAAGTTCCTGTTTGTTTACTCAGATTTTCTATTTCCAGCATTCCTTCTGCTAGTGTCTTCGTCACTTTTTCTATTTCCGTCTTCAGGTCTTGGACTGTTTCCCTTGCTTTTTCATCATTTTCTTTCAGGGACTTACTGTTTTCTTCTGCTTTAATTGTCCTTTCCTCTAGTTTTTTATAGCGTTCTTCCCATTTTTTGTTTGTCTGTTCCTCCACTTTATTTTTGATTTCTTCTATATAAGGCTCTAGCCTCTTCATGATGTTACTTATAAGGTTGTTTTCTTCTTCTTCTTCCATTCTTTCATGTTCAGGTCTAGCTGTTGGAGAATGGCTAGGTTCTGGTGATGCTGTATTGCTCTTTATTTTGTTGCATGTTCTTCTGCCTTGATGTCTGCCCATCTTCTAGTAGTTTCGTTCTTGTTCTTTTCAGTGTACTTGGTCCAGACAGAGCTGACAGATTTAGAGAGCCTCTCTCTGGTCCAGATTGAAGCTCTGGGCTGGATGGGAGCTCTGGTCCAGAAGAGAGTGCTAGCCTGATAGGAGCTGGGTGGCTGGACTCTAAGTCTCAGGCAGTCCCTGGGGTCTCCTTATCTTGTCCAGATGGGAGCTCCTCTTGTCCAGATGGCAGTTCTGGGACAGGATGGAATCTCTGGTCCAGATAGGAGTTCTGGGGCGGATGGGAGCTGGGGGCTGGTCTCTGAGTCTCGGGAAGTGGCTGGGGTCTCTGGCAGATGGGTGTGGGGGCAGGGCCTGGAGTTTGTAGGGTTCACCAGAGGGTCTTGGTGAGGGGGAACCTTCTTGGTGGGGATGGGGTTCCTGCCCTATGGCTAGAACCTGGGGCCCAGTTGTGCAGGTCTTCCCTGTAGTGGTTGGTGCCCTGGGCTGTGACCCAGGTGCAGGCCTCTCTGAGTGTGACCTCAGGCACTCACCTCTGGTCCAGGTGGGAGTTCCAGGGCATGATGCAAACTGGGGGCTTGTCTCTGATTCTCAGGAAGTGGCTGGGGTCTTGGACAAATGGGTTTGGGGGCAGGGTGTGGAGACTGCAGGATCTGCCTGTAGTCTTGGAAAGGGGAACCTTCCCACCCTGAAATGTGATTTTATTTGTATGTTAATAAAGTTGCCGTGGGGTCAGAGCAAGCTATTGCAGAAGCTGGGTGGTGGTCGTTACATGCCTTTAATCCCAGCACTTGGGAAGCTGATCTAGGCAGATTCCTGTGTGTTCAAGAATACATAAAGCATTGTGACACAAGCCTTTAACCTCAATACCAACCATAGAAGACCTGGAGGTCTGTACAGACAGGCAGTGACAAGGAGGTCACGTGGTTGGGTTTACAACTAATGAAAAGATAGAACAGAAAGTTTATAAAAAAGACAGGACACAGGAAGTAGCAGAGAGGAAAGACAGCAGAAGCAGTGAAGAGCAAGGTTTTAAACTCTCAGCTATTGCTCTGACCACTTGGCTTTTAACTCTGCAATTGTCTCTGTGTTTCTTATTTAACAAGATGCTTACATCTATAGCCATATTCTTTAGGTCCCTGAAAGGTTTGAAGATGACCTGGCTATATATAATATATCTGCTCAAACTTTAAAACATACCTAATATGATTACAACTTCAATTGTAATGTCTATCTACTAACTTTCATTTTTTATATCCTAATCATTGGTAATAACAACATTCAAGGATTAGTAAATTGCATTACATTGTTAAATGAAATATATAAGTTCAATATTCTGAACAAGATTAGACATATATGTACAGCATTTTCTACCAATATCAATCTCAATATAATTTATGTACAATATACAAAAATCCAATCCAATGTAACGTATTTAAAACTGGTAATTGTCTTTTAAAAGTAGATTCAACTATATATCTTTTTTTCACTTTTCAGAGTAGATTCAATAATCTTCCCTCTGTTATATCATTTCTATATAACTTTTTTTTATACAAGAACCTTAAATCTAATCTCCTTTTTTAAGCCCTTTTCCTAGCCATTAACAACAACCTCTAACTAACCCTCCTAAACAATGAAAATTATCCCAAACCCAAAACCCACTGAAAGACCAAAAACCACCCATCCCACACCACCTCTTTGGAAATGTGGGTGTTGTGTTTTTTAAAATTGCTTCCTGCTGGTTATGGGTGAAGGCATCTTTACTCTGAAAAGAAAAATTTTGGGTTAACTGTCAAATTCTAGGAAAGTTAGCTATATCATTTGTTGTCCAGTCTGTGCATAATTCCAAAGTCTTTGTTCAACTGGATCATCTCAGCTAGCCATTTTGAAATTGTTCTGAGCAGTTTGTAGTCCAAAGCTGATCTGTGGGTGATGCTTGTCAGCTTAGTGGTATTATCATTGTCCATGTGAAATCATTGTTGTGGGGACCCATCATCTTTCTGGAGACTTCAAGTTGGGTATTAGGCCTGGTCATGATTCCCTGCAGAGACTCAATCACAAAAACATGTATAAGCAGCTAATTGAAGCCTTATAGAATTCTAGAATTAGTTAGCACTCTTTATGACCATTACTAGCATAACAAATATTTAAAACATATATATATATATATATATATATATATATATATATATATATATATTATAAATTTTGATATAAAATTCATACTTTAAGAAAAGTTTAAAGAAGCAGAATAGAATCAAAGAATTGAGATTAGTAGTAATAAAATAGTCCCTTAATATTTCTTTCTTCTGTCCCATATCAGAAGATGGCTCTTTCTTCTGGCATGATACACAGATTTTGTTTTTTTCCTTTTAACAACAGGCTTGGATTTAAAGAAGGAGAGAGCCATTCTCCAACTCCAAAGCCAGCTTTAATTTTTAATTACAAAAGACAATTTGTGTTAAGTATCTTTAGAGAAGAGCAGGAACAAACATTTAGGAAGACTTAAAAAATTTTATGGATGATATATCAATAGGCCAATTTACTCCTTTTCTTGGGACATTTTGTTCTAGATGATTTGTCCTTTTTCTTCAGCTGTTTCATTAGTCCAGTGTTCTTCAGATTTCTTAGCCTTCGTTCTCCTAAAAAACAAAAACAAAAACCTTTTCCCAAAACTAACTTTGTGGAGCTTCCATTTTGGCAATTTATATTTGATTAAAGAAAAGGCAAGTGTTAATGGTATATGTTAGTTTAAATTGAATGGTCATGCTGGTTGATGAACTATCACCTCTTCTAACTAAGAGGTCTCTCTTGTTTAAGTCAAATCTTTATTAATTTTGAGGGTATCCACAGCTTATCTTCTCCTGTAGAAACAAAAGCAAAACCTCATCCTCAACAAAGCAGATTTTCAATTTTCTTGTTTTTTCTTCAGTTTCTTCAGTGTTTCAAAGTGTTCATAATTCTTTGGTTTGATTTCTTCCTAGGTATTTAATTTTGGGAGCAGCAATTGTGACCTCAACATGCTTGTTACTGATATAATGAGACCATTCATGTTTGTGTGTTGCTACACTATTGAAAGCTTATTAACTGGTTATTTAGTAAATCTTCTCACCACTATATATAAATAAATCCCCATGCCTAACAAGACTAATATTTCCTTCATCCACTCATCCTGCCATTTTTTTTAATTCACAAGGCTGAAATAGACTCAAAACATCTACTACAGATGAGAACAAAAATACAATTAACTCTATATCTCTTCCTGATCTAATTTTTTCAAATATTCAATCTATTTTTCAGTGTCTTAATTTGTCAACAATTGATCAACAATAGTATATTAAGAATTCTGAACATGGAAACATGGAAAATTGTCATCTTATCTAAACTGGCCCAAGATTTCTACTCATATAAATTTGAGGAGTTTTTACTGAAAAATCAATTTTATTGGTGAATAAGCAAATATTTGTAATTGGGAACAATGAATGTAAATTATATATAATCAGTATTCCTCTTTTGTTCTAATATTTTTGAAGAAACGAATTATTTAAAATTTATTTGTTACAAATTTTGGAAAAATGTAAATATTATGGTAATTTTGTGTGCTATATAAATGCCTTCTGCAAAAGCTAAACAAAACTTGTACTTAGAGCTGTGATTCTAAGTCTTGTAAATGCTTTTTTCTTCCCATATCTGCAGTGATAGTCTCACTGCTTTAATTTTTTGTCAATCAGCATTATGAGCTCTTTGTTTTTTATCTTGTCCTGATTACCTGAGCACCAGTAAATCTTTCTTAGATCTTAAAGTGGAACACAGGCTGGTGTTCTAGTTTGCCTCATACTTATATTAATAGGCTTCTATTAAGGTTGGCTCCTTGAGTTTGTTGGTTTGTTGACCTTGAGAGGGTCCACTGACAGTCCATCTCAATGTACACACTTTTAGGGAATTTCTACATCTATAGTTTTGCTGTGGTGGGTAAAACTCTGAAAAGTATACACAGACCAGTGTATCCATTACTGTACTCCTCACCTCCCATTTCCTGTTGTGTTGACTTCTAGATCTTGCAGTCTTTCCCTGAAAAGATAAAGGTGGGAAAAGGAAGCACTGGGGAGGAAGTTGTTTCCATTAGTATCCCGATTTGAAGGATAGATTCTTAGTGTCTGGTAACTATAGCCTCTGGGACCCAGTGTGGTATTTAGGAAGTTGGAGAGATAAGACTTTCTTTTATGTTTATTTCTTACCTAAGCTGAGCAGTAAAAACATACACAAGCCACCAGGTGGAATTCTGAAGTCAATGACAAAAATGCATTTTCAGGAAAAAGTCTCTCATATTCTGGAAATTAGATAGCTTGAAGTTCTGATTTTCTCATAACACTTTTTCTTCTATGTTTCTTTTCTGTGTTTGTGTGGGTTTCTTACTAATAGTTTGGGAACACCCAAATTGGAAAATTATTAATATATTAAATGAATTGCCATGAACATATTAGTTGATATATCTGAAAACATTGAAATTCTATGATTTGGAAGTACTCAATAACTTTGTCATGATGTTAGAATCTTCAACCCTAACATGGGATAGTATATGAAAGAAAGAACTAAAATGTATCAGTCATGAAAGAGAAATCATCATTCACAGGTCAGCTTGGCGCTTCTTTCCTTTTCTGATGTCTTGTTGGCCTCTTATCATATTCATGCTCGTTAACACTTACATGAGAGGTTTAAAGTGTTGACATTTCAATCTGTCAACTTTACTGCTCATTAGAAACTTATGTAAAGCGCAATAGGTGGAGTGATCAAAGGCTAAATGGAGGTTAGAAGTTTTCTTTGGGTTTCACTTATCTCCCCGTCATTAACACAAATAATATATAGAGAGAGCTGTATTATGTAATTTAGAGTTTGATGGAAGGAACACATGTTGAAAATCTGAAGGAGGGTTAGGAACATAGATGTGGTAATTCAATCAGAGAGTGATGGAAGCTATAGGCACACAAAGGAGTTAACATGACTCTGTGTAGTGTTGCATAAAGGTGAGCATTATTAATGGTCTTTGTGTAGTTGAGAAAAATGGATATAGTAGATGACATTTAAAGCCCTAAAATGGTGAGGTGCTGAGAGAGCACAAAGCAGGTGCCCTTAAGGAGGTGCTTAAGTCATCAGTATGGGTCTGTACATAGGATGCAGTTGATGAAGCAAAATTTACAATAGAACTAACATTTCTTTCAGTTCAACTACATGTTCTCTTAACTTCTGTACTTTTCATTCACCCTTATGAAATATAAATCTGAAAGGTATAAGGCATAGTATGCAAATTTAACTTTGGACTGACTTTCCCCTTGACCTACATCTTTCATCAAGCATTATTTGATCATTTTGGTCTTTTCAAAAATCATGAGACACTTTAATGATCAAATTAAATGTCTTCATGGAGTAGATGAGTAAATTGTAGTGGATATATTTATATAAATATGATAACTTTTGCTTTCATAATGAAAGTATTACATATCATTATTGTCAGTGTTTATGTATAGAACACAGATATTTTCTCTTCTTTCAGTATCAAATTTTCAGATAATTTTACATTTACATATTTAGAGTCCTCCTTTAAGAGTAGTATAATCATTCAAGCAATAGTATAAAATTTCCATTTTAAAAGAATTTCTACTATATTCTATTATTTCAGAACATAGCCCTTTGGAAAGAATTATCATATTTGTAGACCACTATGGATTTTTAACTGATGCGATATAACACACCTTATTTAATTTTCTAGCATGACTATCAAAAAGGTATCATTCACTATGCCATTTCCTTACCTCAATTTTTATGTCAGAAAGTTGGGGAGAGTTACAGTCTTGTTTACTGCTGTAAGATATATACCATACAGTTGAGAAATCATAAAAACCTCTAGAAAGTGGGAAAACATGCACCATCAAATATTGTGTGATATGATTTCAAGGAAGGGTCAGAAAGATATTTCAGACTTGGCATGGGCTTTGAAGGATAGCTAAGACATAGAGTTGGATTTTAATAATGATTCAACAACTGGATGACCCTACATATGTAGCACAATAAAAATACATAATTAATCTTTGTTTTTGAACAGTAATCTATATATTGAAAAAATCATAAACATGTGTTAATTTAAATGAATATCTAAAACAGGTAAGATTCTGTCTAACAATACATAGTGTGTAACCACAAACTATTTAAAAGCTGTTTATATAGAGAGGTGTGTCTTAGCATTAAGTTAAAATAAATAAACAAGAAGTAAAATAAAATTTGGGAATATACAAAGGTGGAAATTGAAGTGAAGATATTTTGCAAGCATTTTATTGTATCTGAATTACCCTAAAACATGAAAGATTTGGGTCTCACTTAGTTAAGAACTGCAATTTTCTTATTTTAATTTCCACATGGCAAGAACCATTACTTTCATATAAATTATATTTTCTCAGAAATGTAGAGATAGAATCAACTAGAATAATATGTTGGAAAAGGAAAATATTTCTTAAAATCTCTCCTCCTGAGTATTAAAAGAGCCATTTATGTGGATTAGCTGGCATGACATTCAGAGATTACCATTTTGTGAACTAATATCTTTAATAAAAACTATGTAAATTTAATTGTACATGTTTCCATTTATTGTCAGAAGTAAAACTCCAATATTGGTCTGCTTTACTAAAGATTAATCATTTGGTGGCCACTACACTCTGTTTTAATTTAATTCTGCTTTAGTAGATGTCTTCCCAGACTATTTTGAGCTTCATGTAATAATTATTAGTAGGTGTCATTTATAACTTTGTTCCCAGGTGGTCTAGACCTTTGAGATGTCAGTCACCATCAAGATCTGCTTGGAGAAAAAAGGTTGATAGGGAGCAAACTCAACAATGAAATACAATTTTTTAAGGTCTTGAAGCTGAAAAAAACTTTATGCTTACTTTATACGAAATGTATCTTACATGTAGAATTTTGATAAAACTCTAGAAAATAACAGCAAGAACACAAGTCTCACATATTTTGATTAATCTAGTCTAAACCCCCTAAATTTTAGAATACTATTACTAGTTATATGAAATGTCTTTTTGTTAGAATTTTGAACAGGTATGAGCCAGTATTTTAAAGAGTACATTAAAAATGTCAATCATTTGCTTGATATCTATAATAGATGGCAAAACTAAGAAGGACTCCCTCTGTTCCAGCCAGTCCCTTACTACTCTCCTCCATCTTCCCAATGTGATGTCTAGGCTCTTTTACCATCTCTCAAGAAAAAGTCTCTGAAAAATTTTCATCTTACTGTTTAACTACTGTCATTGTCAAGTAATATTTCTGTGTATAGTGTCACTGGAAACCATCTTCCATTACACACACACACACACACACACACACACACACCAATCACTATCTAAAATTGTGTGTTATTGTTTCAAAACCACCTTGAATTTCAACAGTAGATATTTTAGCTTTTCAAAGTCCAGGCACTATTTCAGTTCCAATGAACATCTGAAATATCCACTTAGTGAATTGTAATAGCTGCTTTCACTTTACAGGGAATGTTTGTTGATTCATAATACACATTTTCAAATTTTCCCTTTATAATAGAAATCTGAAGAAAGTAATTAAAAGCTTTTATTTCTCACATTCTCTTGGGCTTCCTGTAGTCATGTGATTACATAATAGGCAATGAGATGCAGAAGGAAGTAGTCAGGATGTCTAGTAGGACCAATGGAATGGTAAGAATTGGCCTGGAATATGTACCCAAAAGCTAACACTCTAGAAATTATCTTAGCCTTGAAGTGACCACAGAAACAATATGAAAGAACATGAAAGAACAACCTTGAAGCAAGGTGGTACTGTTGGCAACTAAGGCTATATCAAGGTTGAAAAACCAAAGGGACCTGGCATTACAGGTGTGCTCTCTTATTTTATAATAAGGAAAGTAAATTTTGTCCTACAGTAATATAAAAATTAATGATGTTTAAAAGTCTAGGAAGAAAATTTCAAGTATGTTAATGTTAAATTAATAAACATGGCTGAACTCTATATTCCTTGATTATTTCAAAATTTAAAATTCAAATTCCTAATATTTCCATGCTACTCACTGATGCCTTATCTCATCTGAACATTCTACTTTTCTTATAACCACTCTCCACTGAAACTGTAAACTATACTCTAAGGCTTTGTTCGTGCTCCAAGTCCATTTTCATATACTGTCTATTAAAGGTAAAAAATGGAGCAACATTTTAAAGATGATATTGCATTGTTGTGAATGGAGAGATGAGAGCAGGCCACCAGCCTAGGTTCAAAATTTGCTTCACCACTTGCAAGTTATATTGAGTTTTTGGAAGCTGTTTAGCCTCACCAGGCCTTCTTTGCCTCATCTATAAAAAGAGACAATCATACTTGCTTAACAGCTTTGTAGTTAGAACATTTTAATAAAGCACATATGACTTTACTATTAAGTAAAATTTCAGTTGTACCCAGATGAAATAAAGTATGCTAATATAGATTCTGATACTGCCTAGCTGTATCATTTCCCTAAATTCTGTGAGACTTAGTTTTCTGAATTGAAAATGGTGTCCTAAACTTATTGTATAGTATAAGTATGTCCTATGCAATATTTAGTACATATTTACAAAATATTGTAATTAACCTTTAATTAGGAATCTTACTTCCTCTACCTAAACATAGTACTCTTCTTATGAAATGAATAAGTGAATTAGTTTTCCTGTATTCTCATTTTTTTCATAAGAGGGGGCAATGTCTAGAAAGGACTCTAGGTTCTGCTCTGAGAAACCAGAAAAACTGTGTATCAAGTTGGCTCATCCATATTACACAAAGCAAGTGTCTAGACAGAACAGAGTCCTATAGGATAATGGTATACTTCTCTCTTCCCTATAGCTAGCTTAGGAGGTGGTGAAAATTATCTGAAGATTTTGAGTAACACAGGAAAAGACAGAGAGAGAGGAATGTGTTCTTCCTTTCTCCTATGCAGCTTTATGTGGGTTTGGGAACTGTAGGCTCTGCCCTAAAACCTGAGTCCAAATTTTCTCTAACTGGATTTTAGCATATCTCTGGTTTCTAACATCTAGTCATCTAGAAATATGACATGTGGTTCTCTATGATTGCTTTTTCCTAGCTTTTCCCATTGTAATTCACAAAGAAAATTAGAGCACTTCAAATCTAAATATAAGAAATATATTGGTTGTCTCCTAGCACTCTCTCCTTCCCTGACCTGATGCCCCCTGTTCCCATCCCTACTCACACCAGTCCCTACACAAAATCTATTCTATTTCACCTTGCCAGGGAGATTTGTGCATCTCCTCCTCCCCCTAACTCTGCTCTTTATCTACTTACTCTGGATCTGTGGATTGTAGTGTGACTATCCTTTACTCAACAGCTAATATCCACATACAAGTGAGTACATATCATGTTTGTATTTCTGAGTCAAGGTTGACTCCCTCATGATGATTTTTTTTCTAGTTTCATCCATTTTCCTGCAAATTTCATGATGTCATTTTTATTAACAGCTGAGTAATACTCCATTGTGTAAATTCACCACATTTTCTTTATCCATTCTTTGGTTCAAGGACATCTGGGTTGTTTCCAGTTTTAGGTTAATATGAATAAAGCCACTGTGAACAAGTATCCTTGTAGAAGAATTGGGTGTATTTTGGGTATATGATAAAGAGTGGTATAGCTGGATTTTTTTTTATTGTTAATGCTTGGCCAGATAGCTCAGGCTTATTACTTAGTAGGGCCTACATTTTAAATCAATCCATATTCCTCATTTATGCTCTGCCACATGACAGTGCCTTTATTAGTATGGCCCATTCATCTTGCTTCTCTCCCTCTCCTCTCAACTCTCTGACTCTGCCCTTCTTTCTCCCTGCACCTTCAGTTTGATCAACCCACCTATAATTTTTGCCTGGCTATTGACCAGTCAGCTTTTATTAGCCAATGAAAGTAATACATATTCATAGTGTAAAAAGTATTGTTCCACAGCAGTCACATTTTTTTTCAGTTGAAAATTACTTTGATCACATTACCTCATTTATTTATTCAGTTATTTAGTTATTATACAGGGATATAACACATTTTCACTAAAATGCATAATATTCTTTGAGCTTACCTGCCATTTTTTCAACTTATTTTTTATTACTAAATTTATTTAACATACAAACCACAATTTCCCCTCCCTCCTCTCTTCTTGTCTCCTTCCCCACCTCCATTATACCCCACCACTCACTCCTCAGAAAGGGTAAAGTGTCCAATGAGAGTCAGCAATGAATGGCATTTCAAGTTGAAGCAGGACCAAGCTTCTCTCCCTGTATGAAGGCTGAGTGAGGCATCGCATCATAGGGAATAGATTTCAAAAACCAAGCTCATGCCAGGGACAGATCCTGATCCCACTGATAGCGATCCCACAAATAGGTCAAACGATACAACAGTCACCCACATGTAGAGGGCTTAGGTCAGTTCCATGTAGGCTCCCTAGCTGTCGACCTAGAGTACCTGAGCTCCCACGAGCTTAGGTCAGCTGTTTCTGTGAGTTTCCCTGTCATGATCTTGACCCCGCTCCTTGCTTATATCATCCCTCCTTCTCAATTGGACTCTCAGAGCTCAACCCAGTGTTTGGCTGTGGATCTATGCATCTGTTTCCATTAGTTACTAGATGAAGGTTCTCTGATGACAATTAAAGCAATCTGATTATAAGAGATAATTTCTCTGACACCAGGCCTCTCCCCAATGCCATACTGGTCCCATTTATTAAGGTCCCTCTCCCTCCCTCTCTCTCTCTCTCTCTCTCTCTCTCTCTCTCTCTCTCTCTCTCTCTACCTTCCCCAACTTGACTTTCCCAATCCCTCATGTTCCCATCCTCCATTGCTTCCCCTTTACCTCCACCTCCAGTTTACCCTAGAGTTCTCCTCTATTTCCCCTTCCCAGGGTGATCCATACATCACTCTTAGGGTCCTTCTTATTACCTAGTTTCTGTAAGGCTGTGGATTGTAGGCTGGTTACCCTTTCCTTTACATCTAATATCCACTTATAAGTGAATACATACTATTTTTGTATTTCTGGGTCTGAGTTACCTCATTCAGGATGATTTTCTCTAGTTCCATACATTTGCCTATAATTTCATGATGTCATTTTTTTTTTTATTGCTGAGTAGTACTCCATTGTATAAATGTGCCACATTTTCTTTATTCATTCTTTGGTTCAGAGGCATCTAGATTGTTTCCAGGTTCTGGCTATTATGATGCTGTTGCTATAAACATAGTTGAGCTAGTAGTGTCCTTGAGGTATGAATGAGCCTTCTTTGAGTAAATGCCCAATCTTGAGATAGATTGATTCCCAATATTCTAAGAACCCACCATACTTATTTAAAGTAGCTGTACAAGTTTGCATTCCTACCAACAGTGCAAGAGTGCTCTCCTTACTCTATATCCTTTCCAATACAAGTTGTCATCAATGTTTTTTATCTTAGCCATTCTCACAGGTGTAAGATGGTATCTCAGCATTGTTTTTGATATACATGTCTCTGATAACTAAGGATGTTGAGCAATTTCTTAAAAGTCTTTCAGCCATTTGAGAATCTTCTGTTGAGAATACTCTGTTTAGATCTGTTCCCTATTTTTCACTTGTATCATTTGGTATTTTCTTGTCTAGTTTCTTGAGTTCTTTGTATATTTTGGAGATCAGCCTTCTGTCAGATGTGGGGTTGGTGAAGATCTTTTCCCATTTCTGTAAGCTGCCATTTTGTTTTATTGACTGTGTCCTTTGCCTTACAAAAGCTTTTCAGTTTCAGGAAGTCCCATTTATTAATTGTTGTCCTCAGTGTCTGTGCTATCAATGTTACATGTAGGAAGTGGTCTTTTGTGCCAATGCATTCAAGGCTACTTCCCAATTTGATTTCTATCAGGTTCAGTGTAACTGGATTTATGTTGAGGTCTTTGATCCACTTGGACTTGAGTTTTGTGCATGGTGATAGATATGGGTCTATTTGCATTCTTCTACATGCTGAAATCCAGTTATTACAGCACCATTTGTTGAAGATGTGTTCTCTTTTCCATTGTACAATTTTGTCTTCTTTGTCAAAAATCAGGTTTTCATAGTTTTGTGGATTTCTTTCAAGGTCTTCAATTCAATTCCATTGATCCACATGTCTGTTTTTATGCCAATACCAAGCTGTTTTTATTACTAAAGCTCTATAATAGAGCTTGAAATCAGGGTGGTAATGACTCCAGAAGTTCCTTTAGTGTACAGGACTGTTTTAATTATCCTGGGCTTTTTGTTTTTCCAAGTTGAGTATTGTTCTTTACAGGTCTGTGAAAAAGTGTGTTGGGATTTTGAAGGGGATTGCACTGAATCTGCATAGCTGTTTTTTCCAGTCCTACCCACTCCATATTCCCACACTAAGTAAACACACAGAGGCTTATATTAATTAACTATTTGGCCTAATGGCTCAGGCTTCTTGCTAGCTAGATCTTACACTTAAATTAACCAATAGTTCTTACTTACATTTAGCCATGTGACTTGGTACCTTTTCCTAGTTCTGCCTTTACATCTTGCTTCTCATGGTGATGGCTGGCCATGTCTCCTGACTCAGCCTTCCTGTTCCCAAAATTCTCCTCTCTCTTTGTTCCGCCTATACTTCCTGCCTGGCTACTAGTCAATCAGCACTTTATTTATTAACCAGAGCAGCACATTCACAGTATACAGAAATCCACAGCAATCCCTCCCCTTTTTTTTTGCTGTGGATATTGCTCTGTATAAATGAAATGCTGATTGGCCAGTAGTCAGGCAGGAAGTATGGGCAGGACAGAGAAGAGAATTCTGGGAACAGAAAGGCTGAGTGAGGAGATGCCAGCCTGCCATCCAGGGAGCAGCAAGTAAAGACAGCAGGTAAAGCCACAAAATGTGTTGCAACATACAGATGAACAGAAATGGGCTGAGTTTAAATATAAGAGCTAGTCAGTGATAGGCCTGAGCTAATGTCTGAGCAGTTTAATTAATATAAGCTTCTGAATAATTATTTTATAAGTAGGTATAGGGTCCATGAGGCTGGGCAGGATGGGTAAAAACTTCAGCTACAAATCTGTAGATCACTTTTAGTAAGATTGCCAGTTTTATTATGTTCATTCTATGTGTCCAAGATCATGGGAGATCTTTTAATTTTCTGAATTCTTCTTGAATTTCTCTCTTCAAAGACTTAAAGTTCTTGTCATACAAGACTTTCATTTGTTTGGTTAGAGGTACCCCAAGATATTTTGGATTATTTGTGGCTATTATAAAGAGTGTTTTTATTCTGACTTCTTTCTCTGCCCATTTACCATAGTAGGAAGGCTACTAATTTTTTGAGTTAATCTTTTTTTCTCCTTTTTTTTTTTAGTTAATCTTTTATAACGCCACATTACTAAAGGTGTTTACCAGCTGTTCCCTGGTAGATTTTTTTGGGGGTCACTTATGTATACTATCATATCATCTGCAAATATCAAAAGTTTGACTTCTTCCTTTATAATTTTTATCCCCCAATCTCCTTTTGTTATCTCATTGCTCTAGCTAGAACTTTGAGTAGTATACTGAACAGATATGGAGAGAATGGATAGCCTTGTTTTGTTCCTGGTTTTAATGCAATCACTTTGAATTTCTCTCCATTTAATTTGATTTTGGCTCTCAGCTTGTCATATATTGCTTTTTATTATGTTTCGGTATGTTCCTTGTATCTCTGAAATCTCCAAGAACTTTATCATGAAGGGGTGCTGGATTTTGTCAAAGATTTTTCATTTCTGATTTTGTTAATTTGGATTTTCTCTCTCTGCCTTCTGGTTAGCTTGGATAAATGTTTTCATATCTTGTTTTGTCAAAAAATACTTCTTTGCTTCCCTGATACTTTATTATGTTCTCTGTTTCTATTGTATTTATTTCAATCATGAGCTTGATTATTTCCTGCCACCTACTCTACCTGGATGAATTTGGTTCTTTTGTTCTAGAGGTTTCAGGTGTGCTGTTAAGTCAGTGGTATGAGAATTCTCTAATGTTTTGCAGGTACTTAGAGCTATGAACTTTCCTGTTAGCACTGCTTTCATAGTGTCCCATAAATTTGGGCATGTTGTACATTCATTTTCATTAAATTTTAGGAAGTCTTAAATTTCTTTTTTTATTTCTTCCTTGACCCAGTGGTGATTCAGTTGAGATGGCATCTGTGGTCTCTTGGTGTCTGCAAAACATCTGTCCAGGACTTTCTGGCATTTAGAGTCTCTATTGAGAAGATGGATGTAGTTCTGATAGGTCTACTTTTACATATTACTTGGTCTTTTTCCTTTACAGCTCTTAATATTATTTCTTTATTTTTTACATTTAGTGTTTTTATTACTATGTGGAAAGGGGACTTTTTTTTGGTCCAGTCTATTTTGTGTTCTGTGAGCTTCTTGTATCTTCATAGGCATTTTGGGAAAGTTTTCTTCTATGATTTTGTTGAATATATTTTATGTGACTTTGAGCTGAAGTTCTCTTTCTTCTATCCCTATTTTCCTTAGGTTTGGTCTTTTCATGATGTTCCAGATTTCCTGGATTTTTGTGTTAAAAATTTGTTAGATTTAACTTTTTTGGGGGGCTGATGTTCGTTTACACAGATTTTCCATTTCCAGCATTCCCTCAGTTTATAGTTTCTTTATTGGCTTTACTTCAATTTTCAAGTCTAAAACTGTTTCCTTCAACCTGTTTGATTGTTTCTTCCTCCACTTTCTTTAAGAGATTTATTGAGTTCTTCTGATTTTTTGTTTTTGTTTGTTTGTTTGTTTTGTCTTTTCCTCTATTTCTTTAAGGAATTTTTAAATTTCCTCTTTAAGGGTCTCTATCATCTTTATAAAGTTATTTTAAGGTCATTTTCTTCTGTTTCATCTGCCTTGGGATGTTTATGTCTTGCTGTTGTAGATTTACTAGTGTATATGTTGCTCTTTATGTTGTTGAATGTATTCTTACACTGCAGTTACCCATCTGGATTTAGGATAATTATGGGAACATGTGTTGATTCTTGTGATGTCTTTGTTGGATGTGTCTTTTGTTCCTTGGTTGTCTGTTTCCTTTATTGTCTCTTGCCCTGAGGGACCAAGGATTCTGGTTATTGACTGATTTTTCAGGTCTCAGCTAGGTTTGTGGAGGTTTGGGTGTCTAAATCCAGCATATCTTCTGGTTCTTTCAGCTAGTATAAGCTTTACTTGTGCCTATGGAATCTTTTCTTCCAACTGGTATAGGATTTCTCTGTGCCTGTTCTGCCAACTGGTGTGGGCAGTGCTTGATAGAATCTGCTGAGGTTGCTGGAACATTTCTTGATTTCTTTATTATTGGGTGATATTGAAACCTAATGCAACAGAAACTTCTTGGAACCTATGAAGCTGATCCTAGCAACAGATTCTTAGTAATAGATGCTGTGGAGCCTGAACTAGCCATATTCTACAACCAGGTGACTGGGACACCAACCCAGCCACAAAATCTATGACACCTGCCCTGTCTGTAAGATGTACTGGGGCAATGGTGGCTCAGAGCTTGTGGGAATAGTCAACCAATGACTGGTCAAACCAGAGGTTCACACCACAAGAAGAAACCCATGTCTGACACTGCCAAGATGGCCAGGATCCAGAAGTTGAGTAGTTCAGAGACCTAGGGTAGAACTAAATATGACTGACCAAAATAAATTCAATGAAATTATTTCTATTGATATTCTACTATACTCTCATTAGATCTGTGCCTAACCCAGTCATCACAAGAAAGGCTTCCTCTGCCAACTGATTGGAGCAAATACCCACAGCCAAACATTAGGCAGAACTTGTGTAACTCTGCAGAAGAGGAGGAGAAAGGACTGTAGGAGCCAGAGGATCAAGGATATCAGGAGAACACAGCCCACAGAATCAACTAATCTTGGCTAAAAGGGGCTCACAGAGACTGAAGCAGCAACCACAGAGCCTGCCTAGGCCAGCACCAGGCCATCTGCATACATGCTGTTGTTCTTTAGCAAGGTGGGCAACAGAAGCCTGCCATGCTTCCCAGTCTCAAAAAGTAGGTGACACTATGATGAACTTTGTGATGGAGTAGTGGGGAAAACAGAAAAACAGAGCATCATGGAAAGAGGTAGAATTGGAGATATGGCAGTGATGATACCTGGTCTCACCCAGCTCCCATGGTCCCGCACCAAGTAAACACACAGAGGCTTATATTAATTAAAACTGGCCATTTGCTCAGGCTTATTACACCTAAACTAACCCATAATAATTCTTATTTCTGTTTAGCCATGTGGGTTGGTACCTTTCTTCAGTTCTGCCTTCACATTTTGCTTCCTCTGTGTCTGGTTGGCGACTCCCTGACTCAGCCTTTCTCTTCCCAGAATTATCTTCTCTGCTTGTCCCACCTATACTTCCTGCCTGGCTACTGGCCAATCAGCACTTTATTTATTAACCAATCAGAGCAGCACATTCACAACATACAGAACAGTATCCACAGCACTTTCCCTTTTCTTTTTTCTTTTTCAAAAAGGAAGGTTTTAACTTTAACATAGTAAAATTACATATAAGAAAACAATTATCAAGCAAGAATTATAGTTATAATATCTAGTCTATTTGTATTTAGCAAAATTAAAGAAGATATTCTATGCATCCTATATTTGTGAGTCTACAGTTTCATATCTAACTTAAATTTTGTCATAACTAAGGGAATTTAACTATCTAGTCTTCAACTACATCAAAGACCTCAGAAGGATTTATTATCACTTAAGTAAACAAGAAATGTATTATAAACACCTTTCAAAAATCTAGAATGACAGAGACAGCTGTCTGCCTGGACAGTCATCCATAGTTCCTCTGTGGGCTTAGACCTTCTAGAAAGATCACCATGGTTCATGATGCCACCAGAGGCCATGTTGGTATCTGTGGCTCAGGCTCCTGCTCCAGGCCATGATGAAGCCCAAGATCCACATGGACATACACAGTCTGTTCCACAAAGTGCCACTGACGGAAGCCTTGGTGATGTCCTTGGGCTTTGTTGCCTTATGGGGCCATGTTGATGTAAGTGGCCTATGTAGCTAACCTGAGGTCATGTTGATGCCTGTGGTCTGTGCTGCCAATGAGGGACATGAATAAGTTGGTGGTCCTGATCTGGCTGAGGGACCTGTTGATATCTATGGTACTGATGTTCTCTTTCTTTTTTTCTTTTCTTTTTCTTTTCTTTTTTTTTTTGAGCTGAGGATCGAACCCAGGGCCTTGTGCTTGCTGGGCAAGTGCTCTACCACTGAGCTAAATCCCCAACCCGGTACTGATGTTCTCAAGGGCCATCTTGATGTCTGTGGCCAGTGTAAGCACCTAAGTCCATGCAGATATCCTTGGTTCAAGCCACTGCCTGAAGGCCTATTGATGTCTGTGGTCCATGTAGCAACTGAAGGCCCTGTGCAGATCAGTAGTCCTGAAGCAGCTAGTGGGGCTGAGTTGATGGTTGTAGTCCATCTAAGTCCAGGTGGATGTCCATGGTCTATGCCATATTCTGAAGCTATGTTGATACCTTTGAGCCATGCTGATGCCAAGGAACAGGCTCATATAAGTGGCCAGAACAGCTATCTGGAGCCATGTTTATTTCTGAGGTCTGTACTACCTTTAAAGGCCATGTCTGGGATCCAAAATCTTGTGGCTGGGGTCTATGTTGATGTCTATGACCAATGTTACCACTGAGGGCCACATGGCTGTTCACAGTTTATGCTGCAACCTGAAGCCATGTTGACGTCCATGGGCCATGCTGCAGCAGAAGGCCATTTTGATGTGAGTGGCTTGCACTGCCACCTGAGTCCATAATGATGCCCATGGTCTGGGCTGCCTCAGAGGGCCCCATGGTCCTACTGTAGCTAGAGGCTGTGTTCATGGTGTGTGTTATCATCAGAATGTAGCTAGAAGTTTCTCCATTCCTGCCTGGGCCCTGAAGTCCCATGGCCTGCTTATAGAATAATCACACAGAGGCTTAATATTAATTTATTACTGCTTGGCCATTAGCTCAGACCTACCAGTTACTAGCTCTTACACTTAGACTCAGCCCATTTCTGCTAATCTCTGTGTCACCACATGTTCCATGGCTTTACCTGTGGGCCATTACATGCTGCTCCCCAGATGGCAGGCTGGTGTTTTCTGACTCAGTCTTCATCCTCCAGAATTCTCCTTGTCTGCTAATCCCACCAATACTTCCTGCCTGGCTACTGGCTAATCAGCATTTTATTAAACCAGTGTACAAAAGCATTATCCCCCAGCATTTCCCCTTTTTGTTTAATTAAAAAGGAAGGTTTTAACTTTAACATAGTAAAATTACACATAACAAACAAGATTTGCAGTTACAATATCCAGTCTATTTGTACTTTGTAAAATTAAAGATATCCTATCTATCCTATATTTGTGAGTCTAAAGTTTAATATCTACCTTATCTCTTATCATAACCAAAGAAAACCATAATCATAATTATCTAGTCTTCAACAACATCAAAGATCTCAGAAGGATACAATATTATCTAAGTAAACAGGAAGAGCATTGTAAGCAAGTTCCAAAATCTACAATGACAGAGACAGCTCCCTGCCTGGACAGTCATTCAAAGTTCCTCTGCAATATTGGGCCATCCATCTTCAGCCCATAGGTCTAGAGTCTCTCAGTTGTTTCTCTGTGTTTCCTGTAGAATGTCTGACAGTTTCTTCTGTGAAGCAGAAACCTGAAGAACCATCTCACCTTACAAAGTTCTGTGGTCACCTTCCTGTGGGTCATTTCCTGTGGTAACTTCCAGTTTATATAACATACTGTCAAGCAGTAAACACAAAGGTGCTGTTTTTACCAGTGATTAATGTTTGCCAGAAAGAAAGCAAACTCTATAATGAGTTTCTTGCCCATTATCTTCTCTGTAGTAGATTTGTGTTGCTAGGAGAAGATATGGCTCAATGTCCAAAAAGTCTAAGTTTTTAAAACAGGTTAAATGCCATATTCTATAGGTCTTTGAAGTCTTTGAAGATTACCTACCTAATTGAAATATATCTATGTATAGCTAGGAAACTTAACTAACATGACTATAAATTTGATTATCATAGATGACTAATTATTAATCTGTATTTCTCAATCATACATTATAATTTTAAGTGAGCAGAACAAGAACACCTTAAGTAGAGTGTTAAGAACACCTTAAACAAGAATGGAAATATAAAGTATAACAAAATTAACTTTCAATTTGTATCAATAAAGTAAAATCCATAGCAATGTAAAACATTTTAAACAAGTTGTTATCATATCATATACATATTCTACATTTCTATACTCTATCCCCATTTCTTCTTTTAGAAAGAGATTGACTAAGACCAATTTTGTAATCAACAATCTAAACAAAGACAAACATCCAAATCCATTTTTTTGGAATGTGGGAGTAGGTATATAGGCTATTTCTTGCTCATAAAGGATGCTGTATTCTTATAGGGATATGAAGAAAATTTTAGGATTATGGTCAAGGCCTGACTGGAGTATCTGTGAGGCTGTATTCTCTGAGCCAGTTGCCTTGAAGTTGATGTTGGATGTTGGATGATCTGGGCCATGGTATCATTGGAGACCTTTCAGGGGGTCTTGGCAGACTAGTTGAGTGAGGACTTTAGATAAGCCCTGCACTTTGGGATTATGAAAAGACTGGACAAAAAATGATACAACTACCTCTCCCAGAACTTGACAATTAACCCCAACTTTTTCTTTGCAGGGTCTGAAAAATCTTTAGATGCTTTTGCCCACAAACAGCAGGAAGTAATTTTAAGAACATGACACCCATATTCCCAAAAGGTGGGGTGGGTGGTTTTTGATCTTTCAGTGGGATAGTTGTCATTGTTTAGGAGGGTTGGTTACAAGTTGTTGTTAATGGTCAGGAAAAGGGCTAAATAAAGGAGATTACATTTAAGGTTCTTGTTTGAAAAAAAAAAAGGATATAGATAAGTGGTAGATTATTGAATCTACTCTGAACAAAAGAAATATAAATGATAGAATAAAAGGTAGATTATTGAATCTACTCTGAAAAGAAAAAAAGGAGGATATAGATATGATATAGATTAAAAGATAGATTATTGAATCTACTTTTAAAGACAACTGCTACTTTTAAATACTTTACATTATTTTGGATTTTTATATATCATATACAAATTATATATATTGAGAATAATATTGTTAGAAAATGCTGTACATTTATTTCTAATCTTGTTTGGATACCTATACAGTTCATTTAACAATGTAATGCAATTTGCTAATCCTTGAATGTTATTATTAACAACTGTTAGGATATAAAGAAATGAAAGTTAGCAGTGAGGCACTATGATTGAACTTGTAATCATATTAGGTATGTTTTCAAGGTCAAGCAGAGATATATGTTAGATACACAGGTCATCTTCAAATCCTGCAGAGATCTACAGAATATGGCATTTAAAATGTTTTAATAACTTAGAATTTTTCTTTTTTTATGACTAGAAGACATATCCATTCCTGGCAGCACCAATCTACTTCAGAAAAGATATGGACATTGAAGAAACTCACATGGAGTTAACTTCCAGTGTGGCAAAAGTTAGCCACTGGGCAACAAAGTGCCCTTGCATCAACTGCTGACAGTATGCTATCCAAAATGGACCAACAGAACACAAAACAAAGATCCTTGCCAAGACAAGTGTGGTTGTGACTTCAAAAACAGGCATCCTCTGAGGCCAGGACAATATGGCACCATTGCTGAAGTGGCTTTGCAATCCAGAAAAGGTACAGTGTCCATTCTTCAAAGGTAGCTGAATAGGCAATGGACTGATAGTTTCTGGTGTGCAGTGGAACAGTAGGTAAAACAGTTATTCTTAAAGGAGTAACTAGGTGGATTGAGTCTAACCTCTCAATTGTAGATTAATAAAGGAGGTGAAGCCACCCACAAGCTGAGAAGAATGGGATGTGGAGAAGAATGGGATGCTGAAATGAAGCCATCCACAAGCCATGAAGAATAGGTAGCTAAATTTCTAAAATACCAGTAATTTCCAGAATTTAAAATCCTGAATCATTACGAAACACAGGTGGAATTCAAGTTTATCTGGTACATGGAATACTTGCACTGAATTTGAGGTCAAGCTGTAGGCCTTGTGTACATCATACTTCACAAATGAGTCTTTCAGATATGCTAAGCCAGTAGGCCAAAGATGATGCCCCAATGTGTAGAGGAACCTCAGGTGACTGTCCAGACTGTTTCTGTCAACTCACATTTTGTTGGAACTCACTTGTTTGCACTTGTTGTTTTAATAGGCAATATTATTTCCTTCTTGGGTCTCTGAAGGAGTTGAAGATTAGACAGTTGCAGTTACAGTTTTCCTTGTGAAGAAATTTCAGAAAAGAAACTCACTAAAGAAATGTAAAGGGTATAGATTTCAAAGACATTTTAAGATGTTTTTCTGTTGGTAATACAAGTTAGGACAGAAAGTGAATTAGGACCAGAGGTGAGTGCCTGGGGTAATAGAGAGGCAACTACCCCTGGGTCCCACCCCTGGGAACCAGCCATCCTGGGAGGACCTGCCCAAGTTGGCCTGAGTTTGAGGCCATTTGGTGGGCCCTGCAGGAAGGCTCTCCTTTTCCAAGACTGCAGGCAGATCCTGCAGTCTCCACACCCTGCCCCACACCCATTTGCCCCAGACCCCAGCCACTTCCTGAGACTCAGAGACCAGCACCCAGTTCCCACCCACCCCTGAACTCCCACCAGGAGCAGAGGTGAGTGCCTGAGGTCACACCCAGAGAGGCACCTGGCTCACAGCCCAAGGCACCAACCACTCCAGGGAAGACCTGCCCAACTGGACCACAAGTGCTGCCCATAGAGCAGTCCCTCCATCCCCACTGGGAAGGTCCCCCTCTCCAAGACATTCTGGTGAACCCTACAACTTCCACGCCCTGCAACCACACCCATCTGCCAGAGACCCCAGCCACTTACTGAGACTTAGAAACCAGCCCCCAGCTTCCATCTTGCCCCAGAACTCCCATCTGGACAAGTGGTGAGCGCCTGGGGTTGGAGTCAGAGAGGCAACCACCTCTGGGTCCCACCCCTGGGCACCAGCCATCCCAGGAGGACCAGCCCAATGTGGCCCCAGTTTCTGGCCATTCCTCAGGCCCTGCTGGAAGGATCCCCTTTTACAAGACTGCAGGTAGACCCTGCAGTCTCCACACCCTGACAGCACACCCATTTGCCCTAGACCCCAGCTACTTCCCGAGACTCAGAGACCAGCCCCAGGTCCCATCCGCCCTGGAACTCCCATCTGGACCAGAGAGACCCCAAGCACAATCTGCCCCGGACCTCCAATCTGGACCAGAGCTTACATCCTGTCCCAGAACTCCCATCTGGACAAGAGGAGCTCCCATCTGGACAAGATAAGGAGACCCCAGGGACTGCCTGAGACTTAGAGTCCAGCCACCCAGCTCCTATCAGGCTAGCACTCTCTTCTGGACCAGAGCTCCCATCCAGCCCAGAGCTTCAATCTGGACCAGAGAGAGGCTCCCTAAATCTGTCAGCTCTGTCTGGACCAAGTACACTGAAAAGAACAAGAACGAAACTACTAGAAGATGGGCAGACATCAAGGCAGAAGAACATGCAACAAAATAAAGAGCAATACAGCATCACCAGAACCTAGCCATTTCCAACAGAAATGACCTGAACATCACAGAATAGAAGAAGAAGAAAACAACCTTATAAATAACATCATGAAGAGGTTAGAGCCTTATATAGAAGAAATCAAAAATAAAGTGGAGGAACAGACAAACAAAAAATGGGAAGAACGCTATAAAAAACTAGAGGAAAGGACAATTAAAGCAGAAGAAAACAGTAAGTCCCTGAAAGAAAATCATGAAAAAGCAAGGGAAACAGTCCAAGACCTGAAGACAGAAATAGAAAAAATGAAGAAGACACTAGCAGAAGGAATGCTGGAAATAGAAAATCTGAGTAAACAAACAGGAACTTCAGATGCAAGTATAATCAACAGAAGGCAAGAGATGGAAGAGAGGCTCTCTCGTGTTGAAGATACGTTAGAAGAAATAGATTCATCAGTCAAAGGAAACACTAAAACCAACAAAGTCATGACCCAAAATGTCCAAGAAATTTGGGACACCATGAAAAGACCAAACCTACAAATAATAGGGATAGAGGAAGGAGAAGAATACCAACTCAAAGGCACAGAAAATATATTTAACAAGATCATAGAAGAAAACATTCGCAAATTAAAGAACGAAATGCCTATAACGATACAAGAAGCCTATAGAACACCAAACAGACTAGACTCCCCAAAAAAGTCCCCTCGCCACATAATAATTAAACAACTAAATGGACAGAATAAAGAAAGAATATTAAGGGCAGCAAAGGAAAAAGGCCAAGTGACTTATAAAGGCAATCCCATCAGAATAACACCCAATTTCTCAATGGAGACTTTGAAAAAGAGAAGGACCTGGACAGATATAATGCAGACACTAAGAGACCATGGATGCCAGCCTAGACTAATATACCCAGCTAAACTTTCAATCATCATAGATGGAGTGAACAAGAACTTCCAAGACAAAACCAGATTTAAACAATACTTATTCACAAACCCAGTCCTACAGAAAGCACTAGAAGGAAAATTCCAACCTAAGGAGGGCAGATACACCCATGAAAACACAGGCAATAGATAACACCACAGATGTAAACCCCAAAGAAGAGAAGTACATACACACTACCACCAAAAAATAAAAATAATAACAGGAATGAATAATCACTGGTCATTAATATCCCTTAATATCAATGGACTTAATTCAGCTATAAAAAGACACAGACTAACTGAATGGATATGAAAACAGGACCCATCTTTCTGCTGCATACAAGAAACACACATCAAATTCAAAGACAGACACCTCCTAAGAATAAAAGGCTGGGAAAAGACTTTCCAATCAAATGGTCTTAAGAAGCAAGCTGGTATAGCCGTCCTAATATCCAGCAAAATAGACTTCAAACTAAAATCAATCAAAAGAGATGATGAAGGACATTACATACACATGGAAGGAAAGATCGACCAAGATGAAGTCTCAATTCTGAACATTTATGCCCCAAACACAAGGGCACCCACATATGTAAAAGAAACATTACTAAAGCTTAAATCACATATAAAACACCATGCATTAATAGTGGGAGACTTCAACACCCGCTTTCACCTCTGGACAGATCAGCCAAATTGAAACTTAAGAGAGACATAATGGTCTTAACTGATGTTATGGCTCAAATGGACTTAATCAATATCTACAGAAGATTCCACCAAACATAAAAGAATATACCTTCTTCTCAGCATCCCATGGAACCTTCTCTAAAATCAACCACATACTTGGCCACAAAGCAAATCTCAACACATACAAAACAATTGGAAAAACCTCCTGTGTTCTATCAGACCACCATGGTTTAAAGTTAGATTTCAACAACAACAACAACAACAAAACTACAGAAATCCTACAATCTCATGGAAACTGAATAATGCTCAACTAAATCACCAATGGATTAAGGAAGAAATAAAGAAATTAAAGACTTCCTAGAGATCAATGGAAATGAATATACCACATACCAAAACTTATGGGACACTATGAAAGCAGTGCTAAGAGGGAAATTCATTGCCCACATGAAGAAGATAGAGAAATCTCATGCTAGTGACTTCACAGCACACCTGAAAGCCCTTGAACAGGAAGAAGCACAGTCTCCCAGGAGGAACAGACACCAGGAAATTATCAAATTGAGAGCTGAAATCAATAGATTAGAAATAAAGAGAACAATACAAAGGATTAATGAAACGAAAAGTTGGTTCTTTGAGAAGATCAACAAGATAGACAAACCCTTATCCAAACTAACCAAAAGACAGAGAGAGCGAATCCAAATTAACAAAATCAGAAATGAAAAGGGGGACATAACAACAGACAATGAGGAAATCCAAAGAATCATCAGGTCATACTTCAAAAACCTCTACTCCACAAAACTGGAAAATCTAAAAGAAATGGATAATTTTCTGGATAGGTACCACATACCTAAGTTAAATCAAGACCAGATAAACCATTTAAATAGCCCATCAACCCCTAAGGAAATAGAATCAGTCATTAAAAGTCTCCCAACCAAAAAAAGCCCAGGACCAGATAGTTTCACTGCAGAATTCTGTCAGATCTTCAAAGAAGAGTTAATACCAATACTCTTTAAATTGTTCCACACAATAGAAGCAGAAGGTATATTACCAAACTCCTTCTATGAGGCTACAATTACCCTGATTCCTAAACCAAACAAAGATGCAACAAAGAAAGAGAACTACAGACCAATCTCCCTCATGAACATTGATGCAAAAATACTCAATAAAATACTGGCAAACAGACTCCAAGAACACATCAAACAATTATCCACCATGATCAAGTAGGCTTCATCCCAGGGATGCAAGGGTGGTTCAACATATAAAAGTCCATCAATGTAATACATTGTATCTACAAACTCAAAGGGAAAAACCACATGATCATCTCACTAGATGCAGAAAGGCATTTGACAAAATCCAACACCCCTTCACGAAAAAGTTCTTGGAGCGATCAGGAATACAGGGAACATACCTAAACATAATAAAGGCAATCTACAGCAAGCCAACTGCCAACATCAAATTAAACAGAGAGAAACCCAAAGCAATACCACTAATATCAGGAACAAGGTAAGGCTGTCCCCTCTCCCCATACTTATTCAATATAGTACTTGAAGTTCTAGACAGAGCTATAAGACAACATAAGGAGATTAAGGGGATACAAATTGGAAAGCTTTCCCTATTTGCAGATGACATGATAGTATACATAAGTGACTCCAAAAATTCAACCAAGGAACTGATACAGCTAATAAAAGCCTTCAGCAACATAGCAGAATACAAGATCAACTCAAAAAAATCAGTAGCCCTCCTATATACAATAGACAAACAGGCTGAGAAGGAAATCAGAGATACATCACCCTTTACAATAGCCACAAATGATATAGAATACCTTGGGGTTACTTTAACTAAGCATGTGAAGGACCTATATGACAAGAACTTTAAGTCCCTGAAAAAAGAAACTGAGGAAGATGTCAGAAAATGGAAAGACCTCCCATGCTCATGGATAGGGAGGATTAACATAGTAAAAATGGCGATCTTACCAAAAGCAATCTATAGATTCAATGCAATCCCCATCAAATTACCAACACAATTCTTCATGCATCTGGAAAGAATAATACTCAACTTCATATGGAAAAACAAAAAACCCAGGATAGCCAAAAGAATCCTGTACAATAAAACAACCTCTTGAGGCATCACAATTCTCCACCTCAAGCTCTACTATAGAGCTACTGTAATAAAAACAGCTTGGTACTGGCATAAAAACTGAAATGTGGACCAATGGAATAGAATTGAAGACACTGACATTAAACTGCACACCTATGAACATATAATTTTTGACAAAGAAGCCAAAAATGTATAATGGAAAAAGGAAAGCATCTTCAACAAATAGTGCTGGCATAACTGGATGTCAATGTGTAGAAGGCTGCAAATAGATCCATATCTGTCACCGTGCACAAAATTTAAGTCCAAGTAGATCAAAGACCTCAACATAAATCCAATTATTCTGAACCTGATAGAAGAGAAAGTAGGCACTACTCTTGAACACTGGAGTGGACTTTATAAATATAACACCAGTAGCACAGACACTGAAAGAAACAATCAATCAATGGGACCTGTTGAAATTGAGAAGTTCTTCTAGAGCAAAGGGCATGGTCAACAAGACAAAGAGACAGCCTACAGAATGGGAAAAGGTCTTTACCAATCCCGCATCTGACACTGGGCTGATATCCAGAATATATAAAGAACTCAAGAAATTAGATATCAAATTGCTCAACAGTCCAATTAAGAAATGGGCTATAGAACTAAACAGAGAATTCTAAACAAAGGAAGTTCAAATGGCTAAAAGATATTTAAGGAATTGCTCAACATCCCTAATTATCTGGGAAATGCAAATCAAAACGACTCTGACATACCACCTTACACCTGTCAGAGTAGCTAAGATCAAAAACACAGAAGACAGCTTATGCTGGAGAGGATCTGGAGCATGGGAAACTCTCCTCGACTGCTGGTGGGAATGGAAGCTTGTACAGCCACTTTGGAAATCAACATGGCGCTTCCTTAGAAAATTGGGAATCCATCTCCCCATGACCCAGCTGTAGTACTATTGGGCATATGCCCAAGGAATGCTCAATCATACCACAAGGGAATTTGCTCAGCTATGTTCATGTCAGCATTGTTTGTAATAGCCAGAACCTGGAAACAACCTAGATACCCTTCAACTGAAGAATGGATAAAGAAAATATGGTACATATACACAATGGAGTACTACTCAGCAGAGAAAAACAATGACATCATGAGGTTTGCAGGCAAATGGATAGATCTGGAAAAAATCATCCTGAGTGAGGTAACCCAGACTCAGAAGGACAAACATGGTATGTACTCACTCATAGGAGGATACTAGATGTAAAACAAAGATGACTAGGCTGCTACACAACTCCAGGGAGGCTACCTAGAAAACGGGATCCTAGGAAAGACACAGGGATCACCCAATGAGAGAGAAATGGATGAGATCTACATGAATAACCTAGACGACAGTGGGAGCAATGAAGAGCAAGGTTTGAGGGAAAGAAAGCTTAGGGGAGCAGGAGATCCCAGCTGGATCAAGAACAGAAAGGGAGAACAAGGAATAACAGACCATGATAAATGAAGACCACATGAGAACAGGAATAGGCAGAGTGCTGGAGAGGTCCCCAGAAATCCACAATTATACATCCTCTGTAGACTTCTGGCCATGGTAGAGAGAATGCCTGATCTGACCTAGTCTGGTGATCAGATGGCCAAACACCCTAACAGTCGTGCTGGAACTCTCATCCAATAACTGATGGAAGTGGATGCAGAGATCCTCAGCCAGGCCCCAGGTGGAGCTCCAGGTGTCCAATTGTCGATCAAAAGGAGGGACTGTAAGAGTGTGAATTGTTGAGACCAAGATTGGAAAAAGCACAGGGACAAATAGGCAAAGGCTTTGGAGCCTCCAGCTGAATCAGGCCTTCTGGATAAGTGAGACAATTGAATAGCTTGAACTGCTTGGGAGACACCTTAGTGCATGAGCTGGCTGTTTGGAACCTTGGGCTTACACAGGGACACTTTGCTCAGCCTGGAAGGAGGGGATTGGACCTGCCTGTTCTGAATCCACCAGGTTTAAATGAATCCCCAGGGAGTCTTGTCCCTGGAAGAGATTGGAATGGGAGGGAGGGAATGGGAGGAAGGTGGGAGTGGGGGCGCTAGGAGGGAGGACAGGGGAACCCATGGCTGATGTGTAAAATTAAAACACAAATATAATAATAATGATAATAATAATTATTATTATAATAAAAAGAAAAAAAGAAAGCGAATTAGGTACATTTGGACTCACGAAAATAGAATAGATAATGGAATATTTTCTCTGAATTTGTCCAATGCAAATGGACTAGACATTGTTGATATACTTATTACTTGTATATATTGTATATTATTATTGTACTTATTGTATATAATTATTCTTATATTAGTTATAACTTTTTTATTTTTATTAGATACAAAATGGGAAATGCGGTATTTTATTTTTGCTGAATTGTGGTGATATTTTATTTGTTTGTTAATAAATAAAGTTTGCCTGGAGATAAAAGGAAATAGCAAGCCATTTTAAGTAAACATAAAAGTCAGGTTATGGTAGCATACACCATGAATATGATCACTTGGCAGGCAAGATCTTTGTGTGGTCAAGGCCATACTAGGGAAAAGAGCCAAGCATGGTGACACACGCTTTTAATCCCAGTACCAAACATAGAGACCTGGAGGACTGTACAGACAGGCAGTTACAAGAAAGTGAGGTTTCTGGGCTAAGAGCCAATGAGAGGGCAAAGCAGCAAGGCAATAAAGGCATGGCTAGACAGGAAGTAGCTCACTTTTGGAATCTGTGGCATAGTGTGGTAAGGTTAGCTGGTGGCTATCCCTGTTTCCCTGATCCCTGTATCTGGCTATTTTTTTTTAATTTAATAAGACCACTTAGAAATTCGTCTATACCAGAAACCACATAGAAGACCATAGTTCATGCTTCTACTGACTGTAAAAAGCAAAGGAGCTATTTTTTTCAGTGATATAGATGACTGTTGATGTGCAGATGTGAAAGAGGGACACAGAAGACTCCTATAACAACCCCTAACTCCTAACTCCCACCCAAAAGTAACAGCCTAAACAGGAAACCATCTTAACTTCCCAACCCACTCCCCCCCCCCCAAAAAAAGTAACAGCCCAAGCAAGAAGCCATTGAGGAGAATTCTTAAAAATATGATAAGAATTCTAAAGTGTAGCTCTACACACTTGATAGCTTCTGGCAAAAGGGGAAGAACTCAGTTCTACTTAAGGTGCAGGCCACTGAGGGTTTAACCATGCTCTATCCAAGTATATAGATAACACAAATTAGACTTGTTTTTTTTTTCTATTTTTATTTTTATTGGGAGTGGTCACTTTATTTGTTGGGTAGGGGATATACATGGAAGGACTAGGAAGTGAGGTGATAGAAATGCATGATGTGAAATTCCCAAAGAATCAACAAAAATATTATGTGAAAAAATTACATTACTTCAAAAACAGTTTATTTTATTTTTATTTATATGGATGTGTCTGTATGAATGTATGCCATGTGTGCCTGAGTAGACCAGAAGAGGATGCTCTTGGAGCTGGAGTTATATGTGATTATGAATTACCTAATGTGGATGCTGGGAATCAAACTCAGATCCTCTGAAAGAGCAACAAGTAGTTTTAACTGCTGAACCATTTCTTCAGCTCCAATATCCTCTTTTATTACTGTTGTTGTTTTTATTATCATCACCATCACCAATAGTCTCTTTAGTTCAGTTAGTGCTGATCAAGTGTGAATGGGTATAGGGTTGTCTACTGGCACATGGACAACATAGCATTGGTCACATCCCCAAAGAAAAGTGGCTCTCCATCCCTCAACAGCCAATGATTGCCAAGAAGAATTCTGTTAGGAGTGGGACCTTAGGAGCCCCTCTTCTGTTAATGCTGGAATTTAATGCAGAATGGATTTTGCTCAGGTCTTGTGACAGTAGCCACAATTTCTACAAGTAGATATTTTCATCAGCTATAACATGTTCAGAAGGCAGTATTCACAGCTTTCCTTCCCATCCTCCAGGTCATATGTTCTTTCTTCCTATTGCTTTTTCATGATGTTTCCTGAACCTTGGATGAAGAAAGGTTGATGTAGGTTGAACATCTATGGTTGAACACTCATGGTCATGAATTTTTAGCAATTTGACATATGTTGAGCTTCTGAATTAGCCAATACGCAGAAGCTATCTGAACAATATTGAAAATAGCACAAATCTATGTACATAAATATAGTAATTTGACAACATGAGTATTTAGTGTGACAACACCATTATGTTCTTCCAAAGGCCCTATGATCTCCACAGTCATTGGGATTTTGATCAGGTCTGCAGTACCAGGCATAAAATCTTTTCTGTGGAGCAGACCTCAAATCCAATAAGAAAGTAATTGATTATTCCCATTGTTGTCATGCTAGTATTGCGCACAACTATTATGGCATGTTTATATTATGCTGTATGGGGATCAGTGTTAGGTAAAATTACTGGTGCCTTTTTCCCCCCAGAAGCTTGCATATTCAAACTGGGTGCTATTTTGTTGACATTGACCATAGGACTATGTACATTTTTCTCTTAATTCCAAAAAGTGCAATAATTAACAATACCTTCTGAAAGTACATCAAACACAAAGATTATTGTCAAAATTTAATTAATTTTCTGCTGTGTGCTCTAGGCAAATAATGATGAATATGATTTTGTGTATTCTAGAAATTCACACTAATAGGATATGTAAATTCATATGATTATAACAAAAATAAAACTTTAATGTATATTCACAAACAGTGGTTGTTATGGTGTAAAATGATTTATGTTCCAGGGGAGTCTAAGCCTTTCATTGAAAAGACAACATTTGAATGAATTCCACATTGAAAAGAGAGGAAGATTTCTCCAGCTAAATTGAAATGGCGCTGTCCTTTTTTGGTAGTAGAGATTAACAGTTTTTCCACTAGATAGTGCAAAATGGAGTCTGATGGGATTTAGGATGTCTGTCTGTTTGTGAATACCCTGTGATCTGCCTTCAACTCATGTATTTATCAGACTGGATACTGGCATAGTGTTAAAATCTGTCAACTAAAGTTGAGAGAAAGATGTAGTTATTCAATAAAGAGTGGCTTATCAGATTTGTGTGTGCTGCCTAATAATTTATTTACATTTCTTAATGTAAATTTACCTTACCTGGTTACCAGTAAGTATTATACCAGTGATCTTATGTGTCTCATTACAGATAGAATTTTGGTAGAGCAGAACCACCTTCCACAGGAACATGGCTCAACAAAACCAGGTTTTATTTATGGCTCCTCAAATCACCATCTGTGAGGTAGTGGTATTTTCCAATGGCCTTTCATTGTGGGTGAGTATGAAAATGTAGAGCATAGAGCTGGTGACCATATTTTCTATTCAGTTAACAATATGTGGCTTTAAGATTACATTTTGTTATTGTTTTCTTTGTCTATAGAAATGTAACAGTGGATGTTCTTTCTCCCAATGTTCCTGCTTAAGTGACAAAATATCCTTTAATTTAAGAGAAAAGAAGATTATTGGGGTGCACCCTCACTTTTTCCTCCTAGGGTACTCTTGAGCAGGGAGAAATGGGGAATTTGTAGATAGAAATAATAGAGTAGAGAGACAATTAGAAACATAGGAGAGCCTCAGGAGGGTCTGAGTCAAAACCCACCAGCCCCCTCTGTCTCTACTAAAGGGTTTTTAAAGGAATGTTAAGGCATGAAGCAAAAGACCTCCCCCCAGCACAGTCAAGTACAGAGCATCCCAAACTCTTGGTGACCATGAACATGGTCAAGCCATCCCCTAATGCAACCCTGCTGTGTAAAGCAAGCTCAGATCTCACTAGGAAGCCTTTGTGGGCTCCTAAAGAAGATCCTTAAGTTGAGGAGGTGTGTAAATCTAGAAAGTCCCAACAGTGCTATTGAGTTTCAATGGTTTTAGGCACTCCTAGTCCTTAGGCCATAAATTTAGCCTTTGCCTTCATAATTCAGTAACTTATGTAACCACACAATTCTTTGTTTGTTAATTTGCAAAATGAATGAAGAAAATAGCTATCTTAATAATTTTAGAAGAATTAAACAATGAAATAAACTCAGCACAAATCCTAGTGTAACCTAGATACCTAGTGTCTTTACTGTTTTTCTCCTTTTTTTTTTTAAATCTTCCTTCTCCAAAATTGAAAGAAATGGAACTCTTAAACTTTATATGAAAGGTGAAAATGGAAAAATTCTCCATAATTGGGGTTCATACAAATAATGAATATTTTATAAAAGTAAAGGCAGATACTGCTGTTTTTATCCACAGGAACTGCAAAGCATGAGAGCTAAGAAGGTGTCAGACACACTTCAGTAGAAGTCAACTGTCATGAGGATGGAAACGGCTCATTCGTGTCTTAGTGATACATTTGAAGGCATTTATGAGAATAAACATGAGTTATTCTCCTTATTTACAAAAGACAAAATAAAAATGGAATTAATATGTAAAAGTTTTTATAATCAACAGAACAAAAGTTATTAGCAAATGGATAGCAAAGAAGAGTTAAGCCATGTTGATCCTTACAAATGTGAACAGGCTGAAGGGACCCAGGTACTTCTGAGTATGTAATCTTACCAAACTTCTATACTTCAATGTCTTTAATTATACTTTTACCTATATTTAATAGCCATGGATGTCCATAATGACAGTATTTAAGGTTAATTAATTTCTTGTGTTGCTGCACAACAGTTCTATATTGTGTCTTTTCTACTAAGACTGCAGAGTACATTCTCATTTAGTTGAATATTTCAGCACAAGATAAATAAAGAAAAAACATACTGTTAATATTTAAAAGATAAGTTTAAGTATCATACTGTACACAAATGTGCTGTGGCATGGTGTAGGTTGACAGCATAACAGTATTCAGAAAGAAATTTTCAAGCTTAATTTTTAAGTACCAACAAGGCCATAGGGATTCTGCTATCTAACAGTTTTGATCATTACAGATAAACTTCTCCTGTATTCAAAAATATAGCATTGATAAAACTGTAAATACTGTTGTTTAAAATAAAATTATAATTGTGATCTTCATGGATTTTTCCTTTGATGAGTATTTAGTGTGCTTCCCTATTTCTTTTGACTACTTTTAATTTGAAGTCTATTTTCTTGGATATTAAAAATGGTTACATCAGCTTATTTTTTAAGTCCATTTGCTTAGAATATTTTTTTCTAGCCCTTTACCATAAAGTAATGTCTATTTGTGATGTATATGTGTGTTTGTTGGATGCAGCAGAAGGATGGATCTTGTTTTCACATCCATTATGTTAGTCTGTGTCTTTTCATTGGGGAATTGAGACCAATAATATTCAGAGAAAAAAAATGACCAATAATTGCTGATTCTTGTTATTGTTGGTAGTTTGTGTGTATGTGTGTATGTGTTTCCCCTTTTTTTGATTTTGCTAGTGTGGGATTATCTTCTTCCTTTTTAGGACTCTCTTCCTCCTGTTGGGTTACTGTGACCAACTTCAACATGATATTTTTTGCTTTATCTTATACTTTATTTTGTTATGTTTTGTTGTTATCTCTTAGAAGCCTATTCTTCACTAAGGAGAGATGGAAAGATAGTGGATCCAGAAGGGAGGTGAGGTGAAGAGAAGTTGGGAGGAGTAAATGGAGAAGAAACTGTAATCAGAATATGTTATATGAAAAAAGAATCTTTTTTTTAATAAAAGGAAAAAATAAAAGTCTAATTGTGAAAAAATAAAAAAAACATTCTCCAAAGTACCTTAGTTTTAAGATTCTCAAGTGGCCTTTCAGAGATGCCTATATCTCCTCTCCTCTTTGGAAAAGGGAAGAAGAACCAAAGCAACAACCACATAATTCCTTTGAGGTGAATCACCATAAAGAAAAGGCTAGAACCCAGTAAGGGAAAAATGGGCATATAATGCTCAGAGACCTGGGACAGTAGAATAGAAAGAGTAAAAAAATAAATAAAAATAAATCCTAGTACCTGCCACTTTTGAATGTAACATTATACTCAATATCCTTGTATATGCAACCTAGTTGAAACAGTAAATGGGATAATGTCCTAGAAGTGCAACCACCAAGTCAGAGAATATGCACACTCTCAAAATCTAAGGATTCTGTTCAATTAGTTTCACTGAAGCCTCTGGACTCAGTTCCTGGGCATAGATGAATGATATCTGCTGCTTTTGTTCATAGTGTGTATTCTTCTCCTAATGGAGATGAGCTCCACAAGTCTGAGATGAAAGTTTACCATGCTTAGTATCTTTCTTTTTTATTTTAATTCTTTCATTTTACATACTACAGTTACCCCTTCTTCTGCTCCCCCCCCCCACCTCCCCACCTCAGCCTGTTGTGGGTATATGGTTCACCAATAGCTTTAGAGTACCAGTATCAGGTCATGTCCTGTTGGCAGATTATGTGAGTGCTTAAAATCTGAGGAGGGGTGTGTGGTTGTTCCCTTATGGTGATCAGAGACCAGACAGAGGGATCCATTGGCTCTTGGACAAAACACAGGAAAACTATGGCTGTTTACTTGGTTCTGTATCTGTGAGTGTATTTTTCCCCATTTCATATCTTTTTTTTTTCAAAGAATAAAAAAATGCTTTCCCCCTCAAATCTACAGACCCCAAGCCAAGACCTTCTGGCCCTCCTGGCACCTGTGTGGGCCCTAAGAAAACAGCAGAGGTCACAGGAGTGTGGCTCACTGATGCTCATAGCACTCACTCATTGAGATATCAGTCTAGAAACACAGTCATTTTTTTAAATTTGTGTTTTAATTTTACACATCAGCCATGGGTTCCCTTGTCCTCCCCCTTCCTGCCCCCACCTCCACCTTCCCCCCATCACCTCCTCTCCATTCCCATCTCCTCCGGGCCAAGACTCCCCTGGGGATTCATTTAAACCTGGTGGATTCAGTACAGTCAGGTCCAGTCCCCTCTTTCCAGGCTGAGCAAAGTGTCCCTGTGTAAGCCTAAGGTTCCAAACAGCCAGCTCATGCACTAAGGACAGGTCCCGGTCCCACAGCCTGGATGCCTCCCAAGCAGTTCAAGCTATTCAATTGTCTCACTTATCCAGAAGGCCTGATCCAGCTGGAGGCTCCACAGCCTTTGCTTCATAATTCATGTTCTTCCATTCATTTGCCTATTTGTCCCTGTGCTTTTTCCAATCTTGGTCTCAACAATTCACACTCTTACAGTCCCTCCTTTTGATCGACAATTGGACACCTGGAGCTCCACCTGGGGCCTGGCTGAGGATCTCTGCATCCACTTCCATCAGTTATTGGATGAGAGTTCCAGCACGACTGTTAGGGTGTTTGGCCATCTGATCACCAGACTAGGTCAGATCAGGCTTTCTCTCTACCATGGCCAGCAGTCTACAGAGGATGTATAATTGTGGATTTCTGGGGACCTCTCCAGCACTCTGCCTATTCCTGTTCTCATGTGCCTATTCCTGTTCTCATTCTTAGCTCCCCTAAGCTTTCTTTCCCTCAAACCTTGCCCTTCATTGCTCCCACTGTCGTCTAGGTTATTCATGTAGATCTCATCCATTTCTCTGTCATTGGGTGATCCCTGTGTCTTTCCTAGGATCCCGTTTTCTAGGTAGCCTCCCTGGAGTTGTGTAGCAGCCTAGTCATCTTTGTTTTACATCTAGTATCCTCCTATGAGTGAGTACATACCATGTTTGTCCTTCTGAGTCTGGGTTACCTCACTCAGGATGATTTTTTTCTAGATCTATCCATTTGCCTGCAAACCTCATGATGTCATTGTTTTTCTCTGCTGAGTAGTACTCCATTGTGTATATGTACCATATTTTCTTTATCCATTTTTCAGTTGAAGGGCATTTGCTGTAGCACTCTTGGGCATATACCCAAGGAATGCTCAATCATACCACAAGGGCATTTGCTCAGCTATGCTCATATCAGCATTGTTTGTAATAGAAACACAGTCTTAGCACCACGCAGGACACTGGAAATTCTGGGGACCAGATCTGCGTCCAGAAGCTACAGAAGGCAGACACCCCCTCCTCTCTCACCTGGACAGTATGTAAGGTGGCAACAGTGCTCCCTGCTGGCAAAATAGCTCTTTTTTTTCATTCTCCTTTTTACTCTCCAGGGTACCCACCAAAACCTAGGAGTGGTTACCCAGGTCGCCAGGGCACACCCCCTGGTGTCTCTGTAATCAGTTATGACTGATTTTCGTTCTCTGTATGAACAACCCAGGCTCTTGTTCTAAATATGAAGAAAGGTCTGAGCACCCTATGCCCATTCTTCCATACAACCCACAAGACAAACCCAGAAGCAGGCTGATGGCAGCTAGTCCAGAGTTCATCATGTGGCCAGCTGTGGATCTGCTGTCACCCCCAAGCTCTGAGATATGCCACCCTGCTTATCACACACACAAGGCTCCATCTTCACTTCTCATTGATGTCAAAAACTTTTCAGAGTCTGATTTCCCATCTATTCAGAGGTGGGAGTAAAGCCCACACCACGAGGAAGAATGTTCTTATGGGGGCCACTGGGAACCCTACAGACTCTGAGCACTCCATTATCAATATTGCCAACTCTTCAGGTATCTCTGAGAAGGGAGCCGAATGGAGCGGGATTCTATCACCCGTATCCCACATTTATCACAGACATTAAAACGAAAGGGGCAGGAGAAGGCAATTAAGATTAATAGTCTGCGCTGTAGATTAAGAATCACAAGGGGGAAGTAATTAGATTTTACAGGAGGCACCGCTCTCTAAACCAAGCCTCACAGCATGGGAGTCACTGGTCCAGAGTCCCTTCGATGATGTCTTTTTGTAAAGGCTTTCCTGGTGGCATTCTCCCAGCGCTCCGTCATTAACGCCAGTCACTGATGGCGTCTGAATGTGGCCTGTTCTTCATTGAGATTCATCAGACCTGCCATCTCTCTGCTGTCCTGCCCCTGCAGACAGACCTCTCATCACCACGGAGCGAGGCCAGTACCTCTTTCCCCAAACCAGCCTGTCGGGGGCCCACACCCAGGAGTTGGGGGACTGAAGGCATAATGAGAGAGGATAAGGGCTGAGCCAAAGCCCCCTGCGAAGACCCTTTCTTCCAGGCGGGGGAATTTTCTACAGGCTGCCTCCCTTCTTTGCATGAGCAGCTCCTGGAGAGCCTCCTATTCTCCTCCCACCTAACCCGTCGCCAGCAGCGTCCACCTTTGCTCCTAGCTGGCTCCCTCCTCACCAGCAGGCAGCTGTCCCCGGCGCGCAGACTCAGGGGCCTGATCACCGACACAAGAGGGGTCCCACGGCCTGTCCTGCCCCTGCATGTTGGCTAGCCCACCCTCCTTGAAAGTCGTAGCCCCAGTGACGCACGCGCGAGGCTGGCAGTGGACTCGTAGAGTGCGGCTGGCAGCACAGTGGAGGCCAAAACTGGGGTTGAAGCGCCACCTAGGGCGCTCCCACGACGTCTCCACTGTACAGGGCAAATAATCAGGAAAAGGGGACCTAGGTCTGGTACCGGGAGAACGTGGAAGGGTCGGATCTGAGAAGGCAAGCAAAGGGAAAAGGCCCAAGACTCGAACTGGGGCCCAAGGAGGCAGAGCTCTACACGCCTTGCAGTCTCTAGTGACCATTCCTAGCGTGTCTGCCATTCGCGTCCCCACTGCATCGCAGTCTCCGTGCCACCGTTATAGTCGCGCCTCACGACCTCTCCCGAGGTGCCATGTGGAAAACGCAGAACGTACGTGCGGTGGCCCGAGCCCTGGTCCTGGCCACTCTGTGGTTGGCCGTGGCTGGGCGTCCCCTGGTTTGGCGATCCCTGGCTCTGTGTGATGAAGAGCCACTCATTCTCTTCTGGAATGACGGCTCCATGGAGTGTTGCTGGGTCCTGGCTGCAGCTTCTTCCTTCTCTTGCTTGCAGGTTTGCTAGAGTTCTGCACCGTTGCTCTGAAGACGATCGCCACCAAAGACGTCAGCAGCTTGCGGTACCTCTGCATGAGCGCGGAGAAGCAGAGGCAGGCGGGATCTTTGTGAGTTCGAGGCCAGCCTGGTCTACCGAGCGAGATCCAGGAAAGGCGCAAAGCTTCACAGAGAAACCCTGTCTCAAAAAACAAAACAAAACAAAAAATACTACGGGGGCTGGTGAGTGCTCCCCATGCAGCAGGATGCTCGAGGCCCCGCTGGGTCCCTGTTGGTGGGTCTTTTCAAACTTCCCCCATTTCATATCTTGATACCCCTTTAACAGACTCGAATAGCCTTGCTTACAAATGGTGCCCAATATGAACTGATCCCTACCTCCCACAGCTCGTCTGCATGGCATCTGCCTTCAACTTCTGTGGCTGCTCATGCTTCCCACACCCCACAAATCTCATGCTCAGCTGGAGTCCCCAAGAGACAGGATCCTCTGTCTCTTTTGAAATTCCAACCCTCCTGTATTCTGCAGAGACTGCCAGTCACAGCTCCCTGCAGACTCAACCAGAGGCTTGTGCACTTGGTACATTGAACTGCAGGTCCAGACCAACATGGCACTTACTCTGCAGATCCCTACTTCAAGCTCCCAGTGGCTCCATTGCACACCCACAAGATGCTTTGTTCCAGCTCCCACCTCAGGCTGCTGACAGATCTGAGAGCCATAAATAGAGCAATTCAGCCAATGGGCTCATTACAACCTGGAATGCCTTTGCCTTCTCTATTACCTGAAGAATGGTCTATTATGGTTATTGACTTAAAAGACTGTTCATTATACTCTACAGGAAAAAGAGGGAAAAATTTGCCTTCACAGTACCTACTTACATAATTCTCAGCCTGTCAATAGCTATCAATGGAAGGTTCTCCCACAGGGAATGTTAAATAGTCCCACCATGTTTCAATATTTTGTGCAAAAACTGTTAGAAATAATTCATGTACAGTTTTCACAATCTATAATTTACCGTTATATAGATGATATCTTATTGGCTGATTCAAAGGTAGACACTTTAGAAAAAATGTTAGGAAAAGTAAAGAAAATTTACCTTTACAAATTGTTCCTGAAAAAATACAAAGAGGAGGTTCTATTACTTACTTATGATATAAAATAGGTCTACAAAAAATTATATCCCAAAATGTACAAATCAGGATAGATCAACTGCAGACTCTTAATATTTTTCAAAGATTTCTAGGAGACATTTCCAATTTATAGCTCATTATTAGGATAAGTCCTGATTAACTGAGTAATTTGTTCAGTACCCTAGATGGAGACAAGGACTTAAATAGTCTCAGAGAATTTTCAGCTGAAGCTGAGAGAGAATTGGCTCAGTGGAAAAGAAATTACAGAATGTGCGTGTGGATCATGTGAACCCAGAGCATAACTGTATTCTGGTTATATTACCCTCTAAGGAATTTCCTACAGGGATTTTGATTCAAAGAGAAGATATTATATTGGAATGGATATCTCTACCACATAAACAGAATAAGAAATTAACAACATGTGTGGAAAAGATTTCTGATTTGATTTTAAAAGGAAAATTAAGACTTCATCAATTGACAGGAATGGACCCAGCAGAAATTGTAGTATCTATAATTAAGGAAGAAATTTCCTCTTTATGGAAAGATAATGAATATTGGCAAAGATCTTGCAGTATTTTTTTTGAGAGAGATTAACAACAGCTATTCCAAAAGCAATAGAATTAAATTCATAAAAAGAACCAGTTGGGTCCTTCCTAACATTGTATGGAGAACATGAATCTCTAGAATCCCTACATTCTATACTAATGCAGATAAATCAGGAAATGCAGGCTATAAATCAGGATAAGTAAAGTGGTTCAAAGCTCTTTCAATTCTGTACAAATGTCAGAATTATATGCCATTCTTATGGTACTAATGAACTTTACAGAACCTCTCAATATACTTACTGACTCTCAGTATACAGAAAGAGTTGTTTGATATGTTGAAACCACTAAACTTATTCCTGATAAAATGGAATTAGTTTTGCTACTTATACAGTTACAGGAAATAATCAGGAATAAGGAATATATATATATATATATAAGTTCTCATACAGGTCTGTCAGGTCCTCTAGCACAAGATAATGGTGAAATTGATAAGTTATTAATAGGAAATGTGCTGGAGGCCTCAGAGTTTAATTTTTAAAAAAATCACCATGACAATAGCAGAGGTTTAAAAAAGGATTTCTCCATCACTTGGCAATAAGCCAAGGAAATTGTAAAAAAAAAAAAATTCTACTTGTTCGTTCTACAACTAAACTCCATTACCAGCAGCAAGTAATCCTAAAGGTATACATAGAAATGAAATTTGGCAAATGTATGTGTTTTTATTTTGCAGAACTTGGAAAATTAAAACATGTACATCATACAATAGATTGGTTTTAAGTATTTCTATGGGCAATTGCTTTGAGTTCTGAAAAGGCTGACATACCTTATAGAAGTCATGGCCATCATTAGTACACCTGTATAAATTAAGACTCACAATGATCCAGCATATGTCTCCAGTAAAATGAAATACTTTTTGCATATTATATTATAAGGCATACTATACATATACCACACTGTTGCTGGAGAGCTTCTCTCCAGGTCCCACTGAGCACCCACAGTTCCACAACCCACATATGAAATAACTACAAACTGTATGGCCATGGCAGGCTTCTTGTTATCTACTTCTTCTATCTTAAATTAACCCATTTCTATTCATCTATAAGTTTCCATGTGGCTCATGGCTTACTGGTACCTTACATCTTGCTTGTCATGGAGGCGGCTGGCAGTTCTCTCCTCAGCTTTCCACTTCCCCCAATTCTCTTCTCTGCTTGTCCTGCCTATACTTCCTACCTGGCTACTGGCCAATCAGTGTTTCATTTACTAACCAATCAGAGTAACACATTTGACATACAGAACATCCCACAGCACCACACAATCCTACAGGACAAGTGGTTATAGAAAGATCTAATTTCACTTTCAAAGAAATACTTAATAAACAGAAATAGAGAACTAAAATGCCCAAAGATGGATTGCATAATGCCTTATTAACCTTGAATTTTCTTAATGCTAGTGAAAAAGGAACAACAGTATAGTGATATTTTATTTGTATTGTATTGTGATTTTATTTGTATGTTAATAAAGTTGCCTTGGGGTCAGAGCAAGCCATAGCAGAAGCTGGGCAGTGGTGGTGAATGCCATTAATCCCAGCACTTGAGAGGCAGAGCTAGGTGGATCTCTGTGTGTTCAAGGATATAGCCACCATGGCATGGCAACACACCAACTATAGAAGACCTTGAGGTCTGTACAGACATGCAGTGACGAGGAGGTCCTGTGGCTGGGCTTACAACCAATGAGAAGGCAAAACAGAAAGTCTATATAAAAGACAGGACACAGGAAGTAGGCCTCTTGCAGAGAGGAAAGACAGAGGAGCAGTGAAGGGTAAGGTTTTCAACTCTCAGCTATTGCTCTGACCTCTTGGCTTTTAACTCTGCAATTGGCTGTGTTTCTTATTTAACAAGATGGTTATATCTACAATTGGCACTCAACGTGACAAGAATTCATTAAGAAATCACTTGGCTTGGCAGTGGGTCTGGCTTCCTGCCTGGGCGGGCCCAGCTCCTTAGATTGGGCCTAGCTTGGGCCTGGCACAGGCCTACCTCAGGCCTAGCTTGGCTTAGGACTCAGACCCAATCTACCTTAGCTACAAGTGGTTACCCCCGCAGATGGAGTTACTTGCTTAAAAAGCCGGTGCTATGAACAGCTCAGGCCAGCGGGAGCTACTGCTAACTGCAGTAGCTACACGTAACTGCAGATAGGCTGCTTTTGGCTAAAACACCAGTGCACATAGCTGGTCAGAGCTTAAGGAAGCCAGAGCCCAGGCTCCACTCAGGTCAAGCAGGAACACATGTTGGATTCAAGCTTTTAGTCAGAACATGGCTATACTTTCTTGCTCTCTCTCTCGCCCTCTCCCCCTCCCCCTCTGGATTCCTACCTCGGACACTAGGTAGCTGTTTTGAAATTCCCTCGGATTTCTACTGTTCTATGCAGAATTGGCAAGTCAATTATATATATATTAAAGGAAACTATTTAAAAGAGGTTTTTTTTCCATATTAAATAAATGGGTTTTGTGTGTACATTGGAAGAAAATTGGGCTTTGTTTGAAATTTTAGGCAGTCTGACAATGGAATAACTATATGAGAAGATTAATGTTGATCGAATTATGTACATTGTTCTTCTTCTTATCTTTATTTTACAATTTAAAAAGATAGTCTATTTAAATGCCAGGATAAAATTTGAGAAAAACTTGTTAAACCTGTTAAAATGAATTATAGAGAAATTCAGATTCAGACAGAAGAAAGTAACAGTGAAGTTGTTTCAGGATTGGATTATAAGAAAGCCTGTTTTCACAAATCACCCTTAATTTATCTGGTAACCATACAACAGCAATCTGGTCAAGTGAATACACAAAATATTTGGACTCCAGTTGAAATGTTAGACTTATGAAGGTTTAAGGAGGTAATAGTATCTTATGGCATGCATTCCCCATATTTAAAGCAAATGTTAAACTCCTGGTCAACTTATAATAGGATTATACCACAGGATTGGTGGGAGTGGGCACAGGCTGTTTTGGAACCCAGACAACAGCTCCAGTGGCAAATGTGGTTCAAAGAGGAAGCTAAAATCATAGCAAAACAATGTAGGGATAAAGGTATACAAGTCTTCCAGGATCAGCTTGTTGGAGAAGGCCAATATGCTGCAGCACAAACACAATGTTTATATGACATCCAAACTCTAATTCTATGTCGAATGGCAACCTTGAATGCGTGGGGCAGAGTTGAGGAACCAGGAAAGAAAACTGAGTCATTTACAAAGGTTATACAGGGCCCAAAAGAATCTTTCACAGATTTCTTAAAAAGACTGACTTCAGTAGTAAATAGAATGGTCCCAAATTCAGAAGCTAGACAGATAATAATTGAATCTTTGGCTTTTGAGAACGCAAATGCAGCATGCAAGGGAATAATCAGGCCATTAAAGGCAAGATCCACACCCTTAGAAGATTGGATTAGAGACACGATTAATGTTGAGGCTCATGATCATAATAATATATGGGTAGGAGAAGAAATTTCAAGGGGTTTGAGGAATGTCAGATTTTTTGGATGTGGAAAGCAAGGACATTTAAAAAGGAACTGTAAACAGGGCACTTCTAGAAACAATGTTGCTTCAAGGAACAATGGCAACAGAAGGCCCCTTCTTTCTGGAGTATGTAGAAGGTGCAATAAGGGAAAACACTGGACCGACCAATGTAGATCAACAAGGGACAGACAAGGTAATACTTTGCCTCAGTCTTTGGGAAACTCCCAGAGGGGCCTCAGGCAGACCCCTATAATGAATCCAGTTCAGACCTTTCCTGCAATTGTAGAGGAGACCCCTACTCAGAGCAATTAAATAATCAATGCCGATTGGAATAAACCAGGCTACTCAGAGTAATAGAACAACTGAGACAGAGAAAACAGAAAGTACAGGAGAAACCATAATGAAATATTTTTTGGCAAACTTCTATAAAAGAACAAAGACCAAAATTAACAATAAAAATAAATGGTGTTTTGTTGTCTGGTCTGGTAGACACAGGTGCTGATGTGACCTTACTTGCACCAGAATTTTGGCATCCAACTTGGCCTCTTCAGGAGGTAAACATTCAACTGTTAGGAATTGGAACATTATCTCAAGTGAAACACAGTGCAAGATGGCTCGAATGTATAGGTCCAGAAGGACAGAGAGGCAAATTAAAACCATATGTGGCTAACATAGCTATGAATGTGTGGGGTCGAGACCTGTTACAACAATGGAATTAGCAGGAATAGACCCAGCAGAAATTGTTGTACCTTTAACTAAAGAGGACATTGAAAAATTATGGACAGAAAGTGAACCTTGGCAAAGATCTTGCAGTAATTTTTTAGGAGAAATTAACAGTAAATATCCCAAAAGCAACAGAATTGACCTTATAAAGAGAGCTGATTGGATCTTGCCTTGAATTGTATGGGAAAAAAACCCATATCTGGAGTTTGTACATTTTATACAGATGCCAACAAACAAGGAAAGGCAGGTTACAAATCAGAAAATTTAAGTAAAGTGGTTCAAAGTCCTTATAATTCAGTTCAAAAACCAGAATTGTATGCTATTCTGTTGGTATTAATGGATTTTTCAGAACCTCTCAACATAGTTACTGACTCTCAGTATGCTGAAAGAGTAGTATTACATATTGAGACTGCAGAATTTATCGCTGATGCTTCAGAATTAACTTCACTATTTATTCAATTACAAGATACAATCAGGGAAAGGAGTCATCCTTTATATAAAACTCACATCTGATCCCATACCGGTCTGCCAGGCCCTCTAGCACAAGGTAATGGTGAGATTGATAAATTATTGAGAGGAAATGTGCTGGAGGCCTCAGAATTTCATAAAAAAACATCATGTCAATAGTAAAGGTTTAAAAAAGGATTTTTCCATAACTTGGCAACAAGCCAAGGAAATTGTAAAAAAATGTCCTACTTGTTCCTTCTACAATCAGACACAATTACCAGCAGGATGTAACCCAAAGGGTACTCAGAGGAATGAAATCTGACAGATGGACATGTTTCACTTTGTGGAATTTGGAAAACTGAAATATGTACACCATACCATTGATACTTATTCAGGATTTCAATGGGTAACTGCTTTGAGTTCTGAAAAAGCTGATTCTGTAATCACTCATTTGTTAGAAGTTATGTGCATTATGGATATACCTGCACAAATTAAAACTGAAAATGTTCCAGCATATGTGTCTATTAAAATGAAACAGTTTTTGCTTATTATATTATGAAGCATATTACAGGTATACCACATAATCCTACAGGCCAAGCAGTTATAGAAAGATCCAACAGAACTCTAAAGAACATGATAAATAAACAGAAAGGAGTAACAAAAAACCCAGAAATAGACTGCACAATGCTCTATTAACTTTGATTTTTCTCAATGCTAGTGAGAAAGGAACAACAGCTGCAGAGAGACATTGGATAATAGAACAAACTACAGAATTAAATCAACTTATATACTTCAAGGATGTGCTGACCTCAGAATGGAAACCAGGGTATGTGTTATGTTGGGGAAAAGGTTTTGCGTTTGTTTCTGCAGGAGAAGATAAGCTGTGGATACCATCAAAACTGATAAAGGTTCGATTTGAACAAGAGAGACCTCTTAATTAGAGGAGGTGATAGCTCATCAACCAACATGACCATCCAGTTTAAACTCACTTATACCATTAATACATGCCTTTTCATTTAATCAGATGTAACTTGCCAAAAGTGAACCTCCCCAAAATTAGTCTTGGGGAAGGGTTTTTGTTTTTGTCTTTTAGGAGAATGAAGGATAAGGAATCTGAAGAACACTGGACAAATGAGACAACTGGAGAAAAAGGACAAATCATCTGTCCCAGGAAAAAGAGTAAAATGGCCTATTGGTAAATCATCTATAAAATTTCATAAGTCTTCCTAAATATTTGTTTGTACTCTTCTCTAAAAAAATTAACACTATTGGTCTTCTTGTAGTCCCAGTTCAATTAAAATTTAAAGCTGACTTTGGAGTTGGAGAATCGCTCTCTCCTTCTTTAAACTCAAGCATGTTGTTAAAGAAAACTCCCTGTATCATACCAGAAGAAAGAGCCATCTTCTGACATGGGACAGGAGAAAAACCAAATTAATTAAGGGACTATTCTATTACTAATCTCAATTCTTTGATTCTATTCTGTATATTTCAACTTTTCTTAAAGTATGAATTTTATATCAAAATTTACAAGATATTTATATATATTAAACTTTGTTAAGATAATATTGGTCATATAGAGTACTAATTAACTCTAGAGAAAAGGCTTCAATTAGCTGCCTATACATGTCTTTGTGTTCAAGTCTCTTTTCAGTTTTCTGCAGGAAATCATGGCCAAACCTAACATCAACTGAAATCTCCTGGAAGAAGATGGAGCCCCACAATGACAATTCCATGTTGACAATAGTAATATCACTAAGCTGACAAACATCATCTACAGATCGGCTTTGGACTGCAAAGTGCTTAGAGCAATTCTGAGATGACTAGCTGAGATGATCCAGTTTCAAAGACTACTTGAATAAGGACTTGAGATAAACTTTGAACTTTGGCATTATGGATAACAAAGAATATAGCTACCTTTCCTAGAATTTGACAATTAACCCAAAATTTTTCTTTTCAGAATAAAGATACCTTCGCCCATACCCAACAGGAAGCAATTTAAGAATACGATGCCCACATTCCCAAAGGGGTGGTGTGGGGCGGGTGGTTCTTTGGTCTTTTAATGGGTTTTGAGTCTGTAATAGTTTTCATTGTTTAGGAGGGTTGGTTACAAGTTGTTGTTAAGGGTTATGAAAAGGGCTAGGCAAAGGAGGTTAGATTTAAGGTGCTTATTATAAAAAAGAGAAAAAAGAAAAAGGCAACTATTTTTAAATACTTTACATTGGATTGGATTGTTTTATATTGTATACAAATTATATCTATCTATCTATATATATTGAGATTGAGTTTGTTAGAATATTCCATACACATATTTCTAATCTTGCTCCAGATATTGTATTTATACCATTCATTTAAGAATGTAATGCAATTTGCTAATCCTTGAAGGTTATTATTACCAACTATGAGGATCTATAGAAATGAAAATTAGTAGTTAGATATTACAATCGAACTTGTAGTCATATTAGATGTGCTTTCAAGATTGAACAGATATATTTTAGATAGACAGGTCATCTTCAGACCCTTCAGAGATCTATAGAATATGGCATTTAAAATGTTTTAATAACTTAGAAATTTTTCTTTTTTGCTATGACTATGAGACATGTTGGCTCCTGGCAGTACCAATCTATTTCAGAGAAAATATGGACATTGAAGAAACTGCATATGGAGTTAACTTTCATTGTGGCAAAAGTTAGCCACTGGACAACAAAGTATCCTTGAATCAACTGCTGACAAACAGGACAGACAGGACATGAAACAAAGGACTACCGAATCTTGCCAAAACAAGTATGGTTGTGGCTTTAACAAAAGGCATCTTCTGAAGCCAGGACAATATGGCACCATCCCTGAAGTGAGTGGCCTTTGCAATCTGGAAAAGGTATCGTGCCCTTTTCTTCGAAGGCAGCTGAACAGGGAGTGGGCCAATGCCTTCTGATGTGCAATGGAACAACAGATGGAACAGTTATTCTTGAAGAATAACTAAGCTCACCCCTCTCAATAGTAGACTGGCATTTAATAGAGGAATGTGGAGAAGAACAGGATGATGTGATGAAGCCACATATACACAACCAAGAAAAATGGACAGCTGAATTGAAAAAAAAAATCAATTTCCAGAATTTAAAATCCTGAATCATGACATGACTAATGGAATTCAGGTGTTTCTGGTACATGGACTGCTCTCACCAAATGTGAGGTCAAACTGTTGACCTTGTGTACATCCTAGTTCACAAATGAGTCTGTCAGATATGCTAAGCCTATAGGCTGAAGATGATGCCCCAACCCTGCAGAGAAACCTCAAGTGACTGTCCAGGCAGCTGGCTGTCTCTGTCTACTCACATTTTTTTTTTTTTTGGAAGCTGCTTACATGCACTTCCTGTTTTTATTTTTCATTAGGTAGTATTATTTCCTTCTTGGGTCTCTAAGAGAGTTGAAGATCAGTTAGTTATAGTTATAGTTTTCCTTGTTAAGAATTTCCAAAAAGAAACTCACTAGAGGTGTAAGTGTATAAATTTGAAAGATGTTCTAAGAGACTTCTGTTAGTAATATAAGTTAGGATAGAAAGTGAATCAGGTATATTTTGGACTTACTAAAATAGGATAGATAATGGAATTATTTTCTCTGAATTTGTCAAATGCAAATGAACTAGACATTGTTTAGGTATTTATTGCTTTTATATATGGTACATAGTTATTGTACTTTTGTATATAGTTTTTCTTATATTAGTTATAACTTTTTTTCCTTTTTTTCTTTTTATTAAAATAGAAAAGGGGAAATATAATGATATTTTATTTGTATTGTAATGTGATATTATTTGTATGTTAATGAATTTGCCTTCGGGTCAGAGCAAGCCATAGCAGAACTTGGGTGTTGGTGGTGCACGCCTTTAATCCCAGCACTTGGGAGGCAGAGCTAGGCAGATCTCTGTGTGTTCAAGGATACAGCCAGCATGGTGACACATGCCTTTAATCTCAATACCAACTATAGAAGACCGTGAGGTCTGTACAGACATGCATCATGTGGCTGGGTTTACAACCAATGAGAAAGCAGAACAGCAAGTCTATATAAAAGACAGGACACAGGAAGTAGCTCTCTTGCTGAGAGAAAAGACAGAGGAGCAGTGAAGGGTAAGGTTTTCAGCTCTCAGCTATTGCTCTGACCTCTTGGCTTTTAACTCTGCAATTGGCAGTGTTTCTTATTTAACAAGATGGGTACATCTACACAACAGCTGCAGAGAGTCACTGGACTATAGAAAAAAACAATAATTATCAGCCTATGCACTTTAAAGATGTGTTGACCTCAGAATGGAAACTAGGATATGTGTTAGATTGGGAAAGTGGTTTCACTTTTGGTCCACAGAAGAAGAAAAGTTACAGATACCATCAAAATTAATAAAGATTTGATTCAAATAGGAGAAACCTGTTGATAATGAGAACTGATGGGGTTGGAGATTTAGCTCAATGGTAGAGCACTTGCCTAGCAAGTTCAAGGCCCTGTGTTCGATCCTCAGCTCAAAAAACAAAAAGGAGAACTGATAACTCATTCATCAATGTGACAATTCTACAAGTTGTAAGGAAAATTCATCAAACAATGATCTGGGCAGGGTTCTGTTTTTGTTTTCACAGGAAAGTACAAATACCCATCTTCAAGAAATCAAAAGACCTTGGACATCTAGATATTTAAAGAAACTTCCAGAAAAGAAATTACCAAACAAAGAAAAATCTGACCTAATGGTACCAATATTCTCTACAGGGTAAAAAATCTCACTGCCTAAATATCCATATCTCCTTACTTATAGAAAAGTCACAGTCCCAACTCAATTATAATCAAATCTGGATTTGGAGTTGGAGTGTGGCTCTCTCCTTCTCTAAACCCAAGCATGTTGTTAAAAGAGAAATTAAGAGTTTCTGTCTCATATCAGAAGAGCCACCTGGTATAGGACAGAAGAAAATCAGAAATCTAAGAACTATTTTCATCAAAATTCTGTTTCTCCTCATACTTATTCTTGACTCCTTGGAAACTTTCTTTAGATATAGTGCTATCCTAAAATGTAAGTTTTTAATTTTGACATTAAGTTACAGTTTCCACATTGAACAATAAAATTTCCTAACAGCAATCTCTGAAGTCTCCTGAAGGAAGATGGAGCCCCAAAACAATGATTCTACCTGGATCATAATGATGCCATTGAGCAAATAACCATTACTGAAAGATCAATGTTGGACTAGCAAACTCTTCAGAACAGTTCTAAGGTGGCTAAAGGAGATGGTCTACCACCTTACATCTCTAGCCAGAACTTCAGATAAGCTTTACCCATTGCTTCATGACTGGCTACAAATGCTACATCTATTCCATCTATTCCTAATGAGATTTACCCATTGTTTTAGGGTTTTTTTTTTTCAGGATCCCAGAGAGATATCATCACCCCCTAAACAGCAGAAAGCAATTCTAAGAAAATGATGCCTCCTTTTCCAACAGGTTTTATTTTCTCATGGTTATGGATAATTGTCCTCTGTTAGGGATTGGTCATAAGTTGTAATAGGGTTATGAGTGGAACAATGTTTAAACTCAGGAATATCTTTTGGAAAAGAAAATAGGGGTATTTATAGGATAGAACAATAAGGCAGATTATTGTATATACTTGTAAACTAATTTGATAACTATCAGCTTTAGATAATTTGCATGGGTATGGATTATTGTATATTGAAATAATGTAACTATTTTTCTGTTTAAGATAATTTTTATATTGATACAAATATGAAACTATACTTGTCATATTGTTCATGTTTCTACTGCTGTTTAAAATATTTTTGCATATTGATACAAATATAAAATTATATTTGTCATATTGTTTGTATGTTCTACTTCTGTTTAGAATATCTTGTATATTTATACACATTAAAGATGTTGTCATATTGCACTATACATTTCTACCTCTGATTAAGATGTTTTTGTATATTGTCACAAATTCAAAGTTGTTGTCCTTATACTGTACATCTACCTACAGATTGTTTATTTTTATAATGTGAAGCTTTAAGCTACATAGTCTTTAAGTACTATAGGTTGATAGGAATTACAGTTTAATAGTCATTCATGCTTGTCATACTTAGTCATGTTAGTCAAGTTTTTGAGATATACAGAAATATATATCAGATGGATAGATAATCTTCAAACACTTTGTAGACCAAGATAATTGATGTTTTAACAGCTTAAAATTTTGTTGATGTGAGACATGATTGCTCCCAGCAGCACCAATCCACTCCCAAGACAATGTTGGGCACTGAAGACACTCCATATGGAATTTGTCTTCTTCTTGGCAAAAATGGCCTGTTGGGTATTGAACCACCCTTGCCTTGGCTGCTAAAAGTAAGCATGATGTCCTTTTCAGGTGAGCAGAACACAAAGAAAAGTGACTTGTGAACCTTGCTAAGACAGGGTAGGAGAGTCTCCTGCTTTTGAAAACGGTATGTCAGATATTCTAAGCCTGTAGCCAAAAGTGGATGCCCCAACATTGCAGAGAAACATTGGGTGACTGTACAGGCAGCCAATTGTTTCTCATTTCTTGCAATTTTTAGAAGTTTCTAGCTTGTACTTCTTGTTCACTCAGGTAATATTGTTTTCCTTCTAAGATCTTTGATGGAGTTGAAGACTAGATGGTTGCAGTTACGTTCCTCTGTAGTGGATAGCCATCCCAGCATTGGCCTGGAAGTTCCAACTCCCATTGAGGCTTCAGTAATGGTCACGTCCACAAGGCGGGGCAGAGGAGGAAGCAGAAGACAGAGGATCGAGAGGAGGTCTCCCTCTTGGTTCCGGGACCCTGGACGCTGGAGGTAGACCAAGCAGAGTTCTCCAGAGAACACCGCCGGACTGCGCTATACCTTTGCCAGACCCTGCAACCTACCCCTTCATTTGTAAGTTACCCCACAAAATAAACCTCTCTTTTAACTATGTGGAGTGGCCTTAATAATTTCACCAATATTCCTCTTGTATCTTAGCTAAGAACATACCATGTACTAGATTTAGATTCCTCAGATGACAATGTTTGGAGCACTTCCTGTAATTTGCCATTTACCTATGATCTGGAGATTTAGTATGTGTTTCTTCCTTCATGATGTTCTTGTGGGTTATATTTCCATTTTTGTTTGTTTCCCTTTCTTTCTTCTTGACAACACTTAATAATCATTCTTTTTTCTTTATTAAGAAATTTTCTACTCACTCTACATACCACACAGAGATACCACTTTCTCCCTCCTCCCATCCCTCAGTCCTCTCTCCCAAGCCACCCCACATACCCACATCCCCCAAATCAAGGTCTCCATGGGAAGTCAGCAGAGCCCAGCACACTAAGCCTAGGCAGGTCCAAGACCCTTCCCACAGCACCAAGGCTGTGCAAGGCATCACACCACAGGCACAGGGACAGATCCTGATCCCCCTGCCTGCATGTCCCCACAACAGTTTGAGCCAAACACCTGCCTTCCATATCCACAGGGCCTATTTCAGTACCATGGGGGCTCCACAGACACCAGTCATGGGCTTCCACTAGTGTGGCCAGTCATCTCCGCATGTCCTTCCGTCATGATCTTGATGTCGCCCTCCTCTCTCTCATCAATTGGATTCCCAGAGCTGGGCCTGGCCATGAATCTCGGCATCTGCCTCTATCAGTCACTGGATAAAGGGTCTATGATGACAGCTAGGTTATTTGCTAGACCAGTCACCAGAGTAGATCAGTCCAGGCACCCTCTGGACCACTGCCAGCATACTAAGGTGGGGTCATCCTTTTGGAGTCCTGAGAAACTCTTCAACACCCTGCCTCTTCCTTTTCCCATGATGTCCTTATATATCATGGTATCTCCCTCTCTGCCTACCCACTCTGTCCCTGTTCCAGCTCCACCCTCCCATTCCCCTATGTTCTCATCCACCATTCCTTGCCTTCTGTCATCCCCCACACCCAGTCCACTCATGTAGATCTCATCCACTTCTCCTTCACTGTGTCATCCATATGTTCCTCTTATGGTCTTTCCCTGTTAGCTAGCCTGTTAAGCTGTGGGTTGCATGCTGGCCATCTCTTCCCTCACATCTAGTATCTAATTATGAGTGAGTACTATGTTTGTCCTTCTGAGTCTGGGTTACCTCAGTCAGGATGATATTTTCTAGTTCCATCCATTTGCCTGCAAATTTCATGATATTATTGTTCTTTACTGCTGAATAGTACTCCATTTGAGTATATGTGCCACATTTTCTCTATCCATTCTTCAGGTGAAGGGTATCTAGGTTTCCAGGTTCTTGCTATTATGAATAATGCTGACTGATATGAACATAGATGAGCATGTGTCCTTGTGGTAAGATTGAGCATTCCTTGGGTATATGCCCAAGAGTGGTATATCTAGGTCTTGAGGAAGACTTACTCCCAATTTTCTGAGAAACCACCATTCTGACTTCCACCAGCAGTGGAGGATTGTTCTTGCTCCACATCCTCTCCAATATAAACTGACATCAATGTTTTTTATCATTGCCATTCTGACTGGTATAAGATGGTATCTCAGAGTTGTTTTGATTTGCTTTTCCCTGATGACTAATGATGTTGAGCAATTCCTTAAAAGTCTTTCAGCCATTTGAGATTCTTCCATTAAGAATTCTCTGTTAAGCACTGTAGCCCATTTTTTAAATTGGATTGTTCAGTATTTTGAAGTCTAGCTTTTTTAGTTCTTTATATATTTTGGATACCAGCCCTCTGATCTGTGGGGTTGGTGAAGATCTTTTCCAATTCTGTAGGCTGTTTTGTCTTATTGACTGTGTCCTTTGCTCTACAAAAGCTTCTCACTTTCAGGTGGTCCCATTTATTAATTTTTGCTCTCAGTGTCTGTGCTACTGGAGTTATACTTAGGAAGTGGTCTCCTGTGCCAATGTATTCCAGACTACTTCCTACTTTCTCTTCTATCAAGGTCAGTTTAAGTGGATTTATGTTGAGGTCTTTGATCCGCTTGGACTTGAATTTTGTGCATGGAGATAGATATGGATCTATTTGCAATCTTCTGCATGTTGACATCCAGCTATGCCAGCACCATTTGTTGAAGATGCTTTTTCCCCCCATGGTACTGTTTTGGTTTCTTTGTCAAAAATTATATGTTCATATGTATGTGGATTAATATCAGGATCTTCAATTCTATTCTGTTGGTCCACGTGTAGGTTTTTATGCCAGTAGCAAGCTGTTTTTGTTACTATAGCTCTATAGTAGAGCTTGAGATCAGGGATTGTGATGCCTCCAGAGGATGCTTTATTATTGAGGATTCTTTTAGTTATCCTAGGTTTTTTGTTTTTTCATATAATGGATAGTATTGTTCTTTCCAAGTCTGTAAAGATTTGTGTTGGGATTTTGATGGAGATTGCATTGAATCTGTAGATTGCTTTGGTAAGATTGCCATTTTTACTATGTTAAATCTACCTATCCATGAGCATGGGAGATCTTTTCATTTTCTGATATCTTCTTTGACTTCTTTCTTCAGAGACTTAAAGTTCTTATCATACAGTTCTTTCACTTGCTTAGTTAGTGTTACTGCAAAGTATTTTATATTATTTGTGGCTATTGTAAAGGGTGATGTTTCTCTGATTTCTTTCTCAGCCCATTTTTCATTTGTATATAGGAGGGCTACTAATTTTTTTGAGTTAATCTTGTATCCTGCCACCTTACTGAAGGAGTTTATCAGCTGCAGGAGTTCCCTGATAGAATTTTTGGGGTTACTTATGTAGACTATCATATCATCTGCAAATAGTGAATGTTTGACTTTTTCCTTTCCAATTTCTAACCCCTTGATCTCCTTTTGTTGTCTAATTGCTCTAGCTAAAACTTCCAGTACTATGTTGAATAAGTATGGGGAGAGTTAACTGCCTAGTATTATTCCTGATTTTAGTGGAATCACTTTGAATTTCTGTTTATTTAATTTGATGTTGGCTGTCGGCTTGCTGTAGATTGCCTTTATTATGTTTAGGTATGTCCCCTGTATTCCTGCTCTCTCTAAAACCTTTCTCATGAAGAGGTGTTGGATTTTGTCAAAGGCTTTTTCAGCATCCGATGAGATGATCGTGTGGTTTTTCTCTTTTAGTTTGTTTATATGGTGCATTACATTGACAGATTTTCATATATTGAACCATCCTTGCATCCCTGTGATAAAGCATACTTGCTCATGATAGATAATTTTTTATGTGTTCCTAGATTCAATTAGCCAGTATTTTATTATTTTTATATCAATGTTCATGAGGGAGATTGGTCTGTAATTTTCTTTGTTGCATCTTTGTATGGTTTGGGTATCAGAGTAACTGTAGCCTCATGAAAAGAGTATGGTACGTTCCTTCTGTTCTATTGTGTGGAACAATTTGAAGAGTATTGGCATTAGGTCTTATTTGAAAATCTGGTAGAATTCTGCTCTGAAACCATCTGGTCCTGGACTTTGTTGTTGTTGTTGTTGGGAGACTTTTAATGCCCATTTCTATTTTCTTAGGGGTTATTGGTCTATTTATATAGTTTATTTGGTCTTGATGTAACTTTGGTATGGGGTACCTATCCAGGAAATCATCCATTTCTTTCAGAATTTCCAATTTTGTCCAGTATAGGTTTTTGAAGTATGACCTGACGATTCTCTGGATTTCCTCATTGTCTGTTGTTATGTTTCCCTTTTCATTTCTGATTTTGTTTATTTTGATCCTCTCTCTCTGCTTCTTGGTTAATTTGGATAAGGGCTTGTCTATCTTGTTGCTTTTCTCAAAGAACCAACTCTTTGTTTCATTGATTCTTTGTATTGTTCTCTTTGTTTCTATTTTATTGATTTCAGCCCTCAATTTGATTATTTCCTGGTGTCTGTTTCTCCTGGGTGACTTTGCTTCTTCTTGTACTAGAGCTTTAAGTTGTGCTGTGAAGTCACTAGTGTGAGATTTCTCCAACTTCTTTATGTGGGCATTTAGAACTATGAATTTTCCTCTTAGCATTGCTTTCATAGTGTCCTATGGGGTTGGGAATGTTGTACATTCATTTTAATTGAATTCTAGAAATTCTTTAATTTCTTTCTTTATCCATTGGCAATTCAATTGGGCATTATTCAGTTTCCATGAGATTGCAGGGTTTCTGTAATTTTTGTTATTGAAATTCAACTTTAAACCATGGTAGTCCAATAATATATAGGAGGTTATTTCAATTTTTTTTGGATCTGTTGAGATTTGATTTGTGACCAAGAATGTGGTCGATTTTTGAGAAGGTTCCATGGGGTGCTGAAAAGAAGGTATATTCTTTTGTGTTAGGGTAGAATATTCTGTAGATATTTCTTAAGTTCATTTGAATCATTGTCTGTTAGTTCCCTTATTTCTCTGTTAAGTTTCTGTCTGGCAGACCTGTCCATTAATGAGAGTGGGGTATTGAAGTCTTCCACTACTAGTGTATGAGTTTTGATGTGTGATTTAAACTTTAGTAATGTTTCTTTTCTGAATGTAAGTGCCCTTGTATTTGGGGCTTAAATATTCAGAATTGAGTCATTATCTTGTCAGATTTTCTCTGTGATAAATATGTATATCCTTCCTGATCTCTTTCAATTGATTTTAGTTTGAAGTCTATTTTATTAGATATTAGGATAGCTACACAAGCTTGCTTCTTAAATCCATTTGATTGTAAAGTCTTCCCCAGCCTGTTATTCTGTCTTTGAAGTTGAGGTCTGTTTCTTGTATGCAGCAAATGGATGGATCTTGTTTTTATAACCATTCTGTTAGCCTGTGTCTTTTTATAGGTGAATTGACAAGATTGATATTAATGGATATTAATGACCATGGATTGTTAGTTAATTCCAGGTAATTTTTGGTGGTAATGTTATATGTTTCCCTTCTTTGTTATTTTTTGGCATGGGACTATCTATTCTGTGTTTTCATGGGTGTATCTAACTTCCTTAGGTTGGATTTTTCCTTCAAAGTGCTTTCTGTAGGGCTGGATTTGTGGACAGATATTGTTCAAATCTGGTTTTATCATGGAATAGTTTGTTTACTCCATCTATGTTGATTGACAGATTGCTGGGTATAATAGTGTGGGTTGTTATCAATGGTCTCTTAGTGTCTGCATAATGTCTGTCCAGGACCTTCTGGCTTTTGGAGTCTCCCCTGAGAAGTCAGGTGTTATTCTTATGGGTCTGCCTTTATAGGTTACTTGGACTTTTTTCCTTTGCAGTTCTTAATATTTTTTTCCTTATTTTGTATGTTTAGTGGTTTCATTATTATGTGACATGGGGACTTTTTTTGGATCCAGTCTAATTGGTGTTCTGGAACATTCTTGTATCTTTATAGGCATTTCCTTCTTTAGGTTGGGAAAGTTTTCTTCTATGATCTTGTTTAATATATTTTCTGTGCCTTTGAGTTGGTATTCTTCACCTTCTTCTGTCCCTATTATTCTTCAGTTTGGTCTTTTCATGGTGTCCCAAATTTCTTGGACATTTTGGGTCATGACTTTGTTGGCTTTAGAGTTTTCTTTGAGTGATGAATCTATTTCCTTTACAGTATCTTCAACACCAGAGATCACTCTTCCATTTCTTGCATTCTGTTGGTTATGCTTGCATCTGTAGTTCCTGTTCATTTATTCAAATTTTCTACTTCCAGTATTCCCTCAGTTTGTGTCTTCTTTATTATCTTAATTTCAGTTTTCTTATCTTAAACTGTTTCCCTCACTTGTTCAATTGCTTTCTCTTGGCTTTCAAGGAATTTACTGATTTCTTCCTATTTTGTGTTTGACTTTCCCTCAAATTCTTTAAGGGAATTTTTCATTTCCTCTTTAAAGATCTCTATCATCTCTTTAAAGTTGATTTCATCTGTTTCTTATATGATGGGATGTTTAGGTCCTGCTGATGTAGGTTCTGATGGAGCCATATTGGTTTAAGTTTTTGACTATATTTCTGTACTGGCATCTACCCATCTCTTTCTCCACTTGGTACAAGTAGTGTCTTGGTCTGATCCATACTCTTGGTCCAGTGGGAGCTCTTATCTAGACATTGCTGATGGAATCTTTGTCTCAGGGAGCAGCTATTAGTCCAATTGACACTTGTGGGCTCTGTCTCAGAGAGTAGCTACAGTCTTGGCATGTGGGTGGATTGGGAGGAGTGGGGCTTGTGGATTACAGGATCTGGTGCAGGATGGTAGTAGTCTTACCTGTCTGCAGTAGGTCTGCCTGCAGACTGGCCTGAAACTGGGACTACAATGGATGATGGTATAGGAACCCAAGGTTGTGGCCCTAGGCCCAAAGCCTAGAGGCTAGGGTGTTTGAGTATGAGGATAAAGACTACCATCAGTCCAAGATAGAGCTGGCAGGCTCTATCTCAGGGAACAATTGCAGTCTCAGAGGGTAGGTGGGATTTGGGGGAGGTGGGGCTTGCTTTACAGGGTCTGATGGTAGATGGTGGTAGTCTGACCTAGCTGCAGGAGGTCTGCCTCTGCTCACTGGCCTGAAACTGGGACTGCAATGGGTGATGCTTTAGGGGTGCAGGGTTGTGTCCCTAGGCCCCATCTAGATGAAGACTCACCTCTTAGTCCAATTGGGTGCTGGCAGGCTATGTCTGCAGGCATTCTGCTTGCAGACTGGCCTGAAACTGAGACTCTTAGTTGAACTGGGTGCTGGCAGACTCCAGATAATCATTCTTTTTTTCCCTTTTTTTAATTTTATAATGTAATTTAATTTTACATATCACCCATGGATTCCCCATCCTCCCCGCCCCACTCCTGAATTCAGCCCAGCTTACCCCCCATTTCCATCTCCTCCAGGACAAAGACTCCCCTGGGGATTCAGCTCAACCTGGTAGATTCAATACAGGCAGGTCCAGTCCCCTCCACCCAGGCTGAGAGAAGTGTCCCTGCATAAGCCCCAGGTTCCAAAGAGACAGCTCATGCACTAGGGACAAGTCCTGGTCCTACTGCCTGGGTACCTCCCAAACATTTCAAGCTAAATAACTGTCTCACTTATCCAGAGGGACTGATCCAGTTGGGGGCTCCTCAGCTTTTGGTTCATAGTTCATGTGTTTCCATTAGTTTGGCTATTTGTCCCTGTGTTTTTCCAAACTTGGTCTCAACAGTTCTTGCTCATACAATCCCTCCTCTTTCTTGACAATTGAACTCCTGGAGCTCCATCTGGGGCCTGGCCATGGATCTTTGTATCTGCTTCCCTCAGTCATTGGATGAGATTTCTAGCATGACAGTTAGGGTGTTTGGCTATCAGATCACCAGACTAGGTCAGATCAGGCTTTCTCTCAACCATTGCCAGTAGTCTACAGTAGAGGTACATTTGTTGATTTCTGGGGACCTCTCTAGTACTTTGCTTCTTCCTGTTCTCACATGGTCTTTATTTATCATGGTCTCTTATTCCTTGTTCTCCCTCTCTGTTCCTGATCCAGCTGGGATCTCCTGTTCCCCTAAGCTCTCTTTCCCTCTACCCTTGCCCTTCATTACCCATGTAACATCCAGTTTGCTCATGTAGATCTCATTCATTTCTCTGTCATTTGCAATCCCTGAGTCTTTCTTATGGTTCTGTTTTCTAGGTAGCCTCCCTGGAGTTGTGAGTAGCAGGCTAGTCATCCTTTGTTTTACATTTAGTATCCCACTATGAGTGAGTACATACCATGTTTGTCTTTCTGAGTCTGGGTTATCTCACTCAGGATGATTGTTTCTAGATCCATCCATTTGCCTGCAAACCTCATGATGTCATTGTTTTCTTTGCTGAGTATTATTCCATTCTGTATACGTACCACATTTTCTTTATCCATTATTCAGTTGTAGGGTATGTAGGTTGTTTCCAGGTTCTGGCTATTACAAACAATGCTGATATGAACATAGCTGAGCAAGTGCTCTTGTGGTATGATTGAGCATTCCTTCAGTATATGCTGAAGAGTAGTATAGCTGAGTCTTGGGGTAGATTTAATCGCAATTATCTAAGGAATTGCCATATTGATTTCCAAAGTGGCTGTACAAGCTTGCATTCCCACCAGCAGTGGAGGAGAGTTCCCCTTGCTCCATATCCTCTCCAGCATAAGCTATCTTCTGTGTTTTTGCTCTTAGCCATTCTGACAGGTATAAGGTGGTATCTCAGAGTCATTTTGATTTTCATTTCCCTGTTGATTAGGGATGTTGAGCAATTCCTTAAATGTCTTTCAGCCATTTGAGCGTCCTCTGTTGAGAATTCTATGTTAAGTTCTATAGCCCATTTCTTAATTGGACTGTTGGGCATTTTGATGTCTAATTTCTTGAGTTCTTTATATATTCTGGATATCAGCCTTCTGTCAGATGTGGGATTGGTGAAGACCTTTTCCCATTCTGTAGGCTGTTGCTTTGTCTTGTTGACCATGTACCTTGCTCTACAAAGGCTTCTCAGTTTCAAGAGGTTTGATTGATTGTTTCTCTCAGTGTCTGTGCTACTGGTGTTATATTTAGGAAGTGATCTCCTATGCCAATGCATTCAAGACTACTTCCTGCTTTTTCTTCTATCAGGTTTAGAGTTACTGGATTTATGTTGAGATATTTGATCCATTTGGACTTAAGTTTTGTGCACAGTGACAGATATGGATCTACTTGCAACCTTCTACATGTTGATATCCAGTTATACCAGCACCATTTGTTGAAGATGCTTTCTTTTTTCCATTGTACAGTTTTGGCTTCTTTGTCAAAAATTATATGTTCATAGGTATGCCAATTAATGTCAGGGTCTTAGGACCATGTGTCAGTTTTTATGCCAGTACCAAGCTGTTTTTATTGCTGCAGCTGTATAGCAGAGCTTGAGGTCGAGGATCGAGATGTCTCCAGAGGTTGTTTTATTATACAGAATTCTTTTGGCTATCCTGGGTTTTTTTGATTTTTCATATAATGTTGAGTATTATAATTTCCAGGTCTGTGAGGAATTGTGTTGGTATTTATGGGGAATTGCATTGAATCTGTAAATTGCTTTTGCTAAGATTGCCATTGTTAATCCTGCCTGTGTATGAGCATGGGAGATCTTTCCATTTTCTGACATCTTCAATTTCTTTTTTCAGGGACTTAAAGTTCTTGTCATATAGGCCCTTCACTTGATTATTTAGAGTTACCCCAAGGTATTTTATATCATTTGTGGCTATTGTAAACGGTAATATATCTCTGATTTCCTTCTCAGCCTGTTTGTCTATTGTATAAAGGATGGCTACTGATTTTTTTGAGTTGATCTTATATCCTACTATGTTGCTGAAGGTGTTTAAAAGCTGTATCAATTCCTTGGTTAAATTTTTGGAGTCACTCATGTATACTATCATGTCATCTGAAAATACAGAAAGCTTGTCTTCTTCCTTTCCAATTTGTATCCCCTTAATCGCCTTATGTTGTCTTATAACTCTGGCTAGAACTTCAAGTACTATATTGAATAAGTATGGGGAGAGGGGACAGCCTTACCTTGTTCCTGATTTTAGTGGAATCGCTTTGATTTTCTCTGTATTTAATTTGATGTTGGCTCTTGGCTTGCTGTAAATTGCCTTTATTATGTTTATGCATGTACCCTGTATTCCTGATCGCTCCAAGACCTTTATCATGAAGGAGTGTTGGATTTTGTCCAATGCCTTTTCTGTATCTAGTGAGATGACCATGTGGTTTTTTTCTTTGAGTTTGTTTATATGGTATATTACATTGATGGACTTTCATATATTGAACCACCCTTGCATCCCTGGGAACAAGCCTACTTAATCATAGTTGATAATTGTTTTGATGTGTTCTTGGAGCCTGTTTGCCAGAATTTTATTGAGTATTTTTGCATCAATGTTCATGAGGGAGATTGGTCTGTAGTTCTCTTTCTTTGTTGCATCTTTGCTTGGTTTAAGAATCGGGGTAATTGTAGCCTCATAGAAGGAGTTTGGTAGTATTCCCTCTGCTTCTATTGTGTGGAACAATTTAAAGAGTATTGGTATTAACTCTTCTTTGAAGATCTGTTTGAATTCTTCCCTGAAACCATCTGGTCCAGGGCTTTTTTTGGCTGGGAAACTTTTAATGACTGATTCTATTTCCTTAGGGGTTATTGGGCTATTTAAGTAGTTTATCTGGTCTTGATTTAACTTAGGTATGTGGTACCTATCCAGAAAATTATCCATTTCTTTTAGATTTTCCAGTTTTGTGGAGTAGAGGTTTTTGAAGTATGACCTGATGATTCTCTGGATTTTCTCACTGTCTTTTTTTATGTTTCCCCATTCATATATGATTTTGTGAATTTGGATGCTCTCTCTCAGTCTTTTGGTTAGTTTGGATAAGGGCTTGTCTATCATGTTGATTTTCTCAAAGAACCAACTCTTTGTTTCATTAAATTTTTGGTATTGTTCTCTTTGTTTCTGTTTTATTGATTTCAGCTCTAAATTTGATAATTTCCTGGTGTCTATTCTTCCTGGGACACTTTACTTCTTGTTCTAGAGCTTTCAGGTGTGCTGTCAAGTCACTAGTGTGAGATTTCTCCAACTTCTTTATGGGGCATTTAGTGCTATGAATTTTCCTCTTAGCACTGCTTTCATAATGTCCCATAAGTTTGGGTATGTAGTGTATTCATTTTCATTGATCTCTAGGAAGTCTTTAATTTCTTCTTTTATTTCTTCATTAACCCATTGGTGATTCTTTTGAGCATTATTCAGTTTCCATGTAATTGTAGGTTTTCTGTATTTTTTTTTGTTATTGTTATTGTTGTTAAAATCTAACATTAAGCCATGGTGGTCTGATAGAATGCAAGAGGTTATTCCAATTGTTTTGTATCTGTTGAGATTTGCTTTGTGGCCAAGTATGTGGTCGATTTTAGAGAATGTTCCATGGGGTGCTGAGAAGAAGGTATATTCTTTTTTGTTCGGATGGAATGTTCTGTAGATACCAATTAAGTCCATTTGAGTCATAATATCAGTTAAGTCCTTTATTTCTCTGTTAAGTTTTGATTTAGGAGATCTGTCCATTGATGAGAGTGGGGTGTTGAAGCCTCCCACTATTTATGTGTGGGGTTTTATATGTGATTTAAGCTTTAGTAATATTTCCTTTACATATGTGCGTGCTCTTGTGTTTGGGGCATAAATGTTCAGAATTTAAACTTCATCTTGGTGGATCTTTCCTGTGATGAGTATGTAATATCCTTCTTGATCTCTTTTTATTGATTTTAGTTTGAAGTCTATTTTGCTGGATATTAGTATGGCTACACCAGCTTGCATCTTAAGAACATTTGATTGTAAAGTCTTTTCCCAGCCTTTTATTCTTAGGTAGTGTCTATCTTTGAATTTGAGGTGTTTTTCTTGTATGCGGCTGAAAGATGGGTCATGCTTTCATATCCATTCTGTTAGTCTGTGTCTTTTTATGGGTGCAATAAGTCCATTGATATTAAGAGATATTAATGACCAGTGATTGTTCACTCCTGTTATTGTTTTTTTATGGTTGTAGTGTGTGTGTACTTCTATTATTTGGGGTTTACTGCTGTGGTGTTATCTATTGCCTGTGTTTTTGAGGGTGTATCTGACTTCCTTAGGTTAGAATTTTCCTTCTAGTGCTTTCTGTAGGGCTGGGTTTGTGGATAAGTATTGTTTAAATCTGGCTTTATCTTGGAATGTCTTGTTCACTCCATGTATGAGGATTGAAATCTTTGCTGGGTATATTAGTCTAGGCTGGCATCCATGGTCTCTTAGTGTCTGCATTATATCTGCCCAGGTCCTTCTGGCTTTCAAAGTCTCCATTGAGAGATTGGGTGTTATTCTGATATGTTTGCCTTTATAAGTCACTTGGCCTTTTTCCTTTGCTGCTCTTAATATTCTTTCTTTATTCTGTACATTTAGTTGTTTAATTATTTTGTGGCAAGGTGCCTTTTTTGGAGGGTCTAGTCTGTTTGGTGATCTATAGGCTTCTTGTATCTTCATAGGCATTTCGTTCTTTAAGTTGGGAAAGTTTTCTTCTATGATCTTGTTGAATATACTTTCTGTGCCTTTGAGTTGGTATTCTTTTCCTTCCTCTATCCCTTTTACTCATGGTTTGGTCTTTTCATGGTGTCCCAAATTTCTTGAACATTTTGGTCATGACTTTGTTGGTTTTAGTGTTTTCTTTGACTGATGGATCTATTTCTTCTATCATATCTTCAACACCAGAGATCCTCTCTTCCATCTCTTGCATGCTGTTGGTTATACTTGCATCTGAAGTTCCTGTTCATTTACTCAGATTTTCTATTTCCATCATTCTCTCTGTTTGTGTCTTCTTTATTTTTTCTATTTCTCTTTTCAGAGAAAACAGTCTTGGACTCTTTCCCTCTTCTGTTTCATTGCTTTTCCATGATTTTCTTTCCGGGATTTATTGTTTTCTTCTGCTTTATTTGTCCTTTCCTCTAGTTTCTTATAGTGTTCTTCCCATTTTTTTTGTCTGTTCATTCATTTGATTTTTGATTTCTTCTTTATTAGCCTCTAGCCACTTCATGATTTTATTCATAAGGTTGTTTTCTTCTGCTTCTTCCATTTTATGATGTTCAGGTCTAGCCGTTGGAGGAGGGCTAGTTTCTTTATTTTGGTGATGCTATATTGCTCTCTATTTTGTTTTATGTACTTCTGCCTTGACATCTGCCTATCTCCTGTGGATTCATTCTTGGTCTCATCAGCACTCTTGGTCCAGACAGAGAAGACAGATTCAGGAAGCCTCTCTCTGGTCCAGATGGGATTTCTGGTCCAGATTAGAGCTGGGGGCTGGTCTCTGAGTCTCAGGAAGTGGCTGGGGCTGGAGGGTATGGGGCATGGTGGGTGTGAAGATTGCAGTGTCTGCTGGGGGTCTTGGGGAAGGGGAATCTTTCCAGTGGGTATGGGGTGGTCCTGTGCTATGGCCAGAACCTGGAGCCAAGGGATGGAAACTAGGGGCAGGCCTCTCTGGGTATGACTCCAGGCACTTACCTCTTGTCCAGATGGGAGCTCTGGGATGGGATGGGACCTGTGGGCTGGTCTCTAAGTCTCAGGAAGTGGCCGCAGTCTCAAGTGGATGGGTGTGGGGGCAGGTTGTGGGGATTGTAAAGTCTGCCTGGGGTCTCTTGTCCAGGTAGGAGTTACAGGCCAGATGGGAGTTGGGGCTGGTCTCTGAGTCTCTGGAATTGGCTGGGGTCTCAGGTAGATGGGTGTAGGTGCAAGACATGGAAATTGCAGGGTCTGTTGTGGGTCTTAGGGAAGGAGAACCTTCCTTGTGGGGGTTGGGGGACCCTGCCCAATGGCTAGAACCTGAGGCCAAGTTGGGCAGGTCTTCCCAGAACGGCTGGTACCCAGGGATGGGACTTAGGGGCAGGCCTCTCTGAGTATGACCTAGATAATCATTCTTCTTGTATACAGTTTTTAATTAGATTTAGAACCTTCTTATTTAGACAAAATTGTAAAGTATTGTGGATGTTCACTTTGCCAATAGCTTTGGAGTACCAGCCTTAGGGCATGGCCTCTTGCCAGGTTCTATGACTGCTTAAAATCTGAGGAGAAGCATGTGGTCACTCTCTTGGGGTGATCAGAGACTAGACAGCTGGATCCATTGGCTCCTGGCAGAATGAAGGACAAATGTAGCTGTTTACTTGTTTTTTTATCTGTGAGTGTATTTTTCTCCATTTTATGTCTTATGAAATCCTTGATACCTTTTTAACCGATTTTCATGGCTTCATTTACACCACCCCTCATTTAGAACCTGGAAACATCCCAGATGCCCTTCAGCCAAAGAATGGGTAGAGAAAATGTGGTACATTTACACAATGGAGTAGTACTGAGCAGTAAAAAAATAATAGCATCATGAAATATGCAGGCAATGGATGGAACTAAACAAAAAAATCATCCAGAGTGAGGTAACCCTGACCCAGAAAGACATACATGGTATGTACTCACTCATAAGTGGATATTAGATGCAAAGCAAAGGATAACCAGGCTACAATCCACAACCCCAGAGAATTTAGATAAAATGGAGGACCCTAATGAAGATACACATGAATCTCCCCAGGAAGGAAAAATAGTTAATATCTCTTGGGTAAACTGAGGAGTGTATAGGGAAGGGGATGGAGGATGGGATCATGAGGGGTTGAGATGGCCAAATTGGATGAGGGACAGAGAAGGAGAGCAATGAAAGAGATACCTTGATAGAAGGAGCCATTAAGAGGTTAGGGAGAAACCTGGTACTAGGGAAATTTCAAGGAACCCACAAGGATGATCCCAGCTAAGACTCCTAGCAATAGTGGAGAGAGTGTCTGAACTGGCCTTCCCCTGTAATGAGATTGGTGACTATTCTAATTGTCATCATAGACCCTATATCGCACTGGCTTGAGCTCCTAGAGTTCAGTTGGAGATAGGGAGGAGAAGTTACATGAGCAAGGGGGTGTCAGTATCCTGATGGGGAAACCCACAAAGACAGCTGACCTGAGCTAGTGGGAGCACACAGACTCTGGATTGACAGCTGATTAGTCTGCATGGGACTGAACTAGGTGCTCTGAGTGGAGGCAACAGATGTATGACTTGATCTGTTTGTGGGGGTCCCTGACAATGGGACCAGGACTTATCCCAGGTACATGAACTGGCTTTTGGGAGCCCATTCCCTATGGTGGGATACTCTGCTGAGCCTTGATGCAGGTGGCAGGGGCTTGGTTCTGCCACAACTTGGCATACTGACTTTGTTTACCTCCCAAGGGAGGCTTGACCCCCTCTGAGGACTGGATGCAGGTAGGGAGAGGTGGGGGGTTGGTATGTAAAATAAAAATAAAGAAAGAAAGAAAGAAAGAAAATCCAAAGGAAAGAGATCTAGGTACAGAGACCTATTCATTGGTACACTCAGCAACCCCATAAAAACACCAAATGGGGTTGGGGATTTAGCTCAGTGGTATAGTGCTTGCTAAGGCCTTGGACTTTGTCTTCAGCTCTGAAAAAAAAAAAAACAAAAAAAACCACTAAATGGAAGCCAAGTGTGGTGGTTCATGACAGTAATCTCAACACTTGGGAGGCATTTGCAATCAGGTATCTGTGAATCTGAGGCCAGCCTGCTCTAAATGGAAAGCATATATATATGTGTGTGCGTGTGCGTGTGCGTGTGTGTGTGTGTGTGTGTGTGTGTGTGTGTGTGTGTGTGTGCAAAGGATTTATAGGGTAAAAAGAAAATATACATAAAATAAAAATGAAATGAAAAGCAAAAATTAATAACATGAAATTAAAAACAGAAAATGGAGAACTCTCAGACTCATTAATGATACATGGTAACTCAAACCCTGTCAAACTGGACAGCTACATGTAGAAAAATCCTAGATCCACATTTATCATGCTGCACAAAACTCAACTGCAAATGGATGAAAGACCTAAAAATAAAACCAATTACCTAGAACCTAATAAAGGGGTAAGTAAGGAATAGCCTTGAGTTTATAGGCAAAGGAAAAGACTTCCTGAACATAACACTGTTAGCAGAGGCACTAATATCAACAATTAATAAATCAGATGTCAAGAAACTAAAGAACTTCTGTACCGCAAAGGGGAATAACATTTGGGCAAAGCAGCAGTCAAAGAAGAGGAAAAAATTGTCAACAGCATATCAATAGAGGACAAATATTCAATATATACAAGGAACTCAAAAGACTAGATTATAAAATAAAACCCCACATAACCCAATTAAAAACTGGCTACAGAGTTAAACAGAATCCTCAAAAACAGAAAGTCAAATGGCTGAGAAATATCCTTAGCCATCAGGAAATTGAAAGTCAGAACTACTTTGTGATTTCATCTTACACAAATCAGAATGCCTAAGATTAATAAAACATGAAATCTCATTCTGTCAAAGATATGGAATAAGGGGAAACACTCATCTATTGCTGGTAGGAGTGCAAACTTGCACAGCTACTATGGAAATTAGTATGGAGATTCCTAAGAATGATGGAAATAAATTTGTCTTAAGATAGAGCTATACCACTCATGAGCCCAAAGGGTGCTTTTTCCTACCACAAAGACAGTTACTTTATCATGTTCGTTGCTGCTTTATTCATACTGGCCAGAAATTGGGGAGGAAAAAAGAGATGACCTTCAGCAGAAGAATAGGTAAAGAAAATGTGGTACACAATTGAATCCCCAGGGCATCCCCTGGGGGAGGGGGGGGCTTTGCTATATCCGGCATGAGATATTAGGGGAAAAAAATCTAAGTACACTATGTTCTTATGTAGTTAACTTTATTCCTCTAGGACAAAATTCTATCACTTAAGCTATAGTTCCACCAGGCATTCAAGGCAGGAATAACTCTAGACATAACAAGCTCTATATCCATCTACTTTATTTCTCTGGGATGAAATTCTGTCTCCATAACTGCAGTTCCATCCAAGCCCCCAGCTCATAGTCCTGCTAACAACTAACTCCTATGCTTTCAGCCTCATCTTCATCCTCTGTGTCCTCTTTCTCCATCTCTGCTGCTCTCTACTCCTGGCATTCATAAAACTCTACTCCTTGAGATCTGCTTACCCTCTGTGGAACCTCTGTCATCTTCTCTTCTCTCTTGCCATGCTGTTCTGTCTCTCTACAGAAAACACCAGCCTTTTCTTTCCCTGGGCACCTCCTTCCCTGCCTCCTCAGGAATGTTGTTTTATCTCTCACCTTGATATGTAAAAACCTCTTTTGTTTTCAGTCAAAATGCTCTGGAGAACCACTCAGCTTCCTCAAGGCCAAGGGATGGTCTGAGCTTCATTAGCACAGAAAACAAAGCTATGTGTCTCCAGCCAGCTTGTCTCCTAAACTCAACAGGGCAGTTAGTAACTTAGTAGGTACAGCAGGTCTGGGGAACTGAACTGTTTAAGAATAGGTCTGGGCACACAAGGATTTCATAGCAGAAGACAGCTGGAATATTAAAGGCTGAGTAACATCAAATATTCATAATAAATGGCTTTGCCTTTTGACAAACTTTTGGCCTGTCAAAGTTCAGCTTTAACACACAGCTGAATCTCTATGATATATTCTTGCAGCCCACAAGAGTACACTGCTCTGGGTATGTCCCCAGCAGCTGGCCAACAAATGAGAAACCTACAGGCAGGCTGGAAGACCACCTCAACACCCGCTGGACTCAATAACCTTTGTGACCAAACTCACCAACCTCATCACCCTCCCCTTGACCAACCATCCACCATAATATCAGCAGCCCCTCTAGGCACAAGCACCAAATACACCAGTTTGAAGAACAGGTGAGTGACTGGTCTCCCAGCTAAACTGCCCCACATTCCAGACCCCAATCCCCAAGGCACATTGCATAACCTCTGCCCTCTCATCTCAGCCCCAGCAAGGCAGCTGAACCCTTTCCCTACTCTGGTGACTCTCCACTGCTTTGGAGCAGTGCCCAGCAGCCAGCTAACAGGTAAAAGACCTGCAGGCAGGCCGCAACACCACCCCCAACAACCACTGGACTCTGTAACCTCTATAATCCACTCCACCATCCAGACACACCAACCTATCATCTTCCCTTTGGCCAGCCATCCACATCAATAGCCGCTCCTACAGGCATAAGCACCACCTATACCAATTGGAAGAACAGCCCCTATAAAAAAGCACCACCTACTTCAGTTGGAAGAATAAGAGCCTCAATAAGCACAAGCACCACTTACATTAGTTGGATGAACAACAGACCCTATAAGAACAAAGGCCACCTACAACAGCAAGAAAAACAGTAGTCCCTATAGGCACCAGTATCACCTACACCAGTTGTAATAACAGTCTTCATTGGCACAGGCACAACCCAGAGCAGTAGGGAAAACAGACTCCATAGGCACACAAGCCAGAAAGCCACACAAGCCAGAAGAAATTGATGATATGGTGCATTAAAGGTACCCAAACACCCAAAAAGTTCACCTGAGACAACCCTATTTGAACTAAGGATGAGCAAACCACCAGAACCTTTGACCATGCAGGACAAAAGACAATAAAGGAAATAGACAATAAAAGAACAAAAGACTCATCCAACAAAGATATCACAAGAAGCAACACCTGTACCTATAATTATCCCAGAATTAGATGGGTAAACAGACTTCTAAGAACACATGCAACAACATAAGGGCAATATGGCACCATCAGAATCCAGTGAACCTACAGCAGCAAGACCCAAACATCACAATGTAGAGGAAGCAGAAGAAAATCACCTTAAAAATACCTTTTTGAAGATGATAGAGGTCCTTAAGGAAGAAATAAAAAATTCCTTTAAATAAAACAAAATATTTGAAGAATTCAATAAATCCCATTAAAAAAGCAAAGCAGCTAAGAAAAAAATATTCAAGCAGGTGAAGGAAACAGTTCAAAACTTGAAAATTGAAATAGAGGTAATAAAGAAAACACAAACCAAGGGAATACTGGAAATGGAAATCTGGGCAAGCAAAGAAGAACTACAGATGCAACCAATAGAACACAAAAGATGGAAGAGAAAATCTCAGGCATTAAAAATACGATAGAGGATATACATTCATCGATCAAAGAAAATGTTAAATCCAAAAATACTTAACACAAAACATCCAGGAAATATGTGACACCATGAAAAGACAAAACCTAAGAATAATAGGGATAGAAGAAGGAGAAGAATTCCAGCCTAAAGGCACAAAAAATATATTCAACAATTCATAGAAGAAAACTTTCCCAACCTAAAAAAGGACATGCCTATAAACATACAAGAAGCTTATAGAACACCAAATAATCTGAACCAAAAAGAAGTCCTTCCACCACATAATAATTAAAATACCAAACATAGAGAATAAAGAAAGAATATTAAGAGCTGCATAGGAAAAAGGCCAAGTAACATATAAAGGCAGACTTAACAGAATTACACCCAACTTCTCGATGGAGACTCCAGAAGGTCCTAGACAAATATTTTGGAGATACTAAGAGACCATGGATGCCAGCCCTGACTACTATACATTCAATCATCATAGACATAGAAAACAAGTTATTTCATGCCAAAACCAGATTTAAACAAAACCTACCCATAAATCCAGCCCTACAAAAAGTAATAGAAGAAAAACTCCAACTCAAGGAAGTTAGCTGCACCCAAAAAACACAAGCAATAGATAATCTCATAACAGGAAAAACTAAAGAAGGGACACACACACACACACACACACACACACACACACACACACACACACTCTTCCACCACCAACTCTAAAATAAAAAAATAACAGGACACTGGCTATTAATATCTCTTAGTATCAATGGAATTGATGTGCCTATATAAAGAGACACAGGCTAACAAAATGGATAAAAAAAAAAAAAGAGGGTCCAATCAAATGGAGCTAAGAAGCAAGCTAGTGTAGCTATCCTAATATCTAACAAAATAGACTTCAAAGTAAAATTAATCAAAATGATGGAGGACATTTCATATTCATTAAAGGAAAAAAATCCCTCAAGATGAAGTCTCCATTCTGAAAATCTATATATAAGGGAAACCACTTTTATAAAAGAAACATTACTAAAGCTTAAATCACATATTAAATCCCACACATTAATTGTAGGAAACTTCAACACCCCACTCTCACCAATGGGTAGGTCTATCAGATAAAGTTAACAGAGAAATAAGGGAAATAACAGATGTTATGACTCAACTGGTTTTAATAGACATCTATAGAACATTTTACCCAAACATAAAAGACTGTACCTTCTCAGTACCTTATGCAACCTTCTCTAAAGGTGACCACATACTTATTCACAATACAAATCTCAACCAACACAAAAAAATCAGAATACCACCATGTATCTTATTGGATCACCATGGAATAAAGTTAGAATTCACTAACAACACAAACTATAGAAAGCCTACAAACTCTTGGAAACTGAATAACTCTCAATTTGTATACCACTGGGTCAAAGAAGACATGACAAAAAGATTAAAGATTTCATAAAGTTCAGTGAACATGAATGCACATAACCAAACTGATGCGATACAATGAAAGCAGTGATAAGAGGAAAGTTCATAGCACTAAGTGCCTGCATAAAGAAGTTGGAGAAATCTTACACAAGTGAGTTAACAGCACACCTGAAGCTCTAGAGCAAAAAAATAGCAGACCCACCTAGGAGGAGTAGACTGCAGGAAATAATCAAACTGAGGATTGAAATCAATAAAATAGAAGCAAAGAGAACAATACTGAGAATCAATGAAACAGTTTGTTCTTTGAGAAAATGAACATATAGACAAACACTTATCCAAAGTAATCAAAGGCAGAGAGAGATATCCAAATTAACAAAATCAGAAATGAAAAGGTGTATATAACAACAGACACTGAGTAAATTCAGAGAATCATTATGTCATACTTCAAAGATCTGTATTTCACAAAATTGGGAAATCTAAAGAAATGACAATTTTCTGGTTAGGTACCACATACCAAAATTAAATTAAGACCAGATAAACAATTTAAATAGAACTATTACCACAAAAGAAATAAAAGCAGTCATTAAAAGTCTCTGGACCAAAAAAAGTTCAGAGCCAGATAGTTTCAGCAAAGAATTCTACCAGAATTTCAAAGAAGAGCTAATACCAATACTGCTCAGTTGTTCCACACAATGGAAAATAAGGGACATTGTCAAAGTCTTCTTATGAGGCTAGAGTTACCCTGATAATCAAATCACACTAAGATGGAACAAAGAAAGAGGATTATAGACAAATCTCCCTCATGAACATTGATGAAAAATATTCAATAAAATACTGGCAAACAAAATCCAAGAATACATCAAAGAAATCACTCACCATGAACAAGTAGGTTTCAATGCAGTGATGCAGGGATGGGACAACATATAAGAATCTGTCAATGTAACCCACCACATAAACAGTGTAAGAAAAAAAAAAAACACAATCATTCCATTAAATGCTGAAAAAGCCTTTGACAAAATCTAACATCCCTTCATGATAAAGGTCTTGGGGAGATGAGGGATACAAGGAACATACCTAAACATAATAAAGGTAATATACAGCAAACCAACAGCCAACATCAAATCAAATGGAGAGAAATACAATGATTCCACTACAATCAGAAACAAGACAAGGCTCTCCACTCTCCTCATATCTATTCAATATATTACTCAAAGTTCTAACTAGAGCAATAAGAACAAAAGGAGATCAAGGGGATACAAATTGGAAAGGAAGAAGTCAAATTTTGCTATTTGCAAATGATATAATAGTATACATAAGTTGCCCAAAAAATTCTACCCTGGAACTCCTACAGCTGTTAGACACATTCAGTAATGGGATAGGTTACAAGATTAACTAAAAACAAAATCAGTAGCCCTCCTATATATCGATGATAAACAGGCTGAGAAAGAAATCAGAGAAACAAGCTTTTACAATAGCCACAAATATAAAATATCTTGGGGGTAATTCTAACCAAACAAATGAAAGATCTGTAGGACAAGAATTTTAAGTCTTTGAAGAAAGGAATTGAAGAAGCTATCAGAAAATGGAAAGATCTCTCATGCTCTTGGATACATAGGATTAACATAATAAAACTGGCAATCTTACCAAAAACAGCCTAAAGATTCAATGCAATCCCTTTAAAAGTCCCAACACCATTCTCCACAGACCTTGAAAAAGCAATTTCATATGGAAAAACAAAAACTCAGAATAGCCAAAACAATCTTGTATAATAAAGAAACTTCCAGAGGTATTACCATTCCTGACTTCAAACTCTACTATAGAGTTATAGTAATAAAAACAGCTTGGTACTGAGATAAAAACAGATAGTTGGATCAGTGGAATTGAACTGAAGACACAGATATAAAACCACATAGTTATGAACACCTGATTTTTGACAAAGAATTCAAAATTGTACAATGGAAAAATGAAAGCGCCTTCAACAAATTGTGCTGGCATAACTGGATGTCAGCATGTAGAAGAATGCAAACAGATCCTATCTATCACCCTGCACAAAACTTAAGTCCAAATGGATCAAAAACCTTAACATATATCCAGTTACATTGAACCTAATAGAAAACTACTTCCTGAAGTAACACCAGTAGCACCAACATTGAGAGCAACAATTAATAAATGAAACCTCCTAAAACTGAGAAGCTTCTGTAAGGCAAAGGACACATTCAATAAGACAAAATGAAAGCCTACAGAATGGAAAAATATCTTCACCAACCTCACATCTGACAGAGGGCTGAGATCCAAAATAAATAAAGAACTCAAGAAACTAGACATCAAAATACCAAATAACCTGATTTTTAAAATGGGGTGCAGATCTAAACAGAGAATTCTCAACAGAAGGCTCTCAACTGGCCCAAAGAAATAGCTCAACATTCTTACTCAGCAGAGAAATGCAAATCAAAACAACACTGAGATACCATTTTATACCTGTCAGATTGGCTAAGAACAAAAACACTGATGGCAGCTTATGTTGGAGAGAATGTGGATTAAGGGGAACACTTCTCCACTGCTTGTTTAGCCACTTAGGAAATCAATATGGAAGTTTCTCAGAAAATTGGGAATCAGCATACCTCAAGACCCAGTTATATTCAATTTTGGCATATACTCAAATGATTCTCAATCATACCACAAGGATACTTGCTCAACTATGTTCATAGCAGCATTATTCTTCATAGCCAGAAGCTGGAAACAACCTAGATGTCCCTCAACTGAAGAATGGATAAAGAAAATGTGGTACATTTACATAATGGAGTATTACTCAGTTGTAATAATCAAAATGACCTCCTTAAACATGTAGGCAAATGAATAGAAGTAGAAAAAAATTTTCATTAGTGAGGTAACTCAGATCCAGAAAGACAAACATGGTATGTACTCACTCATAAGTGGATATTAGGAGTAAAGTGTATGATAATCAATATACAACACAGGAGGCTAGATAACAATAAGGGCCTAAAGAAGAAAGCAATGATTTCTCTGGGAAGGGGAAATGGAATAGTTCACCTGGGTAAACTGGGGGCAGGAGAGGGGGATGGAGTCATGAGAACTTCAAAAAGCTGTTTTGGCTAGCTAGGTGTGGGAGGTGGGTTGAAGATGATTGGAGAAGGAGAGTAAGGAAGAGGGATATCTTGATAGAGGAGCCATTTTGGAGTTATCAAGAAACCTGGCACCAGGGAAACCCCCATGAACCCACTAGGATAACCCTTGCTAAGACTTTTGGCAATAGTAGAGATGGCCTGAACTGGCCATCTACTGCAATGAGATTGGTGACTACTCAAATTGTCATCAGAGATACTCCATTCAGTAACTGATGGAAGAAGATGAAGATATCCATAGCCAAGCACTGAGTGAGCTCTGGGAATCTTATTGAAGAAAGGGAGTAGGGATTATATAAAACCAGGAGGGTCATGATGGGGGAACCCACAGAGGCAGCCAAATGAGCTCAATGGGAGGTCATAGACAAGAGTTAGGGAGCCTCCATGGGACCAACATAGGCCCTCTACATGTGTGTGACAGTTGAGTAACTTGGTCTCTTTGTAAGGCTCCTAGCATTGAAATCAGGACCTGTCCCTGGCACTTAGATGGCTTTTGGGAACCTGTTCCTCATGCTGGATTACCTTGCTCAGCCTTGGCACAAGAGGAGGAACTCAGTCCTGCCTCAAGTTGATGTCCCACACTTTGTTGAAGCTTGTAGGAGACTTGCTCTTTCTGAATGGAGAAGGAGGAGGAATGGAAAGGCGGGGGGGAGGGTAGATGAGAATGGGGGGTATACTGGGAGGAAAGAAGGGAGTGGAAACTGTGGTCAGTATATAAAATAAATGAAAAAATGTTATTTAAATAAAAGAAAGGTAAAGAAAGAAAAATAGAAAATGTGGTGTATTTACATACCTGAGATTACTCTGCTCTTAAAGAAAACAAAATTATGAAGTTTGCAGGTAAATGGGTAAAAATATTTTTAAATATCTGGTAACCCAGACCCAAATACAGTATATATATGCTTATATGAAAATATTAGCTATTAAGTCAATAATAACCAAGCTACAATCCATAGAATCACAGAGGTTAGATATAGAGTAAGAAACTAGGGATGATAGATACATTTCATTAGGAAAGAAAATAGAATATAAACTCATGGGTGTATATGGGGCTGAAATGAGAGAATAAAGTGGGTATGGGCAGGGGGACGGGGGACTAGGAAGAAATTATGGGTAGAAAGAGCTAAAATTACAGACCATTTGAAGAAACCTATATGGAAACCTAATATAGTAGGAGCTTCTTAAAAATATATACATATATGAAAGTAATCTACATAAAATTGCTAAATAATGGAGGAGCCAGAGACCTAAGTGTCTATTTCTTATCACCATATGATGCTTCCAGTCCCTGGACTGGGTTCCATCTGATCAATATGATGGACAAAAGGAATCCAGGGGAATCTCCAAACATCCCAGGATGTTACCAAGACCATACCAAGATTATGTACAAAGATTGCTCTTCACAAAGTCACAGAAAGGCCCCATTGGGACAGTACCTACACAATTCATTGAACATGGAGAAGTCAAGTTGGTGCCTACATAGAGACTTCACCACTACACTCTAGTGTCTTTGGTAGAGGAAGGTAATTTGTATACTACCAAAACAAAAACATAAATATCCACCCAACTACAATATCTTTGATCTACAATGCTGTACTGCTTGCAAGACATGTTAGGGCCATGGTGGCACAAATCTTGTGGGAGCATCCAACCAATATCTGATGTGATGTAAGGCATACTCCTAGAGATGGAATTCATAACCAACACTACTTAGATGGCCAAGAACATGAGAATAAATAGCCCTGGAGTCTATCTTAAAACCCAATACTATTGGCAAAAAAAAAAAAAAAAGGAAAGAAAAGAACTCCTGATGACATTATGCTGTACTCATGGGTCAATGCTATGATCAGAAAAAAATTCCTCCTGAAAACAAATATAGAGACCCACAGCCATATATTATGCAGAGTGAGAGATTTTGGAACAGTCAGCTCTAAATGGGATGTGTCCAAAAAACATCTATCCAATAATCCCAGACTGTACCCCTTCCCTGGGCTCCACACTAGATTACAAAGCACTGGCAGATTAACTGGACACTAAGCTTGTTTTAGTAGCCTCAGGCAAGATACTGCCTACTGCTCACTATACCCCTTTAAGCTCATACAACAACCCTAAACTGCACCCTCTCCCCTGGGCTTCATATCCTGGGCTACAACTTGAGAAGAAGACTTGAACTGTACTGGAGGCCAGGCCAGATATCTAGGGAGTCTGGTCTCAAAAGACCACAAGCAAAACACCTTACTGGACCTGAAGACTCACTAGCCACCAGAACCCTTGGCCACTTAGGCCAGAAGAGCAGAGAGGAAAAAGAAACCAAGGAACAAACACCCATCCAACAAAGACAAAAGCAGAAATTAACACCTAAACCTATAATAATACCAAGTCCAGATGTCTAAATACCAGTGTAAGGACACAATAATAACAGAAAGAGAATTTGGAGAAATCTCATACTAGTGTCTTAATCGCACACCCAAAAGATCTAGAACTAAAAGAAGCAAACACATACCAAGAGGAGCAGACAGCATGAAATAATCAAACTTGGGACTGAAATAAGAAAAAATAGAAACAAAAAGAACAATACAAAGATCAATGAAACAAAGAGTTGGTTTTTTGAGAAAATCAACAAAATAATGAATACTTATCAAAATTAACTGTAAGGCAGAGACAGAATGCTCAAGCTAACAAAATCAGAAACAAAAAGTGAGACATAACAACAGACTGAGGAAATTCAGATGATCATTAGATCATACTTCAAAAGCCTGTGCTCTACAAAAATGGAAAATCTAAAAGAAATGGATAATTTTCTCCATAGATACCACAAACCAAAGTTAAATCAAGATCAGATAAACAATTTAAATATACCAATACCCCTAAGGAAATAGAAGCAGTAATTAAAAGTCACCCAACTAAGAAAAGCCCAGGGCCACATGGTTTTAATGCAGAATTTTACCAGACTTTCAAAGAAAAGCTAATACCAATACTCTTCAAATTACTCCACAAAATAGAAACAGAGGAAACATTACCATATTCTGCCCAATGTGTTGGCTCAAGTTTCCACCTAAAACTGAAACTTAAAAAGAGATTCTAAAACTGAGTCAAAAGAGCTTCCTACTTCATGTCTCATGTGGGCCAGTACAGAGACACTGCAGCATTTGGGCTTGAGTGCATCATATGACAGATTCCCACCACAGTACACAGAGCTGTCTCCTAGCTGCACAATATGCTGCATGATAGATTTAGCCTTTACTCATACAGACAAAAAGGTTTATGAGCTGGCTGCATACTGCCTGATGGCAGCATGGACCCCAGAGTTGGTGAGGCAAGTGTGACTCTCCTGGGTACCCCCACCATGTTGAAAAACTGAGGTGAGTAGAGTCAGCAGTCAAGGTTGCTGGTCTTAGCCACTTAACAGTTTAAAATCTCTTCTGGTCAGAGAAGGATTATAGATTCACAATGAGACAGATTCAGATGGAATAAAACTCTAAACTGTTTACAATGTTTGTAAAATTGTACACAAGCTTGGGAGAGGAAAAGGAGGATAAAAGTTATATGAAGAAATAAATAATTTTTAAAATGAAGTCTTTAAAGAAACAATAAGAATAATATAAAAATAAGCCGTGTAAAGATGGAAATTACACAGAGTAATTTGGGATTTTTAACTACAGAAAGATATTTGATTGTAAAGGCTGCTGAGTTAAACAGATAAATATATTAAAGGTATCTTGACTTCAAAATTTGTGTCTAAGGATATATTGCTTTGGAAAAAAAAGCTTCTGCTTTTGTTTCCACAGAAGATGAGAACCTGTGGATTGCTCCCAGGCTAATATGGTTTGATCATCCAAGACCCCCTAAGAGGTCTCCAGATGATTTAACTTCTAGAACAGCTTCAAGGCAACTGGCTCATAGAATACAGCATCACCAACTACTCCATCCAAAGCTCCACTGTATCGTTGGGGCATCCATCTTCAGCCAATAGACCTAGAGTTTCTTAGTTGCTTCTTCCTGTGTTCTGTAGAATATTTGGCAATCTCCTCTGTGAAGCAGGAATCTTAAGAATGATTTTGCCCCATTTTGGCAAATTCAATGGTTATTTCCCCATGGTTCCTGCATGTTCAGTTTATACAGCATACTATTAGCAGTCCAGACAAGAGCAGCTTCTTGTCCAAATGGCTATTTTTTTCCAAGAAGAAGATAAACTCCATATGGAGTGTCTTCAATGCCCATCCTTCTCTCTTGAATTAAATTGGTGCTGCCAGGAGCAGATGTGTTACATTGTCCAGAAAGTCAAAGATTTTAAAACATTTTAAATGCCATATTCTGTATGTCTTTGACGTGTTTGAAGATTACCTACCTAATTGAAATACACCTATGTATACCTAGAAAATTTAACTAACTTGACTATTAGTTTAATAATCATGGATGACTAATTATTAATCTGTATTTCTTAATTATACATTATAATTTCAAATGAGACGCACAAACAATCCTTAAACAAGAGTAGAACTTTACATACAGCTTAACAAAGTTCACTTTAAATTTGTGTCAACAAACTAAAATTCATAGCATTGTAAAATATTTGAAACAAGTTGAAATTTACATACAGCTTAACAAAATTAACTTTAAATTTGTGTCAACAAACTAAAATTCATAGCATTGTAAAATATTTGAAACAAGTTATTGCTCTTCAAAAGTAGATTCAGTAATCTACCCTTTCCTCTTATCATATCTATAATATCATCCCTTTTCTTCTTTAGAAAGAGATTGCATTTATAATCAACCTGCCTTAAATAAAAATAAACATTTATTAAAAATATTTTGGGAATTTGTACATAGCTTCTCATACTACTTCCTACTGGTTGAGGGTGCTGCAGTCTTATGGGGAATTATGGTCAAGTCCTGCATTAAATCTGCAGGTTGCTTTTGGTAGGATTGCCACTTTTACTATGATAATTCTACCAATCCATGAGCATGGGAGAGCTTTCCATTTTCTGATATCTTCTTTAATTTCTTTCTTCAAAGACTTAAAGTTCTTTTCATATAGATATTTCACTTGTTAGAGTTACACCAGGGTATTTTATAACATTTGTGGCTATTATAAATGGTGTATTTCTCTAATTTCTTTCTCAGCCAATTTATCATTTGTATTGGCTATTGATTTTTTTTTTTTTTTTTTTTTTTTTTTTTTTTTTTTTTTTTTTTTTTTTTTTTTTTTTTAGTTAATCTTGTATCTAGTCACATTGCTTAAGGTGTTTATCAGCTGTAGGTGTTCCCTGGTAGACTGTTTGGGATTACTTATGTATATTATCATATCATCTGCAAATATCAAAAGTTTGACTTCTTTCTTCCAAATTTGTATCCCCTTGATCTCCTTTTGTTGTTTCATTGCTCTAGCTAGAACTTTGAGTAGTATACTGAATAGATATGGAGAGAGTTTAGAGCCTTGTCTTGTTCCTGATTTTAGTGGAATCACTGTGAATTTCTCTCCCTTTAATTTAATGTTGGCTGTTGGTTTGCTGTATATTGATTTTATTATGTTTAGTTTTGTTCCTTGTATTCCTGATCTGTCATGTGTTTTTTTTTTTTTCTTTCAGTATGTTTATATGGTGCATTACATTGACAATTTTCCATATGTTGAACTATCCCTGCATCTCTGGAATGAAGCCTACTTGATCATAGTAAGTGATTTTTTTAATGTGTTCTTACATTTGGTTTGCCAGTATTTTATTGAATATTTTTGCATCAATGTTCATGAAGGAGTTTGGTCTATAATTCTTTTTATTTGCTACATCTTTGGGTGGTTTGGGTATCAGGGAAACTGTAGCCTCATAAAAAGAATTTAGCATTGTTCCTTCTGTTTCTATGTGTGAAATAATTTGAGGAGTATTGGTATTTCCTCTTCTTTGAAATTCTGGTAGAATTCTGCACTGAGACCATCTAGCCCTGGCCTTTTCTTGGTTGGGAGACTTTTAATGACTGCTTTTATTTTCTTAGGAGTAATAGGTCTATTTGAATTGTTTATCTGGTGTTGACTTAATTTGGTATGTGGTTCCTATCCAGAAAATTGTACATTTCTTTCAGATTTCCTAATTTTGTGGAGTACCAGTTTCTGATGTATGATCTAATGATTCTCTGGATTTCCTCAGTGTCTATTGTTATATTCCCCTTTTTTTTCTGATTTTGTTATTTTGGATATATTTTCTCTGCCTTTTAGTTAGTTCAGATAAGGGTTTATCTATCTTGTTGATTTTCTCAACAAACCAACTCTTCATTTCATTGATCTTTGTACTACTCTCTGTTTCTATTTTATTTATTTTAGCCCTCAATTTAATTATTTCCTGCAGTCTGCTCCTCCTGGGTAAGTCTGCTACTTTTTGTTCTAGAGATATCAGGCGTCGCTAGTGTGAAATTTTTCCAAATTTTTATGTAGGCACTTAGTGCTATTAACTTTTCTATTAGCACTCCTACCATTGTGTACCATAAATTTGGTATGTTGTATATTCATTTTGATTGAATTCTAGGAAGCCTTTTATTCCTTTATGTCCTCCTTGATCCAGTGCTAATTCAGTTGAGAGTTGTTCAGTTTCCATGACTTTGTAGGCTTTGTAGTTTGTGTTGTTGAACTCTAACTTTAACCCATGGTAATCTGATAAAATACAAGTGGTTGTTACACTTTTTGTATCTGTTGATATTTTTTTTGTGACTGAATTCAATTATAGAGGTTTCATGAGATGCTTAAAAGAAGGTATATTGTTTTATGTTTGGCTGAGATGTTTTATAGATGACTATTAAGTCTATTTGAGTCATAACATCTGTTAGTTCCCTTATTCTCTGTTAAGTTTCTGTCTGGCAGACCTGTCTATTGATGAGAGTAGGGTATTGAAGTCTGCCACTATTAATGTGTAGGGTTTGAAGTGTGATTTAAGCTCTAGTAATATGTCATGTACAAATGTAAGTAGCTTTGTATTTTGGGCATAAATGTTCAGAATTGAGACTTCATCCTGATGGATTTTTCCTTTAATGAATATGAAATATCCTCCTTTATCCCTTGATTAATTTTAGTTTGAAGTGCTCTGTTAGATATTAGGATAACTACACCAGCTTTCCTCTTAGGTCCATTTGCTTGGACCTAACTCTATAATCTGAGGTAATGTGTGTCTTTGAAGTTGAGGTTGTGTCTTTGTATCCAATCTGTTGATCTGTAACTTTTAATTGGCAAATTAAGTCCATTGATATTAAGAGACATTAATGACCAACGATTGTTAAATCCTGTTAATTTTTTTTGTTTTGTCTTGTTGTTTTTGGTGATAGTATGTGTGTGTGTTTCCCTTCTTTGTCTTTTATTGGTGTTAGAGTATCTATTGCTTGTATTTTTATGGGTGCAGTTAATTTCCTTGGGCTGGAGTTTTCATTCTATTACTTTCTTCATGGCTGGATTTATCGATAGGTATTATTTAAATCTGGTTTTGTCAAGAAATATCTTTTTTTTCTCTCTCTAGGGTGATGATTTTGCTAGGAATAGTAGTCTGAGCTGAATCTATGGTCTCTTATTGTCTGCAAAACATCTGTCCAGTACTTGGTTTTTAGAGTCTCCATTAAGAAGTTAGGTATAATTCTTTTTTTTTTTTTTAACTTTTCAGAATTATTTCTTCTATTTTGGAGACTATAGTATAATTATATCATTCCCTCTTTCCCTCTCTTCCCTCCAAATACTTCTGTATGGCCTCCTTGCTCTCTTAAATTCATGGACTATTTTTTAATACAGTAAAAAAGGCAATTAAATGGTATCACAAAAAGAAAAACAAAAAAAACATTTACTGGGGAGATGGTTCAGTTAATAAAGAGCTCATTATGCAAGCATGAGGTGCTGAGCTGAACTCCCAGAACCTACTCATGGAAGCCAGACATGGTATCGAATGTGTGTAATTGAAGTGAAGCAGAGATGGGGATTCCCAGAAGTTCTCAGGACAGTTAGCCCGGCATACAAAAACAGACAGACAGAGACACAAACAAAAAAATAAAATAAAATAAAAACCTGCAAGTGACCCTGCCTCAAAATAGGGAAGGTAAGGGCTGGCAGTCGAAGCTGAACTCTGACATTTCTATATATACCATGTCACACATGTGCCTATTCTCCTGTAGTATACACACATGCACACTCACATACATCATACACACATTATAAACATTTTATTTTCTTTTCCTTTTTTTCTTTTTTAATTATATTCGTGTTTTAATTTTACATATCAACCATGGGTTCCCCTGTCCTCCCCCCTCCCACCCCTGCCCCTGCGTTCCCCCTAACCCCTCCCCTCCATTCCCATCTCCTCCAAGGCAAAGACTCCTCTGGTGATTCAGCTCAACCTGGTATATGCAGTACAGGCAGGTCCAGTCCCCTCCTTCCAGGCTGAGCAAAGTGTCCCTGGATATGCCCCAGGTTCCAAACAGCCAGTTCATGCACTAAGAACAGGTCCAGGTCCCACAGCCTGGGTGCCTCCCAAACAGTTCAAGCTATTCAGTTGTCTTATTTATCCAGACGGCCTGATCCAGTAGGGTCAGTTTTTGGTTCATAATTCATGTGTTACTATTAGTTTGGCTATTTGTCCCTGTGCTTTTTCCAATCTTGGTCTCAACAATTCATACTCTTACAGTCCCTCCTCTTTCTTGACTATTGGACTCCTGGAGCTCCACCTGGGGCCTGGCTGAGGATCTCCGCATCCACTTCCAACAGTTATTGGATGAGAGTTCCAGCATGACTGTTAGGGTGTTTGGCCATCTGATAACCAGACTAGATCAGTTCAGGCTTTCTCTCAACCATTGCAAGTAGTCTACAGTGGATGCATCATTGTGGGTTTCTGGGGACCTCTTTAGCACTTTGCTTCTTCCTGTTTTCATGAGGTCTTCATTTATCATGGTCTGTTATTCCTTGTTCTCCCTTTCTGTTGTTGATCCAGCTGGGATCTCCTGCTCTCCTAAGCTTTCTTTCCCTAAAACCTTGCCCTTCATTACCCCACTCTCATCCAGGTTGTTCATGAAGATCTCATCCATTTCTCTGTCATTGGGCAATCCCTGTGTCTTTCTTAGCATCCTGTTTTCTAGGTAGCCTCCCTAAAGTTGTGAGTAGCAGTCTAGTCATCTTTGTTTTACATCTAGTATTTTACTATGAGTGAGTACATATCATGTTTGTATTTCTGGGTTTGGGTTACCTCACTCAGGATGATTTTTTTTCTAGATCCATCCATTTGCCTGCAAACCTCATGATGTTATTGTTTTTCTCTGCTGAGTAGTACTCCATTGTGTATATGTACCATATTTTCTTTATCCATTCTTCAGTTGAAGGGCATCTAGGTTGTTTCCAGGTTCTGGCTATTACAAACAATGCTGATATGAACATAGATGAACAAATGCCCTTGTGATATGATTGAGCATTCCTTGGGAATATGACCAAGAGCTGGGTCTTGGGGAGATGGATTTCCAATTTTCTAAGGAAGTTCCATATTGATTTCCAAAGTGGCTTGTATAAGCTTGCATTCCCACCAGCAGTGGAGGAGAGTTCCCCTTGTTTCATATCCTCTCCAGCATAAGCTGTCTTCAGTGTTTTTTATCTTAGCCATTCTGACAGGTTTAAGGTGGTATCTCAAAGTCGTTTTGATTGCCATTCCCCTGGTGATTAAGGATGTTGAGCAATTTGAGTTTCCTCTGTTGAGAATTCTCTGTTTACTTCTATAGCCCATTTCTTAATTGGACTGTTGGGCATTTTGATGTCTAATTTCTTGAGTTCTTTATATATTCTGGATATCAACCATCTGTCAGATGTGGGGATGGTGAAGACCTTTTCCCATTCTGTAGGCTGTAGCTTTGTCTTGTTGACCATGTCCTTTGCTCTACAAAAGCTTCTCAGTTTCAAGAGGTCCCATTGATTGATTGTTTCCCTCAGTGTCTGTGCTACTGGTGTTATATTTAGGAAGTGATCTCCTATGCCAATGCGTTCAAGACTACTTCCTGCTTTTTCTTCTATCAGGTTCAGAGTAACTGGATTTATGTTGAGGTCTTTGATCCACTTGTGCATGGTGACAGATATGGATCTATTTGCAATCTTCTACATGTTGACATCAGTTATACCAGCTCAATTTGTTGAGGATGTTTTCTTTTTTCCACTGTACAATTTTGTCTTCTTTGTCAAAAATCAGGTGTTCATACATGTGTGGATTAATATCAGAGTCTTCAATTCAATTCCACTGGTCCACTTGTCAGTCCTTATGCCAATACCAAGATATTTTTATTACTATAGTGCTATAGTAGATCTTGAAGTCAGGGATGATAATGCCTCCAGAAGTTGCTTTATTATACAGGATTGTTTTGGCCATCCTGGATTATGTTTTTCCATATGAAGAAACATGTTGGGATTTTGATGGGGATTGATTGAATCTGTAGATTGCTTTTGGTAAGACAGCCACTTTTAATATGCTGATTCTACCTATCCATGAGCATGGGAGATCTTTCCATCTTCTTCAATTTCTTTCTTCAGAGACTTAAAGTTCTTATCATACAGGTCTTTCACTTGCTTAGTTAGAGTTTTCCCCAAGGTATTTTATATTGATTTTTGGCTACTGTAAAGGGTGATTTCTCTGATTTTTTTTCTTGTCCTGTTTATTATTTGTATATAGGAGGGCTACTCATTTTTTTTTTTTTTTAGTTAATCATGTATCCTGCCACATTATTGAAAGTGTTTATCCGCCGTAGGAGTTACCTGGTAGAATATTTGTGATCACTTATGTATACTATCATATTGTCTGCAAATAGTGAAAGTTTGACTTTTCCTTTTCCAATTCTATCCCCTCACTGTCCTTTTGTTGTCTTATTGCTCTGGCTAGAACTTTGAGTACTTTATTGAATAGACATGGGGAGAGTGGACAGCCTAGTCTTGTTCCTGATTTTAGTGGAATCACTTTGAGTGTCTCTCCATTTAACTTGCTGTTGGCTGTTGTCTTGTAAATTGCCTTTATTATGTTTAGGTATGTTCCTTGTATTCTTGATCTCTCTAAGTCCTTTATCATGAAGTGGTGTTGGATTTTGTTGAATGCTTTTTCAGCATCTAATAAAATGATCATATTTTTTTTTCTTTCAGTTTGTTTACATGGTATATTACATTGACAGATTTTTGTATGTTGAGGCATTCCTATATCTCTGGGATAAAGCTTACATGATCATGGTTGATGAGGTTTTTTTTTTTTTGTTTTTTTTGTTTTTGTTTTTGTTTTTTTTTTAGTGTGTTCTTGGATTCAGTTTCTCAGTATTTTATTGAATATCCGTGCATCAATTTTCATGAGGGAGACTGGTCTGTAATTCTCTTTCTATGTCGCATCTTTGTGTGGTTTTGGTATCAGAGTAGCCTCACAAAGAGTTTGGCAATGTTCTTCTGTTTTCTTTGTGTGGAATAATTTGAAGAGTATTGGAATTAGCTTTTTATTAAAATTCTGGTAGAATTCTGCTGTGAAACCATCTGGATCTGGGCTCTTTTTTTTTTTTTTTTTTTTTTTTTTGGTTAGGAGACTTTAATAACCATTTCTATTTCTTTAGGGGTTATAGGTCTACTTAAATTGTTTATCTAATCTTAATTTAATTTCGGTATGTGATACCTATCCAGAAAATTTTCCTTTTCTTTTAAGTTTTCCAATTTTGTGGAGTACTGGTTTTTGAAGTATGACCCGATGATTCTCTGGATTTCCTCATTGTCTGTTGTTATGTCTCCCTTTTCATTTCTGATTTTGTTAATTTGGAAACTTTCTCTCTGCCTTTTTGTTAGTTTGGATAAGGGTTTGTCTATCTTGTTTATTTTCTCAAAGAACCAACTCTTTGTTTCATTGATTCTTTGTATTGTTTTCTCTGTTTGTATTTTATTGATTTCAGGCATCAATTTGATTAGTTCCTGGCATCTATTCCTCCTGGATGAGTTTGTTTCTTTTTGTTCTAGAGCTTTCAGGAGCGCTGTTAAGTCATTAGTGTAAGATTTCTCCAACTTCTTTATGTGGGTATTTAGTGCTTTGAACTTTCCTCTTAGCACTGCTTTCAGAGTGTTCCATAAGTTTAGGTATGTTGTACATTCATAGGAAGTACTTAAGTTATTTCTTTATTTCTTTTTTGTCAATTCAGTTGAGCATTATTCAGTTTCCATGAGTTTGTAGACTTATTATAATTTATGTTGTTGGTGAATTCTACCTTTAAGCCATGGTAGTCAGAAAAAATATAGGAAGTTATTCTAATTCTTTTGTATCTGGTGTATTTGCTTTGTGCCAAGTATGTGGCCAATTTTAGAGAAAGTTCCATGAGGTGCTGAGAAGGTACATTCTTTTGTGCTAGGATGGAATGCTCTTTAGATATCTATTAAATCCATTTGAGTCATAACATCTGTTAGATTCCTTATTTCTCTCTTAAGTTTCAGTCTGGCAGACTGGTACATTGGTAAGAATGAGGTGCTGAAGTCTTCCATTTAGTGAGTGGGTTTATTATGCAATTTAAGCTTTAGCAATGTTTCTTTTTCATATGCTCTTGTATTTGAGGCATAAATGTTCAGGACTCTTGATCCAATCAGAGCTCTTGGTCCAGTTGGAACTGGTGGATCGTCTGTCTCAGGGAGCCAACTGAGGTTGCAGGGTGATGGGTGGGTTTGGCAGACAGACTGGGTGTTGTAGATTTCAAGGTCCAATGGGGAGTGTTGGTGGGGAGGCCTGCCTGCAGGAGATTCCCTGCTGGCCTGCAACTGGTGCCGCAATATGGGTGGGCATGGGTTGTACCTGGGGGCCTAAGTCTAAAAGTAGGACTCTGGGGCTGGGAGAAGAGTCACTCACCTCTTTGTCCAATAAGAGCTGGCAGATTTTGTGTCTCAAAGAGCCACTAGGTCTCAAGGGGATGGGTGGGTTTTGGGGAAGTAGTGGTCTTGTAGATTGCAGTGTCCAATGAGGTTGTTGATGGGGATGTCTGTCCACAGGAAGAATTGAAATTTTTATCATACAAGCCTTTCACTTGCTTGGTTAGAGGTACGTCAATATTCTTTATATAATTGGAGGCTATTGTGAAAGGTGTTGTTTCTCTGATTTTTTTCTCAGTCTATTTGGCATTTATGTATAGAAGGGATACTGATTTTTGCAAATTAATTTTTTTTACTTTCTTTTTATTTATTCTTTGTATCTTTTACATGATGTATCTTGATCGCCTCCATTTCCCTGTCCCTTTGCATCCATCCTCTGACCCTGAACACTCTGCTTTCACACTCTCAGTGTGTTGCCCAGGTGAGGTACAGGGACCACTCTCCAAGTACTGCAGCTGGTGAGGGACAGAGACAACCCTCCTGCTCTTATGACCCCAGGACCAGATCCTCTACTTGCCTTAGTCATTGATGGGCAGGGAGTTGGGAAAAGGACCTCTGTCTTCTGCTCATGTCACTATATGTCAGATGAGATCCCTTGGTCATAACATCATGGATGGGTCACCCTCAACTCTGACGACTGGGGAACTCTGCCGTGCTGCTTAGGTCAGGGGCAGGGCCTGCTTCACTGAGTGGTGCAGCCGATAAGGGGGGGGGGGTGTCAGCTTTCTCATCTGTTGCAGGCAGTAAGGGATGAAGGATAAGGGTGGAATCTCTTACCCTCTCATACCAACTCATGACAGATGATTAGTGGGGACAGTTCTTCTATGGTTATGACTTCAGGCCAAGCTTTCAACAAGGTTGGCTTTATTGTGTCACTCAGGTGAGGTGCAGGGCCTGTTCTCCCAAGTGTAGCAGCTGGTTGGTGGGGGCACAGGGATAGTTTTTGCTCTTGTGACTTAAGGCCCAGTTATCACACCTGCCTCGGGTATTTATGTGTGGAGGGAGGCAATTCCCCCCTAACTCAAGATGCTACCAGACAGATGGGTGATGTAGACAGCTCTCTCTTGCTCACTACTTCAGGGCTGGTTCATCCACGCCTCAGGAACAGGCTCTATTGTGTTGCCTATGTGAGGTACAGGACCTACTCTCTCAAGTGTTGCAGCTTGTTGGGAGGGGGCAGGGCCAGCTTTCCAGCTCTTGTGACTTCAAAGCAAGTTCTCACACCTGCCTTAGGCATTGATGGGTGGAGGGAGGAAGGAGGGCAACTCTCCCCTGCCCAAGCAGGACAGATAGGTGATGGAGACAGTTCTCTTATGCTCACAACTGAGGTTGGCTCACTACACATCCACTAATAGGGTTGGCTCTATTATGCTGCCCTGGTGAGGTACAGGGCCTGCTCTCCTGAGTGTTGCAGCTGGTTGAATGCAAGGAAAGTTCTCCTGCTCATGTGATCACAGGGCCAGCTCATGAACTAATTTTATACCCAGCTACTTTGCTGAAAGTGTTTATCAGCTGGAAGAGCTCCCCAGTGGAACTTTTAAGTTAACTTATGTATACAATATCATCTGCAAATAAAGACACTTTGACTTCTTCCTTTATAATTTGTATCTACTTGGTTTCCTTCAGATGCATTATTGCTTTAGCATATGCTATATTTAATAGGAATGAAGAAAGTAAACAACCTTGACTTGCTTCTGATGTTATCTTTGAACTGCTTTGAGTTTATCATTATTTAAGTTGAACTGGCTATGGGTTTGTTATAAACTGCTTTTATTATTGTGAGGTATGTTCTTTGTATCCCTAATTTCTTTGGGTACTTTTGTCATGAAGTTGTATTAGATTTTGTCAAAGGCAATATGCAGACATAATGAGATTATCATGTTTTTTTTCTTTCAGTTTGTTTATTTAGTAGATTATATTTATTGATGTTATATGCTGAAACACTGCTGCATCTCTGGGCTGAAAACAACTTGATTATTGTGAATGATCTTTTTGATGTGTTCTTGGATTTGGTTTACAAGTATTTTATTGAGTTTTTAAACATTTGTGTTCATAAGAACAATTGGCTTGTAATTTTCTTACTTTGTTGGGTCTTTTTATTTTTGGGGGGGAGTCTTTGTGTTTCTTTGTTTGCTTTTGTTAAGGCTTTTAAGAGAAAGAAAAAAAACTAGTTTAAATGAGTCGAGAAGTGTGGATGATTTGGGAGAAATTTGGGGAAGATAAAAAACATGACTCAAATATACTATATGAAAATATGTTTTCAATAAAAAGGAGGGTTTATATACTTTTGAGGGTACACTGTGCATCCTGAAACTGTGAGGATCCAGTAAATACAGGGAAATGTTCTGCTCAGCTGCTAGGATTTTAGAACTAGGACTTGAAGAATTGACTTTCTTAGTCTTGTTCTCCTCTACCTTTCCTACCTAGCAACATTCTATCAAACCTGTTAATCTGTTATGTATTGTTACAGATAAGATGTAGTTCTAGCCTTAAAGTAGCATTTAAAGTACTTTCCTCTGAAAGATAAAAGAAAGTAGGGTTATTTAGCATTTGTTAGTCTCTAAAAATAGGTGATTCACTACCTGTCTCCAAAGTCACTGAAGGCTTTGAAAAACCTGAGTCAAGCTTGCAAATTTCATATCTCATGTGCCCTTTGAACTTGAACTTGGCTTATGCTTTTCAATTTCATCAGATACACCAAATGTGGCATGAAGGGCACAGTCAATTCTTCTGTTCTCCCAATGCTATTAAACTTTTTCCCACTGGGGAATGCTAGGTTGTGAAGCAAGCAACTCCTATTTTCTTACAAGAGGCTGCAGGTAACCAAGAAACTCAGGACTTGCTAGTTGAAGTTACCCACCATATGTTGACTCCATTAGTTAACTTTATAGTACCCTCTGCTTAACTGGGTTTGGTGGTGTGAATGTAAATGGTCTCCATTGGTTTATAGGAAGTGGCAATATTAGGAAATGTGGCCTAGTTGGAGTAAATGTGACCTTGTTGGTGGAAGTGGGAGTTGACTTTAAGGTTACAAATGCTCAAGCCAGGCCCTGTATGTTTTGTTTTTCCTACTGCCTGCCAATTATAAAACTCTCAGCTACTTCTCCAGCGCCATGTCTGTCTGCCTGCAGTCATGAAGTTGGTACCAGGGACTGGGGTACTGTTGTGATAGGCTGGACCATGTTCTTGTTTGGAAGAAGTGGAATTTGGGACTTCAAATTTAGGAATGTGGAATTTGGGAAAGTTGAATTCTTTAAGTGGGGCTTAATGGGCCATTCTAGTAAGAGCATGGAAGACAGTCATGCTGACGGTGATTTGAACTGTGGGGGCCGAGTTTAAGAATTAAAGAGGTAGAAGAATTTTAGTATGTGGCCTAGAAGCTGTTTTTGTGATAGTTTGGCAAAGAATGAGGCTGCTTTCTGCCCTTGTCAAAAAAAAAAACCTGCCTGAAGCTATTTTATTGAAGTTACAGATTAACAGCTTTGACAGAGGAGATTTCAAAACAGCCTATCATTGACTGAGTCATGTGGTTATTAATGGTCAGTCTTAGGCAGATCTATAATCAAAAGGAGCAAGTTGATGATAAATGGAATAAAGGGAGTGGTGGCCTCAGGGCAAGACTCCACTTAGCTAATCATCCAACTTGTGAAAAGTAATTAAGCAAAAGATTAGGGTTGAGTGTGGTAACCATAAAGATGGTGAAGATGTAATTGAACAAGGGGGCTGTGTCCCAGTCACAGCAGGCAGTAGAGCTTGTCAGCTTTGGCCATATAGTTCTGGCTTTAGAGTCAAGGATAGAAGGAAAGGATTATGGAGTCTCCCTCCATGGCTAAGGAAAGCTGCTGAGGTCAAAAATATGTAAGAGGTGTCCTTGTATGTAGGCCTAGAAAGGCCATTGTGTGAAATTGTGAAGGTGAAACTCTGAATATCTTTGGAGACCTCAAGACATTGGAGTTGCTAGAGTCATGGGATGCCTTCCAAGGAAAGCTCCTAACAGGGAGTGGAATGTGCCCAAGAGAAAAAAGTATTTCAGTCAACAAAGCTGAAAGGAATTGGAAATCTGAAGAGCATTTTGACAGCAGATATGGAGATGCAGAGTTTGGAATTTGCCCAGCTGGTTTTCTGTCTTATTTTGGTCCATTATTTCCTCACTATGCTCCTTTTCCTCCCCTTTAGAATGGTATTGTACATCCTGTGCTATTACATGTTGGAAGTATGTGATCTGCTTTTTACTTTTTCTTTTTATAGAGAATTATGGTGATATTTTATATATGCTGAAATGTGATTTTATTTGTATGTTAATAAGTTTCCTGGAGATCAGAGGTAAGAGCAAGTCATTTAGCAGAAGTCCAGTGTTGGTGTCACACACTTAATCCCAATCACATGGCAGGCAGAATCTCTGTGTGTTTGGGCAACCCAAACCTTTAATCTCATTCCAAACCATAGAGACCAGCAGTGACTAGGAAGTCATGTGGTTGGGTTTACAGCCAATGAGAAGGCAGGACAGAAAAGCAATAAAAAGACAGGACACAGGAAGAAGGTCTCTGTCTCAGGGGAAGGATAGCAGTGAGTGGTAAGATAAGGTGGTCTTAGCTCTTGGCTATGACTCGATATGTGGGCTTTTAACTCTTTATTTGGCTCTGTGTTTATTACTTAATAAGACTACTTAGAAATACATCTACATTTGGTGCCCATGTGGCAAGAATTCATTAAAAATCATTGGTGGTTATAGGACCGGCTCGGCCCAGACTCTGCCAGAGTTTACAGGGCCTAGGCCTGGCCTGAGCTACCAACCCAGCTGCATGTGGTCAGAGCTGCACTCTGTAGCTGCAGCTGAAACTTGTGGCTGAATCACCAACTCACATGGTCGGAGCTTAAGGAAGCCACAGCACAGGCTCAAATTGGCTCAAGCGGGAGCATGTGGCTGGATTTCAAGCTTTTAGCCAGAATGTGTGGCTCTCTCTGTCTCTCTCTCTGTCTCTCTGTCTCTCTCTCTCTCTCTCTCTCTCTGAATTCCCATCTCAAATGCTGTTTTGAAATTCCCTCAGATTTCTACTCTTCTGTACAGACTTGGTAAGTCAATTAAGATATCAGATATATTAAAAGGAAAAACTACTTAAAAGAGAAAATTTTTTCAACAGTAAAAAAAATGGGTATCATCTGTACTTATAAGGAACATAGTCTTTGATGAAAATTTAGGCAGTCTAAAAATGGAACAATTATATAAGATTAATGCTGATTGGGTTGTACATTACACCAATTATGCATATTATTACTTTACTTATCTTTATTTTACAATTTAAAAAGATAGTCAATTTAAGTGCCATGATAAAAGCTTTAGAAAAACCTGTTAAAATGAATTATATGAGACTGGAGAGATGGCTCAGAGGTTAAGAGCACCGACTGCTCTTCCAGAGGTCCTGAGTTCAATTCCCAGCAACCACATGGTGGCTCACAACCATCTGTAATGAGACCTGGTGCCCTCTTCTGGCCTGCAGTCATACATGCTGATACATAATAAATAAATAAATCTTTAAAATAAAATAAAATAAAATGAATTATAGAGAAATTCAGACTCAGAAGAATTTAAGGGTGAAATTATTTCATGATTGGATTATAAGGTTACAGAAAGAAAGCCTGTTTTCAAACAATCAAATTTAATTTATCTGGTAACTGTACAGCAGTTACCTGGTCAAGTGAATGCACAAAATAATTGGACTCCAATTGAAATGGTAGATTTAAGAAGGTTTAAGGAAGCAATAGTTTCTTTTCTTTTTTTATTTTACAATTTACTTTAATTTTACATATCAGCCATGGGTTCCCCTGTCCTCTCCACTAATGCCCTTGCCCCCACCTTCCCCCTGCCCCCCCTCCCGTTCCCTTCTCCTCCAGGGCAAAGACTCCCCTGGGGATTCAGCTCAACCTTGTAGATTCAGTCCAGGCAGGTCCAGTCCCCTCCTCCCAGGCTGAGTAAAGTGTCCTGCATAAGCCCCAGGTTCCAAACAGCCAGCTCATGCACTAAGGAGAGGCCTGGGTCCCACTGCCTGGAGGCCTCCCAAATAGTTCAAGCTAATCAACTATCTCACTTATCCAGAGAGCCTGATCCAGTTGGGGGCTCCTCAGCTATTGGTTCACAGTTCATGTGTTTCCATTAGTTAGGCTATTTGTCTCTATGCTATTTCCAATCTTGGTCTCAACAATTCTCACTCATACAATCCCTCCTCTTTCTTGGCAATTGGACTCCTGGGACTTGGCCATGGATCTATGCAACCACTTCCATCAGTCATTGGATGAGAGTGCTAGCACTACAGTTAGGGTGTTTGGCCATCTGATCACCAGACTAGGTCAGTTCAGGTTTTCTCTCAATCATTGCTACTGGTCTACAGTGGAGGGATCTTTGTGGATTTCTGGGGACCTCTCTAGCACTTTGCTTCTTCCTGTTCTCATGTGGTCTTCATTTATCATGGTCTCTTATTCCTTGTTCTCCTTCTCTGTTCTTGATCCATCTGGGATCTCCTGTTCCCCTAAGCTCTCTTTCCCTCTACCTTTGCCCCTCATTACCCCCCTCACATCTAGTTTGCTCATGTACATCTCATCCATTTCTTTGTCATTGGGGGATCCCTGTGTCTTTCTTAGGGTTCTTTTCTCTAGGTAGCCTCCCTGGAGTTGTGAGTAGCAGTCTAGTCATCCTTTGTTTTACATTTAGTATCCTCCTATGAGTGAGTACATACCATGTTTGTCTTTCTGAGTCTGGGTTACCTCACTCGGGATGATTTTTTTCTAGATCCATCCATTTGCCTGCAAACCTCATGATGTCATTGTTTTTCTCTGCTGAGTAGTACTCCATTGTGTATATGTACCACATTTTCTTTATCCATTTTTCAGTTGAAGGGCATCTAGGTTGTTTCCAGGTTCTGGCTATTACAAACAATGCTGATAAGAACATAGCTGAGCAAATGCCCTTGTGGTACATTGTGGAAGAGGCTTTGCTTTTGTTTCTACTGGAGAAGATAAGGTGTGGATACCCTCAAAATTGATAAAGGTTTGATTTGAATAAGAGAGACCTCTTAATTAGAAGAGGTGATAGTTCATCAACCAGTGTGACTATCCAATTTAAACTAAGTTATACTATTAACTCATGCCTTTCAATTTAATCAGGTACAACTTGCCAAAAAGGAACCTCCCCAAAATTAGTCTTGGGGAAAGGTTTTTGTTTTTGTCATTCAAGAGAATGAAGGCGAAGGAATCTGAAGAACATGTGACAAATGAGACAATTGAAGAAAAAGGACAAATCATCTAAAAAAAAAAATGTCCCAAGAAAAAGAGTAAAATGGTCTATTGGTATATCATCTATAAAATTTCATAAGTCTTCCTAAATGTTTATTTCTGCTCTTCTCTAAAGAAATTTAACACTAATGGTCTTCTTGTAGTCACAGTTTAATTAAAATTTAAAGCTGGCTTTGGAGTTGGAGAATGGCTCTCTGCTTCTTTAAACCCAAGCATGTTGTTAAAATGAAAATGCAAACCCCCTGTATTATGCCAGAAGAAAGAGCTACCTTCTAATATGGAACAGGATAAAACAAACAAACAAAAGGGACTATTCTATTACTACCAATCTCAATTCTTTTATTCTATTCTGATTCTTTATATTTTTAAGAGTATGAATTTTATTTCAAAATTTAAAAGATTAATACATATACATATATTTTAAACTTTGTTAAGATATTAATGGTCATGTATAGTACTAATTCTAGAAAAACAGCTTCAATAAGCTGCCTATCCATGTTTTTTTGTGTTCAAGTCTCTTATCAGTTTTCTGTAGGAAATCACGGCCAGACCTAACATCAAATCTGAAGTCTCTAGGAAGAAGATGGGGCCCCACAACAATAATAATTCCACATGAACAATAATAATACCACTAACCTGGCATACATCATCTACTGATTAGTTTTGGGCAACAAACTACTCAGAGCAATTTTGAGATGGCTAGTTGAGATGATCCAGTTTCAAAGACTACTTGAATAAGGACTTGAGATAAACCCTGAACTTTGGCATTACGCACACAGTAGACAACAAAGAATATAGCTACCTTTTCTAGAATTTTACAATTAACCCAAGATTTTTCCTTTTAGAATAAAGATGTTTTCACCTATATCCAGCAGGAAGCAATTTTAAGAATACAATGCCTACATTTCCAAAGAGGTGGTATGGAGTGGGTGGTTTTTTGGTCTTCTAGTAGGTTTTAGGTCTGGGATAATTTTCATTGTTTAGGAGGGTTGGTTACAAGTTGTTGTTAAGGGTTAGAAAAAGGGTTAAGCAAAGGAGATTAGATTTAAGGTTCTTGTTTTTTTAAGAAAAGATACATAGAAGTGATAGAATAGAGGGTAGATTATTAAATCTACTTGGAAAAACAGAGATAAGATATAGATATAGATAACAAGACAGATTATTGAATCTGCTTTTAAAAGACAGTTATTAGTTTTAAATACTTTACAATGGATTGAATTTTTGTATATTGTATACAAATTATATATATATATATATATATATATATATATATATATATATATATATATATAATCTTGTTAAAGTTTTGTACTTACACCGTTCATTAAACAATGTAATGCAATTTGCTGATCATTGAATGTTATTACTAACTATTAGGATATAAAGAAATGAAAATTAGTAGTTAGACATTACAATAGAAATTGTAGTCATATTAGGTATGTTTTAAAGATTAAGCAGATATATTTTAGATAGACAGATCATCTTCAAACCCTTCGGAGATCTACAGAATATGGCATTTAAAATGTTTTAATAACTTAGAAATTTTTTCTTTTTTTATGACTATGAGACATGTCAGCTCCTGGAAATACCAATCTACTTCAGAGAAAATATGGACATTGAAGAAACTGCATATAGAGTTAACTTTCATAGTGGCAAAAGTTAGCCACTGAACAACCAAGTACCCTTGAATAGACTGCTGACAAACAAGACAGACAGGACACGAAACAAAGGACTACCAAGTCTTGCCAAAGCAAGTGTGGTTGTGGCTTTAACAAAAGGCATCTTCTGAGACCAGGACAATATGGCACCATCCCTGAAGTGGCCTTTGCAATCCAGAAAAGGTACAGTGTCCTTTTCTTCTAAGGCAACTGAACAGGGAGTGAACAAATGGCTTCTGATGTGCAGTGGAACAGCAGCTGAAACAGTTATTCTTGAAAGATTAACTAAGCTGATGAAGTCTATCCTCTCGATGGTAGACTGGCATTTAATAAAAGAGTTGAAGCCACACACACAAGCCAAGAAGAATGGACAACTGAATTCAAAAAATAAAAAAATCAACAATTTCCAGAATTTTAAATCCTGAATCATGACAGGACCTTAATGGAATTCAGGTGTTTCTGGTACATGGACTGCTTTCACCAAATGTGAGGTCATACTGTTGACCTTGTGTACATCCTAGTTCACAAATGAGTCTGTCAGATATGCTAGGCCTATAGGCTGAAGATGATGCTCCAGCACTGCAGAGAAACCTTGGATGACTGTCCAGGCAGCTGGCTGTTTCTGTCAACTCATATTTTTTTCTGAAGCTGCTTGTGTGTAGTTCCTGATTTTACTTTTCTTGGGTAATATTATTTCATTCTTGGGTCACTGAGGGAGTTGAAGATTAGTTAGTTATAGTTGAAAATTAGATAGTTATTGTTATAGTTTCCCTGTTAAGGATTTTAGAAAAGAAACTCACTAAAGAGGTGTAAGTGTATAAGTTTGAAAGACATAAGACAGTCCCATTAGTAATATAAGGTAGGATAGAAAGTGAATCAGGTACATTTTGGACTTACCAAATTGGATAGATACTGGAATTATTTTCTCTGAATTTGTCAAAAGCAAATGGACTAGATAGTGTTTAGATATTTATTGCTTGTATATATTGTATATAGTTATTGTACTTTTGTATAAAGTTTTTCTTATATTAGTTGTAGCTTTTTTGCTTTTTTCTTTTTATTAAAATAGAAAGGGGGAAATATGGTGATATTTTATTTGTGCTGAAATGTGATTTTATTTGTATATTAATAAATAAATTTATCTGGGGGTCAGAGCTAATAGCAAGCCATAGCAGAAGTCTGGCAGTGGTAGCACATACCCTTAATTCTGATCACATGACAGGCAGATCTCTGTGTGTTCAAGGACTCCAGCATGGACACACATGCCTTTAATCTCAATGCCAACTGTAGAAGTCTGTATAGATAGGCAGTGATGAGGAGGTCATGTGGTTGGGTTTACAACCAGTGACAGGAAGTCAATAAAAAGACAGATACACAGAAAGTAGGTTCCCTTCTGAGGTGAAGGATGGCAGTGGCAACAAGGGGTAAGAAAGGGTTTTAGTCTCAGCTCTTAGCTACTTCTCTGAGCTCTTGGGCTTTTAACACTGCATTTGGCTCTGTGTTTCTTATTTAATAGGACCATTTCATCTACACTGATGGACTGGGAGAGGAATGAAAGAGATACCTTGACAGAGAGAGATATCATGGAGATAGGGAGAAACCTGGTGCTAGGGAAGTTCCCAGGAATCCATAAGAATGACCCCAACTAGCAATAGTGGAGAGGGTTCCTGAGCTGGCCTACCCCAGTAATCAGATTGGTGAATTCCCTATCTGTCATCATAGAGCCTTCATCCAGTAATAATGGAAGCAAATGCAGAGTCCACAGCCAAGCACCAGGCTGAGCTCCAGGAGTCCAGTTGAAGAGATGGAAGAGGAATTCTATGAGGAAGGGGCATTAAGATAATGATGGGGAAGCCTACAGAGACCACTGAACCAAACTATTGAAACTCATGAATGTTAGACCAATAGCTGTGGAGCCTGCATGGGACTGGACTAGGCCCTCTGCATATGGGAAACAGTTGTATATCTTGGTCTGTTTAAGGGATTTCCTGGCAGTAGGATCAGGATCTATCCCTGGTGCATGACTTGTCTTTTTGGAGGCCACTATCTATCGTGGGACACCTTGTATAGCATTGATGCAGGGGTAGGAGCCTCAAATGTACCAGGTTTTGCTTATTTTTTCAGAGGAGGGAATGAGAGGTGAGTTGAAGGGAAGGCTGGGGAGAACAGGAGGAGGGATGAGAGGGAGATCTGTGTTTGATGTTCAAAATAAATAAAAATTCCTGAATAAAGAAAATTTTCAATTCTTTGAAGAAATTAAAGAAGGTATCAGAAGTTGGAAAGATATCCCATGCTCCTGAATCAGTAGAATTAACAGAAAAAGAATGTTCATCATATCAAAAACAACTCACGTATTTTACACAATTCCCATCAAAATTCTAACACAATTCTTCACAGATCTTGAAAGGAAATTCTCCACTTCATATGGCAATACACACTCACAGTCTCACACACACAAACACACAAGGATAGCTCTAGCAATCCTGAAAGAGTGAAAGAATAGCAGGAAATATCTCCATTCCTGATCTCAAGTAGTGCTACAAAGCTATAGTAATAAAACAAACATGGTATTGGCATAAAAAACAGACATGTTGATAAATGGAATCAAATTGAAGACTCAAACATAAATCTACACACCAACTGATTTTTGGTTTTAAAAAAAGAAAATAAAACAGAAATACACTGGAAGGAGGATATCATCTTCAACAAATGGTCAAATGGGATGTCTGCATGTAGAATACTCTGAATATATCCATATTTACTATAGCGGTTTGAATAGGTGTGTCCCCCATAGACTCATGTGTTTATATGCTTGGCCCATAGGTAGTGGCACTATTAGGAGATAGGGCCTTGTTGGAGAAAGTGTGTCACTTTAGAGGTTTTATATGCTCAAACTATACCAGTGTGGCACAGTCTCCTTGTACTGCCTGAAGATCAAGATATAGAACTCTCAACTCCTTCTTCAATACCATGTCTGCATGCATACCGCCATGCCTCCTACCACGATGGAGTAAACCTCTGAAACTGTAAGCCACTCCCAATTAAATAATTTCCTTTATAAGAGTTGACATGGTCATGGTGTCTTCTCACAGCAACAGAAACCCAAACTAAGATACCTATTACCTAGCACAAAACTCAACTTCAAATGGATGAAAGATCTTAATGTAAAACTAGATACACTGAATCTGACAGAAGAGAAAGTGGGGAACAGCCTTGAACTCATTGGCACAGAAGAATACTTTCTGAACATAACACTGTTAATGCTTAAGATCAACAATTAATAAATGGGAATTTATGAAACTGAAAAACTTCCATAATGCAAAGGATAGTGTCGTTCAAAGAGGCAGCCAACAGAATTGGAAAGTTTTTTTAGCTCCTCCACATCTGAAAGAGGACTAATATTCAATATATATGTAAAAAAAAAACTAAATATAATAGATATCAAGAAATAAAGACATTCTTACCTCTGTCAGAATGACTAAGGTCAACAATACAAGAGACAGTTTATGTTTGTTAGAATATAGAAAAGGGGGAACACTCCTCCATCACAAGTAGAACTGCAAACTTGTGCAGCCACTATAAAAATCAGTGTGGAATTTCCTCAGACAGATGTGAATCTATCTACCTCATGATTCAGCTATATCACTCTTGGTCATATACCCAAAATATGCTTCATCTTACCAAGAGGACACTTGCCCAACTGTGTTCATTGCTGCTCTATTCATAATAGCCAGAAATTAGAAACAAACCTAGGTGTCCCTCAATAGAAGAATGGAAAAAGAAAATGTGGTACTTTTACACAATTGAGTATTACCCACCTATTTAAAAAAGTCATCATCAAATTTGCAGTCAAATGGATGTAACAAAAAAAAAAAAAATCACCCTTAGTGAGGTAACCTGGACCCAGAAAGATAAATACAGTATCTGCTTGTATCTGGATACTAGTCATTAAATAAATGATAGCAAAGGTAAAATATGTAGAGCCAGCGAGGAAAGGCAGAGGAAGGGACTAGGGGTTACACATGTCTTTCCCTGGGAGGGGAAAATAGAACAGATTTTATGGGTTGGAGGAGGGGGAGATAGAAAAGAGAATGAGGTGATCAGGTGAGAAGAGAGAAGGGAGATGTGATTAACGGAGGGAAATGGGGGAGAGAAAACAAGACTTGGAGAGCATTTGGGAGACTGTATGGAAACCTAGTTGAATGGAAATAAAAATAAAATGACTCCTAATGATATTCTGCTGTGCTCTTAGATTGTTGTGTTATTCAGCCATCATCAGAGAGGCTTTCTCCTGCAGCAGATGGGAACAAATACAAAGACCCACAACCAGACATTACAGAGAGGGAAGGAGGGAGGGAGGGAGGGAGGGAGGGAGGGAGGGAGGGAGGGAGGGAGGGAGGGAGAGAGAGAGAGAGAGAGAGAGAGAGAGAGAGAGAGAGAGAGAGAGAGAGAGAGACCTTGAAATACACATTTCTAAACAAGATGTCTACATCAAATCCTTCCTGTCAGAGTTCAGGGAATCCTGAGAAAGTGGATGCAGGATTATGGGAAACAGAGGGGATGGAGAATAGAAGGAGAGCAAGGCTCTCTAAAACAACTGAGCAAAGCTCTTATGAACTTGCAGAGACAGAAGCAGCAAGCATAGGGCCTACATAGATCTTCACCAGGTCCTCTGCATATATACTATAGCTTTTAGTTTAGTACTTTTATGGAACTCCTGAATGTGTGACTAAGCCTCTGATGCTTGTACCTGCTCTTGAGGATTTTTTCACTTTTCTGTTTGCTTGTGTTATCCAATTTCAATATAAATTTTTTTCGTCTTATTATATTTTATCTCTTCAAAGCCTATTATTTTCTAATGAGAGACATAAAAGGAGTGGATCTAGGTGGGAGACAAGGTGGTGAACAACTGGGAGGAATAGATTGAAGTGAAACTGTACTTAGATTATATTGTATGAGAAAAGAATCTGTGTTTAGGAAAAGGGTAAAGAACAAATATTCACCAACTTGTAATTTGTAAAGTTACAGATAAGTATAGTTTTATAGCTGATCTCTTATGTATACAGAACATGATAAAGCTGAAAGCAGTGTCCTTTTGTGTGCTAAAAATGTTTCAACATCATTTTTCCATGTTCATTAACTATGGTTTGTGTTTTTACTATGATTAAGGTTATTAACCATTATACTATAACTGATTAACATTGATATTTAAAATGTTTTTCTATATGCTGATTTATCTTACCCTACATCTATTTATACATTGTCTTAGTTACTGTTCTATTGCTGTGAAGAGACATCATAAGGCAACTTATAAAGAAAGCAATTAACTGGGGGCTTGCTTAAAGTTTCTGAGAGTTATTCATGGTCATTATAGCAAGGGAAAAGATGGCAGTCCAGCAGGTAGGCAGGCAGGCATGGCATTGGAGCAGTAGCTAAGATCTTACATCCTGATATCCAGGCAGGAGGCAGAGAGAAAGAGAGCAAAACTAGTGGGATTTCAAAACCTCAAAGCCTATATTACCACTGAAATACCTTCCCCAACAAAACCGTACCTCCTAATTCTTCCTAAACTGTCACCCACTGGTAACCAAACATTGAAATACACAAATGAGTACAGTCTCATTCAAACTAGCATATATACATTAATGTAAATATTTTATCAATTAATTTTTTTATTTTTCAGTATACAATCATATTATTTGCAAGTTAATATGAAGTTTTCACACCTTTTCATGTTAAATGGTTTTATTTCCACTTTCACTGCTTTGTGTGATGACAATGGTTGTTAATAGTCTCGGTGTCCCATTGTTAAGCATGATATTGCTGGAATATGATTACTGGTTGGAAGTATTTCTATCCCTTCCCCACATTAAGGAAGTATGATAAATTCTGCTTGAGATATTTAATGAAAATAATGTTAGAGATCATTAAACAGTTTTAACATTTATAAATATTTGATCATTCTGTCTATGTCTATTTATATAAGATAAATTTTCATATTCATAACATATCCTACTATTAAATAGACAATAAAGGCAGTACTTGTAGTGAGGGGATTTTATTTTACTTTACTTGTAATTTTTGCTAATATTTTAGGATTTTTATATTCATATTAAACTCTATGTTTTCTCATATGGGGATTATATATCATACTGATAAATGAAATTGATCTATATTTCCTTTTTATCTTTTTTTTGCCTAGATTCTAAAGTTAAGGTTATTATAATATATGCAAATTCCATGTAAGGCTGTAATTGCATTTTTAAAAATCTGAGAAATTTGCTCTTTCTTCTTTGTTCTGGAAATGTATAAATAGAATGAGAATAATTGTCCCTTGTAGATTTTAATGAGTTTAACAAAAAACTGTCTGAGAATAATGTTATGTTCTCAAGCTTATTCTTTCACATAATAGAATGTCTTCATTTTATTACTGGATTATAACAATTGTTGTCATTTTAAATGGAATTTATATTTTTGTTGAAATTTTAGGCTTTTAATTCAAACCAGAAAGTAATGTAAGTATTTTTAATTTATCTCATTTAGGAAGCTCATAGAAAACTAAACAAAAACAGCAGGTTGTAAGAGAAAGGAATCAATTGACAAAGGTGGGCTTTAGAGAGATTGGAAATGCCAACTATTTATGGATTCTAAGTGGAAGTAAGAAAATGTGAGCCACCATGTGGGTGCTAGGAATTGAACTCGTAAGGAAAGCCCATTTATACTGTCTGATGAAAAGTATTACATTAAGGCTGTGGCTTTTCTCTTAAGCCTAGTGCCCTCAAAAAAAGATACTTTAAGACAGAAAAAAATGAAAAAAAAATCTATGATATGAGAAAGAATACAAAAAAAAGAGAGAAAAGAGGAGGAAATGGGAGAGAGGTAAGAATAAGAGAAAGGGAGGAAGAAAGGTTGGAAGGGAGAGTGGAAGTGAAGGAAAACAGAGGTAGGGAGAGAGAGAAATTGTGCTTGAGAAATAGGGGAAGGAATTTTGGAATTGTATTTGCTTTTTATTGGAGCATAACAAACTTAGCAGCTTATTGTATTTACTGTCTCAAAGTTTCGTAGACTCCTAAGCCTGAGTCTTACCTAGTTACAAGTACGTCATTAGCAGTGGTTTTATATAAGGCTCCAGGCTGACCTCCTAAATCACTGATGATTGGCAGAATTCAGTTACTTGAGATTGTAGAACTGAGAGTCTCATATCCTTATTAGCTGTTGACTGGTGGTTGCATTCAGCTCCTATAATTTGCTATGCATCATCAAAGTTAGCAGTAGAGTTTCTATTACAGGAAATTTCTTCTGTTTGATTCTACTCTAGGTTTCTGGCCTACCCAGTCCCTGGTTTCTGGCCAGGAAAGTAGTGTTGGACATGGATTCCCTCTTGTGGTGTGCGCCTCAATTGAAACTAGATATTGATTGGCTACTCCTACAAGTTCTGTCTCACAATTGACCCAGCACATCTTGAAAGCAAGACAGACTGTAGGTTGAGGGTTTGTGGCTGGGTTGGTGTCCAGGTTTCTCTTTCCATAGCCTTCTATTGCCAAATAGACTAGACTGTAGGAGTGAAGGCTCCATGGCTATGCCAGCTCAGTCTCTCTACATTCAATGATTTCAAGTGATTTCAAGTGATAATCTCTGAGGGCTGCTACCTGATGCCATATGTGTAGGCAGCTTTAAAGGACAGAAGATGTAATTTAGAAAACAAGATATCTTTGGGTGCCTCAAGGTCCCCTCCAGGGGAGGACAATGAGGCAAAGAAAACTCCAGATACCACCATACACCTGTCAGAGTGGCTATGATCAAAAACACTGATGACAGGGTATGGTGGAGAGGAGGTGGAGCAAGGGGAATACTTCTCTACTGCTGGTAGGAGTGCAAATTTGTACAACCACTTTGCAAATCAGTATGGTGGTTTCTCAGAAATTTGGGAATCCATCCATCTCTAGACCCAGTGATACCATTCTTGGGCATATATCTAAAGGATGCTCAATCATACCAGAGGGACACCTGCTCAACTATGCTCATAGCAGAATTATTCCTAACAGCCAGAACCTGGAAACAACCCAGATGCCCCTCAGCTAAAGAATGGATAAAGAAAATGCTGTACATTTACACAATGGAGTATTAATCAATAGTAAAAAATAAAGTGATACCATGAAATTTTTAGGCAAATAGATGGAACTAGAAAAAAAATCATCTTGGGTGAGGTAACACAGATGCAGAAAGGCAAACATGGTATGTACTTACTCATTAGTGGATATTAGATGTAAAGAAAAGGATAATCAGTGTACAATCCACCACCCCAGGGAAGCTAGGTAATGAGGCAGACCCTAAAAGGGATGCATGGGTCACCCTAGGAAGGGGAACTAGATCAAAATCTCCAAGGTAAACTGGGGGTAGGAGAGAAGAGGGAATGGGATGGTTGAGTTGGGGGAGGAACAGAGAGGGAGAGTAAAGAGATATCTTGATATGCCAAACTTGATTGACTCCCCGGGGTTGGCCTTACCCTTTCTGAGGAGTGGAGGTGGGGGGAGCAGGAAGAGGAGAGAGATGGAGGACTGTGGTTCATATGTAAAATGAAAAATTTTTTTACATACTAACCACAGTTTCTTTTCCCACCCCTCCTCCCTCTAACACCCCCGACCATCACCCCAAACCAACCCCCATCCACTCCTACAAAGGGAAAGGCCTCCCATGGGGTGACAACAAAGTCTGGTACATTAAGTTGAGGCAGGACCAAGCCCCTCCTCTGTGCATCAAGGCTGAGCATGTCATCCCACCATAGGGAATGGACTCCAAAAATGAAATGAAAAATGAAAAAAAAATTAAATAAAAAAAGGAAAACTCCAGAAAGGGGAAAAGCTGCATCTTTGTTTGCAAAGTTCACTTTGAGCAGAGATTCTAAAGTTATGGGAGGGGTTCATAATTTACTGAAATCATTTGTTACTCATGTACCCCTGACTTATATAGAAGAAAACAATAATCCATACACAGCTTTTTACATAACTTATTATTTAATGGGTGGTAATATGTAGTTTTCTAATTTAGTTCTTTTGTAAAATTCTTTAAAAAAAAAAGAAAAAGTCCTATAATCAAAATTTATGCTTCATCTGGAAAAATGAAATTACTTTTGAATAATTATACCTGTTTTAACTAGTCATCTCCAGAAAGCACTAATATAATTTTAATTGGAAGGTTAAAATTTATCCTTTTAAAGAACTTGTTAGGTGGTAAAAGCTAATTTATTTATTTTTTATTTTTTTGAGTTGAGGATCGAACCCAGGGCCTTGTGCTTGCTAGGCAAATTCTCCACCACTGAGCTAAATCCCCAACCTGCAAAAGCTAATTTATTAACTTAGTTCACTGACTGCATAAAGCTGATCCCCTTTTTGCTAGTTTTAGGATGTGGTACTTGCACCATCTGTTGTACAGGTAGTCTTTCATCTGTTATTTCGAAGTACAGCACCATCTAGTGTTTCTATAACTCACTGGGACTACTGAACTACAGGGTAAGTATGTTGAAGGAGAAAAGCATTTTGCCAGAGTTCTTCCAGAGAGCTCAGCAGACAAAACGTATGTGTACAAAGAAAACTAAACCCCATACTTCAGCCAAAAAAGTCGAGCAGGTATCTTCAGCAGGCTTCACACAGACAATGGCTGAGACCTTAATATTCCACAGGTAACAGTGAAATGTTTGGAATTCACAGAACAGCCTCCCATGTCAAGTCTAAAGATGCTCTTTAGCAGATACTTAAAATCATAGACTAGAGCTGGGATGTTTCAACTGACAGATTGAAAATGAAGAGCAAAGACAAACACTGGGATCATTGAATGTATACCACAGTTCCTTTTTTTTTTTTTTTAAACAAATTTCCTTATTATAACTGACATGTACAACCCTGGCGTCATATTTAGTTGTTCTAAAAGTCAAATAGGAAAAAAAATTAAATAATGCTTACCTGGAGATAAGTCTATGTTTAGGAGAATAATTAATTCAATTATTAATATTAGTTTTCATTAGGGGGGTAGTTGAATTTTTAAAATGATTTATTCCATGTCTGATCATCTTTGTGTGTCTATGTCTATGGATGTGCACATGAGGCCTTCAGAGGCCAGAGGAGAGTGTTGGATACTCTAGGACTGGAGTTTTAGGCACTTGTGAGCCATCCAATGTGAGTGTTGAGAAATAAACTTTTCTCCTCTGCAAGAGCTGTATGCTCTTCTTAACCATCTTTTAAGTTCCCAAATAGATTTTTTCCCTCCTGCTTTCACCTGCATCCCTCCCACACTGATTTTCAGGATCATTCGTTTACCTTCCAATCATAAGAGAAGCAGAATTAGGCTCCTCTGCCTGTTGAGGCATGAGCCTGTCAGTAATTACAGAGATACAGGGGTGAGGAGAGACATCTGGAACAGCTTGTGTTCACTTGGCCCCACATCTGTCCTAGCTAGGTCTAGGGAAGAACTGTCCAGGATGGTGGCACTGACAACCCAGACAAAGGCAGCAGTTCAGTCAGTCCAGAGGACCACACAAATGGAGGTAATAAATATTGACAGACTAGACTTGAGAGTCTAGGCTATGGGGCCTGGATGAGACAAGTAAGGAGCTATCTTTGTACTTTGGGGGCTTTCTGTGGGGGCACCAAGCCCTTAGTGCTGCACATAGGAACACAGAAGGCAGAAACATAAACCCCTCATCCTCTATCTGACCTCCCAGATGGAGCTGAAGGCACTGAATTTGAAAGTTTTTAAACAATTCTGCCCCTCTGCTATTTACTAAAGCACCTTCCCCCATGACCCCAACTCTGACCTGAGGAATGGAGAAGGACTGACTATGCCTTTAGGATACAACAGTAGCACACCAAGACTCCATGGATTGCCAGGATCAATATGACAGACAATAAGAGCTGAGACCACCAGTTCATATAGACAGGGGGAGTCATGTGCATGTTCCTAGCACATGTTCCACATGTTAGGACAGCATGGTAGAGGGTGACTGACAACAATGAATAACCTGACCAGAGAAAGGTAGGTCTGAAAAACATGCCTGTCTGGCCAAAGCACTGCAACCTCAGCTTATCTCTGGCAGAGGCAAGGTTGGCTGAACCACCCAGACAATGCTCCACTCTCTTCTAGAAGCCAACAGCCAGTCAAGACCTAAGAAAGCTCTGCAGAGAGAGCACAGGAGACAGAGGGCCCTGGGTCAAATCTCTTGCTCGTCATCATTCACTGTGCATGCATAAACAGCTATGTAACAATAATGCCCTTATTGTTATGAATTGAAACAAAATATAGATATTTTATTTTGAAAATACCATTCTAAAGCAATAGAGACTGAAAAAGTGGCATAGTTATGACTGAGCATTTTATTCTTTCCCCATTGTGATTGTAGGTTATGCGTGCCAGTATAGTTACATAAGCAAAGTCAGGAATTTATGTCATTAAAACATTTAGAGTGATAAATTAATTACATTGGGCTGTCGTTCTGGAATCATAGTATTTCTATATAATGGTATTATTAAAAATAAGTAAAATAACAAACATGCTGTGATTAAATCAAGAGCCTGGGCACCATAGGTATTTAGTTAAGGACAGTGCCCTAACCATATACCACATGAACTCTCATTTACCTACACAGGTACATACATGTGTGTACAGCACATTCAGATACAAGATTCAGAAGCTGGAAGCTGGACTTCTTGTTGGTTGTTTTGTTTTTTGAGACATAGTCTCAATATGTAGTCTTGGTTAGCCTGGAACTTACTATGCAGACTAGGCTAAACTAGAACTCAGAGATCTACCTGCTTTTGCCTCCTGAGTGCTAGGATCGAAGATACTGGTCAACAATGCCTGGCCATCGGAGCTCTTTGATGTTTACAAATTTTAAATTTGGTATTTCTGAGAATCTGTTGTGGATGACATTTTGTTGGTATATTTAGTGCATGGATTTAATAAATAAAAAACAAAACAAGATTTCTGCTTCTCTGATTTTATTCTTAACCTTAAAATTGCATCTATTTTGCCTTCTTGTTTTGCCACTGTGTGTGTTTGTGTGTGTTGCAAAATAATTATAGCAAAGGTTGGCCTATACCTCTGAAGTGATATATTTCTTTTACATACTTCTGTGCTTTAATTGAATGTAACCCAATAAGAATTGTGTTTAGTTGCACAAATAAAGTGGTCTGAGCCTTGGGACATTCTGACTCCAGCAGAGGAAATTGAATAGCTGAGTCAATTGAGCACAAGCTATGAGATGAGCAAAGCCAACTGGATATTAATTATTCAGCCAAAATACAAACACATTGGGCTACATAGGATAAATAGATAAATGTGTCAGCTGCTGATTACCTGCAAATGAATGCCTTCACTATTTAATTGATTCTGTATTTGTTTTTGTTTTGTTTGTAAAGTTTCACATTTATTTAAAAGGTAGAACAGTTTGAAAAAGTTAGAACTCAGAGCCCTACATTAGTAAGGAATTGTTTTAGACTGTACATACCAGGATGTTTTTTTTTTTTTTTTCAATCAAGTTTGAATGCACACGTAATTACAGTAACGACTCTTATTGAGAGAAGATGTTTGTGGAGGCTGGAGAGACAGCTCAGCAACATAGAGCACTAGCTACTCTTCCAGAGGACTAATTTGATTCCCAGCACCCACATGGTAGCTCACAACCATCTATAACTCCAATTCCAGGGGATCCCATACCCTCTTATGGCCTCCATGCACCCATGTGGTAGACAAGACATGCATGCAGGTAAAACATTCATACACATTGTTTTAAGTTACTTTCTCTGCCCCCCTGGGTGATGTAGCTCTGCCAAGAGGCAAGCAAGTAATGTGGAGCATCTGTGGAAACTCCATGAGTAGTTAGTGGAGAGAGGGACAGAACACTTATGGGTCAGATCCAATATTGTGGCTTTTGAGGAAGTACTGAAATAAATACGAGAAGCAAGTTAAGAGAGCCAGCAGCATGTCCGCAGAGCCAGAGCTCCTTTGTTTTCTGATACTTGGCAGTGTCTCATGTGTAAGAGTGCAGTTCAGAAAGCAGGTTTTATGCAGCATGGGTTCTGGCTTTGTTTACATAGGAATGACAATCTTGCAAAGAAATCTTTTACTAAATTTAGGTGAGACTCCAGATCCCAGAACATTAGAAATAGAGAAAATGGGGCTGGAGAGAGTTTGGCTCCACAGTTAAGAACATTTATTGATCTTGTAGAGGACCAGGGTTTGATTTCTAGCACCCACAAAGAGGTTCAGAATTGTCTGTACTTTTAATACCAGGGTATCTTACATCATCTTCTAGCCTCCTTGGGCATCAAGCACACACAGGGCACACAGACACACATTCAGGCACAACACTCACATGCATAAAATAAAATAACACTTTTCAATGTCATCTTTTTTAAAAGGATAGAGAAAATAACAGGATTTTCCTGTCTTTGTGTTTTGGAGATATCCAGAACACTAAAGTGCTGATGTCCCAGAACTGGCACCTCCCAGAGCCACCTGGGCTGTGGAAGAGCCATCTCTCCTTTTATGCTCTGTTAGTCATTCACAGATGATCTCTGGGCTTCTGATCCTGGCAACACATTCTTTTTAACTGCATGTTACTTTGCATCTCATCACTAATCATATTTCTTCTCTAGCAAGTAGGCTTAAAAGTTAAATAATGAGCAAGTGGCTTTAGACACCAGTGATTCTGCTGAAGTTCTCTTGAAAATCCTTCACAGATAGAGAAATGCTAGGAAGGCTATTCACTGAGGATATCAAAGGAAGTACTAAGAGATCAAGCATTGTTCAGAAAAGATGAACATCCTATTGTGATACAGATGGGATACATTCTAGAAATTAAAGATCTGAAAAAGTCATGCCTCTGGTACTGACCTGGCAAAAGTGATTGTCATACCTCTTTTATACTTCATATCTAGAATAAGTTCTGAGACAAACTGCAGTGGAATGTATAATATCGAAGTTGTATTTTACTTTCACTTAATTAATGCAGTCTCTGTAATAGCATTAAAGAAATGTAGCAATGTTTTAGTTTGTGCCAATTTTTCAGTTATAAAATTTGATTTTCAGGAGATTGAATTTAGTAATAAAATGTTCTCTTTGTCAGGGGATAAGAGGAAAGCCCTCAGGCAATGGTATTTTTTTAATCACTGGGGTTTTTGAAATGCATTTGGTTATAATAAACATAACCACACGTGGTAAAATATGACAAGTATTTCTTCTTTTTTGCTCTTCACATTTCATCTGTAAATAGGTTTGAAATTTAGCCAGTTCTTCTTGTCAAGAATTTAAGTAGTAAAAAACATTAAAATGTTTGTGTTTCCACAAAAATAACATGGCATTGCATCTAAATTCTGGAAAAAGAAAAAGAAACAAACTATCTCCAAAGGAACCAATGCTGGAGCTTCTGAAAAACTGTAGTTATTCCTTGTCCCACCACTGTGTGGTGCTGCTCACTTTAAATAGGAGTGTGTGTGTGTGTGTGTGTGTGTGTGTGTGTGTGTGTGTGTGTGTGTGTGTGTGTGTGAAGCACTCTGTGTGTTTAGAATACTTGATGTTGAAAGTGTAGCATGTATTTAGACCATATCAAGTTCTGGGACCATTTTATGAATCTGAGCTCTCTGTAGATCTAAATTCATGCCATCATTATCTCAAGCCTGAAATTAGTTACATTTCTTGTTCAAGAAATGATCACCTTTGTGGTAATAGAGCTCAAATTAACTATATTGCTAATAAATTTGTTTTTCTACACCAATATAGATTTTATATAGTAACATGATGAAAAGAGATCTTTCAAAAATCTGAAGCATGTAATTGTCTCATCCCAGTTGAGGTTCCTATGTCTCATAACATTTGTGATGGCATGTTCTATCTGGCTGACAATGTGGAAGGAAGAAGTATGGTTCCCAAGATGGGACCAGGAAATTGATGCTCCTTAGAGTAGTAGAATTGTTACCTCCATTCTTCTGAAGCCATGTGGTTTTTCAACTACTTTTTGGCCAGATCTCCCTTATTTCCAGAGTTTGGGTTCTTTATTGGGGCCTGATTCTTGTTAGTTTTCATTTGCCACACTAGTAAATCAGACTGTTTCTTTGGCTTTTCAGCTCAAACCTCTGACCCCTAAATTGTTAGAGTTCTTGTGGTTCTGTGTTCAATTTCTTAGTTGAGGATATCAGAGGAAGTATTCCATTGAGCCATCAATGGACTAACAGTCTTTGGTGATAGTTCTGTCTTGGTTCAGGGGCTGTGGTGGCTAGAGGAGCAGGAAGAAGACTTTCCTGAAAATAATAATCAATTCAACTTAGTTCAGCAAAAAGTAACACCATCAAAGCCAAATGAATAAAAAGAGAGAAACAGCATTAGAATACTATTGAAAATGTACTTCAATACAGTTCAATCCCTTGTACTTAAGTAAGATCAATCCTAGTATATATATATATATATGAACACATGATCTGTTAACATACTAGCACCACATCCATGCACAGCCTCCTGGAACTTGAATCTAAATAGGGACAGAAAGGGACAGACAGACACACAGACCAAAAGGTGCCCTTGGCTCTCGGTTGGAGAAGCATCAGCACCCTAGATGTTCAGCATGTTCATTAATTAGAGTTGAACAGAGAAGTGGGGTTACTGCATACAGCTGAACAAGGACACAGGGTTATTGCATACAGATAAATAAGCAGGCAGTGTTTACAGCATATAGCTGGATCAAGGAGACAGCTAATCTCAGTAGAAGTCTCTAGAGTAGCAATCTTCAGGTTCTAAGTAACAGAGGAGGGAAAATTTTGCTGGAGATTTTTTTTGTACGCCCTGTCAGGATGCACTCAGTTCCCTCAGGAAGGCTTTGCCATCTCTCTGAACCTCTAGGATGGTGGTAAACTTTGCCATCTTGCCATGGAGTTCTTAGCATGTCATGGCCATGCCAGTATCAACAACACATGTTTATTCAAAATCTACACTCATTCAAAGCTTCCTACAGTACCTACACTCCAGCATCACTCTATGTTAAGAAATTTATTATGGAAACTGCTCAGTCTTTACCTCATGGGATTTGACTGTGTTTAAATACAAAAGGGAAAGGCTAGCTAACAGGGAAAGACCCTAGGAGGGACACATGGATGACCCTGTGAAGGAGAAGTGGATGAGATCTACATGAGAGGACTGGGTGTGGGGGGGTGGCAGAGAGCAAGGAGTGGGGGATGAGAACATAGAGAAATGGGAGGGTCAAGCTGGAACAGGGACAGAGTGGGAGGGCATGGAAGAAGATACCATGATAGATCATAGGAATAGGAAGAGGCAGGGTGCTGGGGAGGCTCTCAGGAATCCACAAGGTTGACCCCACCTTGGTCTGCTGGCAGTGGTCCAGAGGGTACCTGGACCAGTCTACTCTGGTGACCGGCCTAGCAAATAACCTAGCCTTTGACCAGTGACTGATGAAGGCAGATATAGAGATTCATGGCCAGGCACCAGGCTGAGCTCTGGAAATCCAATGGATGAGAGAGAGGAGAGATACTGCAGGCAAGGGACCTCGAGATCATGACGGGAGGACATGCAAAGATGACCAGCCAAACTAGTGGAAGCCCATGAACTGTGGACTGGTGGCTGTGGAGCCCCCATAGGACTGAATATGGAAGACAGTTGTTTGGCTCGAACTGTTTGCGGGGCACCCAGGCAGGGGGATTGGGATCTGTCCCGGGTCTGTGGGCAGGCTTCTGAAATCCAGTGTCTGTGGTGTGACACCTTGCATAGCCTTGGTGCAGTGGGAAAGGGCTTGGAACTGCTTAGGCTCAGTGTGCTGGGCTTTGCTGACTCCCCATGGGAGACCTCAATTTGGGGGAAGTGGGGATGCAGGATGGCTTGGGAAAGAGGGCTAGGGAGCGGGAGGAGGGAGGAGGGGGGATCTGTGGATAGTATGTGGAGTGAGTAGAAAATTTCTTAATAAAGAAAAATGAAAAAAAAAATACAAAAGGGAAGGAAAGAAACAGTTTCCACAGCCAAATAACCCAGCAAGAACTTCATGACAAAAATGTATTCTTTAACACCAGAGGGTCATTGGCCACCTTTAGAAAATACAAGAGATGTCAAATTGAGTGACTTGTCTGTCTACTGTAGAATCCTGAGGCTTAGAATTGCCTTCCTCTCAATATTAATTCAAGAAATAGGGACAATTTAAAGGACCTGATAAGCTTCTCTACTTCAAAGAATTTCTCCATGAAATGCACAGTGGTTGTAGCTGAGTTTAGCAATCTTGAGCTACTTCCTCAGGGATGGCAAGTTTGCATCTGTCTTTTCCATGGTCTCTGTCAGCTAACTTCTGTACATGGCCTTTGTGGCCCAGAAATAGGTAAGAACTACTTTCTACAATTGGTATGGCCCAGACACAAGTTCTTCATCACTTTTTTCTGTCATTATCATTAATAGTAAAAGGAAAGAAAAATATTATTAAAAATGGAAGCCTGATGACAGCAGCACATGTCTCACACTTTTGAAATACTTATATTTCCAACAGATAACAGGAATTGACCAGCTTCAAAGTGAGCTCTGAAAAAGAAATCAGTGGTTTTAATTACATCCTAACTTTAGCAAACTATACTCATTCAACTCCCTGGCCCTGTATTTTCTTTCCCATAAAAAGATGAAGTCCCTTTTCCTTAATTACCTATGCTTCTATATTTATTGATATTTAAACAGTACCCTCTTAAGGCATTAATACCCACCCCAAAGCAAAAGAATTGTTTTCTTTCTGAGATTAAATCAGGATGTAGTGTGGAGATGCAAATTTGTCACTTGTCACTGTGTGAGAACAGATAGATAAACCACCCACCTCCAATAACATGGGCTTCTGTCAAGTGTTTTATTTAAAAAGATAATCTGGATAATTTCTTAATGTTCAGTGAAATTCAACCACATCCTTCACTATGACTCACTAGCACATATCATGACTTCAAACAAATTGTGTGTCTTGAATCAATTATAGAAAGCTAAGAGGTTGAAAAAAGTTTGAGGATAAAGACTCTGGAGCCAGGCTGCTAATGTCAGTGTCAAATGTTATTTTAACTTGGACAAATTACTTAACCATTCTCATCCACATTTTTCATATGTGAAATTTAAATAGAGCCTTCCTCAAGGTGTGGTTATAAAAAATAATAAAATCAGCTAGGACAGTGCTTGGCCAAGAGTAAGTACTTAGTAATTTTAGTATCATTACTAACTAAACATGCTAGCAAAGCAAGGGTTAAGAGCTACTGAGCTTTGGTAGGGTCTGAGGATGTTTTCAAATAATAAAGTGATTATAGACAAACTTGTTTTGAAAATACTTTTGTTTAATTTCCCTGGATTATATGACTTAAAAAATTTCCCCTTTTCATTAGAATATCACTAGAGTAGCAAGAAGCTCCTCTTCATAAGTCCAAAAAGCAAAGGTGCCTATCCCCAAATGACTGCCTATAGAAATGGACCAGAAGACTCATATATACTGCCCCCTTATTTTATGGACTTTCCTACCTATATGGGATAAAAGAGGCAGGAAGAAACATAACTATCATTGTTTGATGTGGGGTAATCTAGAGCATGCAGATTTAGTCACATAAATAAGAAGCAGGAGAGGGCTTCCCAAAGTAAGTTAAATGAGAAACAAAGAAGTAATAAATGTATTTCACAGATAGCTTTGATAATGATTGCAAAGGCTAGGAACTGAGAAATATCTGTTTCTTGGGATATGCACTACCATCAACATTGCTAAAGGCTCAGATGGACCTTTCTAGAGACCCAAGAAGATAGAAAGAAATGGACTAAGACAGATTAACTCTTTCATAGGAAAGTATATACAGAAAAATAATTCAGTTTTTAACTCCTTGCTTACAAGTACTATAATTTGTTCAGTGTTTTATTTATCTTTTTAATAAAGCTGGTTATCATTTTGTTCCTGTTGTCTCAGCATTATTCTCAGAGAATTCTTTCTTTTCCTTTTTGCTTAAAAATCTCTGTGTAAGAGCTTAAATTAGTGTTTGATGGAGAACTACCTGAATGTGGAGAATCTCTAATGACCAACAGCTGGTTGCAGTACTGATGCAAAAAGAGAGAATGGGGAGCTTCATTGGATTTACCTGTGTGATTTAATTATCAATACTCTGAGTTGTGAGTAAAAATGCATGAAGTAGGGATAGGTGTAGAAGAGGCAGAGCCAACTATAGAAGCTCATGCTATCTACCATGCTTGCAAAGCTATAATGTTGATACTACACTGGACAGTTTTCACAACTCCTAACAGACTTCCTTAGTTTAGGATTATAAAAATGAGGCCTAGAGAAGTTCACACTGGCTCAAATTCAACTCATCTAGGAAATAATTTATACATCATTCAGGGTCTACTCCTACTCTTTCATAGTCTGATGCCTCTCAGAGATGCTTTTCATGGGGAGACATTTGTTTCTCTCTCTTTCTCTTCTTATGATATAGGCTGGAAGAATTATTTTAGTTGAATAAGATAATAAAAGTTTCTATTGGCACAATTCTTAAATAATTTCTCTTATAATGAAGATTTCTAGTTAGTAAAGTTCTTTATAAGTATGTGTGAGATAGGCATTTGCCTTAGGAGTAATTTCCTGCAAAGAACATAGGACATGAAGAAGCCAATCAGGGCAAAAGCAATTGGCATTTTGTTGGAAAGGAAAAATGCATTGATCCAGGAGGCATGATGGAAAGTGCATACCTAAAATCTAATAGGATAGAAAGTGAGTTTTATCACCTAAGAATGGCCAAATGAAGTGTGTGAATAGACCCAGTTGCACTTTTGTGATAGAAGAGGTGGCTTATCCAACTACCCTTCAGAGAGGAGTGTCTTGATGCTTTGTGATTTCAAGTTTGCTCAGGCTTCGAAAATAGGATTACTGGGGAGTCTGTCAGCAATGGGAATAATGAAGTGCCCAGAATAAGCAGGAATGTAGCTTATGTTACATTGCATGTAGCATCATGGATAAGAGGTGATTTATCGCTTTCTTCATACCAAGTTCTTCACTGGCAAAGAAATTTGCTTCAATTATGACCATAATAGCTAGGAGATAAGTAAATCCCCACCCGATAAAAAGCATCCTTAACCAAGCTTAATTTAAAATTAGACTGTACACACCTGATTTTGAAGATAAAATATTTCACAAACCTTTAACTTACACATAGTCTATAAATAACAAGATGGCTTTCACAAATTTGGGATTTAACTTATTTAATTCCCAGTTGATGGAAATGTGGTCAAATTCTGTCAGGGTGAAAAATGAAAGCAAAAGGGGTTACAAGCCACTGGAAGTCATGAATATTTAAAAATATATGGGAAGGCTAATTATTTCTCAGGGTTTTATTGAGAGTCACTATATAGGGGAAATGAGACACAGATCTGAGGAAGAAAACACTGTAAACATTCTGTATTTAAGTATTCTCTTTATTTTGAGAAATATTAGTATGCTTCTAGTTTTCAAGGTAATTTTTTTGGCATTTATATTAAGCATTCTCTTTGTTTCTTTAGAAGGTAAGAGCATTTGGGGTCTCAAAAATAGCCCTATAAACTTGGCTTCTGTTACATCATCACAAAATTCCCAAGAAGTTTTACTTATTATTTATTTTAGTTTTAGAAAGACTAAAAGATACAATATGCTATATTTGCCTACCAAGTAAGCTTTTTATTTAAAGATCTATTTTTAAATATGTATTTGTACAAGCCTGTGTCAGTATATGCACCATATGAGTACAGTGCCCTTGGAAGCCAGAAGAGGGTGTCAGAGGCCCTGGAACTGAAATTACAGGTGGTTTTAAGCTGCCATGTGAGTGCTGAGAACTGAACATATGTCCTCTGCAAGAACAATAAGCATTCCTAACAACTGAGCCAACTTTCTAGCACCAAGCTTCTAAAGAGATCATTTTTAATAGACTTTCTAATTCCACTGTGCATATTTTTAAAAATAAAATTAAGAGAATGACTCTTATTACAACCTTTGCTGAAATGGATCTCACACTGGCTTGTCTGTTATGTAAACCCATGAAGAAACAATTCTTTGAAACTCTTGCCACACCTCTCTTTACTTGTGTGGTACTTAACATTTACAATGAATGATATACATGTAAAGGACACACAACAGCACTGCCCATTAGTTAGAACACATGATGCAAATGTGTGAGCACATTAAAGTTACATTTATTTTGTTTGGCTGGAACCTCCAGTTCACCCCTACATGATCTGGAAAGTCCCAATCCTCTCCCTCCAAAACCTGCCCTCTCAGAAAATCTCCAACAAAGAAAAGGCACCACAAAGCCAAGTCTGCAGTCTTGACAGCTGTGACAGCTCCTCCCCTAAAATTGCAAGTGACCCAAGTCCCTGCCTAAAGCACACCATACTTGGGCACAAAACCAGCTTATGGAGGGCACAACATCAGCCCTCGTATACACTGTATTTAAGCTCCATGCTTTAGTTCCAGCACTTGACTTCTCCTGCCTCTTCCCCTGCCTCAATCTCTGGGGGCTGGGAGTTCCCTGCTCAAAATCAACCTGTCTTTTTACTTTTTAAATTTGACTTGATTTGGCTTACTGCATCAGTGGAGAAACATACTATTGAGGTACAGAAAACCTATTAGATTCATCTGGATCAATAAGGACATATTTGGATTTTTGTAGCTTTTTGTTTTTCCTATGAGGGACAAGCTGCTACTACCATAGAAACAACATTAAGGGATCAATTTTCTAGCCCAAGGATCAGTTCTAAAGCAAGACTCCCTATACCTGCTAACAGATTTACTGATTTATTTTCATATTCCTCAATACAGTGATGGATTGAATGCAATATTAAACTGCCAGCTTTCAATTGTCTTCTTTAGACCTAAATCCCTAACTGCTATCTTCATTTATTTAAAATATTTTTTTTCTAGATTTCTAGAGACCAAGGACTAAAAAGAAACAAACAAACAAACAAACAAACAAAACTCTTTTCTCATAGATCATCACTGAGAAATAAAAAATGACTAAAAAATATATGAACAGATTCTTTCATAATTGTCCTAAAAGAGATGAAGTTTTCTGGAGTGGTTTGTAAGAAAATGGCTTACTAGGCACCCGCCTCTAGGTCCCACCCCTGGGCACTAGCAATCCCAGGAACACCTGCCCAACTTGGCCCCAGTTTCCAGCCATTAATTGGACCCTGTGGGAAGGCTCCCCTTTTCCGATACTGTAGACAGACCCCGCAATCTCCACACTGTGGCCCCACACCCATCTGCCTGAGACCCCATCCAGTTTCTGAGACACAGAGACCAGTCCCCAGCTTTCATCCTGCCCCGGAACTCCCACCTAGAGGTGAGTGCCTGTGGTCACACCAAGAGAGGCCTGCACCTAGGTCTCAGCCCTGGGCACCAGCCACTCTGGGGAAGACCTGCCCAGCTGGGTCCCAGGTTCTGGCCATAGGGCAGGACTCCCCCCATCCCCACTAGGAAGGTTCCCCCTCTCCAAGACACTCTGGTGAACCCTACAACCTCCACGCCCTGCCCCATATCCATCTGCCCGAGACCCCAGCCACTTCTGGAGACTTAGAAATCAGCCCCCAGTTTCCATCCTGCCCTGGAACTCTCATCTGGACAGAGGTGAGTGCCTAGGGTTATAGTCAGAGAGGCACTAGCCTCTAGGTCCCACACCTGGGCACCAGCCATCCCAGTCAGACCTGCCCAACTTGGCCCCAGTTGCTGGCCATTCCACAGGCCCTGCCGGAAGGGCAGACACTGCAATCTCCACACCCTGCCCCCACAGCCATCTGGCCTAGACCCCAGCCACTTCCTGAGACTCAGAGACCAGCCCCCAGCTCCCATCCTGCCCCGGAACTCCCATCTGGACCAGAGAGACCCCAGTCACTTCCAGACTTAGAAACGAGCCCCCACCTTCCATCCTGGCCTGGAACTCCCATCTGGACCAGAGCCCCCAGCTACCATCTGCCCCAGAACGCCCATATGGACCAGAGCTTCCATCCTGTCCTAGAACTCCCATCAGGACAAAAGGAGCTCCCATTTGGACAAGATAAGGAGACCCCAGGGACTTCCTGAGACTCAGCATCCAGACCCCAGCTCCCATCCGGCCAGCACTCCCATCCAGCCCAGAGCTTCCATCTGGACCAGAGAGAGGCTTCCTGAATCTGTCAGCTCTGTGTGGACCAAGTACACTGATAAGACCAAGAATGAATCCATGAGGAGATGGGCAGATGTCAAGGCAGAAGTACATATAACAAAATAAAGAGCAATACAGCATCACCAGAACCTAGTCCTTCTCCAACAGCTAGACCTGAACATCACAGAATGGAAGAAGCAGAAGAGAACAACCTTATAAGTAACATCATGAAGAGGCTAGAGCCTTATATAGAAGAAATCAAAAATAAAGTGAAGGAACAGAAAAAAATGGGAAGAACGCTATAAAACACTGGAGGAAAGGACAAATAAAGCAGAAGAAAACAATAAGTCCCTGAAAGAAAATCATGACAAAGCAATGAAACAGATGAGGGAAACATTCCAAGACCTGAAGAGGGAAATAGAAAAAATGAAGAAGACACGAGCAGAAGGAATGCTGGAAATAAAAAATCTGATTAAACAAACAGGAACTTCAGATGCAAGTATAACCAACAGCATGCAAGAGATGGAAGAGAGGATCTCTGGTGTTGAAGATATGATAGAAGAAATAGACCCATCAGTCAAAGAAAACACTAAAACCAACAAAGTCATGAGCCAAAATGTCCCAGAAATTTGGGACACCATGAAAAGACCAAACCTATGAATAATAGGGATAGAGAAAGGAGAACAATCAATACCAACTCAAAGGCACAGAAAATATATTTAACAAGCTCATATAAGAAAATTTTCCCAACTTAAAGAAAAAAATGCCTATGAAGATTCAAGAAGCCTATAGAACACCAAACAGACTAGAAACCCAAAAAAAGTCCCCTAGCCACTTAAAAATTAAACAACTAAATGTACAGAATAAAGAAAGAATATTAAGGGCAGCGAAGGAAAAAGGCCAAGTGATTTATAAAGGCAATCCCATCAGAATAACACCCAATATCTCAATGGAGACTTTGGAAGCCAGAAGGAACTGGACAGATATAATGCAGACATTAAGAGACCAGGGATGCCAGCCTAGACTAATATACCCAGCAAAGATTTCAATCCTCATAGATGGAGTGAACAAGACATTCCAAGATAAAGCCAGATTTAAACAATACTTATCCACAAACCTAGCCCTACAGAAAGCACTAGAAGGAAAATTCCAACCTAAGGAAGTCAGATACACCCTCGAAAACACAGGCAATAGAAAACACCACAGCAGTAAACACCAAAGAAGAGAAGTACACACACACTACCACCAAAAAATAAAAATAATAACAGGAATTAACAATCACTGGTCATTAATATCCTTTAATATCAATGGACTTAATTCACCTATAAAAAGACAAAGGCTAACAGAATGTACGTGAAAGCAGGACCCATCTTTCTCTGCATACAAGAAAAACACCTCAAATTCAAAGAGAGACACTAGCTAAGAATAAAAGGCTGAGAAAAACCTTTCCAATCAAATGGTCTTAAGAAGCAAGCTGTGTAGCCATCTTAATATCCAGCAAAATAGACTTCAAACTAAAATCAATCAAAAGAGATGATGAAGAACATTACATACTCATCGCAGGAAAGATCTGCCAAGATGAAGTTTCAATTCTGAACATTTATACCCTAAACACAAGGGCACCCACATATGTAAAAGAAACATTACTAATGCTTAAAACACATATAAAACCCCACACATAAATAGTGGGAGACATCAACACCCCACTTTCACCTGTGGACAGATCTGCCAAATTGAAACTTAACAGAGAAATAATGGACTTAACTGATGTTATGGCTCAAATGGACTTAATTGATATCTACAGAACATTCCATCCGAACATAAAAGAATATACCTTCTTCTCAGCACCCCATGGAACCTTCTCTAAAATCAACCACATACTTGGCGACAAAGCAAATCTCAACAGATACAAAACAATTGGAATAACCTCCTGTGTTCTATTGGACCACCATGATTTAAAGTTAGATGTCAACAACAACAATAAAAATTACAGAAAACCTACAATTTCATTGAAACTGAATAATGCTCAACTGAATCATCAATGGGTTAAGGAAGAAATAAAGAAAGAAATTAAATATTTCCTAGAGATCAATGAAAATGAATACACCACATACCCAAACTTATGGGACACCATGAAAGCAGTGCTAAGAGGGAAATTCATAGCACTGAATGCCCACATAAAGAAGTTGGAGAAATCTCACACTAGTGACTTAACAGCACACCTGACAGCTCTAGAACAAGAAGAAGCAAAGTGTCCCAGTAGGAACAGATGCCAGGAAATTATCAAATTTAAAGCTGAAATCAATAAAACAGAAACAAAGAGAACAATACAAAGGATTAATGAAACAAAGAATTGATTCTTTGAGAAGATCAACAAGATAGACAAGCCTTTATCCAAACTAACCAAAAGACAGAGAGAGAGCATCCAAATTACCAAAATCAGAAATGAAAAGGAGGATATAACAACAGACAATGAGGAAATCCACAGAACCATTAGGTCATAATTCAAAAACATCTACTCCACCAAACTGGAAAATCTAAAAGATATGGATAATTTTCTGGATAGGTACCACATACCTAAGTTAAATCAAGATCAGATAAACCATGTAAATAGTCCAATAACCCTTAAGCAAATATTATCAGTCATTAAAAGTCTCCCAGCCAAAAAAAGCCCAGGACCATATGGTTTCACTGCATAATTCTACCAGATCTTCAAAGAAGACTTAATACCAATACTCTTTAAATTGTTCCACACAATAGAAGCGGAAAGAATATTACCAAATACCTTCTATGAGGCTACAATTAAGCTGATTACTAAACCAAACAAAGATGCAACAAAGAAAGAGAACTACAGACCGATCTGCCTCATGAATATTGATGCAAAAATACTCAATAAAATACTGGCAAACAGACTCCAAGAACACATCAAAACAATTATCCACCATGATCAAGTAAACTTCATCCCAGGGATGCAAGGGTGGTTCAACATACAAAAGTCCATCAATGTAATACACCATATAAACAAACTCAAAGAAAAAAACCACATGATCATCTCACTAGATGCAGAAAAGGCATTTGACAAGATCCAACACCACTTCATGATAAAGGTCTTGGAGCGATCAGGAATACAGCGAATATACCTTAACATAACAAATGCAATCTACAGCAAGCAAACAGCCAACATCAAATTAAATGGAGAGAAACTGAAAGCAATATCACTAAAATCAGGAACAAGGCAAGGCTGTCCTCTCTTGCCATTCTTATTCAATGTAGTGCTTGAAGTTCTAGCCAGAGCAATAAGACAACATAAGGAGAATAAGGGGATACAAATTGGAAAGGAAGAAGTCAAGCTTTCCCTATTTGCAAATAACATGATAGTATACATGAGTGACCCCAAAAATACAACCAAGGAACTGATACAGCTTACAAAAACCTTCAGCAAAATAGCAGGATACAAGATCAACTCAAAAAAATCAGTAGCCCTCCTATATAAAATAGACAAACAGGCTGAGAAGGGAATCAGAGATACATCACCTTTTACAATAGCCACAAATGATATGAAATACCTTAGGGTTACTTTAACTAAGCATGTGAAGGACCTATATGATAAGAACTTTAAGTCCCTGAAAAAAGAAATTGAAGAAGATGTCAGAAAATGGAAAGATCTTCCATGCTCATGGTTAGGCAGGATTAACATAGTAAAAGTGACAGTCTTACGAAAAGCAATCTACAGATTCAATGCAATCCCCATCAAATTACCAACACAATTCTTCACAGACCTGGAAAGAATAATACTCAACTTCATATGGAAAAAAAAAACAACAACAACAAAAAAAAAAACCCAGGATAGCCGAAAGAATCCTGTATAATAAAACAACCTCTGGAGGCATCACAATTCTTGACCTCAAGCTCTACTATAGAGCTACTGTAATAAAAACAGCTTGGTACTGGCATAAAAACTGACATGTGGACCAATGGAATCTCATTGAAGACCCTGACATTAATCCACACACCTATGAACATATAATTTTTGACAATGGGAAAAAGAAAGCATCTTCAACAAATGGTGCTGGCATAACTGGACGTCAATGTGTAGAAGGCTGCAAGTAGATCCATATCTATCACCGTGCACAAAATTTAAGTCCAAGTGGATCAAAGACCTCAACATAAATCCAGTTACACTGAAACTGATAGAAGAGAAAGTAGGAAGTAGTCTTGATTGCATTGGCACCAGAGATCACTTCCTAAATATAACACCAGTAGCACAGACACTGAAAGAAACAATCAATCAATGGGACCTGTTGAAATTGAGAAGCTTTTGTAGAGCAAAGGACACAGTCAAGAAGACAAAGCGACAGCCTACAGAATGGGACACGGTCTTCACCAACCCCACATCTGACAGAGGGCTGATATCCAGAATGTATAAAGGACTCAAGAAACTAGACATCAAAATGCCCAACAGTCCAATTAAGAAATGGGCTATAGATCTAAACAGAGAATTCTCCACAGAGGAAGTTCAAATGGCTGAAAGACATTTAAGGAATTGTTCAATCTCCCTAATCATCTGGGAAATGCAAATCAAAATGACTCTGAGATACCACCTTACACCTGTCAGAATGGCTAAGATCAAAACACTAAAGACAGCTTATGCTGGAGAGGATGTCAAGCAAGGGGAACTCCACTGCTGGTGATTCCCAGCAAGCTTGTACAGCCACTTTGGAAATCAATATGGCACTTCCTTAGAAAATTGGAAATCCATCTCCCCCATGACCCAGCTGTAGCACTCTTGGGCATATACCCAAGGAATTCTCAATCATACCACAAGGGCATTTGCTCAGCTATGTTCATATCAGCATTGTTTGTCATAGCCAGAACCTGGAAACAACCTAGATGCCCTTCAACTGAAGAATGGATAAAGAAAATGTGGTACATATACACAATGGAGTACTACTCAGCAGAGAAAAACAATGACATCATGAGCTTTGCAGAAAAATGGATGGATCTAGGAAAAAAATCATCCTCAGTGAGGTAATCCAGACTCAGAAAGATGAACATAGTATGTACTCATTCGTAGTAGGATACTAGATGTAAAACAAAGATGACTAGACTGCTACACAACTCCAAGAAGGCTACCTAGAAAACAGGACCCTAGGAAAGACACTGGGATTGCCCATGACAGAGAAATGGATAAGATCTACATGAACAACCTGGACGACAATGGGAGAAATGAAGGGCAAGGTTTGAGGGAAAGAAAGCTTAGGGGAGCAGGAGATCCCAGCTGGATCAAGAGCAGAAAGGGAGAACAAGGAATATCATACCATGACAAATGATGACCACATGAGAAGAGGAGAGGTCCCCAGAAATCCACAATGATACATCCTCTGTAGTCTGCTGGAAATGGTTGAGAGAAAGCCTGATCTGACCTAGTCTGGTGATCAGATGGCCAAACACCCTAACTGTAGTGCTGGATCTCTCATCCAATAACTGATGGAAATGGATACAGAGTTCCTCGGCCAGGCCCCAGGTGGAACTCCAGAAGTCCAATTGTGGAGAAAGAGGAGGGACTGTAAGAGTGTGAATTGTTGAGACCAAGATTGTAAAAGCACAGGGACAAATAGCCAAACGAATGGAAGCACATGAATTATGAACCAAAGGCTGTGGAGCCCCAACTGGAGCAGGCCCTCTGGATAAGTGAGACTCTGGATAAGTGAGGCTTGAACTGTTTGGGAGGCACCCAGGCAGTGGGACCAGGACCTGTCCTTAGTGCATGAGCTGGCTGTTTGGAACCTTGGGCTTACACAGGGACACTTTGCTCAGCCTGGAAGGAGGGGACTAGACCTGCCTGTACTGAATCCACCAGTTTGAATTGAATCCCCAGGGGAGCCTTAGCCTGGAGAAGATGGGAATGGAGGGGAGGGGCTGGGGGGGAAGGTTGGGGCAGGGGTGGGAGGGGGGAGGACAGGGGAACCCATGGCTGATGTGTAAAATTAAAACACAAATATAATTAAAATTATATATTATATAATATATTATATAAAATTATATAAATTTGAATTTTATAAAAAACCAAACCGCAAAAAAGAAGAAAATGGTTTCCAAATGGAGTGGCACTATTAGGATGTACAACTTTGTTGGAGTAGGTTGTTGGCCTTGTTGGAGGAAGGGTGTCACTGTGGATGGCAGGTTTTGAAGTCTACTATTCCCACACTATGCCCAGTATAACACACAGTTGTTTCTACTGCCTGCAAATCAAAATATAGAACTCTCAGCTCCTTCTCCAGCATCATGTCTGCCTACACACCACCATGTCCTGCCATTATGATAATGGCCTGAAACTGGATGCTAAACCCAATTAAATATTTTCCTTTATAAGAGTTGCTATAGTCATGGTGTCTCTTCACAGCAATAGAAACCTTAACTAAGGCAGTATTGTAGACAGCAAAAATTACAACTTAAAAGGACAATGTGTATAACAGCCAGTGTGGAAGAGCCTTGAATGAAAACAGAGGGTTTTCTAGAATATTATTTTAAATGTGTTATATTTGTTTATGCTGTGGAACATTTTTGTTTGTTTGCTTTTGTTTTGTTGTTTGGTTGGTTTTGTTTTTTCAAGACAGGGTATCTCTGTGTAGTTTTCTGTGCACCTTTCCTGGAACTCACTTTGTAGACCAGGCTGGCCTGGAACTCACAGAGATCTGCCTGCCTCTGCCTCCCAAGTGCTGAGATTAAAGTCGTGCACCACCACTGCTCGGCAGAACATTTGTTTTAATGATGCAAAGATGTGTTGAATTATTTTATGTTGCAGTTGTTTAACTCTGTGAAGCTATGTTACTTTGCCTGTCTAAAACAGCTGATGGCCAGGTCGCAGTGGTACATGCCTTTAATCCCAGCACTCAAGAGGCAGAGCCGGGTGGATCTCTTTGAGTCTGAAGCCAGCCTAGTCTACAGAGTGAGATCCAGGACAGGCACCAAAAGTATACAGAGAAACCCTGCCTCAAAAAAATAAACCCAAAAATAAAATACCTGGTGGTCTAATAAAGAGTTGAATGGCCAATAGAAAGGCAGGAGACAGGATTGGCAGGGCTGGCAGGCAGAGAGAATAAATAGAAGGGGAAATCTGGGAGAAAGGAAAAGGGGACAGAGAAGAGAAGGACTCCAGGGGCTAGCCACCCAGTTACAGAGCAAGCCACAGAGTAAGATGTAAAGAATGGTGTACAGAAAGAGAGAAAAATAAAAGCCCAGAGGCAAATGACAGACAGGATAATTTAAAGTTAAGAAATGCTGGCTAGACTTGGAGATACTGTCTGATCAACAACTTGAGCAAAACTTAATTGATTCCCTGAACCTGAGAAATATCAAATGGCATAAATACATGTGCCTTAAATTATTAATAAAGGCTTTACATCTTTAACAAAAAAAAAGCTGGCTAAAAACAAGCCAAGATAAGTCCAGGCATTTATAATTAAGAATAAGCCTCCATGTGTGATTTATTTGGGAGTTGGGTCGTGGCCCCCCCAAAGGAGCAAAAACAAACCGCAACAGAAAGGAAGATATAAGACCATCTTCCCAATGAATTAGAATCTCAGTGTATTTTCTGCCATGCCACTTGATGTTATGTGACTTTCCACTGATTACTTAATCTCTCTAAGACTTAGGTAAGATCAAACAGTAACATAGACTTCTACGTAGGGTTGGTAGAGCTAGACATATTTATTTGTTTGTACAGTGCATGCATGTGCACACCTCTGTGTTTGGCAGTGTTCTGGTCCATTTGGAAACCAGAGGTTGATGTTGAGATGTCTTTCTCTATCACTTCTGCATCTTTTTATTAGTTGTATTTGTTCTTTGACACCTTCATACGTGTATAAAATGAATTCGAATCACTCTTAATTCCCACCTTCTCAAAACCCCTCTTCTCTACAAATAATGTTCCCACACTCATGTCTTTTTGTGATCTATTAAGTTGATCTAGGACTGTCTATGTGACCATGGGCTTGAAGATATCCTAGATATCCTTTGGAGCTTGGTGGGTACACAGATGAAGACAGTGACTCTCTCTTAAAGAATCTTCCAATAATTAGTAGTTCACCAGGGGAGGTTAGGGTTCCATGAGCTCCCATGCAAGTATCCCCCACTGCTATAACTTCAAGATTGCAATGATTGTGACATGCTCAGAATGCGGCATTTTGAAGCTCTTCTCCTCATTTTTCATCTCTTACATTCTTTCTCCCTCCTCTTTTATAATGTTCTATGAACCCAAGAGGGTGTGATATAGATATTAGTGTTGAGTACCTTTAGCAGCAGTGAGTCTCCTCATTCACTGACATTTACTAAAAGAAAGCTTCCTCTCATTAAGGCTTAAAGTACCATTTACTATGGATATTAACATTGATATTTATAAGGCAGTTATGATACCATGTCATAACCAGTAAGTATCCCCTGGGGCCTATGACTTTCCAAACCATATGTTTTGTTTTTGCATTTGTTTTTACCAGGGTTACAGTACCATGCATGGGTCCCTTAATAGTCATGCCACTGATGAACAAGTGAGCATACTCTCTCTTGACAACTTGCTATTGAAATTCACACCAAAGGATTCAACCAACTGTCAATCTACCTTAAGTTTTGAAACAGGATATCTTACTGAACCTAGAGCCCACAATTTTAGCTAGACTAAATGGCCAACAAACCCTTGGGAATTCCTGTCTTCACTGCCCCAATATTGCAAATGCTCAATTTTTTATGTGAGTGCTAGTAATGTAAAACTCATTAAAGACTGAGATGTAAGCACTCAATTTGGAATAAGAGATTAGATATTTACAACTGCTTCTTATGAAGTTGAACAGCTGAATTTTCCCTTTTCCTTAACTTTGTAGAATAAGATGAATGATGTGCCTTTCAAATTTTATTTAAGATTTATTTACTTTTGTGAAGATCCACCCTGCCTCTATTATATGATAAAATATAACAATTCAGACTACTTTCTAGCCAAATAATTTCTCCTTACTAATAAAATAAATTGAAATAAAAATAGCTAAATCTAAGTGCTTGGCTTAGTAAAAATAAACCAAGTGGAAAAAAGAAAGCAAAGAAATGTTTGTCAGAGTTAGATGGGAAATTCTTTTCAACTTCAGCTGATTTTTTTATTGACATATGATCTATCAGTTTTTGATTCTTTGCATATATAATGAAAATGGTTGGTACTGGAAAATACTGCCCTGGGAAATCAGGTGCTGATGGCACTCATTTCCTATCCTCTTCTTGGTGGCCTTGGGTTCTCCAAGAAGTAGCATCAATAATGGTCAGATATCAACCACTGACTAGCATGTACCTTGCTTTCTTTTATCTTCTATCTACACTCATTAATTGACAAATGTGTATCCTTAATGAACATACCTATCATTACAAAGATTATTGTTTATTAAATTTGCCCTGCTATGGAATTTTTGGACTCCTTCATATGGTTGTCAATATCCTATCTAAATGATTTTGTTCCTATCAAATTTCAACTACCTTTTACAGTTATAACAAGTACCCACTGTCCTCTACCTCTGTAATATAATGAGAGAGCACATTTTTCTCATGATTTCTTTCCTAAAGGGAAATTTAAAGAATATCCAGTGAGAAAGCATACTTTTATCATGATTTCATTTTCCTAAAGGGAAAAGTTAAACTATGTCACATTATTTTCCTACTTATAAAACAGTGTCTTTGATGTAAGTGGATTCAGTGATCATTACAAGTGCTCTTGTAATGATCAACAGAGTTCCAGGTTGCTTGCCAATGTACACAAAAACCCATCTGGCTATCATTGTAGAGATGCTCCCCTGAAAACAGCAAAGAATAAACCTCTGAATTAGGGGCAGAAAATGTGAGGGCACCACTGAGTTTTATTTTTTAAGCAAAAGCAAAATAAACAAAAAGCAAGCTGAAGGGGAAACACTGAAAATGGGGCTTCAAACTGTAGTGCCAAGTTTTCTAGTTATAAACTAGACTGATGCAAAGCAGATGAAATTTCATCTGTGTTTGCATATGTAAACTTTTTAATGTGGAAATGGAACCATTTCTGCTTTCCAAGAAGGCCAGAGTTCTCAGGTTCATTAGAAACTCAGTCTTAATGTACTGGAAACAAGCACCCCATTGAACACTGGTTTTCAGGGCATAGGAGAGCACCATGAAGGGCTAATAGAAATGGATCCCAGAAGCCAAAGGGTAATAAATGCTTTTTAATCAACAGTTAGTATTTTAAGTTCTACCAAATGAAAACCTGTCAATAAAGAACACCTTTGGTAAAAATAAGTAAGTAAGTAAATAAATAAATAAATAAATAAATAAATAAATAAATAAATAAACAGTTTATCTTTTCATTGTAAACAATGAACTTGGAAAGCACTTGTTACATGTTTAGTTATGGGGTCCTATCTTATGTATGCACTGAGTTAATGAAAAAGAACTGGGATTTTAAGAGAATTAGAGAAGGTAGGGTATTATAATTCTCCTTCTTGATTATTTCTATATCTCATTTGTTTGTATTGTTTTGGTTTCAATGAAATGTAAATTTTTACTGCTTACTAATGCACTTATGTGGCATATTGAAGGTGGAAGAGAGAAAGAGTGTTGTTTGAAAGACTCAGTTAAGGCCTTTCCATATCAATGCAGAACTATGAACAGTCATCTCACATTGGTGCCAATAGCACCTGTCACCAAAGTACACAACTGAAAATTGTTAAATGCCACCAGCTAGTGGATTGATTGTTTTCATGTTCTGTGATACCTAATATGAAAAAACAAGGATTTATTTTCATTTCCTTATAGTGAACTGATAGTGTCATTCACTAGCCTGTCTCTGCCAAACTCAAAATAGAAATGGAAAGTCCTCATGGTGGCAGCATCTTCATCGCTTCCAGTCCTCTCCCACATGGCTTTAAATTAGAACTATTACCACAGTAACTGCATGTAAACAATTGGTACAACTATGGACTTCCATATGTCATCACCAACCCTGGAACTTAGTAAGATGCATTAAATGATCAATTATGGTCTCTAATCTCTGACCAAGCACAACCCTTCTTGAAATGTTCATGCATGCAAATACTTTTTTTTGTTTTTTACTTTCTTTTGCATACCACTGCCACCCATATGCCATAGTTCATGTTCAAAGACTGGACTGGACAATCTACAAGGGTACATTGCTTATGAAAAGAAGTCTTTTTCTAGCAAACAAAAACCCTCCTTGTCACCAAACTCCTCCCCATGGGAATACCCTTTCTCTTCGACTCTTCACTATCTGCTACTGTAGGCTATGCTTTCTTGTGCTTTAGCATTTTTCTTGGTAGGGTGTCTACATTGTCTTATTCAACTCTAGTATCTGACATCTCTTCTCCCCCTACCTCAATCCCTTAGAGTCCATATATCTCATATTTCTCATTATATTTATTGCTTTTTCATGAGTTCTTCTTGTGTTCTTTATTATTCTACTCTGATTATTGTTATTCTTTATGTTATTTTTTATGATCTTCTGAAAAGCACAATCTAGACTTTTTCATTCATTTTATCTAACTCACTGCATAATAATCTTCAAGAAATACTTAAAGAAAATCTTACCCAGAAACAGATGAATGGGATTTCATTGAACTAAAACTTTTCTGCATGGCACATTTGGAAATTTAGAGTAGTTTTGACAAATATTTAATATATAAATAAGCACAATTAATAATAGAACAATACTTCTTAAATTAAAAATTATTATTATTATTCTGTATGTCTGCCTATATGGAAGTCACAGGGTATCTTTGTGGAGTTGGTTATTTCCTAAGTTCCAGATAATGAAATCAGATCTCTAGGCTTAAAAGAATTTCTAGCATCACATTTCAATTAATCAAGAGAATGAACAGACAACCTACAGAATAAGAAAAATATTTGCAAACTATACATCTGACATGGAGTCCAATAAATATGCATGATTTCATCAAAATAAATTCATAAAAATAATAAATTTTTATTCTCAGAAATGTGATAACTACACGTTTGTTTTGCTTTACAAAAACAATACAAAAGCAAACAAAGAAAACCTGAAGAAACACCCAATTGAGTGTTTATTTTGTATTAGTTACTCAACCAATTCATGTCTATCACATTTACTTGTACCCAAATGAGCACCTTTCACAAGAACCGAATATTATTCTATGCATAAAAAATAAATGTTTAATTTAAGAATGATTATAGCACATCCTAGAAAATGTTGAATCCTCAATATTATAAACGGTAACATAGACGACTACATGACAGTTAATGTAACAGAAAAAGTGTATACTTGATTTTCATTTGAAACAGGAAGGTCAGGTCACTGAGCATCTTCTGGGTTTTTATGACATGTTTAATTTGGGATAGTTTGACCTTTAAATCTATGTTAATAATCTTATTTTCTCTAATAACACAGTATCTATAATGGTGAATTATTATATCTAGAAAAGATATTGAAGACTGTCTGTATAAAATAAGTAATTCAGATCACAGAGGGTGTTTTACTGAATTAAAATAGAGTTTGAATGACAGTTTCCCTTTGCAATTATGCCAATTGACTTTGGAAAGCATAGTGACACAGAAAACAATCTTTTTTTTCATAGAACTCTTTTAGAATGTATTTTACTCACATTCAGTGTCTCCATTGTTGACATTGCTTCAGCCTCCTTCCCTTGGAAAAAGGGAGAAGAAAAAAAGTGTTTTGATTAATTTCTATCTTCACATACAATACTTTCAGGGACATTTTCTTTTGGCTTTTCAAGACAGAAACAGGGTTTCTATGTATAGCTTTGGCTGTCCTGGAGCTCATTCTGACCTTGAATTCATAGAGATTTGCTGGCCTCTGCCTCCCAAGTGCTGGAATTAAAGGTGTGAGCCACCACTGCCTGGCTCAGAGACATATTTATTTCTCACACTATCTCCTGAGAAAAAGATAATGTAATTATATTACTCTAAAAAAAGCATTGGCTACTATAGAACTGATCCTTTAATGTTTGTTATGTTATTGTTTTAATATGCCATATTTAGCTTAGCTACCCTTAATTGTAAATAGACTTCAAATTTACAAAGATGATGGTCTACTGATAAAGAGGTTAACAGATACTGAGTACCTGTGATAGTACAAAGATTTATAAAGGCAATATATGGTAAAAGATATAAATACCACTGAGAAATAGGCTGAAACTGAGAAAGGAAGAGAGGCCCTCCTGGCAACTCCATGTGACTGGGGTTTCAGTCTTTTCTAAAAAGATATTGGCTACTGCTACTATCATCAACTTCCCAATTCAACTTTTCCACCTTGACCAAATAGTCTGTTTTGCACAATGTATTCTTTATCTTCTCAGAATCAGTTATTGGGAAACACTTTGCAAGGTTTTTTTTTTTTTGGTGTGTGTGTATGAGCATTTATACTCTGATAGTGATGTACCTGTGATGGATTTAAATAACTAAGCCAGATCAGAATTTCCCCCCTCCTTCATGGTGGCCAGGGAGAAGAGCTAATGTCTCCTTCCCTGAGCACTGCCCATAGTAAACTAAAGCAATAGAACTAAATACTTGACACAGCAGGAAAAGAGACCACATGATAATAACACATTGGCATTATTCTTAAAGACGTAACTGTGGTATCATGGACAGTACTGTGTTTATGTTGTAAATATGGCACCACAAAGTATCTGAGGCTTAAAGCCCCTAACACCTCTCCAGCTCTGTGAAAAATAGGTAGGGAACTCAAATGAAAGAACATAAATGAAGGTGTTATAAGAGATTAGAACAGAGACAAGCTGGCAGGGGAGGTAAGCAGACAGGAACAAGTCAGAAAACAATAGAATCCTTGCCATGGGTATGATACGGCATCCATATAGAAAGAAAAATAGAGAGGAAATTAAAATCATTTCTTTCATCTTCTGAACTAGCTATGGGCTTGATTATCTGATAGCATTGCTCCCTTTATGATGATCTTCTTCTCATTCTTCCCAAATATTAATCTATAGAAACCAAGAGCACAAAAAGAGGAACAGGATTCTTAAAGCAGAAGATTATCCGCTGACAGCATCTATAAGCAGAACACATCAAGTTCTCCACAGAGGCCCTTGGGTGTATGTCTTTCACAGTCCTTGCTCCTGCCTTTCCTAGTGCCACTAAGCAAAAAACACTTCTTGCCGCAGTTATTTTTCCTCAATAGCTGTGACTATAAACTAAGGCACAAAGAGATTGGAGAAGGGGAGACACTCTTTGTTCTCTCTTATCTGCCCTTCCTCATGCTCCTCTGCACCTTTAAAACTTACACATTTTACAGTCTTTTTAGAGTTTAAACTCATGTGTTACAAAAAAGTTTACTGAAGGAACTTTTTAAGTCTCTGTTGTGCTCTGTGGGATATTTTGGAAACAGAGACAAATAAAGAAAGAACATAATAGAAAAAAATACAAACACCAGAAACAGCCTTCTATAGATTCTTGTTTTGAGGGCATATTGAATTAATCTTTTGTTATCAAAAGTCAAGTTTCATTTGTGTGAGTGAAGCAAGTAGTTCTCCTGAATTTTTGGTGGAATACATTCATGTTATAGCAGCAGCTCCAAGTTTCTAATGAGGTCAGAACACTGATTTCCCTGGTACTTGCGTGTGATGTTTTATACTTCAGAAAACCTTTCAAAAAATATATAGGTATTGTATGAGTCAGGATCCCATAGACTTTAGAGCAATAGTTCTCAAGGGTCAAGAGCCCTTTGGGGGTTGAATGACCTGTTCACTGGGGTTTCCTAAGACAATCAGAAAACACACACACACACACACACACACACACACACACACACACACACACATATATATATATATATTACAATTCATAACACTAGCAAAATTACAGTTATGAACTAGCAACAAAAGTAATTTTATGGTTGGACAGTTATCACACAATATGAGGAACTGTATTAAAAGGTCACAGAATTAGGAAGGTTGAAAACCACTGTTCTAGCATCTAGAGTAACAGAACTTATAGAATGAATCTCTGTATATATAAATATAAAAGGGGGATTTATTAGAATAACTTACAGACTGTGTTCCAGCTAATCCAACAATAGTTGGCTGTGAACAGAAAGTCCAAAAATCCTGAAGTTGCTCAGTCCACAAAGCTGGATGTCTCAGCTAGTCTTTAGTAGACATTGGAGTTGCAAATAAGTAAGCTCTTATGCCAGTGAAGGAATGACTTGCTAGCAAGACAAGAGTAATCAGGGAAAGAGTAAAACCTTGTTTCTTCCATATCCTTACATAGACTACCAGTAGAAGGTGTGAACCAGGTTAATGTTACATCTTCCTGCCTCAAGCTACAGCTTAGAGGTGTGTCTTCTCACCTCAAGATCAGGATTAGAAATGGATCTTTCTATTTCAACTAAATCAAAAATCCCTCACTGGTATGCCCCTGATTTTGGATTTAACTAATTTGGATTTTAGTTAACTGATTCTAGATGTAGCCAAGTTTACAACCAAGAAATAGCCATCACAAATCCACCCACTTTCAACTTGACAGACAATCATAGCTTCTTATGTCATGATTAATTTCCAAATGAAAACAATAACCAGGCCAAAATAATGCTTAAACATAATCCCTCAAACAATTGCAAACACATTATATATTTAGCCTGGTTGTAATTATGCCTAGTATTATATAATTTTTCCTTTTACCACCACAAAACACATTATAAAGTTAAAATGAGTGACAATGTCTCTTGTGGGATATTCTTTTAATGTCTTAAACTTAAATGTGATAGTCATTGATATTATTTTACCTGATGTTATATCACATGATAAATAAATTGAAAGAAAACACAAATATCTGTACAGAAGCATTCTTAAAAAAAAAAACACAACAGAAACACCATCTCATAAAGTCAACTATAATCCTCTTCTGTAACTGGTCATGTAATACTAGCTGGTATTTATACCTTCCTTTGCTACCCATTATGTATTTCCTCCACCCTTGGCAAGAACAGCAAGTCTTGGCTCTTTTCCTACAAAAGTAACCTGTACCTTCAATCCTGACAGGTATGTGCCCTTTGTCATCCAGCCTGGACTAGGCTGTTGTAGTTTCCCACTGATTTTAATCACATGACATGGTAGCACCAAGAAATACCCTAAGGGATCTCCTGCACTCCTTACCTTCATTGTGGAGAAGCAGTCCAATTTTACCATGGTAAACTGGATCAATGACCCTTCCTAACACTGTTATTACTTTTTTGGCCTGTTGGATTAGGGGCATTAGAAGCTCAAAATGTCCAAGGGGAGCTGCCAGTTCACTGGGATGTTTGTTGTGTCTCTTGGAAGGAACACTCCTCACTCTGGAACCAAAACATCTAGGTCATCAGAATTTGAAGTTATGGGAACAGGAAGCAAAAGTTTTCCTAGTGGGTTATTAGGGGTGATAGTAGATGGAACTCTTCCCTTTTCTGCCCTTAATACCTAGACCTGTGGATTCTGGCTGTGGGAGAAACTGTACCATATATTGGATGCTGATTAAAAGATAGTAGTGCATTCTGAAGAATCCTGCCTCAACCTTGCAGGTTGCTGTCACGTAATTTGTGCTGTGACTATGTCTTCAAAAGGCCATTCCATCTTTCTATCAGGCCAGCTGCTCCAAGACTATGGGGAACATGGTAAGATCAGTGGATTCCATGATTGTGGGCCCACTGTTGTATTTCTCTGTCTGTGAAGTAAGGTCTTTGGTCAGAAGCAATACTGTGTGTAATATCATGTTGGTGGATAAGGCATTCTGTAAGTCCAAGGCTGGTGGTTTTGGCAGAAGTATTATATATTGGAAAGGCAGCTCGATAAACAGAATAAGTATTTACTCTAGTAAGGGAGGGACAAAGCATTGTCTTTTCCATGGAGAAAGTGTTCAATAGAGTCATCCTGCCACCAGATCACTGACTGGTCACCCTAAGGAATGGTACCAGATCTGGGACTCAGCATTGGTCTTTTCTGTTGGCAGATTTGGCACTCATCAGCAGCTGTAGCCAGGTCAGCCTTGATGAGTAAAAGCCCATGTTGTTGACCCAAGGCATAACTGCCATCTCTGCCACTATGGCCACTTTGTTCATGAGCTTATTAGGCAATGAGAGGAATTACTAAGGAAAGAGACTGACAGCCCATAGAACAGCTCATCCTATCTGCTGCTGATCAAAGTCCTCCTCAGCTGGAGTCACTTTTTTGATGAGAATTTACATGGAATAAAAATATTTTCCCATCCTTCACCCAAGAGAGATCTATCTTTATATCTCTTCCCCAGAAATCCTTCTCATCAATTTTCTAATCATACTCTTTCCAAATCCCTGAGCATCCAGTCAATACATTGTCTACAGCCTATAAATCAATGAAAAAAATCACATATCTTGCCATTTCTCCTTCCAAACAAAATGTTTGAGCATGTGTACTGCCAGAAGTTCTGTCCACTGTGAAGATTTTCCTTCACTAATGTCTTTCAGGGTTGTCCCAGAAAAGGATTATAATGCTGCAACCATCCAATTCTAGGTGGTACCTGTGTCATATATAGAACCATCAGTAAACAAGGACCTAGTATTCTTTTCCTCGGTCAATAAATCATAAGGAATACTCCATAAGGCTATAGGTGCATACTTGGCAGCAGACAGCACTGCAATGGGAATAGAAACCAAAAGCATGTGGGTAACTTCTTCATGTAACTTACATAGGCCTTCATGACTTGCTCAGGTCTAATCTTGTATATACCATTTCCATTGGGTAATAGATTGCTGCTATGCATGTCCTACTTTATGACTTGGGTCAGATCACACCCAACTCATGGTCTGCAGCTCAGGTTGCATGGTAACTTGGTGGCCCATTGCCAAACATTCAGTTTCCACTAAGGGTAGTAGTAGACCAAGAGCTGTCTTTCAAAGGGAGAATTGTTGTCTGCACATGATGGTAGAGGCTTGCTCCAAAATCCCAAAGGTCTCTCTCCTAAGATACACTTATAGGGGCCTACCAAAGGCTCCAAACAGCATCCCTATCTGCCACTGACACCTCAGGTACCATTGGATAAACTGGATCATATGGTCCAAGTGGTAGAGTATCCTGGAGTTGTTGAAGAGCCTTCTTCTATTCCAGGCCTCACACAAAGCTAATCACTTAGTATATGGGCCACAGTGTAGATGTAACTGTCTTGTTAAATAAGAAACACAGAGCCAGTAGCAGAGTTAAAAACCAAGAGGTCAGAGCAATAGCTGAGAGCCTTACCCTTCACTGCTTCTGCTGTCTTTCCTCTCCGCAAGAGACCTACTTCTGTGTGTCCTGTCTTTTTTATAGACTTTCTGTTCTGTTTTCTCATTGGTTGTAAACCCAGCCACATGACCTCCTCATCACTGCTTGTCTGTACAGACCTCCAGGTCTTCTATGGTTGGTATTGAGATTAAAGGCATGTGTCTGCCATGCTGGCTGTGTCCTTGAACACACAGAGATCTACCTAGCTCTGCATCCCAAGTGCTGGGATTAAAGGCGTGCACCACCACCACCCAGCTTCTGCTCTGGCTTGCTCTGACCCCAAGGCAACTTTATTAACAAACAAATAAAATCACATTTCAATACAAATAAAATATCACTGTACCACAGTAATGTATCAAGTGAGGAATGGGCTGACTCCAGAATTCAAATAAGGCCCACTAAATTTTGTGCTTCTTTCTTGCTTGTAGGAGGGACCAAGCTCAATAACTTACACTTCACTTTAGAAGGAGTATCTCTGCATGCCCCACACCACTGGACTCCTAAGAATTTCACTGATTGACTTAGGGTATCAATTGCTGTGAAGAAGCATCATGACCACAGCAACTTTTATAAAGAAAAGCATTTAATTTGGGTGGCTTATAGCTTCAGAAGTTTAGTCTATTATCAAAATGTCAGGAAATAAGGTGGCATGCAAGCAGACATGGTGCTGGAGAAGGTGCTGAGAGTTCCACATCTTGATACACAGGCAACAGGAATTGAACCTAAAGCCTGTTGGGGCCAATTATATTCAAACTACCACACTGATTTAGAAAGTCCTGAAATTTTGGTTATATTTATTTCACATTCTTTAATGTGCATAAGGGTTATCAACAAGTTTTATGTCATCTTAACACAGGCTACACTCATTAGAGAGGTTTCCTCAATTGAGAAAATATCTCCAACAATTATGCCATGGATCAGCCTGTAGGGCATTTTCTTAAATAGTGATTTATAGGAGAAAGCCCATCACATTGTGGGTGGAGCCAACACTAGGCTGGTGCACCTAAATTCTATAAGAAAATCAGCTGAGCAAACCAGTAAGGAGCCATCCCTCCATGGCCTCTGCATCAGCTCTTGTATCTAGTACCCTCTCTGCCTTTGACATAAAAATGTGAGTGAAATAAATCCTTTCTTCTCCAAAGAAGGTCATGATGTTCAATCATAGTAATAGTAACCCTAAGACAGAGTACAACACCTGCTTACCTCCTGCTTACATAATCCAATTAGTGCAATTTTATCAACATAGTATGCCAATATGATATTTAGTAAAAGAGACATAGTTGAGATCCCTGCTAAGTAAGTTATGACACAGGGCTAGTGATTTGATATATCCTTGAGGTAAAACAACACTGTAAAGGTATACTGCTAGCCTTGACAGCTGAAAGCAAATTGCTTCTAGTAGTCCTTATGGACAGGTTCTAAGAAAAAGACAATGCTATACCAATAGCTACATACCAGGTTCCACAAGATGTTTTAATTTGCTCAAGCAAGGACACCACATCTGGTACAGCAGCTGCAGTCAGAGTCACTGTCTGATTGAGTTTCAATAGTCAACTGTCATTCTCTATGATACGGCTATCTTCTGCACTGGCCAGATAAGAAAGTTAAAGGGATCTGTGGTGGGAATCACCACTCCTGTATTTTTCAAGTCCTTGATGGTGGCAGTTCCTTCAGGGATGTGATATTGCTTTTCCTTCTCTATTTTCTTTGACAGAGGCAAATCTGAAGGTGTCCACTTAGCCTTTCCAACCATAATAAACTTCAATTCATTGGTCAGGGAACCAAAGTGAGAATTTGTCCACCTTCTCAGTTTATCTATCCCAATTTTACATTCTGGCACTGGGGAAATAACCGCACGATAAGTTCAGGGACCCACTGTCCTTGCTGTGAGTCAGATTCAGTCAAAACTCCATTAACCATCTGACCTCTAAGTCTGGATATTGACTCACAGGCTAAGATTCCCTTTTGCCACCATGATCCAAAGTAGCCTTACTTTCAGTAATTTGAGAATTTCTTTTCCACTTATACAGATCAAACAAAAATTTAGTAGGCTTCTTATCTATTTCATTCCTAGATACATCATATACCAAATGTTCGTATAAGTCCATATAAGACTCATGCCACTATAAAATTCTCTTTACCTGTGATATTTTGTGGAAGAGACAGATGGGTTAGACTTTTATGAACTTTGTTTTGTCTATACTACACATTACAAAACTACAAGCACTTTGCCTTTGGTGATTCAGTGATGCCACCTGGTTCTGCTATCCATCTGCTTTTAATTCATCAAACAGAGCAGCAGCATCTCCAACCCTAAGGTCTGGTACAAGGAAAAGGGCAAAAACAAAACTCTTCAAATGTGTTGGTGCCCTTCTCACCATTCTGTGTCTTATAGGATTAGTGAAAGGCATGTCTTCTGGGCCTTCCTATTGTGGAGGATTAGGTTTTATACAGTGTACCTGCTCTAGCATTGCAATTTCCCTGAGCCTTAAAATTTCTTCATCAAGCTGGGAGGTGGTGGTGCACACCTTTAATTCCAGCACTTGGGAGGCAGAGGCAGGCAGATATCTGTGTGTTCAAGGCTAGCCTGGTCTGCAAAGCGAGTTCCAGGAAAGGTGCAAAGCTACACAGAGAAACCTTGTCTCAAAAAACCAAAAAAAAAAAAAAAATTCTTCAATTAATTTTCAGTAGACACTCAAACAAACTTTTGACACCTTCTTTTTTTTTTTACTGTGTGAACTTCCACATTAAAACTAGATCTCCACTCAGAGGGCCCATATCAATAAACTCAGTCTGATTCTAGTTTTATGTTCCTTTCACCACTATCCCACACTCATTTTTTTCTTCAAGACAGGGTTTCTCTGTGTAGCCTTGGCTATCCTGGAACTCACTCTGTAGAATCCAGTGACTTAGAGTACTTTGACTCTATTGTTAATCCCATTTTTTATCATCTAATCCAGGGTTGAATGAAATTGAGGATCAGCCTGAGGTACATCAGACTCAAGCATTTAAGTGTTGGGTGCAGCTACTAGAAGGGAGGTTGGCTTATAGTCAGTTAAAAAAATAGCTAGGTCCTCTAACTTTTCTCCTTCACTACACAACTTGGCTCTTGGCCTCTTTCAACACAAGCATAAGCCGGGAAGTTTGTACTAAAGAAAGAATGGAGCTGTAGTATGGCTACTGTACCTAAAACAGAAATAAACTGGCCATCTCCATTTGTAACCTTTCCCCTCATTTAGCACACAAAGTACTCAGTACTATATACACCTTTTTTATTGGTGTTTGGAAAATGATCTCTGGAGATATGAAAGCACAAGAGAACAGACCAATGAATCTCTGATGAATGCTCTGAAACCCATCGTGTACTACCCTTGATAATCTTTGCCCTGGTACCCTAATCCTACTTTTACAAGTGAGATACTAACCCAGGATTCTCAGAACCCAAGAAAACCACACAATGCAAATAATAGAAACTCGGATAATTATACATTGATAGGATGACTTTAGTGAAAATAAAATACAGAGGAGAGACATACAGGGAAATATAAAACATTATCTCAAAGGCCACCATAACATCTCCAAAATAGCAAGATATTCATAAAGACTGTTAAATAAAATTCAAAGTATAAATACACAGTTATTAGTAATTAATAATTATGATTTCAGAATTAAATTTCAGTAGAAGATTTGGTATAAAGCTGCCAGAAAGTAGAACTAAGTGTGATAGAAAATAAAAAAATAAGAATACTAGGGTACCATCCAAGAGCTTAAGAATAACTTTAAAATAAGAATTCTATAAATTAAAAAAAAAGAATTTAAAGTCTCAACCTAAAAGACAAAAATTCCATAATGGAAGGAGGCCATGAGAACCCTATATTGCAGAGACTCAGATATCAGATGATCCAAATCTCTTCCCATATCTCAATCCTGCCTTCTTTGTATGGTGGAATCATTTTTGTGTTTATAACACACTCTGTTTTATGTCCTTGCAGAAATATTATTGAAATGCATGGCCAGCCATCTTTGGGACCATAACTTAACTGTGCTTATGGAGAGAAGAGCATGATGGGCAAGAATGACCTATAGCACATCCCAACAGGGAAGAAATGACATTGATAGTCCCAGTTGAACCACCTGAGACAAGAAGTTAAGTTACTAAGAAAAGGCTACTGCTGGGTTAACAATATGTATCTGCCATGGAAGAATAAATGATGCTGGTGACAATATATAAAGTACAAGAAAGAGAAATGTCAGTTCAAGAAAAAAAATTTACCATCAATTTTCCAAGTTTCTGCCTAAGCTTCTCACTATTTCAAGGAAGCATCATAGAAGCTTTGATACTTTCCTCTTACATGTTCCTAAGTTACAAAATTTCTTCCATTTCTAATGATAAGAAAAGTATTTATTTAATACTTACACTGTGCCAAGAGGGCCTGGGGCATTGAGAATGCCAGAAAACAAAGTGAAAGTTCTCTCTTCAAAGCTCTCACAAATCACTTGGGGATGATAAACAAAACTTGCAATGGACTCAAAGCACATCTTTAAGTGCAGGTTGTGTGGTATGCTATGGGCCATGTATCTATGGGCTCTAAGCATTCTAGTCAGTAGAAGAATGGAGTGACATTATTTGTGTGCCATAAGCTGGTATGCCTGCTGCTGCTTATCACCAAGGCGCTGGCCTGGAAATCAGCTAGATTTGTATGGTTTGAATGTTTCACCTTTATTGAAGATGTTACACACCCATACTATATACACAATGCAATTCTATACTTTATTCCTCTCAGTAAAATCTATACCTCTTCAGATTTCTATACTGGTATTCCAACATATAAGAAGTAATCTCTGCCCTCATGTTGATGTGTTAAATCTGCTGTGTGGAGACTGCAGTAAGATGCCTGGTTCTAATCATAACCTTACATAGGGATTAGTTATTAATTTCCTTGTGAAATGAGAGTGATAAGTTGATCTGCACTTTTGACAAAGAAGCCAAAATTGTACAATGGAAAAAAGAAAGCATCTTTAACAAATGGCGCTGGCATAACTAGATGACAGTGTGTAAAAGGTTGCAATTAGAACCAGACCTGTCACTGTGCACAAAACTTAAGTCCAAATGGATCAAAGACCTCAACATAAATCCAGTTACTCTGAATCTGATAGAAGAGAAAGTAGGAAGTAGTCTTGAACATATTGGCACCGGAGATCACTTTCTAAATATAACACCAGTAGCACAGACACTGAGAGAAACAATCAGTCAATGGGACCTGTTGAAATTGAGAAGCTTTTGTAGAACAAAGGACACAGTCAACAAGACAAAGTGACAGCCTATGGAATGGGAAAAGGTCTTCACCAACCCCACATCTGACAGAGGGCTGATATCCAGAATATATAAAGAACTCAAGAAATTAGACATCAAATTGCCCAACAGTCCAATTTAAAAATGGGCTGTAGAACTAAACAGAGAATTCTCCACAGAGGAAGTTCAAATGGCTGAAAGACATTTAAGGAATTGCTCAACATCCCTAATTATCTGGGAAATAGAAATCAAAATGACTCTGAGATACCACCAGAATGGCTAAGATCAAAAACACTGAAGACAGCTTATGCTGGAGAGGATGTCAAGCAAGGGGAACTCTCCTCCACTGCTGGTAGGAATGCAAGCTTGTACAGCCACTTTGGAAATCAATATGGTGCTTCCTTAGAAATTTGGGAATCCATCTCCCCCAAGTCCCAGCTATACCACTCCTGGGCATACACCCAAGGAATGCTCAATCATACCACAAGGGCCTTTACTCAACTATGTTCATATAAGCATTGTTTGTTTGTAATAGCCAGAACCTGGAAACAACCTAGATGCCCTTCAACTGAAGAATGGATAAAGAAAATATGGTACATATACAAAATGGAGTACTACTCAGCAGAGAAAATCAATGACATCATGAGGTTTGCAGGCAAATGGATGGATCTAGAAAAAAAAATCATCCTGAGTGAGGTAACACAGACTCAGAAAGACAAACATGGTATGTACTCACTCATGGTATGTACTCACTACATGTAAAACAAGGATGACTAGACTGCTACTCACAATTCCAGGAAGGCTACCTAAAAAACAGGACCCTAAGAAAGACACAGGGATCACCCAATGACAGAGAAATGGATGAGATCTACATGGACAACCTGGACAAGAGTCGGGTAATGAAGCGCAAGGTTTGTGGGAAAGAGAGTTTAGGGGAACAGGAGATACCAGCTGGATCAACAACAGAAAGGGAGAACAAGGGATAACAGACCATGATAAATGAAGACCACTTGAGAACAGGAAGAAGCAAAGTGCTAGAGAGGTCCTCAGAAATCCACAATGATACATCCACTGTGGACTACTGGCAATGGTCGAGAGAAAGCCTGATCTGACCTAGACTGGTGATCAGATGGCCAAACTCCCTAACTGTTGTGCTGGAACTCTCATCCAATAACTAATGGAAGGGGATGAAAGATCCTCAGCCAGGACCCAGGTGGAACTCCAGGAGTCCAATTGTGGAGAAAGAGGAGGGACTTTAAGAGTGTGAATTGTTGAGACCAAGATTGGAAAAGCACAGGGACAAATAGCCAAACGAATGGAAGCATATGAATTATGAACCAAAGGCTGTGGAGCCCCAGCTGGAGCAGGCCCTCTGGATGAGAGAGGCAACTGAATAGGTTGAACTGTTTGGGAGGCATCCAGGCAGTGGGACCAGGACCTGTCCTTAGTGCATGAGCTGGTTGTTTGGAACCTTGGGCTTATGCAGGGACACTTTGCTCAGCCTGGAAGGAGGGGACTGGACCTGCCTATACTGAATCTACAAGGTTGAGCTGAATCCCCAGGGGAGTCTTAGCCCTAGAGGAGATGGGAATGGAGGGGAAGGGCTGGGGGGAATGTGGGGTGGGATGGAGGAGGACAGGGGAATCCATGGCTGATGTGTAAAATTAAAACACAAATATAATTTAAAAACAAAAACAAGAGAGACCAACCACCAGCTCCCGTCCACCCCGGAACTCCCATCTGGATCAGAGGTGAGTGCCTGGGGTTATAGCCAGAGAGGCAACTGCCCTTGGGTCCCACTGCTGGATGCAGGCCACCCTGGGAGGACCTGAGAAACTTGGCCCTAGGTTCCTGCCAATCAGCGGGCCCTGCAGGAAGGCTCCCCTTTTCCAAGACTTCAGGCAGACACTGCAGTCTCCACATCCTGCCCACACACCCATCTGCTGGAGACCCCAGCCACTTCCTGAGAATCAGAGACCAGCCCCAAGCTTCCATCCTGCCCTGGAACTCCCATCTGGACCAGAGACCAGAGGAACCCCATCTGGACAAGAGGAGCTCCCATCTGGACAAAATAAGGAGACCCCAGGGACTTCCCGAGACTCAGAGTTCAGCCTCCCAGCTCCTATCTGGCCAGCACTCTCATCTGGACCAGTGCTCCCATCTGGCCCAGAGCTTCCATCTGGACCAGAGAGAGGCTCCCTAAATCTGTCAACTCTCTCTGGACCAAGTACACTGATAAAACCAAGAAAGAACACAAGAGGAGATGGGCAGACGTCAAGGCAGAAGTACATACAACAAAATGAAGAGCAATACAGCATCAGAAGAACCTAGGCCTTCTCCAACAGCTAGACCTGAACATCATGGAATGTAAGAAGAAGAAGAAAACAACCTTATAAGTAACATCATGAAGAGGCTAGAGCCTTATATAGAAGAAATAAAAAATAAAGTAGAGGAACAGACAAACAAAAAATGGGAAGAACGCTATACAAAACTAGAGGAAAGGACAATAAAAGCAGAAGAAAACAATGAATACTTGAAAGAAAATCATGAAAAAGCAAGGGAGACAATCCAAGACCTGAAGAGGGAAATAGAAAAAATGAAGAAGGCACTAGCAGAAGGAATGTCGGAAATAGACAATCTGAGTAAACAAACAGGAACTTCAGAGGCAAGTATAACCACCAGAATGTAAGAGATGGAAGAGAGGATCTCTGGTGTTGAAGATACGGTAGAAGAAATAGATTCTTCAATCAAAGAAAACACTAAAACCAACAAAGTCATGACCCAAAATGTCCCAGAAATTTGGGACACCATGAAAACACCAAACCTACGAATAATAGGGATAGAGGAAGGAGAAGAATACCAACTCAAAGGCACAGAAAATATATTTAACAAGATCATAGAAGAAAACTTTCCCAACTTAAAGAAGGAAATGCCTATGAAGATACAAGAAGCCTATAGAACACCAAACAGACTAGAAACCCAAAAAAAGTCCCCTCGCCACAAAATATTAAACAACTAAATATACAGAATAAAGAAAGAATATTAAGGGCAGCAAAGGAAAAAGGCCAAGTGATTTATAAAGGCAATCCCATCAGAATAACACCCAATTTCCCGATGGAGACTTTGGAAGCCAGAGGGACCTGGACAGATATAATGCAGACACTAAGAGACCATGGATGCCAGCCTAGACTAATATGCCCAGTAAAACTTTCAGTCACCATAGATTGAGTGAACAAGACGTTCCAAGACAAAACCAGATGTAAACAATACTTATCCACAAACCTAGCCCTACAGAAAGCACTAGAAGGAAAACTCCAACCTAAGGAAGGCAGATACACCCATGAAAACACAGGCAATAGATAAAACCATAGCAGTAAACACCAAAGAAGAGAAGTACACACACTCTACCACCAAAAAATAAAAATAACAACAGGAACGAACAATCACTGGACATTAACATCCCTTAATATCAATGGACTTAATTCACCTATAAAAAGACAGACTAACAGAATGGATGCGAAAACAGGACCCATCTTTCTGCTGCATACAAGAAACACACCTCAAATTCAAAGACAGACACCTCCTAAGAATAAAAGGCTGGGAAAAGACTTTCCAATCAAATGATCTTAAGAAGCAGGCTGGTATAGCCATCCTAATATCCAGCAAAATAGACTTCAAACTAAAATCAATCAAAAGAGATGAGGAAGGACATTACATACACATCGAAGGAAAGATCGACCAAGATGAAGTCTCAATTCTGAACATTTATGTCCCAAACACAAGGGCACCCACATATGTAAAAGAAACATTACTAAAGCTTAAATCACATATAAAACCCCACACATTAATAGTGGGAGACATCAACACCCCACTTTCACCTCTGGACAGATCGGCCAAATTGAAACTTAACAGAGAAATAATGGACTTAACTGATGTTATGGCTCAAATGGACTTAATCGATATCTACAGAACATTCCATCCAAACAAAAAAGAATATACCTTCTTCTCAGCACCCCATGGAACCTTCTCTAAAGTCAACCACATACTTGGCCACAAAGCAAATCTCAACAGATACAAAACAATTGGAATAACCGCCTGTGTTCTATCAGACCACCTTGATTTAAAGTTAGATTTCAACAACAACAAAACAGACAGAAATCCTACAATCTCATGGAAACTTAATAATACTCAACTGAATCACCAATGGGTTAAGGAAGAAATAAAGAAAGAAATTAAAGACTTCCTAGAGATCAATGAAAATGAATACACCACATACCCAAACTTATGGAATACTATGAAAGCAATGCTAAGAGGGAAATTCATAGCACTGAATGCCCACAAAAAGAAGCTGGAGAAATCTCACTCTAGTGACTTGACAGCACACCTGAAAGCCCTTGAACAGGAAGAAGCAAAGTCTCCCAGGAGGAACAGACCCCAGAAAATTATCAAATTGAGAGCTGAAATCAATAAAAAAGAAAAGAGAACAATACAAAGGATTAATGAAACAAAGAGTTGGTTCTTTGAGAAGATCAACAAGATAGACAAGCCCTTATCCAAACTAACCAAAAGACAGAGAGAGAGCATACAAATTAACAAAATCAGAAATGAAAATGAGGACATAACAACAGACAATGAGGAAATCCAGAGAATCATCAGGTCGTACTTCAAAAACCTCTATTCCACAAAACTGGAAAATCTAAAAGAAATGGATAATTTTCTGGATAGGTACCACATACCTAAGTTAAATCATGACAAGATAAACCATTTAAATATTCCAATAACCCCTAAGGAAATAGAATCAGTCATTAAAAGTGTCCCAACCAAAAAAAAAAAGCCCTGGACCTGATGGTTTCACTGCAGAATTCTACCAGATCTTCAAAGAAGACTTAATACTAATACTCTTTAAATTGTTCCACACAATAGAAGCAGAAGGTATATTACCAAACTCTTTCTAATAGGCTACAATTACCCTGATTCCTAAACCAAACAAAGATGCAACAAAGAAAGAGAACTACAGACCTATCTCCCTCATGAATACTGATGCAAAAATACTCAATAAAACACTGGCAAACAGACTCCAAGAACACATCAAAACAATTATCCACCATGATCAAGTAGGCTTCATCCCAGGGATGCAAGGGTGGTTTAACATACGAAAGTCCATCAATGTAATACACCATATAAACAAACTCAAAGAAAAAACCACATGATCATCTCACTAGATGCAGAAAAGGCATTTGACAAAATCCAACACCCCTTCATGATAAAGGTCTTGGAGCGATCAGGAATACAGGGAACATACCTAAACATAATAAAGGCCATTTACAGCAAGCCAACAGCCAACGTCAAATTAAATGGAGAGAAACTCAAAGAGATTCCACTAAAATCAGGAACAAGGCAAGGCTGTCCCCTCTCCCCCTACTTATTCAATATAGTACTTGAAGTTCTAGCCAGAGCTATAAGACAACATAAAGAGATTAAGGGGATACAAATTGGAAAGGAAGAAGTCAAGCTCTCCCTATTTGCAGATGACATGAGTGCCCCCCAAAATTCAACCGAGGAACTGATACAGCTAATAAAAACATTGCAGGATAGAAGATCAACTCAAAAAAAAAAAAATCAGTAGGCCTCCTATATACAGTAGACAAACAGGCTGAGAAGGAAATCAGAGATACATCACCCTTTACAATAGCCACAAATGATATAAAATACCTTGGGGTTATTCTAACTAAGCATGTGAAGGACCTATATGACAAGAACTGTATGTCCCTGAAAAAAGAATTTGAAGAAGATGTCAGAAAATGGAAAGACCTCCCATGCTCATGGATAGGGAGGATTAACATAGTAAAAATGACGATCTTACCAAAAGCAATCTATAGATTCAATGCAATTCCCATCAAATTACCAACACAATTCTTCACAGATCTGGAAAGAATAAAACGCAACTTCTTATGGAAAAACAAAAGATCGCCAAAAGAATCCTGTAAAATAAAACAACCTCTGGAGTCATCACAATCTCCAACCTCAAGCTCTACTATAGAGCTACTGTAATAAAAATAGCTTTGTACGGGCATAAAAACCGACATGTGGACCAATGGAATCAAATTGAAGACCCTGACATTAACCCGCATACCTATGAACATAGAATTTTTGACAAAGAAGCAAAAAAGGTACAATAGAAAAAGGAAAGCATCTTCAACAAATGGTGCTGGCATAACTGGATGTAAATGTGTAGAAGGCTGCAAATAGATCCATATCTGTCACTGTGCACAAAACTTAAATCCTAGTGGACCAAAGACCTCAACATAAATCCAGCTACTCTGAACCTGATAGTAGAGAAAGTAGGAAGTACTCTTGAATGCATTGACACTGGAGATCACTTTCTAAATATAACACCAGTAGCAAAGACACTGACAGAAACAATCATTCAATGGGACCTGTTGAAACTGAGAAGCTTTTGTAGAGCAAAGGACATGGTCAACAAGACAAAGTGATAGCCTACAGAATGGGAAAAGGTCTTCACCAATCCCGCATCTGACACAGGGCTGATATCCAGAATATATAAAGAACTCAAGAAATTAGACATCAAAATGCCCAACAGTCCAATTAAGAAATGGGCAATAGAACTAAACAGAGAATTCTCCACAGAGGAAGTTCAAATGGCTGAAAGATATTTAAGGAATTGCTCAACCTCCCTAATTATCTGGGAAATGCAAATCAAAATGACTCTGAGATACCACCTTACACCTGTCAGAATGGCTAAGATCAAAAGCACAGAAGACAGTTTATGCTGGAGAGGATGTCAAGCAAGGGGAACTCTCCTCCACTGCTGGTGGGAATGCAGGCTTGTACAGCCACTTTGGAAATCAATATGGTGCTTCCTTAGAAAATTGGGAATCCATCTTCCCCAAGACCCAGCTGTAGCACTCTTGGGCATATTCCCAAGGAATGCTCAATCATACCACACGGGCCTTTGCTCAGCTTTGTTCGTATCAGCTTTGTTTGTAATAGCCAGAACCTGGAAACAACCTAGATGCCCTTCAACTGAAGAATGGATAAAGAAAATGTGGTACATATACACAATGGTGTACTACTCAGCAGAGAAAAACAATGACATCATGAGGTTTGCAGGCAAATGGATGGATCTAGAAAAAATCCTGTGTGAGGTAACCCAGATTCAGAAGGACAAACATGGTATATACTCACTGATAGGAGGATACTAGATGTAAAACAAAGATGACTAGACTGCTACACATCTCCAGAGAGGCTACCTAGAAAGTGTGACCCTAGGAAAGACCCAAGGATCACCCAATGACAGAGAAATGGATGAGATCTACATGAACAACCTGGAGGACAGTGGGAGTAATGTAGGGCAAGATTTGAGGGAAAGAAACTTAGGGGAGCAGGAGATCCCAGCTGGATCAAGAACAGAAAGGGAGAATGAGGAATAACAGACCATTATACATGAAGACCACATGAGACCAGGAATAGGCAGAGTGCTTGAGAGGTCCCCAGAAATAAACAATGATATATCCTCTGTAGTCTGCTGGCAATGGTCGAGAGAAAGCCTGATCTGACCTTGTCTGGTGATCAGATGACTGAACACCCTAACAGTCATCTTGGAACTCTTATCCAATAACTGATGGAAGTGGATGCAGAGATCCTCAGCCAGGGCCCAGGTGGAGCTCCAGGTGTCCAACTGTCGAGAAAGAGGAGGGTCTGCAAGAGCGTGAATTGTTGAATCCAAGATTGCAAAAAGCACAGGGACAAATAGCCAAATGAATGGAAGCACATGAATTATGAACCAAAGACTGTGGAGCCCCTAGCTGGATCAGTCCCTCTGGATAAGTGAGACCATTGAACAGCTTGATGTGCTTGGGAGGCACCCAGTCTGTGGGACCAGGATCTGTCCTTAGTGCATGAGCTGGCTGTTTGAAACCTTGGGCTTACACAGGGACACTTTGCTCAGTCTGAAAGAAAGTCACAGGACCTGCCTATACTGAATCCACCAGGTTTAAATGAATCCCTAGGGGTGCCTTGATCCTGGAGGACATGGGAATGGAGGGGAGGGGCTTGGGGGAATTTGGGGGTAGGGGTAGGAGAGGGGAGGACAGGGGAACCCATGGCTGATGTATAAAATTTAAAACACATAATAATAAAGAAATAAAACAAAAACAAAAACAACAACAAAAAGATGCTCTGCCTTGAGAAAATTGTGATGACTTATATTAGCACAGGCCGATAGGGTAGAGGATATTGGCTCAGACCAGTAGCCAAGGCATGCATATAACATACTCCTTAAGAGCCAACCTGGAGTCTACCGGAGGACCCATCAATAGGAGCTGTTGATAGGACCTATCCCGAGGTCCTGGTTACTATCAAGAGTTCCAAGTTGCCACCAGAGTTCCTGATCATGCCAAGTCTGACCTAGCAACTGTTGCTGTTAGAGTTCCTGATTGATGTCAGAGTTCCTGATCAAGACTAGCCAATGAGGGACAGCCACACAGACGGGGCGCTGGGAGGAGGGTATATAAAGCCTTCCCTGTTATTGAATAAATGAGTTCATTATTTGCTTTCAGTGCACTCCTGGTGTCTGACCATTGATGCTGTGCCTTCTCACTCCCTCCCCGAAGGGAGCCATTGGAATCCAAGCAACAATGACTAGTTGAGGTTGTATGCATGAAAGCAGTTTGATCTGGATTATCTAACAGTTAACACTACTTTTTCTGTTGCTACTTTCTCAATTCATCCAACTGTTTTGATTTTGTCCTTTATTTCCTGTGGAGAGTCTGTTATAATATTTATTCATTATTTTGTCAAGCAATGATTGTACATACTTATAATGTACAGTGTGATATTCTATACATGCACACAGTTTACAATAATCAAGTTATGGTACTTAACAGCTACTCCTTTCTACTGGAAAGCTTCAAAATCCTCTGTCTTAGTCCATTATAACATAAATAAACTGTTGTGAAATACCATCATCCCACTAGGCTGTAGAACATTGGAACTTTATAAATACTAAATATCTATATGCTGATATCCACTGTCCATCTATTCTTCATCCTTCCTAATCTATTGACTTCTGATCTACTTCCCAATTCCATGAATATAACTCTTTCAAACCCAACATCCTGAGGCATTTGTGTTTGTCTCAGTCACATTATTTAGCATAATGCCCACACCACATTGATGCAAGTGAGAATATTTTGTTCTTTTGTTGGCAGAATGATACTCCATTGTATCTGTACACCTTACTTTTTTTCATTCATATGTTAGTACTGTGAATAGAGCTTTAACAAAGAGAGTAGTGCAGATGTCTCTTTGAAAAACTTATTTCATTTCCTTTCATATTTCATGCAGAAGAACTGCTATGTCAGATGGTAGCTGCTGCTTTTCACAAGGACTGTAGTACTTAACATTTGCACCAACAGTATACAAGCCCCATTTCTCCACATTCTCACCAGCACTTTTCTTTTGATAAGAGGCATCCTAATTGTGGTAAGAAGTGGTCTTATTGTGGTTTGTATTTGAAGTTCTTTTATGACAAGTGATAGTGAGTCAGATTTTCCCCAGTTTTCTAGGACTAGAGTAATTTTGAATTCTTACAGCATTGCATCCACTACAATAGTGCCATCATGCTTTTTAATCTAACATATATAATATTATAATCATGTAGTGGTTGTCCCAAACAAGAGTTTCTTGTGAAATACTTCCTCTACACTCCTATGACCACTGCCATCAAAACAGGACCTCTGAAATCAGATCAAGTTCTCTAACTTCTATCTCTTATGAAGTCAACCTAATCCAGCCACTTTTTCATGTTCAGTATATTGATCTTGGACCCTGGTCTGGTATTTCTCATTACAGTTCTCACCTCTCTTTCTCTGATCCAGTTACAATTCTGTTCCAGTCCAGTCTTCTCACCATAGTACTTTTTTTCTTTGTACCTTTTTAAAATTATTATTTTCTAACATTTTTAGAATAGACACTGCTGCTCAGATACATTGCTCTAAAGATTACATGGCAATTATATAACTTGCCTGAGCCACCTCTCTAAAAGGGGCTACATGCCACAACACTGGTATTAAGCACATGTCAATTCTATACCTTCCTTTGTGTCTTCTTCAACACCCAAAATGCACATGATCAGTTGGTGTGTTGGCTAAACAGAAAGATAGTGGCATTGTATAACAAAAGAAATTAAGGGAGATTCTTTAACTATAAATACTTATTGAGTCCATGAACAATGAAGAAACCATCCCTCCTTCATCAGAATTATAGTCCCTGCTTAACAGTTTAGCAATTCCATCTATATTATTTCTTGGACAATATTAGATTTCATATTTTTCAGTCATTCTTCTGAACATTTTTATTTTTAATGTCTCAGACTTATCTCCCATGAAGTGGAAATTTCAACACCAGTTCTTGGGCCAGTCAGAAGCCCCTGATACTGCTCCCCTCCCCCATAACTAGGACTTCATGCTGCTGTGCAAATTACCTAACAGGAGGTTTATAAGCAAATAGGTCTGGACCTTTCAGATGGAGAGTAAGAAACTGCTTAGCTCCCTCCAGGCCTGCAGAGTAGAGTTTCTCAGCCAGATTGGATTTGATGCCGCAACTCAGTGGTGAATCAGGCAACTACTGAGTAAAGAAATCAGCTTATAGAATTAATGAAAAAGTCTCAGTACATTCAAAGTCTTGGTTCCTGTGAACAATCCAAAGGGATCCAGATAATTAAATCATGAGTTATTACAGTGTTGAGTCTAGACAACTTATCTAACAAATTCTAAGGGTTTACTTAAACAAGAAATACTTGGAAAATATCATTATGGTCTTGTAAACTGAAAATGTACATGGAAGTTGATGGGAGATTTTATTTGGATCAACTTATTAAATATTATATGGCAACATGCACAGTAAGAATGGGATACTTTTTATCCTACATGTGTAGCAAACTTGACATCAAGTTACTGAATATTAGCAAAATACATAGATGAGCATCAGTGAACTGCTATTGTGCTTAGCCCTACTTGAAGGTTCTGAGGACAAATGACACAACTTCTGATCATTTACTATAGATTTGATACTCTGCAAAAGAGTTCCCTTGATTTACTATAACTAAATTCAGAGTCATACCACTCAGAGAGAATATATAAGGATTATTTTTTCTCCCTCCTTCTATCCCTCCCCACCCCTTCTCTTCCTTCATTCCTTTTTCCTCCTTTTTCTTTCTTTCTTCCTGCTTCTTCCTTCCTCCCTCTTTACCTTGATTTATAATTGATATTGATTGACACATTAAGTTATATCAATCAATAGATTAAATTCTAGTATCTATTTTATTGTTAGTGAAGATGTTATAGTCTGGCTGTTTCTACTGAAGAGAAGGAAACAAGTACAAGCTTATTATAAATTTGAAGTTTTTATTGAGCCACACAGACCCAGCAGAAAGCATATACTCTTGTGATTGTATGGCTAAAAAGGCAGCCCTGAGTCCATAAAGCAGGGAGCTCATAAAAGAAAGCGACACAAATTGGGCAATTTTCATTGATGTAGGTATGGTGGCTGTTGGCAAGCATGGTAGAATATGAACTTTTTACAAAAATAAGCCATAGCTGTATTACCATGGTGTCTTAGTTAGGGTTTTTATTGATGTGAAGAGATACTATGACCACTGCAACTCTTATAAAGAAAAACATTTATGGTGATATATTTTGTACCCCAATAACACTTATTTAGGGATCAGAGGACAGAACCAGCCACTAGATAAGACATAGAGGCCATATACCTTTAATCCCATCACTCAGGAGACAAAAATCTGTCTGAGAGTTCAAGGCCACACTGGGAACAGAGCCGGGCATGGTGACAAACACCTTTAATCCCAACACTTGAGATCTCATGTCTTTGCTTGGGAAGGACACACACCTTTAATCCCAGGAAATAATATGGTAGGACACAGAAAGGTATATAAAGCATGAGGAAACAGAAACTCATGTTCTGGAGGCTAAGGAGTTGATAAGGTGAGGTTGGCTGTGGCTTACTCTGTTTTTCTGATCTTTCAGTTTTCACCCCAATATCTGGCTCTGGGTTTCCTATTAATAAAACAGTTTAGCAATTCATGTTACACAGGGAAGCTACATGGGACTGACCTTGGCATCCTGCATATGTGTTACAGTAGTGTAGCTTGGTCCTCTTGTTTGACTCCTAACAGTGGGAAGAGGGACTGTCTTTGATTTTTCACTCCTCATACTGAATTGCCTTGCCCAGCCTTAATACATGGGGAGGTGCTTAGTCTTCCTGCAGCTTGATATGTCATGTTTTGTTGATATTCATGGGAGACTTGCCCTTTCCTAAACAGAAACAGAAGAGAAATGGATTGGGGAGTGGGAACAGAGAGTGGGTGAGGAGGAGAGACTGGAAGGAAAAGAGGGAGGGTAAATTGTGGAGATGTAAAACAAATAAGTGAACGAATTTATTAAAAAATAATGAGAAAAAAAGTTGGATACAAGCTGTTTCATCTGGCAAGCCAACACACCATGTGGCCGGGGCATGGAATTAGCATTTATTTAAGGAGTATTACTTATATTTTTTTCTATAAAGCCTTTAAAAAGGGATTTTGTCCCATAGTAGGTTGGATGTTAATTAAAACTACTCAACAGATGTAGTATAGTGACAGAATCTGGGAGTAAATATGAAACCAAGAAAGCCCTGGACCTGCATAAAAACTAAGGACAGCATGGTCATTTATTTATTTATATTTTGTGTGTAAATGTGTATTTGAAGGTGTACATGGGCTACATGCACTTGTGGAAGTTAGGCGACCACAAAAGTATGTGGTATCCATAAAGGAACACAGATGACAGCAAATTCTGGTGTGGGTATGAGAGAAAGGGAGCTATTATTCACAGTTAGTAAACTAGTTAAGCCACTTTGGAAATTATTCTGGATATCTTGGTCATATACTCAAAGGACTTTCTATCTTACTACAGAGATACTGATATTTCCATGTCTACTATTATTCTATTCAAATAGCAATGAAATGGAATAAATATACAAAATATACTATTAGCCAATTGTAAAGAAAAAATAAATCATGAGATTTTTCAGGTAAATGAATGGAACTGGAAAGAAATTATACTGAGTGAGGTCATCTAGATCTCAAAAGACAAATACCACATATTCTTTCTCATTTGTGAGCCCTAGCTTTAAATATTTTGTTTTGTGCCTTAAAATGGAGTGCATGTAGAAGCTGGGAAACTATAAATTGGTCATTGGCATGGAAAATATATTTAAGAATGAGGAAGAATATAATACAGGTGAAATGAAAGTAGAAAGCGTGAATACTAGGGGCAGAAAGGTTCAAGCAAGTAGTGGAGTGTTGGGGATGGGAAAACCAGGGGCAAGAAGCTGGGCTAAAAAAAATGAAATGTGCATGAAGAGGCTACAACCCATGTTAAAAAAATACAGTAAGAGAGAATTATAAAATATATAACATATGAAAGATCCAAGGGAGAAATACTGGATTAAAGGTCTAAGCAGGGATTAGAACAAGGGATGTAGAAAAGGAAAGAATAGGGGGTAGGTTATCTAAAGCTAAGGATATATGAAGAAGCCTTGGGAAAATATACTAGTTTACAACTACTTTAAGACATAATTAAAAAAGGAGTTTGAACAGAGGCACTCTGTATGAGTAAACAGGAACTCCCAGAACACATGGGCTTTTAAATGCAAATATCAGTGCCAGGCACATGCATCAAGAATAATACAGGATGTTATCATTGCTCTTGGTTGCCCACCATAATTAGATAGTTAGACCATCTGATTCTTTTGGTCCTTGGAACTAGAAAACATGATTTCTTCCTGTTTATCTTTCCTTAAGCTAATATTTTGCTTCAATTATTTAAAGAAAAAATTCCTCTTACAAACCTGAATTATTTAAATAAGACTGACAATTTCATGGGCCTTTAGAATGTTATAGGAATATAGATAGGGCAGGCATGTAGATCTAGATATATAGACCCAATCCCTCCTTTTGTTACCAAAAAGTTTATTTAGCATCTTACTAAGTTTACACTATGTGGGAGATCAGCAATAAGAAGTAAATAGAAGGAAAAGGCAAGGGCCCAAAGGTTTCAGTGCTTGTTGTTCTTATAGAGGACCAGAGTTTAGTTCCAGAAACATACATACGGTGGTTCACAACCTCTTGGAACCCTGGCTCCAGGATATCTAAGCCATTTTCTAGCCTCCATGAGCACTACACTCTCATGTACACCCCCTTCCCATATATAAATTTTTTTTCTGGTTTTTTGAGACAGGGTTTCTCTGTGTAGCTTTGTGCCTTTCCTGGATAAAAATAAATATTTTTAAAGGTAAATGAATTTCAAAATAATGTGTCTAAATAAAATGGTTGGAAAATAATGAGTCTGTAATATAAAGCTAGATGCCACATTGAAAACAACCAAATTCTTGGGTTCTCAGCACTGGCTACAAGATAGAAACACTCTGGCAAACAAATCAGTGGTGATATCTGAGTGGTCCCCTCCCCTCATTCTCAGATTCACAGCTCTGTGGTAGAATCTGGAATAGATAATTTAGGATAATTTTTATGAAGTCCAGTTGTTGGTACTGGAGGGTTGGTACTAAGGGGAAGTTGGTATTGAGGAAAACAGACTTTCTCAAACTCCTTTTATGACTGAAGAATCTCTTAAACATTTATGGGACTTGTCACCATCATCATGAGTTGATCTGTTCATTTGAATTAGAAAACAGGTCTGCACACTTTCTACTTCATAAAGCTGCTGACCTTTCCTCTCCTTATCTAGACTGGGTGAGTCATTGCTGTGGGATATTTTTCTTTATGCTGTGAATATGTGTGGCTCCCATTGGATAATAAATAAAGCTGCAATGGCCTATAGCAGGACAGGATAAGGTTAGACAGTGCATTCAAACTGAAGACAAGATGAAGAAAGATGGAGTCGAGAGCTACATGAGCCCATCACCAAAAGAGCAACAAGATGTCAGCAGACCAGTAATGCCACAGTCATGTGACAACATATAGATTTATAGAAATGGATTAATTTAAGAATAAAGAGCTAGCTAGCTAGCCTGAGCCATAGGCCATACAGTTTGTAATTAGTATAAGCCTCTGAGTAATTATATTATAAGCAGCTGTGGAACTGAGGGTGGGAGAGGTTTGTCCAGACTGCTAGGCAAGGCAGGGTCAGAAATTTCTGTTTACAATTGGTGCCCAGACTTGGTGGCAAGAGTTTCCACCCAAAATCTGAGAGAGCTTAAGAAGAGATTCTAAATATACCTAAGAGCAGCTTCCTAGTTCATGTCTCTCATGCGAGCCGTGATACAGAAGCTCTGGCATTTGAGCTTGAGTACAGCATGGTGAATTCCCACCAAGGTACACAGAGGCATCTCTAAACCACAAAGCACACTGCTTGGTAGATTTAGCTTTTGCTAAAACAGACCAAAAAAAATGTTTCTGGGTAACATGCTGCTTGAAGGAGGCATAGACCCACTGTTTCCCATAGTTGGTGGTGAGCATGGCTCCAAGAGCTAGCAGTTTACATATTCTGCCATGTTGGGAAAACAAATGTGGTGGAGTCAATAGCCAAAGTTGCCACATAGCTTAACAGTTTAAAGTGTCCCCTATCTAGAAAAGGATCATAGATACACAATAAGACAGATTCAGGTGGAATAAACTTCAAAATAGTTTACAACACGTGTAAAAATATATATAGCCTTGGAAGAGAGAGAAAAGGAAATATAGGCAGTCATTTAAAGAAATAGTTTTAAAAAATAAAGGTTTAAAGAGACTGTAAGCCATGTAAAGATGAAAATTACACACAAAAAATCTGGATACTGCATATTATTATATTGTCTTTGGGATTTTTAACTGGAGAGAGACATTTGATTATAAAGGCTGCTGAGTTAAACATATATATACATATCTATATAAAAGGTATCTTGACTTCAAAATTTGAGTCTAAGGATATGTTGCTTTGGAAAGGAGGCTCTGCTTTTGTTTCCACAGGAAGCAAGAGACTGTAGATTTGTTCCAGGTTAAGACAGATCAGATTTGATCAAATGAGACCCCCTGAAACTTGACAAATGATATCTATCAACAAAGGCTATAGCCAGTCTTCCCAGGATTTTACCATTACCTTAAATTTTCTCAAGAACCCCATAAGAGTAACAGCACCCTCAATCAGCAGGAAGTACCCTAGAACTCTGCCCCACATTCCCCAAAAACAGATTATGAATGTTTGTCTTTATTTAGGGGGTTGGTTATAAAATGTTATTGGTCATAGTGAATCTCTTTCTAATAGAATAAAGGGTAATATGATATAGAAATGCATGACATAAAAATGATAGGACAAAATGGTAGATTATTAAATCTACTTTGAACTAAAAAATAACTGTTAATCTCAAAATGCTTTATACATTGATATGGAGTTGGTTTACTGACTCAAATTTAATGTTAATCTTGTTATACTGTGTATATATACATATATATGTATATATGTATGTATATATATATATTTCTATTCTTATTTAGGGAACATTGCACATATGAAACTTATTGAAAAATGTAATATATAATTTAAAAATACAGCTGGATGGTGATAGTGTAAGCCTTTAATCCCAGCACTCGGGAGGCAGAGGCAGGTTAATCTCTGTGAGTCTGAGGCCAGCCTCGTCTTCAAAGTGAGTTCCAGGAAAGATGCAAAGCTACACAGAGAAACCCTATCTCAAAAAACAAAACAAAAAAAAAATTTAATACAAATTAATAGTCATCTATAATAGTCAAAATTATGGTCATGTTAACTAGGTTTTCTGGATTGCAGAGATATATTTCAGATAGATAGGTAGTCTTCAAACACTTCAAAGACCTATAAAACATGATATTTAAAATATTTTAAAAATTTAGACTTTTCTGTACAGTGAGACACATCTGCTCCTGGCAGCACCAATTACTTCAAAGAGGATGATGGGCACTGAAGAAATTCATTATGGAGTATGCTTTCTTTGTGGTAAAATTTAGCCACTGGGCAAAAAAGTGTCCTTGCCTCAATTGCTTGAAAGAATGCTGTATAAACTGGACATGTAGTACCCACAGGATGGTGTGGTGATATTGTATTCCCCAAAATATTGTGCACCCTAATAAACTTATCTGGGGTCAGAGAACAAAACAGCCACTAGATATAGAGGCCAGAAAATAGTGGCACATGCACCTTTAATCCTAGCATTCCAAAGACAGAGATTTGTCTGGATCTCTGTGATTTAAAAGCCACACTGAAAACAGCCAGGCATATGCCTTTAATCCCAGGAAGTGATGGCAGGAAGCAGAAAGGTATATAAGGTATGAGGACCAGGAACTAGAGCCTGGTTAGGCTTTTAGGCTTTTGAGAGGCAGTTCAGCTGATACCCATTTGGATGAGGACACAGAGGCTTCAAGTCTGAGGAAATAGGATCAACTGAGGAATTGGCAAGGTGGGGAAGCTATGGCTTGTTCTGCTTCTCTGATTATTCAGTGTTCACCCCAACACCTAGCTCTGGGTTTGTTTTTATTAATAAGAAGTTTTAAGATTCGTGCTACAGATGAGATGGTTCTTCGGGTTTCTGTTTTGTAGAAGAAACTGCCAGACATTTTACAGGACATGAGGAAAAGCAGTAATTGATTAACTTTGCCAGAACTGGCAGAATAGTTCCTGCTTCACTAAAAGCTATGCCAGAGACTCCAGGCTGAAGATAGATGCTTCAATATTACAGAGGAACTTTGGATGACTGTCCAGGCAGCCAGATATCTCTGTCATTTATAGAATTATAGAAGTTGTTTTCAATGCACTTCATGTTCACTCATGTAATATTATATCCTTCTGGGGTCTTTGATAGAGTTGAAGACTAGATAAGTTATAATTTTCTTTAGTCATGATAAAAGATATGTTAGATATGAAATTTTAGACTCACAAAAATAGGATAGATGATAGAATATTTTCTTTAATTTTGCCAAATACAAATAGACTAGATATTGTAACTGTAATTCTTGCTTGATAACTATTTTGTTATATATAACTTTGTTAGAATTAAAACCTTCCTTTCTGATTAAACAGAAAAGAAGAAGTGCTGTGGGATGTTTTTCTGTATGTTGTGAATATGTGTGGCTCCCATTAGATAATAATAAAGCTGCATTGAAGAAAGGTGGAGTGAAAGGAGACATGAGCCTACCGCTGAATGAGCAACAAGATGTCAGCAGACCAGTTATGCCATAGTCACATGACAACATATAAGTTTATAGAAATGAATTAATTTAAAATGGAAGATATAGTTAACAAGAAGCCTGAGCCATAGGCCATACAGTTTGTAATTAATATAAGCCTCTGAGTAATTACTTTATAAGCAGATGTGGGGCCAAGGATGGGAGAGATTCATCTGGACTACTGGGAAAGGCAAGACTGGAGAAATTTCCATCTACAAGTCATCCAGTCTTTCTGATGTTCAAGGGTTACCTTGCCCAATGAGAATAATTGTGGGATCAATAAATGTAAAACATGCCTATTCATATTCTACACTAATTGATTAGAATTGACTTATACCAGATCACTGAGTTCCACTAACTAATAGAATCATTACCATCAACTTTCACTGTCTTGAGGTTAGGAAGATGGATCAGTCAATACAGCATTTGCTGCACGTGCATCAATCTTGTAAATCCAAATCTCTAGAGCCCATGTAATGTGGATCTGTAATTCCTGTGTTCTTAGTACAATATGGCAGGCAAAGACAGAAAGACTTTGTAGGAGCTCATGGGCCAGGTAGTCTGGCATAAGTACTGAGATGACAAAAGACTCTATATCAAGCAAGGTGAACTCTGCATACTGCAATATGGATCTGTCATGCAAAATGTGCCCACTGGTATAAAAGTGGTAAGACAATTTATGGCAGAAACCAACTACTTTCTTGATTGCATCTGAGATCTTTTTCAATAGAAGGGCATTCAGGCCTTGATGCTTTGTACTGTAAACATAGTTTTAAAAAAAGTTAGGGATATCATAGGCCCTAGGAGGAAACTTATTGTTGCTTTGACTAAAATCTTTGCTAGATAGTTACATTGTCAAATTGCCTTCTAATTACTTGAGATTAGATACAATTCACTAAGGTGGTCAGTCATAAAGATCAGATAAACAGACTAATACCATTTAGCTGTTCTATATCTTTTCTTTCCTTTCTTTGAGGTTTCTCTGACCATAACAAGGTTTTTACTAATTACCCCTGATTGGTTGATATAGGAACAGAAGTTTTTGCCCAAAATACAAAATCCCCCATGTTTCATCAAGAGATCTAAGCCTCTTTGATTTTGCAGAACCACTTCTGCTAAGAAGTCTACTAGTTTCTCTAGTCTCAATAAGAAGTTTTCTAATATTCCTAAGACTTGGTCCACTTGTTTACTTCTCTTAAATTTTTATAACCAACTGTGAGGGCCAGTGATCCTGTGTCTCTTGCCCTAGCAATACTGGCTCCAACTTGTAGTGGAACAAGGATAGGTGTAGTCCTGTTCTTTCCATTATAGCCTGAGGTTCATGCTAAAGTGTGCTCTCCCTTCTTCACCATTAATTATGTAAGTACATCTGGGGCAGGATGCACTTACTATTTTGTAATGCCTCAGAGGAGAACATTTAAAACATTTGTGCATTGCCACCAAGTGGTCTCAGGGACTACCAAGTATTGCTGCTGATGGAATAAATTTACCTGGAGAGTGGAATAAATAGCAAGTATCAGAGTAAAGTGGGGATTTTAGGTCAAAATTCCTGAACACCAAGCAGGTTCTGTCTCCCTATAGGTCTCCCCAAGGTTAGCTTAAGTTATTCTGAGTTAAAATTATTTTTACTTGCTGGTGCATTGATGATCTGGTTGCTCTCAAATCCTGTGGAGTAAGGGGTTTGGGGATCCACACACAGCCAGTAATCTTGACCAATTCCCATCTGAGACTGATTAAGCAAATAGTGAAATTCTTTAAGGGTAGAGAATGTAGAAGAAGGATTCTCAGGCCCAGTACTGGTGAGGATTAGAGTGATAATGTTTTTGGCTTTAGTTGGGGCCAAACTTATGGGAGAGTGCATTGGTTAGGATTGGGTCTTTCTCCTTGGGTTGGGTAGAAGGTCTTTGTTGGGATCCATATGACTGGGAGTCTGGTAGGTAGCCTTCTCTGAATAGTAAACATATCACCTATTCTCCTTTGGTAGCATAATAGAGTCTTATTTCCCAAGTTATTCCAGTGCCCTATGGAACATAGTCATCCATGTGTTTTCTCCAATCTCTCAGTCTTGTGGTTATACTATTGCAGTTCCCTGTTGTACAGTGTTTGGAGAGATCCCTATTTATATGTCTATAAAGTTGTCAGCATGAATACAGGAAGCTACATTTTCATAACCCCATTTGGCACGATAGAAATCCCCCCCCCCATTAACTGTCTCCTGATAGCCTGGGGTCTATTTATGGGCCATGCATACACCTGGAATTTCTGTATTTCTCTTTCAAAGGACCCACAACTACTCTTTCTGTAATTTAACTAAGCTACAAAAGCAGGCATAGAAGAATGAAGTTCTATATGAAACTAGTATTACTCATCTGCTGTCACCTATAGATTTACTATCACCTTCCCTGTTTCTATTGTCCTTAATTCCCAAGTCCAGAAAAGGGAATAGTGAGGGTTGTTCACTCACATCCCCATACAGAAAGAAAGAAAAATAATGAACATAGTGTTCTGGGTTAATGATCTCTGGTTATTCTCTTTAAGGAGTTGAAAGTCCTAGTGACCATCCATCTTCCTTTTGTCCTTAGCAGCCTTTTTTAACTGGGTGGGGAATCTAAAGGATGACAGCAGATATTTTCACAGCAGTTGGCCTGGTAAAGATGACTGGATAGGTTCCCTCCCAAGCAGGTTTCAGAGTCCAGATAGGGATGTTTTTTAATCCAAATCTAGTCTCCCAGCTAGAACTTGTGTGTGGTGATATTTTATTTGTGCTGAAATGTGATATTTTATTTGTATGTTAATAGATAAAGGTTGCCTAGAGATCAGAGGTAATAGCAAGCCATTAACACAAAAGTCAGGCAGTGATAGCACATGCCCTTAATCTGATCACTTGGCAGGCAAGGTCTCTGTGTGTTCAAGGACACACTAGGGAACAGCCAAGCATGGTGACACATGCCTTTAATCCCAGTACCAACCATAGAGACCGGGGGTCTGTTATAGACAGGCAGTAATAAGGAAGTAAGGTAGATGGGCTAAGAGCCAACTAGTGGGAAGAACAGCAAGGCAATAAAGGTGTGGATAAGATGGGAAGTAGCTCACCTTTTGGTAGCTGCAGGGCTGGAGAGATAAGGTTGATGGCTATCACTATTTCCCTGATCTCTAAGGCTTTCATCCCTATATTTGGCTCTGTGTGTCTTATTTAATAAGACTGTTTAGAAATTCATCTACAATTGGCACCTGTGTGGAAAAATTCATTAAAAAAAACATTGGTGGCCTTACAGACTGGGGGTTACAGGACACCTGGCCTTGGACTTTTACTGTTTTAAACAGACATGGTAAGTCAATTAAGATATCTTAAAGGGAGAAACTAGTTAAAAGAGAATTTTTCCCAGATTAAAAAATGGGAAATATTTTTACAATGGGAGGAAATTGGTCTTTGTTTAGTAACATATTAGGCATTCTGAAAATGGAACAATTAAATGAGAGGATAATTAATGTTGATGGGATGTATATAACATCAATTATGAATATTATTTGTTCAATTATCCTTATTTTAGTATTAAAAAGGTTGGTCAATTTAAGTCCCAAGATAAAAGTTTTAGAAAAACCTGTTAAAATGAATTATAGAGAAATTCAGACACAGACAGAGAATTTAAAGTTGAAATTATTTCAGGATTGAATTATACAGTTATAGAGAGACAACCTGTTTTCAAACAATCAAACTTAATTTATCCAGTAGTCTTACAGGAACTATGTGCTCAAGGGTGTATACAAGCTAATTGGACTCCAGTGAAAATGTTAGATTTAAGAAGATTTAAGGAAGCTATAGTATCATATGGCATGTATTCTCCCTTTGTAAAACAAATATTAAACTCATGGTCAACTCTAATAGGATTATTCCTCAGGACTGGAAAGAATTGGCAATAGCTGTCCTGGAGTCTGGAGCACAATTATAGTGGTAAACCTCACTTAAGGAGGAGGCTAAGGTAATAGAACATCAATATACAGCTAGAGGTGTGGAAATTTCCCAGGATCAGCTTCTAGGAGAAGGCCAATATGCTGATATCCAAAGACAATGTTATGTGATAACCAAACCTTAATTCTATGCCATGTGGCAGCCATGAATGCATGAGACAGAATTGAGGAAGCAGGGGGAAAATTGAATTATTCACAAAAGTTATACAGGGCCCAAGAGAATCCTTCATGGATTTCTTACAAAGGCTGTCTTCAGCAATAAATAGAATGATACCAAATTCAGTAGCTAGACAGATGATAATTGAACCTTTGGCTTTTGAGAATGTGAATGCAGCACACAAAAGAAATAATCAGGCCATTAAAGGCAAGATCAGTACCTTTGGAGGGTTGGATCAGGGACTCAAATATTGAGTCTCATGACCATGATGGTATGTGGATAGGAGAAGTAATTTCAAAAGCTTTGATGAAAAATATCAGATGTTTTGAGTGTGGAAAACAAGGTCATTTGAAAAGGTAGTGTAAACAGGGTGTTCCTAGAAAGAATGTTTGTTGAAGGAACAGAGGCAACAGAATGCCCCTCCCTTCTGGATTATTCAGAAGATGTGGTAAGGGTAAACATTGGACTAATGAATGTACATCAACAAGGGACAGACAAGGCAATCCTTTTCCTCTGTCCTCAGGAAACTCCCAGAGGGGTCTCATGCAGGCCCCCACAGCAAATTCAGTTCAGACATTTCCTGCCTTCATAGAAGGAACACCTGCTTAGAGCAATTGAATAACCAAATGCCTATTGGAATAAACCAGGCTGCTTGGGGTGATGGAACAGCTGTAGCAGATAGAACAGGACATTCAGGAGAAACCATAAAGTGAATTTTTGGCAAACTTCTATAAATGAACAAAGGCCAAAATTAACAAAACAAATAAATGATGTTTTCTTGGAAGGTTTAGTAGACCCAGGTGTGGATGTGACAATAATTGCATGAGAATTTTGGCATCCAAATTGGCCTCTTCAGGAGGTAAATGTTCAGATGTTAGGGATTGGAACATTATCTCAAGTTAAACAGAGTGCAAGATGGCTTAAATGTATAGGTCCAGAAGGTCAAAGAGGAAAATTAAAGCCATATGTGACAATATAGCTATGAACTTATGGGACCATGATCTATTACAACAATGGAATACTCAGAATAATATTCCTCCAACCTCAGAAACAAATCATAAACTAACACATGTTTCTGAGAGAAATATTAGGAGGTATTATTCTAAAGAGTGGTCACCAGCCATCCATATTATATGAGAACAGGGCACAACAACTGACTATCTTCCAAAGACACCAACAGCTCTACCTTTATAATGGTTAACAGACAAGCCTGTATGGGTTCACCAATGGCCTCTAACAACAGAGAAACTGAAGACTTTAGAAGAGTTGGTATAAGAGCAGTTAAATGTTCAGTATATTGAAAAAATCAATCAGCCCTTAGAATTCTTCTCTGTTATTAAAAAGAAATCTGATAAATGGAGAATGGTAACAGAGCTAAGAGTAATTAACAAAATAATTCAGCCAATAGGTTTTCCAAAACCTGGAATTCCTTTGCCTACTCTGTTACCTAAAGGATGGCCTCTTATAGTTATTGATTTTAAATACTGTTTATTTTCAATACCCTTACAAGAAAAAAAACAAAGAAAGATTTCCTTTTACAATCAGATGCCACTACCTGCAGTGTAAGTAAACTGAAAAAAACTCTAGGTTTGGTGTTCTGGGTTTTGGCACTAAATGTAAGTAAACTGCAAAAACTCTGGGTTTGGTGTCCCAGGTTTCAGCACCAAAATGTTAGTAAATTGATGGCTGAAACTGCAAGGAGACAGTTCAGCCCTAGAGGGCAAGATATCCCAGACACCTCAAGTTGCTCAGAACAAGAGGTTTGCCCGGAAGGAGTCTTGGCCACCTGAAGCTGTTTAGCTGTGATGGCTGAACTGTACACAGTTAAGCCCCAGAGGGCGAGGTATCCCAGACACCTCAAGCTACTCAGAATAAGAGCTCTTCCCTGAAGGTGTCCTGTATTGGTGAAATTATTAAGGCCACTCCACATAGTTAAAAGGGAGGTTTATTTTGTGGGGTAACTTACAAATGAAGGGGTAGGTTGCAGGGTCTGGCAAAGGTATAGCGCAGTCCGGCAGTGTTCTCTGGAGAACTCTGCTCGGTCTCCCTCCAGTGTCCAGGGTCCCAGAACCAAGAGAGAGACCTCCTCTTGATCCTCTGTCTTTCACTTCCTCCTCTGCCCTGCCTTGTGGGCGTGACCATTACCGAAGCCTCAATGGGGGTTGGAACTTCCAGGCCAATGCTGGGATGGCTATCCACTACAGTCCTGGACACCTGGAGCTGTTTACCACAGCTCTGATGACTAAAGTTTTCTGACTTCTTGGGAGAGTCAGGCCTCAAACTGCTTCAGAAAGGAAGGGTATCCTGACTCTTCAGGAAAGTCAGAATATACCTGGTGTGATGGAGGATGGTCTCCCTGCAGGACACAGCAATCCTGCTCCTCTCCTGGAGAGCCACAATCTCCAGCTCAGTGTTACCAGCTCTCTCTTGCTCAACCCACTATGGGATGTCCCAGCAAGGTTCTTCTGTTCAGCAGTCAATGAAGGTCTTCACCCAATGCTCTTTTGAGAAAGAGGTTTATTTGGGAAGGAGGAGTCCAGGAGAGTAGTTGCCTCAACCAGGGTGGAGAGAACAGCTCATAACTGACCGGGCAGGACAGTTTATATAGGATGTCTAGGGGACACAGTCAACTGTGATTGGTTAGTTTATTTTCTGCCCAGGGATTGGCTAGTTTTGTGAGCAAGGGGCAGAGATGGCCCTGATTTCTGGCCCAAACTGTGTTTCTTTCACTGGCCTTTCTTGGCTTTTGACACTACCTCTAAGGCCAGGGCACATTTCTTTCACTGACTCTGATTCTAGGGGCCAAGAATGTTATTTTGGTACTAGTTTCAGAGTCAGGGCATAGTTCCTGAGTTCTGGGTTTGGGGATAAATTATTCATTTCTCTGGCTCAGGTCCCAAACACAGGCTGTGTTTCTTTTCCTGGTCCTGGGCCCTAGGGCCAGGATTCTGCTGTTGATTTCACAAGTCAGTTGGACAGGGCCAGAGATGGCTCTGATCTGGGCTAAACTATGTTGCTCTCACTGGCTTTATCTGAGCCATCCTTCCCTAATTCTGGGCTCCAGGATCAGGGTGGGTTTCTATGGCGAGCCCCTCTTCCCTACAAGCAGTATGTAACCTAAAGGGTACTCAGAGGAATGAAATTTGGCAGATGGATGTGTTTCACTTTACAGAATTTGGAAAATTGAAATATGTATACCATACTATTGTTATTTATTCAGGATTTCAGTGGGCACCTGCTTTGGGTACTGAAAAAGTTGATTCTCTAATCACGCATTTGCTAGAAGTTATGGCCATCATGGGTATATCTGAACAAATTAAAACTGACAATGCTCCAGGATATGTTTCTGGTAAAAATGAAACAGTTTTTTGCTTATTACAATATAAAGCATATTATAGGTATACCACATAATCCTACAGGTCAAGCAGTTATAGAAAGATCCAACAGAACTTAAAGGATATGCTAAATAAACAGAAAGGGGTAACAAAAACCCCCAGAAATAGATTTTGTAATGCTCTATTAACTTTGAATTTTCTCAGTGCTAATGAGAAAGGAACAACAGCTGCAGAGAGACACTGGATAATAGAAAAAAACTACAGAATTAAATCAGCCTATATACTTTAAATATGTGCTGACCTCAGAATGGAAACCAGGATATGTGTTACATTGGAAATGAGTTCCATTTTCATTTCTACAGAAGAACATAAGCTATGGATATCATCAAAATAGATAAATGTTTGATTTGAACAAGAGAGACACCTTAATTAGAAGATGTGATAGCTTATCAACCAATATGACTATGCAACTTAAACTAACTTATACCACTAATAAATGCTTTTCATTTAATCAGATATAACTTGTCAGAAGGGAACCTCTCCAAAAGTTAGGCTTGAGGAAGGGTTTTTGTTTTTGTCTTTCAGGAGAATGAAGGCTAATCTAAAGAACACTGGACAAATGAATCATCTGAAGAAAAAGGGCAAATCATCTAGAAAAAATGTGCCAAGAAAAAGTGTAAATTTGCCTATTGGTAAACCATATATAAAATTTCATAAGTTTTCCTAAATGTTTCTTTCTGCTGTTATCTATAGACACTTAACACAAATGGTCTTTTTCTTGTCCCAGTTCAATTAAAAATTAAAGCTACCTTTGGAGTTGAAAAATGGCTCTCTCTTTCTCTAAACCCAAGCATATTTTTAAAAGGAAAATGCAAAATCTCTGTATCATGTCATAAGAAAGAGCTATCTTCTGATATGGAACAGGAGAAAACCAAAATATTAAGGGAATATTCTATTGCCATTAATCTCAATTCTTTGGTTCTATTTTGATTCTTTTCTTAAGGTATGAATTTTATATCAAAATTCATAAGATGTGTGTGTGTGTGTGTGTGTGTGTGTATGTGTGTATCTTTTCTCATAATACTAATGGTTATATAGAGTACTAAATAATTCTAGAAAAAAGGCTTCATTTAGCTGCCTGTACATGTTTCTGTGTTTGAGTCTCTATCAGTTTTCTGCAGGGGATCATGACCAGGCCTAACAGTGAATCTGAAGTCTCCAGAAAGATGATGGGACCCCACAACAACAACAATTCCACATGGACACTAATAATACCACTAAGCTGACAAACATCACCCAAAGATCAGCTTTGGACTACAAACTGCTCAGAACAATTTCAAGATGGCTAGCTGAGATGATCCAGCCTCACAGATGACTCAAACAAGGAATTGAGATAAGCTCTGCACTTTGGCATTATGCAGAGACTAGACCACAAATGATATAGCTACATTTTCTAGATCTTGACAATTAACCCAAAAGTTTTCTTTTCAGGATTATCTAATGATGACTTCACCCACAAACAGCAGGAAGCAATTTTAAGAACACAATGTCCACATTCCCAAGAGGTGGGGTGGGGTGGGTGGTTTTTTGTCTTTCACTGGGTTTCAGGTTTGGGATAGTTGTCATTGTTTATGAGGGTTGGTTAAGAGTTGTTAATGGTCAAGAAAAGTGCTAAACAAAGGATATTAGATTTAAAATTCTTGTTTGAAAAAAAGAAAAAAGAGCATATAGATAAGAGGTAGATTACTGAATCTACTCTGAAAAAAGAGGATATAGATATGATATAGATAAAAGGTAGATTATTGAATATACTTTTTTTAAAATTATGCTTAATTTTATTTTCTTTTATTTCTCCTTTTTTTGTTATTTATTACTTCAGAGAAGACATGAGCATTGAAGAAAACTGCTTATAGAGTTAATTTTCATTGTGGCAAAAGTTAGCCACTGGGCAACAAAGTGCCCTCACATTTGACTGCTAACAGTATGCTATCCAAAATGGACAAAAAGAACACAAAACAAAGGACTACTGATCCTTTTCAAGTCAAGTGTGGTTGCAGCTTTAACAACAGGCATCCTCTGAGGCCAGGACAATATGGTACCATTACTTAAGTGGATTTGCAGGACAATATGGTACCATTACTTAAGTGGATTTGCAGCTGAACAGGCATTGGACCAATGGTTTCTGGTGTGCAGTGGAATAGTAGCTGAAATAGTTATTCTTGAAAGAGTAACTAGGCTGATGAAGTCTAACATCTCAATGGTCAATTAGCATTTAATAAAGGAGACAAAGCTACCTACAAGCTGAGAAGAGTGTGATGTGCAGAAGAATAGGATGCTGAGATGAAACCACCCGCAAGCTCAGAAGAATAGGCAGCTGAAGTCCAAATCACCAGCAATTTCCAGAATTTAAAATCCTGAATCATGACAGGACACTAGTGGAATTCAAGTTTACCTGGTACATGGAATACTTGTACCAAATGTGAGGTCGAGCTGTAGGCCTTGTGTACATCCTATGTCACAAATGAGTCTGTCAGATATACTAAGCCTATAGGCTGAAGATGATGCCCCAGTGTTTTGGAGAAACCTTGGGTGACTATCCAGGCATCTGGCTGTTTCTGTCAACTCACAATTTTTTGGAAGTCACCTGGTTGCACTACCTGTTATACTAGATAATATTATTTCCTTCTTGGGTATCTGAGGGAGCTGAAGATTAGATAGTTATGGTTTTCCTTGTTAAGAAATTCAAAAAAGAAACTCACTAAGGTGGTATAAAATATAAAAGTTTGAAAGACATCATAGAATAGCTTTCTGTTGATAATACAAGTTAGGATAGAAAGTGAATTAGGTACATTTTGGACTCACCAAAATAGAATAGATAATGAAATACTTTCTCTGAAATTGTCAAATGCAGATGGACTAGACATTATTGATACATTTATTGCTTGTATATATTGTATATAGTAATTGTACTTATTATATGATGGTGATATTTTATTTGTATGTTAATAAATAAAGCATGCCTGGAGATCAAGGAAGAAAAAGCCAGCCTTTTTAAGTAAATATAGAAGTCTGGCAGTAACACATGACCTTAATCTGGTCATTTGGCAGGCAAGGTCTCTGTGTGTTCAAGGACACACTAGGAAACAGCCAAGCATGGTGACACATGCCTTTAATCCTAGTACCAACCATAGAGACCTGGGGGTCTGTACAGACAGGCAGTAACAAGGAAGTGAGGTAAATGGGCTAAGCACCATTGAAAGGGAAGGCCAGCAAAGCAATAAAGGTGTGAGTAAGATGGGAAGTAGCTCACCTTTTGGTAGCTGCAGGACTAGAGAGGTAAGATTGGTGGCTATCACTATTTCCCTGATCCCTAAGGCTTTCACCCCTATATTTGGCTCTGTGTGTCTTATTTAATAAGACTGTTTAGAAATTCATCTAAAATTATGGGTTAATTTAAGTGTAATAACTAGTTAGTAATAAGCCTGAGCTACCAGCTGATTATTTATAATTAAGATAAGTCTCTGAGTGACTATTTGGAAGGGGCTGCAAGATATGGCAGGACAGAGAAAAGCCTCAGTTTATATATGGCACCCCACATTGTGTGTCAGGTAAAGAGGAAATGAGAGTTTGGAGCCAAGTCAGGTTTATTAACAGGTAAAATCAATACAGTACACTCATGAATACAAAATGAAGCTGTGCTGCTGCCTCTTTGTTCCCAAGGCAGAGATGGAAACCAAATTGCAAGTCAAGCATCTCTATCACACACTACCATCTCCATATAGCCCAAGAGCACGTGTCCACCTGCCTCACCTTTTATTCCAGTATTCAAGTCACTTATTCTCTAATAAAGACTCTACCCAGTTTTTTCTAAGATGCTGCTTATTATTGGCTAGCAACCCAGGGTCAACAATTCCCACAATAGACAAGAGGTAGGTTTCTTGGGTGCTGCTTATAATTCTACCAATAATAGTTGGTGAGAAATACCTGATAACCTCTTACCTTTCATGGGTCATGTGGATGGGAAGGTCCATTCTACACTGGCCACAGCATCAGGCAGTATCTCTCCACCTAGCCACACAACCAGCATCCTACTTTCCAGCCAGATTCCATCCCTCTTCTTAGCCATAAACAGGGTGGCCAGGAGCTGCTTGGCATCATCCAAAGTCAATTGGTATATATAGAAAATGGATTCCAATAGGCTGATAAAGGCCTGCAGCTTCTCAAAAATATGATGACTTGGGGAGTCTTCCAATTATATAAATTGGTGGAGAAGGGGACAAATACCAGGACTTCTTTCCATTCCTTTTTTCTCCTGTCTTGAACTGTCTTGGAGTTTTTCATGAGTGGAAATCTGATCATCTCTCAGCCTCAGACAACACCTACCTGGCCTCTTCTTAGGCAGAACCACTCCATATGAGCAGACACCAGGCCTTCTGGTAATAAAGTAGGCCTCCTGGCCTCCTCTCTGAAGATAATAGTTTCCTGTGGCCTCTCTCACATTTCCCATTGGTTCAGTCAAAAAATAAAAAGGTATAATATCCACCTCTTCAGACTGAGCAGAAAGAACTGGCAGTAATTTTAACTTCTCTGAGCATTCTGGAGCATTTGAGCTAGACCAAGAGGATCCTGACTCCCAAAAGAAGAGCACAAATTTTCAACCATGGTGTGGATGAAGGACAAATGTTAGCCAATGATCAACATAAGAGAACTGATTGAGATAACTGAGCAAGTCAGTCACAATGCTCCAGACTGCCTTGACTTCAGGGGATCAAAAGACCTTTCTGGCAGCCATTTCAACTCAAAAGAAATCCACACAGGTACATAGGGTGTGGAGTCTTCCTGTGGGAGAAACATGTTACAATTGTCTCCATCCTAGAAGCTTTTCCGAAAGTATTTTAGTATATACTTTAGAGGGTTCCTTGGGCAGCTTGCATTACATTCCATCATAGGAACAAGTGACAGACTGACTTAAAAAGACAGAGATAAATAATGATGACACAAACAATAGCAGGAACCAGACAAATTATAGATTGCCACAAACCATTCATTCATCCAACAGACTAGGTTCTGTTTCCAACAGACCAGGAACGTTTCACACTGACCTGGACAAATGATCCCCTCTTGTGTCCTAATCAGACTGTTTGGAGATGATCAGATCAAATAACTTTTTATTTACACCCTTTATTTTCTTTGGGGTGCCAGTGTCAGATGCCTCCAAGGCATTGATCAGTGATTGGTCAGAGAGGATTTTCTTGGGGGCCTTGGGATGTCTCAGGTTGCTAACCCCCAAGAGTCCTATTTAGCCAGTGCACTCTTCCCCAACTCTTCAGGGTCTCCAGGCCCCTAAGTGTCTGGGTCCTGTCTCTGGAATATTGTTAAAGCAAGGGGAGTTCATCAGAGATGACTACTCAGACACTGTAGATGTAACCATCTTGTTAAATAAGAAACACAGAGCCAATGCAGAGATGAAAGCCCAAGAGGTCAGAGTAATAGCTAAGAGCTAAAAACTTTCCCCTTCACTGCCGCTCCTGTACTTCCCTCAGCAAGAGACCTACTTCCTGTGTGTCTGTCTTTTTTATAGGCTTTCTGTTCTGCCTTTTCATTGGTTGTAAACCCAACAACATGACCTTCTCGTCACTGCCTGTCTGTACAGACCTCCAGTTCTTCTATGGTTGGTATTGAGATTAAAGGCATGTGTCTCCATGCTGGCTGTGTCCTTGAATGCACAGAGATCTGTCTGTCATGTGATCTGGATTAAAGGTGTATGCCACCACTGCCCCCGCTTCTGCTATGACTTACTATTAGCTCTGACCCCCAGGCAACTTTATTTATTAACATACAAATAAAATCACATTCTGACCTTGGATTCCTAGAACAGAGTTGGTTAATTTTCCATAGAATTCTCCATCAAGGAGATCAAATTCTAGTTAAACCTGAAATTTCCTTAGTAAGAATCCAAGGTGGAGGAAACTTTAGACTGTCTTACCCTGTTTATGACAATAAACACTCCATAATTCTTTAGGGTTTTTTTTCTGTCTTTAAATTCTTTTTTTATTTTTTGTTTACTTAACAAGATAACTTCAAACAAATGATCTTTGAGTTTATAAATGATTCTTCTGCTCAGTCAAGACTGAAAGTTCATATTTCCTAAATTTTTCAATTCAGCTTATTCAATTCTATTATTCCAAAATTATTCTTTGCTTCTTTTTATGCTTGAGCTTTTTAGGTTTTGTTTTGTTTTTTTGTTTGTTTGTTTGTTTGTTTTTTGTTTGTTTGGTTTTTTTTTTGAGACAGGGTCTCATTATGTAGCTGAGGCTAGTCTTGAACTGAACTTACTGTGTAGTGCAGGCTGGCCTCAACTTAGCTACCTTCACTGTTCTCTTATATACTAGGATTTAAGACACACATCTCTATTCTTGACTTTTTGATCATGTGGGTGTATTTGTTTGTTTGTTTGTGGGAGGCTGGTGTTTCTGCTGTGTTCATGTATAACTTTTGTAACTCCATTTATTTTTTTCATGTAATTGTGCACTTAGCATCATTAAGGTGGCTATTTTTATTTCTTTTTTATACAACAACCAGGTCTATATTTAGGGTTGGTCACTAGAGATTTATATTATTTCTTTCTGTTATATTTTCTCTATATTTTATGTTCCTTGTATCTTCAAATGTGACTATACATCCCCCAAAAAATAACTACTTCTCTTAGACTTCAACATATACAAATGTTTGATATAAATTTACTCTCTCTGTCTCTGTCTCTCTCTGTCTCTCTCTCTCTGTCTCTCTCTCTCTCTCTCTCTCTCTCTCTCTCTCCTAGGACAGAAATTTTAAGGATTGCTCACCCTATTTCAATATTTCAGAGTCATGCTGGTACAGTACAATGACAGAACAGACTATAAGATGCATGTACAGCTCCCTCATATTTGTGCAATTTCTTACAATCTTGCTATTCTCTTTATTCTAGCTGTATTAAGTCACTTGCTCACTCTTTTTGTTCCTAGCTGTTACCAAATGTTGTTATGTTAGTCTCATCACTACTCTATATAAAGTGGAACAGGAAGGACTCCATTAGGCCTTAAGTGTTGGGAACTCACTTAATTCTCTTTTCTTTCAAGGAAGAAGTTATGCACCAAGGCAATCACTTTTGATGTTGTCTATGTCTTTTTGAGTGAGGAATTAATGCAAATTAAATAAAATTGTTCACCTTACCCATTTCAATGTAATACTATTTGTTTTATACTTTTTTCTTTACTGAACTTTTAAAAGCTAGACTTTGACCTTCTCATAAATGTTCTTTGTAGGAACACAGCTTCAGAAAGTAAAACTGAATACATAGAATTGTATGGACACATTAATTGTAGCTCTCTGACTGAGGAAGAGGCAAGTCAGAAACATGCTATATTTAGGAATAATCATTGTCTGAGGGATATTTAAATACTTGCCTAATTTGTGTAATGGTGATTTTCTATTCAAAGAATGTTCTGTATGTGAGCTCTGAAAGTGTTTTAATTGATGAAAAATATATTTGCAAAGCTAAATTGAAACATTACCAGTTTAACTGGCAAATATATAAATTATGAAATTATAGAAATCATATTTTAAATTAAGACTTCTAACCTAAATGTTCAAGGAATAAACACAAATTATGCTTGCTCAGAATTAACAAGAAAGATTTGGGAACTAGACTGCATTATTGCTTGAAACTTTCTCTGACTTTGTGGTACAGACCCTGGAGTTAGAAACAAGAAGGACTGGAATCTTCTGGTAGTTTAAAAGCTTAATTTTTGTTCCCTGTTCCAATTTTCTGCTTTAGTGAATCCTATCACTACTGTTAGCAAGTAGGAAAAGGAACTAATTTTAGTTTGGTTATTTTCCTTACTCCTGGTTACACATTTAATGAGCAATGAAAATCCATAAAACATAGCATGAAAAGGAATAACAAGAACATCAAGATGAAAAATGCCTACTGGTCAGCTACATAATCATTCCTTGAATTAATCAAAGGAGAGATGGTAAAATTAGTATTTAGTGTAATACTGAAAAGCTGAAAGGCCCTTTTAATGGGATTTTTTGTTGAAATACATATTTTTTTTAAGTGTCTAGTAAAAACATACTTAGGTTGTTTGGAGAGCACACATGCACATTATACAAAGCATAAATAAACAAATAAACAAACAAACATTTGGGTATGATGTTCCTGTAGTGAAACCTCTGAACTATTCTTTGCCTTAAGCCAGAGCTTAGGAAAAGGAGTAAGACTCTAGAAGACCACTCTGAACCAGCAGTGCCAAAGTCTAAGTACATCCCCAGCAGTTGTCATGCTGGATAAAAGGAGGTCAAAATAAAGACACAGGAGAACAAATCACTTTAGATGTCACCGAGTGTTTATTTTATGCCCTGGTTTCTCTTTAATTTCTCATTTTGTGAAACATCAATTATTGTCATCATTCTAGGATCCTTTCTTCCATTTGCTATTTGACTTTGCCTCTGCTCTCCAACAGAATTCCTGATGCTGTCTTCCCAACTACCTGTTTTCCAAGTTCTGCTTATGCTGACGCCTCTGTTTTGCTCTTTCTTTTATTCTGCCACCACATGAACGACTGATCAAATTTACAGTCTCTTATTTCTTCAACATACTTCCACTGATCTGGACATTTCCTCTCCATGGACTGCCCTACTGTCCATCTCACTGCATAATCAATCTAGACTTCCCTGAAGCTCTGCAGGATTTTGTCTCCAGGTATTTCCATGAGTGTGAATCTATTTAAATGACAATGCAACTTTAAATACATACTAACTGTACAAAATACCATAAGCACTGTAATGATTTGAGGACAAAGTTTCCTCATATATTCCCAAAGCTCTGTGTAATTGCAAGTTCTAGCTCTAGGTATTCAATGTGTAGATTCTGATGCACAGTCAGGCTCTGGAACCACAAGACTCTGTACTCAAGTCTTCACACTGACTTGGCTCTTGAATACCAGCTAAGATTCCTCTTATCAAAGAAAATTGGACTCCAGAGCTGGCTTTTGCATTATCTCTCAATTCAGATGTTATGTTGCATCTTAGCTTTCTGAAATATTTTTTAAAGAATTTAATGTTTGAAAATATAATGACAAAATAACAGTATGTTGTTTCCTAAAAAGCAGTTAAATATGTAGTTACTATAAATTCCATGTTGGGTATACACCCAAAGAATTAAAAGAATGTCTTTATATATTAAAAAATATATATTATTATCAATGAGTGTGAGAGGGAGAGAAGGAGGGAGCAGAGATAGAGTAAGAGAGGAGCCCCCAGTGGGAGGTCAGAGGACAAATTTCAGAACTCTGTTCTCTCTTTTTGCTATTCTTACTGGGATTCAACTCATATCATTAGGCTTGTACAGCAAGTGATTTTACTTGTTATCTATCTCACTAGGCCTCAAAGAGATTTTTAAATGAATATTCACAACAATATTTACCATAGCCCAAAGTAAAACTAAACTAAGTTTCTCTGTATGAATGAATGGATAAGGAAATGAAGTATATAAGTATATATATAACAAAAGACTATCGAACCTTTAAAAAGAAAGTCTGACAATGCTACAATGCAGGTAAACATGGAGGATATCATGTAAAATAAAATAAGCCACCACAGAAAACAATTACTATATGGTTATATAATTTTTCTTTTTAATTATTTTTTCCATGGTCTAAATTTTCATGCAGCTGACATCAAACACAAATCATTATTGTTTACAAAGATGCTTCTTATGTCATTTAGTATTCCACTATTGGATTTAAAGATTAAAGGATGAAATGAGTACAGTAGTTTTTCCTTTGGTCTGGAGCTGTTCTTACTCAGAATCTAGAATTTCACTGAAAGTGCAATCTTAGCTACTTAATTTGTGCTATGATCTGCTGCTTTTAACCAAATCCATTAAAGAATTTGACTCAGTCAGCTTCTAAGAAGGCCCAACAGCCCAGACATCCTTTGATACAAGCTATTTATTCATTCCCATAAATCTGAATGGCAATAATATATATATACATATAATAGTTTTTCTACTATAAGTAAAATGTTGATATAGGCCCCATTCCATTTCTTGATTAGGAATGCATATTTCTCCAGTTCAACAATAAATGCCACTCTTATAAAAACTCAGTAAAAACTAAGTTTAGTTTTGCTATTGTTAACATCTTTTTGGAATAATACTCAAAGGATATTGTAGAATTTATAGACTGTGTTGAAGAGGATACACTGTTTAGTAAATTCCTATGAGCAAGAAATTAATAATTTTCTGTTTTGCCAGTGATTTTTTTGTACTACATCTGATATACTGTAGATACTCAATAATTTGTAGGAAATAAAACAAGATCAGTCACTGATCTAGGTAGGCCCTCTGCATATATGTGACAGTTGTGTAACTTATTCTTCTTGTAGAACTCCTAACACTGGGAGAAGGGGCTGTCACTGACTCTTCTGCTGGATTCTAGGACCCTATTACTCAAACTGGATTGCTTTACCCAACCTTAATACAAGGCAAGATGCCTAATCTTACTACAACTGGATATGCCATGTTTTATCAATACCCATAATAGGCCTGCCCTTTTCTGAATAGAAACAAGGGGAAAGTAAATGGGAGGGAGGAAGAAGGGAGGAGAAATAATTGGAAGGAGAGAAAAGAGAGGAAAAAGCAGTCAGGGTATAATATAAATGAATAAATGAATATCAGTCATGATGGTAAGCAGGACTAATTGCAATGTGATTTGTGATTACAGAAATTTTGGAAACCTATGAATAGCTCTAAATCAAATCTTTCTGTCAACATCTCTAGTTGTGGTTTAGTAATAGCTTGCTTAAAAAAAAAAAAAAAAAAAAAAACAAAACACCATGGAGTCTGAGGAGAAGGTTGTGGAGGTAAAATACTTGTTATACCTAAGTTCAAATCCTCACAACACACATAAGACTGTACAACATAGCAAGTGTCTATATTCCAAGCCTACAAGGAGCTGAGAGGCAGAGACAGGAGAATGCTAGGAAACTATCTGGGTAAACACAGTTTATTAAGGAACCAGACAAAGTTAGAAATTGAGGACTGATAGATTTGTGGTTGTCCTCTGGCTTCTACATGTACATGCATGCATGGCACTCTCATGCTCCACCCCAACACATGCACACATATACATATGAATACACATACAGAGAGAGAGAGAGAGGGAGAGAGAGAGCAGATCTCAATATCTACTTGGTTATGATAACAGGTTGAAAAATCAAGGAGTACTCAAAGTTTGTGATAACATTTATGGCTAGAGAGAATTTTATTATGGTCTTAAGACCATCAATGTTTAGAGAATAGGACCTGTCACATATGTGAATATTCTACATTAAATATGGGAAAGCTTAGATACAGGCATATGCAAGTGACATACACAGAAGTCTAAAATACTATTGGGTCTTAATGTTAGCTATTTACATTCTAAACTGAGCTAGTATATGAAATCTAAACTGTTGGTACAGTGATACCTTCTGCCAACAGTAGTTTTTTTTATTATATCAAAATCTGCTTAAATTAATATATTTGTTTCTATTACCCAGGAGTTCAGATCAAAAATAAATATTTGTATCAGTACATGTTTAACAACTGATTGAAAATACTTATTGCCATTTTACTTTTGGATCTGTTAATGTAGATGTGTTATTTGACCAAAAGAATTAACATTAAAAGGCATGCATACTAACAAGAAAATATTGCAGTAGCCAGTATATCCTTGGCACAATAGTTTTACTGGGACATGTAACCTTTTACATGTTTAGTAGAAGCACATAGATCTTCAGTAAAAAAAAAAAAAAAAATAAATAAATAAATAAAAAGCCTCTGCATTAAATTAGCATGCCTGTCTATGCACAAATATTTGAGGGAGACTATAGAAGGTCATGAACAATGGTGGAAGATCAAGGCACAAGGCATTGAGAAATGTAATGTAACTAGCATGGCAACACTAAAAAGAAGTTTGTTTTTCAATGTAGTGTAATGAATCAGAGACCAATAAGGTGTCAAATGCAAATACTAGGAAATTATTTGAGGAACAATCTGGACCCTGTCAATAGCTGCCCCAGAGTGAGGAGGGGTGACATGAAAGTAAATAAAGCAAAAGCATTGGGGATGACATTACATTTAAAAGCTAGATCTGAGGGAGTATGTGTCATGAAAGTGAGTGGGTGAGATAACTGAATACCAAAAGTGATGCTACAAGTTGTGTTGTCCACAGATCTTCTTTGTTCAGGGGAGCATCACCTAGCTAACCATGGTACAGTTTCATCCTATAATGATGACCTTAGTCATGATGGAGAGATAAGGATGCTCCAGTAAGTACTAAAATCTCCAAGTTTGTGAGATAGAGAGATGGTTCAGGGGTTAAGCACTGGCTGTTCTTCCAAAGGACCTGAATTCAATTCCCAGCACCCACATGGTAGCTCACAACTGTCTGTAGCTCCAGTTCCAAGGTATCTGACACCCTTATACAGACATTCATGGAGACAACACACCATTGCACATGAAATAAAAAAACATATAAATGTAGTGGGTAGCCATTCTAGCTTTAACCTGAAAGTTCCAACCCCCATTGAGGCTTTGATAATGGTCACGCCTACAAGGCAGAGCTGAGTAAGGATGTTGAAGACTCAAGTTCTGGATGCTGGGACTTTCTTGGTTCCAAGACACTGGACACTGTAGGTAGACCGAGCAGAGTTCTCCAGAGAACACCACTGGACTGCACCATACCTTTCCCAGACCCTGTAACCTACCTATCACTTCATTTGTAAGTTACACCACTAAATAAACCTCCCTTTTAGCTATGTGGAGTGGCCTTAATAATTTCACCAATAAATAAATCTTTGAAAAAAGATCTCCAAGCTTATTTTTCAGTAGGCAAAAGATATCACTCTTCACCTTAAAGATTGAGAAAGGATCTCTCACTAAACCAGAAGCTGCTGTTTTGGTTAGGCTAGCAGGCAATTGAGCCCTTGGGACCTGTTTGTCTCCACTACCAATTGTTGAGGTTATAGACAGTCATAGACATGAATACCTTTTAACATGGGTGGGGAATCAAACTCTTAAAGCAATCCATTGACCCATCTTCCAAGGCTCTAAATGGTAGAATTCTTATTCTACACTACAGGAAAGTATACCTCAATTAAACAAACTATGAAAAACTAAAAAAGTTGTGAGAGCTGCAGGTGGTACTGTTGTTAGTATTCATCCTGTTGGTCCTTGCAGTGAACTCAATAAATTTTCCTGGAAGAAAAATAATTAGAAAGTTATGTTAAAGGTATAAATTTAAAAACCATGAAAGAAGTGTGGAAAATGTTCAATAAACATATAAATTGTACTCCATAACATTGTTAACTAATTATAAAATAAAGTGAACTATTTTCTTAACAAATTGCAACAAAAACATATATTTGGTATTGACTTAAGTACTTTATTTACTGCTAATTCCTTATTTCTGTGACTGTGACCCTGCTAGATAATAGAGTTACCATGAGGACCTCACCATGTGGATGAAGAATCTGAAGTAACCTGTTCATGTAAACAAAGAAACTAGTCCTCAAATTAGCAGAATGTGTGGCAGTGATAGATTGGTAGCTAATGATAGAAAAGCCTCAATGTTTTTTTTTAAAATAATAATATGTTTTGACCCATGAATTCTACTTTTGGGACTTTTTCCTTAAAAATAACAACAACATACTTATAAAGGATGTGGTAAGAAGTGGGATCTCAATATAACTGTGATGTGATTATTCTTTCCATAATGTTCTTTATACTTTTCTGTGCTGCCAAGTTTCACATTGTATTTTTTTTTCTAGCTGGCAATCTATATGAACAGTAGTCCTAGAATTCAGTAGGACACAACTAAATGACTCCAGTGATTTTGAAAAGTACAGATGACAACTTATAACTGTGGAAAATTGACCATTTTCCTTATCACTCTGAGAAATCACATATGGCTGGTGGAAATGTGGGACACAGAATAATTTGTTAATATAACTATGTTTCTTTCCTTTAAAGAAACCTGTCATTTAAAAATTATTTGATATTATTTCTACATAGATTGTACAAGTATCTGATTTTTTTTCTTTTGGTTCTTCAAGGCAGGGTTTTTTTGTATAGTCCTGGTTGTCCTGGAACTCACTCTGTAGACCAAGCTGGATTCAAACTCAAAGAGATCCGCCTGACTTTGCCTTCCAATTGCTAGGATTAAAGGTGTGTGACACCACCACCCAGCAAGTATCTGATTTTTAAGTAGAAAAATGAAACATATATTGTTTCCCTTGCCAAGAACTCAAAAATTGAGCTAAAATAAAATCCATTGCCTGCTTCTGGCAAAAGTGTATGAAGGCACGGCATACATACATGAAGTCTTTTTATCCAATTTACTACCATATTCTCTCTTTGACTTTCTTCTTAATTCATTTTATATTGTAATGTTGAATGATAACATAAATCTTTGTAGGCCACCATAAATGCTGCAAAATAGGGGTCAGTATAGATAAGAAGCTATATTAACTTTTTAAAACTTCAATCCAATTCTCATTAGTAAATTGGTAGAGAAAAAAGAAACTACTTTATGTTTTAGTAACCCTGACTTAAATTACCTCTAATAAATTTAAAATGTAAACCAGTAAATGAAATAAAAATGAATATAAATGACTCCTAGATGAATGTAAGCTGTATGTTTAAGGTTAGGTGATCACCAATAAAGGGTATGTATGTAGGGTCAGATTTCCAAATCTACTCTGTTGTGAGTTCTCTTAATAGTTTATGACCAGAGTACTGCCCTCTTTTAACAACTGCACTTCTAAGGCAGGTAATGGTGTGTTCAATCTTCATGACAAAGGGTTTGATTTATTGTCAATTTGGGAACAGTCTATGAAGTTAAAAAAAAAAAAAAAAGAATAAATTGCATTTAGAAAGCAATAAAACCCAGGGGCAAGAGTTGAGAAGAAATTATATATGCTCCAACAGTTACTAAGAGGAATTAAAATTAAACAGCACACTGCACTTAGGCCTGGAAAGTCAACTTTCATATATCTGAAGAAGACATAAATCATTTTGTGTAATATGGCCCCCATGGGGGTGGTTATTATCTATATTTTCCCATGAATCAAAAGGAAACGCCCATACCGTGGCTAGAACCCAAGAGCACCCATATAGTGAAACCAAATGATAAAAGAACAGAAGAACTGTGATGTGATGAGATTAGAGATGGCGAATGTGTACAACCAAGGAAAAGGAAGAAAGGGATGGCAGATTTTCCTCTAAGTACTTGAGAAAAAGTTCCACATGTGAGAAGTTGGAGCTTCTGAAAAAAGATTAAATCAACTAGGACTGATACCATTAAGTACAGAGGTATGCTGCTTAGTTTAGGAGCCTACAAAGAAAGTATTGGGTTATTTTAAAAATAAAACTAAAGGACTGACAGAGATGGCTCTATAGCTAAGGTCACATACTGTTTTCAAAAGGATTGAAGTCCTGTTTTGACACCTATGTCCCTGGACTCACATCAGATTGACTCAAAATCACTTATAACTTCAGTTATAGGGGTTTGGACACCTCTGGCTTAGTCTCTGACAGAATGTTACCCTAGAGCTAACTGCAATTTTTAGATCAAAGTAATATCCATGAAAAGCTATTGAGTTTTGAAGATTTGTGTGGCTGGTAGGGAGAAACCTTAAGTTGAGAATAGAAGAGAGAAGTCATACCAGAAATATTAAATACAATAAAGCAAATATTTTAAGTAAACAGTATGAAAACAAACACGAATTTCCTGGCCACAAAATTTGTGAAAATCCACAGCACTGTGATGAGGCCTTCTGCCCTGTGGCTATTTCTTCTGAGTTGAAGCAACCCTCCCCAAACGAATCTAGGAAGATTCAGGGAGCTAATGAAACATAAAGGCTCTGGGAAGCTCAGAAAGTTTCAAGAGCACAAGGCCCTACTCAAAGTCAGAACAACAAAACACAGTTTCTGGAAAGAACGTCCTGTAATTTGGACAGAGAACTACAGAGATGTAGCTTTCATGAATTTCCCCTCATGATGAGAGAGCTGCTTTATGATGTGATTCCCTTTTGAGTTACCCATGGCTATGTCAATGATTTTAATAAACTTATTGATTCACAAAGTTAGACTTGGGTGGAACTGTTTCTTTGGTTTGTTGTCAGTGCCCTATCTGGACTGAATAGAAGCTTGTTTATGTCTCCTCAGACAAAGTTGCATATTTACTATATGTAAGCTCTCTCATAAGTAATTTAGCATTTTATTATAACATTTGAGGCAGGTTTATTTCTCTTTTACAAATAAAAAAGTTAGTACTCAGACAGATGAGGCAACTTCCCAATAGATATATAATCAAACCTATGTCTATGATTGTGAACACCAAGTCTTTCTCTTACTGAATTAATGAATATCAGAGCACACAACTAGGAAATCAAATAGTCATCAGTTCCACCCAGGAAACCAAAGCACAGGTCAATGAGTATTACATTTTAAGTGTTATTATTAAAACATAAAGATACTTTTTAACACCTACATTGGTAAATCTAAATTTAATTTCTTGAAAAGAATATTTCTCTGATATAAGCTCTCATTGGTTGAATCACTTCATTAAATGACTTAGATGCCATTGATATGTGCTTATGAGGTATAGAATTTTCTGAAGCTTCCTGCCTAAAACAAGTCTGTAAAGTAATCTCTGGTATGGAGTAGAAGAGTGATGATGGTTGATCAAAGGTCATTATACTACAGGAATATCTATGCAAACCTAAGTTCTTCTAGATTTACCATAATACATATGGCCATGTATATTTTAATACTAGAATTTCCTGGAGTTTATTTTAGGAGAGAAATCTTCAGAGAGTTGATGGTTATGTTTGTGAATTGTTATAGTCCATGGCAATTCTTACTGTGTAGTTATAAGGCTATTGGAATTGTTCAGTAAAGAAAAGTGACTGCTCCATTTAAAGAAATTGAGACATTTTTATTCAACAGGGTTTCTCTTAGGGAGGATATTATACTAGTTTTAGGAAAGAACAATTGGAAAAACTTATTACTAAAGAAGATGAGATCCCTATGGGTCTGTAGATTGTCAAACAAAGCATACAGGTCTTGTCTCTTGGAGGGCCCTTTTCCTGAACACCATGCTGGGTTAGAGTATGACATATTTGGCATGGAATATGAGCAAAATTGAATGGATCTAAGCAAGAGATGGATTGGTAATAAGATGTCCCCACAGTTAAAATAAAAAAGAAAATCCATTTGTAATGACAAGAAAGAGTGGAAGGTGTTTTTAAAAGGGAGTTTTGGAGAATATAAATTATATATATATAGTGTGTGTGTGTGTGTGTGTGTGTGTGTGTGTGTGTATTTAAGTTGTTTTCCATGAGGTGAGAAAAGCAAACTTTGTTCCCCTTAAGGTTTTCAATAAACTCTATCTCAATAATGTTTTGGTGGAGATTATGTTTTCAAGTCTTAAAATGAATACAAATTAGCTTAAGAAAATTCAACTACTGCAGAGTTGGGGAGGACATAAACATTGGGAACATAAACTTTTGATGCCCCTTTAAGTTTTATTGCAGGGCAATACTACCTGCTGGGCAAAGCAAGATCTTTCTCACTCTAAACATAAAAGAAAAGTAATGTTCTGATAAGGAAATCATCTAAAAGTTCACAGACACCTTTTTTTTTAATTCTAAGAATTAAAAACCAAGGGATTTTTCTATAAACTATAGGGATTCATTTTCCATTGGTGGTATTTAAATCATCAAGATTGTATGATCATATAAAACATTTGGGAATAATCTCAATTTAAAATACAAAATAGTTCAAATATGAAATGATTTTTTATGTAATAGACCTGCTTCAATGACTCAAATCAATATTTTACTATATTTTGTTTTTAAGTTTGGGGGAGGTTAGGGGGGCTTGGTTGTTTGTTTGTTTGTTTTTCGAGCCAGGGTCTCTCTGCATAACTTTAGCTGTCCTAGAACTTGCTCTGAAGACCAGGCTGGCCTAGGCTAATCAGAATTCACTTGGTAGAACAGGCTGTCTTTAAACATTGTCACCTGAGTGCTGGGATTGTAGGTATGTATCATCATAAACAGACATACACAATGACTTTCCCCTAGTGATTCCTGTTGAACATATTGTAACAGTGAAGATGAGAAGGGTTATTCATCATTAATCTTTTAAGGAGTCAACTGGTCTCAACTAAATGCTGCTATGACTGAGACAGGTGACACAAGTCACTCTACCTAGCAAGTTTCAGACTGAAATCTAAAACCTAAAAACAAGATACACTACAATATTGAATTGAATAATTGAAGCAAATCTATTACATATAATATCATTTCATATTTCAAATTTATACTAACAGGTTCTATATGATGATATATCCTGAATCTGAATTTCTTAGAGGTGGTGTACAAGTGTTTTCATAGTCACTTCCATTATTTAGTAACATGCTTTATATATCAACTATCCCATAAGATTAAAGTTGTTTGCTATTTTACTTTCCTCAGAAATTAGGCAAATTGTGTAGGAACTGTTGCTATGATCCTTTGAGTAAGTCTGCACTGGTGAAGCAAATGCTTAATACAGACATATGATTTTGGGAATCTTCTGTCTAAACCCCTCTTCTTCCTCAATTCACATTCTTTATGAGAATTTCTACATTTTTCTACTTTCTGTACCTTACAAAGCAGCTGAGAAGAGAATTGAGTTCCAGCATGTAATCCCTGGAGCTTTGTTTGTTTTCCTGCAATGACCTGGAACCACTGGGCCACATCTACTATGTTGTTGGCAGAACATATTAAACAAAAGTCAAACTAAGCAATTGGAGCTATAGATTCAGCCTTTAATGTAATGGGTGGCTGTTTGAGCCATACCCTGAAGCACCGCCCCTAGTGGGTAGCAGGTAACTGTTACATCTGCCTATGATGTTGAGGTACATGCCCCTGGGGCGTGGCCACTGGTGGACCCTTAATACCTGGGATGCATGTATGCTTTGTCTCTTTGCTATCTCGTGGTTTTGGATGCTGGTATGGACCAAGGCAGAGTTCTCCAGAAAACCGTGTTGGACCATGCCTCACCTTTACAGGATCCTGCAACAAATTCCTTTACTCTGTCTTGTGAGTTAACCCCCAAATAAAGTCCTTTGCTCATTAAGCAGGCTCTATGGATTGCTGGTCATTTAATCCCAATATTTGGGGCCCAACAAGGGGCAAACTCTAAAGGTCGGTGGCCTCTGCCCTCAGCCTCTATGGCTGCTGTGGCCATTTACCTCACTTTCCTGTCTATTTTAAAATTCCCACCCTGCTTCCAAAGTCTGCTCCCCTCTGCTACCTGCTACCACACAGCTTTCTCCCTTCCAACTCGGCTCAGTCTGCTGAGTACTTCAGTCCTAACTTCCTGCCATGTTAGCCTGAGGAAAAGTGAGGATGGGTGTGTGTGGATGGGTAAACCTCAGTACATTGAACTGCAGGTCCAGCCTAACCTGGCTTTTTATTTAGACAAAAGGGAACCCAGGGGTTGGAGATTTAGCTCAGTGGTAGAGTGCTTGTCTAGCAAGCACAAGGCCCTGGGTTCGGTCCTCAGCTCTGGGAAAAAATGGGGGTGGGGGAACCCAGCACTTACCTGCTTTGGCTCATAACCACAGGCATAACTCTCCTGGCCTCCCTACTCCCAGGTCACACACATCAGTTCCCTATTTTGAGATATTACATGAGCACTAGTGTTTACACTCCTGGTACCCAAAAGGGGAATAGATAGGTACAGGATATGAAGGTAGATTATTGTATATACTAGTAAGCTAATTTAGTAAAATATCAGCCTTAGATAATTTGCATAGTTGTTGATTTTTGATACAAATGTAGACTATTTTTATATTTCTATTTAAGATAATTTGTATATTAATATAAATACAGAATTATATTTGTTGAAATGTACATATATTTTGTATATTGATTCAAATGTAAAATTATATTTGTCACACTGTATGTATGTCTACCTCGGTTTAGGATATTTTATACATTGATACATATTTAGGATTATTGTCATATTGCATATTGCACTACACATTTCTACCACTGTTTAAGATATTTTGTGTATTGTCACAATTTTGAGGACATTGTCCTTTTACAGACTGTTTACCTTGTTTATATGAAGCCTTAGTCCTTACATTATTTAGATAGATAAGACTTACAGATTTAGTTGGAGCAGGCCCTCTGGATAAGTGAGACAATTGAATAGCTGGAACTGTTTGGGAGGCATCCTGGCTATGGGACCGGGACCTGTCCTTAGTGCATGAGCTGGCTGTTTGGAACCTTGGGCTTACACAGGGACACTTTGCTCAGCCTGGAAGGAGGGGACTGGATCTGCCTGTACTGAATCCACCAGGTTTAAATGAATCCCCAGGGAAGTCTTGGCCCTGGAGGAGATGGGAATGGAGGGGAGGGGTTGGGGGATGATGGATTGGGGGCAGGAGAGGGGAGGACAGGGGAACCCATGGCTGATGTGTGAAATTGAAACAAAAAAGGGGAAAAAAAAAAAGACTTACAGATTTATAGTCACCCATGCTTGTCATCTCTATAGTTATGTTAATTAGGCTGTCTAGATTTACATAGGTCACATGGACAGGTAGTCTCCAAGCACTTCATAGACTTAGAGAATATGACATTTAAATACCTTAGAATTCTGTTGACATGAGACACAATTGCTCCTAGCAGCACCAATCTGATCACAAGAGAATGTTGGACTTTTAAGACACTCGGTTTGGAAGTTTGTCTTCTTCCTGGTGCATAATGGCCTACGGGGCAAAGAACTGCCCTTATCTTGACTGCTGACAGTATAAATGCTGTCCTTTCTAGATAATTGGGACACAAGAAAAAGCGACTCTACCAAGACAGAGTAATATGGTCTTCCAAATGTCCTGCTTCTGAAAACAGTTTGTCAGATATTCTAAGCCTATAGCCAAATTGGATGCCCCAATGGTGCTGAGAAACTTTAGATGACTGTGAAGGCTGCCAGCTGTCTCTGCCTATTCTTGCAAGATTTCTGAAAGTTGCTTGTGGGCATTTTGTTTTCTCAGGTATTATTATATTCCTTCTCAGGTCTTTGATGGGTTGAAGACTACCAGTTACAATTACAATCTTCTTGTATATTAGCTATAACATACTAAGTACTAGATTCAGATTCTTCAGGATAGGACAGCTTTTAGAATAATCTCTCTAACATACTATTTACCTATGTTATGGACATCTCTGGATTTTAGAGTATGTCTCTTGTTTGATGTTGTTCTTATTGGTTGTAGTTTCATTTTGCTTAGGTCACTACCTGTTAATTCTCCTGGACAATACTTAATAATTATTCCTATTGTATATAGTTGTGTTAGGTTAGAACCTTCTTATTTAGACAAAAGGGGGAGATGTAATGGGTTTGAGCCATGCCCTGAAGCACCACTCCTAGTATGGTAGCAGGTAGCTGTTACACCTGCCTATGACCTTGAGGTAAAAGTGTCTGTGGCGTGGCTGCTTGGGGACCCTCAAGACCTGGGGTGCATGTATGCTTTCTCTCTTTGCTACCTTGTGGTTTTGGATGCTGGTATGGACCAGGGCAGAGTTTTCCAGAGAAACATGTTGGACCATGCCTCACCTTTACAGGATCCTGCAACAAATTCCTTTACTCTGTCTTGTGAGTTAACCCCAAATAAATTCCTTTGCTCACTAAGCAGGCTCCATGGATTACTTGTGATTTAATTCCAATACTTCAATGGCATGTGACTTCCAGAGAGTGAGTGAGTGAGTGAGTGAGTGAGTGAGTGAGTGAGTGAAAACAAACAAAATATAAATACTTCAAGTCTACAAGGTCCGGGCTGGTTTAAAAAAAAAAAGACTTATTAGTGGTTGTAAAATCATAGTGTATATTGCCAGCAAAAATTTTCAAATGGAGTTTCTCTTATCTATAATAAATATTTGATGTTTTATAAATTTGACCCCTCTTTCACTAAAATCCAAGAAGGTATGAGATGAAACATTTTTCCAATAACTTTGACCCAATGTTCTGATTAGAAAACTCTTACTTTGGGGCCCATGTTATTTACATTGACTGTGAACTTTAATAAAGGTAACTGTGTGAGCATGCCCTTTTCATTTATCCACTGTAAACACTCAGACCCACATCTATAGAACTCTCATTTCATATTTGGCAACCATAAAACTTTTGCAAACATTGGTAGGGATCACCTCTTGCTACTTTTCAACAGTATTTATAAGTTTACTTATTTAAAGAAGATGGCCGTAATGCATTAATTTTTTTCTCAGATCAGAGGTTAGAAATAATTTAGTAATCTGAAATCTTTATTCCTTGTCATGAGTAAATGCTGGATTTTTGCAAAACTAGTAAAGAGAAGGTACAAAAGAGTTGCCCAAACAAGTTCTTATTGTTTTGTTGAGACAAAGTTTGAAGGTATACCTATTGTGACCTAGAATTAGACTGGGCTCAAACTCATAGCAATCTGCCTCTCTCTGCCTTTTTAGTGCTTAATTAAAGCCATATGTCACCAAACCTGGCTACATTCTTATTATAAAGTTATTTTTTCCTCAAGGATATATTCATCGGATGCATTAGTGTAACTGAGGACAAAGTATTTCTTTAAAAAGTCATTCATTTTATAGATGCATATACATGTGATGTCACTGCAGTTGATTTAATTTTTCAGATTCTCTATATAAAATTTAATGATTCTGTAGTTTTCTATTTACTTAAGGACCATTTCAGCAATTTTGTTCTTGATCTTGTGATTCTAGCTAGCTCCTTCTCAAACATAGTGGGTGCCTTCCTCTCCTATGAGCACCATAATCACAAGACTGAAGTGGCCCCTACTCTAAAGGCTGGGTGTTATTCCTATTCCGTTAACATGTTACTGACTGAGCGCTGGATAACCAGTTGAGTCAAATCAAGCTTAACATTTCATTCTTCCAAATTCTTTAGTTTTTATTGAACCAAACATGTCAAAGTAAGTCTGTGGTGCAATTCAAAGACACAAGTGGTAAAATGTGTGTGTGTGTGTGTGTGTGTGTGTGTGTGTGTGTGTGTGTGTGTGTGTGTGTGTGTGTGTATGTATGTGTGTGTATGTAAACATGACACAGTATGAAATTCTGAAATATAAGTGATTGATATATTGAAGAAACAAAAGGATAAGTGAGCTATAATTTCTCTTAGGCAAATCAAGGGATTTATGTCTTCCTATTTTTTTTTTTTTTTTTTTTTTTTTTTTTTTTTTTTTTTATGTAGCAAATGACATCAATTCCCTTTCCAGCACAGAATGATTTTGCCATTATTGGAAGAAAGTTTAAAAAACATTTGTGAATAAAAAGATGAGATTGTATCTGCTTTCCCATTAGGCCAGCCTGAAAACAATCTTTGTTCTTTAGGTAACTTTGCAGGGTAAAGCTCTCCTGAAAATACACACAGATACCTGCCTGTGGCCACATCAATAAACCTCATTTTAGATTTGCAGCCCAATAGTTAGATTTCTTCATGAGCTGTCTTTGCCCGTAAGTTCCTTCTTCCTTGCTTGCTGCCATCTCAATTCCACAGAGCAAGCTACAGACATCTCCCATACAGATGGGAGACATCTCTGCTTGGTCCATAAAACAGCCCATCCAACAGCTTTATCTATCCTAGCTTCAGTCACACAAAAGCTCCTTCACTGCCCCAGTCTATTGTATGACAGATTCTCACATCAGACACACAAAGAAAGTCCACATGCCCAGAACAAATTGTAAAACCAAAACTAATATTAATGTAAAGACAGAATGTCTCTGATAAAAACTCAATAGTCCTATATAAGTGTTCTCTAATAAAAACTAGCTAGATGAGTCTCCAAAACAAAGAATTTTAAAAGAAAAATTATAAATTTTATCAAAGAATTCACAGAGTTCAAAGAATACATGAATATTTTATTGAACTTTGAGATAACAATAAATTCATGAGTGATGTCCAAGAAAGTTTAAATGCACAGCTAATGAAAATATAAAGACAATTTAGAATTTGAAAACCAAATTCAATGAAAGATATAATCATTGAAGAAAACACAAGCTGGAATGAAAATGAAATTGACAAGATCAATGTTCCAATTAGAAAACTCAGAGAAAGGCCTCCAAGAAGAAAGAATCAAGCCAAAAGTAGAATATTAGGACTCTAAGATAAAGCAGAATGTTTAGGCCAAATAAACAAGGAATATAAAAAAATTTAAAGCATGGGAAAGGGACATGCAGGAAGTGTGGGGTGCCACCAAAAGTTCAAATCTTTAAATTATATGTATAGATTATTCTTTTATAGATACTGAAGTATCCCAGGACAGTGGCATAGACCAGACCTGTAACAAGATCATAGAAGAAAAGTTTTTGAAACTAATGAAAGATACACCAATACAAATACAAGAAGCATATATTCCACAGATACTTGCTCAGCAATATTTATTATTCCCATATTCATAATAACTAGAAAATGGAAACAACTCAAAATGTCCTTAAACAGATGCATGGGCTCTGAAAATGTGGTTCATATGCACTATGAAATGCTATTCAACTATAAAGAAAAATGATATCATAAACTTTGCAGGTAAATGGATGGAACAACAAAATATTATATTGGTGGGTTAAACTAGACCCAGCTCCAAGTCTTCAGATATGCATAGATAACACTGAGTGACAACAGAAACCAGAGAAGTATGAAGAGACTTTTCGGGAAGGGTTTCAGGGAAATGACAGGATTCAAGTGATATGAAGGGTAAAACAGAAAAACAGTGAGGGAGATCTAAGTGGGGAGATAAGTCATTGCAGAATGAATAGTAGGGAAGAAGGACAAATAACACCAAATGGTTTGATAAAGCCTCAAATAATCCTATTATTTTATATTTGCATAAAATTATTATATATGTTAAACAAAGTTAATTCACTTGGACCAACAACACTTCCCAGAAGTACAACAGAGTAACAAAACCTTAATCCATTACCAGTCAAAGTAAACATCCTTCCAAGTGGTTGCTCAAGGAAGTCCAAATGACTTCCTAAACAATAAGGGCTATTTCTATTGTCATTAGATACCTCTCAGAGATTAAAGGTAAGCCCCTCTTGCTGAATACTTGGATTATTTGAGCTGATTCTAACCTTAAAGTTTCCTTCCTTCAATCTATCTTCAATAATTCTATTTCTACCCACGTGTGACACCTCTGAACCATAATGATGACCAGCATGGCAAAATATCTGTAAAGGTGTATTATCTCACTCACATGTTAGCTGTAACCAACATCTGTCCAATTGGACTAAAGGCTCACTTAACAGAAGGGAATTAATATCTAGTGTTAGAAACCTAGTTAACTATACAAGGATAGTACAGTCATGAATCTTAGAAGAGGCTCTACTACCACCAGGTTCCTACACCAACATAATTCCTTAACTACATTCTAAATCTTATCTATCCTTATACCCACAACAAGTGTAGCTATCAACACTCATTAAAGAAGCTTTTCGCATAACACATGGAGACTATTACAGAAAGGCACAACTAGACACAATACAAAGAGAAATGGATTGTAGGGATCCTAGTTCCAGTGCACACTGCAACTCACCTTTTGTATCAAAAGCTCAGGGAACACTAAGAAAGAACAGAAAGATTATAAGAGCCAGAATACCAGAAACTCTGCTGTGTGACTGCCTTTCTTAGAAATGGCTATGTAAACAAGACTAGAACAATTATAGTACAAACAAACATGCTAATGTGAAAGGAGGAATATAGCTGGAAGATTTCTCCAGTCCTACCTAGTCCTGAGGTCCAAACAAATCTCTCCTACCTGTGTCCCACAGCCACTTGGTCCCAAGTAAACACACAGAGGCTTATATTATTTATAAACTGTATAGCCTATGGCAGGCTTCTTGCTATAGGTAGCTCTCATAACTTAACCCATTTCTATTTATCTATAAATTGCCATGTAGCCATGGCTTACTGGTACTTTCACATCTTGCCTCTCCTGGCAGTGCTGGCATCTGCCTCAACTCCACCTTTCTCCTTCCTTTCTCATGGCTTTCCTGCCTGAATATAACCTGATTTGCCATAGGTCAGAGCAGCTTCTTTATAAACTAATCATAGCATCACATATTCACAGCAATAAGAAAGACATCCCACAGCAGAGGATTTTCTTGGGGCAGGAGCATGTCCCACTCCTAGACAAAGAACTGCAGGCAACTAGTGACTTTAGAGAGAAGAAGAATTAGCTTCTCCAGGGATAAGCCCTTGATTGGTTATCCAGAACAAAGTGGTCACCTCTGAAACACAACAGACTGTTGGCTGTATTTACAAATTTTTATACAATAAAGCAAAAGAGACTATAAATTTGGCAGTTGGGGTGTGGGAGAGGTTGGAGGAAAGGGACATAGGAGCTAGAAGAAAAAACCGAGGAGGAAAATTGCGGCGAGCCCCGGCCAGCGGGGAAGAAAGCCATGACACAAGGATTCTTCTCCAATCACGGTTTTATTGAAGCGCTGCTTGGTTGAGGGAGAGCTGGAGGTGAGGGGCCCCGACCACAGCGGTTGAAGGGCTTATATACAAGATGTGGGCGTGCTCTGCTGGCCTGATACACTAGGCAGCCTTGGATTGGTGCATTGCTGTTGCTGGGTGGATTTGAGCGGGAGAGCCGATGTGGTAAACAACCCAGGGCTCCGCCCTGGGAGGAAGTCAGCGCCATCTTGTAATGGCAGACGGAGTTTCGGGAAACCGGCCGTCACAGAAAATGTAGCTGGTTTCCTGCCCAGGCACAGAGACCCCACAATTGCTTATAAAATAATCACCCAGAAGCTTATATTAATTAAACTGCTAGCTCTTACACTTAAATTCAGCCCATTTCTATTAATCTATATGTCATCACATGTTCTGTGGCTTTACCTGTTGCCTTTACATGCTGCTCCCTGGGCAGCAAACTGGCATCTCCTGATTCAGCCTTCCTATTCCCAGAATTCTCTTCTCTGCTTGTCCCACCTATACTTCCTGCCTGGCCACTGGCCAATCAGCATTTTATTTATACAGAGCAATATACACAGCAGGAAGAAGTAATTATATTTTAATTAAAAATGTAACTAATAAGCACAAAGGAAGCAAATTGTGGAATTCCACATTGTTTTAGTAACATATAATAAAAATAATTTTAGAAACTTTATAGTCCCTAATAAATGGTTTCAACAGATAGACTTATAGATGGATAGTTATTTCTATCATTGTTCATAATCTTTAGCTAATCTGGGCATAATTTTTTACGAAATATATTGCATATGTATTACTTAATGAATTCTAAAAACAAGTATTTTGACAATTATTCCAAAACATTTTTCTTTAATTAAGGCATGTATATTCATGCACAGTGGCCCACTAAACATACTCTCAGAAGTTAATTTCATTATGTTAGCAGAAAAATAGGGAAAGGTGGCCAAAGATACCTACACAAGTCAATCAACACATGTGCTCGGGAACATGGGAACATTTTTTCATGAATTTGTTTAGCAAAATTTTCCATGGTTATTTACAAACCTGTAAGCAGTTTTCTTTTAAGTATTTTAATTTGTGATAGAAATGATACAAATAATTTCATATTATGAAATAATACATCACATATTTCATTTAAGTTGCATCTTTAGGGCTGAAACTGTCTGAAGGTAGCATATTTGCCTTGCATGCGTGAAACCCTAGTTCAATTCCTAATCTTATTTGATCCCACAATGAAACGTTTATTCATTTATTGAAAATAGATATTTTTTCTCACATAATATATCTTGATCATGGTTTCCCCTCCCTCTACTCCCAGTTCCTCCTCCACTTCCCTTTTCCATCCTGAAACACTCCCTTTTTTCCCTCTTATTAGAAAAACAAAACAAAACAAAAGGCTTCTGTGGTGATATTGTGTTCCCCAAAATATTATGCACGCTAATAAACTTATCTAGGGTCAGAGAACAGAACAGCCCATAATATTAAACATAGAAGTTAGGCAGTGGTAGCACACACCTTTAATCCTATCACTTGGGAGGCAGAGATCCATCTAGATCTCTGTGAGTTTAAAGCCACACTGGAAACAGCCAGGCATGGTGGTGACTCATGCCTTTAATCCCAGGAAGTGATAGCAGGAAGCAGAAAGGTATTTAAGGCATGAGGACCAGGAAATAGAGCCTGGTTAACTTTTAGGCTTTTGAGCAGCACAGTTCAGCTGAGAGGCATCCAGTATGAGGAAACAGGATCAGCTGAAGAATTGGCAAGGTGAGAAAGCTGTGGCTTGTTCTGCTTCTCTGATCTTCCAGCATTCACCCCAATAACTGGCATCAGGTTTGATGTTTATTAATAAGACCTTTTAAGATTCTTGTTACAGGCTTCTAGGGGATAATATTAAAATAAGATAAACAAAAACAAACACATTGGAATTAGATAAAGCAAACAAAAAGAGCCCAATAGAGCACACTCACAAATCCCATTAAAAAACTAAACTGGAGCCGGGCAGTGGTGGTGCATGCCTTTAATCCCAGCACTTGGGAGGCAGAGGCAGGTGAGTCTGTGAGTTCGAGGCCAGCCTGGTCTACTGAGCCAGGAAAGGCATAAAGCTAAACAGAGAAACCCTGTCTCAAAAAACCAGCCAACCAAACAAACAAACAAACAACTAAACTGGAAGCCATACTAGATAGGCAGAGGACCTGATGCAGACACATTCAGGCCCAGTGTGTACTGCTTCAGTTTATATGAACTTTGCTCATGTTGATTTAGAGGACCTTGTTTTCTTGGTCTCTTCTATCCTCTCTGGACCTTATCCTCTTACTGCCTCCGCTTCCTTGGAGTTCCATGGCACATAAGGGGAATGATCAAATAGAAACATCCCATTTAGGGCTGAGTGTTCCAAGGTCTCTGATTCTATGCATAATGCTGACTGTGGGCCTCTGTATTGTTCTTGTCTACAGCAGGAAGAAACTTCTCTGATGAGAGCTGAACAAAGTAATGATCTATGAGTATAACAGAAGGTCATTAGGAGTTATTTTATTGCCACATGGATTTTTTTTGTTGTTGTTGCTGTTGTCATTTTTTTAGACCAGTATTATTTGGTTTTACCCTAGATCCCTGTACTACCTGGTCTCAGGTTCTTGATTACTCAAGTAGTGACAGGTATGAGTTTCATCTCATGGAGTGGACCTTAAGTCAAATCAGATATTGGTGGGTTACTACCACAAGCTCTGTACCACTCATTGATTTTATTAGGACCACCTTCATATATGTATATATTTTAGGAATTTTCTACTGTATTACCTTTCCATACTGCTCCTCAACTGGCCCTTAATTTTAGCTGTATTTAGCTTTGTATTCCCTTCCTGGTCCCTTCTCCTCCCCATTTTACCCTCCAGTTCCTGTACCAACCCTCATCCATTCATAACTACCTATGCTATTTCCCTTTACTAGTGAGATCTATTGGCCCCAACTAATATCTTACTCTACACCTAACACTATGGATTGTAGTTTAGTTATCATTTACCTAATATCAATTATCCACATATAAACATGTTGTGAAATATTATTTTAAGATGTGTTATATTTGTTCACACTGTGAACATTTATTTTAATGATGCAAAGATGTGTTGCATTCTTCTATGTTACATTTATTTAACCCTGTGAAGCAGTGCTACTTTGCCTGTCTAAAATACCTGCTAGTCTAATAAAGAGCTGAATGGCCAATAGCAAGGCAAGAGAAAAAATAGGTGGAGCTGTCAGGCAGAGAGAATAAGTAGAAGGAGAAATCTGGAAGGCAGAGAGATCAAGGAGGGAGAAAAGAAGAGGCCAGCCACAGAATAAAAGTAAGATTATAGAAGTAAGAAAACAAAAAAGCCCAGAGGCAAAAAGTAGATGAGAGAATTTAAGTTAAGAAAAGCTGGCAAGACACAAGCCAAGCTAAGGCCAGACATTCAAAAGTGAGAATAAGATTATGTGTGATTTATTTGAGAGCTTGGTAATGGGCCCCCCAAAAAGCAAAAGAGTAAAAACAAACAAAAAAAAAAAAAAAACTACATTAGCAAATACATATGATATTTGTCTTTCTGGGTTACCTTACTTGGAATGATTTTTTTCTAGTTCTATCTATTTATATTCAAATTTCATTTAATTTATTTTTAATAGCTGAGTAATAATACTCCATTGTGTAAATGTACCACAGTTTGTTTATCCATTCTTATGTTTAAGGACATCTGGGTTGCTTTCAGTTTCTGGCTATTACAAATAGACCAGCAATGAACATGATTGAGCAAATGTCTCTGTGGCAGGATCTTTCAGGTATATGCCCAAGAGTGGTATAGCTGGATACTAAGGTAGACTGATTCCCATCTTCCTTAGGAACTGCCACACTGATTTCAATAGTGTCTGTACAAGTTTACACTCCCACCAGCAATAGATGTGTATTCCCCTTATATTCTCACCAACATAAACTACCATGTGTTATATTGTCTTCCATTCTGATGGGTGCCAGATAAAAATCTCAAAATATTTTGCTTTGCATTTATCAGTGGATAAGAATGTTGAACATTTCTTTAAGTGTTTTTCAGTCATTTAAGTTTCCTCTTTTGAAAATTCTGTTTAGATCTATATACTATTTTAATTAGGTTTTCTAAATTATTTATAACTAGTTTTAGTGAGTTCTTTATACATTTTAGATGTTAGTCCACTATCAGATGTGGAGATGTTAAAAATCTCTTCCCATTCTGTATGCTGCTGCTTTGTCCAAATTATTTGACCTTTGCCATGCAGCTTCTCAGTTTCATAAGATAACATTTATTGTTGATCTTACCCATGTTAACAGTGTTCTGTTCATAACATCTTTTCCTATGTCAATGAGCTCAAGACTATTCCCCACTTTCTCTTCTATCAAGTTCAATGTATCTGGTTTTATGATGAGGTCTTTGGTCCATTTGGATTTGAGTTTTATATAGGGTGATAAATGTGGATCTGTTTGGATTATTCTTTTTAAGGCCACCCACCCAGTTTGACCAGCATCATTTGTTGAAGATAGTGTCCTTTTTCCAGTGTATATTTCTGGCTTCATTATAAAAAAAATCAGGTATCGATAGGTGTGTGAATTTATGTCCTGTTCTTCAATCCAATTCCATTTGTCTGTTTTTGAGACAATACATGCTGTTTTTATTACTATAATGCTGTAGTAGAACTTCAAATTGGAGATGGCCATACCTCCCACATTTCTTTTATTATTCAGGAATGTTTTAACTATCCTGGATTTTTTGTGTTTCCATATGAAGCTGAAATTTTTCTCAACCTCTTTAAAGAATTGTGTTGTAATTATGTTGGGAATTTTATTAAATATGTATATTGCTTTTAGTAAATTGACTATTTTTACTAAAGTAACCCTATCAATCCATGAGCATGGGAGATCTCTCCATCTTTTAATTTCTTCTTTACTGTCTTGAAATTTGTGTGTGTATGTGTGTGTGTGTGTGTGTGTTTGTGTGAAGACACAACTTTTTATCTTAACTGGGACATTAACTCTCCTCTGAAAATTGCTCAACATTTATCAGTGTTTTTTTTTTTTTGTTTTGTTTTTGTTTTTTTGTTTTGTTTTTTTTAGTGGTAGCCAATATGAAATTTTTATTACATAATTTTTTAATTTGTTCTTAGGGAATTTCACATCAAGCATTCCAATCCCACCCATCTCCCAGAACCTTCTTCATTGTAGTGTTTCCCCCTACCAAGGAAAACTTAAAAAGAAATTTTTAAAAATACAAATAAGAATATTAATTAAAACACAAACAAAAACAAAAATAAGACAAAAAACCAAACACTGAAAAAAAAAGTAAGCACTTCACTTTCTATCTTTTCTGCCTCTTCATTGCCTCTTCATTCATCTTAGTGGCACTGGGAGCTGTGATACATCATGCAGTGTATTCTTTTGACCAAATAGCTTTACTTGCAAATGCTTATGATGTAGTATGTTGTTCAAGACCTCTAGCTTCTGGTGCACCATCAATGCTAGACCCTTATGGAATCTCCTTTCAGATGTGTGGTAATACTTTGTTTTTGCTTTAACAAATAAATCTTGCTTGGAGAACAGAGTGGGAAACTAGCTACTAGATGACAGGCAGTGATGGGACACACCTTTAATCCCAGAATTTAGGAGAAGTACAGCCAAAAATTTCTCAACTCCTGCCCAGCCCTTTGGTCAGGACAAGTCTCTCCCTCCTGAGGCTTTTAAGACCCAAGTAAACACACAAAGGCTTGTATCACTTACAAACTGTATGGCCTATGGGTCAGTTTATATTAGCCAGCTCTTTCAACTTAATTCAACCCATTCATATTTAATGTATATGTTGCCACATGGCCATGGCATTACCAGGCTGGGTTCCTTTAGCAGTGGGCTGGCATCTCCCCTGACTCTGGCCTTCTCTCTGTATTTCTGCTTGAATTTTTGACCTGGTGGTAAGTTTTTTTGTCATAGACCAAAACAGCTTTATTTGTCATCCAATGAGAACCACACATATTCACAGCATACAGAAATACTTACCACAGCAAAGGAGGAAACAGGAAATTATATGGCTGGGCAGAGAGAGGAAGTAATAAGGCAAGAAGCTTGGCCCTTTAAGTCTACGAAGTCATATCAGTAAGAACTATCTAGTGGTTGGCTGCTCTGCTTCTCTGATCTTTCAGCCTTTACCCAGATATCTGTCTCCAGGTTTTTATTATTAAGACCAATTAGAATTCAAACTACATCCAGAGTCCAACTTTGGGTCATAAATTCATGAAAAAGTCATTTGTCTGTGGCTTTGCAAGCCTCCAGCACAGGCCAGAGCTATATGCGGCTGGAATCACTAATCTGCCTGCCTTTTCAGACACCTGGCTCTCTCTTCTGTTGGATTTTTCACTTTCCCTGGAACCCCCTCCTCAGGCTGCTACTATACTAGAAACCTGCTTAGGCTTCTACTGTTCTACAGAGAAACAATCAGACTCACATCTGAATTGTCATTGTTGGAAGATTTGGTGAGACAATTGGGAATTCTTAAACGGAGGAATTAGTTAAAAGTGAGGGCTTTTTCCCACCTTAAAAAAATGGGAGAGACTATTACAATGGAGGCAGTTAAGTCTCTGTATGATAATACACTGGATGATTTGAAAATAGAACAATTAGCTGGGTGCGAGCGGTGGTGGTGGTGGTGGCTGCCCAGCGTTTCTCTGAGGGACAGAATGGACAGCAAATTATGGATGAACCTATGGGAGAGGAGGAGATTAATCCACAAACTGAAGAAGGCAGTATCAAAGAAATTGCAATCACACATCATGTGAAGGAAGGACATGAAAAGGCAGATCCTTCCCAGTTTGAACTTTTGAAAGTATTAGGGCAGGGATCATTTGGAAAGGTTTTCTTAGTTAAAAAAAAAAAAAAAAAAAAATCTCAGGCTCTGATGCTAGACAGCTTTATGCCATGAAGGTATTAAAGAAGGCCACACTGAAAGTTCAAGACCATGTTCAGACAAAAATGGAGCGTGGTATCTTGGTAGAAGTCAATCATCCTTTCATTGTCAAATTGCATTATACTTTTCAAACTGAAGGGAAGTTGTATCTTATTTTGGATTTTCTCAGGGGAGGAGATTTGTTTACACGCTTATCCAAAGAGGTGATGTTCACAGAAGAGGATGTCAAATTCTACTTGGCTAAACTTGCACTTGCTTTAGACCATCTGCATACCCTGGGAATAATCTATAGAGACTTAAAACCAGAAAACATACTTCTTGATGAAGAAGGTCACATCAAGTTAACTGATTTTGGCCTAAATAAGGAATCTATTGACCATGAGAAGAAGGCTTATTCTTTTTGTGGAACTGTGGAATACATGGCTCCAGAAGTAGTTAATTGTAGAGGTCATACTCAGAGTGCTGACTGGTGGTCTTTCAGGGTGTTGATGTTTGAAATGCTCATTGGTACACTACTACCTTTCCAAGGAAAAGATCGTAAAGAAACAATGACTATGATTCTTAAAGCCAAGCTTGGGATACCACAGTTTCTGAGTCCTGAAGCTCAGAGTCTTTTACAAATGCTTTTCAAACGGAATCCTGCAAACAGATTAGGTGCTGGACCAGATGGAGTTGAAGAAATTAAAAGACATTCATTTTTCTCAGCAATAGACTGGCATAAACTTTATAGAAGAGAAATTCACCTACCTTTTAAGCCTGCAACTGGCAGGCCTGAAGATACATTTTATTTTGATCCTGAGTTTACTTCAAAAACTCCCAAAGATTCACCTGGCATTCCACCTAGTGCTAATGCACACCAGCTTTTTGGGGGGTTTAGTTTTGTTGCTATTACCTCAGATGATGAAAACCAAGCTATGCAGACAGTTGGTGTGCATTTAATTGTTCAGCAATTACACAGGAACAGTATTCAATTTACTGATGGATGTGAAGTAAAAGAGGATATTGGCATTGGCTCATACTCCGTTTGTAAGAGATGTATACATAAAGCCACAAACATGGAGTTTGCGGTGAAGATTATTGATAAAAGCAAGAGAGATCCAACAGAAGAGATTGAAATTCTTCTTCGTTATGGACAGCATCCAAACATCATTACTCTAAAGGATGTAAATGATGATGGAAAATATGTGTATGTAGTAACAGAACTTATAAAAGGAGGCAAATTGCTGGATAAAATTCTTAGAAGTTTTTCTCAGAGCGAGAGGCCAGTGCTGTCCTGTTTACTATAATCAAAACTGTTGAGTATCTTCATGCACAAGGGGTGGTTCACAGAGACTTGAAGCCTAGCAACATTCTTTATGTGGATGAATCTGGTAGTCCAGAATCTATTCGAATTTGTGATTTTGGCTTTGCAAAACAACTGAGAGCGGAAAATGGTCTTCTCATGACTCCTTGTTATACTGCAAATTTTGTTGCACCAGAGGTTTTGAAACAACAAGGTTATGATGCTGCCTGTGATATATGGAGTCTTGGTGTCCTCCTTTATACAATGCTTACTGGTTACACTCCATTTGCAAATGGTCCTGATGATACTCCAGAGGAAATATTGGCACAGATAGGTATTGGAAAATTCTCACTCAGTGGTGGTTACTGGAATTCTGTTTCAGATACAGCAAAGGACCTGGTATCCTCATCAGAGACTGACTGCTGCTCTTGTGCTCAGACATCCTTGGATTATTCATTGGGACCAATTGCCACAATACCAACTAAACAGACAGGATGCACTACATCTCGTAAAGGGTGCCATGGCAGCTACATACTCTGCTTTAAATCGCAATCAGTCACCAGTCTTGGAAACAGTAGGCCGCTCTACTCTTGCTCAGCGAAGGGGTATTAAAAAAATCACCTCAACAGCCCCGTGAAGTGACCTCAGTGAGATATTTGGTACCATGATGTAAGCTGATAGCACAAGTTCGGCGACAGGTCACACATACCTGAGAGACACCTGCAAGCACACACTGTCCCAGCTGGTACCCATAATGCTGCTGCTCCTGCTTTTCCTGCTTTCATCTCTTCTTGCTTTCATTGATTCTTAACAAGTTAGATTTTCCTGGAGCTTTGAAATGAAAATGGAAACATGATGAAGATATAATTACTGAATCAACAAGAAAAATAATGAACACATGAATACCACCTAAAATACACTGAATAAAAGTACTCTACAGCATATAGCATTATTTTTATAGGAAATATTTCATGTCCCCTAAATATTCTTTTGTTAGTTATAGGGATGGACAGTTTATGTTAAGCACTTAGCTTAAACAACCCGTTTATATTAGCACTGTATCCCTTCTGCCATCCAACATTTTGTATGTTTTTGTAAACAGTTCATATACAGTACATTTCTGTACTGATTTCTTTAATGTATACATGCCTTGTTTAACTTGGAGTCTATTAATCAATTGACTATTAAATCTGGATAAATAGTTCACCTGGATTAACAGTATTGTTGGGAAACCTTAAAGATGGCCAGACTGATTGAACAGCTGTTGAATGTAATTCTTTCAAATTGTGCATATCTTCCTCCATCTGTTTCACTGGTTTGTTCATTTGTTTCTTCAAGTCAGGTGTTCTGTCAGACTAACCTAAAGAGCTGTTAATGGTAGAGAAAGTTGTGTGTGTGGCATGAAATCAAGAATATGAAGTTAATCCATATACTTTGTGATTTCTTAGGATTTCCTTTCCTTAATTAAGGACGTAATCCTTGAACTTTTAACCTTACATAGTGCTCATACTTAGTATTTGGCATATCATTTGAAATCTTGCCAACATACATCAAAGGTCTTTAAAATAATCATATTAAAGAAATTGGAAAAGGAAAATTTAGCAATTGGTAATTAAAGCCTTACTGGATATTTCATGTTTAAATAGGTATTCTATATTAAACACTAATTTGAATGTAATAAAGGCCACAGGCCTCCATATGAAATTGGATTTAAACTTTCTTATTCTAGAGAATAAAATATTCTTGGCCAAACAGTATCTGTTCTAACCTCAAGTCACAGCTGAAGCAGGCTCAATGACTGATCAGCACTGACTGTTTTCTGAATCTCTGCTGATAGTTTATAGCCATATGATGTTTCCTTTGATTTCAGTAGTGACCAGTTTTCATAATGGCCCCAGGCTCTGCTTCAAGTGTTTCAGGATCTACATCTAACTTGCTGGTTTCCAGTTTTATTTGACAACAAAACTTCTATACCCATCATTACCCATATCTTTGTCACACTACCCAGTGTACATTAATATGTGATGTAAAAAAACATGAACAAAGGAAAAAAAGTGATTTAACTTACCTCATCAGGCATGTGCCCCAGTAGATTAAGTCACTTACTGATCCATGTACATCAGAAATCTTCTCACTTAGAGTACTAGCCCAAGAGTGTGTTTTCTGCAGTTCATAAAAGACACTTGTCATTCCTTATATTCTCTGCTACAAAGAGAAAGAGAAAACCTGCAACACCACCTTTGCCCAAGCAACATGAAATGATGATTACATAGAAACCAAATGTAGATTTATCTTCTAAATGAAAAGTACACATTAGGAGGATGCCAGAAGTTCTTCATACCAACTACTGAAGTTCTTGAGTATATGGATGCTAACTATTCAAAGTTGCTTTCTGTTGCCTGGCAAGAAAGCTTTGCCCCTTCTTCTATTCAGTGTGTCACATTCTTCCCTTTATCCTGTCTCTCATTTAGTTTTTCCTCATAGCACTATGCTGCCTTTCTTTCATATTATCACCAAAAGGAGCTAAAGTCAAAATTATGTATTTTTAGGGCAGTCCTGTACTATATTATGATGCCAAATTTATTTCCTTTAAGAATTGCCTTCCTTATCTAGTAAAACTGCTAGTTTTATTGGAGAAATGAAGGTTATAGATTCACAAAACTGAAGGCTTCCTACTGACAAAAGAGGTTAGGAACATAAATTACTTCATCTGTGGCTCTAGTGTTCACATTGTCTTAGGGCAAACGTGGCCAACAATGTAGTGCTTGTGCTGGGTTAGCCTTCCCATTTATTCCACAAAGTCAATTTCTTACAGGCCACCATACTTATGGGATTAAGGCTCCTGAAGTCTTCTGCCTTTCATCCATTGCTGCCAGTTTGGGGGGCTTATCCCAGAGTTGGGAGCCCTGCTTTTATGTTTCACTGAACAAAGGGACTAGACTGACAGGACTCTTTTTACAGACATCCCAAACAATAGAAATGTGTTTAACATAGCCAAGCATATATTGGAAACTATGAATTAAAATAGGATGTTTGGCATCTTCCCTTTCAAGTGATGATATTAAATTAAGGTAAGTTTTTTGTTATTTTTCTGCTGTGGAGATTGCTCTGTACAAATAAAATGCTGTTTGGCCAGTGGCTAGGCAGGAAGTATAGGTGGGACAAGAGAGAAGAGGATTCTGGGAAATAGAAGGCTGGAGAGACACCACCAGCGGCCGCCATGAAAAGCAACATGTAAAGACACCGGTAAGCCACAAGCCATGTGGCAAAGTATAGATTAATAGAAATGGGTTAATTTAAGATAGAAGAAGTAGATAACAAGAAGCCTGCCACAGCCATATAGTTTCTAAACAATGTAAGTTTCTGTGTGCTTTCTTGGTTGGGTCTGAGCGACGGTAGGACTGGCGGGTAAGAGAGATTTGTCCTGACTCTGGGCCAGGCAGGAAAACTCTAACTACATTTTTCTTTTGTTTTGCTTTGCTTTTTATGAATCATTTCAGCTCCTTCTGTTTAAAAAGGTATCTTCTAAGTGCATTAATACCTTGAATTTAACAGATGTAATGTAAATCTGTTTTTAACAAGCAACTCCAAAACTCTAAAAATAATTTTGGCAAGACCCAAAGTCAAGATGCTGTGAAGCTGGCATACAGAAGAGTAAGTTCTGAGTGTCTAGAGAGAAGATGTAGGGCATGTGTGGTAGTTTCCACATTTCACATGCATTGCTCTCCAAAGAACAGGTTGGGCAGATCAACCATTTTCCGTTCTTTAGACATGGCTTCTGTTGGGATCAGAAGACATCAAGAGAAGTGGGGGTGTCCTTAAAGCTGTGCCCATACCCTCAGTCCAAGAAGGATTGGAACAGAGAGTAGGTGCAGAGGCTTCAAGAGAAGACATGTACTTGATAGGAAAAGGACCAGAGTAGACTCATCCCGGGATGATAGTTAGCCAAAGGCTTTCTAGACTTTGGGACCTTGATTGATATAGCTGTTCTTATTCACTGTGGAGGTCAGTATTACACATCTCAACATGACTTTGATAGTCTCCAGTCCCTGGCTTTTATTAATTACCTACAATATTTCAGGTTTTTCTGTACTTTGTAAGTCCTTAATGTGGTGATGAGAATTTGAGACTTGTGAAAGTACTCAAGGGGTTGGGGATTTAGCTCAGTGGTAGAGTGCTTGCCTAGCAAGCATAAGGCCCTGGGTTTGATCCTCAGCTCAAAAAAAAAAAAAAAGAAAGAAAAAAAAAAAAGAAATAAAGTACTCAGCTCTAGAATGTAAAGTATCAAAAAAGGTCTATATTCTGTGACTCACAAAACAATAGATTCCATCACTGATCTTGGTGCTTAAACCAGGAGAGTCCAGTCCCTCTGCAAGATCCAACTCCATGTGACTTAAAGTGGATGTATATTTTAAGCCTTATTTAATTCACAGAGAAGTTGACTTAATTCAGTGTTTTTATTTCAATTAATGAAAATAGTCCTCTTTTCAACCCCAGGTTGCTTACATTTTGCTGATCTCCCCCAAGTGACCATCGGTGGAGACCAATTAATGAAGGAATGAATTCAGTTTCTTGAGACTGTGGTATTCTACAGAGCCACACTTAACCACTTTTTCCACTGAAGCATCTACACAGTGATAATGCCCAAATTTGGATGGCCAAGAAAAATTTGTATCTACAGTGTGCTTTGTGTGTTTTTGACACTGCTGTATTCTGTGTTGCCAAGTGACTTGTAACTGGTTCCAAAGTGACAGTTCTCAAAAAATTCTAGTAATTAAGTCAACTTAATTTTCTTAAACCTGGTGTCATTATAGGTCTCACATTCACCACTTTCATGTCACTGTTTTACCTGTTCATAATGGGCATAGCAAGGGTTGGGATGAGAGCCTACTTTCTTACCTCCTAAAGCACTTTCCCCATTGTTTTGCCATATACCTTGAACTGCATGATAAACTATTGAAATATCATGACTTTTCCCAGAGCAACTAGCAAGGTGTATGATGTTTTGACTAGATATTAGTGGAAAGGAAACTTAGAGATTTAAGTCCAGATATATGAACCTTAAGAAAATGTCTTCTAGCACATACCATTTAAGTACAGTATATGGAAATGTATTTGAGAAGAGAGTCACTATAATAGTTCTCTCTAAGTAGATTAGTTCAATGTCCAATGAAAGTGAACATCTTTATTCCTATATTACTATTGTACTGGATGAACTGTATACTGAGTTTTTCAAACAAGTTTTTAAAGTAGAACTTTTAAGTACAAAGCAAGAGCGTGAGGATAAAGACTTGGGTTGTTTCTCTGTAAATGTAGTTTACCATATAACGCTTTGTTTTTTAATTTAAAAAAGGTTTCAAAGTATTGCCATTCATTAGCATACTTAATGATTATGAGTGATGAGTGTATAACTCAAAATCATATACATGTATTAGTTTATCTTAACTTTTTGCCTAAATAAAAAGGGAAGGTATACACCTAAAAGATGTAATTATTTTGCATTTTTGGCCATGGGTGGGAATGGGGTGGGTATCTACTTAAGCAGTTTTTAAAAAAGAAAAAAATCACAAATATTTTTCTACTGTTATATATGAGCTTAATTTATACTAGTTTATCTCTAGTAAGGCATGCCAGAAGCTCAAGCAAGGTACCATATCAAGGGTTCTAATGTGTTGTACCTTTTATTGGTGGGTAAATCACATAGATACTTGGCACTGCTGCCATAGTTATGAACTGCTTGTAAGGATCAGATTTCACTGAGTATTTTAAGTTGTTTTACTTAAGAGTTCAATCTGGGAAGTTTGCAAATCATACTATTAATGTGTAATCTAAGCTCTTTCCAATGTATCCATGAATAATCCTGGAACAATATTGCTTGTATTCCTGTCAAAGAACAGGTTTTGTAATCTTTAAAAGAAATGGAAATTTATATAATAAAGTTTCAAGTAAACATGAAAAAAAAAGAAAATAGAACAATTAAATAAGAGGATAATTAATTTAGATGCGATTTATGTAGTGTCAATTATAAATATTATCTGATTATTTTGTGTTTTATCACTAAAAAAGTTGGTTAATATGAGTGCTAAAATACAAGTTTTAGAAAAACTTATTAAAACAGATTGGAGATATATTCAGATCCAGACAGATGAATTTAAAGGAGAACCAATTTCAGCATTGCACTATAAAGTTACAGAGGAACAGCCTTAGGTTTTCAAACTTTAATTTATCCAGTAACCTTACAGGAACTGCCAAATAAAAGATATCCTTAAGGCTGTGAAAGAGCTGAATGGACTTCTCTGCAAATGTTAGATTTGAGGAGACTCAAGGAGTGATAGTCTTATATGGCACAGATGCACCTTTGGTAAAGCAGATGACTCATGGTCAACTTGTAATAGAATTATCCCTCAAGAGTGGGGAGATTTGTTACAGCAGTCTTGGAGGTCGGTCCTCAATTGCAATGGAGGATCTGATGCAAAGATAAGGCTAAGACAATTGAACAACAAAATAGGGCTAGAGGTATGGAAATCTTGCAAGACCAACTTCTTGGAGAGGGAGATTATGATAATGCAGAAAGGCAATCACTATATAATAATCATACCCTGGCTTTATGCCGTGCTGCAGCCTTGACTGCTTATGACAGTATTGAATAGAAAAGAGAATTTAGTAATCTGCTAAAGTTATGCAGGACCCAAAAGAAACCTTCACTGATTTCTTCCAAAGACTGACTTCAGCAGTAAATAAAATGATACCAAATTCAGAAGCTATATAAATAATAATTGAATCTAAGGCTTTTGAAAATGCTAATGAGCAATGCAAAAGGGTAACAAGAATGTTAAAGGCACCCTTAGAGGAATGGATCTGAGATATAATCAATATTGAACCATGATGATGCTTGGATAGGAGAGATGATTTCCAGAGGCTTGAAGAAAAAAATGTAATGTCAATGTTTCAATTTGGTAAACAAAATCACCTAAAAAGGGATTGTAAACAAGGTTTTACTAGACACATTTATTTTAAAGAATAATCTCAACAGTGTAACACAAATTGCTAAATGGTCTCATTAAATAAAAAACCCAGAGCCAGATATTGGGCTAAAAGCTGAGAGATCAGAGGAATAGAACAAGTCACAGCCACAAGTTCTTACTGTTAGGAAATCCTAAAAGAGGGATCTACTTCCTGTATACTCATGCGTATATACCTTTCTGTGCCCTGCCATCTTACTTCCTCTCTTCACTCAACTACATCACTTCCTCTTTCCACTCAGCTTTATACTTCCTGTATGTCTGTATAGACCTCCAGTCCTCTATGATTAACTAGTGTTAAGATTAAAGGCATGTGCCACCATGCTTGCCTCTATTCCTAGTGTGGCCTTAAACTCACAGAGATCCAGATGGATCTCTGCCTCCTGAATGCTAGGATTAAAGGTGTGTACTACTACTACCTGCCCTCTATGTTTAATAAAATGGCTGGCTTTTTCCTCAGATCCCCAGGCAAGCTTTATTTCTTAGAGCAAAAATAAAATATTGCCACATTTCCCATTTTTGTCTAAAATTTTATATATATATATATATGTATATATATATATATTATAAGAAAAATGATATTCAATAAGTACAATAACTATATATAATATATACAGGCAATAATTACATCAACAATGTCTAGTCCATTTGCATTTGACAAATTCTGTGAAAATATTCCATTATCCATGCTATTTTGGTGAGTCCAAAATATATATAATTCACTTTCTATCCTAACTTGTATTTCAACCTAAAAACTATCTTTTGATATCTTTCAAAATTATACTTTACTCCTCTTTAGTGAGTTTCTTTTCTGCATTTGTTAACAAAAAAAATCTATAACTATAACTATCTAATCTTCAACTCTCTCAGAGACCTGAGAAGGAAATAATATTACATAGTTAAACAGGACATGCAAACAAGCAACTTTCAAAAAAATGTGAGGAATGACAAAAACAGTTGACTGCTTGGACAGTCACCAGAGATTTCTCTGCAATGTTGGGGTATCCATTTTTGGCCTATAGGCTTGGCATATCTGACAGACTCATCTGTGAAGCAGAATTTTCTAAAGAGTCTTCCTACCTTGTCTTGGGAAAGATGGGAAGTCCTTTCTTTCATGTCCTGCATGTCCATTTTGAGATGAAGGCACTTTCTTGCCCAGTGGCTAACTTTTGCCACAAAGAAAGTAAACTCTGTAATTTTCTTCAATGTCCATCATATTCTCTGAAGTATATTTGTGCTGCCAGGAGCAGAAATGTCTCATTGTCATAAAAAAAAGAAAAAAATCTATGTTATTAAAACATCTTAAATGCCATATTTTGATGATCTCTGAAGTGTTTGGAGATGACCTATCTAAAATATATCTCTGTTTAACCTTGAAAAGACACCTAATATGACTACAAGTTCAATTGTAATGACTATTAACTTATATTTCTTTATATCCTAATTAGTTGGTAACAATAACTTGCAAGTTCTAGCAATTCACATTACATTGTTAAATGAACTGTATAGGTATAATACCTTGAATAAGATTAGAAATATATGTACAGTGTTTTTATAACAAAATCAATCTCAAATTTGTATCCATATACATATTTTATATACAATATACAAAAATCAAAACCAATATAAAATATTTATTTTTTTATTTTTATTTTTTAACAGATCCTGCCTCAAGTTTATTTGTAAAAACAGCATGAGGTCCTGATCATCTGCAAATAGTATGTAGGTGTGTCACACCAGTCCATCTGTCTGGCAGACAGAAACCTTTTCTATGGGGCCTTCACAGGGGCCTGGGCACCTTTGGGAGCCTGAGCTGGAGCTGAGGCCTGTGCCTTGGTTTGAGCCTTGGGCTTTGGTTGGCAGAGCCTACGACTGTTGGCCATGTAGCTTCTAATCCACTTCCCAAGCTTGGGGTGGGTGATGAAAGCAAGGTGGCTGAGCTTGTGGCTGGGGCCCTTTGGCATCTTGGGCTTAACCACTTGATGGCCTCTGCACGCGCACTCACTGTTCATTGTTGGCCTGCATCTTCTTCAGGCCTTTCTTGTTGTGCTTCTTAGCAAAGCACATGTTCCTCAGGAACTTGGGGTCCACCCCCTTGAGAAATTCATATCTTTGCGACCGGGGTTTCTTGATACCATTTCTGTGCCATTTTCGAGTTTGGTTGTGTGTGGTGTGGTTCTTGGACTTGGCCATGTCAGAACTGTAACCAGCGGCTCCCAAAGCGCCTGGGACCAGAAGAGAAAGAGCATAAAATACTTAAAACTTGTAGTTACCTTTTAAAAGTAAATTCAGTAATCTACTTTTTTACCTTAACATATCTATATCCTTTCTTTTTTCTTTTCAGAGTATATTCAATAATGTACACATAATTCTCATTTCTATATCTGTTTTGGAGTAGATTCAATAATCTACCTTTTATATTGTCATATCCTTATCTTTTTTTGCTTCTAAACAAGGACTCTAAATCTAATCTCCTTTGCCTAGCATTTTTTCCTGACCATTATCAATTAACAACTTGTGACAAACCATCCTAAAGAATGACAATTATCCATAACCCATTGAATGACAAAAACCACCCACTTCACCTCTTGGGGATGTGGGCATCATGTTCTTAAAATTACTTCCTGCTGTCTGGGGGTGGGTGAAGGCTTCTTTAGGGGATCCTGAAAAGAAAAAAAAATTGGGTTAATTGTCAAGTGAGGTAGCTGTATCATTCATTGTTCAGTCTCTGAATAATGTGAAAATGCAGGGCTTGTCTCAAGACCTTGCTTTGAGTAGTCTGTGAAGCTGGATCATCTCAGCCAGCCATTTCAAAATTGTACTGAGCAGTTTGTAGTCCAAAGCTAGTCTTTGGGTAGTGTTTGTCAGCTTAGTGGCATTATTACCATCCTGATGGAATCTGTATTGTGTGGCCCCATCATCTTGATGAAGACTCCAAAGTCATTAGCGATCATGGTTCCCTGCAGAAAACTGATAGAAACTTAAACCTGAAATCATGTACAGAAAACTAGATGAAGCCATTTTTCTAGGATTAGTTAGTATTCTATATAACCATTAATATCATGACAAAAAATAAATACATTAATCTCATATATTTTGATAAAAAATTTATATCTTAAGAAAACTTAAGAGTCAAAATAGATCCAAAGAACTATGAGATTAGTGGCAATAGAATAAACCCTTAATTTTTGTTTTCCTCTGTCCCATATCATATGGTTCTTCGGACATGATACAGAGATTTTGTATTTGCCTCTTAACAAGCATGCTTGGGCTTAGAGGAAGAGAGAGCCATGCTCCAACTCCAAAGACAGCTTTAATTTTTAGTTGAACTGATACTACATAAAGATAATTTGTGTTATGTGTCTGTAGAGAACAGCAGAAACAAACATTTAGGAAGACTTATGAAATTTTATTCTGTTAGATATGTGATATACCAATAGGCCAATTAACTCTTTTTTCTTGGACATTTTTTTCTGGATGATTTGTCCTTTTTCTTCAGATGTCTCATTTGTTCAGTGTTCTTCAGATTCCTTAGCCTTCATTCCCCTGAAAGACAAGACCAAAAATAAAACAAACAAACAAAAAACCCTTCCCCAACCCTAACTTTGGGGAGGTTTTCTTTTGGCAAGTTATATCTGATTAAATGAAAAGCATTTGTTAGTGGTATAAGTTAGTTTAAATTGAATGGTAATGCTGGTTGATAAACTATCACCTCTTCTAATTAAGATGTCTCTCTTATTCAAATTGAAACTTTATCAATTTTGATGGTATCTATAGCTTTTATTCTCCTGTAGAAACAAATGCAAAACCTCATCCCCAATGTAATACATATCCTGTTTCCCATTCTGAGGTCAGCACATCCTTAAAGTATGTAGGTTGATTTAATTTAATTCTATAGATTTCTTTCTCTCATCCAATGTCTTTCCAAAGCTGTTGTTCCTTTCTCATTAGCACTGACAAAATTCAAAGCTATTGGAGCATTATGTAATCTATTTCTGGGGTGTTTGTTATCCTTTTCTATTTATCTAGCATATCCTTTGGAGTTCAATTTGAACTTCTATGACTGCTCGGCCTGTAGGATAGTGTGGTATACCTGTAATAAGAAAAAAAATGTTTCATTTTACCAGAATCATGTGCTGGAGCATTGTCAGTTTTAATTTGTACAGGTATACCCATGATGGCTATAACTTTTAGCAAATGCATGACTACATATTTTAATTTTTCAAATTCTACAAAATGAAACACATCCATCTTCCAGATTTCATTCCTTGGAGTACCCTTTGGGTCACACCCTGTTGGTAGTGGAGTTTGTTTATAAAAAGAATGAGTAGGACATTTCCTTATAATATCCTTGACTTGTTGTCAGGTTATAGAAAAATCCTTTTTTAAACCCTTACTATTGACATGATGTTTTTTATGAAATTCTGAGGGCTCCAGCACTTTTCCTATCAACAGTTGATTGATCTCATCATTACCTTGTGCTAGAGGGCCTAGCAGACCCATATGGGATGGGATGTGAATTTTTTATATAAGGGATGATTCATATTCATTCCTATTCCTGATTGTATCTTGTAACTAAATAAATAGTGAAATTAAGTTCTGCTCATCAGGGATAAACATTGCTGTTTCAATATGTAAAACCATCAGAACAGCATATAATTCTGATTTTTGGATGGAATTATAAAGACTTTGAATCACTTTACTTAAATTTTCTGATTTGTACCCTGCCTTACATTGTTTATTTGCACCTGTATAAAATATAGGGGTTCCAGATATTGGTGTTTTCCATAAAATGAGAGGCAGCATCCAGTTAGCTTGCTGTATAAGTTTAATTCTATTGCTTTGGGAATATTTCTTGTTAATCTCTCCAAAAAAATTACTGCATGTTCATTGCCAAGGTTCACTTTATGGCCATAATTTGTCAATTTCATCATTAGTTAAAGGTACAACAATTTCTTCTATGTCTATTCCTGCTAATTGATGAAGTCTCAATTTTCCTTTTAAAATCAACTCAGAGATACTTTCCACACAAGTTTTTAATTCTATACTCTGTTTATTTGGTAGAAATATCCATTGCAATGTAATATCTTACCACTGCATTAAAATTCCTGTAGGAGAATGCTTAGAGGGTAAAACAACCAAAATACAATCAAGCTTTGGATCCACACCATCCATATGTGTGTCCTATATTTTCTTTTTGGGGGTAGGTGTGGGGGTTCAAGACAGGGTTTCTCTATATAGTTTTGATTCCTTTCCTGGATCTCCCTCTGTAGACCAGGCTGGCTTCCAACTCACAGAGATCTGCCTGGCTTGGCCTCCCAAATTCTGGGATTAAAGGCAGGAGCACCTGGCTGCATCCTGTATTTTCTTTTCCACCAAAGTCAGTTCTCTCTCAGCTTCAGCTCATAATTCTCATGGACCATGTAAGTCCTTGTCACCCTGTAAGATTTTGAACAGCTTACTCAGTTCGTCATTTTTCACTCTAGCAGCAATCTATAAATAGGAAATGTTTCTGAAATCTTTGAAAGTCATTAAGAGTCCATATTCAGTCCCCTATAATTTGCACCTTTTGAGGTCTAATTTTTAGTAGACCTATTTTATATTCTAAATAATTGATAGAATCTCCTCTTTGTATCTTTTCAGAAACAATTTGTAATTTCCAACAAGGCAAATTTTTCTTTACTTCTTAAAACATTCTTTCTAAAGTATATACATTTGAATCAGCTAGTAAAATGTCATCCATGTAATAATAAATTATAGATTTGGGGAATTATTTACATATTATTTCCAATGGCTATCATACAAAATATTGGCAAAAGGTTGGGCTATTTAACATTCCCTGTGGGAGAACCTTACATTGATATCGCTTGGCTGGCTGGGAATTATTATAAGTAGGTACTATGAAGACAAGTCTTTGTCTTTTTCTTATAAGAGTATTGAGAAGAAATGATCTTTTAAATCAATAAATATAAGAGGCCACTCTTTAGGTAACAGAGTACTCAAAGGAATTCTAGAGAGCCTATTGACTGAATTGCCTTGGTAATTGTTAAATGCACTTAAATCTGTTACTATTCTTCACTTACCAGATTTCTTTTTAATAACAAATACAGGAGAATTCCAAGGGCTGGCTAATTCTTTAATATGCTAAGCATTTAACTGCTCTTGTACCATCTGTTCTAAGACCTATTGTTTCTCTATTGTTAAAGGCCATTGCTGAATCCAAACAGGCTTGTTGGTTGACCATTTTAAAGCTAGAGCTGTTGGTGTCTTTGAAAAATCAGCAGATCATTCTTGAACGATCTGGATGGTCTGTGACTGTTCTTTATAATACCTTCTAATATTTTTCTCAGAAACATATGTTAGTTTATGGCTTGTTTCTGTGGTTTGAAGAATGTTAACTTGGGTATTCCATTGTTGTAATAAATCATGGTTTCATAAATTCACAACTATATTAGCCACATATGGCTTTAATTTTCTGCTCTGTCCTTCTAGCACTATGCATTCAACCCATCTCTTGCTCTCTATTTCACTAGAGGTAATATTCTAATCTTTAATGGCTAATTTGGATGCCAAGATTCTGGTGCAATTATTGTTATATTTGCCTCTGTGTCCATAAGACCTTCAATAAGGACATCATTTATTCATATTTTTAATTTTGCCAAAAAATTTCCTTTATGGTTTCTCCTGAACTTTGTTTTCTCTGCTATAGATGTTCTACCACCCCAAGCAGTATGTTTTTTTTACAATAGGCATTAGGTTATTTAATTGCTCTGAAAAGGGGTTTCTTCTATGATGGCAGGAAAGGTCTGAACTGAATTTGTCATGGGGATCTGTGAGAGGCCCCTTAGGGATTTTTCTAATGTCAAAGACAAAGGATTACCTTGTCTGTCCCTTGTTAATCTTCATTAGTTAGTCCAGTGTTTACCTTTAACACACCTTCTGCATAATCCAGAGGGAAGGGGAATTCTGTTGCCATTGTTCCCTGAAAAATCATTGTTTCTAGGAATGTCTTCTTTATAGTCCCTTTTTAGGTGACCTTGTTTACCGCAATTAAAGCATCTGACATTACTATTTTTCTTCAAACTTCTAGAAATCACCTCTTCTATCCAAGTATCATGGTCATGAGATTCAATATTAATTGTATCTCAGTTCCATTCCTCCAAGGGTGCTGATCCTACCTTTAACAGCCTAATTGCTCTTTTGCATTGTGCATTAGCATATTCAAAAGTCAGAGATTCAATTATAATCTGTATAGCTTCCAAACTTGGTATCATTCCATTTACTGCTGAAGACAGCCTTTGTAAAAAATCTGTGAAGGTTTCTTTTGGACCCTGTATAATTTTGTAAATGACTTAATTTTCTTTCTTACTTCTTCAGTTCTGTCTCAAATATTCAAAGCTGCCATTCAGCATAAAATTAGGGTGTGGTCATCTTATAGAGATTGTCTTTGTATTTCAGTATAATGTCTTCTCCAAGAAGTTGATCTTGGGGAACTTCCATACCCCTAACCCTACATTTTTGTTTTATAGTCTTAGCCTCCTCTTTCTACTAGGTTCTCCATTGTAACTGGGTTCTAGACTCTAAAACTGCTGTAACCAAATCTTTCCAGTTTTGAGGGAATATTCAATTACAAGTTGACCATGAGTTTAACATCTGCTTTACATATGAAGAATGCATGCCATATGAGACTATAGCTTCCTTGAATCTCCTCAAAACTAACATTTGCACAAGAGACCAATCAGCTTCTATATAGCCTTGAGCATTTGGGAGTTCTTGTAAGGTTACCAGATAAATTAAGGTTGGCTATTTGAAAACCTAGGCTGTTTCTCTGTAACCATATAATGTAATGCTGAGATAGGTTCACCTTTAAATTCTTCTGTCTGGGTCTGAATATCTCTATGATCTGTTTTAACAAGTTTTTCTAAAACTTTTATCTTGACACTCATATTAACCAACCTTTTTAATGATAAAACAAAAATGATCAAACAAATAATATTCATAATTGATGTTATGTAAATACCATCAACATTAATTGTCCCCCTCATTTAATTGTTCCATTTTCAGACCACCTAATGTGCTATCAAACTGAGACCAAATTTCCTCCATTGACAAAATGTTTTGCATTTTTTAATGTGGGGGAAAATTCTCTTTTAACTAATTTCTCCCTTTGAGATATCTTAATTGACTCACTAAGTCTGCCTACTACATAGAATAGTAGAAGCCCGGGGGAGTTTCACAGCAACTACCTAGCATGGTAGCAGTCCAAGATGGGGATCCAGATAGAGTCCACAACCCACCAGGAGAGAAGAAGCCAAAGAGACTCCAGCCCACATGGTGTGGAGATGCCAGCCAAGTGCAGCTTGGGCCTGAGCCCCAGGCAAGTGGCTTTTTTGTGAATTCATGCCACAAACATTGGGTCACCAAAAGTAACACAAATTGCTAAATGATCTTACTGGTAAAAATCCCAGAGCCAGATATTGGGGTAAAAGCAGAGAGATCAGAGGAATATAACAAGTCACAGCTAGAAAATCCTCAGCCAAAGAGAGGTCTACTTCCTGTATACTCATGCCTATATATTTCTGTGCCCCTGTTCCCAGTGTGGCCTTGAACTCACAGAGATCTAGGTGGATCTCTACCTCCTGAATGCTAAGATTAAAGATGTGTGCCACCACTGCCTGTCCTCTAAGTTTAATATAGTGGCTGGCTTTTTCCTCAGATCCCCAGGCAAGCTTTATTTCTTAGAGCACAAATAAAATATCATCACACAACTGAATGCACCTCTCTTCTGGAGTACACAGAAGGTGTGGCAAAGGCATATATTGGACTAATGAATGTAGATTAACAAGAAACAATCAAAGTAACCCTTTGCTATCAGGAATCACCTTGAGAAGACTATTACAGGCCCCCACATCAAATTTGGTTCAATTGTTTCCTGTCATCATGGAGGAAACTCCTTCCCAGAGCAATTAAAGAACCTAATACCTATTGAAAGAAACCATACCACTCTGGATGATAGAACAGCTATAGAAGAAAGAACAAAAAATATAGGAGAAACAATAAAACAAATATTTTGGCAAACTCAATAAATGAACAAAGACCAAAATTTAAAATACAAATAAATAACCTTGTCATTGAGGTCTTGAAGCCACAGGTCTACATTTAGCAACAATTGTACCAGAATCTTGGCATTCAAAATGGCTTCTTCAGAAGGTAAATGTTCAGCTTTTAGGGATTGGAACACTATCTCAGGTAAAACAGAGCTTGATGTGTGTCAAATGTATAGGGCCAGAAGGACAGAGATGGAAATTAAAGCCATGTGTGTTTAATATAGCAATGAATTTATGGGGACATGATTTGTTACAACAATGAAATATCCAGATTAACATTCCTCCAGTCTCAGAAACAAACCATAAATTAATGTATAATTCTGGGCAAAATATTAGAAGGTATTATGAAGAACAGTCACCAACCATTCAGGTTGTACAAGAACAGGGCATAGCACTTGCTGATCTTTCAAAGGCACCAACAGCCCTACCTTTAAAATGGTTAACAGATAAACCTGTATGGGTTCAGCAATGGCTTTTAACATTGGAGAAACTGCAGGGCTTAGAACAGCTGGTACAAGAGCACAGCAAAATGCTCAACATATTGAAGAATCAACCAGCCCTTGGAATTCTCCTATATATCTTATTAAAAAGAAATTTGGAAAATGGAGAATGGTACCACTAAGAACTGTTAATAAGGTGATTCAGCCAGTGGCCTCTGTACAGTCTGGAATTCCCTTGCCTTCTCTTTTACCTGAAGGATGGCCTTTTATAGTTATTGATTTAAAAGATTGTTTCTTAACTATATGAGGAAAAGACAGAGAACAATTTGCTTTCATAGTGCCTACTTATAATAATTCTTGGCCTTTTAAGAGATATCAGTGGAAGGTTCTCTAACAGGGAATGTTAAATAGCCCCACCCTGTACCAATATTTTGTATGACATACATTGGAATAATAAGTAAGCAATTTCCTCAATCTATAGTTTACCATTTAATGGATGACAGCTTACTAGTTGATTCAAATGTAGATACTTTAGAAAGATTGGAGAAGTAATGAAAATTTTGCATTGTTTGAGATTCCAAATTGCTCCTAAAAATAAAAAGAGGAGATTCTATTAACTATTTAGGATATAAAATAGGGCTACAAAAATTACACCTCAAAGGTTTCAAATTAGGAGAAATTGATTGCAAACACAATGATTTTCGAAGATTGCTAGGAGACATGTCCCATCAACTTGCACTATTGGAGTAGAAAATCAAGAACTGATTAATTTGTTCAAAACCTTAAATGGTGACAAGGACTTAAATAGTCCAGGAGAATTGTCAGCTGATAATTTTCTTTCAGTTTGTTTATATGGTAAATTACATTGACAGATTTTTGTATGTTAAACCATCTCTGAATCTCTGGGATAAAGCCTACTTGATTATGGAAAATGATTCTTTGATGTGTTCTTGGATTTGGTTTGCCAGTATTTGATTGAATATTTTTGCATCAATGTTCAGGAGGGAGATTGGTCTACAATTCTCTTTCTTCGTTGTGTCTGTGTGCTTTTGGTATAAGGGTAACTGCAGCCACATAAAAAGAGTTTGGCAAGGTTGCTTCTGTTTCTATTGTGTGGAACAATTTGAAAAGTATGGGTATTAATTCTTCTTTGAAGTTCTAGTTGATTTCTGCTATGGAACCATTTGGCTCTGAGCTTTTTTTTGGTTGGGAGACTTTAAATGAGTGGTGGTGGTTGTGTGTGTGTGTGTGTGTGTGTGTGTGTGTGTGTGTGTGTGTGTGTGTCCGTGTCTGTGTGTCTGTGTCTATGTGTCTGTGTGTAGGATTCCCTTCTTTGTGATTTGTTGTGTGAGGTTATCTATTGACTATTTCTTTGTAGGTGCACATAACTTCCTTGGTTGGAGTTTTCTTTCTGGTACTTTTTGCAGGGCTGGGTTTGTAGATAAGTATTGTTTAAATCTGGTTTTATGCGAAATATCTTGTTTTCTCTGTCATTGGTTATATAAAGTTTTGCCACACAGAGCAGTCTGGTCTGGCATCCCTGGTCTCTTAGTGTCTGCAAAACATCTGTCCAGACCTTCTGGCTTTCATAGTCTCCATCAAGAAGTCAGGTGTAATCCTGAGAGGTTTGCCTTTATATGTTACTTGGTCATTTTCTTTTGCAGCTCTTAATATTCTTTCTTTATTATGTATGTTTAGTGTTTTGATTATTTTGTGGCAATGGGACTTTTTTGCTCTAGTCTATTGGTGTTCTGTAAGCCTCTTGTATCTTCATAGGCATGTCTTCCTTTAGGTTGGGAACGTTTTCTTCTACTAATTTTTAAATATATTTTCTGTGCCCTTGAGCTGGAATTATTCTTCTTCTCTCCCTATTTGTAGTAGAACAGTTCCATAGGGTTGAGGAAATTGGCTCAAAGCAGTTGCTAAGGCATGCACATAACATACTTCCTAATGAGCCAATTTGGAGACTGCCTACCAACAAGTGCTGTCAGATGATTACTGTCAGAGTTCCTGATCATGCAGAGTCTGCCTGAGGGCCCAGAAGAAGACTCTTTCAGAGTTCCTAATCACTGTTAGAGTGCTGATCATGCCCAGCCAATGAAGGGTGACCACACAATGCCACCAGTTTGGTACACAGCTTGGGTGCTGGGAGAAAGGTATATAAGGCCTTCACCAGCTGCTCCAGTTGCTATCCAGCAGGGAAGACTCCTGTGGGCAGGCTCCCCCACAAAATCTTCCATTGGACCCTAAAATCTACAAGACCCATGCCTTACCTCAAACCTACCCATCCCCCTGTAATGCCAGTGGCTTCCTGAGACACAGAATCTGCAAGCTCTCATTGGACCAAGAGGTGAGTGACTCTTCTCTCACCCAGAAATTCCTGCCTCTAGGATCTAGACCCCAGAAAACCACATTTAATCACTGCCCCAATTGTCAGCCAGCAGGGAAGAAGCCTGCAGGCAGGCTCCCCCACCAAAAACCTCCCATTGGACATTGCAATCTATAAGACCCATACCCTACCCCAAACCTACCCTGTGATGTCAGTGGTTTCCTAAGATATAGAATCTGTCAGCTCTCATTGGACAAAGAGTGGCTCCCTGAGACATAGACTCGGCCAACTCCAATTAGACCAAAAGCTAATATTGGACCCAGAGTTGCCCCCAAGACACAGAAACAGCAAGCACAGATTGGACCAAGCGCAGCTCACTCAGACACAGGTACCTCTTCTACCTATTGGAGAAAGAGATAGGTAGATGACAGTGCAAAAATACGTACAACAACATAAAAAAACAATATGACATCACCAAAACCTAGTGGTTCTACAACAGCAAGGCCCAAACATTATAACATAGAAGAAACAGAAGGAAAAAACCTTAAAAATAACTTTATGGAGATGATAGAGGCCTTTAAGAGGAAATTAAAAATTGTCTAAAAGAAATTGAGGAAAAGACAAACAAAAAATTGAAAGAAATCAATGAATCCCTTAAAGAAAGCAAAGAAAACCATGACAAAGCAATTAAACAGGTGAAGAAAATAGTTCAAGACCTGAAAATTGAAATAGAAACAATGAAGAAGACTCAAACCAAAGGCATGCAGGAAATAGAAAATCTGAGTAAATGAACAGGTGTGGTGGTATTGTGTTCCCCAAAAATATTGTGCAGGCTAGTAAACTTATCTGGGATTAGAGAACAGGATGGCCACAATATTAAACATGATGATAGGCAGTGGTAGCACACACCTTTAATCCTAGCATTCCAGAGACAGAAATGCCTCTGGATCTCTGAGTTCAAGGCCACATTAGAAACAGCCAGGCATGGTGACACGTGCCTTTAATCCCAGGGAGGGACAGCAGAAAGTAGAAAGATATATAAGGCATGCAGACTGGACACTAGAAGCATTTGGCTGGTTAAGCATTAAGGCTTTGGAGCAGCACAGTTCAGCTGAGATTCATTTTGATGAGGACTCAGAAGCTTGCAGTCTGAGGAAACAAGACCAGCTGGGGAACTGGCAGGTGAGGTAGCTGTGGCTTGTTCTGTGTCTCTGATCTTCCAGCATTCACCCCAATAATTGGCCTCAGGTTTGTTCTTATTAATAAGAGCTGTTAAGATTCCTGCTACAAACAGGAACTATAGATGCAAGCATAACCAACAGAATATAAGAGAGAGAAGAGAGAATCTCTGGCATAAAAGATACAATAGAGGAAATAGATTCATCACTCAAAGAAAACATCAAAGCCAAAAAAGTCATAACACAAAATGTTTAAGAAATCTGGGACACCATGAAAAGGCTAAACCTAATAATAACAGGGATAGAAGAAGGAGAAGAATACCAACTCAAAGTCACAGAAAATGTATTCAACAAAATCATGGAGGAAAACTTTCCCAACTTAAAGAAGGAAATACCTATGAAGAAGCTTATAAAAGACCAAATAGGCTGTCTCCTCACTACATAATACTTAAACCACTAAACATACAGAATAAAGAAAGAATATTAAGAGCAGCAAGTGGAAAAGGTCAAGTGACTCACAAAGGCAGACCCATCAGAGTAACACCCAAATTCTCAGTGTAGACTTTGAAAGCCAGAAGGTCCTATACAAATGTAATGCAGCCAAAATAGACCATGGGTGCTAGCCCAGACTACTATACCCAGCAAAACCTTCAATCACAATAGACAGAGTGAACAAGACATTCCAAGACAAAATCAGATATAAATGATAGCTATCCACAAATTCAGACTGACAGAAAGCAATAGAAGGAAAACTCCAACCTAAGAAAGTCAGCTGCACCTACAAAAACACAGGCAATAGATAATCCCAGAGCAGAAAATCCCAAAGAATAGAAATACACACAAACTACCATAAAAAGGTAACAGGAATTAACAATCACTGGTCATTAATATCCATTAATATCAATGGACTCAATTTGCCTATGAAAAGACATAGACTAACAGAATGGATACAAAAACAGAATCCATCCTTCTGCTGTACACAAGAAACACACCTCAACTTCACAGACAGACACTACCTCAGAGTAAAAGGCTGGGGAAAGATTTTCCAGTCAAATAGACTTAAGAAGCAAGCTGGTGTAGCTATCCTAATATCTAACAAAATAGACTCCAAAGTAAAAGAAGTCAAGAAGAACATTACATATTCATCAGAGGAAAAATCCACCAAGATAAAGTCTCTATTCTGAACATTTATGCCCAAATTACAAGGGTACCCACATATGTAAAAGAAACATTACTAAAGCTTAAATCAAACATCAAACCCCACACATTAATAATGGGAGACTTCAATACCCGATTCTCACCAGTGGACAGATCTGCCAAACAGAAACTTAACAGAGAAATAAGGGATCTAACAAATGTTATGACTCAAATGGACTTAATAGATAGCTACAGAATATTCCACCCTAACAAAAAAGAATATACCTTCTTCTCAATACCCCATGGAACCTTTGCTAAAATTGACCACATACTGGGTCACAAAGCAGATCTCAACAGATACAAAATAATTGGGGGCTGGAGAGATGGCTCAGAGGTTAAGAGCACTGACTGCTCTTCCAGAGGTCCTCATTTCAATTCCCAGCAACCACATGGTGGCTCACAACCATCTATAATGAGATCTGGTGCCCTCTTCTGGCCTGCACTCATACATGCTGTATACATAATAAATAAATAAATCTTAAAAAAAAAAATGGAGTAACCTCCTGTATTTTATCAGACCACCTTAATTTTAAAGCTAGATTTCAACAACAACAAAAATTACAGAAAGTCTATAAACACATGAAAACTGAATAATGCCCAATTGAATCACCAATGGGACAGAGAAGAAATGAAGAAAGAAATAAAAGAATTCCTAGAATTCAATGAAAATGAATGTACAACCTAACCAAATTTATTGGACACTATGAAAGCAGTGATAAGAGGAAAATACCCACATAAAGAAGTTGGAGAATTCTCACACTAGTGACTTAACAGTACACCTGAAACTCTAGAACAAAAAAAAAAAAAAAAGCAAAGTCACCCAGGAAAAATAGATGCTAGGAAATAATCAAATTGAGAGCTGAAATCAATAAAATAGAAACAAAGAAAACAATACAAAGAAACAAAGAGTTGGCTCTTTAAGAAAATCAACAAGATAAACAAGCCCTTATCCAGACTAACCAAAAGGCAGAAGGAGAGCATCTAAGTTAACAAAGTCAGAAATGAAAAGAGATATAACAACAGACAATGAGGAAATCCAGAGAATCATCAGGTCATACTTCAAAATCCTGTACCCCACAAAATTGGAAAATCTAAAAGAAATGGGCAATTATCTGGATGGGTACCACATACCAAAGTTAAATCAAGACCAGATAAACTATTTAAATAGACCAATAACCCCTAAGGAAATAGAAACAGTCATTAAAATCTCCCAACCAAAAAAAAGTACAGGATCAGATTGTTTCAACACAGAATTCTACCAGAATTTCACAGAAGAGCTAATACCAATACTCTTCAAATTGTTCCACACAATAGAAACGGAAAGAACATTATCAAACTCTTTTTATGAGGCTACTGTTACTCTTGTCCCCAAACCACACAAAGATGCAACAAAAAAGGGAGTTACAGACCAATATCCCTCATGAACATTGATGCAAAAATACTCAATAAAATACTGACAAACTGAATCCAAGAACACATCAAAAAAATTATCGATTATGATCAAGTAGGCTTCATCCCAGAGATGCAGGAATGCCTCAACATACAAAAATATGTCAATATAAACAAACTGAAAGAAAAAAGTCACATGTTCATCCCATTCAATGCTGAAAAAGCCTTTGACAAAATATGATAAAAGTCTTGGGAATAACAGGATTACAAGGAACATATCTAAACATAATAAAGGCAATTAACAGCAAGCTGATAGCTAACAAATTAAATCATGAGAAACTCAAAGCAATTCCACTAAACTCAGGAAAACAAGGCTGTCCACTCTTCCCAAGTCTATTCAATATAGTACTCAAAGTTCTAGCTAGAGCAATAAGACAACAAAAGGAGATCAACAGGATACAAATTGTAAAGGAAGAAGCCAAACTTTAACTATTTGCAGATCATATGATAGTATTCATAAGTGACCCTAAAAATTCTACTAGGGAAGTCTTACAGCTGATAAACACCTAAGTAATGTGACAGGATACAAGATTAACTATAAAACAACAACAACAACAACAAACAAACAAACAAACAAAAAAACAGTAGCTCTCCTCTATACAAATGGTAAGTGGGCTGAGAAAGAATTCAGAGAAATATCACCCTTTACATTAGCCATAAACAATATGAAGTACCTTGGATAACTCTAACTAAGCAAATGAAAGACTTATATGATGAGAAAATTAAGTCTCTGAAGAAAGAAGTTGAAGAAGATATCAGAAGATGCTCAGGGATAGGTAGAATTAACATAGTAAAAGTGGAAATCTTTACAAAAGCAATCTATAGATTCAATGCAATCCCCATCAAAATCCTAACACAATTCTTCACAGACCTGGAAAGAACAATACTCAATTTCATATAGAAAAACAAAAAAATCCAGGAGAGCTATACTGTACAATAAAACCACCTTTGGAGACATCACCACCCCTAACCTCAAGTTCTACCATAGAGCTATAGTAATAAAAACAGCTTGGTATTGGCATAAAAACCAACATGTGGACTAATGGAATTGAATTGAAGTCCCTGACATTAACCCACACACCTATGAACACCTGATTTTTGACAAAGAAGCCAAACTGTAAAATGGAAAAAAGAAAGCATCTTCAGCAAATGGTGTTAGCATAAATGGAAGTCAACATGTAGAAGATTGCAAATCACACTGCACAAATCTCCATGCCAAGTGGATCAAAGACCTCAACATAAAACCAGTTACACTGAACCTGACAGAAGAGAAAGTAGGAAATAATCTTGAATGCATTGGAGTGCAGGAGACTACTCCCTGAATACAACAGAAGTAGCACAGACACTGAGCAGCAATTAATAAATTAGACCTCCTGAAACTGAGAAGCTTCTGTAAGGTAAAGCACATGGTAAATAAGACAAAATGACAGCCTACAGAATGGAAAAAAGCTCTTCACAAACCCAACATCTGACAGAAGGCTGGTTTCCAAAATACATAAGGATTTCAAGAAACGAGACATCAAAATACAGAACAATCCAATTAAAAAAGTAGGCTACAGAGCTAACCAAAGAATTCTCAACAGAAGAATTTCAATTGGCTAAAAGACATTTAAGGAATTGTTCAGCATCCTTAATTACCAGGGAGATGCAAATCAAAACGACTCTGAGATACCATCTTACACCTGTAAGAATGGCTAAGACCAAAAACACTGAAGACAGCTTATGTTGGAAAGGATGTGGAGCAAGGGAACCACTGTTGGTGGGAGTGCAAACTGGTACAGCCACTTTAGAAATCAGTATGGTAGTTTCTCAGAAAATTGGGAATCAATCTTACTCAAGACTCAGCTATACCACTTTTTGGTATATAACCAAAGAATGCTCAATCTTACCACAAGGACACAATGCTCAACTATGTATATCAGTATTATTCATAATAGCCAGAAGCTGGAAACAACCCAATTGCCCCTCAACTGAAAAATGGATTAAGAAAATGCAGTACATATACACAATGGAGTGCTACTCAGCATTAAAAAAAAACCAATGACATCATAAAATTTGCAGGCAAGTAGATGGTACTAAAATATATCCTGAATGAGGTAACCCAGATTCAGAAGGACAAACATGGTATATACTCATTTATAAGTGGATACTAGATGCAAAGGATATCCAGACTACAATCCACAGCTTCAGAGAAGCTAGCTAGCAAGGAAGACCCAAAGAGGGAGGCATGGATCATCCTGGGAAGGGGAAATTGATGAGAACTCCATGAGTAAACTGGTGATGAGGGGGAATAATGGAGGGTAGGGGGTGGGGCATGAAAATGGCATTGTTAAGCTGGAGCAGGGATGGAGTGGAAGAGCAATGAAAGGTGTATCATGATAGAGGGAGACATCATGAGGATAGGGAGAAACTGGGTGCCAGGAAAGTTCCCAGGAATCCACAAGGATGACCCTATCTTACACACTAGCAATAGTGGAGAGGATACCTGAACTGGTGTACTCTAGTAATCAGATTGGAAAATACCCTGTCATCATAGAGCTTTTCTCCAATAACTGATGGATGCAGATGCAGAGATTACAGCCAAACACAAGACCAGGCTTCAGAATTTCAGGTGAAGAGAGAGAAGAGGGATTCTATGAGTAAGGGACATCAAGATCATGATGGGGAAACCTACCAACACAACCAAACCAAACTAGTGGGAACTCATGAAATTTAGACTATCACCTGTGGAGCTCGGGACTGGGCTAGGCCCTCTGCATAAGTGAGACAGCTTGATCTACTTAAGAGGCCCCTTGGCAACAGGATCAAGATCCATCCCTGATGCATGAACTGGCTTTTTGGAGCCCACTACCTATGGTGGGACACCTCAAACAGCCTTGATGCAGGGGGAGTGGCTTGGACCTGCCTTTACTGATTATACCAAGCTCTGCTGACTGCCCATGAGAGGCCTTACCTTCCTGTAGGAGGGAATGGGGAGTGGGTGGGTGGGGGAAGGTTTGAGGGGTAGGAGGAGAAAAGAGGAGGATCTGTGATTGGTATATAAAATGAATAAATAAATTTCTAATAAAAAAAGGCCTTCTCTATTATTGAATAAACAAGTCCGCTGTTTGCCAAAAACTGACTCCTGGAGTTTGTGTTGCTGATGTCATTCTTTTTCACCCCTCCCACAATGCCCTTAGAAACTAGCAACACCTATTATTCTTAGATTTTGTCTTTTCATAGTGTCCCAGATTTCCTGGATGTTTTAAGAATTTGTTAGATTTAACATTTTCTTTGACCAATTAACCTATTTCCTCTATCATATCTTCAACACCTGAGATCCTTTTTTCCATCTCTTGTATTCCATTGGTTATGTTTGCATCTGTAGTTCAAGTTTATTTACTCAGATTTTTCTTTTCCAGAATTCCCTTGGTTTGTGGCTTTTTTTTTTTTTAATTGCCTCTATTTCAATTTTCTGGTCTTGAACTCTTTCCTTCATGTGTTTTTTCTTGGCTTTCTTTATGGGATTTATTGATTTTTCCCAAGTTTTAGTTTGTCTCTTTTTCTACCTCTTTAAGGGAATTTTTCATTTCCTTTTTAAGGCTCTCTATCATCTTCATAAAGTTATTCTAAGGTTGTTTTCTTCTTCATCATCTGTGTTGGGATGTTTAGGTCTTGCTGTTGTAGAATCACTGGTTTCTGGTGGTGTCATATTGCTCTTTATGTTGTTGAATGTATTTTTACACTGCTGTCTACATAGTTCTTCCTCTAATCTGTACAGGTAGAGCCTGCTCCTCCTGGAGTCTCTCTTTCTCCAAGTGGAGCAGGTGGGGCCTGTGGCTCCAGAGGTCACTGTTGCCTGGAGGGAAAGTAGAGGGAGGGGGATGCTGCTGCCCAGTCTAGGGCTGTAATGGGTGGTTGAGGGGCATGGTATGTGCCCCCAGGATATAAAGACTAGGAAGCTGGGCTCTTCAGCCAGGAGCTCAGACTGGCCTCTTCTTCCAATTGGTGCAGTTGGAGCATGTTGGTGGTCAGTATTTTATTGAGTATTTTTGCATCAATGTTCATAAGGGAAATTGGTCTGTAATTCTTTGTTAAATTTTTGTGTGGTTTGGCTGTCATGGTAACTGTGCCCTCATATAATGAATTTGGCAATGTTCCTTCTGTTTCTATTTTGCTGAATAATTTGAGGAGTATTGGTATTAGGTCTTCTTTGAAAGTCTTGAAGAGTCTTGTACTAAAACTCTCTGACCCTGTGCTCTTTTGGTTGACAGAGTTTTAATGACTACTTCTATTTCCTTATGGGTTATAGGTCTATTTAAATTATTTATCTGACCTTGATCTAACTTTGGTAAGTTGTATTTACTGAGAAAATAGTTATTTTAGATTTTTCAATTTGGTAGAGTAGAGGTTTTAGTATATGACCTAAAGATTCTTTGGATTTCCTCAGTGTCTGTTGTTATGTACCCTTTTTACTTTCTCATTTTGTTAATTGGATAATTCTTTCTATGTCATTTAGTTAATTTGGACAAGTGTCTGAATATCTTCTCTATTTTCCTCAAAGAACCAACTCTTTGTTTCATTGAGTCTTGTTCTCTTTATTTCTATTTTATTAATTTCAGCCCTCAATTTATTTCCTGCCATCTACTCCTCTTAATTGTGTTGCTTCTTTTTGTGCTAGGGCTTTCAGATGGCTCTTATGTTGCATGTATAACATCTCTGCATTTTCTTTATGAAGGCACTTAGTGCTAAGAACTTTCCTCTTATAATCACTTTTTTATTTTCCATATATTTGTTTATGTTGTATATACATTTCCATAGAATTCTAAGAATTCTTTCATTTCTTTATTTCTACCTTGACACAGTAGTCATTCCATAGGGATTTGTTCAATTTTCATGTGTTTGTGGACTTTCTGTTGCTTCTACTACTGTTGAAATCCAGATTTACTCACCAGTGATCTAATAGAATACAGGGGGTTGTTTCAATTTTCCTGTATCTGTTGAGGCTTGCTTTGTGACTGACTATGTAGTCAATTTTGGAGAATGTTCTATGAGATGCTGAGAAAAAGGTGTATTCTTTTGTGTTTGGATGAATTGTACTATAGATATCTGTTAGACCCATTTGATTCATAATGTCTGTTAACTCTATTATTTCTCTGTTTAGTTTCTGTTTCAATGATCTGTCCATTGGTGAAGGTATGGTATTGAAGTCTCCTAATATTAATGTGTGAGGTTCTGTTAGGGTCGGCGTCCAAAACAGAGAGCTTCACTCCGATATAGGCTCACAAAAGAAGCTTTATTAGCATGAGCTCGTGGGACACCAGCACGAGGAGTAGCTGGTGACCCCGAGTCTAAGGCTCGCAGGCCTTTTATGAGGCGGTTCCATCAGGGCAGGGGAGCGGGATCATCCAGAGTGTAGACATCTGGACACCAGATGTCTCTGCGGTCTTTCTCAGAGTCTGGGTGAGTAAACGAATTCCAAGCTTATCTAGCAAGGGGTTATTTGGCAAGCATTCTTCTCAAGCAATTTATCTTGCAAGCACAACCACGGGCGGTTATCCTGCAAGCATCCTGTTAGCACAGCATGATGGGCTAACTTTCTGGTATGGGGCGTGGGGGCAGAGTGCAGTATTTTCCACTGAATCTACAATTAGCAGAGCTAGTGGGGGGTGGGTCTCCTTATTTCTCTTACAATGGTCTTTCAGTTCAATATGTGATTTAAGCTTTAGTAATATTTCTTTAACAAGTGTGGGTGCCCTTGCATTTTGGGCATAAATATTAAGAATGGAAACAACATCATGGTGGATTTCCATTGAGTATGAAAAGTTCTTCTTGATCTCTTTTAATTAATTTCATTTTTAAGTCTCTTAGAGTCTGTAGCATATCTGTCTAGATCCTCTGGCTTTTAGAGTCCCCATTGAGAAGTTGGATGTAATTCTGTTATGTCTGTGTTTATATGTTACTTAGCCTTTTTCCCTTGCAGCTTTTAATATTTTTCCTTTGTTCTATATATTTAGTGTTTTGATCATTATGTGGTATGGGGACTTTCTTTTCTGATCCTTTCTATTTTGTTTTCTGTAAGTTTCTTGTATCTTTATAGGCATATCATTCTTTAGGTTAGGAAACTTCTCTTCTATCACTTTGATATATATTTTTTTCTGAGTTTTGAGCTAAGATTCTTCTTCTATTCCTATCATTCTTAGATTGGTCCTGAATATTTTATGTCAGAGTTTTTTAGATTTAAAATTTTCTTTGACTGATGAATATATTTCTTCTATCATATCTTCAGTGTCTGAGATGCTTTCTTCCATCTCTTGCATTCTCTTGATGATGCTTATGTCTGTAGCTCCTGTTTTCTTACCCAGATTTTCTGTTTCCAGAATTCCCTCAGTTTGTGTTTTCTTTGTTATTTCTATATCAAATTTCAGATTTTCTATTTCCAGAATTCCCTCTGTTTGTGTTTTCTTTGTTATTTCTATATCAATTTTCAGGTCTTGAATAGTTTCCTTTACCTTTTTTTTTTCTTAGCTTTCTTGGCATTCTTTAAGGGATTTATTTTTTCATTTCCTCTTTAAGGACCTCTATCATCTTTATAAAGTTGGTTTTAAGGTGATTTTCTTGGGTTTCAGCTGAATTGTAAATTTCAGGTCTTGATGTTATAGGATAGCTCAGCTCTGGTGTAGCCATATTGCCCTGGTATCAAAAATTATTATGCTCCAGCCTTAATAATCTTCATCCCAGGGACCCATAAGAAAAGCTACAAATGGCACAAATGATTTTCAGGAAAAAGAATCTAAGTACACCGTGCTCTTATCTCCATCTACTTTATTCCTCTAAGACAAAATCCTATCTACACAATTTCAGTTCTGTTCTCACATTCAGCTCCTCTTTGTACCTTTTCTTCCTCTTCTCTCATTGTCCTGGTTCTAGCTAAGCTCTTTTGCTCTCGACTTTATCTTTATCCTTCGATCCTCTGTCCATTACATTCCTTCCTCAGGTGGACTCAATTCACCTACCATCTGTAAAAACTCTGCCTTGCTGCTTCCTGGTCATGTGGGGCAACCCTGCTTGGAGCTAGGAATTCTGCCTCAATACTTCACTGCACCTGGTATGCAAAATACCCTTTTGTTCTGAGTCAATTGCTCTAGAATGCCACTTGGTCTATGAGAGGAAGGAGGGTCTGAGCTTCATTTGCATAAGAAATAAAGCTAAGCACCTAGCTGTCCCCTAGGTAGTGTCCCCAGAGGGTGTTTACCTTAAGTCAGGAGACTGTTTGCCATTATGCCCAGGATGCTTAGAAGCATATCAGATAAAGACACTTTTAGGAGTTCCTGGAAGCATATAGCATACAAGAAAATCGTTTCAGGAACTGGCTAATATATATACAAAATCTAAAATATCACCAAGACTCCTTAAGCCATGGATTAACTTTCAGAGAAGTCCTTGACCTTTCCAAGTAGTAGTTTTTGTGATAGTAGCTGGATTTCATTACATTTTCCTATGGCTTGCAGCACCCTGGCTATTGTTAATTTATTTTTCATCTAACTTTTAGACATCTGGGTTTGGGATGATTATAGGTCTAGGTACTAATTTCTGAGTTTATCTTTGTTCAGTGGGTGTTTTGTTCCTTGGCTTCTGCATTCTTATTGGTTTTCTGGTCTTTGTGACTTGGATTTCTGGCAGCTGATGTGACCTCTGATCCAATGGAAAATCTCTATCCAAGTTGGAGACTGTCTTCTGGCAGATATCTTGGCCTTTGGTGCAGCAGGGTGTCTCTATTCTTCTGACTGATGAGGTCTGTATCTGCTGGGGTTTGGGGTATAGCCTGGCAGTGGGGCAGAGGATGAGATGGGAGGGCATAGGCTGTAGGATTGGTCTTTGGGAACAGAATCTAGGGAGTGGGGCAGTTCAGTTGACAGGTGAATAAATCACCTTTTCTGACTGGTATGCCCTTTTCCTGAGCAGCAGAAGGAAGTCCTGTCTTCTGCTTCTTTTAGCCCCATATGCTTCTATATACACTCTTGATTTGCAGCCTCAACATGATGTTGGCTTATGCTGGAACACACTGACCCAGCTCAGGGCCCTCAAGCCTGCCCTCTAGAATTCCCAACCCAGGGACATGCATAAATGCATTTATGATGTGAATTGTGACACTTGTGTGTATGTGTGTGTGTGTGTGTGTGTGTGTGTGTGTGTGTGTGTGTGTGTTTTGCTCTCAAACTGTTAGCATCATAGCAAGTTCTGACACTTAAGAATCATCATGTCTGTTCCCTTTCCCTAGACTGGCTTTGTGCTTGCCCTATTCAAGGAGGCATGAGCTGTGAAAACTTCTGTTCTCATAAGCCCTCTCCCTTCCCCACATCCTCTTCCAGGCTCCATCACCATACAGCAATAGAACCAGTCTTTGTCTTCATTTTTTATCAGAGTCTACCAATGTCTCTTCTTCAGAGGGGTGAACAAGTGCAAGAAAATTCCCTTATTTATATTTTCCCAGGATATATCATTGGCCATTGTTTCCTATTTATCCTGAACTTTAAACTTGAAATTTGTTTCTGTTGTCTGTGTAGGAAAATATTATGATCATAAAGGATCTTCTGCATGCTTACCACTAATTATTAAAGAGATCTTGTTTATCTTATCAAGTAAATTTAATGTTATTTTGAGGCATGAATAAAAAAAGAACCCCCCCCCTCAAAAAAAAGCCTGGCAGTGGTGGCCCACACCTATAATCCCAGCACTTGGAAGGCAGAGACAGATGGATTTCTGTGAGTTCAAAGCCAGCCTGGTCTACAGAGTGAGTTCCAGGACAGGCTCCAAAGCTACAGAGAAACCCTATCTTGAAAAACCAAAAAAAAAAAAAAAAAAGGTTTTATTCTTCCTCAGTAAGACACTGTCTCAGGTATTGGTTTAAGAAGAGCAGTTCCAAAATTGCATTTTATTTGTAACCATGTCAATGCTTTGCCTTTAACCAGAGACTTGGCCATCTGGTCAGGTCAAACACTGGCAATGTCCAAAGGTGGTTGTTATAAATGCTGAGCCTATGAAAATGTGAAACAAAATCACGTATAAAATGAAAAAGGACAAACTATGAAAAAAATATAGGAAGAGAATATCGCTTGTCTTTAAGCACCTCATCACAGAATAGCATGTGTAACTTTTTTTTATAGTCAACTGCTAGAACCAGGCTATGGTAAACTAAATGATTAAGAAGAATGCATTCCAGTTAGCATTTATATTATCCATATATCCCTATTCTGCCTTTGTGGAGGTGACATTTAGATACCAGGTACAGGAACTTGGATTTATAGTATGAGATCTCACAACAGTAGACTTGGCCTCATCATTCCAACCAGCAAGGCATTCTGAACACTGTATAAAGAATTAAGACTCTAGCAATAATCTACCAATAAATATTGATGTATCTCTATTTCTATAAATGAATGCCTGGAAAAACAATGAACTGTGAAGCTGTGCTTACTACAATCAGGGAACATGCCTCTTTACAGAAAGAACACAATAATCATGAAAATTTGTCATAAATAATTTCTCTAGAGAATAATCTAGCCATAGAAAAATAAGACAGTACTTTGGAGGAAACAAAGGAAAAGAACATAAATTTTGCTAAGTGTATCCATTTTTAACCAGGAGACATAAGAATTCATCTGTCCTCGAGGTAGAAGTAGAATTATAGAGTTGAGTATAAACCTGTCCCACATAGATAAACAACAAAAAAAATGAAAGTATTTTCTTTGTAGCTGTGGTACATCAAAAAATTATGTTGCCTGCATGATCTTATCCACATGTTAAAAAGAAAAGTTGATACCATTGCAGTTGCAGGTTACTAAACCTGGGGAGAGTATCCCACAGAGACAATGGGAGGGATGGATCAATGCGTATTCGGTAACAGTTAGAGAGGAATGAGAAGTTCTAGGATGTTTTTTGAAATAAGGTAATTATAGGTAACAAGAAGACACTATATACTTTTGTGTGCTTGTTTATGATAGGGTCATACAGCCTAAGCTGGACTGAAACATCTTGTGTAACCTCTGATGACTTTGATATCCTGATCCTTCTGCCTTCATCTTCCCAGAGCTAGGACTACAGACATATGCCACCATGTCCCTCTTAAACTGTACATTTTTTAAAATGTAGAATAAAGGCTGGTGGGTGTTTTCATCATAAAAAATGGTAAGTATTTTTAAAAGTAAACATGTTTATCTCAACTTAAACATGACAAATTCTATACTTGTATTCAAACAGCTCAAATTTTAAGATATGTAAGATGATAGCTAAAGTATTTAAATTAAAAAATAAAATATGGTTTCAAGGTTTTAGACCTTCAGTGTAGAATAACAAGCAGATTCTAAAAATAGATAATGATGATGGTTGTATGGAAGTGCTAAATGCCATTGAAATATACTACTGGTGGTTAAAATGATGGTGTTTATGTTATTTTTGTTTCATTACTGCATGAAAGAAACAAGCCTAAAGCACAAACATTAAGTCCTACTGATAATGCTGATATGCCTTCTTGCCTATGACTGTCATTGAGTCACATGATATGAAGGTAAGGAGCTCAGAGTTGTGACTTTCTACAATCTGACAGGATCCTCACTCAGCTCCTTAAATGCTAGGAACAACTGGTGTGTATTTGCTGAGATGTCGTATCATTTGGTCCTTTATCCACCCTAATTCTAGTGTGTTCTTTGTTCTTCATGCTGAATAAAGTGATAGCAGATTATGTTCTGTAGGCTTAGTTAAGCCCAAGGAATTGTCTTTTCTAGTTCTCACACCTTTGTAGCTCAGGACTCTCCTAAACAAATCAGTGATAAGTATAAGTTATCAGAAGACCATCCAGGTAGGACAGGTGTTGTCATATAAAGTAAAAATGTCTAAACACTGTTCTTGTGAGTTATTATTTAGCCTATTTCTGAGAGACTGACTACTTTCAGATATGGTAGCTTTCCATTGTTGCTGGGAACAAAAAACAGAAGAGGCTGCCAAGTATCTATCAGTCATCCTTGTTATTTGGGTATTTTGGTTTATTTGGTTTTTGAGTTTTTTGTTTTGTTTTGTTTTGGGTTTTGTTGTTGTTGTTGGTGGTTTTTTTTTTTTTTTTTGGCCTTAGGATTTCTTTTTTAGTAAAATTTTTCATTCAATATATTTTAATCATGTTCTTTCTTCCCCCAATTCCTCCTAGTCTCCCTACCTCCCTACCCACAGAACTTCATTTCCTTTCTCTCTACATAAAAAAATTAAAAATAATCAAAAATCAATAAGACAAAAAAATGTCATAACAAAACAAAAAGCCCCACCACCAAACACATACCAAAAAAAAAAAAAGTCTATTTTGTGTTGAGCAACTATGCCTTGCTCATGGAACCTTCCATCAAGAATGATTAATAAATGCAGTGTTACTCAATTAAGAAAACTGCCTTTTCCCTTTTCCAGCATTATCAACTGCAAATATTGTCTACTTCCATTCTTAGTGATAGTATCCCATCTGACTTGAACCTGTGCAGGCCCTATACATGTAGTCACAGTCTGTGATTCAATATGTACATCAGTCCTATTATATCTAGAAGACAGTGTTTCCTTGGGGTTATCCATCACTGCTGACTCTTATAATCTTTTCACCTCTTCTTCTGCATAGATCTCTGAAATTTGAAGTGAGGGGTTTAATGAAGACATTCCATTTAGAATTTAAGGCTCCAAAGTTCCTCACTTTATGATTTTGCCCAGATGGGAATTTCTGTTAATTCTCACCTGTTGCAAGAAGAAGCTTCTCGGATGAAAATTGAGTAATTCTGTTATCTGTGTGTACAGGAATATGACATAAGGAGTCATTTTATTGCTATATTCCTTTAATAGAATAATGGTAGTAGGTCTCCCCTAGGCCTAGGACCTATTTAGTCTTAGGTTCTTGGCCAACTTTAGCAGAGTCAGATATGCATTCTGTCTATGGAATTAGCAATAGATATAATTTTTAGAGTGGTTGATTATTCCTAAAACATTTATGCATTATTGCACTAATTTTTCTTACCAACAGGGCACTATAGTAAATCAAAAGTTTGTAGCTAGGAGAGAGTGATGATTATTTTTCTCTGGTGTCATGTAGGAGTGGACTTCTATTTGGAAACCAGCTTGATTTCTCTGTGTTCAGTAACATAAGTAACATAAGTGTCTTCAGCAATATGGTCTTACCATCAGGTAGTGGAGAGTAACCAGTAGCCTTGGCAATAGCCTATGAACATTCTTAGACATTTGCATCTCTCTTTCTGTATGTTTTACCTTAAACCATTGTCAAATGTTTTGCTGCAGTTTGGGCTCTATATCTTTTAAATTTCTGCCACCTAAGAGTTTATGGCACATGCAGTTAGAATAATTAAATGTTCTCTTATAATATTCTTATTCTTTGGTTTCAGCTGTCTTTTTAAATTATTTTCTCTACCCTTACTTATACTCCTCAGTAGTCTTGCTGTTAAGTAAGGGCAATTAACTATTTCTACTCAACAAAATGTGAATGGAAGTAAAATATAAAGAGTTCTGTACTGAGGCATTTTTTAAGAACTCATATTCCACTCTGACATTCTTTCTTCTGCTGTCAGAGAAAAATGAGGTCTATGTCCTAAAGGAATTGTGAAGAGCAGAGCTCCATACTCACACACATAAGACATACAATGTCGCTGTGCCATTTTATTTCCATAGCTTAGCTAAATTTATTATAATTCATAATATTATTGTTCATAAAGTGTCTCTTTTATGTAGTGATTTTCTTGTACTACATAGTAACATATCTGAAAAGGTCTTTCTTTTGTTTTAAGAATAGTAGTATATGGTAAGATGTTTTAAGCAATTATGAAGTTGTCAGAAGCCTGTTGTTTGTATATTGACAACAACATTTGTTGGTTGATAAGGTGAATGAATACATTAATAGCTTTTCAGAGCTTTGTAGAACAAGGATGAGAATATTGTATACTGAGAGATGTTAAGATAAAATGGGCTATAACATCTTGTGTGGTATCTGGGGTACAACAAATACTTGGTAGAGATTTACCATGTGTAGCAAAATTTCACAATTATCTCTATGATTTTTTTCACTAAAGAATGAGATATTTTAATCTGATATTTATGAGTGCTGTTGTGGCAGATCAACATGCATTTCATAACTATGTCCATAAATGCTTAGTTTTATTTACCCAAAAAATTAAATCCAATTGTGAAGCAAGTTATATATAATTAAAAAAAAAAACCAGACTTTCCCTTCTGATATGGATAATGGGCAGCTGTTCCATATCTGATTTGTTTTTTAACACCTACATGTTCTACATAATAAACAATTTTCAAATTTTTCTCTGATATTTTTCTTTGTTAATGTGTGCCAGATGGTTTACATTCAGTTTGCACATACATATTAAGCAATAATGATTCTGCCTTTTAAAAGCATGATTTGATTTACAATTTAATTTTCCTGAGCTTTTAAAGAGACTCTAAACTAATGATTGACACTGCATTATCAGGGAGTTTACTGTTCAATTCTATGTTTCTTTTATGAAAAGAGTAATGAGAGAATGCATTGTTATTATAATATTTTAATTTTGGATATAAATATTCTCTTTAATCATTTTATCTCATTTTTAATTAACCAAAAGGATTTGTGAACAAAATGTGATACTTTGAAGCATGTCTACAATGTGTAATCTTCAAGTGAGAGCAATTGACATATTTTTTTTATGTGGAGCTGAAGATCAAACCCAGGGCTTTGTGCTTGCTAGGCAAGCGCTCTACCACTGAGCTAAATCCCCAACCTGACAGCAATTGACACATTTATCACCATAAGAATTATGATTTATTTGTAATGAGAATAATATTGAGGATGAGAACCATATCCTCTAACTATTTTGAAATATGTAATTATTATTTACTCATTGTAGTTAGTGACACAATGAAAGAAGTGCTAAGAAAAAGTTCATAGCACTAATGGCTTACATAAAGAATTGGAGAAATCTCATACTAAGAAATTAACAGCACACCTGAAAACTCTAGGAAAAAAAAAAAGAAGTAAACTCACACAGGAAGAAGAGATGACAGGAAATAATCAAACTGAGGACTGAAATCAATAAAATAGAAACAAAGAGAACAATACAAAGAATCATTGAAACTCAGACTCAGTTCTTTGAGAAAATCAATGAGACAAATACTTAACCAAACTAACCAAAAGGCAGAGAGAGAATATCCAAATTAACAAAATCAGAAATGAAAAGCCGGATGTAACAACAGACACTGAGGAAAACTAGACAATCATTAGGTCATACTTCAAAACCCTGTACTCCACAAAATTGGAAAAATCTAAAAGAAATGGACAACTATCTGGATAGGTACCACATATCAAAACTAGATCAAGACCAGATAAACAATTTAAATAGACATATAACATCTAAGGAAAAGAATCAGTCATTAAAAGTCTGCCAACCAAAAAATGCCCAGGACCAAATGGCTTCAGCACAGAGTTTGACAGAAGAGCTAATATCAATACCCCTTAATTTGCTGCACACAATAGAAACAGAAAGAGCATTGCCAAACTCTTTTTATGAGGCTACAATTACCCTGATATCCAAACCAAATGGAGATGTAACTAAGAAAGAGAATTACATGCCAATCTCCCTTGTGAACAATGATACAAAAATACTCAATAAAATATTGGCAAACTGAATTCAAGAACACATCAAAAAATCATCCACCAAGATCAAGAAGGCTTCATCTCAGAGATGTAGGAGTGGTTCAACATATGACAGTCTGTCAATGTAAATCCACCATATAAACAAACTGAAAGAAAAAAAGAACCACATGATCATCACATTAGATGCTGAGAACACATTTGACAAAAATCCAACACCTCTTTATGATAAAGGTCTTGGAAAGATCAGGGATACAAGGAACATACCCAAACATAATAAAAAGCAATATACAGTAAGCTGACAGCCAAAATCAAATTACATGGAGAGAAGCTCAAAGCAATTCCACTAAAATCAAGAACAAGACAAGACTATTCACTGTCTTCATATCTATTCAATATGGTAGTTCCAGCTAGAGCAATAAGACAACAAAAGGGAATCAAGAGGATACAAATTGGAAAGGAAGAAATCAAACTTTTGCTATTTGCAGATGATATGATAGTATATATAAGTGGCTCCCAAACTATTACCAGGGAACTCCTACAGCTGATAAGTAAGGTGGCAGGATATAAGATTAACTCAAAAAAACTTAGTAGCCTCCTATATACAAATGAGAAACAGGCTGACAAAGAAATCAGTGAAGCAACACACTTTACAATAGCCACAAAAAATATAAAATATCTTGGGGTAACTCTAACCAAACCAGTGAAAGTTCTATAAAACAAGAACTTTAAGTCCCTGAAGAAAGAAATGGAAGAAGATATCAGAAAATAGAAAGGTCTGCAATGCTCTTGGATAAGTAGGATCAACATAGTAAAAATGACAATATTAGCAAAAGCAATCTACAGATTCAATGCAATCCCCATCAAAATCCCAACACAATTCTTCATACACAATAACAAAATCCAGGATAGCTAAAACAATCCTACAAAATAAACTTCTGGATCATCCCTGACTTCAAGCTCTACTATAGAGCTATAGTAATAAAAATAGCTTGGTATTGGCATAAAAACATACATGTGGCTCAATGGAATTGAATCAAAGACCCTGGCATAAATCCACACACTTCTGAACACCTGATTTTTTGACAAAGAAGACAAAAACGTACAATGGAAAAAACAAAGCATCTTCAACAAATGATGCTGGCATAACTGGATGTGGACATGTAGAAGAATGCAAATAGACTGATATATATTGCCATGCATTAAACTCAAGTCCAAGTAGATCAAAGACCTCAACATAAACCCTGTTATGCTGAACTGATAGAAAAGAAAGTGGGTAGTAAACCTTTTACACATTTACATAGGAGACTACTGCCTGGATATAATACCAGTAGCACAAACCAGTCAACAATTCAGTTCAAAACCAAAAAAGAAAAAAAAAACTGAGACAAACAATTAATAAATGTGACCTTCTGAAACCGAAACTGAAAAGCTTCTATAAGGCAAAGGACATGGTCAATAAGACAAAATGATAGCCCACAAAATGGGAAAAGATCTTCACCAACTCCTCATCTGGCAGAGGGCTGATCTCCAAAACATATAAAGAACTCAAGAAACTAGACATCAAAATACCAAATAATCCTTTTTTTAAAAAGTGGGGTGCAGATATAAACAGAATTCTCAGCAGAAGAATCTCAAATGGCTAAAGACATTTAAGGAATTAATTGCTCAACATCCTTAGTCATCAGGAAAATCCAAATCAAAACAACTCTTGAGAAGCTATCTTACACCTGTCAGAATGGCTAAGATCAAAAACACTGATGACAGTTTATGTTAAAGAAGATATGGAGTAAGGGAAACACTCCTCCACCACTTGTAGAAGTGCGAACTCGTACAGCCACTTTAGAAACCAATACGGTGATTTCTCAGATAATTGGGAATCAAACTACCTCAGGACCCAGAGATACCACTCCCAGACATTTACCCAAAGGATGCACAATCATACCATAAGGACACTTGTTCAACTATTCTTGTACCCAGATCATGACCCCCAGAGAGACCACCAAAGACAAGCATGCCGGAATGCAAAAGCAAGGTTTAATTCTGGATATCCAAAAGCAATACAAGCCTAGGCAGGGACTTCATCCAGCAGATCCAATGCAGTGGAGGCTGGAGGAAGTTCCCACCTCTCTGCAAGCTCAGTTTTTATAGGCAAAACCCACAAAATTTCTTAGAGGGGAGGGGTTAGTACAGGTCCATTCTTGATCAGTCCAGTTTTTCCCCAGGCCTGGAATTTGTCTTATTTCAGCTTATCTGTTTGCCCTGTCAGGATTTTTACAACCCATCTCCGGGGTCCAGTCATGTTATTTCCTGAGAGGGGCATCTTGTGGTTAATTGGTCACCACCAGACATCCTGACTTTGTTCTTTTGAAAACACCTGACTTCACCTCTCCAGGAAGGGGGAACTGACTCAGTTCTGTTTATTTTAAGATATCTCTTCCCTCAGCTCTTCTGGGTTTTGGGGGGAACTGTGTCTGGGTCTTTGTTGGGGGTCTTTCACTATGTTCATAGCAACATTATTCATAAATAGCCAGAACATAGAAACAACCTAGATGTCCTTCAACCAAAGAACAGACAAAGAAAATGTGGTACATTTACACAACAGAGTATTTCTCTGTGGGGGAAAAAAAAAAAAAAGAATGATGAAATTTGCAGGCAAATAGATGGAACCAGGAAAAAAAATCATCCTGAGTGAGATAACCCAGACCAAGGAAGTCAAACATAGTAGATGTAAATCAAAGGATAACCAGGCTACAATCCATAGCCCTAGAGAAACTAGGTAACAAGGAGGATCCTAAGAGGGACATATGGATTGCCCTGGGAAGGGGAAATAGATCTCCTGAGTAAACTGGGGTAAGGAAGGGTAAAGGGGAGGGGATGGGAGATGAGAATATGGGTATCAAAATGGTTGGGTTGGGAGACAGATGGAGAGGAAGAGCAACAAAATAGATATCTTGATAGAGGGGACCATTATGGGGTTAGGGAGAAAGCTGGTGCCAGGGAAACTCACAGGAATCCACAATGATGACCCCAGTTAAGACTCTTGGCAATAGTGAAGAGGGTGCTTGAATTGGCCTTCTGAATCAGATTGGTGACTACACTAATTGCCATCATAGAACCTTCATCCAGTAATTGATGAAAGCAGATGCAGAGATCCACAGCCAAGCACTGGGCTGAGCTCTGGGAGTCCAGTTGAAGAGAGGGAGGAGGAATTATATAAGTAAGAGGGGTCAAGATCATGATGGGGAAACTGATAGAGACAGCTGATTGAAGCTGATGGGAACTCACAGACTCTAGATCAACAGCTAGGGAGCCTGCATGGGTCCAACCTATGCCCTCTGCATGTCGGTGACAGTTGTGTAGCATGGACTGTTTGTTGGCCCCCTAACAGTGGGACTAGGACCTGTCCCTGGTATATGAGCTGGCCTTTTGGAACCTAATCCTTATTGTGGGATGGGTCACTCAGCCTTGATGCAGTGGGAAGGAGCTTGGTCCTGCCTCAGCTTGATATGCCATGTTTTGTTGACTCCCGTGGGAATCTTTACCCTTTCTGAATGGAGATGGAGGAGGAGTGGATAGGGAGGTGTGTGTGTGGGGGGGGAATGAGAGGAGAGGAGGGAGGGGAAACTGTGGTTGGTATGTAAAATAAAATTTAAAAATTTAGTAATAAAAATTTTCCTATAGAACGTTAAAAGAAGTACATAAAAATGGAAGAAAGACTGGGACTAGAGAGATGACTCTGTGGTTAGGAGGACTGAGGTTCAATTCCCAGCACCCACATGGCAGCTCACAACTGTCTGTGACTCTAGTTCCAGGGGATCTGACATCTTCACATGATATATGTGTGTGTGTGTGTGTGTGTGTGTGTGTGTGTGTGTGTGTGTGTGTGTGTTTGTGTATGTGTATATGTATATATGAAGGCAAAACACCAATACATATAAATAAAAATAAATTATTTTTAAAAAGAGTGGAACAAAGACAACTATAAATTTTTAAAGCAAAAACTGTAATTACAAGTTTTAATAAAATTTCAGCGAGGAACAGAAAGTAAAATTGAAAAATATATCATAGAAAGTAAAGCAAAAGATTTTTCTTTTAAAATTTCCAACATACAAATGACTCAAGTTACAGAAAGGGAATGGGCACAACTGAGTGAGTAAAGCCTCAAAAATCACTGAAAAAAATTCTAGAGTTGGTACATAAATTGCCAGATTGAAATATTGCATTGTATGTTCAACAGAAGTATTCAAATCAAATAATATGGATACCACTGAGAACTTGCAGAACATCAGAGAAGAGAACAATATTATCAAACCCAGTGAGGGGACAGAAATGATAGATCAGTTTCAGAATAACATCACTGAAAAGCAGAAGTAATACAGTCCTGTCTCTAAAATTTTCATGCAAAAATATTTTCAATGCAGGCTTATATGCCAAAGTGAACTATTAACCACATGTAAAATAGATAAAAATTTAACTACTTAAGAACTAAAAAAAATCTCACACAGAAATTATAGAAAGATCTCTTAGTAAAGAAAATAGACCATGATCGAGAAGCATAGACTCTAGAAAATGGTATAGTCATCTCAAGAGAGATGAGAACAGAATCCTTAGAAGAGTGGGTATCCTAGATCAGGTTCCTTAGGGGTCAGAACCTAAAGCAAGATTACAAGATTTTCGTAATTATTAAATGTGTTCTCAGTGGTGAGTAGAAAAGGGAAAGGTAATGAAAAACATGTTGGGTTTTCAGCATTTACCACAGTGTTTCCACGGGAAAGTTGTATCCTTCTGGTTGTGGTGGTCCCCATTTGACTGAAGGTTATGCTCTGAAGAAGATAATAATTTTGAGGCATTAGCATTCACAGTAGCCAGGATGAGTGCCCTAGTCTTATGAGGGTGTCTGGGAAGGGCACCAATAGTAACCATTATATTGGTGAGGAATCTTCAAGAAGAAAAACCCAAGAAATGCTTAATGTCTTTGAAAAGATTGACAGGAGGTCTATATAAATTGGAGTTCAGAGATGAATTAGTGATAGGCACTTAGAGAACTTTGCAAACATCAATAAGGTATAAAGTTTCTAAATTTACAGAATAAGAAATTAATGAAAGTTCAACAAAGAAAACATTTCAGATTGTCATAATAAATGCTGATCTAATAAAACGTATGAAAAAATTCTAACAATATATTGAGGGCTGACAAGTAAAGGGCAAACAAAGTAAGACTGGCCATTGTTAGTGAACCCAGAAATGAGCCAGCTGGCACAAGCATTACCCCACCACAGAATCAAAGACCCCCTTGTTCACATATTCAGAAATCTCATAAAAAACCACTAACCTGCAAGCTGTAATACATACACAGATGACCTGGTGTAGACCAAGAAGTAGAAAATTTCTAAAGATGGAACAATGTACACAGCATTTATCAAACTTGGCTATAGCTTTTTCTTTGTGAATAAACACATACATACACATACTGTGTATGTGTTGGTTGAATATGTTTGTGTGCATGTATGTATGTTGCACATGCATGTGTATGTGTATATATGTGTGTTATGCATGCACATGTCGGAGGTGCATATGTGTGTGACTGTTCTGTGTTTTCCTTGATTACTCTCCAACTTATATGTTAATACAGAGTCTATGGCTGCACTCTGAGCTGACCTTTGGCTAGTCTAACAAATTAGATTGTATGAGGATTCCCTGTCTCTTCTTCCCACATGCTAGGATTAAAATGGGCTGCCAAACCCAACTGACTCCTACATGGGTGCTCAGGATCCAAACCTTGGTGCTCATTCTTGTATGGCAAGTTCTTTACCCCTGAGCCATCTCCACAGAACCCTCAACATCTTCCTAAATTTGAACTTTTTTAAAGAATGAGTTATCAGCATCTACAAAGGACAAAGTACTGCCACTTGTAACTGTCTATTCTACATTAAAGTGCATAATACTGAGAATACAAAATGTAGCAATTTCTGTAGGGAAGACATTTTTCTAGATCTTAGTGAGTGATTGCTATGATCTTGGGAATTTGCTGGATGGTTTACAATTTACCTGGATTCTATCTATGCCTCACAACATATTCATTTAAGAATTTGTGAATGTCTGCCAGATACTTCTGGTAGAAAATATAGATCTGTATGGCCCCTCTCTGATATTATTGGGGCTGATTTCACAGTACTCAAGAAGTAAAGAAAATTGGGTAAACTTAGCCAACCCCTTCCCACAAATCACTTTACATATCTTTTATGAAACCAGTTTCTTCTCTTTGTTAGCAAGTAGTCTTTATACTGACTTTTCAGCTGCCATAAGATTTGCTACCACTCAGCTCAGCTTTAATATATTAGAGCCAAGCCCCATTCTCTTAATTCAAGAGTGCACCTTCATGGAGGGAAGGCCTAGTGAATAAAAGCACTAGCTGTTCTTCCAGAGAATCCAGGTTCAACATCCAGTATTCATATGATGGCTCACACTCATCTGTGGTACACACAGGCATACATGTAGGCAATATACCTATATACACAATACACATAGAATAAAAATAAAAGGAAAAAACTTTAAAAGCGTGTCAGTTTTATATATTGATGTCCAGGGCTGCAGATGGGAGGGGCACCTCTGCACCTTAATCTGGCTTCTTCTGCTTAGGTCTCTGAAGCACAATCTACTGTAGCAAAACTGTACTTTTCAACAAAGAGAAACAATCTTCATAAATGAAATGCAAAGTGATTCATGGTCAAAGATTGGCCAAATTTATCCTTCTTCATGTATTTCTTGAATACTGTGAAGTGTCCCCAATGAGACAGGGGTGGGGGGGTGGGGGGGATGGGGGGGGGTGGGGGGTGGAGCCATGCAGCTCTGGTACAGAACTCACACAGGTAAGAAGATAGCTGAACTTCAGCTTTTCAAATGGACCTGGGAGCAAGCTATTTGAAAAATGCTGTGCCCAGGTGCTGTTTTCCTCAAACTTGGATTATATAATAATAAAAGCTTAAGACATAAATTCTTAGTGTACACTGAACTCTTAAATATAAGAACCTCAAAACGTATTTTCTTTTGTAAAGTTTAATCACTTATTTTTATGTACAAGCTATATTTGTATTTTAACATGTTTAAATTCTAGCAAGTACTAATTTTAAAAATATACCCATGGTTCTTCATGCCCAAATAACCATACTGATACATTTTTTATAAGATTTAAAACAAAACTTTTCTCATACACTTTCCTTAATTGCTAAAAAGCTAGTAGAAAAGTGACCTGGTATGACATAGTTGGGCTGCTTTTCCAAGTGTTTTGTAGCACTCTTGATTTCAGAACACAATGATGTTCCTCACACAGAGCATCACTCTTAGGAGGCTCTGGACCACTTTTTGAGCACAACTTTAGGCACCTTCCTTTAGGAGCTGAGTAGTCTCAGAGGAGAAGTCAAATCAGATAAAAGGTTTGATGCTAAACCACAAAAGACACACACTGCTCTCGGATAGTGTACCTCAGCTGTGTGCTTTGCTGCACAGAGAAACATTAAAGGCAGACGTGCTCATGATACCAGCTGCCTGCACAGTGGGGGCTGGGAGTAGAGCTATATAGATTTCTCAGCTAGGGGTCACTAGGCACCCTTCCTATGCTTCAAGAGAAGGACATTTATCAGGAAACATGCTGAGAATCATGCCTTATTGTATAGTTTTTTGGATTTTCTCCTTTGTTTAAGGCTCCTAACATACTTTTCACTATATTGATTTTTCAGTTTTATCATTTTTATTAGTCAACATACAGAATAAGAATGTTTATTGCTTGAGTTAATTTCTTTTTGTTGGCAATAAATAGCTAAGCAAAATTTTTAGAGTTCTTTTTTTCTACATTATTCATTTGAAATTGTTACAAATCTATTTGGGGAATTGTGCAGGGGATGTGTAAACAAATGTCTCTGTGTAATAAATTTAGTAGTGTGGTCCTAGATTAGATAAAGCCTACAGACATACAATCCAACTAATGCTGCTGGATTACAATACAACCACAATTTGAATATTTACATTAGCACCATGCTTAAATATAAGAGTGACTCTCATAAACAGAACATAAAAAGGATTGATAGATACTTTTGCCTTACAAGCCAAGTTCCTAAATACTGGTCTTTTTCCCATACAGAAATTTGGTGCTACAGATTGAGAAGCCTGAGGGCTGTGTCTCCAATGAAGCCTGAGACAATAGACCAATTAGTGAGACAATGCCATTATTGCAAATATAGAGATTCCCAGGAGACTGCTGCTTTTCCATCATCCTGCTGTGTTGGCTTTTCCACAGGTGTGCTGGAAAAGAACCATGAATGAACTGAGAACATTTCTAAGGAGAGTTGCCAGATAAAGTATAAGTCATCACAATATCTTGGGGAACAATTTTATACTAAAAATTTATTTATCCTTTATCTGAAATCTTAGTATAACTATGTGTCCCATATTTTTCTTTGCTAATTCTGACACTTTTTTTTTTCTTTTTTTTGAGATAGGGTTACTCTGTGAAGTTTTGGTGCCTGTCCTGGATCTTGCTCTGTAGACCAGGCTGACCTTGAACTCACAGATATCCACCTGGCTCTCCCTTCCGAGTGCTGGGATTAAGGCATGAGCCACTGCTGCCCAGCAATTCTGACACTCTTATTCCTGTAAAAGAAAAGAGTAATTTCTTACTGTGGATACAAAACCTTACATTTTCTTTTTTGCTAAGTTTGAGGAAAAGACGAAGGAATACAAAAATTTGCTCATGTGTCTGTATCCGTCATTTGAAACCCCATTTTCCACAGGAAAACTAACCCAAAAGAAAAATAAAGACAAGTAGCCACACTGATCCATGAGAGTGGATCCAAAATAATCATGTTAGCCAGGGTTATTTACTCTGAGCTTCTACTCCCATTCATATAATTAGTATTAAATAGACATAGTGGTCAATGCAAAAAAAAAAAAAATTAAGAAGGGTTTGTTCATATTAGACAATAAATTTCTGATGTTTTTATCTCAACTCCAGAGATTCAAACAGGATAACACATTAAATAGCTTATTATTTTAAGTCTGTTTTTGATCATGTCAAATGTAGATGTTCTTTAAGTAAATGTCATATTGTAAATGTTATAATTAGAATATTTATTACCATTTAGGATCCAGCATATTCATAAATTGGCATAGAAATCAGATGTGTGTATTATTTGAGTTGAAAAATGTTTGCAATCTCTTTTACATGGAAGCATTTCATCTCAAAATGCTGCAGTATTTAAAAGACCACCACTTAGGCTGGGGAAATGGCTCAGTTAGTAAAGTGTTTGTGTTGCAAGTATGAATGACCAAAGTCTGATCCTCTGGAACCACTTAATAAGTAATCCATCTGTGGTGGTTCACACCTGAAATCCCAGCACTGAGGATACATAGGCAGGTGGATTCCTCAGGATTGCTGGTCAACCAGCCTGCCTAGTTGGCAAGTTCCTGGCCAGTGAGAGACTCTGTCTTGGAATAACATCTTAGCATCTGAGGAACAACTCAGGTTGCTCTTAGCCTTCACATGCAAGTGTAGACAATAACATGCAGAGAGAGAGAGATGAGAGAAGGAGAGGGAGAGGAAGAAGAAGAGGAAGAAGAGGCATACAGTGTTCATTTTAACAGTCTGAATACTGGATATGGCAGCAAAAAAGAATAAAATATTGGTAGGAGGTAAAAGTTATACTCAAGGTGGCTAGAAATATAGCTCAGCAGTTAGGAGTGCATATTGCTCTTCCAGATGACCTAAGTTCATATTGCTCATCCCCACTTGTAACTCAAGCTCCAGAGAGATCTGACACCTCTAGCCTCTGAGGCACCTGTCTGTACTCATGTGCATATACCTTCCTTCATATATAATTAAAAATAATAAAAATATTTTTTTAAAAATCATACCCAAAAGAAAATGTTGCATGCTCAGTGTGTCCCTGACTCATGCTATACTTCTTACTTTCAAATGTGTCCCATGCTAAGTTGTTTAGTTTTATTTAATCATTCCCCTTCTCTTGTTCTTGTCTAGTAGGATCCAGTCACTCCTGGCAGTATTGTGGCCCAAGGTAAACTGCCAAACTAGTCCATCTCAAGTAGAATGATAAGTTTCAAGAACTTTTCTTATTTGTCATTGATTTTTCTGGGTAACCTTGAAAAATCATTTAACTTCTCTGGGCCACAGTTTCAAAATTATAAAATGACAGAGTGCCATTAGCTTATCAGTTTTACCAAGAAAGGTAAGAAGAACCTGTATCATTGATGTCTTGTCACTTATTATATGAGAACATATATTGTTTCCTCATCATTACTTTGTCACTTAATAACCATATGTTCTTGAGTATTGTGATAGTTTGTTTGTGCTTTAACAAATAAAGCTTGTCTGAAGATCAGTAAAGGAGTTAACCACTAGAGAGACTCCTTACCTCTACCGAATCCTCAGCCTGAAAAGGGTAAGCTCCTGTCTCTGCCTTGCCTTATCACTTCCTGTTGCCTCCTCCCAAGTGCTGGGATTAAACATGTGTGCCACCACTGTCTGGCCTCTAATGGCTAGCTCCACACTCTGATATCTAGGCAAGCTTTATTTGTGAGAGCACAAACAAAATATCACATTTCCCCTTTTGTCTGATCTTTCAGCTTTCACCCTGATATCTGACTCTGGGTTTTTATTATTAAGACTAATTGCAAGCCTGTAATCCCAGCACTCGGGAGGCAGAGGCAGATGGATCTCTATGGGTTCAAGGCCAGCCTGGTCTACAAAGCGAGTTCCAGGGCAGCCTCCAAAGCTGCAGAGAAACCCAGTCTCAAAAAACCAAAAAAAAAAAAAAAAAAAAAAAGACTAATTGCGATTTATGCTACACTTGGGCAACTAAATCCTAAATCTCTTGTCTTTATTTTCCCATTAGTGAGCACGAAAATAAAACCACCTACTGGAATATGATGTGATAATCAAGGGAATCAACACACATAAGGTAGAAGTACTTAGTAAGGTGTTTGACACATAATAAATGTTCGATACATTTTAGATATTATCATTGTAAGGGTTTTGTCCTTAATTACGTCATCATCCTGGGACAAGGGCCAGCCTAAAAAGCGGGCCGACCCTCTGTGTCCCCCCTTCTCTCTTCCCTCTGTGTGGTCTCTCTGTCTCTCTTCCTCTCTCTCACTCTCTCCCTCTCTCTCTCTCTTTCTCTCAATAAAGCTCTAAAAAGGTAACTATGGCTCTAAAAAGGTAACTATGGCTCATGACTTTCCTCCAGCACGCTCCTCTGCTGGCATGGCTGCCGCAGGCGGTGGCCAGCCACCAGCAGCACCAATTTAACCAACAATCATAGCAACTATTATTCCCTCTATAAATCATATAATTTTATAATGAAAAACATGTCTCTATCCACATTCCTGAGGTAGTACAACTCCAGAGTTAGTTACAGTTGGTGTTTCATGAAGCCATAGTTATAAGTTCTGTTTATTTCCAATTAAGACTATTCTGTATAAACTTAGAAAAATAAAACATAGATATTATCACCACCAAATGCTCAGTTCAAAATGAATAAAGACTTTCTTTACACATAATGAATTTAACAAACCAGAAAAAGTTTTGACTTGATTCTCCTTCTAAATGATGCCTGTGTTTTTGATCCCAGCCATAAAATAGTTCTTTAAAATATTAAGCAAATAACCTGTCTTCAAAAAAATTATTTTTAAAGTCAATATCTTAATTGTTGCATTAAAATTATTGTCTTCTTAAACTGACTTTTGGTTAAAACAAAGCATGTAATTATTATCAAAGTGGATTGTAGCAGTCTGTAATCTGGAGTATTTCAACCAATCTTCTTAATCTTTCATTCAGTCCATAAATTCCTCCTTCCCTCCCTCTTTCCTACATGCCTGATTTCTTCCTTCCTTCCTTCCTTCCTTCCTTCCTTCCTTCCTTCCTTCCTTCCTTTCTTTCTTTCTCTTCCTTCCTTCCTTCCTTCCTTCCTTCCTTCCTTCCTTCCTTCCTTCCTTCCTTCCTTCCTTTCTTCCTTCCTTCCTTCCTTTCTTTCTTTTTCTTTGTGGAATGTCATTCTGTTACCATATTCCTAGTATAGTTCCTGAGTTTAGCAGTAATTTAAATATTTTCTATTATCCAAAGTTTGCACAGAAGTATTGAAATACGTAAGAGCTGCTCTTATATGAACTAGTGGGACAAATGCAGTAACCCAGCTCTTCTACAGTGTGTTTTCATTTGTTGTTGTATTCACATTATTATTATTATTTTTTTTGCTATCCTTTTTCTTTTCTTTTCTTTTGGACTGTAGAAAATACTAGTTCTAGAGATTGTTAATATGATGAAAGTGCATTAGGAAGATAACCCACCACAAATTCAAAGTAATGGAATTCAGTGCATCACAGTCTGCTGAACACACACAAAATGTAGACTAGGTCTCTGGATCAGGTGAAATAAATCAAATGGGATAATAGTAAAAATCCTTTATGCTTACCCTCTAGCTAGCCAGCTTTAAAAACAAACAAACAAACAAACAAACAAACAAACCCTGGCTACCCTCAACTACTACTGAGTGTTTGTTTGTTTGTTTGTTTTTTTAATTACAACAACTTTTCAAAAACAAAAAGTGGGAAAATGCTGGAGGAAAGAAAGGAGCCTCCTTTTCTTTTCTTGAGTCTCTCAGATCAGTTGTTAATAAAACAAGCTGCTGTATATCATCTGTTTTGTGATGGAGAAAATACACATTGAGATCAAAGATAATCAATGTACACCTGGTTATTATTTGTAAAGACTTAACAGTAAGTTTTTAATGATTAATTTGTCTGCCACATAACACTTAATAGATCATGGAAACATCAAGGGAGGAATGTGGTTCTGCATCTCTAAAGCCTCCTTCCTTGACTCAGAATGGTAATAGGCATGGAAGGCATCATTAGTCTTGTTAGGGGCTGGTTCCTAGAGGAATCTCTCTGTGTTACCTTTTATAGGGAAGGTCAAGGAAGCCACCCCCTGGGACTCCCCTGCAGGATACAAGTAACACAAGCATAAACTGTATGGAAATGGCTAAATTATCCTTACAGAGACCTTGATCTTTCACATCAATCAAGTCCTTCTGAACTAGTAAAACAGATAAGCACCCCGCTGACAAAAGTGTTACTCTCCTTGTGCTTGTCATGACTGGCACTACAAATTTAACAATAAACAGGCAACCTTATTTGTCTTACCTCTTTAAAAAACAAAATAACTGTGTCAAAAGTCCTATTGCTGCACGGACAATTTTTTTTTTTTTAAATGGGAAGCAGACTTAGAAAAGAAGTGCTAAGATGATTCTGTTACTCTTTCTTTTAGTCCCTCCCCCCAAATCCTTTGTCCAGGTATCCAGTGTAACTGCCACACGGAGAAGGTGATCTGACAAGTCAAAACAAGGCAAACAGAGACCCAGGCTGCCACATAGGATGGAGTAAGGAAATTTATCCACTTTTGTGTTCCAACCTGCTGAGAGCTGAGCCCATATCACAGCTTCATCCTGCCGACTAACTCCGAAGGGAATTATAAGTCATCAATGCCAACGACTACAAAACACTTTGTAAATAAAAATGGCTTAGAAGTTCCAATTAACAGCAAAAAGTAACTCTAGGGTGTACCAAGAAAAATAAATAAACACTGGCTAATTTGGATCCACTAGTACCATTAGAAATGAACCTTTCTCACCTCCAACTCAAAGATCCAGCTATGATTTCTTTTCTTATGTACATTTCAGTGTGTGGTGCTTCTGAGTAGTGGGGTTAGGGTGGACACTGTGTTGAGCATTCCCTGCTATTTTACATGAATACTTACAACAAGCACATGCTCCTACCCACTTCATGCAAAACAAGAAGTAGGAGTAGAAAACAATTGCATGCCTACTAGGGACATCCAATAAATATAGATCATAATGAGAGACCCGAGTGGCTCCTCTCAAGAGTATTAAGACTTTTACAAATACCAATACACTTTAAATGCAAAGTAGGAGCTGCCATTGAGTCTGTAGTATGTTCCAGGCACTGAACTTGCCACTTTCAACTGTTTTCACTTGCACCTGTGAAACAGAGGCTTGGGAAATTATTGAATATTACCAAAATAAGATTAATAGCCATACATACTATGTGCCAGGCATTATTCTAATCATATTATAAATAGCAACTCATTAATGTTCAAACTAATCCCATAAATGAGGTACAATTATTTATAGTGTAAGACTGAGGAAATTCAAGTACAGAGAAGTTAACTGAGTGACTCGAGTCTGCAGAGAATAGAGACTTGAACTTTGGCAGTTGGAGTCCAGACACCCTAATTCACATTTTATTCTGGAAAAAGAGCCCAAACTCCACATACCTATCATCTAGGGTATTTACCTGATGTTAGAAAGTAAATAAGTAAGACAAATCAGATCAGTCTGCACTCTACCACTAGCTGGAGTCCTGACAGACAGGCAAACAACTCTAGGTAATAGGAGTCACAAGAATGTGCAAAACCAGCTGCGAAATGTAAATAAGGCAGCATTTCATTCAGACAGGACCTTCAGAGAAGCCTCTAGAAAACAACAATGCTTTGTGGCTTCCATTTCCTTATGTAGGCCTACGGTCCAGCAACTTCTCTTATCACTCTCTGAATCGAGATGTTTAGCATGCCCGGAGGGAGTCCTTTCAAATCAGATCAGACAAAGTTAGCACCGTTCTCAGCTTCTGAAACGGTGACTCCAAGGTCTCGGTCCATAATATCAAAGCCTGGGCTTCTAGGGCTTTACAGAAAGGGCCGGGGGAGGGAATCCAGAGATTCAGATGTCTCTTAAAATGGCATTCCAGGGCAGCTTCAGATGGCCGAAGGTTGGCTGAGGCCCTGATAAGCAGAAGCACTGACTGCAGTGCTGTGAGTGACACCTCTCAGGAGAACATCACCTCCAAATCGATGCTGCCAACCAACAGAAATATCCCACTCTTCAGAAAAGCAATGCAGTGAGAAAACACATTTGGAGAAGGTGAATTGGGAGCTAGGAAAGGAGAAAGTAAAGTATAGATCAAGGCAGGATCCTCAGCTTCTGTGTGTCCCTTGATTTCTTTCTCTCAAGTAAGGGAATGAGGGGGGATGGGGATGAACAGTAGATAAAATTCTTGAAAATAAAGAGAAAAAATAAGGCAATAAAAGTTGAAAGAATAATGTTGTCGGCTTTTGTACTACAGGATTTCTCTAAGGTGCACAGTGAGTTTCCCACAAATTGAAGGAGTTTCTTCAAATTTACTCATGGAATCCTTTTTCAAACCATCCTGTGGGGCAGCGACAGCTGAACTACATTAAGGCAATGTCTTCTTAGAAAAAGACCTATAAATATATGTACTAAACCCTTCAGATAATTAAAAAATCATATAGAAAATATAAATTTATTGTTTCACCATACTTTAATTTTAAAAATTGTAGTGCTGGTTATAGTATTTTATATCAAGCTAGCTTACCAGAAGTACCAAAAACAGCAATGGTGGACAGTGTCTGCTTTTTAAGCAGACCTATGAGAACTCACAACTAAACAGGACCCAACCACAAAAGAGTGAAGCCTACCCTTGCCACTGTCATTCTTATTTGTAATAACAGTTCATAGATTTACACACCATGAAAATCTTTATGTTCACATGTTGTGGAAATTGCAAGAAATCTTCATTACTCTTTTTTCTTTTTAAAGAAAGCAATTGCAATTTATCAGAGACAGATAGAGAATCTATTCACATGTATTAAAGCTTCTTGAAATGCAGACCTGAGTGAGTTAGGAAACACAGCCCCCACCCTAACATGTCCTTGAGATGCAGAGGCAAATTGGCTGGCTGCAAAGTGCCCCACCCCCACCCCCCACAGACTTGTCCTGGATCCTCTCCTCAGACTAAGGCAGACTTCACCTGTGATGCAATGATACATTCTTTCTGAGTTTACACAGAAAAGTCTCCAAGATATACATGATCTGCTGACTCTTACAGCAAGGATTTGAGCAGTACAGGCAATCCATCCTAAGTGTCCTTGTGTATGTGAACATCAGCAGAAAGGCATCTGAACCTTGCAGTTGGTTTGGTTGGGGGCAAGGTGCCCCCTGTCACCTTTTCCCCCTATCTCCATATCTCTTCGAAGTATCATTTTATTTTACACAGAAATAAGCTGATTAGTATGTAGAAAAGCAGCAGTCCCTTGACTTCCACAAATGTGTTTTGATTTTCATTCTGGGCGTCAAGCCCTTCCTGCATATATTTAACTAGAGACCACCCCGCCTCCCAAGGTAGGTACTGGGTCCAGAGGCTGGAAATACTTACTCTTCTTCAAAATCTTGCTTACATTTGCATGTGAAAAGAGAGAATTGTTTTTGAGTGATTAGTCATCTGAAATTCTGCACCATGAGGGAGGGGAAAAGTGCTTTTGGATACTTACAGAGAGAAAAATCCATATGAAAAATGAATGCCATACCGATGAGCTGGAGGAAAAGGGTGGGGTTTTAGCAAATCATTATGAATATCACCTGAACAACAATGAAACTATTACTTCCACATATGCTAACTGGAACACTGCACAAAGCTAGTTTTCTTTTCACTACTTTGATTTTTTTTTTATATTAATCCTTGGATCGTAAAAAGACCTTTCTTTTTGACCTGATATTTTCATGCCATATTGAAGAAACTCATGATCAATATGTATTGATTTGATCACTAATGGCATTAATTTTGTTTTAGAAATTAGAGAGGCTCTAATGAGAATGTGAAGTCACTTCAAGACAGTACATTACTGGCAGGCTAATTTAGCTGGAGTCTGTGCATCAGATTATTTCATTATGAGCCATCAATTACCATACAAACGAATGAGATAAATAGCCTTTTCTGAGTAGATTTACATTTTTTAATTCATCTATAAATTTCAAGAGCTTAAGTTAATTTATATCCTAACATCATATCTAATATACAAACAGTTCAGTCATGAATACATTAGCTACATAAATCTTTTTTTCAATCCTCCATGTTATACTTTGAACAACATTAAAAACAATCCACTTTTTAAAATATTTGCTCCTGCTGTATTTACTCCCTTAAAGGAAAATTGGAAATTAATTGTTTTTTTTTCTTAAAATCTTTTGTGTTATTGCTTTAGTAGCTAGTACAATGAAACAAAAGATGAGCATGCAGGCCATTTAAGGTACACAAATGCTAAAAATATGAAATGGTCAAACTGATTTTGAGCTTGAGTGTAGATACTACAGAAACCTCCCTCAGAATTCTGTTTATTTCTGACTATTCACAAAACTTACTGTATAACTGAACTAAATAAAAATACTCACTCCAGAAGCAAGATTTTTACTGTAGATTTTACTTAATTTGACCCTTGGGAATTGGAAATGGGTTGTACCCAAAACACAAAAGTAGAGTTTTTGAAGTGGGTATCTAGAATTTAGAAAATATTGAGGACAATCAAGTCATCAAAACAAAACCCAAGAACAATTTGCAAATAAAATTTGAACGTTCATTCTATTCCCCAAAACAGATTTATATAAATAAAAGAAAAAGACACTAATAGCGTTTCACATAATCCTTCAAAGTTCTGAACTGATAGCGACAGTAAAAATATGTTTTCCCTCTTGCTATTCAGTATTTCATAACATCATAAACATAGAATCTAGGCATCTGATTTCTACAATTATATTTATTGTAAACATGTGAGCTTTCAAATGTTATAAAACAGCCCAGCTGAATTTGTACTCTCACCTATTACCTTGTTCACTGGTGCAAATAACATTACACTGTGATAACAAAAATAACCCTGGACTGATCTTAGGACATGATCTATTGTAAAGCCTAGTTCACAAGCAAAGGTCTTAAGGGAGAGAGACAGCATCAGGGTTGTGGTCTCACCAGAAACTAGATATTCCCTTGGGATTTAATATACAGATTTGAATATACTCCTGGGAAGACTTCATAATCACTACAAACCTCCAATATCCAAATTGAAATTAGAGAATTGAATTAAGATATTCAGGAAATTCATATGCAGTAATCTTCAACGTATATCCCTACAGCTGCATATGTACAAGACAAGTAAAAAGTTGCCCTAGTATAGACACAGCTGACAGCACTTAATTAGTGACAATTACAACAGTGTTCTAAGCTGCCTGCAACCTTGCTCTTTCCTTTTGGATAACTCATTTAAGTAAACACAGTGTCAAGAAAATGGACAAGCCCTTTCTTTGACTTGCTCAAGAGCCATGAAAGTGGTGTATTCCTCTGTCAAATAGATGTGCATCTTTTGACTGGAATTATTAAGGAAAACTGAACTTTGGATGAACTAAGAAAAATTCATATAGCAATCTTCACATTATTTATATTAGCTATGTAGATGTATCCTGCTTGTTAAATAAGAAACACAGAGCCAGTTGCAGAGTTAAAGACCACGAGGTCAGAGCCAAAGCGGAAAACCTTACCCTTCACTGCTTCTGCGGTTCCTCCTCTCCGCAAGAGACCTACTTCTGTGCGTCCTGTCTATTTAAAGACTTTCTGTTCTCCTCCCTCATTGGTTGTAAACCCAGCCACATGACCTCCTCGTCACTGCCTGTTTGTACAGACCTCCAGGTCTTTTATGGTTGGTATTGAAATTAAAGGCTATGTCCTTGAACACACAGAGATCCGCCTAGCTCTGCCTCCCAAGTGCTGGGATTATAGGCGTGTCCCACTACTGCTCGGCTTCTGCTCTGGCTTGCTCTGACCTCAAGGCAACTTTATTGACATACAAATAAAATCACATTTCAATACAAATAAAATATCACTATATAGCTATTTGACACTAAATATATAGCTAATAGTCTTTTTCTTTTAAAAACTTATAATCATCATATACCAAGCTTACACCAAAAGCTTTGCAGGAAATATATTTGGAATAGTTTACAAGCTCATGGATATGTTGTATTTTTATAGGAACAAACAATTTGGAAACTAATATTTGAGTTACATATTCAAGAATAGTTTTTTTCTAGAACATTATGACTTCAATACACTTCAATTACTGGACTAAAATCACTTTTAAAACTACATTTTTGAGGTCATAAATTTGAGAAAGAGTGGTTATGGAAAATACACAAGAGGAATTAGTGGGGAAAAGAAATGATGTAAATATAGTACTCCAGGAAATTCTCAGCAAATAAAAATAAAATGTATAAAAATCTGCAATTTTTGTATCCTGCTACCTATGAAGTCTAAATAAGTAAAAAGGTTAAGCAACTAAGAGAAGCTTTTACAATTTTTTTTTCTAACTTCATAGTTCACAATCTGGGGTTTCTGAGAGCAGAAAATAAATGCTTAAGTTCCATGATTTCCTAGTGACAACTCAGCAATTCTGTCATTCAGAAGATGCATGTGTGTTTGCTGTTTTTCTGTTGGGGAGTCAGGGCTGGGGTGGAGATTACTCTGATGTTTTCATATGCCCTTCCTAAGGAATTTTTGAACCAATCAATTGTGAAGGGATAAAGCACAATAGTCCTCAGCACAGTATTCTGGCTAATTTTATTAACTAATCACAACCAGGCAACAAAAATTCCTAAGTTTCCTGCCAAGCCTTTAGTTATATGACTTTCTGGATACAAAATATCTAGTTATCTGTTATAGCACTTTATAACTCTACCCTGGGACTCTTCTAAAATGCTCATAAATCCTGGGTACTGAGGATGCTGAGCAGAATTACTAGGAATTCGGGGAGCAAATTTTTATTCTATAAGCACAGGCTAACTTTTCTTTACTCTTGTCCCTGTAATATGATCATTCTGCTCTTTACTTTCTTCTCAAATTTCCATTCATATACCTCTAAAATCCCTTTTGTGTGAAGACAGTTGGGGCTAATCTCAGATAATAGTGTTCCCTGTTCTAAACTGGTGTATTCCATACATAATTAATGAATCACTTGCCATCCTGGCTTGTAATGATTCAGTCATTAGAGTTGTGGGTCCTGATCATCTCTGCAACAGCAGAGTCAGCAGGATATTTTTATCAAGCCACTGAAAGCTTTGTTAAAGGTCTTTAAGGTCAACCCCAATATTTGAACTCTGGTAAAAACAAAACTACCCTTTCCCTAATCACTATTATTGTTCTGAAGATTTGACAGTGGAAATTGCAGAAAAAAACTCAGCCAATAAAGTGCTTACCTTGAAACATCAGGACCACAGTTTTATTTTGCAAAACCCATGTGAAAGTTGTTCATGAGAAGGCAAAAGCAGAGATGATCTGTAGTGCAAGATAATACAGATTTGGTAAGTTCTGCTTCAATAAATAAAGTAAACACAATCAGAAAAGACACCTAACTTCAACTTCTAACTTCATACACGGGTCACCATAAGCACATGTATGTGTGCATGCACTCACACGCCCACAAACATGCAAACATGCATACAAATAGGAATATGCACCACAGGTACATGCCCCATTCCCAACAGCCATGGTTATACTTAACATTTTTGCTGCTTTCCATGAAAGTTCTGACCCAAAGTTACATGTAGATGTGGAGCAGAGCAAATCTTTGGTGTTTGGGACCTTGATCTTTGGAAAAGAGACTTAGAATTTTAGGGTATTAAAATGAGACCCTAATTTCCCAGTATTAGTGTTCCATATAGACAAGGAATTTTATAAAACAATAATTAAAGATAATATAAATTGTTTAAGGCAGAGTTCTTGGGCAATTGAGGGAATAATTTAGTTGCTCAAGATGTATTTTTCTCACGTGTGAAATTCGGATAAGATCCTATTTCATTGGCTTGTATAGAATAAGATAATATTTGTAAAGTTTAAAAAAGACTCAAGACATTATAAACACTTAGTAAATACCCAGTTGTAATTATTAACATTGTTATTTAAAAAAGAATTCCAGATTTTTTGTATGCTTTGGGAACAGCTTAAATGAATATCTTCTTCAATATTTTCAAAAATTATTTATTCAGAACTCCATACTTAAAACTTTGGCCACTGAGAAGATAGAACTAATTCTACATACAATAAGACACAGTCTTAGCCCCTCAGTGAACTTTTCTTGAAGAGCAGGGAGAAGAGTGTATGGATAACTGCCACACAAAGAAAAGACAACAAAATAAACTTTGGTCCTATAGCCAGCAGCATCCCTAGAGACAAGGATCAATGTTTTCTCCTTTTCAACATGTGCTGCACCTGTGCTTCTCCCACATCATGTGTAGGACACAGGGCAGCAGCAGAAGCTCCTCCAGGATCCTTCTGTAAAAAGGAACAGAGCCACAAATATACACACATCTAGCAGGTGGAAGTCTTACCTCTGTTGCTTTTCTGGAAAACGTGTTGTGTATCAAAGGAATTTGCTATAAACTAATAGGGTATTAGTCACTAAATGTGATAGAGGAGGAAAGCTTGACCTACATAAACAGTAGATGTGCTGCTGAATTGTTTCCTCAAGCTACTGCCAAGGTGTGTGCGTGTGTGCGCGCGTGCGTGCGTGCGTGCGTGTGTGTGTGTGTGTGCACGTGTGTGTGTGCGCGCGCGTGTGTGTGTGTGCTTGCGTGTGTGTGCGCGCGCGTGTGTGTGTGTGTGTGTGTGTGTGCACATGTGTGTGTGTGTGTGTGTGTGTGTGTGTGAGACTTGGCATAGGACCCTAAGTGACCAGCACATATCAAACATGAAGCAAATGCTCTGTGGTGATGGCATTCTACAGCCTGACAGTGGAAAGGCACTAGAAACCTTGAGATTCAGTAAATCTAGTTCTGTTAGAATGAGCTATTTTTAAAGAAGTAGTTTTTAGAATAATTTTAGTGTAATAACTTAATCATTTCTGAGCCTGAATCATAACAACCATAAGCTAGAATTTAGTCTTTTTTATTTAAAACAGTTTTTTTCATATGATATATTTCGATAATTTCTCCTCCGCAAACTCCTCCCAAATCCTCTCCACTCCCCACCCACCCAAATCCACACTTTCTTTCTTTCCCTCCCATTACGATAGAAACAGGCACAATAATAATAATAATAATAATAATAATAATAATAATAATAATAATAATAATAATAATATAAAAACCAGAACAGGAACAAACACATTTTCAAAAGAGTGAAAGGAACACAAGAGTTTACTCTGTGCTGCCCTATTAAAAAATAGACATTTTCTAACTTCTAAAATCTTGAAATGAAATTTTTTTGGTAGTTCTATCCTTAAACTTGTAATAGGCTTACGAAGGAGTGCTAGAGGCTTTCCTGTCGTTGATAGCTCAAGTTCTCTATTCAGGGCAGATTCCTCTTTATGGCATGCAATGGCAGCATTTTTTCCAGTCACACATGAAACTTCCGGTCCTGTTGCTGTCCTAAAGTATATATGAATCTGAAGCTGAGGCAGGCCCAGCACCTTTGAACCTCAGCCTGATCATCTGCTGGAGCTCCTTAAAAACATCAGGGAGAAAGTTTATAGATAGCTGTGAAGCAAGGAAAAGACAAAATGACAGAACAAACATCTTTGGTCCTGTAGCTAGCAGCATGCACATCTCCATCATGGTCAAGTCAGGTCCATGGCTTCCTGCTCCAGCTGAAGCCACAGCAAATTCACCCAGCTCAGAGTTTTCAATCTTCATAACCAGCAGAGGGAGTGGAAGTGCAGAGAATGACAACATTAATGAAGTATAGAATATCTTTGAAGATTCCAGCTCATCACAATAAGTCTGCTGCATATGTCTGGGTAAAGAAGTGTGCCATTCACAGTATATGTGTGTGCTGCCTGTTAACACTTGTCTAGCCAAGGTCAAAACTACAAAACTGTAGAAAGTCAACAGCAGTTTATTTTAGAACATTCTGTTCTTTAGCTATCCACACCATAAAAAAAAAGTTAAGTATGTGAGATGTGCATCTATTTATCCCAAGATGTATATGTATTTTAAAACATGTTGTGCATGATACTTCGTGTTTCTGTTAAGTAAAAATTATTTTAAAATGTAAAACAACAAGAGAAAAGAAATGAAGTCTATCCACACCCAGTACACTGTGGCACTAAGACAATGGAGGAGCCAAAGGATCCTGGAGGCCTCTCAGCCTGACCCCTTCACCTGATGACCTCCTCTTTCCACCATTCCACCCAGCTGTTCGCCTTTTCTGTCACTCATCAGGAAATAATTTCACGTTGATCTTGCTGTCCTCCCTGTTTAGACAGTTTAAACTTCTGTCTCCCCAGCCTCAACACCTTGAAGTTTTATTTTAATCTTAAGTTACTCCCTTTCTACATTCCTGTCTATTTTTATCCTCCTGAACTACTATTCTATGTATATTAGACTGTTTATTTCCTCAGTAGTCCAAGAATTTCTGTCATTTTTTTTTTTCTGTTGTTTCTGTTTCTGAATGAAGAATGAATGAATTTTCAATTTAATTACAAACGTAAATGCAGCACTGGAAAGAAAGAAAACCAAGTTTCTCTTAATGAGGGGAACATTATATTCATTTTCCTTTTTTTGTCTTTACTAAATATGATTTTAACAACAGCTTCAAGATTGCTGTTATTTATTGCTCATTGGCTCCAAAGACAAAGATGTTCCTAATTTTTTGTCTTACCACAGATATCAAGTCCTTTGGTTACCTCTTTCTACTCTAATGCAATTGCCTCTCTTGAGGGTCACACATTCCATTGTGAAAAGCCAACATTAGCTGATATATAGTACTCATTCACAGTCTATGCATGTTTGGTATGTGTGACCAAATGTGCTTTAACATTTTCCATACCAATATTACATGAATATTAGTGAATCTTCTAGCATAGATTTATGTGGGGCCTCTTAAGTAAATATGTATTTAGTTGGGTATGTTTCACACATACTTAGGATGTCTGCATTTGCTAACTTCCCATGTATTATTTACCTGGTGGGAATATTTAGCTTTATCTTTCTGTTTTCCATGTAGATAAAGCCACATATGTTTCATAGTATGTGTGGCATTATCCATTCAACTATTCTGGTATCTGGTATATTTATCATTTTTATGAGATGAGTAACTAGAGCAGGGCATATGCTTAAACACTTGGTTTTGTTTCTTTCTTTTTGGACTTTCTTCATATAAAGACAAAATTGTAATGGGAAGAAAGATGAATGAGAATGTGGGCTTGGAGGTGAGTTCTATCAAGAAAATTGTACCAGATATTTCCAAAAGGAAACCTGGTCAAAATAAACAAAACTAATTAATTTCCTACAATTTTTCTCTATTTCTTACTTTAGAAACTTCTTGTATATTACAACCTAATTGCATAATCTATATTATTCAATTCTCAATTTTAATTGAAGCAAGTAAAAGTGTTATGTACTTGCTTTTAATTTTCACATTTAAAAAAATCTGTTTTGTTGTATCTCAGGAGCTAAGACTGGAAACAAGTTAGAAGTCAATGGGGTAGATGAATAATTTTGTTACATTTTTGCATTCATTCAACCTCTCATGGGAGTGTAGAAATAATTCGATTTATTTGTCTTATGTGAGGTTAACGTATTCGATCTACCACAGACCATTACATTCAACTAGTTTGCTGGTTTGTTTGCAGACTATTTGATTATGTTCTTAATTTTTTTCATTAAAATCTTTATGAAGGCTAAGTGGCAATTTCATGTTGGAGAAATAAAGCAGCAGAAACCACTGTCTTGTATCCACCATTGAATCAGAATATTTGGGACTATTCTCTAGTACCACGGCCAATACTTCCATGTAATGCAGACATATCTACCTAGGCACTTCAGGCAGGGATTTCTTTACAGTGTTTGGCCTAAATGAAAGTATTGTCAATATAGTACACACTTATTATATCTGTTTGGAATGCAACAAAACTTATTATGTAAAATCTGTTTTTTAATATAGGTACTAAGGATTTTGTAACTTTTATTTTGAAATACAGGCTCACAAGAGTGGCTAAGATTATACAGAGAAGTCCTGTGTGTACTGTACTCAGCTTCTTCCATTGAAAAACTCTACAAATATGTGATTCTTTATTGAATATTTTTTAAAAGTTAGTTTTAGAGCACTTTGAGGATCATGCAAAATTAGAGGTGAGAGCATAGATTTCTAGTACACTCCTTTGCTTATACATACCTAACATCCCTTGCCAATGTCTTCCACCAGATTAACATAATAATTATACTTAGTGAGCCTAATGGACATAGCATAATCATCCTGTACTCATGGTTCTCAGAAGGATTCAATCTTAGTGTTGAGCATGCTGTTGGTATGCACAAATGTGTAGGAGCATGTATGATACACAACAATATATGAGTCTAGTTTATGTGAGATGATTTCACTGCTCCCCAAATCTTCCTGTGGTTTTTGTTGTTGTTGTTATTGTTGTTCATCCCTTTTCACAATGTAGTAATTCTTATCAACCACCAATGCTTGTACTGTCTCTATAGTTTTTCCTTTTCCATAGTGATTTTCAAAATGAATAAACTACTGGATTTGTCCTTTCTGAGGTGGTCTACCTGTAAAAAAACAAACAAACAAAAAAAAAAAAGAAAGAAAAGAAAAAACCATATAAGCGCCCCACTGAGTATCTTTTAGAACCAGAAATGAAGTACCATATAATTCATTGGACAACCCTGGAAGTTCAGCTATATTATTCTGCATTTTTTCTTGTTTTCTTAAATGAATCTAACCTATCATATGTGTGGTGGTGATTGGTATAGTAATGAATTTGGTTAGGATAATTAGACAGTGTGTATTTACATCAAACCATCATGTTTTTCATCTTGGTTGCATACACATTATATTTGTTATTTTTTGGTCTCCTTAAATTGTACCTTTCAACCATATAGTCATTTCAGTGATATCTCCTCACTTCTCTTTAATGTTCTTTTTCTTTCCATTTAATTTTATTTTAAAGATGTTTTTCCAACTGGACTCCTGGAGCTCAGCCCAGTGCTTAACTGTGGATCTGTAGAGAGCTGCGCACAGCTGTACCCATAAGATGGCGCCGGCTTCTGCCCCCACCTTCCCGATGGTGAGTGCTCTTGGGAGTAAACAACTCCATATTTGGCTTAGTCCTAGGATCTGGCTTGCTTCCGTGAACCTGGACCTATCCGCAGTGCCCACGTGGCAGGCTGGGGTTGGCCACCCAGGGCCTATTTAGGTTGTGGGCGGGCTTTCCCCAGAGTCAGAAGATTGTTCAAGGTTCCTGAGTAAACAGCTGAAAGAAGAGCTCGGTGTTGCGTCTTCCTTGCTGGTCGAGGCGGTCGTGACATGGATCTCTGCATCTGCTTCCATCAGTTACTGGATGAAGGTTCTAGGATGACAATTAGGGTACTCACTGATAGATCCCAGACTCAGGGTACTACCTTCTCAGGTGAGTGCCCCAAGAATCCAGACTCCATTACAGTTGATGCAAGCAGCAAGAGGGTTTATTTAGGCATTTGTACAAACAGGCTATCTCCTCTCCTCAGAGTAAGAGAAGCCTCGAACTGCAGTCACATACAATTTCTATAGGCCCAAATCATAAGCTTTACATAAGATTGCAGGGCTCTACAGGATTGGTTACTTTGGTTCAGTTGAGGTTTTTCAGAGAACTTTTGGGGGGTTTACACATCAGGGCATGGGCAAAGGTTACAGTTGTTTTTCCCGGAACACAGTAATTATCTTAACCACATTTGAGCAACATATCTTAACAGAAATCTTAACTGTGGTTGAACAATGGTTTAGCAATTCTTCTTTTAGTACAGGTTTTAGTTCCTCATTCCCAAGAAGAGGGGTAGAACTGAAGGCTCAGGGTCTTTCATTCCCCATTTTCTTTTGGACAGATTTTAATCCTAAAATTACGGTACCTCAGTACCCCTCAGAGTCTGATATTGTTGCATTAGGACAAGAGCCTGTACAACTGATAATCTTTCACGAATAAACTGCAGTAACTTATTTAAAATGCATGGACCAAGGGTTAAAAGCAAGAGTAAAATAAGCAAGGGACCCATGATTGTGGACACCAGGGTCGTCATCCACGGGGATCTATTAAACCATCCCTCAAACCAGCCCTGCTGGGCTTCCTGATCTCTTTGCCCTTTGTCCAGCCTGGTTCTGAGCTTTTCCATGGAGTCCCTGACCACCCCAGAGTTATCTGCATAGACGCAGCACTCTTCTCCTAGGGCCGCGCACAGGCCACCCTCTTTAAAAATAACAAGTCTAGCCCTCTTCTGTTTTGTAACACCACTTTGGAAAGGGAGGTAAGGGACTGCTCTAACTTTGAGACTGATTGTTCTAGTGCTCGGAGGTCCTCATCAACTGCAGCCTGGAGGGTTACGTAATGTTGATTCCCTTGAACCAAGGCAGCTGTCCCTGTTCCCACCCCTGCTGCTACCCCAAGTCCCAACATGACTGCAAGGGTTCGGACCACAGGGTCTAGTCTAAAGCGAGTGGGGTGGTGAGAATAGAAGTCTTCAAGGGTACCTGCCAGGTGGTAATATACCCTGGGGATAACCTGGACCAGCACGCAAAAGGCTCCTTCTGTTGCTTGCTTGAGAACATCAATCTCGACACACAGGGGTTAGCCCAGTGGTGCAGGCTCACTAAAACTCCTTAGGGGGGATGGCATAAGGTCCTGTCTGGTTGGCAACAGGGATAGTCATATTACAGAGGCCAGCTTATGGCCCAGCTGGTTGCCCGAGGCAAAGGCCTATTCCACTGACTTCAGTTAGGGTCAATTTAGGAGTGGCATTCCAGCAGCAGTTGGAGGCCTGGCCAGAGGTGTAATTTCCAGTGGCAGCAATACCCTCATAGCAAGGGGGCACCGCTCCTAGACATAACCAACAAGGGTCTGCTAGGCCAGGGTTGGTCTGATTGATGACCCCAAAAGCCCCTTGACTAGGTTGAGCAACCTGTTTCTGGTCCCCTGTGGGCTCCTGCTGGGGCCCTGGGTTGGGGTTGTTAGGGATCTGTTCACCTGGGGGCTGGGGGTCGGCTTTCTGGGCTTTGTTCTGCCAATACTTTGTTTGGCCCCAATACTTGTGGGGCTACTGAGGACACAAACTGATGGGAAAGAGTGAGGAGGGTCCCCCAATCATATCCAGAAGGATCATATTTTCATAGTCCCCAAACTCTCTCTAGGGCTGATGGTGTTTTACAATCAAGTGTTATCCTGACGAAGGGGCCCCGTGGCTAAGGGGTCTTTACCCAAAAATCCATCCGTAGGGGGTCGTTGCCTGGTGTGGTGCCCCATTTCCTGCCAACCTACCAAAGGACGACATCTCATAGCCCCACCTATCACAGTAGTGCTCCTGTGGGGAGCTGCACCCAGATCTGCAAACTGCCCTTGTTTCCTGGGCAAACATACCAGTCACCAAGCTCTGCTGCCATCTCTGCTTCCCTGTTAAAGGCCTTGAGAATTTGTCGGAGGTCTATTTTCATCTCCGTCGGGCATCCAATCCCGCATGGGCCAGTGAAGGATGCGGTGCTTAGAAAGACATCAGTGCCCGCAATTGATAGGGTCCAAGTGGTAGTTCCTGGTACATGAGGGTTGTTAGCAGACAGGGTCCCGGTTATCCCCATCATGAGGAGCAAGATTAGGCCTGCAAGATTTTGGCTTTAGAGGATTTTGGGTACGTTGAAGCTTCCATCTGGGTGCCTTGGGGTCCTCACTGATCTCAGCAGGAGCTGGCTTGATGTAGGAGGCATGGATGCAGGCCGCAGTTCCATAGACCTTGACGCTGCACGGTGTAAGGTCCTTTCCAGCAGGGCTCTAAAGTTTTGGTCTGGTGTCTGCGAACATAGACAGAGTCCCCAATCTGGAAGGAATGAGGCACCCTGGGTGGTTTGGACTGGTACACTGCCGCCAGTGGCTTCCAGACCTTGTTCTGGATGAGTTGTAGGGCCTTCAGTCAAGCCTGGAGGCTGGGGGATGTGGCAAAAGAGCCTATGTCAGGTCCCAACAGATCTGCTATTGGGGGAGGGCCCCCATAGAGGATTTCATAGGGGGTCAGTCCGAAGGAAGCGGGGGTGTTCTGAACTCAGAACAGGGCCATGGGGAGGAGTTCCCAGTCTCTAGTGCGAGTCTCCATCGCTAATTTGGTGAGGGTCTCTTTTAGGGTCCTATTCATACGTTCTACCTATCCTGAGCTCTGGGGTCTGTGAGCACAATGTAATTTCCAATCTAACCCCAGTACCGTGGCCACCAACTGACTTACCTGGGAGACGAAGGCAGGCCAAAACGGGGGAAAATCTCTTCCAAAATCTTCTTGACCACAACTTGAGCTGTCTCTTTCTTTGTGGGAAAAGCTTCCACCCACCTGGAGAAGGTGTCTATAAAGACTAAGAGATACTTAGCACCATACCGCCCTGGGCGGACTTCCGTGAAGTCCACCTCTCAGTTTGTCCCTGGTCGGGATCCTCATGTGTGGGCCCCTTTGGGCAGTGCCTGATGATTGGCATTCACCTTGGCGCAGGGAACACAAGACCCAGTAATTTGCTTAATCAGGGAATCTAGTTTGGGTATGAAGTAGAATTGTTCTTCCCTCTGTAGTAGTTTCTTGAGCTTTTTATGTCCCAGATGGGTCAGGTGGTGGAGGTCAGTCACTAGTGTTTTAGCCATCTTTTGGGGTAGGACTATTTTATCCTGGAGTCTCCAGGCCCCGTCTTTTTCATTGTACTGTGCCCCTATCTGTTGGACAATGTCCAGGTCTTCATCCAAGTATTCATACTCGGAGGGGAGGGGGGTGGTGTAGCTGTTCTTGAGATGTCTGGAAGGTGAGTACCTGCTCTTCCAGGGCAGTGGCCTTGGCTGTCTCATCTGCCACCCTATTTCCCCAAGCCACAGGGTCATCTCCTTTCTTGTGGCCCGGGCAGTGAATAATACTCAGTCTTTTGGGCAAGTGAAGGGCCTTTAGGAGATCCAGGATCTCTTGTTTGTTTTTAATGTCCTTACTGGCAGAGGTCAGCCACCCCCTTCTCCAATACTCCATGGACATGTGTGGTGGCAAATGCATACTGGCTATCAGTATAAATATTAACAGTCCTACCTTGAGCTGCTTTTAGAGCCTGCATGAGGGCCACCAGTTCAGCTCGCTGGGCTGAGGTTCTGGGTGCCAAGGCCATCGCCCAGATCACGGTGGTGCCATCCACCATGGCCGCTCCTGCCCTTTGTTCATCCTGGTGTAGAAAACTGCTTCCATCCGTGTACCAGGTGTGGTCCACATCCGGGAGCAGCTGGTCTGTTAAGTCTTCTTGTGTGCCGTGGGTTTCAGCCAGCACTTGATGGCAGTTGTGCTGTACTGCAGCCTCCGGCCCCCCCTCGGGGAGCAGGGTGGCTGTGTTGAGGGGGGTGACTGTCTCAAAACGGATCCTCTCAGCATTTAGCAACATAGCCTGATAGTGGGTGACTCTGGCATTTGAGAGCCACTGATCAGGGGGTTGCCGGATCACAGTCTCTATGGAGTGCGGGGCCATTACCGTGAGAAGTTGCCCCAGGGTGAGCTTGTCGGAATCTTTGATCAGAGTCACTACTGTGGCTATCATGCAGAGGCAAGGGGGCCATCCGGCTGCCACACTGTCCAATTTCTTAGAAAAATAGGCTACTGGTCTTTTCCAGGGGCCCAATTTTTGGGTCAGGACCCCTTTGGCCACCCCTCTTTGCTCATCCACGTATAGAGTGAAGGGCTTTTTCATATCTAGGAGGCTCCGTGCTGGGGCTGATAGTAAAGCCCTCTTTATGTCATCAAAGGCCTGTTGTTCCTTCTCACCCCACGCAAAGGGAGCGTTGGCCTTCGTGAGGGGATATAGTGGGGCTGCCATCTTGGCGAATCCTGGTATCCAGAGGCATGCAAAAGCCTGCGCTCCCCAAGAATCTCAGTTTCTTTGTGCTGGCGGGCAGGGGTATAAGGGCCACGGCCTGTTTACGCCCTTCAGTTATCCATCTTTGGCCCTCCTTCAGAAGATACCCCAAGTAAGTCACTTCCTGCTGACAGATCTGGGCCTTTTTGGCTGAAGCTCAGTATCCCAGTTCCCCCAGTCTTTGTAATAGATCCCTGGTACCTTGGAGGCATTCCTGCTCTGTCTCGGCTGCCAGAAGCAAATTATCTACATACTGGAGGAGGGTCAGGTCCGGATGATTGACTTGGAAGTCCACCAGGTCTTGATTCAGCGCTCTGTCGAACAAGGTGGGGGAATTCTTGAACCCTTGGGGCAGCCTAGTCCAGGTCAGCTGCCCAGAGAATCCAGATTCTGGGTCCCTCCATTCAAAGACAAAAAGGGGTTGGCTCTGAGGGCTCAGTCTTAGGCAGAAAAAGGCCTCTTTCAAGTCAAGTACCGTATACCAGACATGCCCAGGGGGCAGGGTGCCGAGCAAGTTGTAGGGATTAGTCACGGTTGGATGAATGTCCTCAGTCCTCCCATTTATCTCTCTCAGGTCCTGGATGGGCCTATAATCATTAGTGCCAGGTTTATTAACCAGTAACAGGGGGGTATTCCATGATGACTGGCAAGGCCTTAGAATACCTAATTGTAATAGTCTCTGGATGTAAGGCCTAATCCCCTCTTTTGCCTCCTTAGTCATGGGGTATTGACGGATGGACACAGGGGAGGCTGTAGGATTTAGGTCTATCACTAGTGGTGGTTGCTGGGTGGCCAGTCCCATGCCTGCTGTTTTTGCCCAGGCTAGAGGGTAGTCAGTGAGCCATTTGGGATCCTTTGGAGGAGCCTTTTGAGGGACCTCATGTAGCCGGTGCTCATCTTCCAGACTTAGGGTTAACACCTGAAGAGGCTGACAATTTGGATCTGTGACAGAAGCCCCTTTCTCATGGAAGTGAATTTGGGCCCCTACCTTGGAGAGGAGGTCTCTCCCCAGCAGTGGGTAGGGGCATTCTGGTACTAGCAGGAATGAGGGGGTGACTCTTCCAGTGGACAGGTGGACTTCCCTTTCCAATGTCCACTTGTACAGTTTTCCCCCAGTGGCTCCCTGGACCCATGATGTTTTGGAGCTTAGGGGTCCCTTGGTCTGGGTGAGGACCGAATGTTGTGCTCCAGTGTCAACCAGGAAGGTCACTGGTTGGCCCCTCACTTTAAGAGTTACCCCGGGCTGGGGGTGGGGGCAGCTCCTGGCCCTGACTCACCTAATCTTCTCCCAGGGACAACACCGGGACAGGCTTACAAGTCTTCTCTTTCCAAGCATGGACCAGACAATCCTTGACCCAATGTCCCTTTTCTTTGCAGTAGGCACATTGGTTATGTTCCATCCATGGCCTCCTTCTGTCTCCCTGGTTTCTATTCTGCCTAGGCTGCCCTGCTCTGTCCCTGTGACTACGGTGGCCAGGATCTTGGACAACTCTCTGTTCCGCTTTTTGTCTCTCAACTCTTCTCTCTGTTCCTGCTCCCTGTGCAATCTTTCTTCCTTTTCCTCTGGTATCTCCCTTTTGTTAAAAACCTTTTCAGCTTCCCTTACTAGGTCTTGTAGGGTCTACCCCTGAAGTCCCTCCAACTGTTGTAGTTTGGTGCAGATATCAGGTGTGGACTGTCTGATGAAGGACATTATTACTTCAGCTTGTCTCTCTGGCGCCTGAGGGTCGAAGGGAGTATAAATGTGGTATCCCTCCATTAATCTCTCTAGGAACCCTGCCAGAGTCTCCTCTGACCCTTGAATTATAGCACTACCTTGGCCAAATTGGTGGGGCATCTACCTGCCTCCTTGAGACCTGCAAGGAGAATCTGGCGATAGAGACAAAGTCGACCCCTACTGGCCCTGGTGTTGAAGTCCCAATTGGGCTGAGACAAGGGGAAGGCCTCATTGATCTCATTCAGCAGCTGGGTAGGTCTGCCATCACCTCCCGGCACATTTTTGCGAGCCTCCAGGAACACACGCCCAGTTAACGCTTGGGGATCTTGGGAAAAAGATGGGTTATGAGTTTTCCAGTTATAGAGATCAGAAGCAGAGAATGGCCAGTACTAGGTTTGGCCAGCCACCAAGGAGAGGGGAAAAACCTAGGACATCCAGGTGCCCTCCCCTTCCCTGGTACAATCTTGGCAGAGGCATAGGCAGTTACTGGGAGGTGGTGAGGGGTCTCTATGGGGAGAGAAGTCTCTGTGGGAAGAGTCTGCCTCTTGAACAACAACTGCGGGGGGTTCCCTCCCTTGTGGGGGGGGCAGGAGAGGGGGTCCCTCCCTTGCGGCAGAGGGCCGGCATAAGGAGGGGGCAAATCCATCAGCAACAAGTCTCCCTGGCTTTCAGGGAGGACTAGGGTTTTCTTCCTAGGTTCCTAGTGTTGAATCCTTGAGAGGGTAAAGGGAGGAGGTGGGAGGTGGTTGGGGGCAGCAGGGGCTGAGGGGGCGAGGGGAGTGTAAGGGGCAGGGGCATGGGTACAAGATGAGTTTGGGAGCGGGGGTGGAGGTCGGGATCCTAGAGTAGCTGGGGCAGATGGAGTGGAGAGGAATGGCTTCACCCAGACAGGGGGTCCCTGGCCAGATTTTCCCAGACTGAGATGTAAGGCACTTGGTCCAGGTGCCCACGTGGCCCTTGGTCATAGACTCGAGCCTTCACCTGTAAAATGATATCAACGTTAAAGGTTCCATCCCTCGGCCAGCCGACCTCAAAGGCCACTCTGAGGAGCAGAAGGTGACCCATTTCTTCTTTTTGACCTCCAGGGAAGCGCTGTGTGCCCGGGCGAGGACATCTCTCCAGTTATCTAGAGTCAAACTTAGGGGAGTAGTTACTTGTTGCCCCATATTGAGAGAAGGAGAGAAAGGTAAAGACAGATTCCGAAGAACATAATAGAGACAATTATAGACAAAACGACAGACACAATCCGTGCGGTGATCCATCGGTGGCAAACTGAAACTACAGATTCAGACAGGAGCGGCTGCCAACAGTTTCACTACCCAGGAAGGAAAGACACTAGGTCCTGCTCCTTCCTCCAGATGGCCCCGGAGGAAACCTCCAGGGGGGGACCGGGGCGTCCTAAGGCATGTCTGCCTCCCACACAGGTCCAATAACCAGATACAGGTCCTGAGCAGGCACAAAATACAGATGCCAAATCAACCAGACAATGGACAAACACAGAACACAAAACACAGTTCGAGCTCGTTCTTACCTCCAACCGGCCCCAGAGTGGGGGTCTCGGGTCACCCCAAAATCCCAGATGAGCCCCCAAATGATAGACCCCAGACTCAGGGTACTACCTTCTCAGGTGGGCGCCCCAAGAATCCAGACTCCAGTATAGTTGATGCAAGCAGCAAGAGGGTTTATTTAGGCATTTGTACAAACAGGCTATCTCCTCTCCTCAGAGTAAAAGAAGCCTCGAACTGCAGTCATGTACAATTTTTATAGGCCCAAATCATAAGCTTTACATAAGATTGCAGAGCTCTACAGGCTTAGTTACTTTAAAGGTTATCTAAGGTTCAGTTGAGGTTTTTTCTGAGAACTTCTGGGGGTTTACACATCAGGGCACGGGCAAAGGTTACAGTTGTTTTTTCTGGAACACAGTAATTATCTTAACCACATTTGAGCAACATATCTTAACAGAAATCTTAACTGTGGTTGAACAATGTTTTAGCAATTCTGCTTTTAGTACAGGTTTTAGTTCCTCATTCCCAAGTGGATAGGTAGACCTGAAGGCTCAGCGTCTTTCAGTCATTAATCTGATTCAAGAAAAGACTAATTCAAGCACCCTCTCCACTATTGCTAGGAGTCTTATCCAGGGTCATCCTTGTGGATTCCTATGAGTTTCCCTGGCACCAGGTTTCTCCCTAACCCCCTAGTGGTCCCCTCTATCAAGATATCTCTTTTGTTGCTCTTCCTCTCCCAACTCAACCTTCCTGATCCCTCATGTTCCCATACTCTCTCCCTCCCCTCACCTAGTTTACCCAGGATATCTCATCTGTTTCCCTTCCCAGGGTGATCCATGTGTCCCTCTTAGGGTCCTCTTTGTTCCCTAGGGCTTTGTTTCTCTAGGGCCGTGGATTGTAGGCTGGTTATCCTTCGCTTTACATCTACTATCCACTTATGCACTCCTGTTTGTCTTTTTGGGTCTGGGTTAACTCAGGATGATTTTTTTCTCTAGTTTCATTCATTTGCCTGCAAATTTCATAATGTCAGTCTTTTTTTTTTTTTTTTTTTACCACTGAGGAATACTCCATTGTATAAATGTACCACATTTTCTTTATCCATTCTTCAGCTGAGGGGCATCTAAGTTGTTTCTAGGTTCTGGATATTATGAATTATGTTGATATGAACATAGTTGAACAAGTTTTCTTATGGTATGATTGAGCATCCTTTGGATACATGCCCAAGAGTGGTATTGCTGGATCTTGAGGTATATTGATTCCCAACTTTCTGATAAACTGCCATACTGGTTTTCAAAGTGGCTGTCCAAGTTTGCATTCCCACCAGTGGTGAGGGAGTGTTTCCCTTACTCTATATCATCTCCAACATAAGCTGTCATCAGTGTTTTTGATCTTAGCCATTATGACAGGTATAAGATACTATCTCAGAGTAGTTTTGATTTGGATTTCAATGATGACTAAGGATGTTGAGTAATTCATTAAATGTCTTTTGGCCATTTGAGATTCTCTGTTTAGATCTGTTCCCCATTATTTAATTGGATTATTTGATCATGATGAGGAAACCCACAGAGACAGCTCACCTGAGCTTGTGGGAGCTCATGGACTATAGATCAACAGCTTAGGGAGCCTGCATGAGACCAACCTAGTCCCTCTGCATGTGGATGACAGTTGTGTAGCATGGTCTGTTTGTGGGGCCCCTATCAGTGGGACCAGTATCTATCCCTGGTGCATGATCTTGCCTTTTGGAACCTATTCTCTATGGTGGAATGCCTCACTCAGCCTTGATGCAGGGAGGAGGAGCTTGATACTGCCTCTACTTGATATGCCATGCTTTGTTGACTCCCATGGGAGGCCTTACTCTTTCTGAGGAGTGGATGGGAGTGGGTAGAATGGAGGTGGGGAGGAAGGGATGGAAGGAGAGGAGATAGGATAAACTATGGTTGGTATGAAAAATAATTTAAAAATTAATAATAAAAAGATTTTTTTCTTTTTAGTCAGACATCACAAATTCAAAAGTCCTTCCATTCTCAGATGGTGGAATGAAGTAGTATAGTTTGTGAAGAACTTTCAGTATTACTTGCTTAGAAGATACCTTAATCTCTAAATTTTATACAAGCTCTGCATCTTCTTCCTGAGACTTCGATAGCAATAGCAGTTTAGCATTATCCCTGTAGTCATTCAATAGTTCTTCTCTGAGTACCTCTGGATTTTAGGAAGCATTAGTGCCCCAAGGACACAGCAGTGTCAAAAGAAATGATAAAAGCAGCCTACAACATAAATGGGAGAAATATCAAATGTGGTGAGCCACAAGAATATGTAACAAGGAGTCCAGCTATACTTTGACCGACCAAGGGTCTGTCAAAAGGCACGTCATGGGCTGGAGAGATTGATAGGAAATCACAACATGTCCACACAGTTGGGCTTGCCTGGCGGACCACCTAATTATTTCTGGTTCAAAATAGCCATTTCCAGGTCAGAACATCTCATGTGACTAGGACTCCATGGCTTTGCATGGCTGCGTAAAGCGTGTGCAGCCCTGTAATCTACACGCATGTATGGAGTAGCCACATGCAGTCCTGTACACATGCACGGCCCACTCTTTAAAAAGCCTGCTCCATTTTGCACAGGTCTCTCTTCTCTTCTCTCTCTCCTCTCTCTCTTCTTCTCTTCTCTCTTCTCCTCACTCATGTGTGTGCTTCACATAGGCCTGTCACATTCTCTTTCTATCCTATATTAATAAACAGCTCTTCTGTGGATTTGTCGTGTTCGGGACGTGTTCCTCACAGGGTAAGAGCACCGATAAGTAACTAACAGAGATGGCTCAGTGGTTAAGAGCACTGACTGCTCTTCCAGAGGTCCTGAGTTCAATTCTCAGCAGCCACATGGTGGCTCACAACCACTTGTAATGAGATCTGGTGCTCTCTTCTGGCCTGCGGGGACACATGCAAGCAGAATACTGTATACATAAAAAATCAAACAAACAAAAAAAGGCAGTTATTTATTATGAATGTTTAGTGTTATCTAGCTTTTAGTATTTCAGCTGTCTTCTGCTATGTAATTCTTGCCTGACCAAATATTCCCAGGCCATTTGGCAAACAGTTCAGCTCCTCAGACCTGCTGAACTTCTAGGTAACTAACAGCCCCCCCACCACCACCCCTGAGACTAAGAGATAAGCTGGCTGGAGATACATAGCTTTGTTTCTTGTGCAAATGAAGATCAGACCATACCCTTGCCTTGAGGCCTAGTTGCTCTCCACAGCAATTGACTGAGAACAAAATACATTTTTATGTATCAAGGTGGAAGGTAGGGTGGAGCAACATTCCTGGGGAGGCAGAGAACAAAGTGGCCAGGGGAAGAAGAAACAGGCATTTTATGTAGAGGCAGACAGAATGGTGTTACCAGGGAGAAGGGAAGAACATAGAGGTTTTGTACATAGTAAGGCAGAACTCTTGTAGAGTTGATCAGAGCCAGGAGAGATGGAGGGTGAAGAAACAGGATGAAAATGAGGTTGAAAGCATAAGAGTTTAGTTGTTAGCAGGACTATGAGAGGGCAGTAAAAGAGGACAAAGAGGAACTGAGTGTCAGGACAGAACTGAAGCTATGGAGACAGGATTTCATCCCAGAGAAATAAAGTGGACAACAAAGAGCTTGATGTATCTAGATTTATTCCTGCTCTGAATGCCTGATGGAGCTGTAGCTGTAAAGATAGAATTTTGTCTTAGAAGAATAAGCATCGTGTACATAGATTTTTTTTTTCCCTCAGATATCCCACGCCAGACATAGTGTTTTCCCTGGACTCTGGGCAATCAATCCATAATCATAGTCAATAACTGAACAATAGGCAGGATGTTATCACAAAGTGTTAGGGTCGGCATACAAAACAGAGAGCTTCACTCCAATATCGGGTCACAAATGAAGCTTTACTTTAACACGAGCTCGTGGGACACCAGCGTGAGGAGTAGCTGGTGACCCCAAGTTTGAGGCTCACAGGCCTTTTATGAGGCAGTTCTACCAGGGCAGGGGAGTGGGGTCACCCCGAATGCAGACACCTGGACGCCAGATGTCTCTGCGGTCTTTCTCAGAGTCTGGGTAGGTAAACGAATTCCAAGCTTATCTAGCACAGGGTTATTTGGCAAGCATTCTTTCTCAAGCAATTTATCTTGTAAACACAACCCCAGGGGTCATCCTGCAAGCATCCTGTTAGCATAGCATGATGGGCTAACTTTTCTGGTATGGGGTGTGGGGGCAGAGTGCAGTATTTCCCACTGAATCTGCAATTAGCAGAGCTAGTGGGGGGGGGGCTTTGTTTCCCTTACAATGGCCCTTTCATTCCTCCCTTTCTCTTGTGCCGGCCTTTAATCCTAAAGGCCACTGCCAGATACCAGCTGGTACCATTGCCTCAGGACCATCATCTTAACCCCATTTACCTGGGATCGTACAAGAGCCGAGATTTGATTGAGGATACATGGTCCAATCATGAGGATAAGAATTAATATAATAAGTGGTCCTGTGAGGGCTGACAATAATGTAGTTGGCAGAGGTCCGGGTGCAAGTCAGGCCATCAGCCCCATAGTGGGTGCTGATTAGAGGTAATTTTTATACAATTTTTTCTTGGCCTGATATAACCTGCCAAGTCTGGGACACTGGTTGATGTGGGCTACTTGTGGTCGCACTGGCGACGAATCCGAAGCTTAAGAGGATTGTCAGTCCATTCCGCAGTCCAGGAGTTTTCTGGCACTTTGGCTGGCTTGAGGTGGGAGGCATGGATCCAGGCGGTGATCCCGTCCACCTTGACCACCATTGGAGTGGTCAGCAGGACTTGGTATGGTCCCTTTCACCTGGGTTCTAAAGTCTGATGCTGGTGTCTGCGGATGTATACGAAGTCCCCCATATGGAACTGATGGGCAGCGCTGTCCCCGCCGGTTTGGTATGCAGCGGACAGTTGCTTCCACAGTGTATGCTGGACAGATGCTAAGGCTTGCAGCCTGTCAGACAGAGGGGAAGGCATGATTTCTCTTTGTTGGAGGGTTAGGTTCTTAACTGGGGGTGCACACCCAAGGAGTAGTTCAAAGGGGGTAAGACCCATGAAGGAAGGGGTATTTCTAGCTCTAAAGAGGGCATACGGTAGGAGCATCGTCCAATCTCTAGAGCCAGTCTCCATGGTCAATTTGGTTAAGGTCTCCTTAATTGTTCTCCTGTCCTGAGCTCTGGGGTCTATAGACATAATGTAATTTTTAATCAATCCCCAGTATTTTTGTCAGTCCCTGACTTACCTGGGCCACGAACGCTGGTCCATTATCTGACCCAATTACCTGAGGCAGTCTAAATCTTGGGAAGATTTCTTCCAGGATTTTCTTAGCAACTATTGCTGCAGTCTCCTTTTTGGTGGGGTAGGCTTTTACCCATCCTGTAAAGGTATCTACAAACATTAGCAGGTACTTTAGGACATATTTAGCTGGCTTTACCTCGGTGAAGTCTGCTTCTCAATGCTGGCCAGGCCGGGTTCCTCGTAGCCTTTTTCCGGGGGCCACTTTCCCAGGATATGCATTTACCTGCTGGCCGGCCCGGCAAGCAGCTACCATCTTTTCTGCCATTTGTTTCTTTTTAGATGGGGAGAGGGTCTTATCTTTTGTAGTCAGCTGGATCAATTTTCTGCTGCCCAGATGGGTTAATTTGTGGATCCTTTTTAGAGTGTCTTTCAGAAGTTCTGGGGGTGGAGCCTCTTCAGGAGCTGAATCCTCCAGAGTCGAGGCGTGAAAGGCCAGGCTCCTTGGATCCCCGAGGGCAGCCTCCTTTGCCTCTTGATCGGCCTTCCTGTCTCCCGCATCCATTGGGGAGTCTCCTTTTTGGTGCCTAGGGCAATGTACGATGGCCAGCTCTCGGGGTAACATTACAGCCTCTAATAGGGCCTTAAATTTTTATTTTTAATTTTTTTTTTTTTTTGGCTGAAGTTAACAGTCCCCTCTCCCTGTATATGGCCCCATGCACATGCGCGGTTGCAAATGCATACAGGCTGTCTGTGTAGATGGTAGCCGGTTTACCGGCTGCCATGGTAAGTGCTTGGGTGAGCGCAATCAATTCGGCTTTTTGAGCCGAGGTTCTCTCTGGGAGGCTACTAGACCAGATGACATGCGGTCCCGGTCCAGAAGAGTCGTCTGATAATATGTGGCCCGAGCATTGCTAAGCCATCGGTCAGGCGGCTGGCGGACAATGCTCTCCAATGCATGGGGAGCTATAACAGTCAGATGCTGTTAATTTGTCCGCGTCTCTCATCAAAGTAGCCACTGTTGTCATTGCCCGGAGGCAAGTGGGCCACCCTCTAGCCACTGGGTGGAGTCGTTTGGATAAGAAGGCGACAGGCCTTTTTCAGGGTCTGAGAGCTTGCGCTAGTACATCAACCACCACCCCCTTTTTTTCGTGGAGGTATAGGGTGAAGGGCTTACTCACATCAGGAAGGGCGAGGGCAGGTGCCGACAGGAGTGCCTTCTTTAGTGTCTTGAACGCTGTCTGGTGTTTCTCTTGCCAGACAAAGGGGTTCTTTTCCCGAGCCGGAACTGCTATGGGTTTTAAGGTGACCACAACGGGTGGCTGTTCTACTGCCAGTCTAGGTCCCCCCCCCCCCCCCGTCTCTGCCCAAGCCTCTGGGAACCTGTGGGTCCATTCTTTATTTTTCAGTCCTGTGGGGACCATAGTCAGTTGGGCCGTGGGGATGGTGGTCCCATATAGCTGATATTCCTCTGTTGCTGGGAATTCTTTCCCCAAGTTGACTGTTCTCTGAGTGGTCCAGGGTCTCTCTCTGCTTCCATTTGTTCCTTGGACCAGTGACTTTCGGGTAGACAGAGGGCCTAGTGGATGTTTGATGGCTGAATAGACTGCCCCCGTGTCCACTTCAAAGTCCATTGGGGTCCCCTCCATTTTAAACGTTACCCGGAGTTCGGGGAGGGGGTCCGAACCCTGACTTTCTCAGTCGTCAAGGGCCAAGACTGACCAGCCTCGTCTTTTTTTGTTTTTTTTTTTTAACCTAGTTTTTTTTTTTTTTTAATAAACCTTTTCTGCTTTTTTGACTAAATTTTTTAAACTCAGTTCCTGTAAACCATCTAATCTCTGTAATTTGCGTCTTATGTCTGCAGCTGACTGTCCTATAAAGGCCATCGCTATTGCCCCCTTCTGTTCTTCAGACTGTGGATCGAAAGGCATATACCTCGTGTATGTTTTTATGAGCCTTTCAAGGAAGACAGAGGGGGTTTTGTCAGGCCCTTGGAGAACCTCATCTACCTTAGCCAAATTAGTGGGCCTTCTGGCCGCCGCATGGAGACCCGCCATTAGAGTCTGGCGATAGAGGGACAGATGCTCCCTACCTTCCGGGGTATTTGGGTCCCAGGTTGGTTGTCTCAGTGGGAAGCGCTCATCAATCAGGGTGGGGAGTTGAGTCGGCCGCCCATCTGGCCCAGGGACTAGTTTCCTGGCTTCCAGGAGAATGCGCTCTCTCTCTTCCATAGTGAAGAGGATCCCCAGGAGCTGCTGGCAATCGTCCCAAGTAGGTTGGTGGGAATATATGATGGAATCTAAGAGACCTGTTAATCTGGAGGGGTCCTCAGAAAATGGAGGGTTATTATTTTTCCAGTTATACAAGTCAGAGGAGGAAAAGGGCCAGTACTGGAGAGTGGGCATGTCACCCCCGGCCCCATCATTGACCGCTCTCCCAATGGGGCGCAAAGGCAGTGTGATAGCCGGGGGTGTTTCATCCGGGGGCCTTGCTCTCCTCTGGCGAGTTCCCTGTGCTGGACCCAACGGGGAGACCAAGACAGACTCGGGCCCAGTCTCTGCAGGAGGTCGTGGTTCGGGCCGATAGGGAGGCGGCCACGGCGGTGGCGGGAAGTCTAAGGCAAATGAAATGAGGTCATTCTGAGATTCAGGTAAGGGGGGTTGAGGAGGGGATGGAGTCGGTAATGGAGTCGATTGGGAAGGTTTGGTCTCGAGAATCGGAGCAGAAGTTAGTGAAGGCGCTATAGGAGCAGTCAGGAAGGGTCAGACCCACTTAGGAGGGTCAGTCACCAGATCCTCCCATACCCAAATGTAGGCCTGCTGGTCCGGGTGTCCGTGCGAAACTGGAATGAAAATCTTTTGTTTGACTGCCCTGATTATATTAAGATCAAAAGTACCATCTACTGGCCACCTGACTCCAAAGGTGGGCCATTCAGACGAACAGAAAGTCTGCCACTTTTCCTTTCCTCATCCAAACCGCCAGGTTCAATGTGCGGTCCGTCACTGCCGACCAATGAGAGAGAGTTAGGGACAAAGGGGTGGAGGCAGATTTGGCGGCCGACTGTCCCATTCCAAACAAGTAGAAACTGACACAGAAGGACACAAAGATAGAGACACAACATATAAACAAGACAAGCCGGCAAAATGGTAGGGAAAATGAAGCCAAAAGATTGTCTATTGGCCTGGGCCATCTGAAAAATCTCCTAGACAGAAGGGAATCAGACGGGGCCCCTGTCTCAGGGTCCCCACACTCCAGAGCGTCCTCCAGAGCTGCAGCCTGTGGGTTCAGGACACGTCTGTCCTTATCAATCTCAGTGGGACCTCCAGATGTTAGGGTCGGCGTACAAAACAGAGAGCTTCACTCCGATATTGGGTCACAAATGAAGCTTTACTTTAACACGAGCTCGTGGGACACCAGCGCGAGGAGTAGCTGGTGACCCTGAGTTTGAGGCTCACAGGCCTTTTATGAGGCAGTTCTACCAGGGCAGGGGAGTGGGGTCACCCCGAATGCAGACACCTGGACGCCAGATGTCTCTGCGGTCTTTCTCAGAGTCTGGGTAGGTAAACGAATTCCAAGCTTATCTAGCACAGGGTTATTTGGCAAGCATTCTTTCTCAAGCAATTTATCTTGTAAACACAACCCCAGGGGTCATCCTGCAAGCATCCTGTTAGCATAGCATGGTGGGCTAACTTTTCTGGTATGGGGCGTGGGGGCAGAGTGCAGTATTTCCCACTGAATCTGCAATTAGCAGAGCTAGTGGGGGGGGGGGAGGGCTTTGTTTCCCTTACAATGGCCCTTTCAAAAGAAATTGAGGTGATGAAGAAAATCAGTCAGAGTGATTCCAAAGAGCATTTGGGACAGGGAACCAAAGATGGTTTTTATGTGTGTAAAAGAAGGACTCTTGGACCATTTAACATTTGAGCTGTGTCTTGAATGGTGAAGAAAATGATGAGAGGATTGGTCTCAAAAAGAGCAGTGTAGTGAGCACATACCCCGGTTACAGGGGAGGAATAATCACTCTTGATTCAGACTTGGTATAACACTCATTTATTCACACAGAGAGATTACAAGTAATAGTTATCCTGTCTTCCAAATGGAAGCAGGAGTACTTCTCCAGGTGTACAGGTCCAGACTTACCATGTCTGTTCCACTGGATCTTGGGTCAGCCTTCCCCTGGTCAGCCACACCTGCACTGGGGACAGGATCTCACATCTCTGGTGGAGGAGAGTTGTCTCACACGAGGGCCTGACAAGCTCTGTTGGTTGGGTCTGGGGCTTCATCTTTTATATTCTTTCCTGGCTAGGTTTCTAGTCTTGTCCCTACTTCCACGCATAGTTTATAGCTTATCACTACTCCATTTGTGATTTTCTTATGTCATTCTATTGCTTATCACTCCGGACCAGGGTTGTTCACCCTAGGCCTTACATGTTGCTTACAAGCAGAAAAAACAGGGTGCAGAGAGCATCAAGTGCCTGCCTTTGTACACTACGTCCCCACAATAGAGATCCTGGAGTATGTGCTTTTGTTGACTATTTCCAAGTAGAAAAATTTACAGATTTCTTCTTCTCTTCCCCCCCTTCCTGCTCTGTTTCTCTTTCCACATTCTCTTTCTTTTTCTCCCTATCTTCAGCTCTCTCTCTCTCTCTCTCTCTCTCTCTCTCTCTCTCTCTCTCTCTCTCTTTCTCTCTCTCTCTCTGTGTGTGTGTGTGTGTGAAAACATTCTTGAAGAGTCAACAATTAAATAATATCAAACTTAAGATATATAAGAGGAGAATATCATGAGTCCATATAGAGTTAAAGTAACTGTCTAATTCACACACTCTTCTTAATTTAAAGGTGCTTCCATTTATGATTTTAAAGAGCAGTTACAGAAATACATAAAAGGACATAATTTGAAAATTTTGTTGGTAAGACTGGTGGGGATCTGGACTTTTCCCCATGAAAGCAAAGTCACAAGAGCATTTCAGAGTAATAGTATGTAAAGATCAACTCATATTCTTAAAATACTGGTTTTCCTCAGTAAGCACATGTAAATGAAGTTAGCAATATTAGAGGTAGAGAAAAGTGCTAAGCCATCACTGTTGTTATAACTAAAAAGAACTTTTGAGAACTGTGTTTGAGTAAAAGTATAAATTTGTGGATTAGTAATTTTTTAAATTTGTCATTATAACAATCACTTAACTAACTTACCTGGGGAGTATCTTATAATTAAAATAAATTTTAATATTTCTAGATAAAAACATAATTAATTGCTAAATTATCTTCAAAATTTAGGTCTTACTCTTTATTCTGTTTTGTTTTTGCCACTAGAACATGGCTACATGATGAAAGTTCTAAGAATATCCTATTTTTCATGTAAAAATACTTATATTATCACTAGCTTTAGAAAATTAGATTTATTTTGAATTCACATATTTCCCCTAAAAGTTGGATTAGGAAAAACAGCAAAACTATATTTTTAAGGGAATTCCCTTAAAAATAGTGAACTCGGTTGAGAAAGGAAGTGAGAAGTAACTGATAGTCTCAAGCCAAATGGGGCAGAAGAAAGAACCAACAGGGAGAGCTGCTGCTGGCCAACCTCTTGACCTTGTTTACTCCATGAAGAGGAGAGCTGGCCAGTGCCTGGATCAGAGGAAAACCATATCCTCCCTTGGGGACAAGTTATAAAAATCAAGGTGTCTACTAAGTCTTGCATGTCCTGTGATAACCATAGCAGTCCCTGGAGCAAGACACCAAAATGAAAGAGGCAAGGCACACTCACACAGAAACGAGGCACATTTGGCAGCAGAGAGAAAGCCTTCATTTGATTTTCAGCTTTTGAGTGGAACCCATGCTTGTCCCAACTAGGAATGCCTTTTATCATATCCCTTGCACTATTGTGGGGTAATCACCAGAGAAGATACCTCAGACATGAACTTAAGACAATAGAATGTCTTTATTAGCTGGCTGGCAACTATACTGGATATTCAGGATCCCATTGCAGCCCCGAGCTTTTCTAAGGATGAACTTTTTATCTGAAAAACCATGTTTTGGGTTGACATACTTCAGTTAACAAAAACAGATAGCCAGAAACAGAACTACAGAAGCCAAAAAGCAAGGTTAGCACATGTAGAGACTTTCCCATAACTATGGACTTTGATGGATCAGGCCTTTGCTTTAGTTTTGGCAGGTGGTGTTACTAAGTTTTATAGCCTGAATGGCACTTCTATCATGGAGTCAGTTGTGCTAAGGTCTTGGGGGCCTTATTGTGGAGCCCTGACAACAAGACAGTGCAAAAATTAGGAACTATCCATGTGGTTTTTCTCAAGTATCTTTGTATTAAGGTTGGAAAGTACCTTTGTACAGTCAGAAATATGTATATCTCCCTCTATTAAAAAGGCAAGGGAGAGGATGGGGTTTATGCAGAGATTATTGTCATAAAACACATCTTTTTTTTCTGAGAATAAACCTCCTCCAGAAGTTTATTGTTGCTTCTTCAAATATCAAGGAAGGGCATTTTAGATATTCCTCAATTTTATATTATTATTATTCTTTGTTTTATTTTTTAAGACTGGGTTTCTCTGTTTATCTCTGTTGGCTATCCTCAGACTTAGTCTGTAGACCAGGCTGGTCTTCAGATCTGCCTGCTTCTGCCTCCCTAGTTCTAGGATTAAAGTCATGTATCACCACCACCACCACTACCACCACCCAGATCAATATATATTTTATAGTCTCTTTCATTGTCATCTTCTTTGATATATTTCAATCATAAATCAATTATGACTGTATTATATTTCATTTTGCATATATTTTCATGGGCCCATGCAGCAATGTAAATAAATATTTTCTGATACATACCATCTCAGAGAGCACTACAAGTGTAAAACCTTAAGTATGAGACAAAAAAAGGATATGTGGAATGTTGGGTTCAAGGGCAAACATGTATTCTTCCAAAAGGAGCTAGATTACACATAGAAAACAGCTCCTAGATCTTGGGTTAGAGCTTCATTCTTGTTGGGATGGTAAGATAAAAATATAATTGTGAGATTAGATTATAGTTCTCTTATTCAGGAAATAATAAGACATATAAAAATGCTATGTGTGGGTAATAGAAAGGCATCATACACTGATATGAGATAAAATAAGGACTCCACAAGGAAGGGCCCTACACATTGAAACTGCTTCATATGTAATAGCATACATGATGGCTGCTAAACCATCTATGAGGCTTTTCAGACCCAAGATGTACTATGATGAAGAGTTTGAGGGAAGCTACCACAGCCTGTATGAAATTGCTCATAACAGCTGTTGCTGAGTATGTGTGTGTAGAAGGTGAAAGTGCAAAGCTTATACATTGCTTTTGTCAGCACAGCCTCCCTGAAGTGAGGCAGTTGGCAATGAGAATCATTTTTTGTTTGTTTGTTTGTTTGTTTGTTTGTTTGTTTGTTTGAGTCAGGGTTTCTCTGTGTAGTTTTGGTTCCTGTCCTGGAACTAACATTGTAAACCAGGCAGGCCTTGAACGCACAGAGATTCACCTGCCTCTGCCTCCTGAGTATTGGGACTAAAGGCATATGCTATCACTGCATGGTGAGTCATTTTTGCAAATGAAGTGACTCATACTGAGTAGAAACAGTTAGCCAGGACAGAAGGTGCCATGATTTGATCTGACTTATCATTGGTTATCTCTGAGAAATTCTGGTCTCTCTTTCCCTTCCCAATGTAAACTATTTGGACTGGGGATTTAGCTCAGTGGTAGAGTGCTTGCCTAGCAAATGCAAGGCCCTGGGTTCAATCCTCAGCTCCACAAAAAGAAAAAAAAAACATTTAAAAAGGTCCAGATGTTCCATAAGAATGGATAGAAATCACAAAAAAATAGACAATTGCTATTTCTTGTAGCACCATTCCATTTACTCATACAGGCTGTTATTTTTGGATGCCATATTGATAAAGCAACTGAAATGAAATGAAAAAGAACATGTTTTTGAAAGAGCATAATTCTGTTTAAGTATCAATTTATTTCACTATTAGACAAACTTTGTTTTGTTCCTTGCAAAAGTATTGGATTGGAGAACTCAAAAATCATGAGTTGTATTCTAGGACCACATATTAGACACATGATCTGAACAAGACATTTCAAACTGTCTATTTTTTAACATATAGAATAATGATATAGAAATAATCAGATCTTCACAATATACCCAAACTTATGGGACACAATGAAAGTGTTGCTAAAAAAAAAAGTTCATAGCACTAACCACGTACATAAAAAAATTGGAGAGATCTCATACTACCAACTTAGCAGCACACTTGAAAACTCTAAAACAAAAAGAAGTAAGCACACCCAGGATGAAATAATCAAACTGAGGGCTAAAATCAATAAAACAGAAATAAAGAGAACAATACAAAGAATCAATGAAACAAAGAGTTGGTTCTTTGAGAAAAATCAAACAAGACAGACAAACCCTTATCTAAAATAACTAAAAGATACAGAGAAAATATCTAAATTAACAAAATCCAAAACTAAATTGGGACATAACAACAGACATTGAAGAAATCCAAAGAATCATTAGGTAATTCTTTAAAAACATGTCCTCCAAAAAATTGGAAAATCTAAAAGAACCAGAAATTTTTCTCAATAGATATACCACTTACCAAAGTTAAATCAAGATCAGATAGATAATTCCAATAGACCTGTAACCCATAAGAAAATAGAAGCATTCATTAAAAGTCTCACAAACAAAAATAGCACATGGCCAGACAGTTTCAGCTCAGAATTCTACCAGACTTTCAAAGAAGAGTTAATGCCGATAATGCTCTTCAAATTATTAACAAAAAGAAAGAACATTGCCAAATACGTTTTATGAGGTCATAGTCACAGCAATACCCAAACCACACAAAGATTCAACAAAGAAAGAAAATTACAGACCAATTTCCCTTGTGAACATAGATGTAAATACTTGAAAACTAAATCCAAGAACATATCAAAAAGATCATCCATCACTATCAAATAGGCTTCATCCCAAAAATGCAAGGATAGTTCAACATATGAAAATCAGTCAATGTAATCTACCGTATAAGCAATCTGAAAGAAAAAAAGAAACACATGATCATCTTATTAGATGCCAGAAAAGCCTTTGACAAATCCAAAATCCCTTCAAGATAAAAGGAGAGAGTAGAGTTCCAGGGACATAACCTAAACATAACAAGGGCAATTTACAGTGAGCCTATAGCCAACATCAAATTAAATGGAGAGAAACTCAAAGCAATCTCAATAAAATCAGGAACAAGACAAGGCTGTCTACTCTCTCCATATCTAGGCAGTGTAGAAGAACAATAAGAAAACTGAAGAAAATCAAGGGGATGCAGATTGGAAAGAAAGAAGTCAAAGCATTGCTATTCAAAGATGATATGATAGTACACATAAGCAACCCCAAAAATTCTACCAGGGAACTCCTACAGCTGATACACACCTTCAGCAAAGTGGCTGGATGCAAGATCAACCCAAAAATTATGTATACATACCAAGGACAGACAGGCTAAGAAAGAAATCAAGGAAACAACACCCTGAAGATATAGTTTTACAATAGCCATACATAATATAACATATCTTGGAGTAACTCTTACCAAGCAAATGAAAGATTTGTATGATTAAAAACACTAACACCACCAACAACAAAAAACTTCAAGTCTCTGGAGAAAGAAATTGAAGAAGACATCAGAAAAAGGAAAGATCTCCCATGTTCATGGATCACTAGGATCAACAATAAAAAATGACCATCCTGCCAAAAGCAATCTACAAATCCAGTGCAATCCCTATTAAAATATCAACACAATTCTTTACAGTCCTTGAAAGGACAATACTCAACTTCATATGAAAAAAAACCAAAATAACACAGATTAGCTAAAAACAATCCTGAACAATAAAAGAACTTCTGTAGGTATCACCACCCCTGACTTCAAGCTATACTACAGAGCTATAATTATAAAAACTGCATAAAAACAGACACTTTGATCAATGGAATCTAATAGAAGAAGCAGACGTAAGACCACTTGCAAATGAACACTTGAGTTTTGATAAAGAAACTAGAAATACAAAATCATCTTCAAAAGGCACTGATCTAATTGAATATCTGCATGTAAAAGCAAATAGATATTTACAAGTGTGTACAAAATTTGAGCCCAAAAAAGACCTCAACATAAAACCAGATACACTGATCCTGACAGAAGAGAAAGTGGGGAATATCCTTGAACACCTTAGCACAGAAGAGAACTTCCTGAACAGAACACTGATATCATAGGCACTAATATCAACAATTAATAAATGAGACCTCATGAAACTGAAAAGCTTCTATTAGGCAAAGAACACCATTAATAGGACAAAACAGCAGCCTTCAGAATGGGAAAATATATTCACTATATCCACATCTGACAGAGGGTTAATTTACAAAATACATAAAGAACTCAAGAAACTAGATATTAATAAAACAAATAATCTGATTTTAAAATGGGGTACAGATCCAAATAGAGGATTCTCAACAGAAGAATCTCAAATGGAAACACTTAAAGAAATTTGCAACATCTTTAAGCATCAGAGAAATGAAAATGAAAACTACTTCGAGACTCCATTTTATACCTGTCACAATGACTAAGGTAAAAACACAAGTGACAGCTCATGCTGTTAAAGATGTGGAGCAAGAAGAGCACTTCTCTGTTGCTGGTGGAAGTAAAAATGTGTATAACTACTAAGAATATCAATAGAGTACTTCCTCAGAATTGATCGACCTTAAGACCCAGCTATACCACTCTTTGGCATATACTCAAAGGATGCTCCAAAGATACTTGCTCAACTATGTTCATAGTCCCTTTATTCAGAGTTTCCTAAAAAGGGATACAACCTAGATTTCTCTCAACCAAAAAAATGGATAAAGAAAATGTGGTATATTTATACAATGGAGTATTACTTAGCTGTTAAAAAAATCACATTATGATTTTTTTTCAAGTAAATGAATGGAACTAGAAAATAAAAATCATCCTGAGTGAGGTAAGTCAGATCCAGAAGACAAACATGGTATATATTCATTTATAAGTGGATATTAGCTGTTAAGCAAAGGATAATCATGCTACAATCCACAGACCCAAAAAGACTGAGGAACAAGGAGGGCTCTGGCTCTAAGGGAGACATTATATCTCCTTGGGAAGGGAAAATAGAGTAGATTTTCCCAGTGGACTAGAAAATGGTGGGAATGGGAACAGGAATGATGGGGTATTGGGGAAGGGATGGAGGGAGATAGTATAGGGACAGATGACTGTAATTGGAGAACATAGTGCAGTAGAAACTCCCAGAATTCTATGAAGGTGAATTTGGAGGATTCAGAGCCTGAGCCAGCCATCTTCTGTACCAGGCAATGCTTCCAGGGGTGGGACTGGGACAAAAACCCAGACATAAAACCTTTGACCTACAATCTATCCCACCTGCAAGATATGCTGGGGCAATGGAGGTGCAGAACTTTTTGTAGTGGCTAACCAATGCCTGACACTGCCTGGATGACCAGGAACTAGAAGCTGAATAGTCAAAAAAACTAATTATAGAAAAAAATCAATAAAATAATTCCTAATAATATTCTTATATACTCATAGATTGGTGCCTAGCCCAACTGTCATCAGAGAGGCTTCCATGGATCACACCTGATGGAAGCAGATGAAGAGACCCACAGCCAATTATTAGTTGGAGGGAGAGCCCAAATAGAGATCTTCATTAGGTCCTTCCTCTTGTAGCTCAGGGAACCATATAGAAGAGAGAGGAAGACCTTATAGGGGTCAAGGACACCAGGAGAACAGGGTCCACAGACATCAATTAAGTAGGACTCAGGGGGCTCACAGAAACTAAAGCCACAGTCATGGAGCCTGCATGGATCTATACTAGGTACTCTGCATATGTGTTATGGTTGTTAGCTTGGTGTTTTTGTAGGACTCCTAACAGTGGGGGTGGGGTATCTCAGACTCTCCCCTCTTCTCTTGGGACCCTTTTCCTCCTACTGGGTTGCTTTGCCCAGCTAAGATATGAGAGTTTGTGCCTGGTCTTGTTTTATCTTGTTACACTGTTTGTTGGATATCCCTGGGAGGCCTGTCCTTTTCTGAAGAGAAATGGAGAAGGAGTGGATCTGGGTGGGGAGGGGGATGAAGGGAGGGGAAAGTGCAAGAAAGAAAGGAAGAAAGGAAAGGAGGAAGGAAGGTAGGAGGGAAGGATGGAAGAAGAGAGAAACAGGTAGATAGGTATGGAGGGAAGGAGGAGATAGGGAAGGAAGGAAAGAAAGAAGAAAGAAGAAAGGAAGGAATAAAAATAATCAGTTCTTTCCTGGTTTATTAATCAGGCTGTTGTAAGCATCATATTGAATTTGTGAGTGGAACTACTTGTCAGTAGTAAAATGCTTTTTAAATCCAAGTTCCTATTCTTAAAATAAGACTCAACTCAAATCTCACTTTCTTCTAAATCCATGTTGGACCTCTGATTTACCCAACGTGGCGGAGGCTCTTTTCTCTTTTAAGAACACCATCCTGAGTTGAACTGTAAACCTAACTATGTATCTGAAGATTACATCTCTCAGTATCCCTAGTGTGTAACAAGTTTTGACCAATAGCATATTGACCAACAGCATATGGTCACAAGAACAGTATGCTACTTTCAGGTCATTTAAAGGATGACACTTTCCCTTCTAGCCTCCTTCTCATCAGATCATAGTCATTATGTAGTCTTAAGAAGTCAAGAAGCTTGACTTCTCTTCTGATACCAAAAAACTAGAAGTAATACATGATACTGTCAAAGAAATAGGATAGAAGGATCCTGGGCCACCAACTGTTGGAGGAAGTTGTCAGCAGCCCCAGGCTGCTGTTGATTAGTTTACTGAGGAACAGAGAATATACCTCTATTTGTTTAAGCTACTATAGTTTGCATTCATTATAGCAACATGCTAATGCATGTTTTCTACTTAATTTTTTTATTACTGTCTATACTGCATTTATTATAGTTATTTGTTTTACTGTTAGCTTCTCAGTTTCCTTCTCAATCTTTGAGTCTGACCTCTTTTAAGTCAGGGATTTGCCACTCATGTGTCCTTGGCACTGAAGATAATAACTCAAAGAAGACTGAAATATTTGAATGGATTAAAAGTCACTCTTTTAAAAATATAAACAAATAAGGCACTCAAAGAAGACCTAAAACTTTACATTGATGATAGTTTAAAAATGTTTACAGAATGTCAATAACATCCAGTTTCTATCATTTAATTTTCTTAACTGTATTACAATTTAGTACATGTCAAAGCCTAGCCAATCAACTATTTCATGTGGTGATATTTTATTTGTGTACCCCAATAAAGCTTATCTGGAGATCAGAGGATTATGCATATTGCTACAAATTTGAGATTGATTTACATAGATATGATAAGATAAAAAGGAATATTATCGAATCTACTTTTAGAAGGCAACTACTAGTTTTAAATATTTTACATTGGATTGGATTTTCGTATATTGTATACAAATTATGTATTTTGATACAAATTTGAGATTGATTTTGTTAGAAAATACAGTATATATACATATATTTCTAATCTTGTTCAAGGTATTGTACCTATACAGTTCATTTAACAATGTAATGCAATTTTCTAGTCCTTGAAAATTATTACCAACTATTTAGGATAATAAAGAAAAGAAAATTAGTAGTTAGTCACTACAATCAAACTTGTAGTCATATTAGGTATGTTTTCAAGGTCAAGCAGAAATATATTTTAGATTTAGGTCATCTTCAAGCACTTCATAGATATGTAGAATATGGCATTTAAGATGTTTTAATAATATATTTTTTTCTTTATTTATGTCTATGAGACATGTCTGGCATGTCTACCCCTGGCAGCACCAATCTACTTCAGAGAAATGATGGGCTTTGAAGAAACTCCATATGGAGTTTACTTTCATTATGGCAAAAGTTAGCCACTGGGCAAGAAAGTGGCCTTGTATCACCTGCTGACAGTATGCCGTCTGAAATGGACAAGCTGGACACACACAAAAAAAAGGACTGCCAATCCTTGCTAGGTAGGAAAGATTTTTAGAAAATCCTGCTTCACAGATGAGTCTGTCAGATATGCTAAGCCTGTAAGCTGAAGAGTGGATGCCCCAACATTGCAAAGGAACCTCAAGTGACTTTCCAGGAAGCTAGCTGTTTCTGTCATAACTCACATTTTTTGAAAATTGCCTGTTTGTACTTCCTCCTTACTCAGTTAATATTATTTCCTTCTTAGGTCTCTGAGGGTGTTGAAGATTAGATAGTTATAGTAATGGTTTTCCTTGTTAAGAAATTCAGAAAAGAAACTCACTAAGAGATGTAAAGTGTGTAAGTTTGAAAGATCAAAAGATAGTTTTTGGTTGGTAATAAAAATTAGGATATAATGTGAATTAAGTACATTTTGAACTCACCAAAGTAGGATGGATAATGGAATATTTTCACTGAATTTCTCAAATGAAAATGAACTAGACATTGTTGATGTATTTATTGCCTATATATATTGTATATAGTTATTGTACTTATTGAATTTAGTCTTTCTTATATTAGTTATAACTTTTAATTTTAGACAAAAAAGAGGAAATGTGATAATATTTTCTTTGTATAGCCCAATAAAGCTTATCTGGAGATCAGAGGAAAAAGCCAGCCACTATAGTAAACAGTCAATAGTAGCACACACCTTTAATTCTAGCATTCAGGAGACAGAGATTCATCTGTATCTCTGTGAGTTCAAGGCCACAATGGGAACAGAGCTAGGTATGGTGGCACACATCTTTAATTCCCAGCACTAGTTAACCATAGAGGTCTGGAGATCTATACAGACAGACAGGAAGTGATAGAGCTGGGCAGAAAGAAGAAGTGATGTAGCTGAGAAGAGAGAGGAAGTGAGATAGCAGGGTACATAAAGGATATAGGCATGAGTATACAGGAAGTAGTTCTCTCTGGAGGCTGAGAAGTTGGTAAGGTAACATTGGCTGTGGCTGGTCCTATTCCTCTGATCTTTCAGTTTTCATCCCAATATCTGGCTCTGGGTTTTTTTATTAACAAGATCATTTTGCAATTTTTCTTACAATTTCATGCTGTGTTCCCCTACTTCTTTAATCATAACTCCCACAAATTTAAAGGTTATTGAAGATTAATATTTATAGGACAGAGACAAGAACTCTGTTCTCAATAGAGGAGACAGACAAGAAAGTCAATACCTGATGGTAACAGCATATTCTGTGACAAGTGCTTCAGTAGAGCCAATCATAAATGAGTTGTGTTGATGATTAGAATAATATTATAACACAAGCCAAAAGGCAGTGTTTTAAGCAAATATAGTACACTTTAAAGTACAGTGTTATGATTTTAGTATTAAGTGACAATGATATGAATATTGTCATAATAATTCCAACTGTTAGTATTTAGAGAATAGAATTAGGCATAGAATAAATGTTCATTTCTACTTATAATCAATGGTATTCATACAATAATTAGCAATAAAGGAGGAAGGAGGGTTTGTTTAACAATGGAGAAATGATATTGTATTTATTCAAAGACTCATTTCTTCTATAAACTAAACCTAATCATTGAAAAGTTGTTCTGCTCTCTAAGGACAGTCCTTCTTGTACTTTGAACTTGCTTTCTTTTAGTTCTGCAGAAAACCATGATTACTAATTATATCTTCTCTCAAATTCAACCATTCCTCTCAATAGATATGTCCTTTATATCTTGCCATTCAAACACTTCCTGTCTTGCCATTCAAAATTAGCCCCTTTCTGTTCAAAGCCTGCTCTACACACTCACCCCACCTTCCTTTGTGCACCTTACTCTCCATTTTTCCATTGCCATTTATACTTCTGAGTGACATAGAAAATGGAGTTTGTATGGTCAGAGATCATGCAAAATGGAACAAGTCAGGGTTAAAACCAAATATATTTTCTAAATGTTTACCATGTTACTATTCAGTAGGATGATGGGTCATGAGTTTGTAGTGGGTAGCCATCCCAACATTGGCTTGAAAGTTCCAACCCCCATTGAGGCTTCGGTAATGGTCATGCCCACAAGGCGGGGCGGAGGGAGGAAGCAGAAGACCCAGGACGGAGAGGAGAGGTCTCTCTTGGTTCTGGGACCCTGGACACTGGAGGTAGACCAAGCAGAATTCTCCAGAGAACACCACTGGACTGCGCTATGCCTTTGCCAGACCCTACAACCTATCCCTTCATTTGTAAGTTACCACACAAAATAAACCTCCCTTTTAACTATGGGGAGTGGCCTTAATAATTTAACCAATATGAGTTCACCATGAGCTATATCTGAATCTCTTGTGTGCTTAATCCTTGGAGTCATATTACAGTGATCTCATCCAGTCTATGGTTTCAAATACCATCTATATGATGATCTATATCATGATAATGATTCCCAAATATATATAATCTGCTCAGTGAGGAAAGCACATTGAGACATCCTTGTAGAGGTCCAATGCTCTGAAATTCAGAAACTCTTAGCTTTTTTCCACAAATATGTTTCTCCTGAAATAAATGACAATTATACCCTTCTAGTGCATCTACCCTCAAATCTCATTGTAATCTTTCAGCACTTTTCAAACTGTCCTCACATTAACTTTGTCTATGTCACCAGCATCTTTCTGGCCTATTTAATGTCTGTTTTAGTAGTGAAGACTTCAGTCCAGTCTCCACAAAGCAGCAATGTCACAGAAAACATCATAACCAAACACCCAGAAATATGTTAATGGATTTTTATTTCACAGGAAATACAAGGTTGTCCCTGAAGATGGGCTATTTTTGAGTTTATCTTGCATTCTGCTTTCTTTGCTCTGACTTAGCTCTTCTTTGAAAACACCTTTATGGTCCTGCCTTGGGCATTTGTCATTTCAACTTTGTCAAACCTTCCTTCAGATACTGTCATAACTGCATGGCTCATACCTTCACTTTATTTGCCCTTCATGAAAGATCAATCCATTTCTCTGCTACTCTCATCTGCTTCTGTCTGTAGACAAATTTCTAAACAGTCTTACTAAATAAGAAATACAGAGCCAAATACAGGGGTACAAGCCATAGAGATCAGAGCAATAGTGATACCCACCAAACTACCCTTAGCTTACCACACTGCCATTGCTTCCCAAGAGAAACGAACCAGCTTCTTCCTGTCTAATCTGTGCCTTTATTGCGGTGGTGCTATCCCTGGGATGATGGTCCAGGGTTCTATAAGAAAGCAGGCTGATGTGTGGATGCCTAGGGTCTGGACCACCACCTGAGGCCATATTGGAGTTTCAGGGTCATGCTGTCACCAGGCCATACTGATCTGAATGGCCTGTTCTACTACCAGGGACCATGGTGACATCGACCAAGCTGCTACTGAGTCCTGCTGGGTCCTTGGTCCTGCTACACCTGGGGTCTGTGTTGACATCAGTAGCCTGTGTTATCAGAGGGGGCCATGTAAACCATGCCTGTTGAAATCTGGGGGATGTGATGAGCAGGCCCTGCCCTTTGCTGGCCCTGTGTGATCTGGCCCTGCACCTCCCTTCATGGGGCAGCTAAACCCCCAACCCCATGGAATGAGCACAGGAAAGCTGGCTCTGCTCATCGACTGAGGGGGGCAGTCCCAGCAGAGTCCCAGACTGACCAACTCAGATTCCACCCAGGCCCACATCCAGTGCTTTTAGTTGGACCATCCCAACATCTACCCCATCTATGGCCTGCTGGATATGGTGAAGCATCTGGTCCTGTGGAACCATAGCTGCAGGATCCCCATGACTCGGGCATCAGCAGGATATTCAAGAAGAGTTTCAATGAGCATCCAGTATTTAGAGTATATCAGCAGCCAGTGGCCTTGAACTGGACAACTCAATACAATGAACATTTGCAAGTAAAGCTGTTTGGAGAAAAGGACATACTTCATGATACATTGCAGCTCCTAATGCCACTAAAATGAATGAAGAGGTGTTGGAGAAGCAGGAAAGATGGAGAATCAAAGTAGGTTTTTGTTTTGTGGCTTTTTTTAATTAATATTTTTACTTTTTTTCATTTTCTTTTGGAGAAAGGCACACCAAGGGTGAAGGGCAGATATGGAGAGACTGTGAAATGAGTGGGTTCATGATGTAAAATTACCAAAGAATCAATGAAAAAAAATGTTTAAAATAAAAAGAAAGAAAAGGCAAGCAAGCAAGCAGGTTGAGCAAGTCAGTAATTAGCACACTTCCATGGCCTCTGCATCAGCTTCTACCTCCAGGTTCCTGCTCTGTTTGAGTAGCTGCCCTCACTGCTTTTGATGGTAAACTAGAGGCTGGAAAGAGAAGAGGAGTCTTACAGCAGACAGTTATTTATTACCCTTGAAGATTTGGAATGTTCCCTGGTTCCATCCACATTTCCATGGCTACCACTCCCCAGTGCTACTAATTGCCCCTTTCATTTCTTGTTTTCATTAGTTTGCCATTGAAAAGAAAAAGAAGCAGCATGCAGAACAATATCACAATTCTTTACTTTCCAACAACTTCTACCCCCTAGAAGACCTCAAATCACAAATCATTTGGATAGCTCAAAACAGCATTTTGGCTTTCCTCATTTGTCTTTTCTCTAGTACTGGAGTCTTTCTGAGCTGATACTAGATTGAAACTTTCTGCCTAGCATTATGTCACAACCCTTTCAGGTTCTGTAGAAATCAGCACACTTGTTTTCCCAGGAATGCTCTCAAATGCCCCAATTTTAATTTGGGTAAAGTGTAACTGTTTAATAAATGCTGACTGATTAGTATTAATTTGAACAGAATGAAGAAATGAGAGATTTTGTCTTTTACTTATTGTCACCATCTGTAAACTTTTTTGTCTGTAACCAAAACAAAGACAAAAAGAAATAAATCTCATATACACTGTGCCAAAAAAGAAAAAAAGGCAAAGAAAAAGAAAGGAAACAAAGACAAAAAGAAAATACACACATTCAGTATTAATCTGACCATTATTTAAAGGGATAAGAAATATATTACTTTATTATTAACTTTATTACTCCACAATGAAAGACTTGAGTGTTGTTATACAAATACATTTAACCCTGTAAATAGAAAATAGTAAGAACAAAAGAAAGCACCATAATCCATAAACTCTGAAAACATTTAAACTATAATTTCAAAGAATGACTTTTATAATTGAAAAGCATAAGAAATATTACGTTTCATACCTATTTTTAATTATTTTAGTATAAAAGGGAGAGGTCACTCCCATAAAAACAGTCAGTTAATTTGTAAATATTTTGAAATGGTGAGGGAATAGACTTTACAGGGTACTGGAATTAGAAGGTGTCTGAAGCATTCAAGGGATCTACATGCTTGGAAGCAACATTAGGGTAATTTTATTTGGAAAATATAGAATGAAGTTTTCCAGAGTATATCAATGTGGTGAGTACAATTAATAGGTAGTATAAAAATACTAATGATTCTTTAAAATGTAATAATTTCCACATTTGTGAACTCAATGACAAAAATTGATACAGCCTCAAGTGTTCTGGCTTTTCCTTTTATTCTGACTAGGTTCCAGGGTGGGGATCACTTGTTATCCACTGTTCATTTCTTAGAGACTCCATGGCCTTGTATGGCTTCCCTGGTCACTAAGTCTTCAACAGAATCCAGGTTATGCTATGACCTAATCCCTTTGTCCTTCTTGTTAATCCAGTAAAATTCCTAGAATGCTCCACCTCCATCTCCACTGGGCTTTGATGGGGACCAGGGTCTTTTCCCAATTTTTTCTTGATTTGGAGAGAACATGGGACATCCTCTATAGCTTCCAAATACTAAGTGCTCTTTTAAAAGCAATTCATTCAATATACTGCAGCAGTGAATCCTTTCCAGAAAGTATAAGCATTTTCTGTAAAAATTTATAATAGGGATTCATTTATTAATTTATTGCACAATTGTATTTGGAAGGATTCATTTGGGCTCCTGGTGCCAGAGGGTTCAATCACAGTGGCTCTCTGTACTTGGACAGAGCATCATGGCTGTGTGAATCTGTGGTAGAAAAGGTTTATCAACTCATGAGCAAGAGAGGGAGAAACTAGGGACCAGCTATAACTTTCAGAAGCATATTTCACGTAGGCCCCAACTTCTGTAATTTCAAGAATCTCCCAAAATCATGTCACCAACTGGAAATCAAACATTCAACACAAAAGCCTCTAGACACAATGTCGTATTTCAAATTGTAACAAGAAAATTATATTTAGAATCCACTATTTGCCAGGTCCTTACATCAGTGCCTAAACAGACACATCCCTCCTCTCGAGTTTATTTTCTAATAAAAGGAGCCAAGCAGGAGACAAATGAATGCATTATATTATCATGTAAATAATGATATATTCAACTATGAGCACTCAATAAATACGTCATTAAGCATCTAGAAGAGAATCTCCAATACGTTTATATACCAATGCATGAATGGAGCTAATGCCACATCTGGCCACATTTCTACCCTTGCCATTGTTACATCTCAACATGTTTCAGAAAATGTATAAATAAGGAACTCAAAGAAAATATATATACATGTGTGTGTTTCTATGTATGTATATACTAGTCTGTGAATAACTATAAGAAAACATAATTACAAAATTTTACACAAACTGAAAATTTTTATTTACTTAAGCAATATACATCAACATTATTTTAAAAAAAGGCATGCTGATATGTAATTCAGGATGTTCTCCAATCCCTAAAACAATGGTTTAATATTTCCATGAAGGAATAAGTCACATTTCTGACTGCACTAGCAAAAAAGACATTTTAAAATAAAACATGTCACTGGGCACATTTGCCCCATTAACTATGACTCTGCTTATGTATGATTGTCTCTGTATTAACTATTTTTTAACTGTTTGGAACAATTGGGAAAGGAGGGACTAAATTTTGAATTATTATTTTCTCCATGACTTCATTACTATTGAGAAAGTCAATAATTAATAATAAATATTCTGCAGCATTCTAACAGCTTTCCTACAATATTAGACTAATGAGTATTTAGAAAAATAAATTTAATCCACATGTTCATGATTGACTTACAATTAAGCTAATTGTAAGAACCATTTAATGTCAAAAGATTGTATTACAAGACTTTAAGAAGCTTGATTTCTTTGAAACAAAAGCTATTATTACCAATAGTGAACCTAAAATTAAAGATACACCTACTTTAACAACAAAATAAATGAAAAACAAAAACAACACAAACACTGATCACATGTGCTTCATTCTTGAATATTCTAACTGTTTGCAACACACACCACCCCCCAAAAAAAGGAAAAAAAAAGACAATGTACTTTTTCTGGGACCAGATCTGAATTACTGGGCAATCTCATCTTATCCACTCAATTATAACTGGATTGGACAGTTGTGAAAATAAGTACAGTACATTGAAAGCAATGTATATAAAGAGATGTTTTCAGACTAAAGTTTCAACTGCTCATGCTAAAAATATTTTTAATTCACTAAAAACCTAAAATTATTATCGAACTGTTTGGGAGGCACCTAGGCAGTCGGACCAGGACCTGTCCTTAGTGCATGAGCTGGCTGTTTGGAACCTTGGGCTTACACAGGGACGCTTTGCTCAGCCTGGAAGGAGGGGACTGGACCTGCTTGTACTGAATCCACCAGGTTTAAATGAATCCCCAGGGGAGTCTTGGCCCTGGAGGAGATGGGTGTAGTTAGAGTTTTCCTGCCTGGCCCAGTCAGGACAAATCTCTCTTACCCGCCAGTCCCACAGTCGCTCAGACACAACCAAGAAGGCACACAGAAACTTACATTGTTTACAAACTGTATGGCTGTGGCAGGCTTCTTGTTATCTACTTTTTCTATCTTAAATTAACCCATTTCTGCTTATCTATACTTTGCCACATGGCTTGTGGCTTACCATTGTCTTTACATGTTGCTTCTCATGGCGGCAGCTGGCGGTGTCTCTCCAGCCTTCTACTTCCCAGAATTCTCTTCTCTCTTGTCCCGCCTATACTTCCTGCCTGGCCACTGGCCAATCAGAACTTTATTTACATAGAGCAATAACCACAGCTGATGGGAATGGAGGGGAGGGCCTGGAGGGAAGGTGGAGCAGGGGATGGAGTGGGGAGGACAGGGGAACCCATGGCTGATGTGTAAAATTAAAACACAAATATAATAAATAAAAAAAGGAAAAAAAGAAAAATTATTATTGATTATAGAAAATCAGAAGAAGCCAATAAATTTGAAGAATAATTATAATCCTTTATATTTCTACCAACTTACTATGATCATTATTAATTATTGTATGTATAGAGTATATGTAATTGAATTTCTCAACATATATTTACAAATTTATATAAATATATGTATAAATGTGATATTGTCCTAACATAAGAAAATTCATAAAAACATGACTTCAATGACTCACTTAAGAGTAGAAGTTTAAAACAAAAATAGTTTATGAAGAAATAGTTTTCTCTGAACATCAAAACGAGGGGCCACTGTACACTATACCCCATGCTTACAAAGTATAGAACACTGAATATTTTTAATAATTCCATGAATTATTTTAGGAAGTTACATGAATTACTTCAGGAAGTTTTGTTTTGTTTTAGAATAGGAAAGAATAAAAATCTTTTAAATTTCACTATTAAATACAAAAGGAATTGTAAAAATAGAAAATAATCATATTTCTAACACCATAACAAAATTAGTTAAATTAGGAATTGACATTTGATTCTAGAATTATTAGATTAAAATTTTGGAGGCCATTATTTAAAGAAATTGAGTTGGGAGAATCTCTTATTGACTTACTAAATTTAATATCAATACATTGTGAAAAGCTGGCTTTACATGCTTTTGATTGATGTAATGAGTATACCACTTTATTTATGTCATAATCCTGTCAAGAATCTTGAACCTAATTAATCATAAAGAAGTATTAAAATTCACCAAATTCAAATGAAGGCACAGCCTAAAAACCACTGACTTAGATTCTGAAAATTACCAATAACATAAAAACCTATCACACCATTCATCCCATTGAATGTTAAGAAACTGCTCTAAGTTAAAGAAAACAAAAGTTATAACATAAATAAATAAATATGAATAAATAAAAGTTATATGATACATACATCTCCCCCAATAAATTATTTGCTAATGGAGAAATATAGTTAAAATATGTTGATGTCATTTTATCTGAATGTGGGAAGAAAATGCAAAGTCCTTGCTATTGGGATGTATGTGCTAAAATGTCAGTCAGATAGAAAGAGTACCTAAATGAAGAAAAGAAGTAAAAAAATGGCAAAATATTTACAATGCATGAGTCTGGGGGGCAGTGTACATAGGCATTCTTTATGCTATTTGACTATTTCCAAAGTTTTAAATATTTTGAAAAAATTATATTTGAAATAAAAATGTTATTATTATTTATAATTTAATTATTCTGAATTAATACTGGAAATTTGGATATTTATAAGATGAATATTTGCCATACTTAGCAGTGCTATAAACCTTTCTCATTTTTCCTGTGTGAACTCTTTCTCTTAGAGTACCCTAGTATGTGATTTTAATTGCATTTGAGATAAATGATGGCCAAATTTATATTCCTAGCTCTATTTTGTACACTGAATTTTTTCACTGCAGAATCCCCATTGCCTGATACCTAGCCAATTACAAAAAGATGCTCAAACATAAATATTTTTGGCTTTGAGGAGAGAATGACAAGGCCATTGAGGTAAAGAAAGCATAAATGGTAGCACTTGGAAAGTGTGGGTTGTCCAAGTAGAACTGACATAAAAAGCCTCATACCATTACTCCCTGGATTCAGATTGGTGCTTCCAGAGGTTCTGCTTCATTGGGAAAAGACAAGCACTGAGGAGCAGAGATAACAGACATTCTTCTCTTCCATTTGATCCAATATATTGCTGAGGCTTTCCTATGAACTTTTTGCTCTGAGTTTCCTGAGCTTTTCATTTTGAATTGCATTTCAGTTTGAAATGAATAAAAGTCAAACTGAAATGCAATTCAAAATGAAAAGCTCAGGAAACTCAAAACAAAAAGTTCATAGGAAAGCCTCAGCAATATATTGGATCAAATGGAAGAGAAATATGAGGTCTCAAAGACCAGGTAGAAGAATTGAATCATTCAGTTAAATAAAATTTTAAATCTAAGAAAACTAAGGAACAGAACATACCGGAAATCTAGACTTATAAATAATATATATGGATGAAAGAAAAAAAAGGTTCAAAGGCATGTACAGAAAATATTTTCAACAAACTATAGGATAAAATTACCAATCTGAGGAAAGCAGTCCCTATCAAGGTGCAAAAAGCGTACAGAACATAAAATTGGCAGGACCAGAAAAGAAGTTCCCTATGTCAAATAAAATAATCAAAACCCTAATTGTACAGAACAAATAAAGGACATTGAAAGCTGCAAGAAAGAAAGACTAAGTCACATATAGAGCCCCTCAGAGTAACACTTGACTTTTCATTAGATATATTTAAATCCAGAAAGGTCTGGACTGGTATGATTCAAGTTCTGAAATTCTATGTATTCAAACCTAGACTATTATACCCAGCAAAACCATAAGCCCTAATCAAAGAAGAAAGAAAATATTTCTAAGATAAAAAACAGATTTGAGGAATGTATGATCACTAAGCCAGATCTAAAGAGGATACTAGAAGGAATTCTTTAGCCTAAAGGGAAGAGAACATACCAAAGAAGGCATAAAATATTATTAAATAATTCCATAAAAATTATTCAAAATAGGTGTAAAAAGACACTACCAACATAACAAAATAACAGCGATTAATAAATCTTGTTTGAGAGTTATTATTTTATTATTATTATCAGTCAAAATTACTGATCTCACTTCTCTAATAAGACACATAGCAACATATTTGATTAGAAAAGAGGATCCATCTTTATGCTGCCTCTAAGTAAAACATCTCACCATCAATAGTAGATACCACTTTTCAGTAAAAGAAGGAAAAGGGTTTGCCAAGCAAATATAACTCAAAAACAAGCAGACATAGCTATTTTTATATCTAAAAAAAATCAAATCATAACCAGTCAAAAGAGAGAAGGAGGGACATTTCATACTCATTAGAATAAAAAAATCCTCCAAAAAGATTACAATTCTAAACAAACTCACCCAGTTGCATAAAAGAAATGCTAAAATTAGAGTGACCCCAATGCAGTATTAGTGGTCAATTCAATATCCTACCCTCTCTAATAGAAAGATCATCCATGAAAAATCTAAATATAGAAATTATGGAGTTATATTATAAACCAAATATATCTATATTTACAGAGCACTCTACTCAAATACTAAATACATTTTTTTTCTCAGCAACTCAGGGAACTACAAAATGAATCACATACTAGACACAAAGAAATCTCAAGAATTTTAGAAAAATTGAAATAAAATCCTGGATTCTCTCTGACCACAAAAAAATAAAGTTGGATATAAAGAAGAGTAAAAATAGTCGAAAATACAAAAGCTAAATATAACACTACTGAATGAAACTGGAATAAGCAAGAATCAAGAAGATAATTTTTAAATTACTAGCACTGAATGAAAGTAAAAATACAACATATCAAAATCTTTAAGATGTAATAAAAGCATTTTTAAGAGCAAAATTTTGAGTGCTAAGTGCCTACATGAAAAAAGACTGGCATGATGCCATATCAATAAATTAACAATGCATCTGAAGGCTTTGAAAAACAAGAACATATAACTCCTCAAAAGAAAAGAAAAGAAAGAAAGAAAGAAACAAACAAACAAACACAGGGTGAAATTAATGAAACAACAAAAAATCAACAATACAAAGAATCAAAAAGTCAAGAGTTGAAAAGATTAATAAGACTGACAATTTTAATCAGATTAACCAAAAGAAAAAGAGAGATAATATAAATGAGTAAAATCAGAGATGAAAAGGGAAACATTACAATACATACTAAGGATCAGAGGGATAGAACAAGCCAACCACAAGTTCTTACCACTAGGAAATCCTCAGTCCAAGAGAGAGCTACTTCCTGTATACTCACGCCTTATATACCTTTCTGTGCCCTGCCATCTTACTTCCTATCTTCGTCCAGTTACTCACTTCCTCTGTCCACATCTCTATCACTTCCTGCCTGTCTGTACAGACCTCAAGACCTGGATGGTTAACTAGTGCTGGGATGTGTGCCCCCACACCTGGCTCTGTTCCCAGTATGGCCTTGAACTCACAGAGATCTGGATGAATCTCTGCCTCCCAAATGCTAGGACTAAAGGCATATGCTACCACTGCCTGACTTCTATGTTTAATATAGTGGCTGTTTTTTTTTTCCTTTGATTCCCAGGCAAGCTTTATTTGTTAGAGCATAAATAAAATACCACCACAGGAGAATATAAAAGAAATGGATGGATAGATTTCTAGATATATATGATCTGCATAAATTAAATCAAGATGGAATAAATATATTAAATGGACATGTAACAATTCATGAAACAGAAGCAACAATTTAAAATCTCCCAACTAAAATGCACAGAATTCAGATAAAAACTAACAGAACATTTCTAAATTATTTTTACAAAGCCAATGCTACCCTTACAATAAAACCACACAAAGACTCAACCAAAAAGTAAAGACCAATATCCCTTACAAACATAGATCTCAATAAGATACTTGCCAACTGAATTCAAGCACATGTCACAAAGATTATTTATCATGATAAAGTGGATTTCATTTTATAGATGATTCAGCATAGATCAATAAATATAATCCACTCTATAAACAAAGGACTGAAATCACATATTGGATGCAGAAAAGGCCTATCCATTGTAAGACAAATCTTAAAAAGTCTTATTAATAAAAACCTGGAGCCAGATATTGGGGTGAAAGCCAAGAGATCAGGGAATAGGACAAGCCACAGCCAACCTCACCTCATCAACTTCTCAGTTTCCAAAGAGACCTACTTCCTATATAACCACATTTGTATGCCTTTCTGTCCCTGCCATCTCACTTCCTCTGTCTGTTCAGCTACATCACTTCCTCTTTCTGCCCAGCTGTATCACTGTGTCTATCTGTAAAGACATCCAATTCTTTATGGTTAACTAGTGTTGGAATTCAAGGCATGTGCCACCATGCCTGGTTCTGTTCTCAGTGTGGCCTTGAACTCACAGAGATCCAGATGACTCCCTGACCCCTGAATGATAGGATTAAAGGCATGTGCTACTGTTGCCTGAATTCTATGTTTAATACATAGCTGGCTTTTTCCTATGATCCTCAAATAAGCTTTATTGGGGTAAACAAAGAAAATATCATTACATTTCCTCTTTTTTGTCTAAAATTAGAAAAAAGTTATAACTAATATAAGAAAAACTATATATAATAAGTACAATAACTATATACAATATATACAGGTAATAAATACATCAACAATGTCTAGTCTATTTGCATTTGACAAATTCAATAAAAGCTATTTTTATGTCTTTCAAACTTATACATTTTACACTACTTAGTGAATTTCTTTTCTGCATTTGTTAACAAGGAAAACTATAACTAAAATATCTAATCTTCAACTCCCTCAGAGACCCAAGAAAGAAATAATATTACCTAGTTAAACAGAAAGTGTAAATAAGCAGCTTCCAAAAAATTTGAGAAATGGCGTATACAGTTGGCTGCCTGGATAGCCACCTGAGGTTTCTCTGCAACTTGGGGCACATAATCTTCGGCCTACAGGCCTATCATATCTGACAGACTGATCTGTGAAGCAGGATTTTCTAAAGATCTTTCCTACCTTGTCTTGGCAAGGATCAGCAGTCCTTTCTTTTGTGTCCTTCTTGTCCATTTTGGATAGCATACTGTCAGCAGTTGATGTAAGGGCACTTTCTTGCCCAGTGGTGTAGCTGGAAGTTTTCCTGTGTCTTGACTGGATGGCAGTCAGGACAAATCTCTCCTACTTGTTCCCTAAGTAAACACACAGAGGCTTATATTAATTATATCTGCTCAGCCATTAGCTCAGGCTTATTACTGATTAGCTCTTACACTTAAATTAACCCACAATTCTTATCTATGTTTAGCTACATGGCTTGTTATCTTTCCTCAATTCTGCCTTGACATCTTGCTTCCTCTGTGTCTGGCTCACAACTCCTGACTCAGCCTTCCTCTTCCCAGGATTCTCCTTGTCTGCTTATCCACCTATATTTCCTGCCTGGCTACTGGCCAATCAGCATTCTATTTATCAACCAATCAGAGCAACACACATTCATAGCATGCAGAACGACATCCCACAGAACAGTGGTTAACTTTTGCCACAATGAAAGTAAACGCCATATGGAGTTTTTTCAGTGCCCACCATCTTCTCTGAAGTAGATTAGTGCTACCAGAAGCAGGTGTGTCTCATTGTCATTAAAAAAAAAAAAAAATCTATGTTATTAAAACATCTTAAATGTCATATTCTGTAGGCCTCTGAAAGGTTTGAAGATGACCCGTCTATCTAAAATATATCTCTGTTTGACCTTGAAAACGTACCTAATACGACTACAAGTCCGATTGTAATGACTAAATACTAACTTACAGTTCTTTATATCCTAATTACTTGGTAATAAGGACTTTCAAGGATTAGAAATTTGTATTACATTGTTAAATGAACTGTATAGGTACAATACCTTGAACAATATTAGAAATATATATACAATATTTTCTAACAAAATCAATCTCAAATTTGTATCAGTATACAAAATTTGTATACAGTATACAAAAATCCAATCCAATGTAAAATATTTAAAACTATTAGTTGCCTTCTAAAAGTAGATTCAATAATCTACCTTTTTATCTTATCATATATATATAAATCAATCTCAAATTTGTAGCAACATACATAATTTGTACACAATATAAAAAAATCCAATCAATGTAAAATATTTTAAACTAATAGTTGCCTTTTAAAAGTAGGTTCAATAATCTACCCTTTTATCTTATCATATCCATATTCTCTCTTTTTTCTTTTCAGAGTAGATTCAATAATCTACCCTTTATTCTATCATTTCTATATATTTTTTCAAAGTAGATTCATAGATTAATAGAAATGGGTTATTTTAAGTATAAGAACTAGCTAGCAAGAGGCCTGCCATAGGGTATGTCCATAAGTTTGTAAATAATATTAAGTCCTGAGTAATTATTTTATAAGCTGCAGGACTGCAGGGCCAGGCAGGACTGGAGGAATGTGGGAATGTGGGGCTGGGCAGGAGTGGAAAAAACTTACGACTACAATACTGGTCAGTGTTCTATTGCTGTGCAGAGACATCATGACCACAGCAACTCTTATAAGAAAAGCATTTAATGGAGGTTTGCTTACAGTTTCAGAGTTTTAGTCCATTGATATCATGGCAGGATGCATAGTGGCATACAGGCAGACATGATGCTGGATAAGGAGCTGATAGTTCTACATCCAGATCAATAGGCAGCAGGAAGAGAGAGACACTGGATCTGACGTGAGCTTTTGAATCCTCAAAGCCTACCCCCACTGATACACTTCTTCCAATAACATCACATCTACTCCAACAAGGCAGAACCTCCAAGGCAGCACCTCCTAATCCCTCTCAAGTAGTATCACTGCCTAATGACCACACACATAAATATATGAGCCTATGGGGGCCATTCCTATTGAAATCACCACAAGGTCATTAAAAAAAATCTAACATTCTTTTATTAAAAAAAGCACTGAAGAGACTAGTGATCAAGTAACATACCTCAATATGATAAGGGTAATTTACAATAGGCTTAAGTCCAGTATCATTCTACTGGAGAGAAACTCAAAGCATTTGCTCTAAAATCAGTAATAGGACAACGTCATTCATTCTCACCATAACTGTTAAACATAATGCTTAAGGTCTTATCTTCAACAATAAGACAAATGAAGGAGATCAAGGGGATACAAATAGGAGACAAACAAGTCAAATTATTTTTATTTGAAGATGGTATGATTTTATACATGAAATCCCTAAAGACACCACCATGAAACTTCTATAGCTGATAAATACTTGCAGCAAAGTAGCAGGATACAAAATTGACACAAAAATCAGTAGCCTTTCTCTGTATATACAAATGATGAGCATATTGAGAAAGAAATTAGGGAAAAATCTTTCATAATTGCCTCAAAAAATTGGAATAACTCTAATCAATCAAGTGATGGACTTATATAATGACAACTTTAAAACATTGAGGAAAGAAATTGAAGAAGATATCAAAAGATAGAAAGTCTTCCCATGCTTTTAGATAAGTAGGATTGTGAAATATAGTGAAAATGGCCATCCTACCAAAGGTAATTTACAGATTCAAGATAATTTCCATTCAAATTCCAACATAGTTATTCACAAAAATTTAAAAAAAAATCCTAAATCCCATATATAAACACAATAAAACCAGGATGACCAAAACAATACTCAACAATTAAAAAAAAAAAAAAAAAAAAAAAAAAACTGCTGGAGGTATCAGAATCCATCATTTTAAGTTATACAGAAAAGCTATAATAATGCAAACGGCATGACAGTGGCATAAAAACAGATACATTTATCAATGTAGTAAAGTTGGGGATCTAAATATAAGACCACACCATTACAAAAACCTGGTTTTTAACAAAGAGGCAAAAAATACACACTGGAGAAAGGACAGTATCTTCAACAAATAGTGCTATTCAAATCAGATAGCTACATGTAAAAGGATGAAAATAGAACCTTATCTCTTTCTCTGCACAAAACTCACCTCCAAATAGATCAAGGGCCTCAACAAAGACCTGATCCATGAATCTGATATAGGAGAAAACAGAGAATTCCTTGAAATTTATAGTCACAGGATAGGACTTTCTGAACAGGACCACAATAGCACAGGTATCAAGATCAGCAAGTTGGATCACATGAAACTGCAAAGCTTCTGTATTGCAGAGGACATCAATCATTAGAGTGAAGAGACAGCCTACAAAACAGAAAAAAATCATCTATACCAGCACTACATCAGACAGTGAGGTAGTAAGTATCAAGAAAGCAAACAACTCAATTTTTAAATGTCAGAATAGAACTTAACAGAAAGTTCTCAAAAACAAAATACAAATTACAAACATTTTCAAAAATGTTCACCATCCTTAGTTATCACCAAGGAAATGAAAATTAAACTACTTTGAGCTCTCATCTTAACCTAGTCAGAATAGTTTTTTGGTTTTGTTGTTTAGTTTAGTTTTGTTTTGTTTTGTTTTTAATGATCAGATAGGCTTGTGAAAGTGCAGAAATGGGAACAATTATTCATACTGGTAAGACTGCAAACTGGTTCAGTCATTATGGGAATCAGTGTAGGAGTTCTTCAAAAGCTAGAAATAAATCTACCACATTATCCAGCTATACCTTTCTTGGGTATATACTATATATCCTACTACAGAGAAACTTTCTCACCTATGTTCAGTGTGGCATTATTCATAGTAGTCAGAATATAAAAACCACCTAGATGTCCACCAACTAATAAATGGAAAATGAAAATGTGGTAGACTTACACAATGAATTATTCAATATTATTCAGGTATGAAGAAAAATAAAATTATAAAATTTGTGGGCAAATGGATAGAACTGAAAATAGTTCTTTTGAGTGACATAGCCTAGACACTAAAATACCAAAATTATGTTTTCTCACATTTGTGGATGTTATCTTTGAATCTTCAGAAATGTGTGTTTCATTTGAAATACACATATAAGCTATGAAACTAGAAATGGGCCATGAGGAAAGGAGAGATCTTTAAAGGGATGGTAGATAAAATACAGTGATATAAATGAGGAGAGGAGAAAAATGAAAGAGGAAGTATTCAATGGAGGAGGGATGGGAGGGCAAGATAGAGGAGCGTTATGGCTAGAATAACTACCATTAAAAGCATCTTTAAAAAGCTATTTGAAAACATAACATGACATACGCTTCTTGAGATACATAGATATGCATATACAAAAAGAGTTAAGTGATTACACTATAACTGGGGAAAAATACTCCAACCAGAGACTCCATCCTAGCAAGTAAAGCCCCAGGTCAGTGGGGATCTCATAGAATCGAAAATATTATAGGCTATTGTTGCTCTTTGTTACTGTGTTGGTCAGTTTTGGGGACTTTTTATTGTTTGTTTGTTTGTTTGTTTGTTTGTTTTGTCAGTTCTACCCAAGCCAAAGTCATCTGGGAAGAAGAAACTTCAATTGAGAAAATGTCTCCATTAAGTTGTCCATAGGCAAGTTTCTTGATTAGTGACTGAAGTGGATGGGTCTAGCCTACTGTAGCTGGTATCATCCCTGAGATGGTCCTGATGAATATATGAAAGCAAACAAAGAAGAGCAAGAAAGAAAGCAGCATTCTTCCATGGCCCCTGCTTCAGTCTCCCTCTCTACTTTGAGTTCCTGCCATTCCTTCTCAATGATGAGTATAATATGAGAGTTGTAAACTCAAATAAACCCTTAGTCCCCAATTTGCTTTTGGTCATGATGTTTTATTACAGCAATAGAAACTCGAACTGAGATGGTTATCATCCAGAAACTTGATGTTACAAACCCATTGCTGAAGACACCGTACACATGCCATAAAATATGGAGAAATCATGTGTGCATTTACCTGGAAGGTTCATTTCTATCTGATAGCTTTTATAAGTCTAGAAGGTTCTATGCATGCTACTGAAGAAAAATCATCATCAGTCTTATCCAGCTGAAAACCCTGTGAGCTATAATAACGACTATCCTGGCAAGATATATCCACTGGTATGATAATGCCATGAACATTCTGGATGAATTTAAAACTGGATCTACAAGATAGAACCCAAACTTGGCACTATTATCAGGGTAAAGATCCTATGTAGGTAGGTTACAGGGCCCAGGGAGAATATTCTACTATTCTACTAAGTGGTCATAGAATTAAAATGTATGTCGCCTAATGACATTGCTATACCCATAGATAAGTGCACCTCTCAACTCTCAAGCTTCTTCTTAACACACTTGTGCGCTTAACACAGATAGCACAAATGGCAAATGTACATAGAATAGGAGGCTTCAGAATGCACATCTCTAAATGGGATCTATATCATACACACCCTCAAGGCTCAGGGATAATCATGGAAAAGAGAGTAGAAGATTGTGAGAACCAGAGGTGGCAGAAGGCTACAACAAAAAGTGTTTCCCAGATATAATGGGGCATATGAAATCACATTGATCATGACAACATGCACCACACCTATGCAAACTCAAGCCCAAAAATCCCAGAATGGAATTGGGGAGGGGTGCCAGTGTGAAATCTGGTCCCTATCATATGAACTATTGACACTTGATAGCTGCTGAGAGAAGAAGAGTTAGTTTAAGGATGTGACCTTGGGCAGGCCCCAAATCTAGGTATACTTGGGAAACACAAACTAGACTCAATGGGCTTTACAAAGGAGAGAGACGACATGAAATTGAGTAGATAAATATGTGGGTGGATCTGGGAGGAACTGGGGCAAGCCAGTGAATATGATCAAAATATATTGAATAAAATTCTCAAAGAATTAACAAAATTTTTTTTTTGAAAAAGATCATTCTTGTCATGGGAAGACTATCTTTTATTTTTCCTATATCCAGTAGCAGCACTACATTCAGCATTGTCTCTATAGCTGTTTCTCATAGGAAACTGGAGATTATAATAATCATTCAAGTATAACAGATTTCTGAAATGTATTGCCTGAGTAATTCAAGGATTCTATGAATAAATAAGCCAAACTATTAAGAATCTAAATTCATACATTCAAATGCATTATACCTTACAAGTCTATGAAAAAGTATTCTTTCTCAGTCAAATCAGCCAAACTGTGGTCTCTTATGTTACATATCCAGTTGTCCATCTCTGGGTCTTAACTAAGCCATTCACTACTATCATTTAGTCTTAAAAGAAGAAAACAACTTGTATTATTGAGTACTGTGATAAGTGTATACCACATTCCTGACTATGTAAATCTGACTATTTGGGAGTTGTTAATTTTGACACCATACAAGAAAAGACAGAGAATTTTGTGTTTTTCAAAAGGAGAAAAATTACACTTCAGAAGCACAAGAAAACAAACATTCCAACCCTATCTGCATATATGTATTATATGTAGCTCAAGGTGTGATGTTTAAGGAACATTTGGGCAAAATTTACATGATAAGAAGATAGCAATGAGTTAGTCTTAGAAAAAAATAATGCAAAGCTTCATTCAATATGTGCAAACATATGACATATGTGAATTAAAATGTCATTTGAAACCCATTGATCTTTACAATGCGTATACTCTAATAAGTTTTTGAAAACTATGAACTCTGTTGATTATTTTTCTTGAAGATTCAAGTTTAAATGAAAACTAATTAAAAAATGAAAGACCAAATAAACCTCCCATTAAATTATTCATTATTTTCATAATGATGTATAACAACTTGCATGAGATGATGGAGAGAAGAAAAAAATTAACCAAATTTATATTTCAAAAGCAAAAGTTGGAACTGAAGAGATGGATAGTGGTTAATTACTGCTCTTTCACAGGACTAGAAGTCAGGTCCTAGCACCCACATTCAGTCCCAGGTGATTCAATGCCCTCTTCAGGCTTCCAGGGACACCTCCTTACTTGTGCATACACATACACACACATATAAAAATAAAGTATTTTTAAAGTAATTGTGGCATTTATAATAGAACAGTGATATGAGCAAAATATTCTAGATCTTAGTGACAGAAGGGATTAATGCTACCACTGTAGATGTATAGTGATATTTTATTTGTATTGAAATGTGATTTTATTTGTATGTTAATAAAGTTGCCTTGAGATCAGAGCAAGCCAGAGCAGAAGCTGAGCAGTAGTGGTGCACGCCTTTAATCCCAGCACTTGGGAGGCAGAGCTAGGTAGATCTCTGTGTGTTCAAGGACACAGCCAGCATGGCAGACACACGCCTTTAATCTCAATACCAACCATAGAAGACCTGGATGTCTGTACAAATAGGCAGTGACGAGAAGGTCATGTGGCTAGGTTTACAACCAATGAGAAAACAGAACAGAAAATCTATAAAAAAGATAGGACACACAGAGGTAGCTCTCTTGCGGAGAGGAAGAACAGCAGAAGCAGTGAAGGGTAAGGTTTTCCGCTCTTGCTCTGACCTCGTGGTTTTTAACTCTGCAATTGGTTCTGTGTTTCTTATTTAACAAGCTGGTTACATCTACATAGATGTCAGATCAGGCGCCTCTGAAAATTAGAAAACTATCATGAATTAATAGTTCAGAATAGCATAGTTCAATTGAACAGTAGAAAATATTTTCAAGATGCCTGCCAAAATGAAGAACTGGATGGATGGTCTTGTGAAGAGGTTTTATAAAGTGAGAAAAAAACATTGTGCTCTGCTATAGGGAGGGAGAAAAAGTTGTGAGAGCAGGAACTTCTCAACAGCCATGTATTTGATTTTTCCTTACAAACACATCAAGCCTATCTATGGGAGAACAAAACTAATTGAAAGATAATATGTGGAGATATTTGATACAACTTATGTCAAGTACTCAAGGAAACAGTTTGTATCTCTCCACATTAAAAATCTACACAATTCTCACAAACTGTGTCCAGAACCCACAGGATCTTGTACTGTTGTAGATGTGGGAAGATGAATAAAATTGCCCTGTGATGCAGTCAGCTATGCCTTTTCTGAGACTTCATGTATTACCAATGGAGGGAGGAGAAACAACCAACTTTGGGCGCAAGCAAGAAGGGGGTGTATTATAGGAAATTTAAAACAAAGGCCACTAGCACTGCATTCATCTTGACAAGAGAACCCTCTTTTTGCAGTGTGTAACAGTTAATACAGAGGTGCATACAGGTCAAAATGCTGAGAATAAGGTTGACTGATTCAAGCTAAGTGAGATAGCTGTATCACCCCCTCCTAAGTTGAAGGGAACATCACAGGAAAGAAGGTGAAAAGATTTTAAGGGCTGGAGGATAGAAAGGAGGCCTATGAAATGCTTTCTTCTAGATAGGACATGGCTGGTGTAATCATAAGCATACAGCTGCTATGGTTATCTGAACAAGGCATGAAGAAAAAGAAAGACATGAAAGTAGAATGGGTGTGGTTGGGAAGAGAAAGGGGATCTGAAGGAGTGGGAAGGGTATAATAAGAGAGTAACTGGTGGTAAATATCATCAGTTTGCAGTGCATCATTCACATTTATGAAATTGTAAAAAATTAAATTAAAAATAACAGTAAAGCTGGCCAAAATCAATCCCACTTTTCATTAGTACCACAAACTAATAACTCTTTTTTCCCTTTTTTTGAGATTATAATTACATTATTTCCCCCTTCTTTTTCCTTGCTCTAAATCTTCCCACATACCCCTCCTTGCTCTTTCAGATACATGACTTTGTTCATTGTCTTTAATGCATATAAGTGTATATATATATTTCTAATATAACCTGCTCAGTATGTATAATGTTACCTGTATTTGTGTTTTCAGGGCTGGCCTTTTGGCACTGGACAACCAATTGGTGTGCTTGTCCTTGTGGAAGACTATTTCTCCCATTCTCAGCATACAATAGCTGCTCATATTTCTTCTTGTAGGGTTGAGGCCTTCTGAGCTTTCCCCCACCCACTTTAAGCCAACAATAACAATAATAAAACATTTTCCCCAAAATCACTGGTCTGAATTCTGACTACTGTAGTAGCCTTTGCATTCTGTTGTAGTTCAAATGTGAACATTTTTGCTCTCCTCCTTTAATATATTGTGCTTGACATGAGAGTTAACAGAGAGTTCTTAGTTTTATAGCTACTCCACACCACACAAAGACTCAAATATACAGTTGAAAAACATCATAACAGTGTGGGATTCTTTAAGGTTATACAGTTTCTGCAACACCTAAGATCCTAAAAAGTCTTCCAATTTAAACAGCAGTGTGAAATAAACAGCAATGGCTACATGGAATTTTTATTGTTTAAACTTTTAGTTGTAAAATATCAAATATGGTTAAGTTGTCACACAAAATGTTTTGAAAACAGCTAGCATGAGTCTTAACAATGAACAATAGACACAAAGCTTGAAAAATCCTCCCTTGATGGACTCACAGAAAAATGTGCAACATGTCATAAAAGGAGAATTAACTTTTGATGAAGGCTTTTTTCTTTATTCTTTGTGTTAGTTTTCTGATCACTATTTTCAAGTTACTATTGAAGAACATTTTAATTATTCACAAGTGACTCCTCTGAGCCTCAAGAATACTGGACATATTATTGTCTGCTCACAAACTCCTCTGGTAATGAGCTCAAACATCTGGATTCAAGGAACTTTATAAGCTAAGGAAGCAAAACTTAGCACTTCTCCAAATGTGGTGTCTTCTAGCAACTTATTTCCATGGACCTTTTGCATTAAACTTAATATGACTGGGATAATTCATGAAAATAAGCAAGATTTTATGGGAAATTGTGTATAAAATTTTTCAGAACATTTGAAGTTCTAAAATTCAATTTTATGTAGAAATTATATATAAAATTATATATATGTATATATATACATACATATATATACATATATATATATACATATATATATAAAAGATGTTAGGTTATTATCTGCACACCTCTAGATAATATCACTCAAATTACATTTCATGCTGCTTTTAGGGACTTTTTAATCACAGAAGATAAATCTGAAATTATTGCATTGATGCAAATGATTGATCAAATAATTGGTGTGAATTAACCTGTTGCAGCAGAGCAGTAGAGTCTTAATAAGATGGAAGGCAAGAGGACAGAGTGAGTCCTACATAACTAGTTTCATTTTGTCCTCAATAAAAGCAGTCTGGGAAGCAATCTATAAGCTATGTGCCATACTTCTCTTTAAGACCTAAATGGACAGGTTGGGGAGTGGTAGAGTGCTTGCCTAGCAAGCACAAGGACCTAAATGGACATGTTCTCACACATGCTACCTATTTCTAGCCTTCTGAGAAGCTCAAAACACTCCTAAACATCTAGTTTTGAGATGTACTTTCAGAATTGACTGTCTAGTGGAAAGAAGAATGACTGAGTAGCACTGTTCAGGGGATACTTCATGCCACTGATTACATTCAGATTCTTAATTTTGTTAGTGGTTCCAATGGTTTAGGTAACCATAATCTACTTAAGTAACTAATTAAATATTGGCAAGCAAAGCATTTTATTTGGTGTGTGCATTACTATAATGTGAATCCCATGTTGTTATTATTCTGCTGCTAGTAGCAATACTGACAATTTATCATAATTTTAAAGTTTTAAAATAAATTATCTCATTTAAAGTTCTTAAAATTCAGAGAAATATGTATTTAACACTGATGCTGCTATTTCACTTGCCATATCAATGACAGACAGTATTAATCACTCTCCCTCTAAACTAAATCTTTCTCAACTGAGAGCATATGTCCAAACACCCACTATCTAGCTGTTAGAGTCAGCCTTATAAGGGAAAATGTATTTTCAGTATCTAATACCATACAACCCATCACTTCATAGCTAAAGAAACACTCCCAAAATGATTACACATTACATTAGTTGTAGAATAGGACTAGAACTATTCTATGTAGGAATAGGAGGTCTTACTTTCTTATTCTCAGCCTCATGTTTTTTCTATTGACTCATAACAGCCAAACGATTGATCAGATTCTGATCTGAATATGCAAAAGCTCTCAATGACTTTCAAATTTCATTATTTGGAAAGCTGTTCTAATAAAGAGACTTTGGTCAAGTATGTACACTCCCTCATTGGCCACCATTCTTTACTCCCAGCAAATATAATCAGTTATCTCTGGGGAGATGGGGGTGGTTTCAGTAGTTGTTGAAATACACAAACTTCTGAACACTGCTACCATGTTCACATTTTACAGAAACGCACAAGATCAATCCCAAAACATCATTAGCCCTTCAAATAGAAAGACTGTTGCTATATACAAGAGGTGGCTGATCAAAGTCAGCTAAGAATAATAAACATGAAAAAGAAGAGCCAAAGAGAAAGACAGATGCTCATGAGTACATTTTACCATTTGAGACAACTTATAATTCTAACCATTCTGCTCAAATCAGACAACAAACTGATTGCTATTGTTTTACTGATTAACTATTCTCTGTGCTTTTTCCCAAAAGGCACCCTGGCAAACTTTGCTTAGTAAATATTGACACCTGTAAACCAAGCTGGCTAATGCTGTTGGCTCTCAAGCAATCTTTCCATCTGCTGCCTGAGAATTTTAAGCAATGTATTTTGGGACTCTTGCTCGCTTTCCATTGTAAACTGTAAAAAATGCTACCCAGAAGCTAATCCGAAAGCCACATGGCCCTAGAGAAGGCTGTGATAAGCAAAGGGAAGTGTAGTCTAATATGTAAAATGCTATCCCATTGGCCTCCTTGGCCACCTTGTCTTTAGTTAACAGCGTGCCAGGGTAATCTGCTTAGTTACCAAGTGGGGCTTTTTTTCCCTCTCCCCCATGAGATCACCCTGACCACATCAAAGCCCAAACGCTCTCTGCTAGCGCTATTGTTCCCCAGAGTGGGATTAATGACTAATTATGTCAGGTCACTCATCCAGATGGCCTCTCAGATGTTCCTTTGTCATTGTCTGACCTTCCATATGCCCCTTTGACCTTGAGGTTTATTTCCATGGAAACATGAAGCCTCAGTTTCCTTGCTTGATTGCCAAGAATTGGCCAAAAGGAGGGCTACAGAATAATCTACTCACACTTTGTATTCTGCTTCCATCTCACGCCTTGTTAAATCCAATGAATAGATAAAAAATGCTATCTGGTCCCAGCTGAGTGATGACCATGGTCATGATTCTATGTTACATGCTATGTTTTTTAAATTAGCAGACAGCTTTGTACATGGAAACGTGCATTCAATTTGAAGAACATCAATCGCCATAATGTGATCTTTTTATCTCATTAATGTTAAGCAAGGGTAATAGAATGGAATTACAAAATATCACTGTGAAAGGAATACAATTCAGAGAATTATAGACATCTCCTATTAAAGCCCTAGAGATGTTTGGATAAGCCAACTTGTTCAGTTTCATAAATTAAAGATTCTCTACTTGCCATATTTTCTGGGGTTTAAATTCTAGCCTCAGATGTGATCTCAATCTGAAGAAGGAAATTAAGGTGGCTACAAAAGTGAAGACATTTTTTACAAAACTACCAAACAAGTAAATAAAAAAAGGATACTGATTCATAAAATCAATTAAACAAAAAAGGTTGAATATGTGTTTGCATGGGATGAAATACATTTCTCTTCAGAGTTTAAAGGACTAAGGAATAATTCAAATGTCTAAAACATTGTGACTAACCCACACCTCCTGATTTCATACAAGAATGAAAGGTCTCATTGCTCTGTACATGAATTCACACAATCTCAGGAGTCTCATAGGAAATGAAATGGCAAGCAGAGTGAAAAGTACTCCCATGCTCAAGCTTCCCAGGCAAGGTAATGATTGATATACTAAGCATTCTTAATTAGTGGTCAGATTCTAGCTGAGTCACCACATTATTTAAGAAAACTGGAGGCTTTAAGTGAAAGAAAGAATTTTACTTCTTATACTGTTTTTTTTTAATTCATTTATTTGTTTGTTTGTTCAATGTGTGTGTGTATGTGTGCATGTGTGTGTGTGTGTGTGTGTGTGTGTGTGTGTGTGTGTGTGTATGTGTGTGTGTGTACATGTACAGAGCACACATGTGGAGGTCAGAGGACAAGTTGTAAGAGTGGGTTACCTTTCAACCACATGGGATCCAGGGACAAAACTCAATTGTTGGGTTTAGCAGTAAGTGTCTTTACCCATTGAGCCTTCTTGTCAGCCCCTTGCACTGTTCTTGAAGAGCTATTTTCAAATACTTGCATATGTTCAGAAATCAGATCCTCAGTATTGTCTGCAAAGATTCATGAGAGACAGCTAGTACATTAGAATATTCATTGATGGGGAAATTACTGTATCAAAGAACACGGAAGTGAATACCAATATCATACCAGCAGTGTTTGTTGATTTTATTGTCCTTAGAATTGCCTTGTACATAGATTTATATCCACAAAAACAGTGTTGTGGAGTGTATGTGTATGTGTTTGGGAGGGGAGGGTCCTTGGTTTATGTAAATATGGTGATAGCCCCCATGTGGGTATTTACCTGGACAGAAGAATAAAAACCAAACCAACATGCCTGAAATAAATACAGGTCAACTTTGTGAAAGAAGTGTTATAAAAGTTGAGCCCTAAATAGAGGCATGCCTAGAAAACAAAGAAAAAGCTGTAGGCAGAGGAAACTGTTTATGACCCTCCTTTCAGGAAAATGTAGGCTGCATTCAAGATTTGAAAATTGGTCAGCATGACTGGGATTTGGGGTGTTGAGATAAAAAAGGGGTAAGTAGAAATCTTATCTGCATATACTTCATGCTCCCCTTAGGGATTCTGCAGTACCAAGAGACCAAATCAGGCAATTCTGGACTGTCCACATAGGCAGCCATTGCCTGACTTTCATACAGTTCTAAAAGTCTTCCAAGTTACACAGCTGCTGATTTGGTCCTTTGGTACTGCACAGGTAGTGCTGTAGAATGTCGTTCTGTATGATGTGAATGTGTGTTGCTCTGATTGGTTGATAAATAAAATGCTGATTGGCTAGTAGCCAGGCAGTAAATATAGGTGGGATAATCAGACAAGAAGAATTCTGGGCAGAGGAAGGCTGAGTCAGAAGTTACCAGCCACACACAGAGGAAGCAAGATGACAAAGCAGAACTGAGAAAAGGTACCAAACCAGAAGGCTAAACATAAATAAGAATTAAAATTTAATTTAAGTGTAAGAGGTATTCAGTAATAAGCCTGAGCTAATGGCCATACAGTTTGTAATTAATATAAGCCTCTATATGCTTATCAGGGTCTGAGTGGCTACAGACTGGGCAAGATCCAGGGAAAACTTCCAACTACAAATGGAGCCCAGATGTAGGGCAAGAATTTCTACCCAAAGTCTGAGAAAGCTTTAAAAAGGGTTCTAAAATGGAGTCAAGAGCAGCTTCCTAGTGTGTCTCTCAGGCAAGCTGTGATACACAGATGCTGAGGCCTGTAGTCTAGAGCTACAGTATGGTGGGTTTGTGGTGTGTGGGCTTTAGTGCAGCATGGTCAATATCTTTCTAAAGAAAAAAAGAGGGTAGAATATAGGATGAATCTACTTTTAAAGAGCAACAACTTTTATAAAATGTTTTAAATTGCTATAGATTTTAGTTTATTACAAATTTAAAGTTAATTTTGTTATACTATATGTATATTTCTACTCTTGTTTAAAGTATGTTTGTGCAAATCATTTAAAATTGTAATGGATAATTAAGAAATATAGATTAATAATTAGTCAATCTTATAGTCATGTTAGTTAAGTTTTCTAGATATACATAGATATATTTCAGTTAGGTAGGTAATCTTTAAACACCTCAAAGACTCACAGAATATGGCATTTAAAATGTTTTAAAAACTTAGACTTTCTGGACAGTAAGACACATCTGCTCCTGGCAGCACTGATTTACTTCAAAGAGAAAGATGGGTGTCAAAGACACTCTACATGGAATTTATCCTCTTCTTGACAAAAAATAGCCATTTGGACCAGAAACTGTTCTTGCCTGGACTGTTTGACAAAATGTTATATAAACTGGACATGCAGGACTCATAGGAAGGTGATCATTGAATTTGCCAAAACAAGGTGAAATGGTCCTTCAGGTTCCTGCTTTGCAGAGGAGACTGCCAGATATTCTACAGGACACAGAGAGAAGCGACTGAGAGACACTAAGCCTATGGGCTGAAGATGGATGCCCCAATATTGCAGAGGAACTTTGAATGACTGTCTAGGCAGGCAGCTATCTCTGTCATTTCCAGAATTTTAGAAGTTGCTTACAATGCATTTCCTGTTTACTTAGGTAATGTAAGTAAACTTTGATGAAGTTGAAGACTAGATAGTTGTAATTTTCCTTGGATATGATAAAAGATAAATTAAATATAAAACTGTAGAATCACAAATATAGGATAGATAGAATATTTTCTTTAATTTTGCCAAATACAAATAGACTAGATATTGTTACTGTAATTCTTGCTTGATAACTGTTCTATTATGTGTAATTTTACTATGTTAAAGGTAAAAACCTTCCTTTTTGATTAGTTGGAAAAGGAGAGGTGATATGGAATGTCATTCTGTATGCTGTGTATTTATTGGGGTGTGAGTGTTTGAAAACTGGGCAAGACACAGGAAAGACTTCCAACTATAACACAGCAGTCTTGAAGGACACAATGATTGATAGACTGTTCAGACAGAAACTTGAGTAATCAGAATAAGAAAGTGAAGATCACCATGTCAGCATTAGGCTTCAGGGAAAGGAAGAAGCCCAGAATACCCTTGCTGATATCCATAGCTAATGTGGAGATGAACTTCCAAGAGTTGAGCTAGACATCCTTACATCTTCCCCTTCTGGAGAAAGGTATTGGGGTTATCAGAAGTGCCTGGTGAGCATTTGACAACCAGGTGAAGGAGAGGCAGAGGAGGGGAATTTTTCTGCCTCTTCATGATACACAGAATCCTGGGTCTAGAGTAGATTTAACATGTAACTTTAAGAAAATTACCTTTTCATCCTCTTTGAGTCTTCATGTCAGCCTTTATAAACTGGTAATAATGATATTTATTTTCTTTGCTATATTGTTGCATGAATTAGAAGTGATAGAAGAAATGTGTCTGGCCTCATAATGGTATCAAATAAGAAATAGCTGTTATCAAGAAGATGTGTTAATTACTCTTTGAAAGATATTCATCACATGAAATATGGAATTCTTTTGTTTAAAAAATCCATGTACATTCACTATACAAAATGACAGGTTTCATTATGGCGTTTTCTTACATGCATCATACACTTTATTCTTGTCTACTTCTCATAGTTTTTTCTCTTGTCTCCCCTTCAATGTCAGGCCACTTCCTCTTCCCAGACAGTCCTTCTTCTCTTTCAAATTTATAAATAAAAAAAACCCCTAAAATATACATATAAAAGAAATGTGATATTTGTCTTTCTATAGTGTCTTGATTCACTTAATATAATGATCTCCAGTTCATGTTCCAGAAAACGGCACACTGAAGTTCTTTGTGTTTGTATATTTCCTTTATTTGCTCATCAGTGATGAACACTTGGGCTGATTCCAAAACATAACTATTGGGAATAGTGCAGCAATAAATATGGATGTAAAGTTATCTCTGTAACAATCCATTTGCTTAACACTTACTTTGCCTGTATATGCTTAATGGCATTTTCATTCTACTTTAAGCTACTGTTATAAAAGTATTATGAGTTTATTTATTAATATATTTCATGTTCTGTGCATGTTAGTATCCCCTACAGCAGTCATCACACTTTACATGGAATCAGTGCCTCATTAATTAATCCTTTGGGGTATGTGGTCACAGAGTAGTTCTTGAATATTGCTTGTTATAGGTAGCTAAGTGATTATTCCTCCATTCTTTCAATGTGCATTTATTGTATCAGTTTGTATTAGTATATCCCACTCATCATTCATACTGTTTTTGTTTGTTTTCTTTTGTTTTGCCAAAGCAGTCAAGATTGATTTTTTTTGTTTTATTTACTTTCTTAATACCATGATTCCAATGAGATCAGCTTATGATTTTTGTCAATGTGCATTTGCTGGTTACAGCTAAAATGCAACCCTGATTTTGGCTATTCAAAAAAAGGAAAAAAAAAAGGACAAAAATATGGCTGCTCAAGATGCTATCATAAGAATCAAAGGTGGCATGGGAAATGAGGGATGTGGACATGTCTTAATTATTCATAGTCAATCAGCCCTGTGGCTTGCTAACTATCCTAAAGCCTTGTCTTTGTTTTAGAGTCTTTGAATTTGCTCTATTCAGAAACCTTGAACACAGCCCAGAGCACAGTTTAGCAAACTGGCTTTTGAAGTAGTCAGTACAAGAGTTATCAGCCCCCTTGTTACATCCAGATACCAGGCACAGTGGCACATGACTGTAATTTCAACATTCTAGAGGCCAAGGCAGGAGAACTGATGCAAGTTCAAGACTAGCATAGGATACATAATGAGTTCAAGGCCAACCTGGGCTACAAAGTAAAACCTTGTCTTAAAGCAAATGGCAAAAAAAGACATACAGAGATGATATTAAATTTCATTTTTAAAATGTAAATGTTTTTCTTGGGTGGAAAGATATTCTCAAGGTATAATAAAATTGTATTAAAATATTCTCAATAATAGGGTGGCAATAACATAGATAAGTGCCAATTAAAATAATATGTAGTATTCAGATGTTTTTATGTTTGGTGTAGAACTAAATCACTAAATAGAATACAAGTAAACATCATAGAGTGGCATTTATATCTGTCTTTTTTTCCCATCCTCTACAGTACAGTAGCTTTGAATGCTACTTGGCTATTCAGATGCTTACTTGGTATTTTGTTTGGCCCATTGTCTAATCTAAATAAATAGATTAACTTGTATCTGGGAAACCTATATGCAGAAACAGCAGAGGGAATTATTCAAAAGTCAATTTTAAACATACAAATGGTATAACTATTCTATAAAACATGTTCATTCCTAGTTTTTCTAAAACCCAGGTGCAAAGATCCTAAAATTTCAGTATAATGAGTATCTAGCTGTTGTGTGAGTGTATGTGTGTGTGAGTGTATGTGTGTGTGTGTGTGTGTGTGTGTGTGTGTGTGTGTGTGTGTACACAATCAGTTTACTGATTTGTTAATTTCTAATAGTTACACATATCCAGCAGACCTACTGTTGGTTGGATTTCTGTACAACAAAGTACAAAAGTAGCCAGAAAACTAATTCTTCATTATTTCTTTAGTTTTGAAGTCCTTAGTATTTAAAAATCATTAGTTTTGATTAGTGGAAAATATACATAATGCTTCAAAGGTAACATTATTTGTAATATGTAAACATTTAATGGAAAAGAAATATATGAATGAATGGTAGTAAGGACCTCAAATCAAACTATCTTAAAAACACTAGGCATTTGCTACCCATGTCTAGAATCTAAAATCTTATTAAATCAGTAAAATCTTTATAAATTATGTAAATTTGGCCATTTGGAGATCATCTCCAGTGTAAAAGTACAAACTTCACCTAAATATATAAATTAAATGAAATTTACAGTATATATTTTTGTTTCAGGAATAAAAATATCAGGTCTGCAAGAAATTATACTTTTTTTTTTTAAGAAAGGCTGGAAAATGCTGAAATTCAAAATGTGCTTTGAAAGTCATGGTTCTTCTCCAGCATGCACCTCATGTCCCTGCTCCTTAAGTCACATCTGCTTTTCTTACTAAAGAAATAAACCTGTGGAACAGAAGAGCTTACACTGTTGAGAAGGGAAAGCACATTCCTTTTTGCCTGGTGCATCATCAACCAACCTGTCAGCCACATTGGCAATGTAGAATCCTTATTTTGCATGATAACTCTAGGAGGCAGAAAGCACAGCTTGTCTGACTGATCCCAGGTGGAGTCTGAAGTGCTGACAGCAAGAGAACTAATGTTTAGATTTATAAACTGAGTGAAGTTGATGTGGAAATCATTGCAAATGAATAAATACAGAGTCTTGCATTGTCATTTTTATTAACTCAGTTTGCTCACTGGAACCCTTTCTATGTAATTACTTGCAATGAATGTAAGTTGTACCTACAGCAGACATATATACCTACAACTGCCACATGTGCATGAAATATGTAGCTCTTCAAAGGAGAAACACCAATATATTCCACATGCAGATTACAAATACAAAACTCAAGCTAGAATCCTATATAATAAGGAAGGAATAGTTGTGGCTTGTATAATTCATATCCTTAAATTAGTCACAGAGTATTCATACCCAGGAGTGAAGATAAAACTGGCATCTTATTGATGGCAGTATATAAATGTTAAAATGTATGTATTTTATATAGTAAAAGGGAAGATAAATAAAAACTAAGTCAAAGAAAAATGGGTTATTGGCATAGCACTCTAATTTTCATATTGACCAGAGTATATATTAAGCTGATCTACAAAACATGGATTTAATTATATTTGTGGATACATTTGAGAAAAATATGGTTTCTGGTATTAGTAGATTTTATCTATTGTTAATTCTCCATTTTATGTATCATTTATATTATTTGCTTCTGAAAGTTACTATATTTTTATGTTTACCAGATACCCTTATGAATAATTTTATAATTCTTCTACTTATCCAGATTTCCCTAGTAGTTCTTTTGGTGGGAGAATAGATTCCTGCCAGAGAAGATGATCATACCACCAGATGCCACTGGATCTCTGCTACCTGTGCTGTGCCTGGTTCACATTGTTTTTCCTTGGCTACTGCTGCTTTGGAATGTCATGTCAACATGCACAATGACATGTAGATTGCACTATAGAGCAGGTGCCATGTACCCCTAACTTGGCTAAAAAGATTTTTAGATTGCTTGAAAGCTCATCCAAGGCACATTTCATGCTGCTGTCTCTAAATGCTTATATAAGCACATGTTTAAAACAACCACATCTTCCTTCTAATTCATGGAAATACTAATTTAATGATACAAATAAAGTTTAAAATATAAAATTCTATAATTTTGCTAAGATGCCATGAGGTTTTATATACTGTGTATTTATTAAATATGTTTATTCCTATCAAAATAGTCTTGATTCTCTATAAAAAGTAAAAACTGAAGTCAGCTCTTTCTACTTTATCTGAATTGATTGAATCAAAATACAAGTATATTTTGTTAGAGTATCATCTTCTAAAAAATCACCTTAATAGCTATTATTAGCCTACATTTCTGTAACAAGGGGTTTCATAAAAGTTTGCACCCATCAAGAAACTCTAATTACCAACAATGAATTAATGTGAATAACATTAGAAATTATTTATTTAAATGTAATAGAACAATATTCATTTTCTGGGAATTAAAATTATCTTTGATATTGTTCTTCTCTAAGCTGAATGTCTTCCTAAATTTTCAAGCTACAAAATTCTCCTAGACTCCATGCATTAAAAAAAAAATTAATATCTTTGGTGTTTTTTTCATCTCTAAAAGACCAAGCCAAGATGAAGAGGGCACATTTATCTAGTCAAGTCTGGGAATAGATAAACACCAAAAGCTTCAAAATGTAGAGTCAGTCTGATTTTCTGTGTGACTCTGTAATGATAGGTCCAGAACAGGGAGACAGGAACGAAGCACAATAAGGAAACACACACTACTCACAAGGAAGGGAGAGCACCATGATCTTTCTCTAAGTTTACTTAAGAAAGTGATTCTAGAGATGGCTTAGTGATTAAGAACACTTGATGCTCTTCCCAAAGTCCTGGGTTCAGTTGCCAGGTCCCACATGGCAGCTCAGAACTATCTGTAACTCCACTTCCAAGATATCTGGTGTACTCTTGCGGCCTCTTCACTTGCCAGGCATAGATATGGTGTACATACATATGTGCAGGCAAACACTTGTACAAATAAAATTAAATAAATAAATCATTTTTAAAAATAAAAAGAAAGTGATTTTAGACAGACACATGCTTAGAGTATTAGTCATCTTTTTATAACTAAAAATGATGCTAAAACTGTTGGCTTTCTTCTTCACAAGATGTGGTAGTTTGAATGTAATAGCCCAGAATCTTGGGCTTTTGAACACTTTGTTCCCTAGTTGATAGTGCTGTTTGAGGTGTGACTTTGTTAGAGGAAGTGTCCTTGGGGGCTGTCTTCAGATGTTTCAAAAGCCTCTTGTCATTCCCAAAGAATCTCTTGGCTTCCTGCTTGCATCTAAGATGTGAGCCCTTAGTTTCTAATCCAGCCGCCATATCTGCTGCTTGCTCCCATGACAAACTCTTATTCCTCTATAACAACCTGAGGTCAAATAAACCTTCCCTTTTATGAGTTCTATAGCAGAAATAAAAAAGTAACACATGAAGCCATAACATTATTTAATTCAGAATACTACATTACAAAACAATGATTTTCTCTTTTAAGAACTTTCTCACTGCCCATGAAAAAAACAAATGATCAATGATTTAACATCATTAAATGCATTTTGGGTATACATGAGTTGATATAAATACAAATATAATTTTGTTTGTTGGTATTCTTTCTCTTCCATATGGAGAATGAAAACCTAAGATAAAATTGAAGTTTAAACTTGTGGTTACAACACAAATATTTCTAGAATTATAAATGAAATAACTGAGTAGAGTTTAATTAAAAGTGTATTAATGTATTAAAGTGTATTATAAGTGTATTAAACAGTGTATCTCTGTTTCTTTTTTTTTTTTTTTTTTAATCTTTGTGACCAAATACCCAACAAGAAGCAACTTAAGGGAAGGAGGGTTCTTTTGGCTCGTGGTCTGAAGGACATAATCCATCAAGGTGGGGAAGGCTCTAAATGGTGAGAATGTGCAGCTTAGTTTCCTCACCTCCACTCATCTTAACAGAACATGAAAGACAGTAGAAAGGAAGTAGGGTTCAGCTATAATTAAACCTCAAGGCCTGTTTACTGAGGTCCAATTCCTAAAGGTTCTACAACCTCCCTACCCCAAATAGTGCTAACAACAGTGTTCAACCACATGGGCCTATGGTGGACATTTCACTTTAAAACCACAACAAAATCACTACTCCAAATTTTCCTTTGCCTTCTATCTTCATATAAAACAAATGTTTTTTTGTGTATATAATTTCCTTTTAAATTAATTATGAGGTTGAGATGTTAATCCTCTATCATAAGATGAATTACATGTCTGAAATATTTCTTTAAAAATATATAGTTTAAGAGGGGCTGAGGACACCACAAGAAAACCACAGAATCAATTAACCTGGGCTTACAAAACTCACAGAGATTGAACCACCAACCAGCAAGCTTTCATGGGACTGACCTAGGTCCTCTGCACATATATTACAGTTGTGTGGCTTGGTCTTCTTGAGGGACTTCTAACAGAGAAAGCAGAGGCTGTCTCTGATTCTGTTAACTACTTTGGGGAAGCTTTCCTCCTACTGGGTTGCCTTGTCCAATTTCAATAGAGAGAAGGTGCCTAGTCTTACTGCAACTTGATATACCATAGCTGGCTGATATACATGGGAGACATTTCCTTTTCTGAAGAGAAAGGAGGAGGAGTAGATGGGAGAGAGGGGAGGTTGTGGAGAGGAACTGTGAGGAGAGGAGGAGGAGGAGATCAGGATGGAATTTTGTCATTCATTAATTAATTAGAATAAATTTTAAAAATATGTAGTTTATGTGTACTATTTTTAAATGTAAGATGTTTAAATTTTTCCAGAAACTTGCATTCAAACCTTAGAAAAATGAATTTTTTCTATATTATGATTTGACAAAAAAAAAAAAAAAAACCACCAAATGAGACACATTGGTGTTTGGTTATCCAGACACTCTAATGGGCCACAAGAATATATTATAGAGACTCAGCTGTATATTAAAGCTATACATAGAAAATTCAAGGTACTTTTCCTGAGGAAGCCATTTATCAAGGAATTTTTATGTTATTCAGTTTTTAATATTTCAGCTGTCTTCTGCTTTGAAATTCTTGTGGGCCCACATACTACTAGGCCATATTGGTAAACAGTATAAGCTTCTCAGACCTACTGCTGCTCCACTAGGTAACTAACACCCCTGATGTAAATGCATAGCTTTGTTTCTTGTGCAAATGAAGCTCAGACCTCCCTTCCCCAGACAGGAAAATGGCATTCCAGAGTAATTGACTCAGAACAAAGGAGGTTTTTGCAGATCCAGGTGGAGTGAAGGGTGGGGCAGGATTCCTGGCCAGAACAGAGTCATGTGGCTAGGAGAGAAAGAACAAGGCAGTTTTCTATAGATGGTAGACTTAGTGACATGGCAGGAGAGAAGAGAGAAAGGCAGAGATTTTTGTAGATGGTAAAGCATATCTCTTGTAGAATTTTCTCAGAGCCAGGAGTAAGGAGCAAGGAAAGAAAGATGGAGGATGAAGAAACAGGGGACAAAGATGAGATCAAAAGAAAACACAGGAGCTTAATTATTACTAGGGCTATGAGGAGACAGAAAAAGAAGGGACAAAGAGGAACTGAGTGTCAAGACAGAACTGAAGCTGTATAGATAGAATTTTGTCCTAGAGAAATAAAGTAAATGGATGTAGAGCATGGTGTACATAGATTCTTTTCCCTCAGATAACCCTGATAGACAATCACATGTTCACACGGTTGGGCTCGCCCGGGGGACCGCCTAACTATTTCCGGTGTAGAATAGCCATCTCCGGGTCAGACATCTCGCGGGACTGGGACTCTGGCCTTACGTGGTTGCGTAAAGCGCGCGCGCAGCCATGTAATCTACGCGCATGCGTAGAGTACACACAGGAGTCCCTGTACGCATGCGCGGCCCAACCTTTAAAAGGCCAGCGCCATTTTACATGAGCCCCTTATCTCCTCACCCACGTGTGTTTCATCCAGGCCTGTCACCTCTATCCTCTTTAATAAAACTCTTTCGTGGTCTTGTTGTGTTCGGGACGTGTTTCTAGCGCCAAATAACTAACATTTTGGTGCCGTGCAAAAGCGGGCGCTTCCGGGCGCTCTGCGCCTGGAAACCCGGGAACCGGGACGTAAACTGCGCTACACACGCCGGGAACTCTGCTCCGTTCGCGACAGATCACTCCATTTGCCTGGTCGCACAAATCCACATGCAACACCGCTACTGATTGGTGAGTTTTCCCCTTTTTTGGCCAGCGTAAACCATGAGATCGACCGACCGTTGACCGTCTGGCACCTCACAGGTTATTCTTGAGACCGGGGGAACCCCCAGCCACGGCCTTTACTGGCCACGGCTGGCCCCCATCGCAGGCCGGATTTCCAGCCACTTCCCACGTCTGCAGCTTGAGATATTTCGCGAAGGGACCACCACCGTGAGGTGCGTTCCGGGGGTCGTGTGAAGCCGGCACGGTCTTCGCACCCGACGGGGTGGCTGACCGTGAAAAAGCCTCCTGGGGAGGCCTTCCTTCACTCGGCCAGGCCCCCGCTTATCGGCTGACGAGCTGATAAGGCGGCTTGTGCCCGTACAGATCTACGTTCGATATTTGGGGACGCCCAAAATCGGACCTCTAGATCACGTTTTGTTTTTTTAATTTTTTATTTTTTGCCTCTCCGCTGCGGACATGGGAAATAAGGCTTCCAATTCAATTAGCCCTAATTCTCCTTTAGGCTGCCTTCTTGAGGCTTTGAAACCTCTTACCTTAATGCCTTACTTAAAGATTCCTAAGCTTATCTGTCTATGTACTAAGAAATGGCCCAAATATGCTTTATAAAATAATAAAAAATGGCCGCCGAGCGGCTCCTTGGATCCCGATATTTTACGGGAGTTATCTAATTTCTGCCAGCGAGCAGGCAAATGGAAAGAGTTACCCTATGTCATTGGCTTCCTCTTCCTCAGTGCTAAGCCTTCTCTTCTAGACTCCTTCTCTCCTGCTCATGTGCTCCTAGCTATGCCTGAACCTGATGATCCTCTGGCTCCGGAATCTCTGACTCTAGATCCTGCTAATGAACCCCCACCTATCCGACCTCCGGCTCCTACTCCTAGGGTGTCTGTTCCTTCAGCTCCCCTTCTGGATTCTTCTTCCTCTAAAGCCGATTCTTCCTCGGCAGCGGCCGTTTCCAGAGGCCCTGCTCTGGCTCCAACTTTCACTCCGCCTACTACACGCTCTCGAACTGCTAAAGTGCTGGATTCCAGCCATCCAAATCCATCCACTGTTCTCCCTTTGCGAGAGGTGGCTGGTGTGGATGGACTAATTAAGGTTCATGTTCCATTTTCTCTCGCAGAACTCTCTCAGATAGAAGCTAAGCTGGGTTCTTATACTTCTAATTCTGCTTCCTTTATTAAACAGTTTCAATATATAACTCAATCCTATAGTCTCACTTTTCATGACATATATATGATACTTTCCAATAATCTACTCCCGGAGGAGCGCAGGCGAGTATGGGAACAGGCTAGGACTCATGCAGACGAAGTTCACCAGACCAACCCCTCACATCCTCCAGGAGCTGAGGCGGTTCCTGACCAAGAACCACACTGGGATTATAATACTCAGCGTGGAATCCTGGCCAGAGATAGGTTTATCACCTGTCTCCTGACAGGCCTCCGTAAGGCTGCCCTAAAACCAGTAAACTATGAAAAACTAAAAATGATAATTCAAGATAAGGACGAAAACCCGTCTCACTTCCTAGAGCGGCTCACCAAGGCTCTACTTCAGTTCACTAGCTTAGACCCAGAGAGCCCTGAGGGCAGGCAGCTCCTAATGACCCACTTTGTTTCACAGAGCTTCCCGGACATTAGGGATAAACTTAAACGTTTAGAGAATGGCCCTCTGACCCCACAGGCAGATATGCTGGCGATAGCATTTAAGGTGTACCATGGGAGAGATGAGAAAGCTCAAAAAAAACATTACCAGATGCTGGCAAACACTACCCGACCGGCTCCCCGAAAGCCGTCTGGTCCCTGTTTCAAATGTGGGAAGGAAGGCCATTGGGCCCGGGCCTGCACCATTGCCCAACGGAGGGCACCGACAAGGCCTTGTCCAAAATGTTGCCAAAGGGGTCACCGGTCAGCTGACTGTCCTAATGTCCCAAGCGACATAGGAACGCCAGATGAAGACCACCCTCCGGCTGACTTTGTAGGCTTGGCTTACAGAGACGACTGATGCTGCCCGGTTTCCGCCCCGGCCACTCCCATCTCACACAGGGAACCTAGGGTAGTAATAAAAGTAAATGGGCGCCCCATCTCGTTCCTTTTGGACACCGGAGCTACCTACTCTGTCCTGAGAGAGTTTTGGGGGCCTACCTCTCTTTCTCGTCTCCCTATTGTCGGGGTTGGGGGACAGCCTTACCTACCTCACCAGACACCACCGCTCAATTGCATTTTCAGAGGCATCCCTCTCACACACACATTCTTAGTGGTGCCAAGCTGTCCTGTACCTTTAATGGGAAGGGATCTTCTAGCTAAGGTAGGAGCGTCCATTTCTTTCGCTCCACACATTCGCCTCGTCCCAGACGCGCCAGCAGCTCCTCTTCTCCTTCTCCTAGCCACTCACTCTACTGACTCTAACAGTTCTTTTCCCTTGCCAGCCTCTCAGGTAGACCCAAAAGTCTGGGATACCCAGAACCCTTCTATTGCTAGACACCATCAGCCTATTATTATTCAGCTACAAAACCCTACCAGATATATCACCCAAGCTCAGTACCCTCTCTCGCTCCAGAGTCTAAGGGGTCTTAAGCCTATCATTTCTGACCTTCTCAGGAAAAAACTGCTCCGCCCAACCTCTTCACCCTTTAACACCCCTATACTTGCAGTTAAAAAGTCTAATGGAACCTACCGCCTGGTTCAAGACCTCCGGCTCATTAACTCTGCAGTGGTCCCCCTCCACCCTGTAGTGCCTAACCCTTATACTCTCCTGTCCACCATCCCTTCAGGAACCTCTCACTTTTCCGTTCTAGATCTCAAGGATGCTTTCTTTTCTATCCCTCTCAGTGCTCAGTCTCAAAATATCTTTGCTTTCACCTGGACTGACCCTGATACTCACCTGCCCACACAGCTGACCTGGACTGTTCTGCCACAGGGATTCAGAGACAGCCCACATCTATTTGGTCAAGCTCTGGCCTCTGACCTGCTCTCTCTGTCTCTCCCTGGCTCTAAACTAATACAATATGTAGATGATATTTTACTCTGTAGCCCATCCTTACAGGTTAGCCAAACTAACACCTCTGCCCTCCTAAACTTCTTATCCAGCCGAGGTTACAGGGTATCACCTTCTAAAGTTCAGCTGTCAACTCCCCAGGTCACCTATTTGGGTCTAACTATTACTCCAACCCACAAGGCTATTACTGTAGACAGGAAGCGTCTAATCCAGTCTCTTACAGTCCCTTCTACTAAACAAGAGATTCTGTCTTTCCTAGGAATAGCTGGCTTCCTACGGTCGTGGGTTCCATCTTTTTCTCTCCTTGCTCGCCCCTTATACGAGGCAGCTCAGGGCTCGCCACATGAGCCCCTCCTCCATCCTGTCACTAAACCTTTTCAGAGGCTCCAGCAGGCTCTTCTTCAGGCCCCAGCACTTCATCTTCCAGACCTGACCCGTCCCTTCTCCCTCTATGTAACAGAAAAGGAGGGATTTGCCCTGGGAACTCTAGGTCATCAGCTGGGACCCTCCTTTGCACCTGTAGCCTATCTGTCAAAGAAGTTAGACCTTACCAGTCAGGGCTGGGCGCCGTGCATCCGTGCCCTAGCAGCTGCAGAGCTCCTTATTCGGGAGTCAAAGAAGCTAAGCTTTGGGTCACCTATTACTGTCTTGTCTCACCACAATCTGTCCCATCTCTTAACTTATAAAGGCTTACAAACTTTACCTCCTTCCAGGGTTCTTTCTCTCCAGGTGGCATTACTAGAGGATGCCACACTTACTTTCCAGACTTGCCCACCTCTTAATATTTCAAGCCTCCTCCCTCAACCTACTGCTGACTATTCTCCTTCTCATTCCTGCACTGAAGCCTTAGAGGAACTGTTACCTCACCCTTCACACATACAGGAGGGCACATTGCCCCAGGCCACTTATACCTGGTACACAGATGGCAGCTCCTTTTTATACGAAGGGACCCGTAAGGCGGGTTATGCCATAGTGTCAGATACTGAGATAATAGAAGCACAGGCATTACCCACACACACCACTAACCAACAGGCTGAGCTGATAGCTCTCACCCGTGCCTTCCAATTGGCACAGGGACAATCTCTAAATGTTTACACAGATTCCAAGTATGCTTTTCATATCCTCCTGTCCCATGCTGCTATTTGGAGGGAGCGTGGCCTTCTCACAACAAAAGGGGGATCCATATCTAACTCAGGCCAAATAATGGCCATGCTGGAGGCCTCCCACCTCCCTAAGGCTATAGGAATTGTCCACTGCCGGTCTCATCAGACCGATAGCTCTATCATCTCTAGAGGAAACAACCGAGCTGACCAGGCAGCCAGGACAGCGGCCCTCCAGGGTCAAGTCTCACCTCACCCACCACAGGGAATCCATACAGTACAGCCTACACCCTCACAGGGAACTCCTGACACTAAGCAAATTCTCTCCTACCTACACCAGCTCTTTCATCCTAATAATCTTGCTCTGTCCCAATTCGTAAAGGCTCACTTACAGCCCACTTCTGAGGACTTACAGCTCTTAAGAACTATTACTGCCTCTTGTGAGATCTGCCAAAAAACAGATCCCAATACGAAGTATAGGAGTCAGCCTTTTCCTACCCACCAGGCTAGAGGTTCCCTTCCAGGGACTGACTGGCAGCTCGATTTTACCCATATGCCCACCGTCAGGAAAATTAAATATCTCCTCGTGATGGTAGACTCATTTTCAAATTGGGTGGAGGCATATCCGGTTTCTAATAAGCGGGCTCAGACAGTTGCAGACCTCCTTCTCCGAGAAATTATTCCTCGGTTTGGGGTTCCTGCTTCCCTTCAGTCTGACAATGGCCCGGAGTTCACCTCTCAGATTTCTCAGACACTAGCTAAGGCTCTTAACATTCCTTGGCATTTTCATATTCCATACCGTCCTCAATCCTCAGGAAAGGTGGAACGTACCAACCGGTCTTTAAAAACCATTCTTACTAAGATGTCACAGGAGCTTCACCTCGACTGGGTAAGATTATTGCCTCTAGCTCTTCTCAGGCTCAGGGCTCTTCCTAAAAAGCCTCTTTCAATTTCTCCATTTGAACTAATGTATGGAAGACCAGTTCTAGCACCAGGTCTTTTATCCAACCCTCCAGCTGTTCCAGATAGCCTGTTAACTCCTCTCTTATGTCACCTAAGGTCCATCCTATGGAGCTACGCAGACTGGTCATTACCTCAGCCGTGTGACAATCATTGTCCACCTCCAATCCACATCGGGGATCAGGTTCTTCTCTTTCCTCCAGGCCAGCGCCCTTCACCCCTTTCCCCTAAATGGCAGGGACCCTTCAAGGTAATTCTCGTGACTCCTACAGCTGCTAAACTCGAGGGCTTTCCTCATTGGGTCCATCTGTCTCATCTAAAACCTTTTATCTCACCTCCATCCCAGAAAAATCTCTCCTCATATACAGTAAAACAAACAGGGCCTTGCACTCTCAAGTTCCAGAGGACACCGGGATCCACTGCCTTGTCACCAATTTCAGAGGAGTAAGGTATCACCCTTGCCTTTCCCAACTAGGGCCACACAGAGCCGGAGGCAAAAGGGACCGTCGAAATATCCAGGCGGTAAGGTTATAACAGTTTGTCACTGTTCAATACTCAATAACTAATCACCTATGTTTCCCAAACGCTAAACTAGCAAAACAAACAGGTGCCTTAAATAAACCACCTCAAATGAGGCTTGTCTCAGATAAAAAACCAACCAGAGTACTTAAACATCACAGCCACCCTTAACATGTCTCCAACCAGACAGACCAGATCTACCTCAGATAAATGTCAACTCCAAAACAAAATAATAATGAATCTTTTGTCTAAGCTTTTATGTCACCAGTGTTTTGTCAGAAGGTTCCCAGCCGCACCATGGAGGATGGACAGCTACAGGATCTCATCCTAGGATCAGCCACACCTTGGAGGATGGACACAGCTACAGGATTTCATCCCAGAACTTCAGGAGACAGCTTCCCCATCTCCCCCCAAAACCAATCAACGTCCACCATTCAGCCTGAAGCAGTCTTTGAGAGAAACGGCGTCCCATACCCATCTATCCACATTTTTTTCTTTTTTTAAAAAAAACATGAGAGTCGGGAATGATAGACAATCACATGTTCACACGGTTGGGCTCGCCCGGGGGACCGCCTAACTATTTCCGGTGTAGAATAGCCATCTCCGGGTCAGACATCTCGCGGGACTGGGACTCTGGCCTTACGTGGTTGCGTAAAGCGCGCGTGCAGCCATGTAATCTACGCGCATGCGTAGAGTACACACAGGAGTCCCTGTACGCATGCGCGGCCCAACCTTTAAAAGGCCAGCGCCATTTTACATGAGCCCCTTATCTCCTCACCCACGTGTGTTTCATCCAGGCCTGTCACCTCTATCCTCTTTAATAAAACTCTTTCGTGGTCTTGTTGTGTTCGGGACGTGTTTCTAGCGCCAAATAACTAACAAACCCCCCACCAGACAGACTCTGGGAGGAATCTTCTCAGGGCAGGCCCTTGGGAAAATTCCATTAAGACACTTTGAAGATTGTTTATTATTTTATTTAGAAGTGATAATAAAATGAAAATAACCTGGGAAAGTGTTAATAATTTCTAATTAATAACAATTAATATTAATTATTAATTAATATTTATGCCTTTGTGAGGAATCACAACCATTTTAACTAACATTACAGACTTCAGAAGTAACAATATACTTGTTAGAGCCAAGACCTTCTCCTGCCCCAGGATGCAGAGAGGGGAGGAAATAGAATATAGTAAAACTGTAAATCAGATTCTTGCCTCAAAATGTTTACAATCTGGATGGATCAGCAAGTGGTGATGAGTTGTGTCAACAAGAATAGGCTGCAAATGGCTCAGGAGAAGGAGAAAGGGCCTGTTTATGGGAAGAGTTGGCCTGCCTTGTTGGGGAGATGGTGCTGGAAGCAAGTCCTAATGGAGAGAGGAGTTTCTCCATTTTTGTGTTTTTAATCATAATATATGATTATCATTTTTATCATTAAAAAATAGTGGGTATCACTGTGATGTTTTCACACACATATATGTTGTACTTTGAGAAGAGTTTAGACAAAAAGTGTCAAGAATGCCAAAAATGTTGAAAGACTAAGGACAGGGAAGGAGCAAAAGGTGAAGCCTCTTGCAAGCCTGGGCCCCCCATCATTTCCATATTACCCTGTATCGGCAGTCCCCCTCTTTGTACCAGCAGAGCTGGCTTCTTCTGACTTCTCTTGTTAACTATTTCTTTTCTACTACTTTCAGAAATGCGGCTTTGATTTTTTTGTGTGTTTAATTATAGGACAAGAAATTAACTCTCACGACATAAATTTGAAAGTTCCTGTAACTCTTTGCTAATTTTTACCTTATTCCAAAACAAGATTAATCATGAAATCCCTTCATTCCCAATTTAATATCTTTCAAATATATCCAACTATTTTCACTCTTTCATTTCTGTCCCAGTCTATAACCTATCCCCTGTCACTATAGCATAACTCTTTCCAGGCATCACTTCATCTTATAGTTACATGCTATAAAAATATTCACAAAGTAATTGCACAAAAGGTTTTAAATAGTAATACTATCATTTTTCATAACACTCCCCTCATGAGAAAATTTAAACTATTTTATGATCCTTGAAGCCTTACATGATCTAACCCTCTCTTACTGCTTCTCTACCATCTCAGAAGTTCTGTCATCTGGTTCCTCTGGCCCTATTACCCACTCCCCAAGATCTCAGCCATTGTCCTGAATTCTGTAGGGCTCATCATAGTGTCCTTTCTTTGAAGGGATGTTCTTGGCCCCCATTCCTAGAGCCTTGGTTATCCTTCATCACTTTTTTTCAGTATAATTGTTTTTGTTTTTGTTTTTTTATTCATGAAGCTAACTACATTTAGTTCCTTCCATATTTAGGTCACCCCTGTTTTGTGTATTGCCTTATCCCCAGTGGTTAGCACAATGCCCAATCCAGACTGAGTATTTAGTATTTCACAAATACGTTTTTATTAAATGAATAAAAATCTAATTGAAATATGAATTCTTTAAACTATTAGCTAACATATTTGCTAGTAGCATTAAATATAGTTGTATATTTATAAGTTATTCTTTTCTCCAGAAATTAATCATCTTCAACATAAGTACTGAAACAAAGTTCAATGTCTAGAATTAATTAATTCCTATGGAGGGGAAATATTTAGTTGACAAACTTTGAGATAATTGAATATTGGGAGAAGATAATGGGGATTTTTTTCATTTGGACTTGAAGGAAAACTAGTTTAGGAAAGAAAATTTCAAAAACCAGGATGAAAAGGCATTATTGGGAGGCATAGTTATTTACAAATCAAAGTAAATGGAAATTAAAATCTAGAAAACTTGATTAGTGGTGGTAATGGTAAGGATGTAAAATCAGTTTCTAGTTGTTTTTTAAAAAGAAAAATTAAGTTGCTAGTATCATTGACATTTCAGCATTTTTTTCTCAGACATCACCTTACAGTGTCACACAGTATTCTGAAGGGATATTTATAGAATTGATGTTCAGTCAGAAAAAAAAGAAACTAGTGGAAACAAACAAGCCATATGTAGATGTAATTCTGAATGGTTTTATTAAATAAGAAACATAGAACCAAATACAGAGTTAAAAGCCCAAGAGGTCAGAGCAGCAGCTAAGAGCTAAGACCAAGACCACCTTCTTACCCCTCGTTATCACTCAGAAAGAGACATACTTCCTGTGTGTCTGTCTTTTTATTGACTTTCTGTTTTGCCTTCTCATTGGTTGTAAAATCAACCACATGACCTCCTCATCACTCCAGGTCTCTATGGTTGGTATTGAGATAAAAGGCATGTGTCTCCAAGCTGGCTATGTCCTTGAACACATAGACTCTGCCTGCCATGTGATCAGGGATTAAGGGACTGTGCTACCACTGCCAGACTTCTGCTAAATGGCTTGCTATTAGCTCTGACCCCCAGGAACTTTTATTTATTAACATACAAATAAAAATCATATTTTAGCACAAATAAAATATCACCATAACCATATATCCATTAGAGAGAGAATAAGGCACACTGAGTGCTGCACACACACACACACACACACACACACACACACACACATACACACACAGGGAGGGTGATAAAATGTTGCTATTGTGGTTTATTTATACAATGAAATATTACACATTAAAGAAAAATGAGTGAAACCACAGATCCCCATGTCAAAAACAACAACTTTCAGAAAAATGTTCAATGAAAAAGGCAAATTGTGAACATTTATGGTGCAATGCCATCTTGAACATTCAAAAATGAATATCAATACATTGCTTAGGTTCTGTATTGTATTGTAATCTTGTATTAGTCATAGTTCTCCAGACAAACAGAATCAATAATATATACACAAAATACACATGAGGAAGCTTGGAGTGGGTACACAATCAAGTTAACACATAAAATTAGTCATGACAAGAATTTAAACATTGTAGAAAATGGAAAGAATGGCTTAAAAATCAAATTAGTGGCATGTTTGAATGAAAAAGTCAGATCCAGAAGAAGCAAGAGAGACATTTCAGCAATGTCGACATTGCTGCTCCATTCTCTACAAAGACGTCATTTCATCACTTGGCTTTATAATTTGTTTTTGTTTTTTAAATGTTAATTCATTTTTTTTTCATTTATTTTATGTACTGACCACAGTTTCCCCTCCCTCCTCTCCTCCCGTTCCCTCCTCACACCTCCCTTCTACCTCCCACCCTACATCCACTCTTCCTCCATCTCCATTCAGAAAGGGGCAAGCCTTCCATGGGAGTCAACAAAACAAGGCACATCAAGTTGAGGCAGGACCAAGCTCCTCCCCTTGCATCAAGGTTTGTCGAGGCAACCCAACATGTGGAATGGGTTCCCAAAAGCCAGCTCAAGCACCAGGAACAGGTCCTGATCCCACTACTAGGAGCCCCACAAACAGACCAAGCTATACAACTGTCATACGCGTGCAGAGGGCCTAGGTTGGTCCCATACAGGCTCCCTATTTGCTGGTCTAGAGTCGGTGAGCTCCCATTAGTTCAGGTCAGATGTCTTTGTGGGCTTACCTATTGGAAACCATTGGGGTCCAGCCCCTATAGTCTCCTTCTCAGGGTTCCAGATGAAATATCAACAGCAAGAATAATCTAAGAGAATGAATCTAAGTACACTGAGCTCTACAGTCCATTTACTTTATTGCTCTGAGACAAGAATCTATCTGCACAGCTTCAATTCTGTACTCATACTTAGCTCCTCTCTGCTCCCTTTTCTCATATCCTTTCATAACTCTAAGTTATTTTCCATCTCCATCCTCATCTTCATCTTCATTCTTCTCCATCCTCATTCCTTTCCATTCCTCTTCCCATGACCCAGTCTCAATACTCCTACAATCTGCAAACTCTGCCCTGATGCCTTCTGGTCCTCAGGGTAACTCCATTCAGGGCTAGGAAACCTGTTTCATAGCTTCATTGCACCAGGTATGCAAAAAAGCCCTTTTGTTCTGAGTCAATTGCTCTGAAATGCCACTTGGGCTGTAAGAGAAAGGAGGGTTTGAGCTTCATTTGTAAAGAAACAAAGCTATGCACCTAGGAGACAGGTGCTTAGCCAAGGAAACAGGCTATATCTCCATAAGGGTGTTTACCTTAGTTCAGGGGCCTCAGATGCCTAGCAAGTGGTCTGACCAGCTATTTTATCTGCCACTTGTCCTTGATAAAGGGGATATTTGCAGAAGGCAGATATCCAATTCAAATACTAAAAAGGGAGCAGGAAACCTGGAGGCAAAAGACCTTGTTTTCGTGACCTTATCCAAGTACTTTAAATGTCTATGCCCAAGAAATGATCCGTCCACACCATTCTGGGGGAAATTACGAGAGCACACATGAAGTTCATAGAAGGAAGCAGCTGATATATTAAAAGCTAAATAACATCACTCCTTGAGATTTGGTTTTTCCTCTGAAGAAATTCCTTGATTCTTCCAGGTATAGCTTTACGACATTCAGCTGAATTTTTACAACATTCCTGTTACTCATAGCATTCATCTGTCATGACCTTGAGACCCCCTCCCCCAGTTTATACAATCCTTCCTCTCTTTCTTCAACAGGACTCATGGTGGCTTCATAATTTGTATGCATATATTGTATACATCCCATTAGAAATAAAAAATAAACTTTTAAAATTATGACAAAATTAACTCCAGTAAATAAATCTAAAAATTAATGACTCTACTATAAAATGGATGAGCAAGAAAAGCAAACTTCTAAATATAGAATTTCCAGCTTGAGAGAGAGAGAGAAAACTGCTGTGTAAATGACAGGATTTATATACGTTGAGAAATGATGTTTATCTCTCTGTTATACATAAACTCATAAAACTGTTCCTCCTCTGCAAGGCATGAGAAAAACAATTACATGAATTTAAAATACAAAAATCTCAGAGCAAACAATGAATGGCATGTTTTTTTATATGTTTTTGGTGTGTTGAGGTTCCATCTGTTGCCATAGGAAAGACATTAACCATTCTATGGCAATAGATTTAGATAGTCACTGTTGTAAACTGCTGGTGTAGGCTAGAGTGAGACTGGGTCTTGAGTAAAAGGAGGTTTATACTAGAATCTGGCATGTAATCACTCACTAAATATTTACTATATAAAAGTTAAAAGTGTAAGATTCACTGTGGCCCCCAGTTCAGTGGAGGAAGTGTCTAGTAGGCAGATGACTGTGTGAATAGTCAAATTACTCTGGGAAATCAGTTAAGGGAATATTAATAATCCAAGGTTTTGTTCAGCTTCCAGTTCAAAACTCACTTTCAGGCAGCCAAGGTCATTAAAGGAATGAAGAATATCTCCTCTAGTTTGTGCTACTCCCTACCCCCAGGAAAGGAAGAAAACGGTACAAACAATTGGGCAGGTGATTACTCCTCCTTCTCAAAATCCAGGTAGGAGATGGTATAAAGGTCACAGATATTTTTATAAGTTATAATGGCATATATAACATAAAATGTAATATTAACCTCTTCAAGTATACTATTCATTGACATTAAGCAAATTTACATTGTTCCTCTAACTCTATTATCTGTCTCTAGAACTACTTCATCTTTCCAAACTAAAACTCTATAATGATGAAGCAAGTACTCATTTCCTCTCCTTCCACCCCAACAACCACCTACTTCATACTTCTGCAAGTTTGCTTATCCTAAGCAACATATGCAATCCTATGTTCATTCTTTGTGCTCAGCATACTATGCTGAAGTTTCTCCCATTTTACTCAACATAATGTCTTCAATGTTCATAAATGCTGTAGTGTGTGCTAGAATTTACTATCATTTTAATGTAAATAATAGTCAAATGTGCATACACACTACATTTCTTATCCATTCATTTACCAATGACACTGAGTTGTTTCTACTTTTCAATTGGAAACATTAACAGTCTGAATACAATGTACAAAACATCTGCTCTAGCCCATGTTTTCAATCCTTTGAGTATATGCCCAGGAGCAGAATGGCTGGATCACATGGAAATTTTATGTTTAATATTCCAAGGATTCACTACACTGTTTTCCTTAGGAGCTGTGCCTTTTTGCATTCCCACCAGCAAGTTACTTATATTTTTGTATACTAGCCACACCAACAGATTCTCTTCTGGTTTGCTTCCCTGTGGCTGTGATAAAACACCAACCAAAAGAAACTTGGGCAGTGGTGGGGTGGGGTGAAGGGTTTATTTGGCTTGTACACTATAGTCCATCATTGAGGAAACCAAGTAACTCAAGGCTGAAACCTAAAGGCATGAACCAAAGCAGAAACCACAGAAGAATTTGTGTTCTCTGGCTTGTTGTCAGGCTCACATTCCAGCTTAGGGGTTGTCATCCTTGACCTATGAAACCTCATCTTTGTATTAAGGTACCTGGGAGAATCTATCATCCCTAAATGTGATGACATCATAGTTTCAGGGACCACCTAATTTTGTGTATATTGGGCTTGGTTGAAGTATATTCATGCTAGCAACATTTAGAAACAGAACAGTGCTTTTCACACAAAGCAATGCCACGAAGAAATGGGTCTGAGAGGACTGTCATCTGTGATCATTTTTAAGTGATTCTATCAATTTTAAGTCAAAAAGAAAAGCACTTCTAATGAAAATTTCACTAGGTATTCCTGGTGGCTATGAATCTGCTACTTAGATACAAAATTGAAACCACATTTTCATGTGAAGGTGGGATTGGGGGTGGAATGGTCTGGCTGTGGTCCTTCTGGTGCTAGGTGCTGTATCCTCAGGCAAACTCAACCTTGGTTCACCTTAAATCTGACAAATCTTCAGATATTGTATTTCTTGCCTGTGCTTCTTTGATGGTGATTGACAGCTTCTCCCCTCCTCCCTCCATCCCAGGCCAGCTCTGCTGGCTGTTTTTTCAGCTGTAACCTGCTTGTGCTTGGTAAAGCTGAAGCCTGTTGCTCCACTCTGCGGGAGTCCGCCTGGCCTGGCCTAACTGCTGCTCTAGCTGACGTGCTTCCTCTGGGCCTAGGGAGACCTTTCTAGTCTACAAATAACACTGGAGAATTCAGACTAATCAGTTCAGCTTCCCTGAGGCAAAGGGGAAAAAAGGTTTCTTACAAGTGAAAGGATTAAGAAGGAAAGTGAGCAAAGTGGTTTGCACTTAGGGAATCTGAGAGAGTACAATCAATCGAATAAATGGTTCACCCAATCATGGGAAAGCAGGGTGGGAACAGCTCATTTTGTGGCTTTTTACCCCACCACAATAATTTACAGACTCATCTACGCATAACACATCCTGAGGAAGTAGTTTTTTAAAAGTGGAAGATACTCTGTTTTTCTTTTCTTTTCTTTTTTTCTTTATTATTAAACAAATCCCTGAAAATAAAAATACCACATATCAAAATTCGCCAGACCTAAATACAGAACGAAATTTACCAGACCAATACAACATAATCAACCTATAAAGAGTTAGAACTGGCATTCAAAATGAAAACTATGAGACTTCACATTAAATTTATGCCCTTAACCATCAGTCCCTCTCCCCCAAACAAATCTAACAGAATTGAAACTAGAAAGTATTTAGCTTTACGTAAATAAACTCAGGTACATTGCCTGCATGCAGTCCTTCCTCATACCCTTATGTTTATCATTTCTTGTTCTTATTTCTTCTTTCTATACAGTTCCCACATGTACACTTATTTACATATATGTATATATTAATGGCTATATTCCACATATGAGAGAATATGTGGTTTATTTCATTCTGAGACTGTGTGGCCTTGTGTAATAATACATCCTAAGTCTTTAGTGAGTATTATTTACTGCAAGCTTTTTAACTTCATTTTTCCTTAGAGATCAGTAGTATTTCATTTCTTGTATATGCATATGCACACCAAATTTTCATTATCCATTCATCTATTGATGAACAATGAGTTTAATTCCATTTTTTTGATATAGCAAATAAAGCAGCAATAAGCATTTTCTTTATTGCATATTCTGTCTTGGGGTATTTTTGTTAATAGCTTCATCCTTCATATGCAAATACACACAAAGGAGCTCACACTCAACATTTGCACATATACATGCTCACACATGGGTGCACCTCATTGTTTTTTTCCATTTTTTTAATTACAGTAGTTAGACAATAAATTAATTTAAAAATAGGAGCTGGGAAGATATCTGTGGTCTATAAGAAGTATCAGGAGATAGTAGATTCTGTCGTGAAGGATCTCAGAATAACCAATCTGGAAGTCCATGGACCAAACTTTGAGACATGAAAGTGGCTATTGTAGGACCTCTTCGTGCCTGCCTTTTTTGATATTTGCTAAGTTATCCTAAATCTTTTACAGGTTATTTTATCTGAGATTCTAAAGCCCTCCTCCTGATGAATGAAATCTTATTGGAAATTAGTTATCCTAACAAAACTGCTTGCTAATTGTAATTAAATTTGAATCTCACTTAAGAAAATACTTTCTCTGGCATGAAGAAATTTTCATGGGAAAAAATACTTTCAGGTGTTGATTTGTATAACTAACCCCTTGCACTTGGTGGGTCATTAGATCTCACTGGTTTGTAATGCAATCAGAGTCAGTATTCTGCTTCTACAGGTTGCCTGGTAATTTGTTTGTTAACATATTAGCATACAGCATTGATCAAATAGCTAATCCAATCACAAGCTTGTAATCGATACCTTATTGATTACCCAGCTTGGTGATCACTTTTGCTAGGTTCAATCAATAGCAAATGCCAAGTAGCCTTTCACACAACCATTTTGCCTGGCCCTGAAAGTAAAGATCAATGGAAAGCTCTGGAGTTGAACACAGATGATATTTTTTCATCAACTTTTTTCTCTCCTGTAGCCACTCAAGTTCACATTACCACTCTCCCACTAGTTTTGAAGACATCTGAAAAGCAGCTGCCACAGTGAGACAGTGAAGCAGCTGTAAGCTATAAATCACCAGGGTGAGGGATTCTCAGTTGCACGTTGGCATGTGGTCTGTCAGATGAGAAAAAATAGAGACATAAAAGAGGCAAAGGTTAGAAGTACATTAAGTTTAGAAGCCTGAACTTGTGCTGTATTTCATGCAAGGAAACCTTGGCATTGGTGGTTCTTTCCAAATGTTCTTTAACATTTCCTTACTCATGTGCAGTTGCTTCCATGTTTACTCCCTGAATGGCACAACTCCAGTTTCCTGCTTTCCATCTTGCTGCTATTAAATTGATTATCATCCATGTCATCACACAGAAGTCCCATCCCTCCAGTCAAACCTGGGTTAAGTAAGAGGTTTCTAGCAGTATCAAAATAGCCTGACCACTCATTATCTTAAACTTCAAAATGAAAGTAACATTTACAAAGGATTGGCTAGTGCTTGTCCTGAGAGATGTGTGCCAAGGGCCTGAGTGTTTATAGACTTGCTTACTGGTTCACCACAGGAAATCTGGTGAGATGGCTTTGCTGTAGACTACAGACAATTTAAAATTACAAAACACACTTTGGGCTGAGGTGGCATAGTCATGCCTCTGCTGGCAAAGGGAAGGGCTGAAGTCAAACCTAGGATGTGCATGTCTGAACTCCCCTTCTCCCTTTTGTGAATAAATAATTCACTAAATACCAATTTAAAAAGAAAAGCAATCTTCAGAAACAAAAATTTCCCTGAGGATTTAGGACACCAAGATTATGGCTGAATAGCCATCAATCATTGAAATAATCAAACTCACAGAGTGGATCAACCATTCTTATTTGTCAGAGAATAGTGACCTTTTCTTAGGAATCATCTAGGTCATTTGACAGAACTCTGATCTTGCTTTGTTGGTAAGATCCATGAGTTAAATACAACCAAAGTAATTTGTTTTTCAAAGACTTTTGAAAATTTTTGAAATTTTTCTTTTTTCCGTCTGCTTTTTACTTAGAGTAGTTTATTTGGACTACTTAAGGTTTTATTTTGTTTAGTTGCTTATGTGTTAAACAAAACATATTCTAAATTAACTGTGTGTTCCACCTCCACTCCAGTGTTCACTTGACATTTAAAATGATTTGTGACTGTTTGTTTTCTTTTGCGGAACCAGTTGTGTTAGGCTCTGTTGTTACTGTTGCTGCTAGCACTGTTATTTTTGTTTTGTTTTGGTCTCATTGGTTATTTTATGATTTGAAGTTTTTTGTTTCTCTCCCTCGACACACCTTACCCATCACAGGCTAGGCAAGCATTGTTGAGCAGAGCTATATCTGCAGCCCTTGAACCACTTTTTGTTTGTTTGTTTGTTTGTAAATTGAATTGAGTTAAAGAGAAAGGGCAAACTTAACTGTATTAGCATGACTTAGCAGAGCTGAAAGAAAACAGATTCCTACTCCTGAGAGAGAGCATGAGGTCAAGATGGTCTTCCTAGACTGTGAAAAGTGATCTGCAGCAAAATTAAACTGGGTGGTGTATCAGAGGCAGCTCCTCACTCTCCTGAGTTCTTTCCTTTTATAGTTTATCACCCTCAGATTTCATTGTCCCTATGAAAGGTCACAAGTGAACAGATAGTATTGCTTAAGCTATAGAGCCATACTGTCTGGGTTCAGATCCCCATTATTACTTGCTAATCATGCTTTGTAGTTATTTTTATCATTGCTTCAGTTTTAGAATCCATAAAAGATGAATACTTGTACAATCTACCTCAATGGGCTTTTTAAAACAATCAAATAATTTAATACATGTAAAAGTGGTAAGCACCCAGAAAGACTGGCTATCTTTGTCAAAAAAGCCTTCCTAAAAATGGCTTCCCCTTGAAGTTCCTCATGGGAGTTCAAGGTCAGGATCTTGTTAAGGAAGATCTTCCTCATCCTCAACCACAAGCAAGCAGGCTGTCATACTATATGATAATTCATCTTAATCTCAACCTTCATTAAGCAGTAGAACACACACCAAAAATGTCTTATAAATGCTTTTGCAAGTAAGGAAAGAGTGACTGGTAAAAAGTTCAGGGTGTCATCCCTTCAAAGATGATTGGAAAAAAAAAAACATATTCAAAACACATTTCCCATAGGCAATAGTGATGATGGTCTCAAATATCCAGTATCCCATCACAAATTCTGATGATTGTCAGGACATCAGTTTTCAGTACTTCACAGGATGAGATAAAAAGAGAAAGTGTAGGCTGGTAAGATGGCTCAGCTGGTAAAGGTCCTTGCTAACAAGCTTAATGACTTGAGTTCAATTCCAGGGACTGTTGTGGACATTGCTCTGTATAAATAAAATGCTGATTGGCCAGTAGCCAGGCAGGAAATATAGGCGGGACAAGAGAAAAGAGAATTCTGGGAGGTGGAAGGCTGGGCAGAGAGACACTGCCAGCCACTACCATGAGAAGGAAGATGTAAGGTACTGGTAATCCACAAGCCATGTGGCAATTTACAGACTAACAGAAATGGGTTAATTTAAGATAAAAGAACTAGATAATACTAAGCCTGCCATGGCCATACAGTTTGTAAACAATATAAGTCTCTGTGTGCTTACTTGGTTGGGTCTGAGTGACTGTGGGACCGGCAGGTAAGAGAGATTTGTCCTGACTGTGGGCCAGGCAGGAAAACTCTACCAACAAATGGTGCCCAATGTGGGGCTTGAACCCACAACCCTGAGATTAAGAGTCTCATGCTCTACTGACTGAGAAGAGAGAGTTCAAGAGGGTGTGTGTCGCCATGCTGGCTGTATCCTTGAACACACAGAGATCCTGTCTAGCTCTGCCTCCCAAGTGCTGGGATTAAAGGCATGCACCACCACCTCTGCCCAGCTTCTGCTATGGCTTACTCTGACCCCAAGACAACTTTATTAATATACAAATAAAGTAACATTTCAGTACAAATAAAATATCATCACAAGGGACCCACTTGGTACAAGGAGAGAACCAACTCCAAAAAGTTGTCCTCTGATTTCCACACACATGCCATGGCACATACATGCATTCGCAAATGCAAAGACACATACACACACACACACACACACACACACACACACACTGTAATTTTAAAATATTTCTTAAAGAGAAAGGCTAATCCATTTGGTCTCCAGCTTTCTGTCTTGTGTGGCATCTTCCACATGTGGTACTGCCATTCTGGTGCCATCTGCCATGAAGACCTCACCAAGGGTGAGCATCTGTACTGCCGTGCTTTCCAGCTCTCAGAACTATGAACCAAATATACCTTTCTTTTATTTCTTTTTGTTGTTTGTTTGTTTGTTGGTTTGTTTGTTTTGAGACAGGGTTACTCTGAGTAGTTTTGGTGCCTGGATCTCACTCTGTAGGCCAGGCTGGCCTTGAACTCACAGAAATCTGCCTGTCTCTGCCTTCCGAGTGCTGGGACTAAAGGCGTGTGCCACCACAGCCCAGTTCACCTCTTTCTTTATAAGTCCCCACATATAAGGGGTTTATTATATAAACACAATATGCACTAACTAGCACTTTACTTTTAAGCCATGTAATTACAAACTGTTAATTATATGACATTCTTCTGTGGAGTTTTATAAAAAAAAAAAAATGTAACAAGATTCTATCTGTGGGTTCATTTTACACAGGACAGCAAAATACCATACTTGATGTTTTCAAATTTATCCCTCCTTCTCTCCCTGCCTATCCTGCCCTTCTGACCCAGTGCTGTAAGTCTGTGGTTTGGTCCTTTGAAGTTTAGTTGTTTGAATTTTCACCATCTACATTGGTGAATTTAAACCAGAAAAAAAAGGCCTATTATTTTTATAATTTTTATAATATTCCATCATCTAACATGAGCTATAATTAAGTTGTATATTAACAATAGTAAAATAGTTTATTATACAATTTTATCTTTAAGTAGCTTGTCTTCTTTGTAGTGAGTTACTTTTACAGACTTAAATATATTTTAAATCCTTAAGTGATTAAGAAATTAACATTAATTGGACTCCTGAAGCTCCACCTGGGGCCTCGCCGAGGACAAGATTGGAAAAGCACAGTGACAAATAGCCAAACTAATGGAAACACATGAACTATGAACCAAAAGCTGTGGAGCCCCCAACTGGATCAGGCCCTCTGGATAAGTGAGACAATTGAATAGCTTGAACTGTTTGGGAGGCACCCAGGCAGTGGGACCAGGACCTGTCCTTGGTGCATGAGCTGGCTGTTTGGAACCTTGGGCTTACACAGGGACACTTTGCTCATCCTGGAAGGAGGGGACTGGACCTGCCTGTACTGAATCCACCAGGTTGAAATGAATCCCCAAGGGAGTCTTGGCCCTGGAGGAGATGGGAATGGAGGCAAGGGGCTGAGGGAAAGGTGGAGGTGGGGAGGGGGGCGGAGGGGAGAGGACAGGGAAACCCATGGCTAATGTGTAAAATTAAAACACAAATATAGTAAATAAAAAAGGAGAAAAAAGAAATTAACATTAAAATATTTATCATAAGACCAAAGCAGTAAGAAATTTGTCATAGTATATTTAGTAAGATTAAAGTGCCCACTCTTAAAGCAATAAAACTTGGTTTTTAGATGTATAAACAAACTTGACATTCATCTGAACCAATTTTCTAATCAAATTGCAGACCTCTAATGTAACTCAAATATGGATCATAAGTAAGTTCACTGTAATAAATTATAACCTTGTTTTAATATGTTATTTAAAC